>OZ014553.1:4122000-5496000 GCA_963966155.1 Clivina fossor | reverse complement strand
AAGACCGTGGTTATAAGGTCTATACAATTGAATGAATATCGGTTTGCTAGCGTGCATGTGTGTTAGTTTGTAGCCATCCTAAGAAATGATATTGTGAGAGCATTTAATTTTTGATAAAAATTGATTTAAAATTTGAAATAAATCGGCTATAAGTTCTGTATATATTTATTAATAATCTTTCGACAAACTCAACGTACGTTTTCATCAAGAAAAATGATACAAATACAATTTTTTTTTTTTTCTTGATAAAGACGTAGGTTAAGTTCATCGAAACATCGATTATTAATAAATATTAATACAGAACTAAAACCTAAAATCATTTTATTTTAATATAATGAGTTTTGATTTTTTTTACTATATTAAAATTTCAATTAAAAGTAAGTTATTATTTACGAAATTTACAATAAATCAAATATTTCTTTCAAAGTATATTTATAAATTTTTGTAAAATGCGAAAAAGTGCAAGATTATTAAAATACACTTTTTAATCAATATTGCAATTAACGTGACATTGATTTTTTTGTTTGGTTTTCGCTAGTACTTCTATGTTTCCCAACCACAGTTCTAGTTAACATAAAGGGGTGGACATAGTCGCAAAGTATGTTAGGGTGAATGCCATGCAATGTTTAGCGGAGAGTCTACCGTTTATCCCATACACATATATGAAGATTTACTGACCTAGACGTGTCTAATACATTGAAATGGTACACTAACGGGACAAAAGGCGGGGCGGGGGGGGGTCGAGTTTTGGGAGTGATACCGGGTTGTTTTGAGCCAAGGGGTGTGCTAATTTTACTACCGATGACTCACTATTTCTCGGCCAAGTATGCTCCGGTATCCTATGGGAGCACTTCTTCGTGCTAATTGTAAGACATTCTGTGCATGGATAATCTTAACTACTCGGGAGTTATATATGAGATAACTGAGTTGTGTACAGGCTGCTCGTAATTTATTTTTTTTAAAGTAATTAGATTAGGGATATTGACTAAATTTTTAATAATGTTCTAATAAAATTGTATTGTAAAATTGTATGATTTATAAGCAATGACACATAAAATAGTAAAAAAATCTTTCAGAATTCATTATATTAAAATAAAACGGTTTGAAGATATAGTTTTGTATAAAACTTTTATTAATAATCGACGTTTCGATGTACTTCACATAAAAAGTCAATATTTTACAATTAATTCTATATCTGGAATTAACTCAATAACAAATGAAATTTATTGCCAATTTTGAACGTGTATCCAAAGTTTTTGGCCTCCAGACAGATGTCTAGAAGTTAATCCGATCTTGACACATTTTTATTTAATTTGCTACTTTTTTCTAAAGTAAAAAGATTTATATTTTGAATTATTTTAAAGTCTAGTATATAATATTTTATGTGAATATGTTTAACTATTTAAAGAACAAACACAAACAAAATTATATAGATTATTTATGATTTATGATCGCAGTAAATTATTTGTTAAAAACTATAATTTTTATATTTTATAAAATCGTAAAATATGAACATATATTTAGTTTTTTAATAAAAATATCGAAATTATTTTATTGTAAAATCTAGTAAAAATTTATTAAGTAATTGACAGCAATATAAATCAACTAATATTATAATAAATTTGTTATGTTTTTATTTTTCTTATAAATTTTTTAAAAGAGACGTTATGTATATTTTGCTAATTTGATATATTTAATAAACTTTAAGCAACTTATGTTATTCGTAAATAATTGTAAAATGTATGAGATATACATTTTACATTCTGTAACACTGATGTCATATAATCGTAATAAATGTCCCGAATTACATTTATGAAAATATCCTTGCAGAAAACTTATTTAATTCATTACTACCTCTTGATCAACGAAATTACCTAATTAATATTAAAACTAATTTTCTTGGAAACTGACAGGTATGCTCTCAAGTTCTGCTAATTCAACCAGAAGGCAAGTAAATTAATTAAGTTACCATTAAAATGTAACTAACTTTCTGACCTTTGATTTTAAAGTAGATATATACAAATTATTATTAACTATTACACATGACTATATACGTTTTTTTTTTTAATTTTAAAAGTACTAAAATATTTTTTGTTTATCTCTCAAATGGAACGATTGTTATTTGTTCGAAATAAAATGACCGAAAACAGGGAAACATTACATATTCCTGATGTTCTCTTGTTTTCTATAAGCCGGGTCCTAAATCCCAGCAGGCGTTGCACAAAAATCGTTCAAGAAACAAAGCAATATCATACGTGAGTCTTTTGTTAAACGGCTGCTAAACAATAGAAACGCGTTTGAAACAGTTGCACGTGTATGGGGTAAGATTGAAGCTACCGCCAACCAACCAAGTTTAGTTATAAAAATGAGTTTGTGGATATACATTCTTATCATCGTCTCCAATATTAGGATGCAGTTTCTTTTAAATCCCTTCTCGATATTGACACTCGAAATCGAAGTTGAGATTCTGAATATGGTACTTTTCGAAGTATTGGTTTCGTTTGAAATTTGAAATAAGAAAATATGAGTTTCTTTATAGAACAATTTTAGATAATGTTCAATATAATCTAGTAGTATATAATTTATTTATTTCAAAACACATAAATAGTAATTTTTTTTTAGAATCAGTCTGGTGTTTCTAATTTAAGTATTATTATTAAATTGATATTTGATTGAAGCTGTTATTGAAACTTTAGTATACTTTTATTTCTCTTTATTAGTTTTTTAATCATTGTGGAAAAGACTGAAAAATTATATTTATGTGAACTTCTAATGAATAAAAAAATAGAAAAAAATTAAGAATTTGTATGAGAAGTATCATGAATATGCACTAGTAGTAATATAAGTGTATGACGTAACTGTGTACTATCGCGTTGATTATCATAGGACTAAGTAAAAAAATAATTTTATTTTTTCAAGAGTTGATCTATTTTTAAATAAAATAATTATTTTGTTTTATTTGAATTAAACCGTTTAATTGTCGATGATTTGCCTACATAACATTGTTTTTTTTTTACTTGAAATGAATGAAATTGTTATTTTATGCAAAATTTAAAAAAGAAAGAGTTTGTGCCACACCCTTTTGGGTATATGGCGTGATTGTGTTTGTATGTATGTATGATTTAAAAAATCATCTAAAATTTTGGAAAAATAATGAACAAGAATATATAAATATTCAACATACTAAGAAAAGTACAATTAGAAGACAAAAATTTAGCATTTTTTAATATGAAACAACTAAAGGTTTTTTAAAATTATTTTTAGCCGATATATTAAACGAACAAAATAAATGAATATAGAAATACTTTGCTAGAATAACAGTAGAATATTTTCACATATTATATTGTAAATTTTGACGCTTCAAAAAAAAAAAGGCAACATACTGCACTGTCTGTATTTTTATATTAAAATGGAAATAATGTGATTGGCATTTTAAAAAAATTAATATATTGGTATTAAAACCAATGCACAATAACGGAATTATTGATTGAAAAAAACCGTTGTTCGTCGTTTCCAATTTAAACACACATATTCCACGAATACAAATCATACATTTGACAGCGACAGAAAAAAAAAGGCGAAATCTCTTCTATTTCATATTTCAAATCATGTGCGACTGAAAAAAAGGAGCAAAAAATGCAAATATCGGGCATTGTGCGTAGAGAACAAGTGAGTATCGCGGCAGTTCATATGCTATCAGGGTCGCCAACCCCACCTGTCACCCATAACATTTCTGCCTAGCGGCCTGGCACCATATGATGCTCGGGGCTACTGCTGTTGGTAGTTGGTACTGATATATCAAGAACTGGAACGACGAACGAATTTAGATTCACACGCCGAGGTGACAGAACGTAAAACCGTAACGTAACCGTCCCTTGTGCAATTTTAAACTGCGCGCGCGACGGAGACGACATTCGTTTGTTCCGCAGATGGTACCTGCGATCGTAAAATTTGCCATCGAAATTTATGTACTTCGCTGGCAGTTGCTCGTGGTGGTATAGTATTGAATGCAAAGATTGGTGGATATTGTCACCCCGGCCCGGCCGACAAAACGATTTTCTTCTGCTTGTCATTTTTTCTGTTCAGTTTTTTATGGGACCTGAAAAATTTAGCATAATTTTCTTTGGTCTCAATATCCAAAAAATACTTAAGAAAAACAGAATATACAAACATTTTTTGTATATTTTTTAGTTTTTGCAAATATTAAAAACTGTAGGAAGTAAAATATTTTTAACGTAATAAAAACCTTTCGGAACTTATTATACTAAATTAAGGATGAGGCTATTTATACATACGGTATGTATACGCAATTGGCTATTTATACATACTAAAAAAAAAAAAAAACCTAAACCAACCTACTAACCTAACCTATCCTAAATATCCAATTGCGTAAAAATACTGTATGCATTAATAGCCAATTGCGTATAGGTACATACCGTATGTATAAATAGCCGCTTTCCTAATTTAAAAGACGTTCGCTTAAGGTACTGTATTATTTTTAATTGAGTTGAACGACCTTTGATATATGTGAATTTAATTTCTTCTCCAACAGGGATGTAGGTTAAAAAAAAACGTGACCTACATCCCTGTTGGAGAAGAAATTAAATTCATGTATTATTTTTGTTAAAATTTGACGTTTCCTTTCACGAAAATAGATACAAATAATAAATAACCAAAGGTAACTTAGAAACAAGTAACTGGGTGACAAAAAAAATTATTATTTTTCTGATTACCAACTTACAGTCGAGAAAATACATATTATATTATTTTTTAAGGAATATGTATTTATAAAAAAAAAATAATTAATTCATCAGATAATTTTCATTTAAGTAATGACTCCAATTTCCACTGTTAAGTCATTATAATATAATGCTATATTATTTTGTATAATTTTTAATTTTCAATTAAATGAATTTGGAAATATAAAATTAATTTAACATTTATTTCTTTAAAAAATATTAGGTGTTTAAACTATGTTTCTCCATATTCATAACAGTCCATTATGTTCGGGAAAATTATTAAAATAAATGTAAAATCTTATCTATATAAGAAATATTGTATAAAAGCGTAAACTTAATTTTATTGAAATAAATTTTATGAAATTAACTATAATAAAATTCTACGTAACATATGTATATCTAAAATAATTTGAAAACTAGTAGAATATTTTTACGAATATTTGACATTACTTGTATTTCGTAGTTATCAGAGTGAAATACATATAAACTTATATTACGCGTGGTGGAATTATACATAAATATATAGATAATATATTTTTCTAATAAAAGGCTGAGCATATTCTCTGTGCATTTTGCAAATGCACTTTAGAAATAAACTTATCTCGTTTGTTTTATATGCAAGAATTTTGAAATGTTCTGGGCGGTTTTCATCGGAGTAAAAGCATTGGCTTTAAATAAATTTACTGCCGCCCATCCAGACACTAAATCGTCCAGTAAAACTAATTCGATGAACTCATAAAACAACATAAAAATCACCGAACGATTTTTCTCATTTTCCGTGAGTGCGCACTCAATTCTCGCCAATTGCGATTGTCATTTTAGTTTTCTACGAAAATAACCTCGAAAGCAATCAAAGTAATCTCCATATACATACTAAACTCAGTAGCGGGATTTTGCAACAAACTCTGCTAACTTTTTATAACTTTACTACATATTAACTTATAAAAATACAATTCAAATTCGCGATGTTAGTTTTAGCAGTTATTTTTGGTTTTATTGCAGCTAAAGTTTTTTAATTAATTTTTATATATTTTTTTAACCTAGTGGTAGTTTGGTTTACAACTTTTAGCATTATTTTTAAAACATAATGCTAAAACGATGACACATCAGTTTTAAAGTTTGTAGGATTTACTTAAGTACTCAGATTTTTTTGTTATATGCAGTTTGTCCATAAAGCTGGCTTTACACGTTTTCCTGTAAAAAAATTTACACAATTTTCTATACAAAACTATATACAGAAAATATACAAAATTAATACGTTTTTCTTGATATAGAATAAAATGGTACAGACGCATGCACAATGATATTTTATATTTTGACAATTTATTTATACCTAATTTGAAAATTTGAATATTCTTCTATAACAATTTTTACTGCTTCAACTGGATAAAACATTTTAAAAAACTCTACACATAAATATGAGTTGATTATAATACATAATCTAAATGAGTTTGACGTTTCTAATAACGATGCGCATTGAGTTTCGCGTCGAAATTGTATTGAAAAAGAGGACGTGTTAATTCATTCATTTTTCTATATCGATTTTCACGGACAAAGTTACTACAGCTATTTAAATAGAATGGAGTATTGGATCTTTTAATACAGAAAATTTAGTTTTTACAGAAAATTATAATTTTTTTTGTATAAAAAAATGAATCTTGTAAAACCAGCATAAGACATACAAGTTCAATCTGTTACATGAAGTTTTTTGTTTTTAGATTTTTGAAGGATTATCAGGAATGAGAAAAAATTTTTTACTTAGTATACACTCTATATATGTACTGGCACACATTAGCACTAAAAGCCCTTTTCATATATAAAAATTAATAACAAAAAATTCCTTTTACTCCAGTTTTATGGAGCCTCTATTTGACAGATGCACATATTTTATTTACAGACTTCGAATTAATTTCTTTATAATATTAATTAAATATAATTGCGATACGTAAAAGTTGTATTTTTCAAAACATTTTGCAATTAATTTTATGAACATAAGAATTACAGAAATTTTTACCTAATTAAATTATAGACTTCAGCAACAAAAAAAGTGGTGGTCTATATATATATATATATATATATATATATATATATATATATATATATATATATATATATATAAAATTTAGATTAGATTTATATTTTATTGCAGTTGTATACGAGTAGTATACTATGCAAAGTTGCAGAATCCTACCACAGATACTTTACTAATTATATACTTTCTCAGTTTATTTCGAAAATAATCGGTTGAAATACGAAGGCATCCGAATGGGTCGTATTGTGCTTAGGTTTTTATGTTATCTATCTACCAGTATATATGCGTAAATTGTATTTAGTTTTCTTGCATAAAATGTTTAATGCATTTTAGTAACCGAAGTAAAGCTATACCCCCCCGTAGGCAGACAGATTCTATCTGTCTATGGAATTTATTGTCGCTGCTCCCTCGTCGAGGTCTTCTTAACGAAATTAAATCAATCAGTCGGTAATGCAGGGCGCTAAGTTTTATAACCCTATAAACCGATAGTCACCTCTGGGCTGGGCAAATGTGTATACATCTAGCACAATATTTAGAAAGTTTCAAATCGTTTTTGTTGTTGACGAAATTGATTAAATTCTTGTTATAAGACTTAATTTGCTTGTTCATTTACTTTGATTCCTTTTTGTGAAATTATATACTTATTATATACTTATTATATTACTGTAGTATAATATAATAAATATAAATATTTAATATTTTTAATAAATATTTAAATATAAATAAAAAAGTTTTTTTTATGTAAAACTAGAAAAAATATTGCTTTGACTTAACAAAATATTTTAATTTATTAATTGCTTTAATATGAATAGTTAAAATTCTATATAAAATTTAATTGTCGAACTTAGATATGCATTTGGTAAAATAAGAATAGAATTATAATGCATCATAATATTTTGTAGTAAAACGTTGAAATTAGGATATGCAAAAATAAAAAATAAAAATTTTAAAAACCACTTTTTCGATTAATTACTAAATTATTCATTTGATCGATCTTTAAAAATAATCAAAATCTTTGCATAAATACGATGAAAATTTAATAATAATTTACATCGGAATAGAAAATTTAATTAAAAAGATCTGTTGTGGCTCCCACAGCACCGACCGCCATCGTATTAAATTAATTTATGGAATAGACAAATTTATATAACTACTGTAGTTATGGTAACTAAAAACAAAACAAATATAACTTAATATAATACGCCAAGTGTAATTAAGAATATAAAAATGAATATTTTTATTATTAAATTTTTGAAATATAGGATATTAGATAATTTTATTAAACTGTACATTTAAATAAAACATTAATTTAAATAAAACAAGGAATGTAACATTTATCACAAGCAAACATAGTACAAAATATTACCCTAATACTCTATCAGACATTTTAGAGTAGTTTTTGTTAGAAATATATATGTTTTGCTAGCAGCATAACCATCTGTTTCACCTAACTAGTTTGAACCTATGGTCAACATTTCCAGTGATCAGTATCCCTAGTTAAGAGCATACAAATTCCCGCTCGCAAATCTAATTTCCTTAGTACATAGATACATCTTATCTTCAAATAGGCCTGGTTTTTGTGGCTAGGCTTGGACATGAGTCTAACTAAGTAAGGGCGAAATTGAGTGGACATACAAACTAGCCAAGCTTTCATTTCACCATTGGCTCTCGTACCTTCCCTCTTCCTCTTTGCAATGATGGTGGTTTCCGGTCAGTGTGAAATTTAATCAAGGCCCCGATTGAATAATGCGGAATTTTCACTGTAAAGATCTGTTGAATAAATAAGGAAGGAAGAGCGATTCAGAGGGGTAGATTATGCATGAAAAATGATGTAAATTTAATGAAGAACTGGAGGGAATGTGGTCAATTTGATTTGATTAAATTTATGAGTATTAGCATTAATCTCTGACAGAAATAAATATAAATGTATTTATATAATCATGGTTAAATACATGAGCAATAATCAAATATTATTAATCTTTCTTTATTATATGACTAGCTGGAACATCAGCGTAGTTATTTGCAAAGAGATTATTTCTCTGGTGTACATCATTATTTTTATATCAGAATATCAGTTTCAAAATATATGAATTTGGGTATAGGTATATTATATATTTTTAAATTAAGTGAATTTTCGGTATATAATGAGTGAGCATATCAAGTAACGACTTGTACTGTATTTTAGAGCTTTATAATCTTTTCGTTTTTATGTACTCTAGGGTTTAGTATACTTGTAATACACGCTTTACGAACCTTAATATTCTCAAGAGTATATTTACAAAATAAGACAAAATTAGTTTATTTGTTTAAATACTGTGAGTTTAACTATTGTTTTATTTTATAAGAACACCATTCAGATTGTAGATTACTTATAACAATTTTTTAATGTGTTAGGTTAATTTTTTCAACATAATAAAAAATCTTTCAGAACTTTCTTCTTTCTGTACACAATTATAAATTTTTACAATGTATGTCAAATTTGATATGTATATACTAAAAAATTAAAATAATAAAACTGCTTTAGGACATTGTTTTTTATTAATAATTGACGTTTCAACGTACTCTACGTAAATCATCAAGAAACATCGATTTATTAGTAAAAATTAATACAGAACTATATCCTAAAGCTTTTTTATTTTAATTTTTTTACTATATTCATATCAAATTTGACTTATATTGTAAAAACTTATAATTATTAATTTGTAATGTACGTTTATTAATGTATATCTTTCAAGTAATACATTTATTTGTCATTTATATAAATTTCTGTAATATAATTTTAACGTTAATTAAATTACTAATTCAATATTTTGCAACATTTCTCTAGAGAATAATTATTTATACATACATTACCAGGAACATTTTGTAAATTAAACTTCATTCTGACATTTGAAAATGAATGGTAGTCGAATTTAATTATAAATTTATTTTGAATGGAGAAAATTTGAAACAGGTATTTTATAATAAAATTAATGTCGTCTTACTTTAAACTTTTCTTGAAAAGAGGAAATATAAAATAATTCTATTACGCTAAATAAATTACCTTGCTACCGTATTTTCTTTGAAATTCTTTACATTTGAAAGCATGTTCTCTTAAGTAAAATTTAAATATATTTGTTATATCGCACCTACAAAAGAAAACTGACAAAAATACAAAAATTTTATTCTTTTTATTGAATTTTTTTTGAAGAAAACATACATGCTATTTTGTTCTGAATACGACAGAAATGTGAACATGTATTAATAAAAATAAAAGAAAATCAACATATTTGAAAACAAGGATAATTATAAAGAATTTTAAATTTTTTTTATAAATAGAATTAAAAAAATAATATTCCATGATCACTCAGTAGACCTTGAACAAATTATACACATTTTAGTAAATAATTAAAATTACATTGGTTTTTACATTGGAAATAAATCTGAAAATTATTTTCCTGCAAAATTATACTATTTGCATTAATATCATTTGATAATATTAGATGATATAGATAATATTTGAGGGCCTATGGTAAAATTGAAGTACTACTAAAGAAAATACAAGTATTTTAAGATCGGGTCTGACACTGAATATCGTTAAATACGAGTAATATGAAATTTATTTGATACAATCTTAGCCATCGTATAACTACCCATTATTACTGTTAATTTCAAGATAAACACATACACATGCAGTGTATACATAATCGAATTACAATTTATTACCTACCCATACTACTATCCAACTATAGAGAATCTATATTTCTCTATTAGATTATATAGCAAAACTATAACTGTATCCCGCCACAATATATACCTACATATCTAGCTAACGAACTGTTATACGCCAATGGTCACCATGGCAACAGCTTTAGTACTTTAACACTATCCGCTAACCGAGTACGGCGGCTGACGAAATACTATCACGGCATGAATATTAATGAGAGTGTTAATTACCGTACTCGGCACATACCGGCATCATCGAGGTAGGCTGTGAGAGAGAAAAGCGCCCATGTATATATTAAATGGATACGGGACGCACATGTTAATACGTATTAATGGAAGATGTCGGTTGCGGCTGCTTTGTCTCTGTTAGTAAGCGACGCCCGGCGTCGTATAGTTAATATCGGCGGACACGTTGCTTTGAATATATGACGGGGAAATCCAAAAATAACTGGAAATATTGAACATATGCTATATTAGATTTTTTTAATCTGAACTTCTAGTTTTATTTCAAAGATTATTTTCCCGACTCAGAGCACATGTCCAAACTAGGAAGATTTCTAGAATTTTTTCATGTGGTTTATACATATTCAAGACCTTTTGCGTTTTTGCCTTGTTTTATTTAGTGTACAATAGTAAGACATTACAATTTTATGAAAATTTTTATAAAGAACGAAAATAAGTAATATTATATACTAGGACATTGAACAAATAAATGTTCGTACTGTCATTGTGAAATTTTGGGAAAAATTTAAAATCTCAATATTTTTGAGTATTATTATAATATTATATAGCTAAATAACAAGAAAAAAGCGCACATGAAGAAAGCCTACTTAAAAAATGTGTTATGTAGGTAAATAATTTAGAATTTTATTTCGTTATAGAGGGGGGAAACCATTTTTTTAAATTTTGTGGGCATAAAATATGAAGTAGCCCGTACCCTGGAATAGTTTGCCCACCCCTGCACTAGATTATACAAATTTAAGGTATGATTTTTTGAGATTGCAATGATTTTTAGTTGATTTTACTGTTTGTATATGAAATTTCTAATATTGTAGAAATTTTACCATAATTTTAAAAAATTTTACTAAGATTTTAACGGATTTTAATTAATTTGTACACCAGATTGTACAAGTGGTTTCTCTTTGTTCTCTATAATATTTTCGTATATTTTTTTTAATGTATGTATTTTCGTATATTTTTTGCATAGAATCTATGGATATTGACTAGGGGCCAGTTGCAAAGTATAATGTTAACCGATGTGGAAACTATTTCCTCAAATTTTATACACCAGAATGTACATATTTTAAGTATGATTGTTGCGAATGAAGTGATTTTTGCGAATTTTACACGAAATTTTTAAAATTGTAGAGATTTTACATGATTTTAAGAAAATTGTTAATTGTTTTTGCCATGATTTGAAAGGATTTTTACTAATATTTAAAAAAAAAAAATTTAATTTATACACAGGGTTTGTAAAAATAATTTCCCTCCTCGATGTTAACTTAATCAATGAGTTACTTGGGCAATTAGTTTAACAACTGTTGAGAAACTTAATTAACAAAACGTTCAATAATATTTTTGCGACATATAATTTTTGGCTAAAAACTGTAAGACAATTTTGCGGAAAATCGTTTTATTTATTAAACCATGTTTCACAATTTACTAGAATGAATTGCAAAACTAATCAATCGTATTAGGTACCTCATCAGTGGTCTAAATATAATCTTTATTGAATATTGTTAAAATTTGGTTAGGCCATGTTTGATCTACAAGTGACAATTTCATTACGTCTGAAACACAAATAACCAGTGTTACATTTATATTTTCCCTGTTATAGTGTTTCGAAAATTGTTTTAATAAGCATTTCAAAGCATTATAACAGACTTTTCCTAAAAGTAAAAAAAACTTTGCACACATTTTTGTTCTTTATTACTGGGCATAAAAAATCATCAAACGTATAAAAACAAGTCATTTAACTTGGAATCAAAAAAATTGTCATATTGGTTCGAAATACGTGTAATACCCAAAAGCACAACTTACAACTACATTCAGCTTACGAAAGCTCAGTTCTGGTTATTTTTGGGTAGTACTCTCGTCTACGGTGTGCAATGCTGCTATACAGCTATAACGTACGATATCTGATTATGAGCTAACGAGCCAGCGTTGATGAGATCGCAATTTAGATTAATTGGTTAGTGTTATGATCGTCATATGTTTAGCATTGTTATGCAAAGATATGGGATTGGTTTTTGAAGTAGATTGGCAGGTGAATAAGTGTGTTTTGTTTTATTGGGATGAGATTAATTTGTTTTTAATTTTTTAATAATTAATTAATGGAAACATAATCTGGAAAATGTCAAACTAATTACAAAGAAATATTTGTTCCAGATATGATGTGATTGGGTTTTTAATTCAGAATTTTTCGATTTTAGAATCTTCAAATAAATAAATAAATAAAAATAATATTAGTTTTGTTAAATATGTAAAGTCTTAAAAACAATACATGATTGTATTGTAACTAATTTCTGCTTAAATAGAAAGAGTTTGTTTATGAGTACATGGCGTGAAAATTCCATCTCACGATCAATTTTTTTTATAAATCAAGTTATAAAAATAAAAATCAGAAATCTGGAAACACTTGTTGATATAAAAATTCTTTAATATTTTAAACTTTTTGATGTAACCTAATTTTTAGGAGTATTTAGTTATTATAAAGGTTTTTTGTTTTATTTTATTTGTGAATTTATTAACATTGATCAGAATTATAAATTCAGAATCAAAACTATTTTATTAAATAATTAGTTTAAATGAATAACATAAAATTTATATTATTAATATACATACGAGTATACATATATTATTTATAATTAAAAAATGCTATGTAATTGCCATACCTAACATTATAAAATGCTTGATGTTGTACAAATGATAATGAATGAACATGTCAGTTATCTGTCAGTATCTGTCATTATAAAATGAATTACGACGATTACATATATGATTTCATGGAAAAATATTTACAATTTTTACTAATTAATTATTCAAAATAAAAGCATGTTACATGACAGCTTTTTTTTACATTTTTGTTATGATTGTATAACAGCCACATGAAAGATAAAATAATTTTAAAAAATTAAATAAATTTTTACAGATTTTATTTTAAAATTTTGCAAATAACACAGTATAATATAACACATAATAACACAGTATATTATAAAGTATAATTAAACGAACAAGCAATCGTAGGCCAGTGGTAGCGTGTTGAGCTTGGACGCCAAAGGTCCTTGGTTCGTATCGCGCTCATGCAATTAAGTTAAATATTATTTCTAGTATTAAAACCTTATATCACTGAACTAATATCGGCTAGGTCTGAGTGGTTCCGAACCTACTATAAGCTGTAGGTCTCGATTATTATGATAATTAAAGGTACGCGGTTTGCTGTCATGAATTTACATGCAGTTTTACATAATTTAAATTTTAAATTAATAATTGTCTAATTAAATAAATGACATTTTAACGAAAATTTAAGAAATATATATATTTTTATCCAAATTTTAAGATCTATTGAAAATCAAAAACATCAATAAATTACAAATTATTTTATGTAATTTAACAGTTTTTCTGACAGTGTAGTTGTAAAATAGAGTTTTTAAATTTCTAACATTTTACTGACATATATGAATAAAAAAAAAAGATATAATACTAAATATTCTAAATTATTGTAAAATATTATTTTTGTATTATATGTTTTTTGAAAAATGAAAACCGAATGTGACATTTATCCATTTATAGGAATTCAGTTTTGTGTACATTTAAACGATGTGGAATTACAATTTATATGGAAACTGTAAATTAAATTTTTAGTGACGAATTGGAATTATGAATTGTATTGTAAATTTTGCTATACATTAATTTATTTTTTAAGTAAATTTGCTCAGCTTTCCTCAAGATGAGTTTGAAAAAATACTGCAAGAAAATGAAAACTGAACTTATACTTTTTATTTGCTGGAAACGTTCTCATATAAATTAGAATATCAATTACGTTGCGAAAACAATTGCCAGCTAACAATCAACAATCGACAATCATTCTTCTTTCTCTATCGGAATCTAGAGTGCCATTGTTCCCGAGCCGAAGATCTTAGTTCAAAATAAAACACATACTCGTATATAGCAAACAGCAGAGCACCTATTATAAACGTATAGTAAAAACTACAGCGGGAGATTCTCTCTCTTTTATCTATGGGCGCCATACGCGTAAAAAACCGAACACCAGGTATTTTAATTAAGGGTGCCATAGTTCGGCGTCAATTTATATCGTCACAATGCGGCACACATCAAAGTACTGGCCGGTATCTTATGCGTATATGCGGCGATGCATCAATTAAATCTCACAACGCGATGACGGTTACTGCTGGATTTTACTACTGTGAGCATTTATTTATCAGTTTGCATGTTTGTCTGTATTATTTTATTAAAAGCATTTCGTACGTTCGTTAGCAGGTTGTGAAATTTATTGTTATGGATTCGTAGTGAGGAGTATTGCGATATTGCAAAATGGGTTATGCAGAAAAATTCCAAGGTCTATTTACGTTCTTATTTTTTCCTTCTTCTGCAAACTTGAATCATTGTGGCTTTTAGCTGAAGTGCATTTGTTTGTATCTAATCGAATTATAAAAATACTTCAGCAGATTGTTTATATTTCTATAATTTTAATTGGGATTCTTAGTATTTTTAAGAAAAAATAATTTACGTAAAAGTATTTAAAATATGGAATATCCATACAAGAAATTTTTATTTAATTGAATAACTTTAATTACTTTTTTAATTATTTTCGACAAGTATTTTAAGAAAAATGTAAATGAAACAAGTTACGAGTAAACTCATTTACGCAGCGTTCTATTTATCAAAAGAAACATGAGCTCCCATGAGCTCTGAACTATTTTCTCTGAACTATATAAAGATTTGCATAAATAGATTGATTAAAATATCGGATATTTAAATTTGAATGACTTAAGAAAAATATTTTTGAAAACATCGAAGTTATTTTATTTTTTGGCTATTTAAGCCAAGTAAATTAAATAGATAAACAAGAGTAGTAGTAGTAGTAGTAGTATTTATTGCTTCTCTTGTTTATCTATTTTTATTATATTTTATAAATTACATACAAAAAAAAGTTACAAATATCCCGAAATGAAACAAATTCTGTCCGAATCACTGCAACGCCATAATACAAAACTGTCTTAAACGATGGCCATTGTATTCCACTTGAAACAAAAGACGCTTGCTGCTGGGGACAAAAGGAGCATCGAGGGTCCGAACCCAGCCGGACAGTAATCGTATCGAACCTGGGAAACAGTTGAAAATCGAAATCCCGACAACGGACAGAATCAGTCAAATATTCCCTTGTTGGCGTTCAAATCCAATATATCGTCCATTTGCAACAGACACTGCATTCGCTCAGGCTGTACTACCGACAGACTTGCTAACAGAATGTACGTCGCTCGTAAACTGACGCTAGCGTTGAGCGTCGCGACGTAAACCCGTTGGAATTTTACGAGGTTTTTATCGACACTCAAACTTAATATATAAATCATGAACTGGCCGCATATAAAACATTCATTCTATTACGGGTTGCATTTTGCCCGTAATATCTTTAAAGAGATTTACTTGGCAGAGTTTCACACTGTTAAATCAAGTCGAAATTGTAGCATGAATGTTTCAAATTTACTTGTTTTGTTTCATTTATCAGTAATTTGGTGTTTTATGTGCTTTTTAAACGTATATAATGTTGAAATATCATTTAGTTTATTGGCGTTTATACAGAAATAAAGTTTAGCGAATTTTTGTTTTTTTAACAATAGTTTCTAGGAAATGAAATTAGTTGTTTACGTTGATATTACAAATTTAATGATATTATTTGATATATTTATTTTAATTTTTATATAATATTGTCAACAGGATTGTTTTTAAAATTAAAAATGGAAAATTAGATTTAGATGTTAGATGATTTATATATTTAACTTGATTAGTCGTAACTTTGTGATACATTTTGGAAATAAGATAAATAAAAATAACTTTGTTATATCACTAAAATGATGATTTATTAGAAATGACAAAAATTACAAAAAATGTAATGTAATTTTTATGTCAAAATATGTAGGTAAGAAATATTATTATTAATTCTTTGTAAGTAAGGATATCTACATTATTTCCAATTAAGTCACTTATTGTATGTATTATTTAACAGAAGTATCAAAAAATAATTACATTAAATTAGTGTACCAAACATAATTGTCTACTATTGGATTAGATATTTTATCTAATATAATTAGATTTTCAGGTAAAACGTTTAAAATATGAGAGACATCTCTTAAAGGTTTTTAGGTGTCTATTTTTTTCCCTAGTAGGTTAAATAGAAAATACCTTAGAAACATAATTATTGTGACTAGAAAGAAAATAAAGAGTAATAATTTAGTATAGAAAGAAAATGTTTTATTAACGACTGTACTTCATAAGAAGGTAAATAACTGTTTGCAGTCACTATTGTGGGGGTATTTAGCATTTGCTAAGATGATAGAAGAATACGTATAGTCAAGTCAGAGGAGTTCAATCGAGAGTCATGAGCAAAATAAAAACAAAATAATGTCGCATCTTGTCGCTTTAGCAACGGTGCGGCGAAGAAGTCAAGCTACAGTAAGAGAGATAAGTCATACATGATAAATAAAACACGTAATTACCGTAAATCAGTAATGGCGGCGGCATCTGTTCGTATGGGTAGTAGATAGATGTACGTGCAAGTTGTATCAAATGCGTATGTGTGTAGAAGAGTTTCTATCTTTTTTTTTTGTTGACAAACAATGAAACTTGATTGGTTGGCATATAAAAATATTCGCACATCGAAAGTAAAAAGTGAGAATTTTGAAAACAATTGATTTTCGTGTGGACAAATTATTTAATTGTTCCTAGTAGAATTCAGTTCTATTTAAGGTAGACTATCAAGATAACTACAGGAATAAAAACTTTGAGAATTTATGAAAACCAATCAACAGGTTTTACATACATATATTTTCATATAAATTTCTGATCACGTACATATTACATTTCTATATATTCGTATTTGTCGAATTAATTTTTTTTTTGCTGTGACGCTTTAAGGTTTAAATTTTATTGAAAAATAATATTCCGGTTTTTGGAGTTATAAAGAATTAAACTATACAAGTGTTAAAGATTTTTAGTCATAAAATATTGAAAATTCTCTCAGAACTTAGAATGATTAAAAATAACTTTCGTTAAAAGGTTATATTTTATTTATAATAGACAAACTTTTCGACACTATATATACTAGTACCTTTAGTATATAGTGTCAAAACGTTGGCAAATTATTAATAAAACAGTACGTTTTGATTTTACCAAAAGTTGTTTTGAATGTTTTTGCAAATTATTAATAAAACAGTACGTTGTACCAAATTCGGAGATAAATTGTTTTAGTATTTCCAAATTTATATGAATGTTGTATTACGATTATAAATTAGAGACGAATAATGATAATTTCATATAATAATGGAAGCGAACTGTACCATCTTATCCATTGGGCACAATGAACATAAAAATCAGTAAAAATGCCCGGAATTTTACGAATAGCCAATAAAATTTGTAAGACGGCTTTGATTTGTCACCAAACAAATCAAACTAATGAAACGAGAATACAATAGATACGGATACGATGCATAATGAATCTTAAAATTTATTATACTTTATTTGTTTTATTTTTTATATTAGATTTCTCATACGACTTTTGTCGATATATGAGAAAGTAGCAATATTCTGTCTGACTGATGGCAGACGTGTATTATTATTTTAGTTTAAAATATAATTGAAAAATACAAACGAAAATAATATAACTCAAACTTTCAACAAAAGTTTATATGAACTTAGATCTAAAGATACAAATATTATTTCTTATAATTATCTTTTTTATTGAGTATTTTTCCAAAAACAAACACTCACATTTTTCTTTTTTTTTTCCTACATAACAAACTGATTGTTGACGTAGTTATACGCTGTTTCACACGACGGTTATACATTGAGAGCACGCAATTACGGCAGACTTCGTATTCACGGACATCGTACGGGCTGCTCTGCACCGATTTACCGGGAGACTAAGCGTGTGATTAGCAAGATCGATTTGCTTAAACGATGAACGCGATTAGTGGAAAGGCTACGCAATTGCTCGATCCCTGATTAAAGAGCAAAAATGAAAACGCTGTAATCACGTGATTGAGACGAACCTATTCTGCTATTATACAATACGTGCATGCTCTTTAACTCTATTTCGCTTTGCTACTATGTTTGAAGTATAGTAGATGATTATTTTTTTTAAATAAGTTAACGGCATATTGATAGGAATTCTTACAAATAATAATTTAAAAGACAAAGTAATTGCAAGAAAATTTATAATTAAAGTAATTAGAACACAATGTAGATACTTACATTAGAATTATCTAAATATGTCGTTCATAATCTATTTACTACACATTGAAGAACAAGCTTTCAATATGTTTGTATTTTATATAGGACGCAAGGGCATAAGTTTGGAATCGGTTAAATATTTCAAAAATTATTTATTATATCAACATGAATTTTCACATGAAATTTCAATAATATGTGAATCTACTTCTATAAATATTCTAAATTTTCATGAATTTCTTTAAATTGCACTAGCGGTTAAATTTAGCGTAATTGAAAACTTTCTTTTTCTGCATATAATGATGTATTATTAATAAAGCATTGTCAACAAACAATTAACAATCTTATTGTATAGAATCTATAGATAATCGCTGATTAAGTTAACAACATTTTGTACAACCCAAAGCATTGTTAACTTAATCAATTAGTTAACTAGGCAACTAGATTATCGACTGCATTATTAATTTATCAGTTGGGAAGTTAATAAATTGATTAACTTAATAAAGGTTTTAATGCAAAATTGAATGTTTTTTATTTACATATTTTATCAAAAGTTAAAATTTATTTGCTAATGTTAGTTTCAGCTAGTCAGAAAATATTAAATGATATTATAATAAGATATATATTAATCTAATGTATATTTGTTTGAATAACATTGTAATGTATTACGAGGGCTGTTTGATAAGTCAGTGACTTTTTGAATTTCCAGTGTAGTAACTTTAAATGCAACATTACTCTCGTCAACTGTTATCTATTGATAGACTACTGTGCAATTTTGGGTATGCTACACTATTTAGTTTGTGTTTGACAGCCAGTTAGATCCGACAACCTCGTGAATTTTCACGAAAATGGAAAAAAGTGAATTTCGTGTGCTGATAAGCATTATTTTTTGCGTAAAAAAACCATCACCGAAACCAAGCCAAAGCTTGATAAATACTATGGAAACTCTGCACCATCAATTTCAATGGTTAAGAAGTGGTTTACTGAGTTCCATTGTGGTCGTACAAGCACAATTGTCGCCGAACGTTCAGGTCGCCCAAAAGAGGTCGTCACGCCAGAAATCGTCAATAAAGTCCATGAATGATATTGGACGATCGGAGAATAAAAGTGCGTGAGGTAGCTGAGGCTGTAGGCATCTCAACTGAGCGGGTACATCACATTTTACATGAATATTTGGACATGAAAAAGCCCTCCGCGCGATGGGTGCCGCGATTTCTCATACTCGACCATAAGTGCAACCGTGTGACCATTTCAAAGGAGTGTTTGGCGATGTTCAGCCGCAATCCGAACGAGTTTTTGCGCCGTTTCGTTACCGTAGACGAAACATGGATCCATCACACCACACCAGAGACCAAGGAACAATAAAGACAGTGGGTTTCTTTGAGTGAACGTGCACCAAAGAAGGAAAAGATGGGTCTGTCGGCTAACAACGTTATGGCCACAGTATTTTGAGATGTAAGCGGTGTCATTCACATCAAAAGGGTAAAACGATCACCGGCGAATATTATTCAGAGCTTTTGGACAGATTCGATATTGATTTGAAGCAGAAACGACCGCATTTGGCGAAGAAAAAACTGCTGTTCCGACAGGACAATGCACAAGTGCACATGTGTGTAGTCACTATAGCAAAATTCTATAAATTGGGCTACGAACTGCTACCCCATCTAGCATATTCACCAGATTTAGCCCCCTGCGATTATTTCCTATTTCCAAATTTGAAAAAATGGCTAGGCGGTAAGAGATTTGGGTCGAATGAAGAGGTCATAACTGAAACGAACGCATATTTTGAGGGACTTGGGAAAACTTATTATTTGGAAGAAATAAAAAATTTGGAAAAACGATGGACTAAATGTATCGAGCTAAAAGAAGATTATGTTGAAATATAAAACGCTTATTTGCCGAAAAAAAATTTTTTTATTCAAAAAGTCACTGACTTTTCAAACTGCCCTCGTATTACACTCATTTATTTTTTTTGCAATTGACAAAATTGATTAAATTGTAAATAAGAGTAAAAAGTTAAAAAGTAAGTAAAGTGACCACTAGGAATTTCACATCTAAATTTTGTACATTTGCCAGTAAGCTAATAGAAAAGTATGCTCCAAAATTGAATCATATTGTAGTCGGTAGACAAACAAAGTTATCAAACCGTAAATACCCGGATATGTATTGTAACCGCTACCACTCAGACAAATAAAATCAACCCTAATCGTACTAGAAGGAAACACAAACACATCGCTCTGAATACAAGGAGTCCTTTTTATATTCACAGAAGCTTGTGATTCAGTTCACTACTACATAATGCGCGCGCGATAGGATAGCATCGAAACATCCGAATCCAAGTATTTCATTTGTTTGCTGATAATCCACGGGCGCCATTCGGTCCAGACCAACGCGACGGACATCGCCGTCGCTGTGTCTCCGTGCGAGCGTCGTTGCCATGGTGACAACACCCTATGCCCACCAACTGATTTATCTGTCCTCTTTTTTTTTTCTGGAGTTGTACAAAACGATGACATCCAGATGTTTTTGCTAGATTTGTAGTTAGGGGTAGCTGTAAATATTTTAGCGTAACTAATGGATATTTTTGTAATTTTTTCGGTTTTTTTGGAGCGATGTGTTTTTGTCGCATGCAGATGTACATAATTCAAAGTTAATAGGTTGTCATGTAAGTAGGGTACATGACAGAATTATTTGGATTCTGCAACTTTTTAACTTGATTTTTTTTTAAGAAAAAGTAATCTTGGATGCTTTACAAATAGGTATATGTCATTATGTGACAATGTTAACTGCATTTAACTATAGCAAATTTTAATTATACTAATACAGTAAAACAGACACTAATTTTGTGTATAAATTACCAGTATATATATTTGACTTTTTATAACATTTGTTTAAGTATTTAGGAATTTGATTTGTTTTATGAGTCGACTGTAATTCTTTGAATTTTAGTTTAAATATAATTTTAAAAATCTCGTTGTTTCTTTTAAATTTTAATGTGTACATAATTACCATAAAAACAAAATATTTTTTTTTTCACTTAACACAAATTCTTATGATGTTTTGTTTTGATTTATACGTTTTTGTATTTTTTATTTTTTTTGTAGTTAAAACATCAATTATGTAAGGTATTATAACGTATAATTTTTATGATTTTCCACATGAAAATCAATTTAACGTCATATTATCCATATCCGTGGAATATATAAACATAAATTATTTGTATATTATTCCTTTTCATTGAAAATACGTAGATCGTCTAACAATCTTGGGATATAAACTATAGAAAAATCGATTAGTTTTCGAGTTAAAACACACACAAACATATATATATATATATATATATATATATATATATATATATATATATATATATATATATATATATATATATTTCGTATTCAAAGAGAGGCTATTTCTCAAGAGCGGAACATCTTATCTAAGGAGGCAAAGAAGAAGAAGAAGTGAACAAGCGTATAGCGCGCAAAACGAAAAGTCACTAAGAAAACCGATATTTCTTTTCTCTATTTCTCTTTGTGTTGCGGAACACGATTCGCTTCACAAGCAATGTTTTTTTCTCTATATATTCTATTTCGCATGTAGAAGTACATACCAGGTCTTTGTATATGTGTATGTACGTATAGTGCTTACCTACACGATGTATCTCTCGCTTTTGCATCGCTTGACTTTTTATTCCATTTTCTATTTTTAGTTTCTTGTTTAGAGGCGAAACGGATCACGATTTTACTTTTTCCATTTTGCTATTTTATGTCTGTGTCTATATAATGCAGCTGTAAATCAAAATCGTAGTAAAACAGTTATCACCATCGGAAATTTCAAGATATTGTACCAATATCGGTTTCTTTTAGAAGTAATAGGAATAAATTAAATTTTGTGTCAATATTTAATTAGTGTACAGCAATATTTTAGACACATTTTTAAATAGTATTAATTATTTTTTTATGAAAATCTAGCCCCAAGTTTTTTTAATAAGACCCTGTTTAAAAATTGCAAATATTTGATAGCATTCTTGAGATACGAACCCTAAAAGATGTTGTCAATTTCAAACCAAAAAATCAAAAAGTTGAAATACGTCAAAAATAATTGAACTAAAGTAAATTGTTATTAAAGTGTTATATGTAAAACTTACTCTTGAATTCGATAATAAAATAAAAAATTGGGTATTTTATATAAAATAAGAAAGAATATAAGTGGCATCTTGTTACTAATATTTTACTTCAACTGAGCATATAGGAATACCCCTATATTACAAATTTCGTGACATAATATTATAGTAGTATAATTTTTAGAATACAGATAGCGTAAGCTCGTTGTAGGACATCCTGTATAATACAATGAAAAAATACGGTTATAATTTCATAATAAGTTTGAATAATTTTAATAAAATCAAGTTTAATATTTTTTACTATTGATTGTGTAAAAAATTTAATAATATATAAAAAGTTTGGCAAACTTTGTTTTGTTTTTTACTATTTTAAATAAATATCTAACTATAAGTGATATTGAAAAAGTTATTTATTATAATATACTAAATATAAAAAAACAGAGGTCAACTTTTTTTTTAATTTTCAAATAAAACATTTTTTTTTTATTACGAAACTGTT
Source organism: Clivina fossor (assembly GCA_963966155.1). Classification (NCBI taxonomy): domain Eukaryota; kingdom Metazoa; phylum Arthropoda; class Insecta; order Coleoptera; family Carabidae; genus Clivina; species Clivina fossor. The sequence goes on along the minus strand of OZ014553.1, from coordinate 5,472,436 downwards.
AGAACTGTAAAGAATAAGCATTTTGTACGTTTAGTAATACATATATTAATTTTTTATATATTGAATATTTTATTTTTAATTGAAACATTAAATGAAACAAAGTTTATCAAAGTTTTTGGTAACTGTCATATAGCTGTAGAAATAAAATTTTATCTTATGCAAATTGGTCATAAATTAACTAAGTATGTTTTTCTTTTGTTTTCAGGTAAAGAACTATTACTATATATATGGATGCAAATGAAGAAAATTAATTGTGTGACCATCAGTTAAGTAAATAATTAATATAATTACAAGTAAGATAAATATAATAAGCTTTGTATAAAATTATGTGATGCATCTAAGGAAAACAGTATTTATTTAAATGAAATGGAATTTTAACATACAATGCGTATTTAAAATAATCACTAATATTATTGAGTGTATTATCTGACAGTAGTTTTATATTTTCACTCATTATTTAGATAGTATACTACTAAAAAAATTTAAAGAATTTCGTTTGCGGTTTTCATTACATACTTTTTTAATTTTTTAAGAGACTTAATCAAATATAATTTATTATGCCGTACATTACATATAGTTAGCAACAAAACAAATAATTATTTTATAAAAAAATCAAGAAATCAAGGTGCCGGTTTATTATAATTTTATCCAGGTTTATTATGAATCTAAGGTATATATTTTTCATATATGTATAGAATAATTAGCATATATTCTCTGCTCTAAAGAATTTAGCTTAGTTTGATTAATGATATAAAATTAACTTTATTGGTATAAAATTGTAACAGAAACAGTATCAAAATTTTATATTTATATTCATTTGAAACAAAGAAAATGTTGAGGTCACATTAAGGTTGTATCAGCGAACTACTTATTTTTAACGACTATCTATTTCGTCTTTAAATACTTTGTCACCTCTTTGAGTGGTCGCAAATACAATTGGAAAGCTCCAGTCAACCGATTTCAGTTAAATGGAGTAAAAATCTAAGACATATATAACGTCCATTATAAAACAAAGAGACGAATCCATGGAACTCAGCGCAATTCTCCGGAGTATCTTAATCCAATAAAAGCCATTTGGCGCGTCACCCGCACTATCCTACCGCGACAGTATCCGGTATCAAGCAGCCAGCCAGCTCAGTATCAGTATCAGTAACTGTCGCCCAACTCCAAACACACTTCCATTTCCATTTCTTTCCACTCGAGTTTCCAATTCTTTTAACGTTGCACGTTTAAAAACTTTTGCGGCGATATCGCGTTGTCGCAATTCGGCTACCTTCGAGCGACGCCACCTCGGTAATAAGATGAGCCGGTGCTGGGATTCCGTAAAACCTATACGGTAAAAACAGTTGCTCTTTTACATAAAAACCATAGTAAAAAATCTGGTATATATACCATTTTTTTACAGGTGCTGTTACGCCATTGGCTCTACACCGTTTTTAATCTGCTTCCATCCCAGAAAATTCTATAAATTCAATAGATATACCGGCCGTGAAAGTCTGAAGATTACTAGATCTATTATATTTATATACTGCATCTACTACTAAAACGAGATTTTAATAAGAAAATAAGAATTGATATTAGACGGAACAGAAAGCAATTGTTACTTATTTATGGATAGGGGCTTTATAATGAACACAAATTTTGTTTGATAAAAAATTAAAATACACATTAAAAATTAAAAACATCAAAAATGCTTTTAACGAAAACTATCCACTTACGGTTAAGCATATTTGTCAATCATGGTTTGACAAGCTATAATATTTACCGCATAATTATTGCTAGAAAATTTTGACTGATGAATGAAGTTTGCCCATATACAATTAAACATATTTATTAAGCAAAAAATTTAAATTATTTATAGCTAAGTATTCTTAGTAAAAATTTTGTTTTCAACGGTGCATAATAATAGCTTACGAAAAGCATACAAATTAAAAAAAAATTATAAGTTATATATGATAAGAGTGATATAAAATTATTTGATTAACAAAATGTAGTATATTATATTACGAGGAGTAGAAAACGATTTTTATTGTATAGAGCTCAGATACTTGCAATGTAGGCGAAACACAAAAACTGTTTTCATTCTGAGTTACATATGCTTTTTTTTATTTAAGGATTCCACATGAAACTAAACTAAAAATAAATAAAAATACATTCCAAGAAACCTTAATCTTACTAATAGTTGTAAGTATATTTATTATGTGATTTGTGAGAATTAAAGTTTCATTTGTCGAATATGCAATTTCTGACATATCTGGTAGTGTGCACTGCATTTCTTGCAATTCTTCACACATTTTCAATAATTAAATTTAAATTCAAGCGAAAACAAACACTGCAATTGTCACTACATAATTTTCAATGTGACCACCAGATATGTCAAATTAAATACACTTGACCGAGTACTCACATGTGGTGTGGTGTTGTCACCAGCGTTGTATATAGTAAGTAACTACTCTATAATAATGTTCTCGTTATTGTACTATTAACATAATGACTACCTTTTGCATAAGCAATATGGTAAATTAATATCAATATTTTGATACGTACAAAAAATTATTTATTTTGATTTTAGAGTTTACTTGTACACGAAATGTTATAGAAAAATATATATATTTTGGAATGAAAAATGACAAAGTTCGTTATTCTCATTTGTTAGAAATCGTTACCGAAAGCTAACACAGATTATTACGGAATCCGAGTGTGGAAGAAGACGAAGAATAAGAAATTTCGCGGATGATCAATGGGTGAACGAGGTCGAAAGTTCGACCACCCGGAAAAAGATAACCGAATTTAGCGGGAGACGATGAAAGCGCCACGGTAATGTCGTGCGAACAAAAAAGAAACTTTTATAGGTTGCATGAAATATAGCGATGGTAGTTGTGTTTTATCGGAATTACGTGTAACGTTACGTATACGTGGATGATATAGCAGAAATTGAAAACATATTTTATTTGAGATGTTACGTGTATGATAGCAAAATTATTAAATGGCTTTATTCTATAGGTGTCTGTTTATATTGAAGGCGTTATTTTACTTGTAGATTTTTCGGAAGATATTTTTTAGAGTTAATAGTTAATTATAATAAAAATCAATAATATTTTTATTGAATGTAAATTGTTTTTTTTTCTCACTTAATTTCGTAATTATTAAAATTGAGGTCATTTTTTTAAATAATACTTAACGATATATTTAGTAAATATTTAATAAAATTATTTCATTAACTTTCTACTACACTGTAATACACTATACTATAAATGTATTTTTACGGAAAAAATTTAATATTACGTTAATATTTTACTGTTAATAGTTATGTAAAATTATATAAATATGTATTATATTTTTACAGAGTACGGTTGTATGTTATTATCTTACATAAATATATAACAATTTTTTCATGAACTTATGCTATCGAAGTGTTTGAGTTTTTATTTATGACTTTGTAAGAAACATAATTTAAAATGCATAGTTGATTTCTAAACTTAATACAAATATAGGTATTTAGTAGCCGAGGATGCAGAAGATTAATTTTAAAATAATGAGTTGTCTTTGGAGTTATTATTTTTTACTTATATATTAAAATAAAATAATTTCAGAAGGTGACGCATAAATTACACTGAAACTAATTAAATAATATTTGTTTTCTTAAAACAAATAAAAAATAGACTAATAATAATTTTTTTTCCTATTTATTAAAATCTTTAGATGATTTTTTTCTAATATTTTATTAGTGTTTTCTTAGAAAAAGAATATTTTTGGTTTTCTTAGCATATATTACATATAACATCTAGTACCAGAGTACTACTCGTAGATAGAAATATATATTCTAATAAGGTAGTAGAAAACCATAATTATTTTATTCACTTCAATATCAATTATTATACTTATTATTTCATTTAAACTTTTCATCAATTCTTACATCACAACCGCTAAACTATCACCTTTGAATCTTACGCATTGACCAGTCCATTTAAATAGCGGATCTGGTAAGCAGGCCAGGCCGTAGAAGAAGCGTCAATCGAGAGCCCACTAAGCAACCACTTTACGAAGGCTGCTGCTTTGCTAGTATCGCGGTTGCAACAGGCAATAGTTGGGCGCGCAATGCGCCGCACTTCTATGCAAATAAACAGGTTCAATGCTCTCCGTCCATTTCTAAGTCCGCGCGGCGCGGCGCGTTGGACGTTTTACAGACCTCTGATGCGAGACCGCATATTTTAACCAGTCTTCTTTCTTTCCTCTTTCTATATTGACTGCGTTTTACTTAGTTTTACTCATACCATTTGCTATTGCTTTCGTTCTGGCTGCTGCAATCTTTAAAGATTCCACGAAAGCGTAAGCGTTTTCTGCTCAGATCTTCTTTTTTTTTCTTTTTGATGGAATGGAAAGAGTTTTTGAAATGAATTCTACTCGTCTCATTGAATTAAAAGCATGCTTTTTTGCTTGATGCTTATATTTAATTTTTAAATTTTTATTACGTATTCAAGATGTATGTACAGAAAAATTTATATAAAATACCTAGCTTGTTAGATGGTAAAATTTCAGTTTATTTTTTTGTATTTTAATTTTTTTATTGAAAAGATCTGAAATATATAGTCGAAAATTTTATTTTATAAATAAAATATTTAGAGAATCAAAATAATTTACTTGGAGAAAATCTAGTTTTGAATATATTATATTATATATATATATATATATATATATATATATATATATATATATATATTTACACGGCTGCCCAGTTTTCACGGTGGCTCTTATTATTATCCTTCATATCTGGGTGTTTGCAATTTGCATAAAAAAATAATGTAGTTTAAAGGTTAAGAGTTAATATTAACAAATTAATGCAATATTTTATATACGAAACATTCAAAATTAATTTTTTATTTCATTTGCTGAAGATGACCAAATAAATGAGATTCTTAGTGTAATAGTGACGAATACGACACTTTATGAGTTTTAAAATAATATCGTTTAAAGATTAGAAATAATCAGTGACAAAGAGTCGTTTAATGTTTTTAAATGAGAATGGCTACTTTATTTATAATATTTAACAAATATTCAAATGGACTGCATTATGTAATTGGGCAGCATTTTTGATAGTAAAAAATTAAAAAAAATTTTGATCATTGTGCCTATTTCAGTAGTCCTCATACTGTCGAAAGTTTAAAAAAAAATTTATCCTGAATTTTTCTTTCAATTTTGTTATCTATATATATAAATTAGTTGAATGACAATTGTATCAATAGTAATTTGTAGAACAAATGCATAAAGCAATGATATGATCAAAAATATTTATAAAAATCTAAAAAAAAATTATCTGTGTGCTATGTAAATTTGCATTATAGAGAATATACACGTTTTGTTAATGAAATTAAAGAAAACTGAAATTAATTTGCATTTCAAATGAAATGTAGATCGCAAATTAAAAAGACAGTGATAAGTGACATGCCGGTCAAATTGTCAAGGGGGGATGATGCTTGTATTTGTATACGCATCACTCTGTAGAATAGTTGTACAACAATAGTTCCCCATTTGAACACGTTGTCAAGTGCGGCGCTATTGGTCGTCTCTAGGAGACAACGAACGACAACAACATCAACAGTGTCGTCACGTTTTGGCCAAATTAAATTTTGTGGTATATGTATAATGCATACATACATACATTTCTCTATACGTATACATGTTCTCTGTGTGTGTGTGTATGTGTGTGTGTGTGTTAGGTATGCGGACGTAGTGCGTTAGTTCGTGCGTCCGCCGTCATCATCGACCGTGTCACTAGTGGCGCATACTGTCCTCCCACTTCATTTGCATATTTAATTTAAACTGAAAACGGGCATTCTCTCTCCGCACACCCAGATATTAACGGAAATAATTCAAAACGTCTGTTGGTATCATCGTAGTAGCTCTGACACTCAACGGCATCGTATACAAGGCACTGCTTCATTCGCGTTTTGCTTATTTGTCCAACAGAGTGACTCTTGTTTCTGTTTTTATATGCGATTTTTCTGGCTTGTTTTACTTTTATTCTCCGGTACGGCGCTTTAGGATTTTAAATTAATGGACGATGATGATAAACATGTGCAGTGTTGGATTTATAACTTTTGACATTCAAGGTTATATTTAATAATATGCAATGTTTCTACTCCTGTTGATTACTATGTTTACAATATATGTGTATTCTGCTAAATTTTACTGTTCATAATTCACAACCGTTGATAATGAAATCCCAACTTTTTTTTAACTTTAACGAAGCAGTAACATACATAGATAACTTTTACATTAATGCCGTTGCTAGGATACTGTGCTGTTGATAGCATAATATACAATTGTAAAATTAAATTATTGCAAAAATATTATACACATTATATTAAAATAAAAAAGCTTTTAAGTTCTGTATAATTTTAATTAAAAATTATACTGAACTTAATCCTAGAGCTTTTTTATTTTAATAATATACATATTATTAAGATTAAAAAATATATGTTGTTTTTAACTAAATAAAATTTGTGTCCATAAGAAAATAAAAATTTCAAAAATATATATTTTCTTTCACTTTATACATACTTTTCTTAAATGTGGTAAATGCTGTGGAAAAACAAACACTTTATGTAAAAAGTCTGAACAGGGAAAATTTAATATTTTGTTTATTATTTTGTATTTATAAAAAATAATTTTATACAGCCTAGAAACACTGAACATAAATGGTCTTCATAATAGTGTTCAAATCAGTACAGTAGTTTTTGAGTTTATGGCGAACATACAGATAGACAGAAACAAGGTTCGCTTTCTATTTAAAAAAAGAGATACATATAATTTTTATTTATAATATCTAATTATATTATATATAAATTGTGTTATATATACTTGAAATAATTCTAATAAAATTACTAATTACTTAATATCTTAATAAGAATTGGAAATTTATACCCATTATACCATTAAATATCTCTTAAACTTTTTAGTTAGAAATTCTTTTTCAAAAAGATAAAAGTTTTACGGAATTATTTTAGGGCTAATTAAATGAATGAAATATTAGAGGCTATATGGTTTCAAAAGTACTTATATAAAAAAGAAATTAGGAGATATTTACAATTGTAGCAGTAAAATTTGTGAACTGAACTTAGTTTTTAAAGTTTTTGAAAGAATTTATTTTTTTCTAAAATATATCGTTTAAATGTAAAAAGTTTTCAGGTAGAAACTAATATTTTTTTTATTACTTTTGTAATTTATAGATGAAATTAAAACGATTTTATTTCAACCACTTTGTATGTAAAGGGAAGAACTAAAGCTGTAGAAAATATTTTGCCATCTAGTTCGACTTACATAAAATAGGAATATATTTTTGCTGGACACCTGTTTCTTCGATAAAATAATATTTTTATTGCACCTTAAATAATGAGATTTATTATTTTAGTTATTTATTATTGATTGCATATCTGATAATATAATTTACAAAGTAAATTGAAATTTAATTGAGTACTTTATAAACATATCACATTAATTGAAACAAAAAGATCTTATATTCTGGCGAGATACGTCTACATATGTTAAGTTGAATCTTTATGGTCTAAAGTTCTAATTTAATTACGTACATAAATCCAACATTAGCTGTACAATAAAACCAAGTACATACAGCTGAATCTTGGTACTAGGAGTTTGTATACTTGCTGTTACTTCGTCTTCGTCTAATTGAATAGGAATATACATACATACTTGCAAACTTTTGCACATACCTAGCCACCACTCTATTTCGTCCTACTATAAAACAATATCAAGGTATCTCGTTAACGCAGAATCAGTTGCCTACCATCTAAGGTATAAAATGCCAAATTAAACGGCTAACTGCAAGGACAATTCTTGTTATTCGCTAATTAGTTGTACTATTATACATACTAATTCAGTGGTTCTTAACTGTTTTCTATTTACGTATCTCTTATATATATATTTTTTTAATTATCAATTGATAAGATCATCTTCAATTACCTCCATGTTCCTTGCTTGGGATTACTTATTTTTGTTTTGTTTATTAAAAGAAGTATTGTACATGTATTTTACGTATTGTACGCTATAGATGATGATAGAATTCAAAATTCATTGGCCAGTATTCTCACCTCATTTATAAAAGTGATTTTTGGCAAAAGTACTTTTGACGTTTACTTAAAATCATTTATTAAGCACTTAATAATAGTTTATTTAAATTTTATAATACCTAATATAATAAAAATAATCAAAAATAGAAAAACTAACTATTTACATTTGATGAAAAATAGAAGCAAAAAGTTATTTTGAAATTTACGATAAAAGCACTTTTTTACGAGAAAGTGAGGTGAGAATACGGGCCAATGATTTTGAGTCAGTGGCGTAGCCAGAAACTTGTCATGGGGGGGGGGGTTACTAATGAAATGATATAATAGTAATCAATAAAGATAATACTATAATTTGTATAAAAAATAAAGAGCAATAAAAATTATTTTTATAAAAATGAAAGTAAAATAACATATTTCATATTTCACATGCGTATGTTTTTGGTAGTTTAGGTTTTTTTTTGGGGGGGGGGGGGTTAAAGCTCCCTAACACCTCCCTGGCTACGCTTCTGTTTTGAGTTAATTAAAATAAAAATTTGAAATTTGGCAATTACGAATAATTTGTTATGCACTTAAAAAATACGCAGTAAAAAAAATAAGGTTGCCATTTAAATAAATTAGTGATAACGTCGTATCTCAAATTTGGGACATGCTGTATACTAATTTTTTTCATGCCTCAACTAATCGACGTGTCCGAGCATTTTTCAAAATAAAAATGGATCTGTGATTTACTGAATTAATTCCAAGTTATTTAGACTAACATTGAATATGTTGTAAGTTGAAATAAGTTGAAATTATTTCAAATTTATAACTTCCTAAGTTTGATTTTCTGTTTTCTTGAAAAACGATTTTATTCAGTTGATCCACTATTCCTTTTGATGTGCAATAATATCAAGATCTGAATACCTCCAGAAAAACTTTTATGTATTCGTAAGTGGTACGTGTATATCTGGTTAAGAACCACTGTACTAATTGGTGTGCTGACCATTTAATAGTGCATAAATAAATTCAAGTCGTTGCGAAAAAACAAAACGCAAACGACATACCGGGGACCGATAGTCGATTGTTAACAATGAGACAATTATCTGCATGGCCGGAACAAAAGCTTGCCTGTTTAATATGCAACACATTTGCTGTTTTAACGGACCGTTACAATCTCGGTACATGTGTTTCGCTGCACTCCAGTCGGCAGATTGAAAATAAAGATTTAACTTATAGTACTGCTCTGGATCGGAATTGTCTTGTATAGGAAAAGATATCATCTGCAGCTTACTGATTCTGACTTATATATCGTTGTTTTGCCGATGCTATGAATAAAAAAATTGATTGAAATGGTTTTTGTTCTTACTTCTCACGTATAATATATTCTGAATTTGTTCTAGGATTTGGAAAAAAAGCCGGATAATACAGTATTCTAGAATTGTATTTTCTATTTTATTTATTTTAATGAACTGCAGTGTAACATGATATTGCATCTCTAATGGAAAAATAATACAAGTACAAATAATAGAATTGTACAATTTTTTTACTTTTACTATGAAAAAAAATTGAATTCTAATCATATTTTTTAAATGAATGTAATTTGTTCGGTTGTCAATGCTCGTGGAACATATATTTAATTATTGTTGTGAACGTTTGGTTAAAAGAATATATATAACTGATATTGAAAGTATACGTCTAATGTGTAGATGGAGTAGTATGATTGAGAGTGTTTTGCGTGAGCGAATGTTTCCAAGTGATATGAATAGAAGAGCATGTACGAGAGATATCATAAATATGGATGAAGCAAAAGTGATTTGCTTAGATAGGAATATTCGGAAGAAACTAATTTCGATATGGTGAAAAAGTACAAATTTAATATACTGGGTGTCCCATTTTAATCCGCCACCTGCAATAACTTTAAAATCGTGCATCGGACAAAAAAATGTTACGGATAAAAAGTAAATGGTTTCGAGGGGGACATCTGATGCAGAAACCCTTGCCCCCTCCGGACCCCCTGGGGGGCGGGAAAGGGGGGCAACTTTAAAATCTTAAATGGAACACCCTATTTTTTATTGTAGATTCTGATAGGCCATTAAAAAGTATGTAAATTTTATTTTAAGACTTTTTGTTTATCTTTGATAGATGGCGCTGCAAACAGCATTTTTTTTCTCAGTTTATCAGTTTTCAATTTGAAAAAAAAGGTGTAACTAAGTACGATATTCAAGTTCTTTTCAGTTCTTTGGGAAGAGGGGGGGGGGCAAGGGTCACTGAATCAGATATCCCCTCGAAGCCATTAACTTAAAGTTATATCCCTCGAAACCATTAACTTAAAGTTAATGGTTTCGAGGAAGATATTTGATGCAGTGACCCTTGCCCCCCCTCTTTCCAAAGAACTGAAAAAATCTTAAATATCGTACTTAGTTACACTTTTTTTTTCAAATTGAAGATTGATAAACTGAGAAAAAAAATGCTGTTTGCAGCGCCATCTATCAAAGATAAAAAAAAGTCTTAAAATAAAATTTACATACTTTTTAATGGCCTATCAGAATCTACAATAAAAAATAGGGTGTTCCATTTAAGATGTCAAAGTTGCCCCCCTTTCCAGCCCCTCAGGGGGTCCAGAGGGGACAAGGGTCTCTGCATCAGATGTCCCCCTCGAAACCATTTACTTTTTATCCGTAACATTTTTTTGTCCGATGCACGATTTTAAAGTTATTGCAGGTGGCGGATTAAAATGGGACACCCAGTATAAGTCTGAAATCAAATTATATATTACGACATTATGGAAGGCAAAGATACTTTATCACTAATTTAACTAATATGTTACAAAGCAAATTGCTACAATTGGAGAAACTAATTTAATTTACTCTAACATTAAACTGTTCATATGAACCAGATGAAAATTCCATTTATTTAGAATATGTTCCAGTAAAATTACAAAATTAGCAAAGTAGATTTTTAATTTAATTCAAAAACATACAATATTTAGCATTGAAATAGAACGGCTTTTGATCATAGTTCTGTATTAATATTTATTAATAATCGAAGTTTCGATAAACTCAGAAAAAAAAGATACAAATGCATTTACAGTAACTTGTTTCTATGTTTCGTTTATTTACTTCCAATTCGAAATTTGCCAGTTCCAATTTTTGCAACATCATTATATTTTTAATTAATCAATTTTTAAAGAAAGGACTATGCAGAGGCAATGCTAAATAACATAATAAAAAATAACTTTCAGAACTCATTATATTAAAATAAAACAAGTTAAGGTTATCAATATATGAGGGGTTTCTGTGAAAAACGAGATACAGGTATGTCCAAAATCATAAATTTTGACAAATCGAAAAAACTTTCTGTCATAGCCCAGGAGCAGTCTAGAACTCAGATTTTTTTTAATTCTTGTATTTATATGATTCCCATTAGTTATTAATATTTTAATAAGAAATAATAATCCAGAACTAGAAAACAAAAAAATAAAAACGAATGGACATACACAGTTTTTGCCAATTTTGGACATCTCTTGTTTTTCTCGGAAACCTCTCATATATTAATACAAAACTGTAAGCTAAAGCTGTATTATTTTTATAAATAAAATTATTTAATAAAATCTAAATAAAATTATTTATTCACTTATTTATATTATGTATAACAACTTTTTGAGGTTTGAATAATTTTCACATTATGTGCAATTTCGAATATAATAAACAATATGAATCGTAAATGGGTCTTTAGAGAGATAAAAAATACATGAAAAGCCACGTTGCATAAATTTGCATGGAAATAAACTCGCATGTTAAATTTCGCAACGTGCAAATTTTGACATACATGATTTTTCAACTGTTACATCACTCGCTAAAATTTCATCAAGGGAGTACAGTACAGTACAGTGCAGTACAGTACTCATACAGAGAATAAACATCAGTGACAGAGTTAAAGACCCGTATTTCCTCGCAGGTATCTTTAGAGTTAAAACTCGGAAGATTGTGAGCAAGAATAACTATGATGCATTAGACTCATGGGTATCTAAATGTGACAGATATTTATTACACATTTGATGAGGTTCATTCGAATGCGGGGATTGGCCCCAAGCGCGACCTGCCGTACTCGACGCCATTGTAATCAACTGCCACTGAAAATGTATGAATAATTTAACGTAATTTCGCGCTATCGTTTGAACGTGTTACGATACATATATACCATGTGGATGATGTTCATGTTGATGTCACTTGCTTCATACTGATGCTGTTTTGTTTTTCGTTTTATGACGTAATGTCAAATTGAGTTTGTTAATTTTGTTTGTTTTCCGTTTTTAATGAATAATTCATTTATATTTTATTGTTATATCGGATTAAATATTTATGGACTACAATAGAGAGAGAAATTTATGCTTATTAAATAAATATAATATTTTATTAATATTATAACGAACAGAATTATATTCGTAATCTGTATTTAATTAAATAAAGTATAATAATATATGTATATAATTTAAAAATAATCTATGGCGTAGGTACTAAATAAAATTATACAGAATATTTCATAAAAACATTATCATCATATGGGAACTTCGTATAATTAATCTTACATTTTTTAAGTATTTGGAGAAATTAATCTCCAGTTGTATCAGTTTTCTTTTGAACTGTGTTGTTGCATTTTAGAAAACTTTATCTGTTAAAAATCTTTGCTCTAAGTCACTCTAGCTCATTTTAGCTAGTCGAAAAGACTAGCTTATAAAATCGTCAATACGGCTGGCTGGCTGGCCGGCCGTGTCCAAAAAATACGATAAATATGAGTGTTAATTATAAGTATAAAGGAGAGCTCGTAGAAAGCTGAAACTTGGCAATTAGATAGTTCATACCAAATAAAAAATTAAGTTCAATTTTCAGACCGCAGTGTTGCCAACTTTCCGAGAAAAAAATTACTAAAATTTTTAATACGAGTGTTAATTATAAGTATGAAGGAAAGCTCGTAGAAAGCTGAAACTTGGCAATTAGATAGTTCATACCAAATAAAAAATTAAGTTCAATTTTCAGACCGCAGTGTTGTCAACTTTCCGAGAAAAAAATTACTAAAATTTTTAATACGAGTGTTAATTATAAGTATGAAGGAAAGCTCGTAGAAAGCTGAAACTTGGCAATTAGATAGTTCATACCAAATAAAAAATTAAGCTCAATTTTCAGACCGCAGTGTTGCCAACTTTCCGAGAAAAAAATTACTAAAATTTTTAATACGAGTGTTAATTATAAGTATGAAGGAAAGCTCGTAGAAAGCTGAAACTTGGCAATTAGATAGTTCATACCAAATAAAAAATTAAGTTCAATTTTCAGACCGCAGTGTTGCCAAGTTTCCGAGAAAAAAATTACTAAATTTTTTAATACGAGTGTTAATTATAAGTATGAAGGAAAGCTCGTAGAAAGCTGAAACTTGGCAATTAGATAGTTCATACCAAATAAAAAATTAAATTCAATTTTCAGACCGCAGTGTTGCCAACTTTCCGAGAAAAAAATTATTAAAATTTTTAATACGAGTGTTAATTATAAGTATGAAGGAAAGCTCGTAGAAAGCTGAAACTTGGCAATTAGATAGTTTATACCAAATAAAAATTTAAGTTCAATTTTCAGACCGCAGTGTTGCCAACTTTCCGAGAAAAAAATTACTAAAATTTTTAAAAATTTATTACGACCATGTTGTTTAACCGATTTTGTTCAAATTTTCACAAAAGATTTTTCTGGTATCCATATAAATTATATAATTTCAACAAAGTACAGTGCTGCCAACTTTCTAAAAAAAAATTACTAAAATTTTTAAAATTTATTATGACCACGTTATTTAACCAATTTTAATCAAATTTTCACTAAAGATTCTCCTGATGCCCGCATAAATTAAGCAATTTTAACAAAATACAGTGTTGCCAACATATTAAGAAAAAAATTACTAAAATATTAAAAATTTATTGTGGCTACATTATTTATCCGATTTTAATCAAATTTTCAGAAAAGTTTCTCCTAGTGCCCAAATAAATTATAATTTTATTAAACTACGATGTTGCCAACTTTCCGAAAAAAAAAATAATAATTTTCTAAAAATTTGTTATGCCCGCATTATTTATCCGATTTTAATGAAATTTTTACAGAAGATACCCTTAGCGCCTATAATATTATATATTAGCAAAATACAATGTTGCCAACTTTCGATAAAAAATTTTTATCAATCTATCTTATCAGTTATGTGATAATGTCAAAGTGGTCTATATATGGGTTTACCTATATACTTCTAATCTTGTATTTTGGCTAGTCGAAAAACTAGCTTATAAAATCAAACCACATTCGACTAGCTCCATTCTCGCTTTGCGAGAATATTATTTATGATATTAAGAAAAATTATAATTAAAATTATGTATCACTGGAAAGATTACTTATGATTGATTCCTAATTTTTTTTTTTTTTTTTAAATTGTGTCAATTTTTTGTTGAATGTGATATATTATCTAATTGTTGTTATATATGGGCTTTGTTTTGAAATTCTAGATGACGGAAAAATTGTTTTGTTAAAAATAATTTTTAAAAATATTGTCGATTAAAATAATAGAAAAAAGTATAATAATGTTTATCAGGTATTTAAAATTAAAACTGTAATTATACGTCAGTAAATACTTTACTGACGTTTCAAGTTTATAATTCTAATAGGTAGTATCACATTATTAATTCTGCTTTTCAGTAAATTCAATATTTATAAATCAGATTATTATTACAATAACCACCAATATCGTCTGCATAATAAATAATAAGATTCGATTTAAATACGAATCTTTTGAAAGTGCAAAAATTTAATTAAACTTCTTTTGAAGCGTATCAAAGAGCCCGCAAATCTCAAGAAACAAGTCAACTTTTGCAAATAAATAAAAAACCAAAACAGAAGAAAATAAAGCCCTAGTACTTATTTACACTTCAATGAAATCCAATTTAGGAAGGACGGTATAATATAAGCAATGGTACAGCAAAGAAGGAAAGACCCCTGACTGAGTTAGCAAGAGTAACTGATATTCAGGCGCGTCTTTTCATCTGTAGTGCCAGGCTGCAACCGCCAGCGAGCAGCCGATGTTAAATTTACACTCGTCACGTGATCGACGAGCGCCACTCTGGCGGTCCCTAGCGGTCGTTATTGATTTCACACTTGGCGGAATCGGTTCTTAAAGAAAACTGCATATATGGACTGATTCTATCACCGGAATCAACAAAATTATTCTGCACTTTCTGCTTTTTTTTCTCCTCGAGGTTGTTTGTAGTGAAATATACATGATTTGTTATGCTCAGTATGTTTCTCCTTAATGCAAAGAAAATTGTATGTATTATTTGTAATTTTTTTTTCTTTATTTTTACAGTGTGATTATTTTTCTTTTACGTTCTCTTAATTTAAATTAATTTAAAGTATTTTTCAATAATATTGTGCGTTATTTATTAAATTATATTTGTTATAAATGTCATGTGCAACTAATTTTAAATTATAAAAGATTATATTTGAGTATTTTTAATATATACAATCATATATACAATTACTTACCGTCACACATATATATATATATATATATATATATATATATATATATATATATATATAGAGATAGAGAGAGAGAGAGAGAGGTATTGTAATCACATCAATTTTGACGTTTCGAGATTTTACAAATAATAAATTTATTGTTTTCAGTATGATGTTGGTCTATCTGTACACAGGACTTTTAGAAAATTTTCGGTACAGATCTGTCTGCAAGAAGTGATAGTTTATTAGTGTCACTCCTATGTGTTTTATGAATATTTTGTAACAGAGAAATATTTTGAAAGAAAAATTAATAAAATTTGCCATACATATTATAGCTAACAACTATTATTTGAGATATTTTTTTGTTACGATTTAATATTTTTTTACAATTTTATACATATTTTCGCATAATTACCCAATGTACCCATATTATTTTATATAAATATATATTTTAACATATATGTAGGTATCATGAAATTGTCAACGTAATATGTTATGCTATTATATTTTTTAATAATAATAATAATACTCAAACTAGCTTCTTTACATTTATGTTTCTAGCAAAAGTACCTAAAGCACCCAAAACTTTACAGCCAGCATTAATTCTCCTTTCAATCTCACGATCAAAGCGACCATCCTTAGACAATAAACTATCCCAATACAAAAATTCATCCACCTGATCTATACGTGCACCATCAATAAATACATTTCATTCAGTCAAGTCACCCTTTTAAAAAACTAATACTTTTTTATTAACGCAATATTTCATCTCAAATAAATTCGAATTAATAATTATATATTCAACTCA
This sequence comes from Clivina fossor, assembly GCA_963966155.1. Lineage (NCBI taxonomy): Eukaryota > Metazoa > Arthropoda > Insecta > Coleoptera > Carabidae > Clivina > Clivina fossor. Next base: position 5,456,027 of record OZ014553.1, on the reverse strand, counting down.
CATAAAACCACGCATTCATCATTACCTTCACTCTACAATCAACAGCAAATAACAAGACACAGAAAAAAAAAACGTCGACTTGCAGGAACAAAAGGGTCCGTGTGTACATATAGGCAAAAGAATGTGAAAAACGAGCGAACATCCTTCAAGAAAATTGGAAAACGCACCGGCGTGGCGTGGCACTTGTTAAAATATTCATGAGGACTCTCGGTTGCGTCGGAAACGAAATTTAATGAACTGAAGAGTTCCGGTCTCCGCTTGTCAGACGTGGACGCATATAAGTTCGTTCGTAACCAACACGTCCGGATCGCGAGAAATATTCCTAGTTTATAACAAGTTCGAGGAAAAGTGACTGATGACGCTCGCATCGTTCTGCATCACAACAGTTTGCAACTTTTCGCTGAAATGATGCAATGGTTTATTTTCGCTGAAATGGATAAAAGGAATTTTCATAATTTGGAACTAGGGGTGTCAGAAACTGTAAACGATAGCTAGGGGCATTCGAAATTGTATGAATTATTTATGCGATTGGTATACTGTTCCTGTTTATGGTTTTAAATTCTGTGATTGATTCAAAATATTTACAAGAACAGTAGAGATTATGCTAACTAAGTTAAACTTTTACTTTAAAAATTATTTACATATATTTTTTAACGTTTATTAGACATTCGTTCAAGATTTTTACATATATACACAATCACACTATGTGCTCAAAAGGATGTGGCACAAACTCTTTCCACAGTTCCGAAATTAGTTTCTTCTAAACAAATCTATCAAGATATATATCTTTTGCTTTATCTACATACATGATACCTCTTCTACATGTTTTTTTTATTCTACTACTTGGAAATATTTGCTCACGCAAAACCGACTCAATCTTACTTTTCCATCTACTCCTCGAACGTGTACGCAAACCTATACCTTCAAAATCATTCGCATATATTCTTTTAACCAAACGTTCATTAGACATTCGCTCAAGATGACCGAACCATCTTAACTGACTAACACCAACTTTTGCAACAACATTTTTTTTTCAATTTTGCACTCATCATACACTAATCTATTTCGAACCTGATTCCTTTTAGTTTCATCACATACGCCACGTAAAAATGTTATTTCTACAGCAGCCACTTTTCTTTTATACATATTTATGTAATTTATATTCAACACTCACTACCATACGTCAACATAGGCACCAAAACAGCATTGTATATCCTTAAATGGGCTTCTCTGGTGACATTTACGTTTTCAGCAAAAGTATACTATTTTTATTGATTTACACAAACTTTGCTACCACATTTTTTTTTTTTCAATTTTGCATTTTTTATACACAAATTCATTCCTCATTCGATTAAACACCTTGGCCCGTATTCTCACCTCATTTATAAAAGTGATTTTTGCTAAAAGTACTTTTGACGCTCACTTCAAATCATTTATTATTCATTTTAAAATAGTTTATTTAAATTTTATAATACCAAATATAATAAAAATGATCCAAAATAGAAAAATTATTTATATTTGATGACAAACAAAAGCAAAAGGTTATTTTGAAATTAATAATAAAAGCACTTTTTCACGAAAAAGTGAGGTAAGAATACGGGGCCCTTGAATCTAAATCAAAATTTTTCTTAGTGTACCATTCATCAATGTAGGCACTAAAACCCGATTGCACAAACTTTGTTAACTTAATCAGTGAGTTAACTAAGCAACTAGATGTCTCACAATGTGTACAATGGGTTTAACAATGCTTCGTGCAACCGGGCTTAATACTGCATTACAAGTAATATAAATATTGAAAAATAATATTCAACAATAAAAATATTTATCATTTATCTGAGTTTGTTGTCGTTTTGCAATTTGTATTTTTTAAATAACACATCTGCGGAAGTGCAAAAAGTAATTTAAAAAATTTGTTCGCATAATTTTATTAATTATTATTTATAAATAAAGTTTATTGTGTAGCAAAGAGCTACGTCATTTCGCATCGTGTTGTATTATAGTCAAACATGTTGCACTATAATTATTTCAATTGTCCGCACAGCAAGGGTTAAAATTGAATACTTGCATTAACAACAATGATTATTAAATATACCATCTCATACTGAAAATTAAACATACACATTGAAGCACTGTTATTGCAATTTCTCAAAAGTCATTAACATGAAATTATTTGTTACTTATCTTTTAATTAAATACAAACTTTATGTTTAATCGTAAATTTTCTGCTTTAACGAAGAGCTCAATGTAAAGTACAGGATTAGTTTTCAATTGTGAACTATCAAAGAGAACTGAATAAATATTAATTTATTTAATATACTCTATACCCTATAAGGTTTCGTGATAAAGTAATAGAACTAATTTGGAAATGTTCAGCACTATAAATAACGTCCCGAAAATTTTATTCTTATGAGTAATAATTATCATTACATGCTAGTTAAATATATATTACTGAAAGGCATTAAATGTGTAAAGAACAATTTTTCAAACGTAAAGAACAAATTTCAAATATTTGTTAAATGAAAAAGTAATTGTATAAATTGTAGCTAACAACATGATTAACTAGTCCACTGACCAATCAATCAAGCGTTTTGGAAACAGTTGATAATATAATCACTAATTAAGCATTGCACAAAGCATTGTCAAATGCTTTGTAAGCTAACCATTTCATCAACTTGCCAATTGGCCAATAAGTGAGGCATTTCCAAGTTATTTAATCAACTTTTTGATTAACTTAACAATGCTTTGTGCAACCGGCCTAAGCTAATAGACCCGTATTACGAGCTTGATTTTAAAATTGATTTTAACTAATACAGATTTTAAAACAATGCAACTGTTATATTGAGGAAATAAATATATTATAGGAGCAAGTGCTACTAAAAGTTAAAGTAACTTAAATGATTTTTGTACAATTAATTATTTTGCTATATTATTGAATCATGTGTTTAACATTTTTTATTTCTAGTTATAATAATTATTACTTACATTATATTAATATTTATAAAAAGAGGATGACATTTGATAGTAATTTATATACTGCCATTACACATATTATTAAAGTTTATCCAACTAAATAAATATATGTTACAATTTGATGTATTTGATTTTGAATAACTAAAAATTCATAACAAACTTTACTCTATGTACGTATGTAAATAGATTGAAAAATAAAATTTTAAGATTTATGAATCAAGTTGAAAAAGTTTTTCTTTTTTCTTTTATTTATATTTGCTCGGATTTAATAATCTATCCACTTGAAGTTCTCGAAGAACTGAAATTTTCTCTCTATCAGAAACTGCAACATCATGTTCTGACATTAGGAATTCCCTTTAAATTTCAAAGATTTACTGGTAGCGAAGTTGGCTGCGTCTTCAGGAATTTTACTCATCTCGTCACGTTCATCGGGAATTCAAGAGAACAACCGGAAGACGCACGAAGTTCCTGCTGGGGGGGTACAAAGGTCACCGAACCTGAGAACGAAACGTATAGGAACACGAGTTTTCGGTAAGAACGGATTTTTGTTAAAAGGGCGCCTGCAGGAATAGGGCAGGATGACGGCCCGTGGAAAAAGCAGGAGACGACAGGCACGATGTGACGTCAGTGAGTGCATTCGGGCGACTGTGGCGCCATGGTCAGCCAAGCGGAAAGGACATGCACTAAGGGAGAGAGTTATTTCCCTGGAGGTTCTACTTAGAACGTAATCAGGTTTCGTATATACGAAAGAAATGTCTTATTTTCTGTTTTTTTTTTTATTATTATTATTATCGAAATTGCTATGAATCTAATAAAAAATATACGTATTATCTTTACTGTCCAATAAATTAAAAATTATATTAATTATATAAGTGCACCAAATGTTTAATTTATTTTTTAAATAATAAAATTAACTTCGTGTTATAACAAAAAAATCTTATATACAATATAAGTTATAAATATTTAATAGTTTATATTAATTGATTTTTAACTGTTGATTTACAAAAAAGCCTTAAGGGGTTAAATAACGCTTGTTGTAGCCGGTCCTAATTTGTACATTTTAATTGAGATTTTAATTTTAAAAATTAATTAATTAGAGTTATTTACATTATAATGTATAAGAATTCTATTTACAATGATAATTGATAGATTTGCATTTAATTATATGTAATAAATTTCTGCTCAATTATTCAAGCAGTGTAATGTTGCGACATTGCTATTGAGGAAATAAATATTGACATTGTCCATCAACATCAGTGGAGTAGTTTATTTGCTATTCCAGTCACAATTTTATTTATATAAACTTAGAAGTGCTTTGATGCTCATTATAATTAAAACTTAATGTACATGTTTGATTTATTTTCTATTGCAAATAAAAATTGAGTTCCCTTTTTGCTTTAGTTTTAATAAATATGCAAAATAAGTATTGATATAGTAAACGATATTATAGTTATTAATATTTAACTGTTATGTTCGTTTCTGTGGAACTTTCAAGTTGTGTCATGAATTTCTAATTCAATTTACGATAACAAAGTTATATTCTATCTCTTTTTATTATACAATAGCTGGACTGTGCACGAATTTCTATTTCACGAATAATTGATGATGTTTTCTATGATGTAACTATATTGAATGGCTATTTTTACTATAAGTGCTAATGTTTTTAGTGTAGTATAGAAATAGCGTTTTTATAAAAGTTATCAGATATATGGGTAAGATGAAATTATATAGAATATTTTCTGGTTATGTGGAGTGAATTTTTTGCCATGGCGTGATTGTGTATATGTAATATGTATGATTTTAGTTTATACTTGATATACTTATGAATCGTATAAAGATAAATAAATTCAATAAATATTTAGGTAATAATTATTTTTAATTTAAAAAATATTCTATATGTTTTTAATTATTATTGACAGATATTTAAATTGTTTATTGTATTGATAAAAAATAATACATAAATAATATTAAAGTATCTTTATTAAAAAATCGATTGATGTAGTAGCATGTATCCAATGTCTTTAACATGCTACTGTATAAATACAATTATTGTGACAAAAAATTATTTAAAAACTAAAAATCTAAAAGTCTATATTTTAAATTTTACACTTGTGAGAAGTTGATAAAGGAAACAATCAGTAATTAATTGTAAGGTTTTTAATTATGCAGTGTTGGGTAAAAGTTTGATATCGATTTAATATTTCAAAGACGTTTTTATATGAAAACGAAATTATATCTGATTTGTTGATATACTTAAACCATGTAACAATATTTTATTTAATCATGAATTTTTTAAATTATTTTTGTATTTTCTAATTTAAAATTCAATTAAATATATTTCTTTTTTATTTTAAATAATAGTTTCAGAAAGAACTTAATAAATGTGGTCATCTTATTCAACAGACATCATAGAATATGGTGTATAAAATCTAATTTTCTTGATGCGACTATACTATAATTTAGCACGAGAATGAAAACGAATCTGGTCAGAATTAAGTTTTATTACAAGCAAAACAATTTCGCTTGTGTGGAAAAACAACGTTTCACACTTGACTATCATTATGTACATACACATCACTTTATACTTACTGTACGTACTCGTACGCAAGTATCTTATAAACATAATACAACGACCGCAATGCATCGTGTTTTGTTTTTCTCACGCCGGGTTCTAGAACATCTTCAATTACACCTATCTATCTTATCGCCTCATCTTTGTTTTATCATCCTGTTTTACAACAAATACATTCATACGATTTATATATGTACGCACTCTGAAATCAAACTGTATTAAATATCCTCGCTCTTTCTTTCTTCGGGCTTTGAACACAAATTGAACAAGAAATTAGAGTAGCGTTTGTGGTTTGTAGTTGATTGTTTGTGATGGGGCTGCAAATTGACTTAACGCAGGATGGGAGTTTGGAAATTTTATTTCAGATATTTTTTTTTGTTGCACTGAAGTTGAACATTATTTAGAATACTATTTGCAATTATGAACCAAATTATATACGTACCAATAACTGTATTTAGGTATAGGTGTAGTTATCTGGACAGAAAATGTTTAGATTTTTCTCAAGGGACTAAAAAGCTGAAATTTTGTAAAAAAAAAAAAAAAAGGTTTTATTATATCTTAGGCAGGGATGGAGAACGTAACGTGACAATACACGATAACGTTATAATAAGTATCAGTTCAACTATAAATTCTAATACAATAACGTAACGATATTTCAATAACGTTATAACTGCCAATAACGGTTCGAAAAAAGGTATTTTATAACGTTATACTCTATGAGTTTTCTTTTGAGAAGAAGATATATTTCGTTTGTATTTTAAATATAAAAATTGATTTGGTAATATTTTTCTTTAATTTATACTTTACAGATAATTTCAAAGTTACAATTAAAAATTTTATAACTTTATATACAATTAATTTTTTAAATATTATTTATGACGTTAGTTGCCCGTCAGACAGCAAACCGTTCGGACGTGTTTGCTAGTTTATCTGTGCGACATTACATAAGACTTAAAATATAATCCGATTAATATTATTAATATTATAAACATATTACACTATTGTTAGTTATCGTATTATATTGTTATATAATACAAATCAATTACATCAAGTTAAAGTATATATACATACTTTGACAAAATGCCTGAATCCAGCAGTGGTGCAATCACAGTACCAGCAAATTACGTTATCGCTGTAACTACAACATCAATTACAACGATAAATACAAATACTACGTTTACAAATACGTCGCCAATCGTATCACCAATGGAATATGCATATTCGCCTATTAGACAATTAACATATAGTGACATAAATAATTTTGAAACAAGTGCTAACCAATTACAAAATGAAAGTGGTTCTCTTAGTCCGATCTGTGCATGGCAAGTGATCACAAGAAAAAGAAAAGGAGATGAAAATACTACCGCTCAGCAACCAAAACGAAGCCAAAATATTCATATAAATAACAACATGATCCATACGTCAAACAGGTACTCAATTTTGCAAAGCAATACAGAACCAAATAGAAATGAGTTATCAAATAACAGTGTAAATAATAAACCTTCACAAGAGTCAAACATACAAAACTCAACCAATAGAGAGCCTAAACCACCCCCAGTATACATAAAAGACGTCACTAATTATTCTGCAATGATATCATCTATTAAAATTGTCCTTAAAGATGACGAATTCATATGTAGATCATTCACAAACAACGAAATTAAAATAAATACAAACTCAATAGATGCATACCGTCGGTTAATCCACTTATTGAGACAAAACAATATAGCGTTTCATACTTATCAACCAAAACTAGAAAGAGCTTATAGAGTTGTAATCAAAAACCTGCACTATTCAGTAGCAACAGATGAAATCCAAAAAGAATTAGAAACGAAAGGCTTCCTAATACGAAATATAATAAATATCAAAAGCTGGAAAAACAAAGAACCCCTTCCAATGTTCTTTGTAGATCAAGAACCGAACGAAAATAACAAACAAATCTATGAAATAAAATCGATACTCGGAACAAAAGTCGTCATAGAAGCGCCAAGAAAAAAAAGAGAAATTGTTCAATGTATGAGATGCCAAGAGTATGGTCATACAAAAACATACTGCACCAAACCGTACAACTGCGTAAAGTGCGCCGGAAATCACGCAACAAAAACCTGCCAAAAAAAACGAGAAACTACCGCACTATGTGCACTATGCAATGGACCACACCCAGCAAATTACAAAGGTTGTACTGTTTACAAAGACCTTCAAAAAGCAAGGGAAAAAAATATCACCCTAAATTACAACCAGAGAAAAAATCAAACAAATCAAGAATTTCAATTAAACGAACTTGAATTCCCAGCCTTAAACCCAAACCATACCAACAATATGGACCAAAGCTTTTCTCAAATTACAAGCAATCAAACCATCACACAAAATAACCAAACTAACACACATAATAACAACCAAATTACGCTTCAATATTTTCTCAGCAAATTTGAAGAAATGTTCAATAAAATGATGAATCAAAACAGCACAATAGTTAATATGTTATCCATGTTGATACAAAATATGAACCGTAATGGATAATACACTTCGAATAGCACTATGGAATGCCAACGGTTTGGCACAACATAAACAAGAAATAGAAATATTCTTAAACGAAGAAAAGATAGACATTTTACTAGTTTCAGAAACACATTTCACCCAGAAAAATTACTTTAATATTTATAAATATAAAACTTATTACACTCTTCACCCGGACGAGACAGCACACGGCGGAACTGCCGTTATTATTAGCAACAAACTAAAACACATTGAAATTGAAAAATACCAAAAAGAATATCTTCAAGCAACATGCATCCAAATATACGACGTACATGGACTGCTAACAGTAGCCGCTGTATACTGCCCTCCAAAACATGCTGTTAAAAATCAACAATTTGAAGAATTCTTCCACACACTAGGAAACCGATTTATTGCAGGCGGTGACTTTAATTCTAAACATCCACACTGGGGATCGAGAACAATCAACCCGAAAGGCAGACAGCTGCACTCTACTATTATCACGAACAATTATTCTCCCATAAGCAGTGGAAAACCCACTTACTGGCCTACAGATCCAAACAAATTACCGGATCTGCTAGATTTCTTTGTCTCAAAAGGAACTTCTTCAAACTACATAAAAGTAGAAGATTCTTTCGACTTACACTCGGATCACTCACCGATCATAGCTACCATAAGCAAATCGATAATACAAAATGAAAGAAAACCTAGTCTATACAATAAAAAAACCAACTGGAATCAATTCAGAACATACTTAGATGATAACTTAAATCTACAATCTTTTTCTTCTTTAAAAACTGAAAACGACCTAGATGCAGCTGTAGAACTGTTGACACTAAATATACAACAAGCAGCCTGGCAAGCTACACCATATGCCAAAGTCTGCAACCAAAATGTCACAAATTATCCTAAACATATTCGGGATAAAATAGCAGAAAAAAGAAGAGCTAGACAAAAGTGGCAGCTTAGCAGGCATCCAGAAGATAAAAGAATTTTAAATAATCTAAGTAAAAATCTAAAAATCAAATTAAAAAATCTAAAAAACGAATCTATAGAAAGTCATATTAGCAGTTTAAGCCCTTACAAAGACTCGGATTACTCGTTGTGGAAAACAACCAAAAAATTAAAAAGACCGATACAACACATCCCCCCAATAAGAAAACCAGACGGAAAATGGGCAAGGACGGATGAAGAAAAAACTGAAGTATTTGCAAATCACTTTAGCGATGTCTTCAAACCAAATGATTCACAAAATTCAAATCATGATGAACAAATATTGCAGTACCTCGAGGTTCCGCTACAATTATCACCACCTATCAAGCAGTTTACACCCTCAGAAATAAAACAAGAAATCAAACATTTAAACAACAAAAAAGCTCCTGGATACGATCTCATCACTGCCATAATACTTAAAAATCTTCCAAAAAAAGCAATAACTGCAATTACTCAAATTTTCAACGCAATAATCCGAATTCAATACTTTCCCATCCAGTGGAAGTTGTCACACATTATACTAATATTAAAACCAGGTAAACCCAGTCATGAACCTTCTTCTTATAGACCAATCGCTCTATTACCTTTACTATCTAAATTACTAGAAAAACTAATACTGAAAAGGTTAAAACCAATAATAGAGACAATCGATATAATCCCAGACCATCAGTTTGGTTTTAGAGAACAACACTCAAGTCTAGAACAAATTCACAGAATAATTAAAGAAATAGAATCTGATCTAGAAGAAAAGAAAGTATGTTCAGCAGCGTTTCTCGACATTAGTCAAGCTTTCGATAAAGTCTGGCACCCAGGTTTATTGTATAAAATAAAAAAACACTTACCACATCAATATTACCTACTATTCACGTCCTATCTGACTAACAGATTTTTCCAAATAACTCACAACGGTGTTTATTCTGAATATTATCCAATAGAATCAGGAGTTCCACAAGGAAGCATTTTAGGACCAATATTATATCAAATATTCACATCAGATTTACCTACATCAGAAAACACAACTACTGCTACATATGCGGACGATACTGCCATATTAGCATCAAATGAAAACCCAAGACTAGCATCACAACAATTACAAAATGCATTAAACAACATCGAAAACTGGGCCAATAAATGGAAAATCAAAATAAACGAAAACAAATCAGCACACATTACATTCACAACAAAACATATATCTTGCCCGGAAGTTAAAATAAATAACCAAACTCTACAAGAAGTAACAAAAGTTAAATATTTAGGTATGCATTTAGATACAAAATTAACATGGAAACCTCACATAATCGCCAAACAAAAACAAATAAATATTAAAATTAGAAATCTCAACTGGCTTATCGGACGGAACTCAAAATTACCTTTACATCACAAACTGCTAATTTACAAAGTTAGTCTAATTCCAATTTGGACATATGGAATTCAAATGTGGGGCTGCGCTAAAAAAAGCAATATTAATATTATTCAAAGAACACAAAACAAAGCATTAAGACTGATGGCAAATGCCCCATGGTACGTAACCAACGAAACACTTCACAACGATTTAAAAGTGAAATACGTCACCGAACAAATAAAACTCTTTTCTACAAAATATGAACATCGTCTTAACTATCACCCGAATTATCTTGCAGTAAATCTTTTAAACAACGAAAACGAAAAAAGAAGACTACAAAGAAAAAAACCACTCGATTTAGGAACATAAGAACAATAATTAGAAGCTACGAAGACACATCATTAGATGCATCTTCTCTCGTGTTACTGTAAAATACATCATATTTGCTGGTTGGCTTAATGGCCAGTTGTAAATAAATTTGTAAATAAAAAAAAAAAAAAAAAAAAAAAAAAAATTTATGACGTTATGTAACGAAAACAATAAATAGCGTTATACAATAACTTAATGATTTGAAATGTAATTGCATCCCTGGTCTTAGGTACTATAAAAATAATAAAAATTGAAACGAATGCAGTATGATAAAATTTGTAGTATTATACTTTTTATTGCTTTATTTTATTATAAAACCAAAAAAGTATATATATATATATATATATATATATATATATATATATATATATATATATATTAAACATGACATTAAAAATGATTAAAAAATCAATCATATTTTTTTTATTTATCTTAGATATAAAAATATGTTTTTATTGACAAGTAACTGTAAGTCATTATTGAAAGATTTCAAATTCTATTCTATAGAAAACAATAAATGTAACATATTAGTATGTTATACTCTAGCAACGTCTGCGTTGAAATCTATTTTACGTTTTACTTGATATGTATATTTGCTGCTGCGTACATATGACTCGGTTCCATTAAAATATCTATATAGATTTTATATCTAGCAGTGATCTCAAACATTTTATCATATTATATATGTTTTATTTAAGCTGTTATGTATGGAAATCTTGAGAACCATTAGAGATAGTACTTTGATTAAATTAGATAAAAATTTTCCCCATTATAGAACATTATGATAATAATACATTTCAGAAAAAAATCATAAAATAAATTTTTATAATTTAATTTTTCTTATAACTTTTTTCTTTATATACCCAGTGAAAAAAATAACATTATTTTTTGTGTATAAATTAGACTTTAAAATAAAATGTCAAATTTTTTTATAATAATTTAACTTATTATCCATTTAGTAACAACAGCAAATGTATTTTTTGACTTTTTCTCTTATTGCAATTTTTACACTATTTTTAGTGTATCCCAGATAGAACACTGCAATGTATCAAATATTTTTTACTGTTTCTAAAGAAGACCGTTTGAGTATATACAATACTGTTCTGTTTCCACTGCTGTGGAAATGAAAATTTTTTAAGGTTTGTGTTTGCGTGAACGTTCGATGAGCAGTAGTGTTTTGCGTGAGCTAAAGTTTCCAAGTAATAGGAATAAAGGAACATGTATGAGGGCTATCATGAATGTGGATGAACCTAGAGTTGCTTGGTCTGGATAGGAATGTTTGGAGAAAATTAATTTCAGGATAGTGTAAGAGTACATGGGTACATGGCATGATTGTGTATGCATGTAGATAATTTTAAGTAAAACTTTTTTTTAGGCAACTTTTATATAAATAAAAACTAAACACCTAATAAAATTGTGTACCTAAAATATTTTGTAAGCATAATATTTTAAAACATTGAGTTTATGTTAGTTTATCTACTGTGGACTCACTTTACGAATACGCATTAGTGCTGTTGCTCTGATACAGTACAATTTTCATATTGAAATTATTCTGAAATATTATTCATGTTAGAGCAAAAAATTTAATTTTCTATTGTGTATAGTCATAGAAATTATATAGTATGATAATTTTATGTACTGATTATTACGCATTCAGATAAATTACAACATTACACTGTAGTTCCTACCGTAAACTTCATCCTCATAAGTAATAATCATAACTTGTTAAATAATATACTATTACGTTATTCTGTTATTTTAAAACAATAAAAGTTTGTTTACCACTGGCACGTTACTCGTGCATTCTCCATCCGTAAGTAGATTTGACAAGCGCCGCATGCATTAGACGCCCAGCATCTCTTTCGCATACTAAAACCAACTGATGCGATGCGTCTACGTTGTGTGCGCGTCTTCACGCTGCTGGCAATGCGGCGAAAGCAATTTGTCAGCGCGTTGCAATGCATATCACCGGGTGCCATAGCTTATTCCGTCTCTTACTCCGGTAGCGTCGTCGTCGTCGCTACGCCTGCTCAGCGTGATGCGGCGTGTGACGCATTTCCGGCTGCCGACCGACCACCCAGCCATCTGACACTGCTGGCAAAATGCGACGCAACGACTCACTAATAATGTTGTTTACGTTGAGAATATCAATGTTTATTTATGTATTGGTGGATGTTATTTATTTGAATTCGATGTACGATAGATTTCTTGTTATAAAATGCTGAAATTTGAATATATTTTATATTTATCTTTTGTATTTTTGTTTTAATTTTGTACATTTGAAATATCCAATAGAAATAAATATGAACATTGATTTTCGAAGAATAATATTTACATTTCGATTTAAAATAAATAGATAATATTTAAGCTTTATCACATAATAATATAGAAGAACGATATTGTTATGTCGTGATTATTAATAAATAATTTTTTTTTAAATATATCAGATGGCACAAAAAAATTACTCTACTCTTTTTAGAATAAGTTATATAGTATAAATTGTGAAGTAAAAGTGTATTTAAAATGACATTTATGCTGTTTTCTTAAAGCAATGAGACGTATCTGCAAAAATGTAGGTGTACCTACGTGCTTGAAGAAAACATATCATATTACTAATTAAAACATATAATATTACTAAGCCAGAAAGTCGTAAATAGGTAAGAAATCAATAAAACTGCTTATGGACTATGGAAAAATCTTTATTATTTCAAAATTATATTTTTCAAATACGAGTTTTTCTTTTATCAGGTCAGTTGTGTAACTACTACAAAAATTAATATATTGCATCTTGAATAAAAAAGCAACAAAAGTATTAAAAACATTGGGTAATAGCACGTACCAAATTAGTTGCTCGATTAGTGCCGTTAATCGCCTTTTAGTAGCGCGGCTAACTTGGTACATCATGTTACTATCCATAGTTTTTATCTTATTGAAAAATTGTACTAATATAAATATATTTTTTCAGTGGTTAAGTCTTAAATACATACTAAATATCACCAAAATGTTTTCTTTGGAATACAAATGTTAACATAATATTAACACATCTTTTAGTATAAGATATTTGTAGTAAAAATTGTCTTGTGTTCTGAAATATCACATTATACCTTTAATAAAATTTTAATTGCTGATTTTAAATAAAAATTATTATAACTGAACATTTATTTTTCCCAAATACAAAAAAGAAAAATAATATACATATTTGAAAGTAGGTATGACTAGAATGGTTTTTGAGGTGTATTTTCATATAATAAATAATTAAAATATAATATGTATTTATTTTTATTTTTATATTTAAATTAAAATACATCTTAAAAGGATTATTCTAGAAAAATTGTGTTATTTGCACTTTTGACATTTTCGTATTTATCTACAATATTATTAAAATTAATATATTTTTTAGTATTATAATCTGGATGTTTAAATAGATGCTATACATACATAGATTAAAAATGAGTATTAACAAGGACACCTTATGTTTCTAAACGTGAAAAAATAGAAGAGATATTGTCGATGTCAAAATTATGACTGGAGTTTTTATCAATGTATTTTATTTTAAAAGCATAATACGCATTTATAAAAAATTATCCTAAAATATTTTAATTAATTTTAACCTAATATTAAGAATTGAATATACGTTCAGCGAATAATTAAACTTTTTACAAATAAAACACTGTAGCAAATAAATACATATTTAATTATCTTTTACAAATTACGATTTCATAACTCGATTTCATTGTATGTATTTATTTTCTGAGATTCTGTGACGTTAAATTAACATCCCTCTGTAAGATGCATTCTTCATCGCCCTTTCATCCAGCTGCCGCTAACTTTGTTACTAACCATTCGCTATGGAATTTATCGTATCTGGTTAGTGTGAGAGTGTATCTATTAGATTATATAGAAATTCGAGAAATTCTTGCGATATTAGAGGAAGAATTTTCAAAGATTGAAACTTGCCAGGATCCCGAATAGTTTTATAACAATATTATGATCTGATTAGATGTATGATTTCTGTAATAAGACGCTTATATTGAAAATATTTATTTTTAAAAAATAATCACAATTAGATTTCTTTTATATACAAGACTGAAAACTGCAATGTAAATATTTATAAGCATGAAAACGATATTAAAATATTATATTTTTTATATGTCTTATTAACAAAATAATTCATTAAAATAATAATTATTCGATTTACATATGTACAGGTAGAATCTTTTTTATCTTTTTATAAAAAAAAACTTTTATTATTATTGATATGTGAAACGTATGTAGGTCTATGTTTACAACTTTTTGAATCAAATTGAATTATGCAAAGTGATTTTAAATTGTTTCAACTGTTTTCAAGTAGTTGACAAAAATTGAAAATTGACTAATATTTATTTTGTTATTTATAAAAACATTATTTATGTCATTTGTAGATATTTTCGTATAGATTTTAATGACCTAAAAAAATTATTGTATTCTTTCCAGTTTTTGACAAAACAAGAACTAATGGTTTTTATATGAAATTTATCTATAAAATTTAATTATTGATAAGCTTTTTTATTATTCCAATATAATATTTATTACATGTATTTATTAAATAAACTAAACATACCTACTAAGAATAAATAAAAAAATGTAAAATTTATTTTAATATTATGTAAATATATACTAACAATTCTTTGATTAACGCGATTTTGCACAAATTATTCGCACCTTACAAAATATTCTATGATATTATGGTCAAATTATTCATGCGATTTTGTCTATTTTGAACTAAAAAACCATTTGAATTTTTGTGTTAACAATCTGGCATTTAGAAACTATGTTCATATTTAAAATTGTATGCCGGCGCAATTTCACGCATTATGCTTAGAACTTGTTTTACCTATAAAATATATTTATACGCATATATGCGTAAGTTGCAAAACGTATTCTACTAATTGTTATTTATTCCTTGTTTCTTG
This sequence comes from Clivina fossor, assembly GCA_963966155.1. Classification (NCBI taxonomy): domain Eukaryota; kingdom Metazoa; phylum Arthropoda; class Insecta; order Coleoptera; family Carabidae; genus Clivina; species Clivina fossor. The sequence goes on along the minus strand of OZ014553.1, from coordinate 5,440,333 downwards.
GAATTTCGCTCTTGTTTGGTTGTGAACGAAGCTATTAGTACAAGATTTAATACATTGGCAGTCAGATTCTTTTTTGTCTTTTCAATTATTTACTTCCTCATTAAAATTTCTTCAACCTTACCAAGCGAATGGAGAATTTTAGCAAGCGTTGAAAGATTTAAGCATTTCGATTGACAGATGCTTTTTTTGTTAAATTTTTGTTTTATTTGTACGCGTTGCTATGACGACGAAAAAACATCTAATCGCTTGTTCTGCAAAATACGAGTTAATTTTTCTTAGATATAAATTTTTTGTTTGGTTTTATTTTGTTCTTCGAAACTGGAGCAGCTATTGCAAAAATTAAATAATTTCTTCTTAGAAATTTGTTAATTTAGTATTTCAACTTTCTAAAAATGCAATGTAATTATTTTCTTTTGTTAAATTTACGATTGTAACTAAAGAATTTTTGTTTTGTTTCAGGTAAAGAAATTAAATATTTTTTCTTTGTAATGCGGCTGTACGTGGTGAGTCTGAACATAATTAACATTGCTTATTGGAAATAAGTTAACTTTAAAAATATATTTTATTGTACTTTATGAGAAGTGAAACTTACGTTTTGTAATTTAATTATTAGTTTTGAAAAACTTGAAGTCATAAAACAGATGTTTTTTATTACTATTATTATTATTCGCTATTATTTATTAATGTAGTATAATTACTAACTTTATATCATATATTTATACATTGTAAAGACGATGATGTTGAAACGAATTTGTTCTTTAACTTTAATTATTTTTCACCACTTGCACTTTACTCTTAATAAAATTTAATAAAAATTAAAATAATACTACTGTTTGTAGCAGGTACTTTGTATGTTATTGCTCATAAGTGTCGAGAAATAATTTATGTATTCAACAGTATTTGTATATAATTTTATTTAATTTAATTATACGTATAATGTTTATGGTTTAAAAGAATATATACCTACAATTGATATTTTTTAAATGAAAATGTAAATAACAACGTTTCAACAAAATTTATAAGAAACTACAAATTACATTGTTGGTAACTGAAAAACTCGTAAAATTAGTTTAAAATTTATTTAATTTTAAAAAATGAAATTTTTGGTTGTAACAGTTTTTTAAAATAATGGAGTAATTGAAGAAAACAAAATAAACTGTACAAAAAAAATAACTATTTAAAACTAATGATATTTTATAAATTAACAAAGTTTTAATTTTTAAGATTTTATATGACATTACCCAACTAAAACAACTTCAAAATTATTATTTAATATTCAACGAAAACGCTTGGTTATCTTCACAAAATTTATTTTTTACTCAACGATCTTTTCAAGATAGCCGAAAGGTTTCTGTGTGGTTTCTTTAAATATTTAATAATAATTTTTATTCTTATTTATATTCCTTTTAAAATATTTTATCAAATGCCAACCACCGAAAGAGTAACTGTTATTATAAATTATTGTTTATTAAAGTATTGTTTGAAATTTTAGTATTTTAAATTATATTTTAAGCTATCAATATATTTAGTATTTTTATTTTTTGTTATTTTGCTTTGTATTGTTATTTTCTAAGAATAATGACTTTACGCTGAACTTGAAATTTTAAATTAGATACGGTGTTAATCAGTCCTCGAAGTGAGGCGAGATGAGGTAAGATGGTATCTCATTACTTTTTTTAGATGAAAAAATAAATAAAAAAACTATCTGAGTACTTTCTCTTGCCACGATTTTCATCTCGGACCGTCTGAATTTAAAATGTTTTTTTATTGAATTAAGTAACTGTATTTGTAATAATTATATATGTTGATCTACTGTATTACGTAAAATAATAATTTATAATAAAAATAAATTTACTATGATATTTAAAGTGAAAATGAAAATAATTTCGCATAGAACATGCTATGATCTTTAATACTCAAATAGGCATGCGCGTACAAAACGATACGAAATTGTAGACCCCTACACATAAAATACAAAAAAATTGAAACTAATTATTATATGCATATATTAAAGTCTATTATTACTAGAATATTTTGCTACTAAGTTAGACAATATTATGTTTAATTTTAAATAAGTATACACATATATTTTTATATTGCGTCTGTATACATATAATTATGAAATAGTTTAAAATCAAAAATACCTTGTTTTAGTACTGGTGATTGTAATTTTCGAAACCACACATGCAAGTCTTTAGCATTTCTCGGTATTTTTCTCCGCTGAATTATTTGGTTTACATCGTTGTTTTAATATGTAATTTTACACTCTCCACAGGACCGTAACTAATTTTTTTATCTGGCGCTATGAACGTGCCAGAAAACGATCGAGTTTTTGTTGAATTAATCTTCGGTTTAGTATGTCGTTCTAGTCGCTAGTTTTGTTTCTTTTTTTTTCGAATTTTATTACGTGATTTAATGCCGCATGTGTACTTTGATACTTTCATATTTCATTTTACTTTGAAACGGAATGAAGTTATCTGGCAATTAACCGCAGAAAATTGCGTCGTGTTTTTTATAGATTCGTAATTATTTAATATTGCAATTATACATTTTTACTAGACGGGATTTTACGATGCAGTATTCGAATATATAAAATGGTTTTTAGTAATCGTATATAAATCAAGATAAAATCGTTCTTATAATAATCACTTTCGAGATTTTATAACTTAATTTTTACGAAGAAAATCTTCCGAGTTGAAGAACGGAATGGTTTAGGTTGACGAGTCAAGCGGAAAAATAATCTTATATGATTACAGTATGAAATAATTTCTGATGTACATACTTTTATACAATATAATCAATATATCAAAAATTGTAGGTTTTATATTTCGTGCGTATAACTTCCTTGTTATTATAAAATTTCTTCTTTAATTTATAATTATATGATTCTAAAAATGAAGCATTATTTCTTTTTGCACATAAACTTTTATAAAAATATTCAAATAAAATACGAATTACGGAATACAGAAATTATTGTAATTTAAACCAAGAAAATAAATAAACATAACTAGTAATTTGTACTTATATAAAATAACATTTATGAAGAAAATAAATTTGTTTAATATTTATTTAATGTATTTCAAATGAAATCATACTATTTAATGGTTTAATTATATGAGGACTTCAGTGGAAAAGTGCTGAATAGACCGTTAAATCGAAATTGATATATTTTTTTAAATACTAGCAATCACATATTGCAGTCAACTTGAATATTTATCAAATATTATATGTACTAGCTAGTTCCATTTGAAAACATTGAACGTCTATTCTCTCACTGGTTATTTCTAATAATTTAATTTATAATAATCTAATTTATCTCGAAAGTCACAAAGTGTCGGTTCGCCGCTTTTTCACGTAAGGTCTCATATATAAGGTTCATATAAAATAAAACTTTATTTCTTCAAATTGAATTACTTTAGAATATTTTTTTGGATACTGTAAATTACTTTTTCTCAATTTTTAAAAAACTGTAGAGCATTTTATTAAAATTTTATTTTATTACATATTAATTAAATTATTTTTTTGTTTTGTATGTTATTCTTACGATATTGTAATTTTTATTTAAATAAATTGCAGAGCAAAATATTATATATCGTTAAATTCAGAAAACAATTGTCTTTTTGAAATTATATTACTATTAATAAAAACAAAATTAAAATGAATGCCCAGAAAATCCTTCAACAAAAAACTATATACAGTAATATTCGCTTATGACGAACTCAGTTAAAGTGAACTTTCGGTTAAAACAAACTAATTTTGAAAGTCCGGATTTTAATTCCATATGAATCGTATATCACTTATAACGATCAGTGTTTCCCGTCCCATAAAGTTCGTTATAAGCGAACATAACTGTATTTTACACTATGAAATAGAATACATAATACAATATACTTTTTATATGAACATTTTTTAAAATTTTATTTCTTTACAAAATATCATCTGGGCATTGCAAGTTAAACCATCTTGCATTACTGTAAATACCTAACACAATATTTCAGGAAAAGCATTTTAAAGATTTTTTCTTTAATTTTTAGTATGAAAACGAATTTGATTGTAATTATTTATTGAAATATGTATAATTTGTTAATATTATATCTTCTGACAGTTATACAATTATTTTTATTTTTAGATACATCTTTTCTTTTTTATTTGTATAGATATATGTGTACATTTGCAACGTTTTTGGAAAAACATATTTCTAGTTGCGACACTTTTGAACGCAAAAACACTTTATCACTGTAAAATTTTCTGTTGGAAGTGCAATATAAGATATATATGTTTCATATAACAGCTGTATTGACAATAAAAATATCATAGTTGCATTAGTATTTAAAATATAACAGTAATTTATCAAAATGTCTTCGCAATAGTATTATGCATCCTATCCATCAAACTATATCATCATCGTATTTTCGGGCAATATATCTTCACTTCCTGAAGATATCCCCGAAATTAATCTAATTGTAGTTGCGCTGTGACAGGTATAGACCCCCTTACTGCACCAACTTGTGAACCCTTACAGTGGCACGGGCCCTATTCACATGTCAAGCAGATATGTCATGTGACTACCCTCTCGCATGGCAATAGCTCAATGGTGGATGGTAGTATTGTGGTAAATCCGACTGATGGATGAAAGTAGCAAGGACCTGAACGTTTTTCAGGTACACTGATAACGCTTTGTTTGTATAATTCCCGGGCAGATGAGGATACATGAGGGTTAAAGGATCCAGTGTGAGTGTGAGGTTATTTCGCTTTTCGGACACATGAACTTTGATGGCAGGCTAGGTTAGATTTAGATGAAACTAAAGATAATCTTGCAGTGGCGTACATTGAATGGGAAATGTTAACTATAATTAATTTAGGAATGATAATTTTATAATGTGAAGTCGTAATTAGTAATGAAGAATTTAGAAAACTAACATTACGAGATTAAAATTCAACAAGTTACATTTAAAATTATTAAATTCAATTTATTTTTTTCTCACATATGACCAAGCATATTGTGGAACATATTGTTTTACTTTTAATGTAGTTTTAAATAAAATCGTATTATTTTAAAATCTTTTTACTTATTTCATATGGTAGTTTACAGTTTGAGTAAATATTTTCATTTTTTTTTTAATATTAATATTATATTGTAATAGAAGATAAATATGTATGGAAAATTTGAAGGACGACAAATAAAAAGAGTTGCTAAATTAAATTAAAAGTGAGTGAAAAGTTTATTTCAAAATTTGATAACAAATCAACAGAGTTGTTAACTTATATAAAATGGCGTAAAAAAGTTATCATCTGACGGAATTTGAGATTGTAATATTCTAAACTTTATTCGGAGTAATTTCTTTTCTATATCTCTGCTATTCTTGAGTATACATAACATTATATTTTTTGTTTCATAAATTATTATGCCTTAACTTATATAAAATTGAAATAATAAACTTTTTTTTCGTTCTCGTTTTTGTTACCGGTTTTATTTTTGATTGATTGTGAACGCAACTTAAGTGTTTACTAATAAAATATCATATGAGATTGGATATTGAAAAACTACCGTTTTGAATTCCATTGTTAATTTTTCAAATAAAAATTAAATGTTACTTGAATTATTTATTTTGTAAAAAAAATAACATGTTTTAATGAAAGTTCTTCAAGATCTTTTGAATTATTTTGTTGAGTCTACGCCCCTGACAGCCGGCTGCCCGCATAACCGCAGCAGATTACGCGACCCCACTTATCCGTTAATTGGTGGCCGGTATGCGAAGACGCATTCCCAAAGTTTCCGAGACACGGGTTTGCTTCTATAATATCGTTTCGACAAAGCACGGAATGTAGAACAATTTCTTGTATTGTACCTCAGTTATCCACGTCGCTGTGTGTCGGTCACTCAAATGAAAATGAATTCGCTGTCCGAAGCCAGGCTATTCAAGAATTTCCCATGAATAATTGGTTCAATTCGTTGCTGATAGTCTAGAAGCTTGTTTTAAATATTTTGATTTTCTTTTTGTTTGTATATTGCTAATTGGAATAAAATATACTTTTTAATCTAATACAGATAATACGACTAGTAAGTTTACTTAACACAATTAGTATTGGAATCAGTTTCAAGTAATTAATACCTTATAGCGATAGTTATTAGTATATTTTAGTCCGTAATGACTATTTTTTGTAAAGATAACTATTTATAGAAAAAGAAATCTAAATGTTGTCTGGGAGTAAAAACACTACACCAAAAACTTACAACATCCAATGATTGTTAAGTTTGAATTGTCGTAACTTAAATACGTTATAAATAAATACTTGATAATTATAATAATTTTTTAGGTTATATTATTTTTGTATAACTATTTTTGTAATTTGAAAGAAATTGTTTTTTTATTTAACGTAACTGAAAATTAGAAGATGAAAAAATGTTTTTTTTTGTAAAAGCTATTTATACACAAATATTAGGTAAATACATATAATTATTTAGATAAAGTTTTTCAAAGAAGATATGAAATGAATATACTAAAATAATATAAAGTTGCAATTTATTCGTAAAACGTGTTAAAACAAAAGTGAAAAACAGACAATGTGTGTGATGAATAAAGAAATTTGAACACTTTTTTAGGTTGCATTCAGATACAGTTATGTGATTGTTGCTAATGATAGTTTATATATACATCATACATATAGAAAAACCAGCATTACAAGTGTAAAAAAGTAGTCTGGACATGCACACGTTGCCATTAAAAGATATTAATTAATGTTAACTGCTCTGATAATAAATAATTCTTACAATATAGTCATAAAATCACAATAAATCGCTGTAAAACATGTTTTTCCAATTTCGTACTTGATCTGTGATGGAGATGCTGAGAAGTAATCATAAGTGCAGCGGCAATAACCTTTCTGACTACAGAAAAGTTATATCTGTATGTTTAAATTGTACAGTTGTCTGAAAGTAAATAAAAATATTATTTTTTAGATTTTGTTCTAATATTACTATATTAATAGCGAATGCCCGAATGAATTTTGAACCCATTATAAATTAGGTTTTAGGTTTGTTTGTGATATAACAAACTTAGTTTACTGATAATTTAAATGAAAATTTGTTAAGATAATTTAAGAAAATTTACATATGATAGTGTTTTGTAATACTTTTATTTTTTGCTTTTTTTTTTATTTTTGAAAAAAAAAATAGCATATGTCATTCGGATTTTTTTAGCATTTTTTTGTTTCGTCCAGATTGGTTAGCCTCGGCTATGCCTCGATCGCAAGTAACTGGGCTCAACACAATAAAGATCGCTTTCTTCTCCTCGTAACATAATGCACTATTTTTATATAAAAAAAAATTTTTTTATTATTATTAGTAACCAATGTACTTTTACAGTTTTAAAAATTACAATATTACAATCTTATAGTTTATTCAAATAGTTGAAAAAAAATTAAAAGAAAATTCTAGAGTTATCTGCAAAACTTGCGTGTGGAACTGGTAAACCGTATATCAGGCGCTCGAAAATATACCATTAGAAGAGTGCATAAAGTAATATAACCGAAAAATAAACTACACATTGGTTGTTATATATTATTATACAATCTATTGTACGACGAATGGAACGTGGAATATTGCCAAAAATTGGTTGTATTTCAGCATTTTTAGAACGATGAATGATATTGGGCACGCGACTATTTTTCGTTGTTTTTCGTTTTTATTACTGATGCGTGGTTGCTTTTTTTTGTTTGTTTGTTCATAGTTTGCATGATGTTTTTACTTTTATATATGATTTAGTAGAGATGTTGATTTTTATCTGGGATGTATTCAGGTGTTTTTTAACATTTACAAAATTTAGCAGTGTAAAACAGATTGTGTTAGATATGCTTGTTGAATAAATAAAACTACAAAGTTTATTATGTACTGTTTGTGTTGTATTTGATTAGATATGTTATGAGATAAATGAAATATATTTTGCAAGTAAAAAAATTAGTTAATAGAAAAAATTATTAGTAAAAGTTAAGTACATACCGTTTTTTTATTTATAAATTAAAAATAATAAGAGAAACAAATATCAATAAAATTTTATCTTTTTATGTGTTTATTTTAAATATGTTTAATACTATATTTTGATCTTAATTTATGTGTAAAAATTTTGATATTTCTTAAAAATACAGAATCATTTAGACATTTTGTAAATTATAGAAATTTAGTTTTTTTAAAAATAACATGAAATTTGAAAAAAATTTGACAAATTTTGAAATTTAATTATGGCAGTTTTAATTTGAAATTGTACTAATGATTTGAATATATTACTAATACTGATGGCCTTACACGATCATTTTTTTCTATTAAAAATTAGATATATATATATATACATATATATATATATATATATATATATATATATATATATATATATATATGCAATTATCAAACTACCGAGACTAAATAATTGAATTAAAACACCCAAAAACAGAGCTTGTATTATCAATCATTGTGTGTAAATACATACATTATATATTTTTGTAAATATTTGTTGCAATAATAAAACTAAATTAATTTTGCTTTTGGATACATTTTTTTTTAAATACTCAGGGGAAAATTATTATATTAATGAGAAAAATATTAAATAAAAAATAATTTTCAATAATTTGTTTACAGTTTATACTAATACAAACTAAAAATTATATATAATGTTGGCGAATTTTAGAACGCATCTAAAACATCAATATTTAAAAAAACAAAATAGCATCAACACTTCACCGAAACCGGATATATATCATGACATTGATAAACGCTCGGGTCGGCTGGCAACCCGCAGAGCCTCAGCGCACGACGGGGTGTATGCAGGTGCGGCGCTTTCATTTTCGTGTCTGATTGATGCGTCGCGAAATACAGACGTATATTTATTGATGGTACGCGGGGTGGATTCTGATGTTTATTTGTTTTCGCGGCATGTTTTATATATGCGACATACACCACCCCCGAAACAGGAGTGGGTTGTGATGTAAAGCATTGTGTTTTTACAGCCGTACGTGTTGTGGACATTTCAAATATTTCACCCGATGTTGAGTCTTTTTTCATTTTTAATGAATTTGCTAACGAACTTGATTAAAGTGCGAGCTTATAGGACATAATTTATACGTGTACGAGTTAGATACATGTGTATTTGTTATGCTGAAATTAATTGTTCTATGATAATAACACATAGCTTTATTCACTACTGTATAATAATAGTTTATTATTCAACGAGCTTGTTTTGATATTTATAATTCACGAAAATGAGGTTTGCGACACTAACCGCATTTAGATTAGAATATTATACTTTTTTTTACGACTAGAGAATAGACAGAAAGCATCTTTCGAAGTGAGATAAATATTTTAAAATAATTTCAATTTTATAATTATACTAGAGGTAATTTAAGTGTACTTGGTCCGTTCCCGTTCGACTATACCACACACGTGTCACAGCACACGGAGCACAGTTACCCTTTTTATGTTAACCCGAGTACTTATTGCCAAAATCCAAGCGTGCTAGGTAGTCGTGCTCTGTGATCTTCAATGGAATAGAACAGTGTGCAGTTACATTATTTGCAAAATTGTCATGCGGTGTACCAGCAACAGCGCTAATTTACAAGTTATTTGTTTTACGACTACGTGGTTAAAGTATTGAAGAGTCGTGTTTGCTTAAAAACTGTTAGTTATAATTTTATAACTGATGGTTGTTGTTAGTTATGGACAGTATATTTTCAATATAATGCTACAATTCTATTCATATCTTGTTGGACTCATAGCGTTCGAGATATTTTTTATTTTTCTAGTAAATGGAATTTTTTTGATAGAAAAAGAAAGAATATTTTGTATCGCTACGAGTTTTACGAGATGCGAATAGAATTAGAGCATAAGTTTTTAGGATATTAGGACAGAAGTATTTGAAGTAAGGTAATGTTTTTAGTGAATAAGAAAAGTTTATTTGAAATTTTTCATTATGAATGTCATTGGTAAAAATATTAAGATAATAATATAACTCATATAAATAAAGCCGTTTTGATAAAAATATTGATTTTACAAATGCATCTCAAGTCGCTTAAAAATTCTATTTCAAAAACGTTCATGTAGAATTGTTCAGGCAAAATGACTGACACTAAAATTAACACTTACTCAAATATTTCTCTCTCTCTTCAACTTATATGCAATAAGAGGTCAACGTGTATCGCAACAGGGTAGTCTATTTTCTTCTTCTAAATCGTCTAAAATCTTACTTCATAAAACTCATATTGGACTTTGCCCCGTGTTCTTTCATGAACAATTCTATATTAGAAATATGTAAGACAATCTAATTATTATTCATGAAAATCAGTGCTAAGCAGAAGCTTTTAACAATTCTATTTACTTAAACAAAAGTGTCTGGGCATAAAATTCACACATTAGCATTTAATGATGAGGTAGATGAGTGTCTGAACAGGTAACGTCAGCATATTGTTATAAGTGCGCCCTTATGGGATAAAAGGTTAGGTTTATCAACGTGGAGGGTCACCACCCGGTTTAGGGCCGATATGTAAATGTCAAGCGACCCTTTAATTAGATCCAAGAGATAAGGCAGTGAACGTCATAGGTAGCAGAAGCGCTTAACTGTTTAGTGACGATGTAAAGAAATTTGAATTCGAAACTTTCTAATACTTTTGGGAATTGTACCCATGCTGTAATACTATGTAAATTTGAAGTTTATTTTTTTGAATTTATAGTAGCCGAAGGTTTCACCTGGCATTATTTTATTTTTATAACACAAACTCTATATTAATGAATATTTTTAACACGTTTTTATTAACTCGCTTTCTTGTTTGTCTGTACGGTACAAATTTTGCAATTGATTTTAAACTAACTTCCCGATGAACTAGAGACTTGAAACTTTAAATATAGTTCAGATTAATTAATTAATTAAGTAATATTAGAAATATTAATTTTTATCTTGTGCCATATTTACGAATTCCGCACATTCGTGTATTTAGCAATTTTTTTTTCAAAATACAGAAACTGCTGAACACACAAGGCTAGAAAGCAGAAATTAATTATTTAAATAAAAACAATAATTATAATATGACTAAAAAGTATACAATAATTTCTTCTAGCCTTATACAGATTTATAAGATAGATTTCTTACAGATTGTCCAGAAAATTTGTGATTGTGAACATTTAATAGCTATGTAAGATTTAAAACAAAAAATGTGAGGCGCATACAATAGATAATAGTAAGGAGTGTAGGGAGTAGCAGTCGTTGCACCCCATGTTTTTCGTATACATACTTACTTTCAAAATCATTCATATAAATTATTTTGATCAAACACCTTAATATAAAATATACAAATAATTCAATACAATTTTTATTGTACATATTTTTATTTAATTTTGTATAATAATAAAACACTAATAATTATATAAAACTAAATCGGTTATATAGTTTTAAAATTGTATAGTCTAGTGTAAAAAAAATTATCCAAAACAATTTTGAATAACTTTTAATTTAAATTTTTTACTAATATTTTGTTTAGAAATATCCTATAGCAGTAACTTTGTAAATTTAAATTTTTTAAAGGTACTTTTACGATTTTTGGGCCGTAAAAGTCTGGAGCTCCCAGCTTTTGATTTCCGTTAAAGTGTTTATTGCGTTTAAATATTTTTATAGTCTATTTATGAAAATGATGGAACGGTAAATTTAAGAGTTTATTAGTTTACAAAATTTATATGCACGTAAACACGAAAATTCACTGTTTCGTTTTATAATAGATAAAAAAAAATTCCCGGTCAACTTGGCCTTATAACGATTATTCTTTTAATAGGTTTTTAGTTTTATGGTGTATAAAAATTACATTATATTTAGTAATTACTATAATTAAAAAGTAACATTAAATTTTCCTAAGGAATGTCAAGGTTTTTATTAATTATGATTTTAAAATTATAAAATTGATATTTGTTTTTTTTTTAATTTTTATTTGATTGTTATTATCAAGCAGTGTGAAGGCAGTGATTTAAATAAAATTTGGCTTCCATTAATTAAGAATTTATAAATTTTATAATCTAGTTACTTATATTGTCACCTAGTAACTTATTTGTATGGTCTGTTTATTTACTGTAAATATCATTTGTATCATTTTTCTTGATGAAGATGTACTAGAACCAAAAGCCGTTTTATTTTAATTGTCATATTTTGCTAAGGAAATTACCGTGAACGCATAAAAAATTGTTGAATCCATTTGTTTAAATATTTATAAATTTTATTGTACAATTTTATGATTTAAATATTTATAATTCGTTTGTGTGTGTGTGGGTAAAATCATAAAGATTACGAAACTGTAAGCAAAATGTTGTATTTTATGTGAATTGTAGATATTAAAGTTCTTTGACTTATAATCACAAATATATGTACGAATACATACAAGTTATTGCTTTGATAGCCATATATGTACTAATGTCAATGTCAAAATGCAAAATATTGCCGTATTTTATGCTAATTGCGATATTTTATCGAATTTAAATAATATATGTGTTTGTTATTATAATATTGTATAATACAATCTAGTAATATATTGACGTGTATTTTAAAATTAATGAACTAACATACGTAAAATATTTAGTATATGTAATCATTTATCACGAAGATAATTTATTAAATTAATGATTAAAAATTGATATTGTGGTTATGTTTGGTTATAATAGCTATCAGATTACAAAATTTAGTGATACATTGGAACTTGGATAGATGACCATTGGGAAGACGTCTATTAACACTTATTTTTTACAATCAGATGTTACAACATAGTAAAAACTCTTCCGAAACTCATTATATTAAAATAAAAAGGTTTTAGGATTAAGTTCTGTATGAATTTTAATTAAAAATCTACGTTTTGATGTACTCTAAGTAGTACGTATATCGTATATTTTTTCTGATGATGATATACGTAGAGTAATATCGAAACGTCGATTTTTAATTAAAATATATACAGAACTTAATCCAAAAGACTTTTTATTTTAATCAGATGTTATGTTAGTGATATGTATACAATTTGCAGATATCTATATTTTTACAAATTTTTTCGTCACATCTCGACAGCGGATTTTTATAAAGTTCTAGCAATAAATCCTATACCTCGCCATACTAATGCTTTGCTTAATAAATAAAAAACTAATTAGCGAATTTTAATTCGATTTACAGCATTCGATAGTTTACATCTTCCTCTAGTTTTGTACTAGTTTTGTTTCACGAAATATTTATTAGAAATATGAAAAAAATGATTTTGAATACAGTGCTCTGAAAATTTTACAATTTCTACTAATTATTCATATTACCATTCATAATAACTAATAAAAAAATTAGAGGAAGATGTTAGCTATCAAATACTGTAAACCGAATTAAAATTCGCTAATTAGTTTTTTAGTTATTAAGCAAAGCATTAGTATGGCAAGGTATAGGATTTATTGCTAGAACTTTATTGCTAACTTCACAGGGGTGATTTTTATACAAGTTTTACTCTAATTGGATTTATATTATTCTGTATATAATATTAAAAATTTTGAAACAAAATTATCTATATATGTAAAGTATTCGAAAACATCTAAAACAATTGAAGATTGGTTTGCGCTATTCAATTTGTTTCAAAAGTTAGCAAATTAAGATTTACATATTTTTTCATACCACTTTATGAATGGATAAGAAAAATAAATCATCTTGTACAAGAAATGGATCTATTCAAATACGAAGTATGTTTTTTACTCAAATAATTTAAATATTTTCTGAAATTTCTATGCTTAAATTTTAATAAAATATTTGTTGTTTTTTTTTAATTAGAAATGTTTTACATTCTGTTTTAATGGAAGTTTCTAGTTAAATTTTATCGATCATTGTATATTTTTATTGCTTATATCCAAGAAGCAATAATTTTAAAACATTACCAAAACTTTTGCGTCTAACTTGTAAGAAAGAATTTTCTAGAGAAAAAAAACATCAATTTATCAAATTCCACTCAACTTAATCCAGCAACTTTTGATCCGATCTGTGCCTCATTGTGAATATTAGCGATAAGACCGTTACACATAACAGCCAAATTTGGCCATTAGCCGCGAGGAATCCCCGTCAACTTTGCATAAATTATGTACGCTGCTGGGGAGCTCCGTCGGCCCGAGAAACGCACAATCATTGCATGGATTACATCCGGTGACTTACGGCCCCGCACGTAATCCGGTTACACATGGCCGGAATTTTTAAACTCACGCGGCCCGGATATCGGAATTCTTTCGGATTAGCGCGGGTTATCTTTGAGATACGAGCACGCGCGGATGTGACACACACACACCCTGATGCCATCAACCGGGGATGAATTTGAGAAAGTGGGAGATTAGAGCAGTACGACAGGTGCTTCTGGCAGGAATCAAATCTGTTCACAGATATGTTCGTATTTCGTGCGTTTTTCTTTTTTTTTATGTTGAAGGTTTAGCTTTAAATTTCTTTTTATTTTATTTATAAATGCTGAACAATTTTTTTTTTTCACGTTTATCGTATTTATAGAATTTATTACAACTTTGAAGATGGTAAATTAATTTTTGATTCTTATTTAACAAGATTTTTTTTAAATTATTAAATTAAATAGAATTTTTTAAATTTTTGATATAGAGAATGAATCTTTTATCTATTAAAAATAGATACTTTTTTTTATTCTACAGTAAACAGTTAAATAATTTTAGAATAATAAAATAATATTTAATAATAATAGATAATATGTATTCTATATATACAACTTTTTTACAAGCGTTATTTGACATAGGTATATTTCAAATTGTGTTTTTGCTTTTTTTATGTTATCAAAACGTAATACTTTTTTTTAAAAAATTTTAATACACGCAGAACATTGAATAAGGTTTTGAAAATTATAGTAAATAAATTTAAGTATATATATATATTAAACAATGTTTTTATTTGAAAGTGCTTCTGGAAGGGGGCAAATATTTTCTATAATATTAAATATATTATCTAATACAGAACATAATCCTAAAACTTTTTTATTTTAATATAATGATTTATGAAAGGTTCTTTATAATGTCAATACAAGTTAATTGAAATCAAATTGATATTTCATATTTCAAATTATGTTTTTGTTGAAATATAATAGGTATATAAAGAAAGTTTATATGATATTTGTGCATTATTTTTAAATTTAAATAAAGTTTCTTTCATAAAGCTTATGAAAATGTTAGAAAAGAGTAAGTTATAAGTGGATAATTATAAAATTTACCATATTTTATCTTTAGTACTTTAGTTGATATAACATTTTTTTGTCTACCATAGCTATTTGCCAATGTATTTATAGATACAAATTTTTTTGCAAATTAAATTTATTTTTGAAATATATACGTTTTTATATTTTGATACCAATTTTACGAACATTTTGATAAATGCAAAAATAACGAAGATAATCCGATTACCCTTGTTAGAATGGAAATCGACTTGGATTTGTTTTTACAATTTTAAAAACAGGAACGACTAAAGTCAATTTGATAGGATTAAATGTTTGAAACGATATATTTTATCCAATGAATACTGATACTTTTTTGTAACATTCTTCAAAATTTACAAAACTGTTTCTTTGTCGCTTTTAAACTGGTTTCATTTAATATTGTATTATTAATTTATTATTAGAAGAGTTAATTTTTAATAAGCCAGAAGAGAAACGTATTTCCGTATTTTATTCTAAGTGTCTCACAAAACAGCATAATTACGAGACGTTCCCGGGTTTTGATGTCATAAATTTATGACAAGATGGCGCCATGGGCTGTCACAGCACGATGTTCTTCTGTTCACAGTCGGAAGTAGCAGCCATAAAGAATGAGATTCAATTTGTCGTCACCGGAAATTCGTTTTTTTTTTCTTTCTCTTCGACTTAGCCAAGACCTATGCCTGCTTGGTCTGACAAAGCATGACGTCACGAAAAATGGAGTTTGTTCGCAAATGACACGGATTAAAATGTTTGTAATTTAGCAAAGACGATACGACGCTTCTTCTAAGCTCTGCAGCTTTTATTAAATGGATGGTGGATAATTTATTATCGGAACTTTTAGAATGTAATCTTGAACAATTGTAAATGTTTTACTGTATTTACCTAAGTAAGTTTATGTATATGAATTTGTTATATTTATCTTTACATAGACAAAAATCTGTAAATAAGTTTGTTAATATGTTCGTTGTTTTATCTAAAAATATAGATGATTTTCAGTTTTTTAAATCCATTGAAAGAAACATCTAATAGAACAGTTACGTTTAATCATATTGATCAAATATAATTAGATATTTTTTCTTATTTATATCTTTATCTGTTCGTGTTCGGTGATTTATCAAAAGTTTTAAATTATGAAATAGATGAATCTAAAATTTAACCTTTTAATTCGAATTAAATAAAATAATTATTAATTTTTTAATATAGTATAATATTTGATGTATATTTTAAAACTTATCTCATTTTAGATATATAATTTATAACAAAGTTAACAATACCAGTTGATTGTCCACTGGCTAATAATAGGTTTAGATTCATATCCGAGTCATGCGCAATATGGATTTAACTTGTAATGTACCATACTATGCATGCTATATGCAGTTCCAAACTAGTTCAGAATATAATTGGACCAAACTAATGAGTTTCAAGGCATAAGAGTTTCAATATTAAAATAAATAATATTTAGATTCTGAATTAAATACGGTTTGAACTAAAGATCTTTGAGTATCAGTTAGATACATTATCACAAAACTACTGTTTATTTTCAGTTGTATGTATTTCATAATAAACATAAAAAATACATTTGTCTAAAAAAATTATATTAAATTACTTAGATTAAATAAAGTAACGAATGCTGTTCTAAATATATCAATATTTCAATATTTATTTTGAAAAATATATATGAAAATCAAATGAATATAATAATTTAATAAAACTAATTATATATGTTTTACTTACATTAAAATAGACATGCAATTAATTATTAATTTAAATAATTAATGGAAAATATTTATGAATCGATTTATTTTATGTTATCTTTTAATATATCAAATGTTTATTTTATTGTTTGAAACTTTTTATCGCTTTATTCTTAATTTATTTAATTTTATTTTTTATTTAGATTTATTTATATCCTGTATATAATAATATTTACCATAGCTACGTATAATTTTAATTAAAACAGAAAGTTGCATAGAGTACACTAATTTATTTGTACCGTGCGAACAAGTAAAATAAAATGAGAACGAACAGTATATGTCGGAAACAAAAGAAAAACGAATAAAAACATTACAGATATAGTTATCGCGCACTCATAGTTCATAAAACATTTCAGACAGGGCAATAAATATTAAGAACGTAGTATATATTATAAAACTTGCGCTAAGATGACATTTATGCAAAATATAAATCACAACTTGCGTTTTAAACAAAAGTTACATCATTTTTTTTTCTAACTACTTCTTATACTTTTATAGTACTGCATTCGGAGAGGTGTAACATATTTTTTAAATAATTATTATAAGTTATGAACTTAATAAGTACATGGTTTCAATGCTGTTCATTTCTTAAAGTTTTGTAAAGTTATGAGATTTTAATTTTATTTAAAGAAAACTAACAAAGCTTAATTCAGTCTTTTTATCATGTTTATAGTTTTTTGATCATTGACACTAGGAAACAGTGTAGATATAACATTATTAAAAAATTATAAGCAAGAGTAAACCAAAAATAACTGAAATTTGAATGTAGTTAATAAAGCAGGTATATTAAATTTATAGATTATTCTCTGCTGGTATGCATGCCGTGGTCGATTTATTCTCATCGCAGACGATTCGCCATACATCGTAGATGGTATCCGAAGTGCTTGATGAATGAATTCAGTCACAAGGCCCCGAAAATTCTATAAATTCAATAATCACCGGCTGTGAAAGCCCGAAGATTACTAAATCAAGTATAGTTTGTAGGCTGCACCTTCAGTTATCATGATTCATGATTTTGAGTTGATTGATTTGTTTTTTTTTTATAATATTTGGTGGGTGCGCAAGCAGTTTAGGCGATATCTCTGATGCCTGATAATAAAATGCAGAAAATATATGTAAAACTTTAAATGCCGAAAGAACTGTTACTAAATTTATTGTGTAATCTTTCAAGAAGCTTTTGAAGAACCTTTTTGAAGCGTTGACATGAAATAAGTGTGCAAGTGTGGCATTTGTGTTTCAAACATGGTAAAATATCACATTAAGTTTAACCATGACTTTCAACAAGTCAAAATATTAAAAAAATAGAATATTTTTTCATTATATTAATAAAGATCATTGTCATAACATTTAATAAAATAGTTAAAGTAAACTGGTCAGATTAAGAATTCGTATCAGCGATTGTTGACAGAAATTTTAAAAATAAAATGTGTAATATAACCAAATTCATTTTCTTTTAGTATAACTTTTGTTTTAAAAAAATATGGTGGTTATTTTCCATCTATTTTATTTTACTTATCTATCTTCATATGATTATTGAATGACAACTACATTAAGAAAAGGTACTAGTACTTAAAAAAAACTAGAATTTCAAATACTTTCAGTATTACTTACAGTATTAATACAACAGTAATACTTATCAACCATTTAGGGTTATATTTGATTACCTCCTTATATTGTTGTAAAAGTTTTAAAATATTTTAAAGATTTTTTTCTTACTAGGATATACATACATAGTAAAATGTGAAACTATCCCGAAATTAGTTTCCTCCAAACATTTCTCTCCAGACAAGTAACTTTTGCTTCATTCACATTTATCATGCATGCTTAACTTGATTAATAAATTAAACAAGAACGAAATAATGAATATTTTGTAATAATAAACTTAAAAGAAATAAAACAAAAATAATGAATGTATAATAGCCCAAATGAAAAAAAAAATAAGGTAGGTATCTAACGAAAAACTTTTAAGACACATGTAATTGTCACTCGTATATGTTTTGCAATCACAGCATATTTTCTCTGCGTTGATAAAGCATGTCGTAAAGCATAATCATGGCATCTGGCTGTGTGATAACCGTGGTTTAAAGGTTTGTACCCGGGTGTGAGGGGTGTATATTATCTCCGGGGTTTCTCGACGCTACGTAGCTGGCGCTGAAGACGCTCCGGCATCGTACTACAGTCCCAACGTCTGCTTAACTTGCAAACGACGACTTGTGACGCCTCTCTGTGCGACCGTAAAACGTTTAAGATGAAACCCGACAGATATCGTGAGAGACTTGCAGCTTCTAGGCTTCTGCCATGGTCGTACAGGACTTTTTTTAATAAACAAAAATTGTTATATTAAAGAAAAGCTATAGTTATTATTTAAAATAAAATGACGAACTCAATGTTCATCTTCATCAGGAAAAATGATACAAATGACATTTACAGTATTTAACAGAATATAGATACAAGTTACTAGGTAACAATTAAGTAACTAGATCATATATTTTTTTATAAAAATTTTTAATGAATGGAGTCTAAATTTGATTTAAATCAGTGTCTTCACAGTGATTGATGTTATCTTTTTCTTTATAAATTTCTATTGCTTCTCTTATCAATTTGCTCTTAATATTGATTGGTCTTGCAATTATTACAGTATCTTTGAATTTTACATCACGAAGATACTCTAACACATAATGTAATTATTATAATGTAACTTATGCTCTTATGTAACATTGAATTTAGATCAATTATAGTTACAAATATGCTTGGCAGCATTAAACAACTGTACAATATTCTTTTATTTTTATCTGCTGATTCAAACTATTTACATATTTTTATTAACTTACTTGGTAAATAATTTTTAATATACGTATAGAAGCAAGTTTTGTATGTACGCTACTGAAACATATGCTTCTGTATCTGGGTAAGACGGTAAAGCTCCGAGTTTCACTGGAGACAAGACAAGACAAAATTTATGGATTTCATATTCCCTGGAGAAGTGGAAGGTTTAAGGAAACATCCGTGAACGTTACGCGTTGCCCGATGCTTGCCGCTTGACTTCTTGTCCCGGCTCTTGAATTTCAGTTCCTATATTAAAATCATCGCGTCTTGTTTATTACTTAGTAAAGAGGTGCTATACAGGCGCTTTGTGTTTTTAATAAGAGCGACCTGTATTATGAGTCTGAGGTATTTAACCTGCGCTTTTCATATAATGTTTGCTTTCAAATAATGAACACTTAATATTCATAATTTTTACACAGGAAATTTGACTTGTTTACTCTTGAAAAAAGTTGATTAAGTGAGGAATATTTTATAAGTAAAAAGATTGAAAAAATCTCTGATTTTTTTATTACATTTTTAAAGTTGAAGTTATTTGCATACGTTTTATGAAAAACTAATATTCTTATATGCATGTGTTTTATATTTATAATTTAAAATATTATTTTTAGTTATTTACTTTCTTTGGCAGAATTATGGCTATTAATAGTAAAATATTTAAAACAAGATTTATATACGTATTTTTAAAAATTATAATACAAAAAAGCTTATACTATAATACAGTCATATGAATAATTTTTTTAATGAAATTTTTTAGTACTAGAATTAAAATAATTTAACTAGAAAAATATATTTTGTAATTATTATTTATATTTTTTAGAAAATTAAAATTGAACAGAAAATATAAGTAAAAATAAGATTTTTTTTGAAATTTCAATATTTTTCAAAGCTCTGATTGCATCGTCGAATATAGCGCATCAAAATCTATATATTTCAATCAAAAATTATGCATTTAGTGAGTTTTTGTTTTACGGAAAAATTAGTTTTCTTGAATTTTTCGATTTTTTGACAAAAACGATTATTGTATTGAAACGTAGTTCTCAAAGCACCATCGAATTCAGTGCATCAAAATCTATAGAATTCAATTAAAAATATGTATTTAGTGAATTTTGGGAAAAAAACCCAAAATAATCTTATAATGCACGAGAAATATGTCACTATAATTATAATTAATTAGCTTTACACAGAAGGTGCAAATATTTATAACTTATTTACATTAACATTAGATAATTAAATTTAATAAAAACAAAATTTAACAAATTTTATAATAATCAATTAACAAAAATGATATTTATTCATTTAGTTATTTATAAGTCGAGAACGTAAAAAATAGTTAAAATACGCATAAGCATTAATTTAAATTGTTACACTGATTTTGGAGTTGTTGTCAACGACCTCACTATTATCGTTAATATTATTTATATTTACTGTAATCATCCTTTAATCACAAAATGTACTATTCGGTTGAAATTTATCCGAATATTCCTTATTCGGCTATTCATTACATTAATAATAATGATTATTATTTTAATCATATATATTTCCACCGGTAACGTAATAAATGAGAGTGTTAAACAAATGAAACAGCACATATACAATTTCGACTAGATAATGTATAGTGTTACACAATTACAGAAAATTAATACAACCGCGTAAGTATAGTCAAAGTTATTCCATGTCTAACATTGCGAAGTAAATGAATATAATTAGCATTGCATCTGCATTTACATACATAACAACAAAGTGTTGTAGTATAGTATAACAGTCATAGAGACATCCGTTTTGTAACAATAATACGATTGCTCTGGGACGTTGTCGCTTGCTACTGCTCCTGCTGTCGGTAACGAACGGGGTCTATAGTTGGTAAAACAGAGTAGCTAATGTACCGACACCACCGCCATCACGTATACATATAAAACGATAATGTACACAGACTGAGTTGGCAATTGTGTGCGGCAATTTTAGGCCGCTTTATTACCATGTAAAACGGTGTATGTATATGTGTGTGTGTGGTATATACCTGTATCAGACATTAAAGTCGTACACACGTGCGGATAACTGATACTAAACGCTGATACGTATTATGTTTTGTTATAATTAAATACTGGTTAAAATAAGAGGATTTTTGATGGACGTTTTATTTTGCGGAAAATGACTGAAATAGTGAATTTAAGTTGTTTATAATTGCTAGTTTTGTACTAGAATAGAGATACTTATCATTCAAATTTATTTGAAATATATTATCAAATTTTAATAGAGCATTTAAACTAATAGTTTTTAATTGTTTTACATATACAGGGTATAGTGACTTTTGTAATACTACTATTGTAATTTTCTGCTTTCTTAATTATATCAGGCAATAATGCTTTAAATAAAAGTTTAGAGCATAAATTTTTGTATCTAATTGTAAGCAAATTAAAAATAATTAGAAATTTGATTTGGAAATATCAAAAATGTTTGTCGCTTTTATCTGTATGGCAAATTCTATAAATTCAATGGATATCGGCCGTGAAATCCTGAAAATTACTACGTATAAAAAGTTTCAAAAAAATTGATTTTTAACTAATTTTAAATGTCCTGAAAAGATTAAGTAATTTTTGTAATTTCTAGATGAAATATGGTGCTATATGTCCGACATAGTGAACCATACCGTTTTACTTGGATTGTCAATGTTTTAACCTAGTAAGGCATCGAAAGCTCATTATGGGCTACTCAGATGCAACCGAGATGATTAAAGATTTCAATATAGGAAATATTATTTTTATTTAAATTCCAACATTTATATTACTAATACTAAATAATATATTAATCCGTATGTAAGATTTTTGTGCTGTATATTTGCAAAAGTAGAGATCAAGTGTACAATATTTACTGATATAAAAAAGTTGATGTGAAATATAAACGAGTTTATGATATACATAAAAACTTAAATATATATCTTAGAATTACTAAATAATACAGTAAACATGTAAAAGGAGGGTTCATTGAGAAATTTAATTTACATAAATATAGTTTTAAAATGATTTCTTTATGAACTGCATTAATTTTTATGTAATTATTAGTTTTCTTTCATACGTATTTACAAAAAATGCAGTTTTTATTAAACAAAAATAAAACTATTGCATTTTATAAAACAGTCATCACATTAGATCTTCTAGTAGATAAACAAAGCTAACTTTAGAAAAAAAAACTCAAACTATGTGAAAAATTAGCACACATACTCATATATACCGGGTGTTTGTGTCAGTTACGCAACCCCCAGGAAAAATAAATACAACGGTAACTGTCCACATCAGATACCGGGTAGTTTATGAAACGAGGGCGCTAGGATAACGGTCTTAATTAGTATAATTAAGCGTGTGTTTTATTATTTGCACGTTGTATTTTTATAGAACTAACAACAAAGCTTACCGTATAAAACGCCGGCAATCAGGACCGGCTTCTTCCGTGTAGGAAGGCTCACTTGAAAATAAATTTTTGGAATTTTAAAAATTTATCATTGATAAAAACTTTTAACATAATACTTTAAACTGTTCATATTGAAATATGTTCAATTTTAAGCGATATAAAATTCGTTCAAACTTCAGTTGTTTTTCAAATATTGTTTATGTTATTGTAATAATTGTAAAATCTAAATTTCCAAAATTATTATAACATTTTTTGGTAATATCCATCTATCGAAGTATACACAGAAATAATTTTTAAAGTTTTTTGTTTCTGTTTAAAAAATTTGGGTACGTACAAATTAATGATTTACAATTGTTTTTAAAATATTACAAAATTATGTATATATGACATCAAAACATTTATATCCAGTGGCATGGAGTACCTGTCAGTTAACAATCTGATAAAGTTGTTCAATTGTTAACAATCTAATCTAAACTGATAAATTAAATCCCAAAAATAACATATACCTGAAAACATAAATTAAAATTATTACATTTAATATTTTTATTTTACCAGTATATTATGTTACAAAAATATATTTACTAGTTTAGATCTTTAGATGCTTCCTCAAATAGACTATATTTTTCTGTGGCCGGTCCTGCAGATAAGCAACACTCACTTCTTGGCTGTATTGCTGGCTGCAGATACAAATCGTGGTTGCATGGATAATACCTATACGCAATGTTAATTTATTTTTCGAGAAATGAAGAATAGAATACGGAACGGAAAGCAACTAATTTACTTTTATCAGAAATTTAAAATACTAGATTTTTGCGTGGTTTTTCTTTTTCTTTTTTGATTAATTAACTGATATAGTTGAACAACAAAGAATCATTTTTCTCATGAGTGTCTGATGCAAGTTAGTTATGACGTATTCAAATGTTAGGAGGTCGTGTCACGAATGCTGAAATAATGTGATGTTTAAGGTAATAATTGTAATTAAGAGTATTATAATGTACTTTAGAGGTTATTTTTTAACGAATAGTTGTCAGGAACACGGAATTGGGAAATATAGCAAAATTTAGTTTTGGTTTTGCGTGGAAAACAAAAACCTAATTTAATTAACATATGAGTATTTCTCATGCTATTTTACAATTTTTTTTCAAATTATTTTCAGTTAATACTACAATTTATAATCAAGTGTAAAAATATAATACATGAATATATAAATATTTTTTCGATATATAACCATTATCCATTAATACTTTTTATTAAAGTAACTTTAATGGAAACTTAAAATTGCATGATATAACAAATACACATCAAATTTGTACGTCTAATGGGCACATGTATGTATACACCAGTATAACAAAAAAAAATTGTTTTCAAATTTAAGGGGTGGTTTTGCAGATCAAACTAATGAAAAACTTTTATGACTTAATTGATTTTAGTTAAAAATAACATAGTTTAAATTAAGTATAATTTTTCAGATGATGAAAAGAGTTTGTGCCACACCCTTTTGGGTACATGGCGTGATTGTGTATATATGTATGTATGTATGTATGTATGTATAATTTTTCTACTTTATTATATATTTATGTTTTGCCGTTGGTATGAAATTGAATAAAATCTTCAAATTTAAACGAAAACAAATATTTTTTATCATTTTATTAAAAAAAATATATATTTTTTACAAAACCCCTCACTAATTCATGTATTTTTAAAAATAATAATTATGTGTAAGAAAATATTCTCAGATATATGTTATACTAAGATCCAATTGCACAAAGTATTGTTAATTTAATCATTGAATTAACTAGGCAACTAAATTGTAACTGTCTTCGAACCACTTTATTGATTAGTTCGTTGGCAAGTTAACAAATTGGTTAACTTACAAAGCGTTTAATAAGGCTTTTGTGCAACCGGCCTTAATTTTTATTGTATATAAAGAATTAAAACTTTGGTAAATACTGAAAAATATATTTCTTGAATTAGCTTGTCTAAAGTAAACAAAAAAATCAGAAATATAAAATGTAAATATTTTACTTCATTCTATACAAAAATTAAGTTACAAATGTTAATGTTACTACCGTTACTGTAATCAGAACATAAAATTCCAAACAAAATTATATTTCAAATCCGATCAAATTTTACAGCAGCGACCAAACCAACACGGTTGCAAAGCGTGCAGTATCATATCTAGCTGCAGGCGCAGTCACTATCTGATCTACCAACCTGCAGACTACTGTTTCTACCAGTTCCCCTGACCAACCGCACCGTGAACGGACCCCCGACCCGTACTCTAAGCGATAAAACGCCACTGCGTTCGTAATCGTCCCGCGGGCGGAATGCACATAATTGCGACCAATCGGTCTGCCGGGCCCCGGTATAAAATGGCGACGGACGGGGGCATACAGCTCGTTATCTGCTTCGAGTACGTGTGTGTGCGCGCTGCTTCGGACGTCGATTAAAACGAGATTTGTTTTACAGGCGCGCCCCGGCGATTTTTAAGTCGTTTTGGTGAACGCAAAAGGATTTGATTTACGATTATGCTCGAATTAAGGATACTACTATAAATATCTGTATGTTGCGATGTTATATCTGGTTGTAGACTGGTAGCTTGGTCATGTGCGTACTGCGTATGTTGATAGGATATGTTTATGTGCTTCATTAGAACTTGGAATATTATGATGATTATATTTTTATTGTTTTTGTTTTTATGTACATTGCTTAAAATTTTGTAATTAATCATATTTGTAATATATATGTTTAGAAATATAATAATAGTATAGAAAAAATCTGGTTAAAAATATTGGCCCGTATTCTCACCTCACATTTTCGTGAAAAAGTGCTTTTATTATTAATTTCAAAATAACTTTTTGCTTCTGCTTTTCATCAAATATAAATAGTATTTCTATTTTTGATCATTTTTATTATATTCGGTATTATATAATTTAAATAAACTATTATAAAGTGCTTAATAAATAATTTTAAGTAAATGTCAAAAGTACTTTTGGCAAAAATCGCTTTTATAAATGTGTTTACATGCTTACGCTACAAATATGATTCTTCAAATTTGAAAGTTGTTTTAATTTTCTATAAATCTTAGGATTCAAGTCTTGTTGCTTAATAGGGATTCAGCTTAACAACAGTTCGTTTGTTAATAGTGTTGTTGCACATTTTTTTTTTATTTTTTTAATCAAAAATATACATTAAAATAACTACGTAATACTACATAATTATTAGGCGTTTTTTAAACAATAATCTGAAAATAAAATATTATTTTTATTAAAAAAGTACACAAAAGAGCAATTTTTATTAACAAATAACCTGCGTACAAAAATGCCTGATAATTATGCACCAACCCAATATATGTTTCAAAGCAAAATTATAATAAATAAGAAAATAAGTTTTAAAGTTGAATGTTAAATTTGAATTTGCTTATCGTGACGTATTAGTGTATCAGCAAGTATTCAGTGCCTCATGCGGTAAAACAAAACAATTTTGCCTATATCTGTTATGTCAAAATCAAAACCAGATGTTTCATTTAAAAATTTATATTTATCGTCCCAACATGTGATTATAATATATAATAATAATTGGTATAATATAAAACAATATTTCACAACCATAATGTTTATCTTAATTTAAATTTCAAACTATAAACAACATAAGGTAACGCTGCTCGATAAACTGACAGATACATTGACAGATGATACTACATAGACATTGTACTGTTCAAAAAACACTAACACTAATGCCACTCAGAGAAAGCAAAACGCGAGGCGCGCAAAAGTCCTTATTTTTCCGAATTTTTTATAAAAATACTGAAAAATATTTTAAATAAATAAAATACTCGTATGTTATGACATTTTTTTTATATAATCTTTAAATATTTTTCCTTAAAATAGTAAATTTTACCGAGTGCAACAAACCCATTGCATTTATTTATAAATTTATGCTAAGTATTACTTTTTTTATAATTAATTAAATATATACTTTTTATTCTTTATTATTTTAATTATTCAGTAACCAAGATCTTAGTGGAATAATATTTCTCCAGTTAAAGAATTACTTTTCAAGAATAAATGATAAACTTATTTTGAAGTATATTTGTCATTTTAAGTTGCAATAACAAAAAGCAAATTATTGCATAATCATTGACAACATTAATAACGATATACAAATATAAGAAATGAAAGTTTTTTATAATAGAAATTTATTTTCTTAGTATATTTCATAGACAATAATTAGTTATAGTTTTTATATTAAATAATTTTTAAAAATAATTATTTTAAATATAGAATGTAATTCCGTTAAATTTTAATCAATTTTTTAATTATTTTATTTTTTGGAATTGTCAAAAATTAGGAAAAGATTGAATTTAAATATTCATTTACTTTTTATACTAACTGTTTTATATACATTAGGAAATCTCTTATTAAACCATTTTCTTAAATAAATAAATAGATATTACAAAAACTCGTTTTTTTCAATTACTAAGAAAAAACTATTGTTTTAAAAAATATTTTTGTTTAAATTACTATTATACTTTTTACAGACTGTGTATTATTATTATTATACAGTTATATTTTAGTAATGGTAGAAAGATTTTGTGTTTAAAAATTTTAAATTATATGCACAGATTGATAAATTTACAAACTTGGGAGTTGCTACGTGTAAAAAAGAATATTGTCTTCTTTCAATTAAAATTACCGTGTCTGGTTGTTTCTACAATTTTCATATGAAAACATTTTATATAAACTAAATAAACACGCAAAGTATGTTCAACTCAAAATATATGTATTTTAAGAACAAAAATTATGCTAATGCAGTATGTAGATATAAATAACGATTTTAATTATATATTTACATTTTTACAAAACATATTATGCTGTACTAGGTGATATTTCTCTAAAATATTGCATTTTTTGTAACATTTATTTAAATTAACTAACTTTTCATAAAATATGAGCACTTCATCATGTCCTTAATCACATCGTACCTGATATAAATCATATTCATTTGTTTCTGTAATGTTACTCGAGTAGACACTTTTAAAAAAGCACATGATACCGCATATAAAATAAAATAAAAACTGGCAAACAAGAGAGAGTATGAGAAAGGACGGTAGAAAAATGTAAAAAATCTCGCGCCATATAGCGCAAAATTTAAAAGCGTCGCATTTTCATACGCATGATAACGCAACCGGCTTTTCCACAATATCAGGTATGAAATATGTGTGGTAATTAAAACAAGACCGCTAATATTCCAACGTAGTAGCACCACCGACTGTTATCAGTGGGCAGGTGGACGAACTAACGCGATGCAACACATTCTATGTGTAAATGTAAACATTCAAGGAGGTATCCAAAAATAACCGGAATTTGAATCTAACCGATGAACGTACTTGCACGTAATGCTTCTGAATATGTATTAAGAAGTCAACGTTATTCTGAGCCAGTCTGCTAATTTTCGTAATTGTAAATTAACTGATTTGTTTTCTCTAGCATATTTTTGATGATTTTTTGAGAATTTGGGGAAAGGGAGATAGTTATTTTAAGGAAGTTTCTCAAACAAATTTATGACGAGTATGTATTTGAGTTTTTAAAATGATGAAATATTCATTTAAACATCAATTTATAATCTGGCCGATTTTCAAAAAATATTGTAAAACCATTGATCATCCTGAAATATTTAGTTAAATGGTTAGTTCTTGTCAGCGAAAGTTTGTATCTTATTTATTGACAATTTAGACAAAAAATATTATGGATGGTTATCTTCAGCGTCAATTTCATTATACATTTTTTCGTCTAGATTTGCGTTCCAGTTTCGTTTATGTTTCATATTAGATCTCATATCCAAAACTAACATAATTAAAATCAGAAATTTTGTGTAGTAGATTTATTATACGCATGTGCAATACTACCAACCTATTAGCAAATATTTGAAGTTATAGTAGTCATAACTGTTATTCAGGAAAAAATATTTTGTTCCGTAAGTTGCTGTTTTGAAATGTTTTTAGAAAAAAAAAACTGATGTTAGTCTTAGATTAATTGTAATTTTTATAGTATAAAAAGAAACAGAATCTTTAATCTTTATTTTTGTTGTCTCATGTGAAATTTGAAAATTGAAGTGCCTTGAAAATTGAATATCCTTGCTAACATAGACCAGATAAAATATTAGAATTCGAAAGTTTTGGACAAAATCCCATATTGAAAAGTTTTATAAATATTTTTAGCAGTAGAAAAAATTTGGCGTAAAAATTTTTAATGAATAAAGAGTACTTTAAAGGATCTAAAGTTTTAAATTTAAAAAAAAAACATTTTTTTAAATATTTTCGGTTATTTTTGGGTCTTCCTCATATATACACAGAAAAATCCCAGTTTAGCCTACCTACGCTAAGTACATTTGATAAAAAATAGCCAAGAGGTGGTTACAGTTTCTCCGACGTATATTACCCTCGGAATTCTGCAGATTCTGGAATAGAGAAGGGTTAGTCCTGTATACAGGGTGTGTGCTAACTATAATTGTATTGAATCTGACATGTGTATTTAGCGTAATTATTTTGATACGTTTGTTTAATATTGCAAATGACATGTACATATTTGATAGTGGATGCATTTTATCAATGAGTTTGTTTACGGTTCTATAAACATATTTGTTTGTTTACGATGGATTAATTTTCAGATTAATATGGTTTATCATTTTTATTATGTTTAATTGATTATTTATGGCTATTTGATTATGAAACTGTTTTTGGGATATAATTTTACTGTAAATTTTGTTGTTTATTGATGTGATTTATGAATAGTATTGAAATTAACAAACTTTGTCTATTTTATAGACGATGGCAAAAAAGTAACATTTGATAATACTAGAAAACTTTGTTACTAATACATAATTTATAGTAAGTTAATATTATGATTAAAATTATATTTTTTATTAAGAATTTTTTGTCAGATTTGTTTTATGGCTGACAAAGGATTTCTTAACAATAAATTTAAGTTTAATCATAGCCTAAGTCTTAAGATATAAGAATAAATAATAACTTTTTAATATTAAAAATGTATTTTTTTTTGTTAATTTTCAAATAAAGTTCCTATTCTTAATAAGAATAATATTAATAATTTAAATTATTTTATAAAAATAAAAAATTTATTATTTTGTGAGAATATATAACATTTGACTAATGTTAAATGACATATTTAATTTAAATTTTAAAAATGAAACTATAATTTAACACTTAATTATTAGTATTAGAAAGATGTATTTTGTGTCAACTTACATAAGCCTATGAAATAAAATAAATTGTTTTTCTAAAATAAATATGGTATATGTTCTGAATGAATTTGTAAATGTAAAAATATTTTTCTGAAAAAATCCATTTATTTAATGTTACTTAATGCAAATTTTATATGATAATTTTTAATACATAAAATGCCGTAGCTCAACAAAAGTATACTAATTTTTAAAAATCCATAAACATATTATCGAAATAAGACATAATTTTAAGACTTTTTTAAGATGTGAAATAGTAATACTGGTATAAAATTTATTTTTATTTTTAATAATCATATTATGTATAAAGAAGAAATTATATTTTTGTTGTTCAGAAAAAAATAATTGACAAACAATTTTCTTCAATTGTCGACAAAAGAGTTAGTCAGAAAAAAAAAACAAAAGAACGAATGTTTAAATTGCGTACAATAACGTGTAATATTCCACAGAGATAAATTATTATTATACGCAATTAAATTAATAAAACAATTTCCTGAGAACTGCGTGTGAGACGACGAGCAAATGCACTCATCATTTCTTTCTTTGTTACAGGTAAGACCCCGACAGTAATTTACCGAATACATACCTACCACCCCCGAAGGGTAAAATAAAAACAGGTTAGTAACCGAATTTCTCACAATCAAAAATGCCCTCCCTATTTGTATCATCTATCAGACCATGACGATACCAAACTGGTTTGTTTGTTGTCACTCTGATTTCGAATTGCTTTTGTTCCGATCTCCGATTGTTTTCAAAAGCCAATAAAAAGATATATGGATTATCCGAGTGAATAGTACGAGGAATCCTTTTTATATTTTGAAATTATTTTGTATCGCTTCATGATTTCTTGAAATTGTGCGAAACTAATTTTAGATATCTTTTGATGGACCGCTTTTAGATCAACCATGAAAGAATCTAAAATAGATTGTGTTTTGTTCGTATTTTTCTTCGCGCCGTTGTTTTGTTTTCTGTGAAGCGTTAAAAATTAATTTAAACCCTACATTTTTGTCTGTTTAACGACAGACATCTTGACTGGAGTATACTTGAGAGGTATGTTAAAAATTTCTTGGTGAATTTTAGCGTTCCTACAAACTCTGTCGCTAATTTAATCTAATTAAAGCAATTAGTTGAGGGACTAATTAACTTTAGCCTTTGGTTTAATGGCGACTGCGATCATCTCTTCTAATGACAGAAAACAAAGAAATGTCGACAATGGCGTCTTTTGTTGGTCGTTCTATTTTATATATTTGATGCTTTTGTTCATTTAGTTTTTTTTTTCTTTTATAAATTTTTACACCGTCATTTGTCATTTGTTAAGAATTAGAGGAATGTTGATGTTCATTTGCTTTATTTTTATGTTCGTATAAAAAGTGTTTGAACCAATTTGAAAGTTTTTGTTAGAAACTAATTATTTCGCTGGAAACTATATTGCTGTTAGGTACTACCGTAACATATTATTAACATTCATATTTACGAAATAAGAAATTTGGTGTTGCTTTTTGTTTGAATGTTATTTGACAGGAATCATTATTTAGCTAAAATGAAATTTAACGATGTTATTTCGTAATATATACAATAATTATAAATTTTTTTTAATTTTTTTAAATAAATATGTTTTCTATCAAAAAACATGTGACTTTTTCATGAAATTTACAATTACAAAACAGAAAATAGTTCAATAATTTTTTCATTTGCAAAAGAAATTTGTTATTAGATGAATTTGAGTTAATTTTAGATGCGAATAATTAAAAAGTAGCAATCCGATTATTTTGAAATATTTTATACAATTTTTTTTTTAATTATACAGATTTATTGTATGAATTTATGAAATGTCTGTTAAGTTATTTATTTTTATTTCTGATATATTTAACAATAACATGAGAAAGTAAAAAATATTATTTTATTTTTAACATATTATAATTTTCTGTATTTTTCTAAATGAGATAATTCCATAATACAACAAAAAAAAAATCTATTTAACGACTTGTGTGATTCGGTTACTGATGAGAATTTTTTGTCAAAATGTCAATTTGAAAGTTTCTAGAAATTTTCAAAATTACACACAATTAAAGAACGATTTCAGAATGCACATAACCACACACATTACAAATTTCTGTTGATTATTAAAGAAAAACAATAACATTTATATATTATTAAAGAATGTTTAAAAATTACAAAATTACCTGCAATTATAATTATGTACTTTTATAAATACAACGTTTTATCTAAAATAAACTTTAATAATTTAACTTTATGTGACTTGTTGATTTAATACAAATGATTCCATAAATAAAAAATATTTTTGTTTACTAATTTTCAAAATAACGATTTTTTACGTAGAATTACATATGACAAGATTAAAAACTGTAAAAATGTTCCCATTTTCATGAAAATTTTTACAGATTTAATTTTAATTAATCTTTATTATCTTGCAAGATATAAAATCTAGTTCTAATAGTGTATCACTATTTACACTAATATTCAAAAGCAAATATCTTTACGTTGTATAAAATTTGAATTTCTGTGTACAGAGGAAATTTGCCGGTATTGTCGTGAAATCTTCCCTTACAGTGTAAACAATGCTTTATGCCAAGTCAAATACAATTTCAACCGTCTTGTAGTCGGCATTTCGTGTTAGCCAATTTGGCTTCAAGCTGGCTGATCCCTTAGGTCCTTTAATAATAATTGTAATCTTTAGTATGTTTGTTTTATTATCATTTGGGACAATGTGTAAAGTGAAGGCGGTGCGATGCTTTGTTTGCTGACCATTATAAAATCAAATGCATTGAAGAGAAATGCAAGTTTTGGCCATTTTTGCACAAATCTAGAAAATTAATATTGTATAGCTTATAAGATTTTCTCTTTGTAAAGTAGTTTCTGAATATGATTTTAGATATCTTTGTTTGTTGTAGGAAAAGGACTATATACTGATATTTTATTTTAGTTTTCAAATTTTTATTTAATTTGTTTGATAGCGATTATTAAATTTTTAAATTTAATTTACTATACCTTGTGTTTAAATATGATTATTTTATAATTAGAAATAAATATATTTTAATATAAAATAAACTGATATGAATATTTATAATGAATTTCCGTATTTGGTTGTGGTTTGTAATTTTTTATATTTGTAAACTAAAACGGCTTTAGGTTGAGTTCTGTATTAATATTTATTAATAATCGATGTTTCGACAGACTCAATGTACGTCTTCTTGATGAAGACGTATATATAATGTATCTTTAAATGAAAACTATGAACAATTTTTTTAGTAAAAATTACAATCGCACTGACTTTATAAACAATAACAACGACGATAAATAACATTCTAATCAAAGGTTTTTATATATGCATCAATGGTACTTGCGTTTGTTGTAGGTTTGTGCTAATTGAAGGATCTGGAGTTTGTTAATAAATTATTCATTGTGTTATTCGTGCATTATAAACTATGTTGTAGCACTGTAGCGCTATATAATGTATATTAAAAAAAACTTATGATTGGGTCTTCAAACGCAGAAATTTGTTTCTTCAATTTAATTTGAAACATTTTAAAAATAATTAGCGACTGTTAAGCTAAGAATTTTTTAATTTTTAAATTTTATTTTTAAAAAGCCTTCTTATTATGAAACATATTTCCATAACCGGTAATTTCATAATTTAATATAAATTATCTACAATTTATGTTTAAAAATATACATTTGTACATTACACAAAATTATTTAAGAAAATTTAAAAATAAACATTTAAAAAAACTTTGATGATTATATAGTCCAATTAGATGCGATAACATCATTTTATTTCCACAATTATTTTCGAAAAATCATCGTCGTTGATTATGTTTGAATGTAGCCAGTAATACACAAGTCGAACCGGACTCATCGTTCAGGACGAAGACAACATAAAAATATCTACCTAAAGGTGACTCAACATACTCACACTTGATTAATGAATGTTAAGTGCACTCGTAAAACCTTCTTTAATTAATTCTCTGCACTCGATCGTTGCGTTTTATGACTGCACAAATGCCGTTTTACTCATGTTCTCTCCCTATGCATTATAATGTCCTTGGAATAAAATTTTTACCCTATCGTTTATTTCTTTCTATAGATATAAAAGTTTTATGTATTTGTTTGTGTCAATATTTGACAACTGTTTGCGCAAAAAGTCAATAGCAATTTTATGGCTTCGGATCGTTAATTTTTGTTACTAAATATACTATACCAGTATGGATTTAATTTATTATAGGTTAGGTTGAAGGAAATTTTATTATTATTAATACAATGTCGTTGTATTTGCGCTTAATATATTTTTGTTTTTATGTAATTTATGAACTAATAATGTTGCTTTTATTAGTTTAATTAAATATTACTTTGTATGATATACAAATATAATATAGTTTTAGCATCTGATGTATTTATTGATTCTCTGCTAATGAATGTGAAGTAGGCTATGACTGTGTGAACTCTAAATGTATGTACGATAACTAGAAAATATTGCTAGTTTAACTACAAATTTAAATCAAAATAATGAGTCTAATTTATTTAAATATATCATTATGACTATAATTAGCAATACTTCTTACTTACTTAACAGAACTAAAACCTTATTTTGATATAACTAACAAATTATATATATTTTTATAAGTAATTGTAGTTACATTTGTTTTCACACTGAGTTAAAAAAAAATTAAAGTACTTGTACTTCTCCTGAAAAATGTTATTATTTGCGCTTATGTAACTTTTACATTGAAGGTGAGATACAAGAAGTATTATATATTTTTTTACATAAGCTTTTTTATATATAAAATATTTATAACAGCAGCTGGTTCTCTGTAAATCAGCAAATTTCACATTAATTGCAATAGATACATCTGGTATCCCAGCATGATACCTCAATCAAATATTTTCGAATCAGACGCACTGTTGGAGCTATCCTGTTAATCCAAATAAATTCAATTATTTGAAACAATACCTTATAAAAAAAATATTCGGTCCACTTTATAACACAAATGTTTTTCAACAATGAAATCGGAAGCGTAAAAACATTGAACGAAAAACATCTGCAAGTCACGGCAACCTGATTTAATTTTTTTTTTATGTTGCGTTACTTGTTTCATATATCGCCAAGTTTGTACGAAACAAAATGTTTTAATTATCAACGCTGGCAACTAAATTGAACTTCACGTAACAGTTTTAGTTTTTATCGCCTTTGCGTGTCGTGTGACACGTGTTTGTAACTAATATGAAACGGCTTTGTCACAAAATTTGAAACGGTGAAATTCGTCTTCGGAATTTATGCGTCCCTCAGCCGTGTCGGGTAATGCAGATTTACTATGGGAACATCTGTTACACATGATGATAATAAGTCTCCTGAAATTGTCCGGGTAAATTAATTTTCCACTGGAATATTAGTTTATTTAAGTCGAAAGGCATTTTAATTAGTTTTAGACCGAAAAAATCACTAGGATATATTACGGTTGGACTACAAATTTGCTATTATATACTATAATTAAAAGTGATTTGAATTTAACTGTGTAATTGTAATTAATTGTTAACTTTTATTGCAAGTAAATACATAGATTCTTTTTTAGATAATTTTTACAATATTTTGTAATGAAATTAGATATTTTTCTAGTTTATGATACATTCTTCGATGATTTATTATTATTATTTTTGTATTATTTATTCAAATTTTATAAGTATAAAATAACACTTCTGTCATAATTAATTTATATTTCAGAAAGAACCAATATTATCTAATTAAATAGACAAATCCTCTAAAATTTATTTGTCTAATTCAAATTAAATAAAACAGTTTTTTAATGTATTTAATTCTTTGTAAGTATTACATTTTCTCTAATATTTTTATAGAAAACCGTTATTTAAATAATACGTTTGAATATACACAAATTTATCAATTTATGGAAATTTTCTATTAGTACTTTTGAATATGGATATATTTACACTAACTTGCAGTAAAAACATATGCTTGATATGAATATATACGATAACTTTCATAAATTTTAATAATAAGTAAAATATTAGCTGAGATATTATAGTACAGCCTTTATAATTATAAGAAGTAATAATAAATTTCAAATGCTGTAATGTATGGTGTTTATATCACATTAGTTATTTTTAGTTTAAAAAATATAAATACATTTATAAATAAATCTTAAAGTGAAATTAAGTGTCACCCAAATAAGATTATTTCTGTAACATATCTTTTCTTATCACTAAACAAGTTAAAGTAAATGAAACTTACAGAAACTTTAATAGTACTATAAATTCTTAGTACTTTAAATATATACAGTAATATTTTTCAAAATTTACCACAAATATCTTACAGTCCTTCGCGTTCAACTTGCAGATAAAAATATCCACCAAGACATCATCTAAGAATAATACTCGCGTAGAAAATCATATCTAAGAAGTAATAAATCCAAGGTTGTCTCATTACCATATACATTTTCTATTATGTAGAAAAATACCAGGCGACTCTGATTAGAAACGTTTGCAAAGACGCAACACTAATGCCAACCTTTAGAATTAAGGTTCCCCTAGGTATATTACCATCACAATAAAGTAATGAGCTTCGTATCATTATGAAAAATCTTAGTTTACAACAAAGCAACATGGACAATGTATGCGCACTTACATATACATAAAAATACTGATTATGCTTGCGACCTTTGTCTGAATAAATCAGACCACCTGCAATATTAACTCCTTGATATGTTGTACAAAAAAGATATTAATTAATTGTATTTTTGGAAACACGAGAATAATAGTAATAGTACATGTTATGACATCATTAATTTTTTTTTATGTTTTGAAACTTCATTAAGTTTTAATGTTGAGTCGTATAATTAGTTTATGTTTGGGGGTAGTGGTTATAAAAGAACTTTAATTGTACCTCATAATTTCCATATTCTTGTGAAAGAATAATTATTTATACAAATAAAAAGTACAAAATGATGTAGAATTTTTTTGTTATTAATTGTTGTATTACACATATTTAAATTATATTTATTGTGCAAAATAGAAAGTAGTTATAATGATAATTTGCAATCATTTATAATTTTTATTGCTTAAATTAATCTGAAAATTACTCATTTCTATCTTAAGTTATCTTAATTAAATTTTATTTGTTTTGTTACATATCATAGATTATATTATATAAAAAAAGGAGATAGTAATCCTTGTACCTTCAAACCACGAGTCTGTATTATAGTGCAGGAATAATACATTTTTTGCAAAATTACTAGATTTTTTTAAAGATTTCGGTCGAAATCAATGCAGGGTAGTGGGTAGGTTGGGTAAAATGGTTAGTTTGTA
The DNA here is from genome assembly GCA_963966155.1 of Clivina fossor. Lineage (NCBI taxonomy): Eukaryota > Metazoa > Arthropoda > Insecta > Coleoptera > Carabidae > Clivina > Clivina fossor. The sequence continues at coordinate 5,402,516 of OZ014553.1, read as the reverse complement.
TTTTTTATGTATATAGAAAATAAAAATTTCAAAAAAAGAAGGGAAATCTTTAAAAATATTAATAGTTTTGCAAAAAAAAAACATTATTCAATATTCTTGCAACATATAAAACTAGTTAAAAATAATTTAGAACCATTGACCATGTTCTTAATATTTAATATTCTAACGTAGTATTTACTTATATAGAATTAATTGTGAAAATCTTTATATGGTAAAACCGTTTTAGTTGCGAACAACAAATAAACCACAAATAAATTTTCCACTAACAGCGTGAACTAATATGTCAAGTTAGCACATACAGTTGCATGTTGGCAGACCTGAGCTGCACACACACGTACCACCGTATATTGGTCGTCCAACACGTGGCGAATACTCATGAGAGATGTCGACATGGTTGCCAACTGTCAAGTGTCCCTAACGAATATCCCTGCATAACTTCAAGCTCGTTATTTTCCCCTCATATACCGGGGCCCGGACGCTCAGTTACGGAACCAGTAGCGTACTTGTGACTGACTGACGCTCAGAATTCTCACTGTAAATTGAATATTCCAGTGTCTACTTGTCGGTAGAGGTCTGTCAGCCGGGTCATAAGCCACGAGGCTCCGTCGTCACAGAGAGGAGGGCAGACAGAGTCCGGGAGGAGGCAATTGACTCTTGAAACACGGGGTTCACGTCAATTTTCATAAATTCGTTTCGGTAGATCTTGTTCATCTCCGCTGACATAACTTGTTAGTGAAATTTTCGGCGAGATTTTCATCATGAACTAGTAGAGAAAATAATTGCAGATAATCCCAGAATTGAATTGATGTAGGGAGCGTGTAAATTTAACTAATTTTGATTATTGTAATATTTCTTGTAGTATTTGGGTAGTATATAGATAACCAAAGTGCCATTAGTTCTGTAAAGGATATGTTTGTGGAAATCTTATTTTACTAAATTTTATTAGAAGTGTAAATTTCTTAAATTATTACAAGTAATTTTACATTATAATTTTTATTAATGATGAAAAAGAGGCTGTGTGGATCAAATGAAATGTTATATATTTTTCTTATTTATTTTCAAAACGTTTTGACTTACATTGAAGTCATCTCCAGTCTTATAAATACACTTTTGGCAAAATTGTTTATTATAACTGAATATATAAATATATCTTAATAATTCTAAATGGTTAGAGCTTCTTTTTTGGGGCAACTTAAAGGTGACTTTAGCTTCTAATTAGGAGGAAAAGTTTTGTACACTAATATTTCTATGCGAAACAGGTGCAGATTTAAGTTTTGCAATTACTTAACTATTATACATGTTGCGTCTTTTAACTGCATGTCTTAAAACTTTATGTATATAGCAGTATAAAGTTTTAATTACAGAGATATTTTCTTATATAGTTAGTATATTACTATGAAAAGATATAATTTTATATATAAACAGGTAAATATTTTTATAAATATTAAAAGTAATATAATTAGTAATTTTTATTTAAAGAAACAATATTTTGTTTGCTAAATTAGGTGTTAAATAGATTTATAAAATATTAAAAAAATAAAATACTGTATTTTTAACAATCTTTAACAGTCATTATTCACAAGTATATTTATCGTAGGAATATTTAATAATCAGTTTTCTACAAATTCTTTTTTTCTCTTTTATTCATATTTCTTTTCTTCTCTAAACAGAATATCTAACCTGCCTTGCATTAAGTCTAATCGAAATTCTACAAAAATACTAGTGATTATTAAAAATTAAAAAAAATATTCAATATTCCTGATACATATACATACCACTAATTTAAGTTTTAAATAAATTCTAAGGTATGTTTTAAAGAGAAATAAATAAAATTTAGCTTGTAAGTTGTAATGAAAAATTGTAGCTTCAAAGCCGTGTTAAATGGGTATTGTTATCTATACGTTTCTAATGTGTTCGTTACTTTCCAATCAATCTTTGTTGTAAAACAGTATTAATTATTTTATTATATAATGCTAATATTTCATTAGACCTAACCTAATTGGAGGTTATTATTTAGTTTGTTTTCTTTTTAAATAATACATGAACTAATGATGATATATATATATATATATATATATATATATATACAGTAGCGCAGCCAGGATTTTGTCTTGGGGGGGGCCCAAAATTTTTATCTTGGAGAAGCAAAAAAAAAGCAAATACTAACCAGATTTTCACTTTATCTTACATGAATCGAATAATTAATAGTTTAAAATAATGAATTTTGGCTCAATATTTTGGGGTAAATAATTGTAGCGTTAGAAGTGACTGCTGAATATATGACTAAACGAATAAAAATTGTGCTAATTCTGCTAGCCTTGGGGGGGGCCGAGGCCCGTCGGCCCCCCCCTTGGTTGCGCCACTGTATATATATATATATATATATATATATATATATATATATATATATATATAATATAAATCAGTGTACTTTTATTATTACTACACACCTCCTGCCTGAGCGTTTGTATATATTCTTCTATAACACGAAAACAACAAAACAGACGCTCTCGCACCAGCCCGGCCGCGTCCAATGAATTATGACGTCGTGCATCTTCTGTTCCGGGCAGGTCATGTGACTTATGGCCCTGTACGACGTTGGAAGCAGCAGCAAACTACAGGCGCGTCACCACGGCCACGCGACAAAACTATTCCAGCTAGATATAAATTTTTACTGATTTCCTGGACGATTTCCCGCAAATGACTCAGGTGACATTTACTGCTTTTATAGACGGAAAAGCGAAGAATGGTATTTTATGTACATATACAGATTGTTTATTCCTATACCGTAAAAGGATTTCTTTTAGTGAGATTGACGATTTTTATTTGATCTGAAGTTTATTTTATGCGTTTTTATTTATTGATTTATAATTTGTTTTCCAAGGAACATTTTTTACACCGATATATCTTTTTTGCATAGACTTTGCTTAATTACTTACTAAATTTGATAGGAGTATTTATTTTTTCAACTACGTTATTTGAACAAAAAAAATGAGCAGACCTATTACTCTAATCCTAACAATAACAGATATTTTTTATTAATTATTCTAGGAATAATTTATTTTATTTCTAAATTTAGTTTTTAATTAGTTTCTGAAGTCTTTAAAAATGAATATCCATGCATGTATTTTATTTTGACAGTATATTTTTTCAAAACGTTTTTATTTTGTGAATTGATATTAATTGCGCAATTTTGAATTATGAAAAAAATGCGCAAAGTTATGTTATTTATTAAGGAAGACTTAGAGCCGATTGCAGAAAACATTCTTAAATGTTTTGTGAGTTAACTTTCGTATTACTTGTCCAGTGATTAATGAAAGAGGCGTTTCAACAACAATTAACAATTTAGTTGACTAGTTAATTCATTCATTAAATTAGCAACAATTTATACAACTGGTTTTTACAGAACTTATTTTGGACAAATATTTGTCAAATCAATTTGTTTTAACAATTACGATAAATAAAATTCTGAATCATTTTGAACCTAATGTAAAAAATATATTTTTAAAATTATTATTTAATAATGTTTTGTTAAACGATATTTAGTTTACTAAATTTAATTAGTATGTATTTAAGACATTTAAAGCTGCAATAGATGCATGGCATATTTTTTATTTAAGTTTGATGAATTACAGTTTGACTACTATTCTTGCTTTTGCAGGAGAAAGTGATTAATGTTGACATAACTATAATGTTATTTGAAATAATTTGCATAGTATTTTCGTTTAAATATCGTGAAAATGATTTATATTTAATATATCATTTTTCAATTTTAATATAATTATTAGTTTTACAGTTCCTGCTTTGTAACAAAATTATTAATTGCAACATTTAGAAAATATATTTATAAAAATATTATCCAGGAAGACAAAATTGATTTTAAATTACATATTTAACATTTAAAATGATGAATTTGCACTATATGATAAAAGTATTTCTATATATTATTATTGTTTATTGCTGTATTGATAAAGGATTAGTTTTATGTCTAACAATTTATGCAGTAGTTTTAAATAAATCAAAAAGAGATTATAATCTCTAAGTCATAAATACGACGGAGTTAACCAATAAACATGATTTTTATTGGTGTTAGTAGTTGTACGCTGATATGTAGTATCATCAGTTTGTTAGAAAAATGGCTTTATCATATTTTATAGATTTTTAATGTTGTATCTTATGATAAGAGATTTATATGTACAATATTAAAGATTCATTGATGAAAGTATTTGTATTTTTATTTCATTTTCAATATTCTATTAAATTTAAAAAAAAATTGTGAACACATCTTTCAGATTTAAATTTAAAAGAAATGTAATTTTTAAATTGTAGTTTTATGACAAATATTTAAATATTCACTTAAGTAGATATTTAAATATTTGTCAAACACTTAGTGTTTTCGCAGAAAACATTGACTTTAATACAATATTATTGTATTTTTATGTTATAATTTTTTACAAAGAAACGGCAATAATTTTTCTGAAATGTTTTATTAAAATGTCTAATTTAAATTTTAAGTGTAGAAGTAAAACACTGTAAGCAATTTTTTATATATTTTATATAAATATGTTGTTTTTTAAATATGTACACATTATCAATTTATTATTTTACTGAAACATTATAAAATATGTTTTATTAATATAAACTTGTTATTATGTAAAATACAATCAAATAATGACAAGGATATTTTAACGTTATATCTTTATTAATTAAGATATGAAAATATTTGCATAAATAATGAATTGATTATAGCAAATTGTTTTGTTTAGTAATGACCTCATTTGCACATTAATTAATAAATATATTCAAGTATCTAAATTAATTAAGTAATTTTAATAACTTTCCTCTACATAAGTGTTAGTAATGTTTGCATTTCAGAATAATAAATTTTATAAATGCAACAAAAATAAATATTTATTGTTAATATTAGTTAACTATTTAGATTTTTTATTTATTACATATAACAGATTAAAGTAAATTCCGGAATATATTTATGTCAAAGAATCTATTCAATAATCTAGGATTAAATAGTAATACATATTTTGCCATAAGATATAACTAAATTTTGATAGTTTATGTTATGTTTATATTTTTTAATATTAAACTGTTAATTTAGGATTATTAAAAGTAATCAATTTGATTATAATACCTGTAATTTTATTTTTATAATATAATACAAAGAAATAGTGTTTTTCGTTAGCGAATTTTTCATGTGGTAGAAATTAAAGAGCCTGTATTAGAAGTATTATACATACGGACGAGACAAAAATTGCATAACAAAATAATAAAAATACTTAACGTAGAATGTTTACTATTAAATTGAATATAATCATAATTTTTCTATTTTTGTTAAACAATTTATTTTTTAAAATAAGAAAGCTTTAGGTTTAGTTCGGAAAGATTTTTTACTAAATATATTTTTTATTATACAGGGTGTTAATAAAAACCTTTACACACTTTGGTAGGTGATAGTAGAGATGAAAACAAGAAAAAAATTCGAATACATTTACGTCCAATACAAATCGGCGTACTCCGCACATGTAAATTGAACCATTGCAAAAATAGACTAATTTAAATAGCAATAAGTTATTTCATCGTTAAACTTATTACAAAATGTTTATTGTATTGTTTCTGCGATTGTTCGTTTATCGCAGATAACGCGATATCGCATTCATAAGAGGTGTAAATAAAAATTTAAAAATTCCATATTTCGAAAACCAATGAGTATTGAACCTAAGTATATTACAATTTTTATTTTTTTTTCATCTCTACTATCACCTACCCAAGTGTGTAAAGTTTTTTTTATAAGTTATATGAAATTGCCCTGTTTGTGAACTGGACAAGATTTTACCTAATCCATTAAATGATTGCACATGAAAAATGTGATGGGATTTATTGCAACATAAGTTAGAAATAATTGATACACGTGAAAAATTTTGTTTTTATAATTATTATCAACAAAAAAGAACAAGTGAAAAAACCAGTTCACGAACGGAATAATTTTACAATTAGGGCGTAACATATCCATGACATGTTTATTAACATATGATCAAATCTATTGTTTTACTTTTAAAAAACATTTAAATTTAATATGTAATTATTTGCGGTAATTCTCGTTTTACGATTTATCTTAAAGTACCTATCCAACACCTGGAATGTGAGATATGTACGGTAGAAATCAAACAAGAGTTTATACTCTGATGTGTTTCTCATGAACGAATTATATTGTTGTTCTGTTACAAGAGGTAGGCACTTTCAAATACCTTTTGTGGAATTCATACATAAGTCTCGTTTGCTTCTATACAGACAGTGTATATAATAATGATTTGATAGAGAAATCGGTTTGATCTCTTATTACCCACCAACTGTAATAATTTCTTTGTGAATTGCCCACTAATATAGCTGCGGCTAGTTTTAATTATGTTGTATTTGTAATCGATTGGTTTAATCACCGATTTAGCTTAGATGATATTATTGAAAATATAGTTCGTTAAAGGAAATTACTGACCAGTTTCCGTTAATAATAAATTTTAGATAATTTACAAATAAAACAGGTTTATTATCGTTATTTATATCATAGTTGTTTTTTTTTTAATATTTGTTCTACAGTAGACTCTCGATTATTTTAGTACAAAAATATAAAAATAGTGTTTTATTTAACTAAATAATATTTAGATGTACCCAAAAGGATGTGGCACAAACTTTTTCTACTCTACCGAAATTGTTTTCCGCCAAATATAAATAAACAGTATTAAAATGTACTTTAGTATGTTTTAATGGAATATTTAAAAATATTTTCGCATAACTATTATAATAAAATTGAATTCTAAATTTACAAATTTATGTTTCAAGACACACTATACGTATTATAAAATAAAACTGACAAAATTGTAAACACCTAAATTTGTATTTTTCGTAAATTTTTTTATTATTAAACAAAATGCGGTACATATTATTGGTATTTGTTATAGTTCATATGTGAAATATTTTTAAAATACTTGAAATTTTTTAAATTACCAAATATTTTATTCTCATTATAGAAATAAATGAAATAGTATATTACATTTTATGTTTCCGATATACAAAATCACAAAATTAGTGTCAGTTTTAAAATACTTTTTAAAATTTTCCTGTCTTGTAGCTGCCAATACAGTTAATTAAAATTTGTTTATTTTTCTTATACATTTAAAAAAAAACAATATATTATGTAGTTATATATTATGAAAAACAAACTCAACTATTTATTCAGAACAAGACAAGTTTGCTGATTATAATATAAGATAAACAAACTATAATATAAAATATAAAATAAAGGAAAATACCTAGTATATAGTATATTAGATTATCTGTGCTATGGCATTTATTACAATATATGTTATTTATGTTTGCAAAAATTGGTAATAATTTCAGGACGCTAGTACAATATATACAGCAGTGTGAACATAACCATTAATTCAGATTCTGAATGCTTCTCAGAATAATATGACCTATTGCGTATCTTCGTACTTGTTTCCGATTTTTGTCGAAATAATAATGTATATAATCGCAAGTTAAAGGATCACAACAATGTAAAAATGATATTACAATGTAAGTAGTTCGACATAAATTGTTGCGATCAGTATTTTTGTAATAAAAACTGTAATGGTCATTTTAGATTGGATTGTAGTCCTAGTGTGCTATGGGGAAAACTATAGTAACTGGCGAGGAAAATGGAGTAAAACAACTGAATTAAGTTTGAAGTTTATTGCTGTTGTTTACTGGTTGTAAGAAAAATTTGTAATTATTTTAAAGTAAATTGGTATACAACATGATTGTGAAGAAAATTTAAAGTGGCTGTTGTTTTTCTTAGGTAACTATTATCTTGTTATTGGAAATTGTAAAGTTGTACATCAATTTTTATTTAAATTAACTATATATAGTTAATGTTATAAAATATAGTATTCTATGCGTTGAATCTATTTTGAGAAATATGTAGATTAATTTTAGAATAATATCTAAAATTATAGTCGTTTAGTTTAACTATTTAAAAATTTTAATGATTAGTTTGAATATCCTACCATTTATTCACACTATAAATTTTATTGATAGCTGTCGAAATAACAGCAAGAAAAATGATGAAATATACATATATCATGTCATTATATCTTCAATACTTGATGCATTTAATTTTTTTTTCGAAATTTTGGATAAAATAGTGTAACTGAAAGTTCTTTTTGATAATGCGTCATGTTTAATGAATTGGAACGTCGAATTAAAAGAAAAATATATATCGAACATTAACCTAAAGCATTTTTCAAATTTAATATAACGAGTTTAGAAAAGTATGGAATGTATTTTGTTATATTTTTAGTTTTTATTGTAGAAGATAAATATGAATGTAAGTTTAAGGAAATTAGATTAATAAAAGTTTAATTTGCAAAATTTTAAGACAAACACACAGGGTTATCAAGTTAAAAATACTCTTAATTGTTAAAGTAGATAAAAATTGGTTGCGAAATTAGATGATAAATAAAACATTTGTCAACTTGAATCTAATTTTTATCATTGGAGTATAATTTTTATAAAAATATAAAATTTAGCGAGGCATATATCAGAAAATTTATATAAAAATACGAATACGTCATTATTTTGACTTTTTGTACAATCAAATATGTTTAAAAGTAAGAAAATTTATATTTAATTTTTTTTAATTTTGTGATTTTGGCGTTTAGGTTCATAAATAAAACAATAGAATAGAACAATAGAAAATTGTTCAAAAATTATCAAAATTTATTTAATTTTTCTACTTTAGAGTAAAATCTCTTTTTTAATTATTTATCCATTTTAAAATTATTTTTAATTAAATTATATATAATTCACAGTTATGAGTTGGTAATTATTGTTTCATTAGGACCAATGAGAAAATGGGAAAATCCACTTATCACTAACGACCTAAATTTAATAAAAATTAAAATAAATACAAATTACTTATAAACATCGAAGGTGACTTCTAAACATAACTAAAATATAGATTTTTTCTTAAGTCATTTCAAATCTATGTATTTCTTTAATTTTCAAAAAATCCGGTTATCATAAATTAATATAAATTTTATTCTCCTCATATTAAATATAAACATGTATTTTTGAGAATACTTTTTTTTAGCTTTAATATAAAGTGTTATATAGCACCGAATACTAAAAAAATAAAACTTGATAACTTTTAGATGTATCATAAAACAACCCCTTCAGAGTCGGCAACGATTCGTATCACATAAATCGAGTCGGATAAAAAATGCGTTAACATTCGACTTGAACGAAGAGGCATATCGGTATAAACACACATACACACACACACAGGCACACACACAATATATTATAAAATATTCGTGGTATTTTCGCCGGTTTTATAGCGTCGAAGAATCTCGGAGAGCTTACCTTAAGTACCAATTTATCACAATAAAATCCCTATTTAATGCTTAAAAGACAAGCGACCTTAATAGTGAATCATTAAAAATAATTTGTGTCTCTAGATCGCCAACGAGTTAAAAAGTGTTTGGTGTGCATGTGTTCGCGCGCCTAATGCCTAAATGCCTGATCGACCACGAACATTAAAAATAGCTTTTTAATATCTCGTACTAAAAATATTCGAAATTATAGTTGTTAATCCCGGGAGAAATAGCCAGTTTTAGTTTGTGTTTATAATATACATTTTATTGCAACGTATATTTTATTATATGATAAAATATTGTTTTTATTGTTTTATACATGAAATGACTATTATTAGAACTAGATACACATATTGATATACGTAGTTGCTATTTTTAATTAAATAGCATGATATATAATTACCATTAATTATAGTATTTAGGTATATTATTTGATTATAATTCACGATATTAATAAGTAATAACGTACCTGATTTGTTTTTAGTATAATATATCAGGTTGTATTTTTATATTGATGAATCAAGTTTACAACATTCTATTTTATTCACTATTTGCTTTGATTTGTATATGTTATTATATATACCTATCCCTATTTGATCGGTCACCATTGACATTTCCGAAGTTACAATTTGTGCTAGTATTCTATATTATTCTGTAAGTTCTATAGTATATCTGCTATAAAATCATTTGTTTTTTACAATACAAGATTTTATATATTAAAAAACTTATCTCAAATAATATAGAATTTATAAAACAATACAGAATTCCAGTATAAATCTTAATTTATAATTGAGATTATATTTTTATATATATTTATATATATTTATATGTAGCACAATTTTGGGACCTTGGGTGCCTCATGGCACTTAAGGTAATAATACCAAAATATATGAAAATCTTAAGTATCTTGTTTGATAAAACAAGTATTCATTTTTGTATATAAATAAATTTTACCGTTATTGGCAGGAAATAATCAAAAAGCAGAAATTAAAGTGAGTTAACTTAATTGATTATAATATTAAAGTCATCATTAAACATTTAAATGATCAGAAAAAGTGATATGAAGAGGTTTTGTTAAAAGAATTAAAATTTTATTATCTCTTTTCACAAATAACATTTGTCTAATTTTTTATATCGCTATTTTTAATGTATTCTCTTTATTTCTAGCGCTGTTTGTTTTTAATATAACCGGAATTTAATTACTGTTACTAATTTCAGAGCGTAAAATGTATTTAACGGCACGTTATTAAATTAAATGTAACAAATTGGCAAAGAAACAAATGAAAGTAAAACATTTTTAATTATAATTTTCAACTTTTTTTTTCTTCATTTCCTTTTCATTTGGTTTTAGCTTTGTACTGTAAATATATTTCTTTTTCTCTCTGTGGTATTTCTGTTTTAAGTTAAGTACAATTCTCTAGCGTAAAATTAATCAGGGAGAAAAAAATGTGTAAAAAAACCATAATGGTGGCGTATTTCTACAGTACGATGGAGAACGCGTCCAATCAGACATGGTGTGTATCTAGTTATAAATTCATTAAAAAACAAGGACTAATTGGAATTTTAAATTACGTAGCACTGAAATTAAAAATAATATTAATATAGGAAACTTTTTATAATAGTGATCGGAAAAATATTTCTTGCTTTGTTCAAACATTTATTAAAATTTACAAATTTTTATTTGTTTTATATAGACTAATAGAAAATTATTGTTTTATATTTTTAATTATCATACATAATATAAGAAATAAATATAATATTATAGGAATAATATTTTTATATTAGCTGTTTTTACACACCAAACAATATAATTTATGATTAATCTGAATAAGATTGGAAGAATAAGTTAATAATAATAGTAGATCAAAATGTTCTTTTCTGTTTTCAATTTTTGCAAATTACGCGAAAACAGCTGGAACAATAATTGAAGATTGTATTCTTCAATTTTTATCAAAAAGCTAGCTAACAAATACCTATTTACTTTTTCATATTATTAGTAATAAAAAAATTCATTGAAGGACAACAAAAATGAATCATTCTGTTTATGTGTATGTTTTCTTTCTTCGAAATAAATCAACTACTGCATGTATTTACTGGTATTGCAAAAGCTTGAAAGTAAGTTACCTACAGTCAAAAGGTTTTTACATTTTTATTTTTTCTCGCTGTATACTTTTTTCGTGAGCGTCATTAATAGTTAAGAGTTTCTTTAAATAAAGCACTTAATTTTTTATGAAGTAGATTTTTTCTGAACACAGTAATTATTCTGTTGAAGTTATTTCAAAAAATAGTGTGATGTATGAAAAATAACATAAGAAGTTACGTTTTGTATGTAGATTTAACGATTAGTAGCATTTTATTGACAATTTTTATATAATTAGGTTAAAAGTTGTGGAAGCCCATTTTTTATTTACTGAATATTATAAACAGAACAAAATAAAAAAAACATTTATGATTTTATAACCCAATTAAATGTTAAATTTTATAAAAATTCACATTTTTGAAATTTTTTGTCTCTGAAAGAAAAATAAGTAACATATATGCAAAAAAATTTATTTATATTTCATTGAAAGAGTATAAAAGTATTTCTTTACAATGGTAGAGTGTTTTTGACTATTGTTTTAAATAAAAAAAGAAAAATTAATGTTAATTACATTTTTATTTTAAAACTAATAAAAAGCTAAATTTTAAAATGCTTTTTTTGAAAAATTGTATTGTTTGCATTTTTGTCACTTTTTTATTGAAGATTTGAATTAAAAATAATCTGGTTACTCAAATCTGTATAAAAATATATTTTTGTTTCTTTAACAGCTATAATAAATTTATTTTGTATTATTAAATAGAGATATTAACAAATTCTAGAACGTTTAATAAAATAAATATTATAATAATATAGTTTATTTTCATACAAGTATGTAATTATTGGTAACATAAACTTGTATTTTAGAAAGTGGAACAATATTTTTTAAATTTTGAGTGTGAACATTATAATTATAAATAAATTGTAAGCGTTTCGTAACTTTGCATAAAGATTAAAATAAAATAAATGTTAAAACTTTCTACTTTAGAGTAAGAATATTATTTGATATTAAATAATTATATGGATTGTTGGTTATAAGAATTTGCATATTAAGTTGATTTATTATTATGTTTACCTATATACGTGCAAATGATTATGTTATAAATTAATTATATATTTTTTTATGTCAATTCTATTTTTTTTACTTATTTTCAATACTATGCAAGATACAAAACGTTCAGCAGATAATTTTCGAATATGCCACGCCACCTTTTGTTTTATATTAATTTTTGTTTTTAGTTGTTTGTTTGGGCAGGAATATTTAAGTGAGTTTATGCCACATCTTATAGATACATGGCATGATTGTGTATGTGTATATAAAATAATTTAAATATATTATAATAAACATAACCGAATGAATTCAAATGTGTATGTAAATTTTGTTACAATTTTTACCAAAATACAATATTTCTATTTCTAAAATAAAACACAATTTTAAAAAGTAAGTCTACAATCATCTGATTACATATAGTCCATAAATAATTTTTCTACAGTGATTACAAACCCATTGGGTGTGCCTATCGTACGTAAATTTATATGAATGAGTATATATTTGCTACTTGTAGCGAACGAAACTCTTTATAACTATACCTGGACTATTCACTGTTTGCATGTTTATACCCCATTCATCTTGACTCTTCCCCAACCTAGTCCCGTGTCAGGACTTACAGTTGGAACAATGGCATGGTAAATGTACTTCTTCTTTTCCCCGACTTCATCTAGCATTAATTAAACATCATTTCGCACGGAAGATGTCACGCTTGTCAGTGATACAATCGCGTCCCGATAACAGATTCGTTTTTCGCACTTGAAGACGCACGATCGCCTATATTGGCCTGTGAAATATCCGCGTGCTCAAGCGGGTGTTGGAGATGTTGTCGTCGCTAGTGTTGTTGAAGCCGATTCGGTTACTATCTTTTGTGTGTTTGTATAAGGAAATGGTTAATTAGTGATTGCGATTGTGTGCAGTACTTAAATGGCTGCGAGTTGTGTTTTGTTTTAGATGCTTGCGCGCAGCAGTTGGTGTTATTTACCGGTTTATCGGATCGTGATTGGAAAATTATTTTTTTTTTTTTGATTTTGAGATGAACGAAAGTAAAATACTGTAGATTTTGTGGTTTGAGTTATCTAACTGTCAAAGAAGTTTTTAACATAAAGATTATTTTATTATTTACTAGTTAAAATACTTGTTTGTTAATGCTTAATTTATTTGCAAAGTATTTTAATATAGAGTAATAGCTTGACACAAATCGGAAGGCAACTGTTTTTTGAACTATGTATGTCGAGTTATCCAGAACGTCGGACTATTGAAGATCGAATTAGCAAAACTCTACTTATATTCAAATGAGTAGAATGTATGTGAAAATGTTTTAATAGTTTATTTCCATATTCTTAACTAATAAAAACATTATACCTGACATATTATTTTTATAAACAAATACCGTTTAAAATTTTACACTCATTACATACGGAAATACATAATACTTTATATATGACAAGTAATTTAGCATGCAATTTGAAAGGAAACTAAATTTTCATGTCTTTTCTTATGTTCCTTCCGGCAAAATATAGTCAGTCTTTTCCAGGTTTTTTAGCAGATTATTCCAATCTCAATCCCGTTAACAAACCTAATGTATATGATGTGTATATTTTCTGTTCGTCAATTTCTATCATCTCGGCGACACGCAATTATCTAACACGTCTCGGTAATTTTCTTGTAAGTTTTGCGACATATTTTGCATGGCCGTTTGAGTATCACGCTTAAAGTAAAAAGAAAAGCTATAATTATAAGTTGTACGCATGCGTAAACTATTATAAGCTAGCTAGATGGCGCGTCAATTTATTGCTAATTGAAAGCAAGAAAGCCAGTGTTGGGCGGAACACGGAATTTATTATAATTTTTTTGGATCGGGTAAAAGCGGATTTTTTCCTTTGAGCAAATTTTTATAATGGCTTAATCTCGAAACTGGTTTTCAGGATCGTTGTTGGCGGGTATTAAATGCCTGGAAACTGCATTGTTTTGTTTTTCAGTAAATGTGGTGTATATAGATATATATATATATATATATATATATATATATATATATATATATATATATATATATATATATATATATATATGTATGTATATTCATGTATATGATTTTTTAATTATTCTTAAATTTATGGAGGTAGTTGTTTTAAACGGAATTTATTGTTTTAATTTGTATAATATATGAATTTAGTTTTTGTCATGATTTTGTTTGTAAAATTGAAAATGTTAAAAGTAAAAATTTTTATATTAAAAATTTTATTTAAAAAAAAAATAAAATAAATCTAAACACTTTTTTAAAGTTATTTTTATTGCTAATTTGATTTACATATGCCAATCAACATAAAACATTGTTTTGTGGATTAAATTAGGTATTTTGTTTTCATTTTAAAGCTATTTTTAATTGATTTATATATGATAAACAATAGTAATTTTTAAAGAAGTTTTCAAATTGACTTTTATTCTAATATTAAAATAAAATTACATAAAATTACACAATATGTATATATATATTGCAATGAATATAATATTTAAATACAATATTGTAACAATCTGACGTTGCGCTTAGCAAAAATAATGTAAGTCGACGGCTTGGCTAAGTTTTCTAAACTTACTTCAGATCTCAGTATCGGTAACAGACAAACAATTTTTGTGATATAATTTTATGATTATAGTTAGTAAAATTATAGTTATTTATATACGATATATAATTATATAAATTGGTAATTTTAGTTTTATAAAACATGTGTAAATTTTCTGATCTTAAAATAAACTGATTTACATATTGAAATTTCTGACGATAGAAAAAAAATGTCGTTAATGAAATAGCTAGTTCCTCATAGTTGAAATTATATGAGAATTATCTAGCAATGAAAACGAATGAAGATTGCTGTCAGCGGTGACTCTAATGAGAGATCGGACCTGCAAACTCGCCAGATAGGGACAAACTATGTTAACTATACGAGTTATATGATGAAAACGAGAACTAGATAAAATTAATTTTGCCACGATGTCAGACGACACTTAAACTTACTTAACATTAAGTAAAATAAACACTCCAACGACCAGTTTCATTAAACTGCATACATATATGTTATAATTATTTTCAAATCTATTTACATATATTTTCGTAATTTAAATGAAATTAACGTAAACAATCATTTATAAAAACTAATATTTCAAGAAACTTTAAGATTTAGCATTTAAGTTCTTTGGATGGAGTTGATTGCGTAAAGTATAAAAATTTTGATTTTGCTGTATTGCCATGACAACAGCATATAACAACTAACCTGTAATTCTTGTATGGATGTACAGACAAGTTTTTATTAGCAAGACTTCCGCACTTCTTTACGCCATATTTGTCTTCAACAACGTCTATTTGTTTCTGTATTTTCACTAAAGTTGTTTACGTCTGTGTTTGATTTTTAAATAGCACTCGAGAAAAATACATAAACACGAAAACATAGCTTTGTTGAATATCAATAGCGTTGTTTTGAATAGGACGGGTTTTTGATATAACGCGATTTACAAATTGATTTACAAAATAGATAAAAATTTTGAATTGAATGATATAAACTATGAAAGTAATGTTAGAGTACACGGCAAAATTTAATAATCATTAAACTACATTTAAACTGTAGTTTTAGTAGTAGCAATGGAATGGGTATGCAGTGTGAATATAGCTTAATGATCATTAAATTTTGCCGTGTGTCTCAAGCATAAGGCAAGCATTGCAAAATAACTGACTAAATTGGCTACTTTACTAATTTATTTTACATCAAAAACTTTACAATTAAGATTCAAAGTAAATAAATTTTATTGTTAAAGATGATATTTTAAAGTTGATGTCTGCTTTAAATAAACTAGTCTTTCAGTCTTCAGTATATACAGGGTGTAACAGAATAACTATTCCTAATTTTAACTGGAGTATCCTGGGCTCAGAATATGAAGATTTAATGCAAATCACTGAGATAAAATGTGGCTCCTTACTGAGCTACAGGGTGTTTTATATAAAAATTTAAAAACGATTTTTGCCCAGTATTTTAAAACTATTTGACGTATCCTTATCATACTTGGCAGGAAATGTAGGTACCGTAGACCATACTAAATTATGTTAAATAAAAGTTTCTGGCTACTGCCAGTGGCGTACAACAAGGGCAAGTGAGAGGTTGATCCTTCCTAAATTCTACGCCACTGGCGGAATTGTCATTTTAGCACAATTTTTCGATTCTCCAATACTTGCTGTGTAAAAAACATACTCTTCCTTTGTAACGATAAAGTCACTGTTTTTCGAGATATTTAAAGTTAAACATAAGCTGCACCCTTGGGATTTTTTCAAAATTTGCTCAAAAAAATCTGAAAAAATTCAGTAAAATAGAGAAAAAAATTAGCTACATAATAACTAAGTAACTTTTTCTCTAACTCATTCTGATTTGGCTGTAAAAATTATTGAAAATAAAAAAAATAAAATGCAAAAAATATTAATTTTCAATAATTTTTCCAGCCAAACCAAAATGAGTTAGAGAAAAAGTTACTTAGATATTATGTAGCTAATTTTTTTCTCTATTTTACTAAATTTTTTCAGATTTTTTTTAGCAAATTTTGAAAAAATCCCAAGGGTGCAGCTTATGTTTAACTTTAAATATCTCGAAAAACAGTGACTTTATCGTTACGAAGGAAGAGTATGTTTTTTACACATCTAGTATTGGAGAATCGAAAAATTGTGCTAAAATGACAATTCCGCCAGTGGCATAGAATTTAGGAAGGATCAACCTCTCACTTGCCCCTGTTGTACGCCACTGGCAGTGGCCAGAATCTTTTATTTAACATAATTTAGTATGGTGTACGGTACCTACATTTCCTGCCAAGTATGATAAGGATACGTCAAATAGTTTTAAAGTACTGGGCAAAAATCGTTTTTAAATTTTTATATAAAACACCCTGTAGCTCAGTAAGGAGCCACATTTTATCTCAGTGATTTGCATTAAATCTTCATATTCTGAGCCCAGGATACTCCAGTTAAAATTAGGAATAGTTATTCTGTTACACCCTGTATATTCAGCAATTTTCATTGGGATTTTAATTTTTTTTTCTTGAATTGAATGTTACTAATATTGCGTCAAAATTTTATTGTCGTTCTTAAATATTGCCTAGTATAAAATCAGAAATCGGGAAATGCTGTGCTGAGTAATTTGTCAATATTGGCTTAAAGCAGCAAAGACAAAGGTCATTATTAAAATGTTATTTTCAAAAAATATGTTTATTTCTGTACTTTTAAATGGTATATGTATTTATAATTTCTTATATTGAATTTTTATAATCACTATTTTTTTTGCTTCATCTTGTATTTGCATTTATAGTGAATTCCTAATATTAAATTATATATTTTGTTATTTACTATTAATTCTTTTAAATGTATATTACGTTGAGTTAAATTATTCTAATCCAATTACACATTTCTGTTGCGAATAATCTTATAGTCCGTGAAATTAGTTTGCATAATTTTCATGGTTTTTTTCACGGATAAATATCCGTAAATATTGCTCTTTTTACCGTAAATTATTTTTTTACAAAATAACAAAATGTTTTTATTTTCCATACTTTAATATAATTCTTTATATTATATAATAATTGTTTTTTCTAAAACATTTTTTTCCACATCGTATTTTCTTTATTATTAAAAAGAAACTTTTCATTCTAAGTTAGTTACCTGATATAATGATTTCTATAGGCATATTCGTATTTTTAGTTAGATCGTCAACAGAAGCTGTTAAAATTTGAATTTTATTTATATAGATAAATAAAATATTTTCTGATATAACAAAATCTATTTAGCATAGTAAAATATTTTTCAGAAGCTATTGTATTAATATAAAAATTGTTTTAGGATAAAATTCTGTTTATTATTAATATAAAAACGATAACTAAACGCTCCTCTTCATCAGATTAAAATTTATCAATGATTTTTGATAAGTTATGATCTGATAAAGACGAGCGTTCAGTTTCGTCGAAACGTCGTTTTTATATAAATAATTAACAAAATTTTATCTTAAAACAGTTTTTATATTAAAATTGTTTAATTTTCATGTTTAACTCAACTCTTTAATAGATAAACTTAATGTTAGTATATTTTTGTATTACAGTTACGGAGACGATATACACTGTACATCTAATATGTTTAATGAAGCAAATACAGAATTTCCGGGTTCACAGACCGGACACGTGTGATCTTAATTAAAAAACAATTTTCAAAAACGTATTTCCGTTATTGATTTAATTATTTATAATTAGCCATTATCGATTTTCATCTATTTGGTATCTGCATCTACTTATTGAATATCTTTTGTTCGAGCTACCACTTATGAACGTGGACATATTGTAGAATTTATTTAAAAATAACAGTATTCTTTTGAACTGTGTTAAAGACTTCTAATAATTATCTATATCTTTATCTATATTTAATCAGATTTAACTGATTAAAATAAGAACATATTGTCATTATTAATATACTGTTTTAAAACAAGTAAGAAAAAGACGATAAAATAAATTACATACATATAAAACCTAGTTAAAAATAGATGTATATTGTGTATGTTTTTTTTTACCAATAGTTGTCGATTTTTTTTGCAATTGCAATGGAACAATGCAGAACAAATATAACTGATGTTTACCGATGCGTAACAAAACATAAGACAGTCAAAGACAGAAGAGCATCGGAACAAGAATCAAGACGAGATAGGATGACAAAACAGAATCGCGCCAATTGGCCAGTGTGTAGAGAGCGCGTTCTTTATTAGCTGCTGGAGATCAAAGAGTGCGGTTGAACGTTGCAAAACATAAGAAAAACGAAACAAATGCTTATAGATATATACGCAACGTGCATAGCTTCGTTTATATGTTGCACGACCATTATAGTATTCTGAACATTGATAAATCGTTACTGATCGAACAATCATATATGTATATACGGGGTGATCGAATTTGATTAACGCGCTATCGATTGTACGTAATCGTACGCACATATCTGTAGAGGTATTTAATTTATTGTTTGTGAAATATTGTAACAAGAAAGTATTATATGCAATTGCTATATGTTTTAGTTTTTTTTTCTTTTTAAAATGGATATGGTGGGTAATTTACTTACACAATCATAAATTATTTTATTACATGAAAATGATCTATATTTAAACTATATGATTTATAATTCCGTTTTTGAAACTATCTTTTATTTAATACATAATATCTATAATTTCGATTTATAAATAAAAAAAATATTCATATTATTTTTCACTGTTTCGTATAGTATATATAAAAAATGTGTTGACGTATTAGTTGATATTTTTACATTAGAACTGACCAATCAACAAGAAGCTTTAAAGACAGTTGAAATCTGATTACACAGTTTACTATTTATTAAATAATTAATAATTAACTGTCAAAATATCTCGATATTAATTGAATAAAGTAAATAATATATATGTAAATGTTCACATATCTATCCAAAACTCTTTGTTTACTTTTTGACAATTTTATGAAACCACAGAACACGTTAAATGGAAGATCCGCACTCTACTATTACTTTACATTCATAAAATATTAATTTTACTACGATTTTACTTACTCGTATAAGAAACTATAGAAATATTTATAAATATAATGTACACAGGCAAAGCTATAAACATTATTGTTTATATTTTAATTTTCAGTGTTTTCTGTAGCTTTCAAATGTGAATTACTCTCTTAACGTAAATTTTATTTACATCAAATTGGTGAAAATATTACTTCATTACATTTTATTACATTCTTTTGCACAATAAAAACTCTTAATACACATTTGAAGAAATATTGTATCGTTTTCTGAAATCTAAAATGAGTGATACATATCATTTGATATAAGATGGTTAAATTTTATTTACATCAAATTGGTGAAAATATTACTTCATTACATTTTATTACATTCTTTTGCACAATAAAAACTCTAATACACATTTGAAGAAATATTGTATCGTTTTCTGAAATCTAAAATGAGTGATACAGATCATTTGATATAAGATGATTACTGCTAATACTAAAAGGAAGCACTTAAGAACCAACGATAATAATTCTTGCTGCAATTTAATCGATTATAATAAAACTAAATAAACATCAGTAAATGCATCCATCTAACAAGGTTAACAAACAAAAATAAACAAGCAACAAATAACAAAAGCTAAGAAAGTGCTGGTAGAGCGCTGTGTGCGTATTTCTTCTTCCTTGGAAAGGGACACCTGGGCCGCCCATAAAGTCAACTACCCGGACGGCAAGGTGGATGATATAGGTAGCGAATCAGTGCGGGATGTAGTGACCAAGAGATGTTTCCGCTATATATCGGATGGTATGTGTGTGTAAGTCACACAGCAAGGCGGCGCGGCCGAGACCCACAGATGTTAATTATCATGGACCACCCGTGAGACGCGTCACTGCGTGCACCCAAGTCTTGTTAAACAGCGACCGGGCGACACGCCGCACCAGTGACAACACCAACAACAAAAAAGTGTGTCCGATTTATGTGATATCGATGGACGCTGCAGGCGATAATTGTGTTCACATATTACCTGGTAGTTTTTCTTGGTTTGGCTTTCTGTAGTTTGTTGTATCTAGATTTAATTCGTTAGATGTTTGAAAACGAAACGGGTACTCGTATGTAGGAGTTTATCTACTTGGTGTCTAATTTGTAAGTCATATAGAAATCTTGGATTTAAGAAATATGATTGTAAAAATTTTTTGGAACTTATTATATTAAAATAAAACAGCTTTAGGTTATAATTCTTTATTAATATTTATTAATAATCGACCTTTTGATGAACTCAACATTCGTCTTCATCAGGAAAAAAGATAAAGATGAACGTTGAGTTCGTCGAAACGTTGTTTATTAATAAATATTAATACAGAACTACTCGTATATCCTAAAGCTGTTTTATTTTAAGAAATATGATTTTACTTAAAGGACTATCTGCATGAAATGTTGCTGGTTATGTGGTTATATATTGTAGTAAAAACTTCCACCATTATCATTGAAATATTTTAGTTTTCTATAACACAGATGCTAAAAAACTGACATAAAAAAATACTGGGAAATACTGAATATGAAATAAATATCGTATTTGTCATATATGTATACTCTGTATCGCACCATGAAGTACCAAAAATTGCTTCTGCAGTGAATGTGTAAATTAGGTTTTTAACTAATACAGGTTTTTAAAAGAATAAACTTTCATAAGATTAGTATCAAACAATACACTAAAACACTTTCTTTTCGGCACTACACTGTTTGGAAAAAAATTACCCTAAAAAGTGCTTATATAAGTATTACCCTAAATATAAAACTTTAAAAAGAACACTTTTTTACTCAAGAGAAAGTGTACAAAATGTAAACACTTTTTGGAGCAATTAAAAACTGCCTATTAATATCGCAACAATCTTTATATTACCAAATGGTAAAAACTACGAAAAAAGGGTAAATTATTTGCTAATTTATGTGTGGCCAATTATTTATATACCTACATGTGCTTTCCGTATTAATTTTTTTTGTTTTTTGTTAGTGTGAAAAGTTACATATTTTAAATTTCATAAAAAATAGTAATATATTATACTAATAATGGTACAAATTCAATTGCCCTCAGAAATTTTTATTTTTTTATTTTAAAATTTTGAACAATGTAGGCTTGTAATTATATTTTGGTATAGTTTTTGTTTTTAAAAATTATTTCTGAAAATAAATGTAAATATTTTTTGTTTGTGCTTTTATGCTTTTGTGTCTCTTTATTTTAAAAAATACTGTATTAATAGAAACTTACGCAATTAATAACTACAGATTTGAGATTTAATTATACAAGTATTAAAAGTAAGAGTGGAACTACTATCTTCATCTACGTAACTATTAATTATAATATGCATAAATTAATTTAGAAAGATTAATTTTGCGATGATTGCAAATCTATATTAATAACTGTTCATATATGTATTGCTTTTATACATACGAGTACATTTATTGTAAGTGTACTTGATTCATATTACATTTATAACATTTTTGTAATAATAATAATATTAGATATCATGATTTTTCTGTCT
Organism: Clivina fossor; assembly: GCA_963966155.1. NCBI lineage: Eukaryota > Metazoa > Arthropoda > Insecta > Coleoptera > Carabidae > Clivina > Clivina fossor. Next base: position 5,379,877 of record OZ014553.1, on the reverse strand, counting down.
ATGATATACTCGGAGGTGATTAATATAATTTTTTACATTAAAATTATTGAAATTATGTATTGTAACTTTGATCTTTCTTAAAATAACAAAAATTTTAATATTATAGTGGATAGAATTATAAATTCTAAAAAAACATTTATAAAAAGTTATTTGAATAATTGAGCTACCAAATTTACAAATTTTGTATTACATATCCAAATATTTTTCTATTACTGATTTATTATAAATAAAATTATAATAGAACACATGTTTCTGTCGTATTAGTATTCTACAAAATGATACTTATTTGTTCAATTTTACAGTTTCTTTTATAAGCAGCTGTTAAATTCACTTGGGATTTAAAATCTGCAATCTTGAAATTGAAAATACAGAGGAATTTCCTGATTGAGTCTCTAAAGAATAGAAATATAAAAAATTAAAAAAAAAAACAAATATGTCAAAGTTCTTGTTTGAAAATATTTCTTACATTTTAGTATAATTTATTTTGTGCATTTTATGTAGATTTTTTAAATCTATTGTAATTTATTTTAAGTTTTTTTTTTCGACGTTTCGACACATTAAACGTGCATCATTATCCGCAGGAAAATAAATGTAAATGTGTTTAATTGTAATTAGTTAAGCAGATTAAATTGGATTTTTATACTAGGGAAAATAACAGGTATTTTAAGGGGTTTACTACGGGTTATTTCATATACACACACACAATCACGCCATGTACCCAAAAGGATATGGTACGTAATTTTCTCAAATGGAGCAACTACTCATATTTGGGACGCTGCGGTATTCGCTATAAGTTCGTTGATCAAATCTATAGCAATTAAACAAATTCACTTAAACATTACGACTCATATGTGTGGACAAATGATCTATTTGATTAAAAAATTTCTATGTATGAGTTAGTTACTGGATCTATTTAATGAACTGAACTATCAATGGACCCATGTCTCGTATATGTTTTCAGAAAAACAAAATGAAATTCTTATATTTGAAGTATTTTTGAATATTATTTTACAAAAAATTATTTCAAATCGACTTCACTTTTGAAGTGAAAATTTTAAACGAAAAATATATATTGTCTGAAGTTTATTATCTGCATTGATATATAATTTCCAATTCAATTACATTTGGGAACGTAAGATTCTTCTGTGACTCTAAAGTTTAGGATTATTAATCTACAGTTTATAGTAATCATAGTTTTCTTTTATATATTTAAAATTTCACTTCTACACTAAACACTAAATTATTTTAAGCATACTAAAAAAAAAAAAACAGAAGACGCTTTTATTACAAAACTTAAAATTTTAAATATTATACATTGAAAACAACATCTTAAATAATATCTAAAATGATGACAAAAGGAAAAAAAAGTGAAATTTTTGATATAAATCTAAAGCAAGGTATCCTATTTACGTAAAGTGTTAATAACTATTCATAAGCATTCAAGTCGTAAATAAGAGAATTAGTTTCATCGGATCTATTTGGGTGGTCCGAATAAGCGCTTATAGCTCTCGTATATTAGTAACATTTATACCAATTTACGATTATATTTTTTTGCTTCTTGTCTTAATTCTTCTATCTAATGGCCCAATGTCGGATTCGTCACCTGAGATTTCTTAAACATTTTCAAGTTTTGATACCATCATTAGGATTTTTTACTTGTAATCATTTGTTCATGGTTAATTTCGAGTCTTTGTCGGTCCTAGATTGCTTTCGTGGTTTAAATGTCTGTGGGAATTTAAACGGTTACCGCGTTCAAATGACAGATGTCTCTAGGCTAATTGACATTTTAAAATCATGAGAATTTTCGGATGGTTACGTGTAATTGAAAAAAGATATAAAAAATTAATCAATTTTGTTTGGAAAATGAAACAAGCTGCGGTAGAATTCAAATTTCTCTAGACTGGACATGAAGTCACATATACTTTTTACCACGCTTATTATTTAGTGAACTTATGTATGATTTTAAATTATTTTTTTATGCTTTTTCAATATTGTGTTATAGAAACAACATTTTTTAAATTTATATAGTGTTTTAACGCTAGGTACTACCGAATATAATATTAAGATCGTTGGATCGATCGTAAAATTTTAAAAAAGCCACAATGTCAGGCATTTATTAAACAGAATTGAACACTTCAGTTTGATCAACTGCTTGTCGTAAAATATCAATGGTTTAGGTTACTGGCCGGAATTCGTTACTATTCTATGCAAACACACGACTTTTAATTTCAAATGATGTCAAAATGAATAATCAGTAAACAAGTACTTTTTACTTGCGGTCAAATGGCTGTCGTATCAAATATGAAGAATATATAACATTACTATATATTTTTTTTTGTTTTTCTTGATTCTTTTTTTTTATATTGCCTAATTTTACGTTGAATGTTGTTTAATGCATGTTAGCTAAAGGTTGTGATTTAGTTTTTACTTAGATCAATCATTCAAACACTTTGAACAATATAATTTTATAGTTAATCTTTGATTGTTAAATTAACATTTTATGTAATGTAAATATAAATGTGTTAAAATATAATTTTAAATTAACTTAATTATGCAACATACAAATGTGATATTAATAATAAATAAATAAAAACAATAAAAATGCGAATTGGAATGTTTGTCTATAAATGAGGTTTTGATAAATTTATATTGTACTATAGCTTTAAATCATAGTCAACTGAAATTGTTACTTTTGTTACAGGTAAGAAAAAATCACATCATGTCTAAATGGAGAATCGTACGTGTTGTTCTTCTACATGTATTCGTATAAGAATAAAGAAGATGGTACTTTAGAAAAAAAAAGAAATGACGGTATTGGTAGTTGAACAGGTATGGATTTATAATATTGGAAACGTTTCTACGTGCTCGTGCTAGGGTGCAAGTATTATAATCAGGTTGCTTTACTTTAAATGAGACAGGTCTGTAATCACTATTTTCTTGTTTCTACTCTATTAGAAATACCATAGATTAGATATATGTAAAAATAATTTATATTTGCACGAAGTATCAAAACTGGAAATAGGAACTTTCCAAAATTTCTGAAACGAATATTAAAATTTTGCAAATGCAGTTATTTATTCTATGATAATTAATTGAAATTTCTATGGCATAGTTATTTTTAGTGCTATGAATATGAATTTATTGTAATTTTTGTAAAATAACAGTTGAAATATAAAAAGTTATCATAGTTTTACTTATATATTTTAAAAAATACTTTTGCATTTAAGATTGAAAAAGGATAGCTAATATTATTGTAAACGATGTAAAGTATTATGTAAATATTATACAAATTTGAAAATGGTAATATAATAAGATTTTTTATTTAAATATTTTTTAATTGACGTAAAACTAACAAATATAAAATTAAATGATGATAACATTTTTAGCTTAAATAAGATTTTAACTTGACGACTTAAATATATTTAATTCGAGCAATACTGAACATGCATGTTTTAAATTTAAGCATACGATTTCACACTTAAGGTAGTGACCAGAAATGAAATTTATTAAAAAGTTTTTTAAATTTAAAGATTTAAGCTAAATTTAGTGACCAGAATAGCGCCATTAATCACGATACTTGTTCCTATAAACTTTTTATTAAAAAATTTGAAATATATATTAGGAAGTTATATATATAAATAAAAATAAAAATAAAATAAATAAAATAAAAACTAGGAAACCCGTGACCCTTAAAGGGTCACGTTTGAAGTCGAAAATAGTAACAAACATAACACAAAGACACAGTATATAAATATAAAAAAATAAAGGGCGCGCGCACGCGCGCGCCCCGTAGAAAGTATTACGTAAATATAAAATAATATATTCAAAATTTTTGATTTAAGCTTTTCTTTTTTATCCGACGACAGATTTGAATATTCCATCTTCATTCTTTTGGCAGTTTTATTGCCGTTTATATTAGATTTTGCTCGTTTGGGCATGATACAAAATTTTTATAATACAACAATATTAATGAAATGTACTTTTTACTCTTATTTTAATGAAAAAATGTAAGTAAATGCACTGATATATGTAAAAAAAATGTACTTGCAATATATTGTGACAGCTGTTTATTTATTTATTTCATTGTAGAAAGTATTACGCAAATATAATATAATATTTGTGATATTTTTGATTTAAGCTCTTCTTTTTTATCCGACGAAAGATTCAAATATTCCATCTTCATTTTCTTGGCCTTTTTATTGCCGTTTATATTAGATTTTGCTCGTTTGGGCATGATACAAAATTTTTATAATACAACAATATCAATGAAATGTACTTTTTACTCTTATTTTAATGAAAAAAATGTAAGTAAATGCACTGATATATGTAAAAAAAATGTACTTGCAATATATTGTGACAGCTGTTTATTTATTTATTTATTTCATTCATTTTTTTCATAGCTATCTAAGTTTATTTTTGACATTTGCATTATTAACATAGTTTTTCAAATTTTTGAGAACCAAGATGAAATCGTAGAAAGATGAAACTTGCCTATTCTCAAACAGGAAATGAACCAATTAAAATGACACCACTCCCATCAAAATCGGTTCAGGGGTTCAGGAGGAGATGCGGAAGAAACATATATACAAACATACAAACATACAAACATTTGTCAATTAGAGAGATGAATAAATATGCAAAATTTTTAAATTACATTTTTTTGTATTTTGTTATTTCTTTATTAATTTAATTTATTTTTAAATAGAAAAATACCAAAACATTTTTAATGGAAATTATATTTTTTTTAATTTTTGAACATTTTGTTTTTCAATCTAAATTTAAATAACAGAAAAAAAATATTAAATTTGTAATGCATTGAATAAAAATAAATTATTACTTTTATGTATTAAAAAATATATTTAAAATGTATATATGTAATGATTGTACGCACAATAATGCGAACTTACTTATACATTTATATACATGTATTAAAAATAATATAATAAATAAATACATGTACATAATACCTATCTGTTTTCACAATTTTTGCAAATACGGTGCTGATTAGCCGCACTAGGTGCACCAAAGCAAGCAGGATAGATTATACACTTGAGCCATGCAGAGCAGAGATTTTGCCCGTTTCCATAATTAGTGATCGTGGCGTACATGATGGAATTTCAGGTATTAAGCTTTTGTTTTAACAAAAACAAATCGATCGTTTTTTACCTTCTTCGATCAAACTACGAAGGCAGCGTGTATATACATAATACGTGCTATTTGTGAGTAGACATAATATACTTTTACGAATGCATCTACTATATACGAATACAAATGCATTCTATATTATAATATATGAAAGAAATGATGATTTGATTTCATGTGCTGATAACAACTTTGTAAATTGCTAATATTGGACGATTTTAACATCACTACGCAGAATAAACATACATATATTTTATTCTGGAATTTTTATTGTTCATAATTTAGATATATTGTCTTGCTGACTTTTTATTTAATAAAATAAAATATAATTTTTATGGTTTTATTATTCATTTTATTTAAAAATTATGAGATGTTTATTAGCTTATATCTGCTTCTGTGTAGAATTATAATTATATGGGTCTATTAATAATAAAAGTACCAAGAAATTTCACATTAAATAATTATATTGCGGATAATTTTACTGGTATTCATTAAAAAAAAAGCTAAATTTTGTTTACTAAAATTTTGCGATAAAAGATAATGAAAAAAAGCATGTCGTATATTTTAAAATACAATTAATAAATTAACAGAAAACAACATCTCATATGTGACATTGATTGACATTTGATAATTTGATTTATTCTTTTTACTAAAACATAATTTTGATAAGAATATAGAATGTTTCAATTCTTGAAGACCATTTAATTTGAATCACCTAATATTTCCGTAACGTTTTTAAGCAGATTTAAATTAAACAAAATCGGGCATATTAGTTTGATCATCTGCATATCTTAAAAATATCAGTAGTTATATTACTAGAATTTTTTTGTATTATCTATATTTTTATTACTTTGTTTAACATTTTCTTTGACTGTTAATAATAAATGGAAACACTTAATAAATTATCATTCTACCAAAAGGCTGAAGAAGTCAAATTAGTAATTACAATTTTGTTTTACACTTGTTTGCAATAACTTATCTATAATAAATTAGATTCTAGTAAAAAATCAACAGTTTTATTTTGTTCATATACGTAAACTCTGAATTATTAAAGACAACAATCTCTCACTTTAAATATAGCTGCTGTTCACAGACGCTTAACTTTAACTCTAGTACTAAATCAAATGGGAAAAACGGTAGCTAAAAGACGTATGTATGCATGTATGTACGTACATACGAACACTTTGCTAATATCTGTGTCAGACACACTCAGTTCAGCCATCGAATAAATAATGCAATTACCTGAAAACTAGAACACTTATATGTACACCTTATAACATTTTACACAATATTTATTCGCATATGTCGCTTTTGCTATGGTTCGAAAATGATATGTTTGAATTCGGCAAGAATTTACCGCAGTCATCTTATTTCATACCGAATGTTACTTAATATTATTCTATTATTTACTGAAATAATACAGTAAATAGCCCACCAAAAATTTTCTCCCAGATGGAATAAATCTAAATAAAAAAGAAATAATTAACTTTAGCAAGGAAAAAAATCTAAGATATGATATCAGTATCTTGAGTGGACACTGCTATGTAGATAAACACCAATACATTCTGGGCTTAAAAGATAGTCTTATATGCAAAAAAATGTGGAGAGGCACTTGATTTGTAACTTTAACTCGAAATAGATACAAGTTTGGACTAGATGAAATAGAGATAGATTCGGTGCACAGATTTTAATGGATTAAGTTTCTGGACTTCATAAGCGAAACAGGACTTATTTCGTAAAATAACTCAAAGGGAATTATCCCTCTCAAAAGTCTTGAAACAAGTCTGACACTAACATTATTTTTCAACTAGAATGGAAAAGTGTTTGGAACATCGTGGTGGATATCTCATGTACATTTTTGTTAATAGTATCTCATTTTAAACTTCTTAAAATTGCGCATCTTTCAATAATAAATAATATTTATGAGTAAAATCAAAGTTGTATTATTATTTTTAAAATCTCAAGATAATTTTGCCCTATTCTGTATATTTAATTATTATTTATGTTCATTTAAAAGAATCTTTCTTTTTTATATATTAATCACTTTTAAAAGTGAGGTGAGAATACGATTTGCCGAGTTCAATATTTTCCTATCTACACACAGCTAGCTTTGATATTCTGATACAGTTAATCCTTACTAGCACTGTGCTGTGAGTTCCATTGGGAAAAGATATTCTTGGCTAGCTGTTCTCAACGACATTCAATAAATATTACTAATTGCAGTACGATTTCTGCTTGTTTAATACTAAATTTACTATGGAGTGTTTGTTACAGTTATAATACAGAAGAAAAAAATTGAATTACTCATATGGTATACAAGGTATAGAATTTCAAAATAAAATTCTTGATTGACATCTAGTACATTATGTTTTCTAAATATTTTTGCCATTCTTGGCACTAGTATTACCAGTATTTTGTTAATTATTTTTATATAATTTGTAATGATTATGATTTCTTACATGTAGCTAATAACCGTAATTAAAGTAAAACAAATTGAATATCTATTACAGTAACGCAGAAGTAAAAACCAATATTATATTTAATTAAAGTTATGATATTGAATAAGCAATAATGATCCAGCGGTTCAGTTGCAGAATTCTCATTTTTTTTAACTTTTGGCTTCCATTTTCAAACAGGTGCAGCATAAATTTTGTAAAAATAAGAGTGGTAGGGGTAGCCACAATCACCCCTATACCTACCTACAATAAAATGGCTATACTTACAAAAAATACATAATTTTTACTTATACAACATTTTACAAATTATTAGAGAATTTATATATTATACATATAAATTGACTACTTTAAATAACATATTTTTGTTTGTCAGATTTATTGAAACCAGTTTTAATTTTAAAAATAAGAATAAAGTATTTGTTTTATATCAATTAGTTTCAAAAAAATATTGGGTGCAAAATTATTTATAATAATTTTTGTTATATAAAGTAACTATGTAAAATAGCTTAGAAATGATTAAGTTTAAACATAATAAAAACTCTTTTACAACTCATATTAAAATAAAACCGTTTTATTTTGATTAAGTTTAATTTTATTTTATTGTAAATATGTTTTATGTATTGTATATCGATTTACAGGTACATAAATGAATACTTACCTACAACAGTTTCTAGCAGTATTTTTAATATCATAAAATATATTTTTACATCAATTTATTCTAAATGATTGTAATAAAATATACAGTTTGTCTGTCAATTTAAAATAATAATTTTGCATAACGCAAGCGGCTCCTCATTTAGTAATTGTCCATAAAAGGCAATATATAAACTGGATATAAAATACATATAGTCAGCTTTATGATAGCGGTAAAAATGTTTACCTTGATTGACATTGTAAACTAATATAATTACAAAATTATTGAACTCATCAATTATTTATAAAACACCGGTTTCAATCTGGGCGATCTGATTTGTCAGGAATTTTTTCTACTTTACAAATGTTTTTTAGCTAAAAAGTCAATATATCCGAGAAATTGTCTATAATCGAGTAAAGTATGGCAAACAAACGAAGACCGAGATAAATAAAATATAATTTAATTTTTTTTATCATTTCGGTGTGTTTACTGATCTCTAACCGTTACGGTCCTGAACAAATGCACCGACTGCTAGATGCTTTATGCATGAGATAAAATTGAGGAAGATTGGCAGTTGAAACTGCTGAGAAAATTTATAGAATTCTTTTGTTATCTATCTGAAAATATTTTTAGGAAAACATTTTAAGAGCTAGACCACCGTTGATGTAACTAAGAGTTTTGTTTTTATGTTTATTTTTTCTCTTGGAAAACCATAAAATTATATTGAAATAACTTTCGGTTTTAATAATGTTTAAAACTTATTTTGTTCATTAGGAAACAAGTTGGTTGTAACAAGATTTCAAAATTTTTTTTATAGGTTTATTTTTGAAATAATTCCATTTTAGCAATTAATTTTGTATTTAAATTTTTTGAAATTATAAATATTTCTAAGTAAATATTTTAAAATATATGCATACGCATGGCAATGTCGAAAGTGTCAGAATTTTGCCTGAAGGAATACAAAACCATTTTCTGTCGATAAAATCGTTTTTGTAATCTGTATTAAATTTATTGCTTATATATAATTAATTATGTGTGACAGTTTCATTTGAATTAACAAAAACTGAATAATATTAATAATAAATATGAAGATTGTGGTGAGATTTATGAAGCGGAATAATAAGTGTTTTATGTCTTTTACTTGTAATTAAATTTATATTTACTGAAATAACATTGTTAAATTATTTAGAAATGCATTTTACATTTTACATGTATGATAATAAGTTGAAATTCTCAGTTGGTAAAATTTGGAAGTTGTAAATATTTTTCTATTTTTGATAAAATATATAAATTATAGTTTACAAATATTAGATGCAGAATATATATATATATATATATATATATATATATATATATATATATATATTATTTGTTTTTCTAAATTTATTGAATGAGACAAACATCGTAAACATGCACTTAGGAGACTACGTTATTGAAAACTATTGAAAGTGTTAGTACCTTTTATTTGTAATGCGTCAAAATGTTTTTTTTTTATATATAATAATTTGGTGAATGTTTTATTTTCTACAAAAATGCAGAGGCAACTAGAAATATAATTAATCGAAAAATAAGAAACATCTCTTAGTTTTACATAATTTATATATATGGTTTCTTTGTAATGAATGAAATTTTTTTTTAGTTAAAAAAATATTATGTAAGGACATACCTTTTACAGATATACTCAGAATCTTGCCATTAATCGAATCTTAACTTCTATAGTTTTCAAGATTTTACATCTCAAAATTTAAGCATAACAGGACATACATAATTATTTCCTTTTAAAATTCAAACATACATTTTTTTATACTAATTATTGTATATTGTTATACTAATAATATTTTATTATATTTTTTTTAATAAATTTTAAATTATTATATCTATACGTGTCGACATTTCATAGAAATAATTTATATTTTTACTTCTAACAAAAACTCTTCTAGTGTGGAATGCGAGTTAGTGACGCTATATCTCGAAGCTGTTCTAGCCAGGTAAGACGAGTAGGTGCGTTTGCGTGTGTGCAAAGTACCGACATAAGTGCCTTAGGGCCCCACGGGCTCCGGATACTCTTCTATACCGTGTAATTATGGTCGTTTTCCTCAAAATAGTCGCGGGGCACAGGTACAACTGACGCCAATCTAGTTTTGTGATGTGTGTTGCTTCTAGTGTTTCTGAAAGATATAGTTGGAAGTTTCATAGGTTTTTAACCGAATTTTTATTTTGTATTTTTATGCATTGAAGTAGATTAATCTGCTGCAATACTACTTAGAAATAGGTTTTAGAAAACTTCTGAGGTACATTTAATTTTAAAAAATTTTATTTAAAAAAAGATAATTTTATATTATAAGCAAAAAAGAGCTATAAGAATAAATTGTTTCAAATTATTTTTAAAAATTTTAAAATATAGCCGATATAATCCGATAATCAGTCTGATTCTCTAACAAAGTTGCTAAGTTTTAGCAACGTTGCTAACAACTATAACCAATAGAAACACATATAACAGTTCTCATTTTAATTTTTTATTTAGTGTCAGCTAATATTATTGGCTAATGTTCTTAGCAACGTTGCTAAAATTTAGCAACTTCGTTAGAGAATCAGACCAAATATTTTGGCATTATATCGGCTATATACACAGTCACCAAAAATAGACTAACACCAAAAGGAAATTAGGATATACTATCTGGTAATAAAAGAGATTTTCTTATTCTTTGATTAATTATTCTAGGAATATTTTATTTCATAAACACTGATAGATTAACTTATCCTAAATTTATTCTTGAATTAACAGTTAACTTTTGTTTATCATTATCAAAAATTCTATTTATTTTTACTTTTGAAACTATACTTAATAACAATATAATAAAAAAATCTTTCAAAATTTATTATATTAAAATAAAATGGCTTTAGGTTATAGTTGATTAAATCTTAAAATTTGACTTCCTTTAATTAAAAATTTATAAATTTTAAACTTGTTTCTATGTTCTGTTTATTTACTATAAATGCCATTTGTATCTTTTTTCCTGATGAAGACGTACGTTGGGTTCGCCGAAACGTCGATAATTAATAAATATTAATATAGAACTATAACCTAAAGTCGTTTTATTTTTTTTATAATGATATACCAAGAAAATTTTGACAATTATATAAGTAAATTCTCTAATTACATAAGAATTGTTGTTCAATAATTAATTACACATATATTATTTAATTTTTTGAAATAATCAGTTATAGTAAATATAATTCAATAATAAATTCATCTTTTTTGTATTTTCGCTATGTATCTAAATATAAGCATCAGATTAGGGAACCCACTACTCTAAACATGAGCTTATTTTTCTAGTAATGAATGTAAATATTAGCTGTATTTTTCTAATAAATAATAAATTATTAGACTTAACATATTTTTTTTTATTTTTAAGACTATTTATTACAAATATTATGTATTTTGTTAATAAATAAATATATAATTAATACAAAATTATGTTATATGAATAATTACTATATTGAATTCCAGTTATCAATATCATATGTTATCATATGTGATTTTTTTTTAGAAATATCACTAATATATTAATTTATTTTATAATTAAAATTAATAACTAGCTAGCACAAACTACACAAATAAAAATAACATAAAATTATATAAATCACATTAACGATTTATATATATTGTTAAACATATTTTTCATTCTTATCAAATTAATCCAATTAAATTTAATGAACTGGATCAGTGTTAAAACTTAATCAACTTTCAACACTTTTATTTATAAATATCTATGTGATATAAAAAAAAATCAACAACGAAAAAAATTATAGTTTATTATTTCTTGTGTTACTTAGCGACTTACACTTAAAGCATTGGTGTCATATTTTATTTAATACACATTGATCGTATACCCCTTCGTTGTACAATGTAAATTTATTTTTACGTATCTAAAATTAATATCTACGATTCGTTTTTGTTTGTTTTTTTAGCATTCTTCATTTGTTGAGGAAACAAGTTTTGATCGTTCTGTATGAAGTGGATAATAATTATTTTTCATCTTGATGTTTAGTAGGTATAATTGTTTTTCGTTAGGTTTCGTGAGGATGTCGGTTGTTACGACTGCGTTTACATGTAATTAAGTTATTTTCGTAAGTTGTATATTTAGCTAATTGTACTTAACAAAATCATTAGTGTGTTGTAATAATCATAGACGTAAAAAATTGATTATAGAATCATTATTTTACAATATATGTGCATGTTTGTAAAAACATTTTTTAATGTGTATAAAAATTATAAACTAAGCTTTCAAGATTTTATTTTATACAGCATGTGACAAAGATTGGAAATATTTGAGAAAGTTTGGTATAGGTACTACAAAATCAAAAATCTGTTGAATTTAATAGTAAAAATATTTTACTAATTTTTGTACTATTTTGTAAAAACAAGATTATTATGGTATCTTATTTTTTACTCAATTAAATCAAAAAAAATTTTTAACTTTACTATTTTATAAATTACTAATTTCATGCTCTATGATATAAAATTACTTTTTTATTTAGAAAAATACGTTATATTTAAACTGACAAGTAATTTCTCTGTGGTTAGTTCTAACGGAATACTGGAAACTTATATTTGTTATCATGCTAAATTTTATATTAGAATTGTAAAGGTATATGTTTAACAATAGTGATATAATTTTGTATTGTAAAAGCTATAGAGGTTATATATTTTTAAAATTTATATATGTTAAATACTGTCTTTGTTAATTATATATTTGTAACACAATATCTAAGCTACGCACGGTCTACTAAAAGATATCTAATTTCTAACTCTTGTGTCTTTGAAAGAAATAATAATTAAATGCTAGTATTGTTTGTTTGTACTATCTATTATATTACTATAAAAGAATAATGAAGAGAATAAACATAGCCTACTTAGTTTTATTATGATATAAAATATTATATATGATATATGTTACATGATGTAATATTTTTTGTATAGGTTAAAAAAATTAATTAACAATTTATTTTAAATTTAAATTAACATGCACGACATTATTTTTTTAATCAAAAGCAGGATTAGTAGCTTTTTGAAATTACCCGAAATTTAAAAAAAATATTTATCAGTTTTTTGTTCGAGCATCTTTGTCTATCGGAGTTTTACTAAGAGAAATTATTGTTAACATTACAATGAATACAAATGCAAAATATTTTTTTATTGATATCAGTAATGCAAAAGAATATTTTGTGTAATTGAGAAACCACGGATTGAAGCAGAATTTAAATATGAAACAAGAAATGTATAATATATTGAAAACTTAAAAATAAATTACAAAGAGTAAAAATAGAAACTAAATATAAATTTTATTAGAATTTTTTTATCATATACAATGTTGAATAAATGTAAATTTCTTTAAATGTTTCTAATGTCATTATAAATATTAATAAAAACAAATTGTTTTTTCCAGTGTTAAGATTACAAGATTTTATGTTTATATTTATTTAAGGAACAGTATTTCCATTTTTATTATATTCTTAACATAAGTAAAAAATCATTTGTGAAAGTGTATTATCAGAATAAATGATATTTCACTGGTTAATTTCAAAATTATTTCAAGGATAAATTTATTCCAACATTTGGAAATACCAGGCCTAAGCAAACAATAACTAAAACATGAAACTTTTATATTTATAATGAAGATTTCATAATTATTATTTAACAAATTTATTATACTCACCGGTTACACTCACGTAATTTAAAAGTTTGTAAACAAGATACAATCTAAATTGAATCAAAGTCAAGCGAACTTTATGAATGACTTCAATTTCGTTGTGAAACAAATAAAACCTATAAATAATCAATTAATTTATATTAAATATTAGCAATAAATAACAAACTAACGAACTTGAACCAATCCAAAAGCAAATATTCAGCTAATACTCCGGTTGAGTTAATTAATTTTCGTCGGTTATTTTTATCCATAACAAAAAAAAAATCATCGTTAATTTTTCACAATGTTAATTGGAGTAACGATATATCAGCATGTCTTTATGAATATTATGGCCAGTAGCTCGAGGAATTGTTGATTGGTTATTTGAATAAATCTTGTGATAAGTTATGATTGTTTCAACTGGTTTTATTAAATCTACACTATATTGTGTGTACAGTAAAAGGTTAATGTCAGCTCGTATATGCCGGATATTGTAAATAATAAACGCACATACGAGAATCAAGTTACCAGTTGGTGGAGTTATAAGCGTTACTTTAGCGCCTTGGCTCGTCGCGTCGCGTGCTTTCGGTCGTGGGAAACGGATGGATATATATTTAGAAGTTTATTTCAAATTGGAATTTATATATTTTTAATAAGTACTTGCATGTATAATATGATTGTTATCGATATAAAATATTGTTATTTTATTAGAGAATTTTACAATATTAGAAATGTAAATATTTCTAAAGGAGCTCGTTTGAGTATATGCAATGCTGTTTTGGTGCATTGATTTAAATAAAATTTGGCTTTCTCTAATTAAAAATTAATAAATTTTATGATCTAGTTACTTATTTTGTTACCTAGAAACTTGTATCTATGTTCTCTCTGTTTATTTACTGTAAATATCATGTATACTTTTTTCCTGATAAAGATGAACTTACGATTATTAATAAATATTAATACAGAACTACAACCTAAAGCCATTTTATTTTAATATGATTAATATTCAAAGATTTTTTACTATGTTATATATATATATTATTTAAATGGTACCATTTAAAAGTGTTTTTACTTGTCATATATTATAATTGTGTATAATTTTATTAACCTCATCAGTTATAATTGCAGTTGTGAATGCCTAAATATCGAACTACAATATATTGAAAAAGTATTTAATGTCAGATGTGTGACTTGTATATTTAAAAATATCTTATGTAGAGTTTTATATTATTTCTAATTCTTAAATAATTAAATTGAAATATATTTCAGCATTTTATTAAATGTATAAAATTCCATCTTCTTAACAGAAAAATTTAAATGGCATTTTATATCTCTAGACCTACAGCGACGATTCTCTGTTATCATCATCTTATTTATAACTATTTTTTCCGCACTAAATTTCAAATCTAATCAACTTTCCAGATATTAAAGATTTTTATTATAAAAATATGCAAATTACTGATAGACGTTCATTAAAAAATTATTTTATAATGGGAAATAATTAATAGAAAAATTCTTTCGCTTTCATATTTTATATTAATTATATTGGAAAATTATTACGATTTCCTGAAAACATTTTAAATTTCATTTTTTTTTCCTATTTTATATATATCTTGTTAGCCTTGGAATATTTTGTTTTTATATGAATGAAAAAAATATTTTGAAAAGAATATTTTTATTTGTGAGAAAACAAAAGTTGTTTAAACAATATGTTTATAATTATGTTGTAAGTAATAATGTTAATTATTTATGAAATTGATTAGCGTGTGTCTAGATGTCACACGTTTCACATGATGTCTTGAAAGAAAACAATTATTTTGAATTTTTTTAATGCATTTTATGTTCGTACTAAAATTTGTATTTTCACAAATGGCAATTCTAACGACATAGTTATGAAATTAATTTTTTTTATTGTTTATTTTATAATATGTGCTTTCGTAGAAATATAATTAATTATGTAGCTATATTGATGTTTTATTCGTAATTTGGTAGTTGTGTGCGAAATAGG
Organism: Clivina fossor; assembly: GCA_963966155.1. Classification (NCBI taxonomy): domain Eukaryota; kingdom Metazoa; phylum Arthropoda; class Insecta; order Coleoptera; family Carabidae; genus Clivina; species Clivina fossor. The sequence continues at coordinate 5,363,944 of OZ014553.1, read as the reverse complement.
TTAATAGCATGAATGTGTGCACGTAAACAATAAGGATTTCTTTTTTTTTATTAATATTTAACAATATTGCGAAGTGTGAAATTAGTATTATAATATGCATTTAATATATTTGTATACGTGCAATTGCTGTAGAAGATTTTTTTATTAAACAATATTTACTTTCTGCGTACAAACATCACAGAGAAAAGAAATTTTGCCGGACCTTCGTTTTAAAAGTGACACAACTAATATTTTAATAATGTTTTTTTTTTAAAATATTGATTAATCTGATAGTATCAACACAAGATTGACTAGTGTTTTTTTAAATTATGGCAATAATTTAAAAATTAACGTTTTTGAAGTATCATTTTTGAAACAATGTGATGGCGTGATTTAGTTTACTATATAAATGCTTTTTCAAAATATATATTAACAATTTTTTTTCAAATGATACAAATTTTATAAGCACTGTATAATAATTTGATATTTAGAAAAATAAATTATACCAAATTTAGATTTATTCTTGTAATATAATTTTTATAAACAACTTTTAATCAATACTTACAATAGTGACTTTTGAATTATTAAAAACTGTATCAATCAAAATAATTCTTAATAATTCGTGACTATCTACACTGTAGATAGTCCATATTTTCAGTTTCAGATTAATAATTAATTGTACTTGTAGAATACAATTATAGAATAATAATTAATACAGGAAATATAAATAATAATTACAAGTAAACATTCGTATATGAGAAAATCATAAGATATATCAAATTAGAAAAACAATACAATTTATAATAAGCATATTATTAGTTTTAAACTAGCATCGGCTATTTCAATATATGCAGCATCTTCTCAGTTGGTAGCATGATCAAGTGTGTGTATGTATATGTCACCATCACCTTGGTCACCGCCCCCAGGCGGTACAACCGCCACCTGTCTGTGCAGAAAAACACCGCTTGATTCATCGCAACGGATAAAACGGGCCAGAAAGAGACAGACGAAATCATGAATCACTCGTTTGTAGTCGCTAATTTCTCATATCTTGCCTTGTTATATCTAAGCATGCGTTCGGAATGTAATTCGAGTTCAGAAAAAAGTAGTTTTTAATTTAGGGAATTTTAAAAAAAACATGTAGTTTGTTTTATTTAGACTTTGTGGTATGTGCTCTAATTGGAGTTTAGATATTCGGAAATTTGAGATATGTGTTCGTTTGATTAGAGTGATATTGAGATTGTGTTAGATGTAAGTATTGTTTTGATGAAAATTTAGTTAATGTATGGATTTCGAAAACCAACTTCCAGAAACAAAAATTTTCCGGAAAAACTGAATTTATTATTTAGAACCTAATTTAATTTTACGTAACCTAGCCTAATTAACCTGACCTTTAGTTTCCCGGAAAGATGATTCGTCGAAATTTTAACTGCAGGAAAGTTAATATTATAAAAATTGAAATCGGGTTTGAAGTTTTTAAAATGAGTACGAATACATACCAATAATTAGTACCTTCAGCAAATTTTCATAGGCTCAAAAAGACAAATATATGAATTGCTCCTGAAAGCAATAATGTAGTTCAGGTCAAAAGAAACAAACTATAGAAAAAATTTAATTTAAGATTATGACATTTCAGCATTTTAAAGTGAACGGTTTGTATAAAAAAATAAAAGAGTTTAGCAGAGTAGAATTTGTATTATTTTATTTGCAAATCAATATAATTTTTTTAAGTTACTTGTAACTTAGCAATTTCACATTTTTTCAATAATTTGCTTTAATAAATGTTTATAAAAAATTTGCATTTTATGAATGTAAATATATACTTACTCGTATATATGCATGTGATATGTGTTTTATAATTTTCATGTGTAATTTTATAATAGCAAGTGATAAAAAAGTTATACTTCTGTAATTAGATATAATCATAAAAGTATAGTATTAACATACATTTGAATATAAATGGAGTAAATAATTATATAAATTGTATTAATTTATAATTAATATTTTTTTTTGTTAATTTGATTATAATCACTTGCATATATAGAATTTTTGTAATGACATATTGAGCAAGCAATTTATCATTTTTTTAAATAATTTAGAATATTTGTTATAAAGTACATATCACAATGAAATAAGGTTGTAGTAATCTTCGGGATTTCACATCCGGTATCTATTGAATTCTATCCAGAAAATTCTATAAATTTAAATAAGGTTGTATTCATATATTCTGTATAATCAAAATTGATCATTAATCAATTATGCTGGCATTACAATACATGCTTAATAAATATGGTTACCGGACTAAAGCCCAATAGAGAAAATCTTACCAGATAAATATTATAAACAATTGACTACTGATCTTTTCATTCACTTTAACTTAACTAGTAAATTATTCAAATTTTTTTTTACTTGCTATAACCTATTGATTACTACGCATAACTTTAATCTTTTGTCAATTTCGATTTTAGATATGAGTTTTTGTGCATTGAGATTTTGTCCACTGAGTTCGTTAAGATTATATACATTTTTTTTCAATTTGTAAACCATGCTACAAAAAGACCCAGATTTATTTTGTATTATAAATATATAAATTCATATTATTATCGTATTAATTTACGTAAAATATTTTAAAAATATGTTATTTATTTTTACTATTAATTTACAGGATATTCAAAAAAGTTACCACCACTCAAGAAATATACAATTTAAAAATTTTCTTTTAAATCCGCTATTCAGTAGAAATACAACACAAATCTCAACACGGCTTTTAAAACTGTTAAACCTATTGCAAGAAATGCAATGTACTTAAATATTCTATAACTGATTATCGGATAACACATGAAATTAAACGTTACTATTTGCTTTTCAATGCATGTTGTTTATGCATTATAAGCACCATATCACCATATTTATACATATGGGGTACGTGTGAATTAATTCAAAGTGATACATGATATATATCTCACTTTAACGATTTTTGTTTGTTGTATTGGCAAACATTAAGAACCGCGTATTTTGATTCGTAAAGCTGGTAATTGCGACTTGATGCATTCATTTAACTAATGAATCATATTAATCAGTTTTAACGATGTATTTTTATGTGTGCCATCATACTTATACATACGTACCGTGAAAGAGAGAAACGGATACTTTTATTTTCAACAACTTTATTTGGTCCCGCTGTTTTTAGCCAGTATAGCCAGCAATATAAATCTTCTGGTGATGATGAATGCCGGGATTGGATTTGAAAGGGTGGTTTTGTATTTTAATGAAATTGCGTCCACGTACATTTTCAACTTACTTAGTTGATGTTTTTAAATTTAGTTACGCTGCCGGATACCGGATATTTAATTAGTTATTTATTCTAAATGGAGCTTTATAATTATCGGCAAGTTATACACTTGCCAATGAATATATAGGGGTAATATTGTTAATTATTTATTGTATTTTTATGTACAGTCTGTTTCAGAGTAAGCGCTTTATTTTTTTTAGCTACACTATGGGTACTACTTTCAAAATATTTGGCAGTAATATGTTGCAGGACATTCTCTACACGATGGTGATATCAGATTTTCAATTGGACGAATTATTTCAAAATGACGACTTTCAACTTTTTTTTTTAATGGGATGCCATAATTTTTTTTTATTATTGAGATGGTATTTTTGTCCAAATATCAAGTAGCGGTAGACAAACTAGTAGTCAAACGTCAAACACCACCATTGGACGACGTTTCAATTTATGTATTGAAAAAGAATAAAAACATTTCGAGCATTTTTTGTAAATACCTAATTTTTATTTGATGTAAATTTTTAATTTTGCGTTTCAAAAAGTAGATGTTTATTACAAAATAAAGTTTAATTGTTTCTTTTGTGTCTACCGCTACTTGATATTTGGATAAAAATAACATCGAGTGTAAAACATTCATGCGCTACTAGATTAAAATGTTAGTTTGCTTTTTGATAGGGAAAGAAATGAATTTTTAAGAAAAACGAAATACTATCGTAAAAAGAATGTTTTTAGGATCTCAATAATAAAAAAAAATTATGGCATCCCATTTAAAAAAAAAGTTGAAAGTCGCCATTTTGAAATAATTCGTCCAATTGAAAATCTGATATCACCATCGTGTAGAGAATGTCCTGAAACATATTACTTCCAAATATCTTGAAAGTAGTACCCATAGTGTAGCTAAAAAAAAAAAATAAGGCGCTTACTCTGAAACAGGCTGTATAATCATAATTATACAAAATTACGACAAGATAAAAACTATTTAAGTATTATTAGTTTATTTTTGAGTTTTACATTTAATATATTCTACACACATTATGGCTTCTTAGGTAACCATCAGGAGACAAATTATTATTTATAATAAGTTCGATTATTCAAACTCGTATTAATTGTTTTCCCACGACCATCATGAAATGTGTCATTTATGAATCTCTGATTGGCTAATATAGTATATAGTACAGCCTACAGGTGTACAATACTATAATATACATATTACACAGTTTTGTTTACTTGTGGAAAGTGAAAACTTGTTATGACAACGCATAATTTGTGCCTGATCACAACATTGCATTTGAAACAAGTTAGGCGCCAACATGGGCAAAATGTTCAAATTCAAAGGAACAGTATAGGCATGTCAGTGTCAAATAAGGAGTTAGCGCTATTGCTAGGGTACCGTGCGGTTTTCCTGACCGTCATATTACATAATGATACGGGAGATATTGTTATAATACCAAACTTGACATATCGAGATTTTTACAGATAAGCACGAATTAGGCTTAAGGCTTATAGTAATACGAATCAACTGTTTTTAGCGTGATGTCCGTCTGTCGGTCTATTAGTTTGTCGATCTGTGGACACGTCTAGAGCAAATTCGGCTGAACGGATTATTATAGAATTTTATATTTAAGCTTCGGAGGTGAATATCTCATTTAGAACTGGTAAAGATCTGCCAATCCAAAGTGGTAATTTACTGATGTCACTTTGTGTTTTACGAATATTTTGCAAGAGAGATATATACTTCAAAAAAATGTATTTAACAAAAGTTGCTAAACAAGTAATAACTAACAACTTTTATTTGGAACATTTTTCGATACGAGTAAATAATTTTTTATATTTTTATGATATATAATTTTGTAAATAGGTGGCACATACATATATGTCAAAAGAGTTTTGTTTTTAGTTAACGTGACTACAGTAGTTACAAATTTTTTTATTCCATAAATTTATTTAATACGATGATAGTCGGTTCTGTGATGGCCGAGCAGATTTTTTGTATTATAATTGTTCTGGAAAAGAAAGTACAATTTATAGCCATACGAGTAATATAGTGTTAAACTTACACATAATATTAATTGTCTACTTATAGTTATATGAATCGCAGCAATCTTAATTTCTTTATATAACTTTTTACATCAAAAATCTTTCAGAACTTGTTATATTAAAATAAAAAACTTTAGAATTAAATTATTTATATATTTTATTTAAAAATCGACGTTTTAATATAGTTTAGGAAATCAGGAAAAAATATACATAGAGTATATTGAAACGTCGATTTTGAAATAAAATATATGCAAAACTTAACCTTAAAGCTTTTTTATTTTCTTTACATAAAGTATACAAAGTTATATTGTTGTAGTACTAGAGATCTATGTACTATATATATTCTAATTTTACTATAGTCAAAATCAGAATATGAACTATATGTCAGTTAATCCTGCATAATACGAGTATCTGTCATAAATCAATGAATCATAAATCCCAAAACATGTTAACATCAAAATACAATTTTTCGAAAAGAAAATCCGTAATAAACAGCAATCACAAATCAAACAAGTAATATTTCAAGCAGGAGTCCAGCGAGCGACTTGAACGGGCGGTGCAGCTCGCTACTCCCAGTGTGCGTAGAGTTGACGCGTCTTACGAACGGTGTGAACGGGAACTGCCGAGTTGCAGGTCGGGGCCTCCCGACCAGGTTGTTTTCTTTCAATTCAGAGTGCCCCAGCCGCTAGTCAAGAAGTTGTCCGCGCGCCGAGCGAGACCGTGTGCTGTGTTTAACGTGCGTCCGGTACGTGGCTGCGCCTCCAACGTGTGTATGTGTTTGTGTTGTTGCCTTGGTGCTGTGTGCTACCATGCCGTAGGAGATCGTCTGTGTGTTCTTGTGGAAGTGATTTTTATCTAGTGATTCAAATGAGTGTAGAGGTGTGATTGTGGTTTGAAAGCTTTGTTGTTTGGGATATTTTTCTTATTAATTAATGGTAAATTTATTTTATTTGTCTTTTATAGTATGATGAATAATACTGGATATATCGATCTTAATTTTATATTTATTTAGCTATTGTATATGGTAATTTGTTAAATCATCCATGTCAAAATAGGCATTGTTGTTTACTTCAATATATACTTATATATTATGTAATATTAACTTTCGTATTTATAAAAATATTTATTAAATAAAATGGATCGTTAAATAACAAATTCTAGGATTTTGAAAGATGTTTTACAGATTTTATGAAGTGTAAAAGATAGCTAACCGTTGTACAGTGTCCTGCAATATTTGTTTTAACGATTCGTTATACTTGAAGTGTTTTTTGAAAATGATGGTTGCTCCCATATTTATGAAATATATAATTAACTATATATTACAGAATTTTGTCAAATGCTTGTTGTGTTACACTTGAGAAAACTAATCAAATATACAAAATTCAAGAATTTATCATATAACATTGCGTTTTATACACAATTAATGAAAAGTTTTATTATTATTGTCATTTTAAAGCTAGATATTAATGATGTTATGAATTAGTTGAAAAGCCAAATAACAAATATTCTATCAAATTTCAAATAAATATTCGGCCGAATACCGAATAGTTAAAACATAGTCGAATAGGCCAAATATCGAATAATTATTCGACTTTGGATTCATCTTTAATAGGTATTACATTCAATAGACAAATTATGTTGTAGATTATTGCCATATCGTAATAAATATTATTTTAATTATTACATAAACTCAAAATAATATGTTTACAATTTAAAAAAATTAATAATCCAATTTTGTAGATCTTGATATAAAAGGAACTTAATTCTGTACGGTCAAATACATTTGACTTCTATAAAAATATATGTATAATCTACCTATACAAAGAGATATATTCGTTTTAAGAGCAAAAATATGTAAAAGAGTAGAATTAAACTCCAGCATTTTCAGATTGATAGACATTTTGGAAATTTTAAATAAATTTCATTATATAACATTTCAAAATTTTTATTTACTTTCCAACATATACAAAGTTTTTGATATAACCTGATTATGAATCAGCTTTGATTAAATCTTTAAGTACCCTAAAATTTGAGTGTCTAGGACGCAAAAAATAACAAAATCAGTCAGCAATTAAATAATTTCCCATCGCTGTTATCCGGAAATCAGCAAAGTTTTGTTAAATTATCTTTTAATATTACCCGTTTTTAAAGGGTTAATTACACATCTTTCCGGATGATCTGTTAGACTCAGTTCGTTGCAGAGTTTTAATTGCACTGGCCCAAATTGCGCAGCAGTTATTTCGTAGCGTGTGTCTTTCGAAACCGGAATGACGTTTAGTCCAAAATTTCGGACAGATTGTGAGTAAAATCTGTGAACAATATTACAACAAAGTTTAAAGCGAGCGTGTATGACTCCCCCCCCCCCCTCTTAGGTTGTGTCATTAGAAATGTTATATTAAGAAAAAAAAATTTTTAAAACAATTTTTATTAAATCAAAATATACTCTATGTGAGTGATATAAAAATATTTAATTTTTGTAATAGTTTTTAGAATTTACAGGTGTACGATATTAAATTTATTATAGCGCGAATCTTATAGGTACAGAAATTAGAATTACTGAAATATAATTGTAGTTAATTTTTAATGGACATACTGAAATAGATTTTTTTAAATATAGATGTTTTTGTTGTAGATTATTCAATATAAAATAAATTAGATAGATTGTTAAAAAAGAGAAAATTCTTAATATTATCTTTAATTTTTAATATGAAAAATTTGCTATTGCTATTAATACAACACACTTTTCCTATTATTTTCTCATTTGATATTTGAACTAGTTCAAGACAAGACTGGGACGTATGTCAAATATAATATTTTCTAAATTAATTGACAGACATTCAAAAAATTTTGTACTCTGACATTTGAAAGTATAGTTAACTGAATTGAATTTCTGAAAGTCAAGTCTGCTTGCTTGTGTGTATATATACAATCGACATTCAATTACAAAATCTTAACTTTCTACTAGTGTTTACAAGACATATGGTTCGTCTTAAAAACTTCTCAACTCTAACGGTACTTGCAATAAACTAAAAACAAAATGACAATACTTTAAAGTAAATTTGTTTTAGAAACTAACGCTATAAACTTTGAAACAATTAGTTTAACGTTTTGACATAGCGTTTAAGTTTATGAATTATTAATTTAACGTAGAATGGTTGTTTTTAAAGAAGAATTCATTACGGATAAGGAAGTACGTAATAAGAATATTTTAAACTCTTGTTTTTAAGTACAAAATACAAATTGTTATAGGCATGTAAATATTTGTTTAAAGGAACATATATTGTTTTTATGATTCCTCTAATAGCTAAAAGATTTTAGTACTGCATTAAATACTTTCTCAAAGAACTTTATAGAAATTAACGGCACGTTAAAATCTTATATTTCAAAATTTTTAAAATGTAGTTTAGGAACTTTTTTAAGTGTATAGTAAATGAATCTGTATATTTATATATTTTAAATTTTTAGCACGTGACATTTAAATTTTATTAGTACACAAGCAACAAATATGTGATCAACATCACACATCTTATGTTTGAATATGCATTGTTGTTAAACAATTGAAATTCTTTTAACTTTATTTATTTACAATTAAAGATTATTGATATTAAATAGATTTTTATTTATGAAATCGGCAGGTAATTGAAAATAAAGTTCTAAATGTTACATCGTTTATAATAGAAAGTATAAAAACTTAAAAAGTATATAGTAAATATTATATTCAATTCTTGCATCAATTCAATTTGTTTATCAATTTTATCTTGAAAACGGTTATTGAGATTTTGACAAAATGGGGTGAATCTATCGTTTTTGGTTGTAAGAAAACGATTTAGTTAAATTTTAACTTTGGAGAAACTCATTTAGGAAATCATAAAAAGGGGTTAAGAACTGAGGAAAACGGAATTAAAATTTTTGATGAAATGGAATAATTCTACCATTTTTGAATACGAGCAAGCAATTTAGCTAGATTAATTTATTTACATCTTTATCAAATTATAAATGTCACAGTGGATAATTTCATGAATATGTCGTTATATTACAGTAAAATGAAATTAACTAAATATATGAACAAACATTTTATCAAAAACATTGTATATATAAAATAAAGAAATTAATTTTATAGCTTTACTCTACTAAATATATTTTTTATTTTTATACAGTTTGTGTATATTTACAATACTAAAATAAACCAAATTATAAATAAAAATTGAACTAGTTTTATTTTAGCATTTTACAGTACTTGATATATATTAAAGAAAACATAGTACGTGGAGTACGTCGAAACGTCGATTATTAATTTAAATTAATACAGAACTATATCCGTAAGCCGTTTTATTTTTATATAAGGGAAAAATTGACAGCAAACAAAATTATTATTCGTTATATCATTTGATTTGTAAAATTGTCTTTTGCTAATATTACTGTATAAAATATTACATTTTGAAGTGAATAATACATGATACATAATTTAATTAAAATGTGTAAAACATACAGTTTATCAAGAACCGGAAGATATAAATAACAGTAATTTTTGTTGAAAAAGTGTAGGAAAATTTGTTATCCGGATAAGAAATAAATATATAAATGTAATATAAATGCAAATATTTTTTTCTATTTTTATAATAATTAAAAGATAATAATAAACATAACAAACACAATTTATAAAATATTCATTGCAAAAAGTACAACGACGTATAATCTTGCGTATGTGATAGAAAACATTGCATATATGAGGACGCCAGATAGCCATTATAATATTAATAATATTCCTTTTTATCTACTGTCTATAATCTATGAAAACTACTATAAAAATTGTAAATTTTTATAATTAAAATTAACGCGTGTATAAGCCGCGCGAAATTGACCCCCATAAGCATAAAATTACCATACTCACTTTCAGAGTCAGTCTAGTGGAATCCACTGTAGTATCTAGCGAGCAGTGGAACAGAAGGGCGTAACTGTCCCATAAAGCGAGTGGATTTTCATGTATGGAAATCGAAAAACAGAGAATTTCTTTTCGTAATGCATATGTGAAAGAATGTAATGGGAATGCAATGGGTGCTAATTAACTCATTATGAACGGTGTTTTTGGTACATATGAAAAACGCTATTGAATGTAAAAAATGTCACCAGTTATTTAAACTAGTGGATCAGACTGTTTTTAATTTAATTATTTCGTTATTGCGACATAACGTCTATTAAAAAATTTTCGACACAATTGTTCCATTACTATTTTTAAAGGGAATTTTCTCTAATTAGAAATATTTTAGTTTAATTAAAATTAACGATATGTTTCTCTAAATATATAAAGTTATAGAGTTAATATGTATTTTTGTACTACAGAATTTAAGAAAATAAATAGTTGTTTTACTATTTTACACTAGTTAAGTTACCTAGATATAGATATTTCAAAATATGAAAAGAAAATCTAGTTTATCTTTTATAATTGATCTGTTAATCTAAGTATTCTGCCTTGAGTAAAATCGATTAGGAATTTTAGTAAGTTTTTTACGCGTACGCTATAAATTCTAAATATTATTACGACACGTGAAGAAGTACGAATGCCATCGGGCAAAGCCAACTATATAAGGCGTAATTTATCGAGTAAGCGGGCAAAATAGACATGCTTTTATTTTAGAATTTTACCCGCAATTAGTGCGTACATAAATAATGACGTCGCAGTTTTAGTGCTTTTTTCGTGCGAAACACGACATTTCTTCGGGGATTATTCCTTGCTTCTTTAATTAGGCTAAAAGAAACCCAGCAGTCGATATAATTACGCATTAATAATGATGATTACTGTTGATTGAACGTACCTAAAGAATTTGAACATATTAATGTAATTATTATATAGACGTTATGTTATAAGTACGCACGTATATATATATATATATATATATATATATATATATATATATATACGTATGTGAAATGCATCAATGCCGAGGATAAATCATTTTTACCTATGTATGAAGCAATTTAAATTTGAAATTATGTTTTTTAATTAATTGGAGTCGATATTTCTTTATATTTTTTACTGTTACAGTTCAGGGATATTGTGATTTATATATGGTATATATGAACAGGAACGAAATCTTTGATTTGTTTTATAGTCTTTAGAAAATTTTAAACAATAATTTTCACTAACTAGATGTAAATACTATTATACTAATCAAACTATATAAACAATAACCATAGATTATGTAATTAAAATTTACATCTGTACAATTACAATTTCATAAAACCTAGATCTTAGATTTTAGAGGAATAAAAATGTATGTGACAGTATATTTATATATTTTTTGTACACCATTAAAAAAAAAACATTTTGAGGTATTTTCATTAAACTTTTCTCTCGGTTTTTTTTTTTTACATTGATACTTATTCAGATTTGCCATTTTAGTCATCGATTTTGATGTAAATTTATATTTTTCATTTTTTTACTAATTTATACAATACAGTACTATCAAATATTACATTTAAGTATATACATGTATTTTGAAAATTGAGATGTTACATTCTGTAAAAAAAATAATGTATTGGATTTAGTATTAAAATTCAACAATTTTTCTAATTTTTTTTTTATATTGAATCAAATGTAATTTTGTTTTTTTTTGAATACAGTAACAGGTATATTAATTTTCTTAATTGAACACATGTTTGTATTAAAAATTACAAATTAATTACACTATTAATATTATTTTTAATTAAGCTTCACAAAAACACCTATTAATAACTTTTCTTTTACTAGACATATTAAGTTTTTCAATAATAGACTTGGAAATTAATATATTTTGTAATATTTTAAGAAAAACTGTCAATAATATCTATACAAACAAACAAAAAATAATCTGACAGATATTAATCAAAATATTGATTGCAGGAGAATTAATTTCAAAATATCTAGTTTGAATATTTTTTTACAACATAATTAGAATACGGCCAGGAAAAAAGCTAGATACGTTTTAGATATTAGCTTTTGTCAATCAGTTAGCGTTAGATCTAATTTAGATTAGTGATTGCTTATATATTGCATTGTATATATGAAATAGTTGCTGATAGGTCTGATATATATGTATATGCCATGTATATGTATATGTGTAAATACAAGCGAGTTGCTTGTTTCAGAAGACGACCAGTTATAATCACCGTATTTGTAACTAGTTTCATGGCATTCAGTGTAAAAACACAAAATATGCTTCGGTTATGTGAACTTTGCACAATTTTTGAATTCTTCTTGTTTGTTAAAATGTGTGCAATGTGCATTATGATGGGATACTGTTAGAATAATTGCGCTTATTAAATTTATATTAATTATAGTGTAATACATTAATATAACTGTTATTAATAAATTAGGATCAATATAATAGAAGAAGATTTGTGAAAATGTATTGGTTATAATTTTGTTTACATGTTCGAATTTTTTTATAATTTTATATGATATTGTTTAAAAAGAAAATAAATTTAAAAAAAATTATTTTATTAAAATATAGAATATGTTTTCCAATTTACGTTAATTTTATACTTTTAATGTATTTTAATGTATTCAAGGATATACAGATATTGCGACTGATTTCAGGATTAAAATTTGAATTTTATAATTAGCCCAATATTTTTATTTGGTCCACATTATATATAAAAAAAAAACATTATTAAAATAGAATTTATTTTATATGTTAGCACATAAAATTAATTATATTGGATTTTAAGTTTGATGTAGGAAATAAAAATATATCCAGTTAGAATTACTTTAAAAATTTTTAATTTCAAAAAAATAAAAATAATTTTAATACAAATTACAGATATATGCTGCTATTTCGGTCATCATATTTAAATTTAAATAAAGCAATTCTAAACGTTTATCTGTAACCATTTAAAAGAAAGGTATATATATAAATGTATTTAATTTATTACTTTCCAAAATCATACCTATAAATTATAAAAAATTGCAAACATTTCTATATTATTCTACTAATTCTGTTAACAAGTCCAATTTCAAATTTAGTAGTTACAGCACCTCCGAGGGCTATTTAAATTTAAAAGAATTTGAGGTAAAATTTTACACTAATATTTTGAAAATTGAAATTTACTTAAAGTTCCTTAAATTTAAACTAAATTTAATGACCGGAATAGCGGCATAAATATGATATTACTTGTTATTGGTTTCCAACAAACAAACAATTGTATTAATTTTTTTATTATACATATAAATTATTATATTTTGGCATATAGAAAAGTAAACAAGATAAGAGAATAATATTAAATGTTTATTATTGTAATTTATAAGGACATTTCTGTTAAACAAAATTCAAAAAATTGCACCAAAAAACTCTTACTTATATATATATATATATATATATATATATATATATATATAAATAAATTTAATAATAATGGCTTCATCTAGAATATATTTTACTTTGCAGTCTAAAAATAAGTATTATAAATTATTGTTTAACAGTAGGTATATTATTTGTAAACCGTGCATTATAATATTCATATTATTCTGCGAATCTACGTGTAATTTAAATTTTCGAGGACTTTTTAAAAATTATAAACTGTTTGCATAAAAAGTTGTTTGCGTAGTTAACTACTCTATTAGATTGTCAATTATTTTGTAAATGCTTTATTGATTAATCAATTGACTGTTGCTAATTGACATTATGTTTAACAATATTTTATAAAACTGGATCTCTATATTTCTCTTTGTAAAAGAAAATCGATATTCCAGTATTATTCCATAAAATACGCTTGTACCAGTTTTAACAAAAAACAATTATTTTAGAAATTTTATTTAAAGTATTTTGAAATTTGCCGCTGCTAGAAGTCAATGCAATCTTGATCGAAAATGTCGAACGTGATAAAACAAAACAACAACGCTACTGCATCGGCTAATAATGTGTTAATGTGTAAACAATGGTGGAAAGTGTGCTGGATGTACGGTGATCAGGAGAAATATTATCGACAGCTTTATGCCAAACGTGCCACATCAACACCAATTGCAAGTTTGGCCAATGATGTCAGTGGAAAGAATTATCTTAACACAAATAATAGCAAAGAAATACTGGATGATGCGGCTAGTACGGATATATCACTTAGGAACACTAGCTCCTGGTTGACATCTCTGCAACAGAATGCCAGTAGATATGAAAATGAGTGAGTAAAATATATATTTTTTTTAATCTTATTATATATGAAATTTTATTGGAAATATAATAAAATATAAGTAAAACCTTATTCAGACTATTTTGTTTATCTCGGTTTTAGTTTTGTGTTGTAGTCGTAATGCTAGTGGTTCTGAACCATACAATTTATTAGCTTAAGAAAATACAATAGAAATATATTAAGCAACATTAATAATCTCATTTTAACTACAATAAATAAGTAATAATTACATTAAAAAGCTTCAGGTTCAGACATTTAAAGTAAATAAACAGAAAATAGAAACAACTTACTAGATAACAAAATAAGTAACTAGATTATAAAACTTATAAATTTTTAATTAGAAGAAGCCAGAATGATTGATGATTGATTTCTTTAATTTTCTATTGCTTTTCTTATCAATCTACTGTAATATTGATGGATCTTGAAATTATAATAGCATCTTCAAATTTTACATTATGAAGATTTTCTAACGCATGTTGTGAAACTAAATCCATAAACCGTTTTTATTTTAATATAATGAGTTATGAAAGATTTTTTCACCATATAAATAATCTCAAATTTTAGCTGCAATAAAATCAGCAAACAACTAATAAAACTAAAATTGCGCATTTGCAGAACCACTAGCTCTGAGCTAAAACAACGCTAATTTTAAGACAAATATTTTAAATGTTATAAAATAGCAAATTTACTAACAATAGCAATGATTTAATAATTAATTTGTTAAAGTCATAAATTATTTGAACGTTCTAATACTGATATCAGAAAATAGTGTTTTGTATTTGAACAAATATTGGAAAGACTTTGTAATAGAAAATCTGGAGATAGAAACTTCTGTTAAAACTTAAATAAAGTTGGAGAACCAATTATGATGATGATAATAACGTTTTAAAAAAACATATGTTGAAAATAATATATTATTAATAACTTTATCTTTTTCGAATTCTACATAAATATGCAAATATCAATTTTATAAATTATATATCTAGTTGTGAAACACGTTTAAGTCTATACTAATTTTCTATTTCCAAATACGTTAGGTGTCCTGAATTTTGCTTTTAATGACCAACATTTCTGTATTAATTAAAATGAAGATATTAATAGCGAAGTTTATCTGAAATATAACTAACCAAAGGATATCCCGTCGACATTAAAATTCCACTAAATATCGATAAATAATATTAAAAATCATCTTGTCCTATTAAACATATTTGTAGAATTTTTAATATCAGAAATCTTTCAATTTTTATCTATTTATTTGAAAATTATTACCTGTAGATAAAGATTATAGAAATCAAACTAAATAAAATATATTTCTTTAAGTTCTCGATAAAATATTAAGTATGACAGCATTACAGGTTATAAATGTTTTCATAAATAAATGACGATATTAATGATGACAAAATTCTCATGGCACACTGTCATTGCATTTCTTTAATGCAGCGTACGTATGTTCCCATAGACACACATGTGTATTCTTTCATATGTTCAAACAACTCATACATATTACAGATTCTTATCGTTGTTGATAATAACATTATCCGACGATGTTGTCTTCATTTGTTTCATGTACTCGGTGAACAAATTTTCTCTTGTTTTGACGACCATTTGACAACAGATGAATGTTTTCTCAGAGTGCCTGTGAGTACAGCGGAATTTAATGTACTGTTAGATTGTTTTTTGTTAATTGTGTCTGATGTGTCATTTGGTACAAAATGTCCCTTTTTTTGTCTTTCTAACATTATTTTTAGCTAAGGTTGTTAACTGTGTTGTTGTTTGTGAAACAATTGTAATAACGGAAGATTATAAAGACTGTAGGTGGAAAATGCACTTAAATCATGCACGGAAGAAGATAAATGATAATTTTCCTTGGTTTTACTTTATTATTTACTGTTTCGTGGTGATGTTGTTCCTTGAAATTGTAGTTATTTTTGTTTTATAATTATATGTATTTAAACTGAAAATTCACATGTATTTACTGCTATTGTCTAACATGTATATTTTACAAAGCATTTAAGTTAGAATAAGTTGGATTTTTTTTCAAATCTTTGTTTAGTAAACTAATTTTTGTTTGTTTTAGTCAGCTGTAAATAACTTTTTGTTTGATAGTTTGACCAAGAAATTTGAATTAAATATTTTTAGTGTTAATTTTAAGAAAAATACGAAGGACAGACTTTACAATTACATGTTAAAACTGAAAAATGTTTATTATCTGAAAACTACATATTTCAGATACATCGTAAAAAATTGACATAAATTTCCTTGTTATATAAGTGTATTTTTTCCAGAAAAATTGTAATATTACGTCAATTATCATAGTAAAAATTACAAAATATTGCTATTTTACTGTTAATAGTTATGTCAATTTGTATAAAATATTACATTTTTTATAGTGTACGACATTTTGCTTTAACAAAGTAAATATAGTTATAATTTTTTTCAACTACACAGAAAAAATAAAATAATTACAATAATATACAAATTAGTTGAAATCAGATTGTTATTACAAATAAAGTTTATATAAATAATCTACAGAACTTTAGATAAATCAACGAACAAATATAGATAAATATACGAAAAATTAGAAAAAATATCTAATTATATTAAATGAATAAAACGTAATCATCTACTATAAAATTAGATGATTAGATTTTATCTAATATGATTAGGAAGCTAAAAATTATCTATTTTGTGTACATAACATGAGACAAATTATCTAAAAGATTTTTTTTGTGTAGATTTATATTTATAAGAACTGCAAAAGTATGTATAATTGTTAAAATTACAATTTTTCTAGATATTTAAACGCTAAAAATACCATGACAATATTACATTATTTCCGTCTAGTTGTTATAAAAAAATAACATTTTACGCTTCTGTACTTGAATAACAAGTTTTAGTTTAATTAAAGTCTGATTTACAAGATTAATAACTAATTGGGACAGAAATGAACAGATTTATTACTTTAGACATTTTTTTTAATATGACAAAAAAAAAACTAATTTACAATATGTCAATATGTAGATTAATTTTTTTATTGCAAATATGAAGTGTAATTTTCTAAAATATGTGTAATTTATTCAATTAGATTTATATTTATTAAAATTTGTTAATATTTATAAAATTTTATAACAAAGGAAAAAATATAACGGATTTAAATATAATAATTCAAATAAATATGATACTAAACTTGCTTTTAAGTTTCAAAATTTTAGCAGCAAATTTTTTTTCTATTAGGACATTAGTAAGTTATTAAATTTTATTTATTATATTAAAGCTTTTATTATTGAATGTATTATAGACAAGATAGCAGGTCAAAGATCACATATATGGCCGGGAAAATATCTTGCTAGGTCAGAGCCTTGCTTGACTAGAAAAAATTAATCTTCGATTTCATAGACGGCGGATAATATTTTATTTTTAATTAATAACAGGAGTAGTATATTATTTTTAAATCAATTTTTAGTTAAATGGTAATTTTTACTGTTATCGTTGTTGCAAAAATAATGATTTTTTCGAAAATAAAATCATAAATAATATAAGAAAATTTTACACTATTAAATGTTTTTATTTCAAATTGTAATAATATCTGATCAAAATGCATTGAAATGAGTTTTATTTAAAAAGTACGTAATAACTGATATTTTTCTATTATTAATTACAAATATGCAATAAGCATGATATAAATCATTCCGAGTTGATAGAAACTGAAATTCGTAATATTACATTTCAAGATTATCTACATGATAACTGTGATATTCATAAAAAGTTGATGAAACAGGTAATCGAATTTCCTGACCATGATATTTGGTAAAAATTAGTTTGTGATATAATTTATGTTTCCGCTGCTAAATAGCGGCAGGTGTAAATGTATATATTTTTTCTTTTGTTTTTGTTTATTTTCTTTGTAATGTATCGACTTTCTCTGTTATGCCGGTTTGGTTAAATCTATCATCGTATTAAGTTACAAAATAGTTGCGTATATACAACTGAAATGACACTAAAATATTAATAATTAAAGTATTAACCTGTAATGATTCGGTATGATCGATAAATTTTAAATGTAGCATTTACTGTTAAATAATTATTTCAATGTTACTTGTTTATTATTGGGAATTTAATGTTGCAATGAAGTCGATTGATTTATGACAATATCAATTGGTCGTAATCCAAGTTGTGTCGTGAAATGTTTTTAGTCTGTAATTTTTTTTTTATTAAAACGTATTGGTTAATTTATTGTATGCGTTGTACTTATTATGTTTTTATTATGAAAAATAAAAATGTTTACTTGACATAAATAAATAAGATTGAAGTTTATTTGTAGTGAAGACGTAAATTTTAAAATATAATTTTGACGTTTCTATATACTGCACATGTATCATCATCAGGAAATTAATAAACAAATATAATAAATCATAAAATAGGTAACAAAATTTAGATTGTATTGTATTTAGATTGTAAATATTTTTTATTATTTATTTTTTTATTGATTAATTTTGAGGATAAACTTGAATATATTTGTAAATAATTTATTTGAATAATACATTCTATCAAGAAAATTATACAACCGAGAAGACCTAGAGTTGTTGAAGATCTGCTTGATAATGAAAATTTAATTTACGTTTTTTTGTTTTTGTGAAAATTGTTACTAAATAAAATAAACAGAATTTTATCAAGAAAGTATATTAAAGTTTCCCATTTTCCACACATGAAAATGCAATGCATGTTGAAGAGTGTAAAAATATTATTTCTCTTAAATTTTCGGGTACATATGCAAATGCGTGCAAATGCGGTAATCAATATTAACAGTAGATTGATTCTTATCAACTGCTTTTCTTGAAACAATAGAAATTTATAAAGAAAAATATAATACCAATTAGTGGGAAGGCACTTATTTAAATAATTTGTGTCGAAACGTCGATTATTAATAAAAATGAATACAGAACTATATCCTAAAGCCATTTTATTTGAAGGTATTCTAACAATACGTACATATTTTATATTACGTATATATTATGGTATGTTTTTAATCAATAAATACAAATTGCAATATATTATGTTATGTTTTTAATCAATAAATGAAAATTGCAATATATTATGTTATGTTACAATTTAAATTTATAATAAAAAAAATACAAGGAAGTTTTATAGCTTAGATTAATGGATATTTGTGTAATTTGTTAATAATTAATATTCTTATAATTTGTGACGTACGTGTTTTTTTTTTACTTTGTTCTCCAAATATTAAATTAAAAAGCATTTTTTATTAGCCAAAATGCATATTTGTTTAGTTAAAACGTCATATTTTCTAAAGTAAATGATATTTTTTTTTTAAATTCGTTTGTCACAAAATAGATAAAAATGCATTTTTAGTTTTTATATATTGACTATCTTACAAACAAATTTACCAGAACGCTACATATTCTGAATAAAAGTTATGATGTAATCTCCACTATTTTGAGAAATCCAAGCCTACCGTTTGCCATATGAGTTTTGTTTACTTTACGCAAATAATCATCCATGAAAGTAATAAGTAATAAAATAATACTCTTTATATGTATTCAGTGTATAGTTAAAGAGTTAAAACAAGTTAAGGTAATAAATATATGTACGCCACTGGTGTTGGTGCCTTTGGTGGCATGTGGGTCTGGTATTTAAAACGCTCCAGAACAATAACCGAGCTAATGTAGTAACATCATGGTCAGTTATGAATCTTTGTTTTTACCAATGATTCCTTTTCGTCTCATACTCCTCTTCCAAAGCAATATTGCCACAATCTTTTCTATGTGTTATACACCTCCTATATACGTATATGATGTTCAGTTTGGCTTCGATAGATTACTTATCGATAGAAACTCGGTGATTTATATCGCTTGTCACTTGTTAATATCTTATTCGTTTAACTTTTTACATTCCTTCTGATTCGTTTTTGTTGCCCCGTCCATCTTCTTTTGTCGTTCTTCAAATCGCTTGCATTACTGCTTCTAACGTTCTCTCTCGGTCTTTTATTTTATTCATTTAAGTTTTTTGTCCGCTCGCTGGTTAAATATGGACACGAACATTTTGAAATCTTTTCGACATGAGTTGAAAACAGTTGAAGGTATTCCTTGTCATTTACGGTCTGTGATTTTTAAGTGTCATACGCTATCTACACTTTATTTTTAATATTTGTTGATAGATTGAATAACATATTTATTAAGTTTGGTTAGATAATTTATTCAAAATATTGAAAGAAAGAAGATTGTTAGTTACTATCATTGATATCATATCTCTGTTTGATCAACTGAACAATTTATAATTACGGAATGTACAGATGATTTAATTAACGCAAAATTGCTAGATCTAAGACAAGCTAAATATATACTTACATGCGATGTAATTGATTGTACTAAATATACTAAATATTGGTAGATTTTTTGAACAAAGCTAGAAACATTTTCTAAAATAAAATATATCGCATTCTCAAAAGTAACGCAATTCAAATATCGTGATTTTGGAGTTATTATTATGAATAAGTTAGTTGTATTCAGTGCCATCTCTTTACACTAAAAAACGTCAATTATGTCACTTTATCTGTATCACTTTTCAAACAAGAATGCGATAGGCAGTGTTCTATTTATGATTTTAAAATTAATGCCATTTTTTATTAAAATCAACATATCAAACTTTCAAAACTTTTATATAATTACAATTATTTTTTTAAAAGATAATTTTTTTTTAAAATAAGTATCACTGTAATAAAATCTATACATTTATAAATTTAAAAAGTATTTGATTGTCTGTATATGACAAGAATACACAATTGTATTGCAAATGTGACTTTGTTTGGTATAAATACTTGTGCTTGACGTATTTCTTATTTTACTGTAATATTTATAATTTATATTGCTTGTCAGACATTAATATTTTTTCTCTAATATCTTTTTTATTTATTGTCTTTATTATTTTCCATTCCAATGCTATATTTATCCCGTACAAATAAATAATTTTGTAATAAATCACAGAAGTACAAGAGTAATTAAATCATTTATAACTTTATGTCTTTTTTTTACTTGATAATAAGAACTCTACATATTTAACAGTATAACTAATAAAATTTATATCCAGTGGTTTCAGGAATCTGTAATTAAAATATTTTATAATTTTCGGTTTTTTACAACTTCATAAAAAAATACCCACACAAGTTCCACACCCAATATTTTAAATTATATATAAGTAATAATTTTTTTGATATCTTTATGGGCTGGTTGTGCTGACATTTTTATAAAAGTGATTTCATCGTAAAAGTCTGAAATTGCTGTATGGGAAAGTTCAATGGTAAGTTGACAAGAGTGTTGACTGTCTTTATCTGCCTGTGTGTTGGAGAATGTGTTGTATTTGTATTCGTGTACATAGCTTCTGTACTGTAAGTTACTTACTGTACAAATGGCTTATAAAAACTAAACTGGAAATGTTAGGTTGTTATTTATTCCGAGCTAGACTCTTTGTTTCATATAACTTGTATTTCTTTTGATAGTACGACTAGATACTAAGGTTAAATACTAAGAGATAATAGCGAAAGAGAAATTGTTTATTATTATTTTCTTAAAGTCTTCTCTTTCGATCTTATACGCTTTTAGAATATAGTACAATTTTAGTTGTATTATGTATAGACAGTGATAGTATATTGAATTTATAGAATTTTCTGAGCTCGTATGCCGTGGTCGATCTATTCTTGTTGCAGAAATTTTACTATACATCGTAAATGGCATCCTCAGTGCTTGGTGACTGAGTGATAGTTTCTGTTCCGCAGTTTAGTATATATCTCTACCCGACCATCCTATATAGGTGCCGTTACGCCATGGGCCGATTCTGGCTGGCCTGAATGATCTACCCTTTCCAGTCGGACTGTACCTTCAGTTTTCGTTATAGGTTTTTGTCACGCCATTGGTTAATTCTGGTTGGTTCATACCCCTCCATCACTACTAAACAAACAGTCCACATTATCAAGGCCGGTGGAACGATGGGGGATACCAGTATATATACCAGATTAGAATAGAAACTGTCATTCAGTCATCGAGCACTGAGGTTACAATCTACGGTGTATGATGAAACGTCCACGATGATGATAGATTGACCACGGTATACAGGTCAGAAAACTCTATAAATTCAATGGATACCAGCCGTGAAAGTCTGAAGATTACTATGTATGAATATAATTACAAATTTATTGTTAATTATAGTACATTCAATAAAAAAAAAAAATAGAACATGTTTTCTAATCTAACAAAAGTCTTGTTTTTTTATACGTGTTATAGTTTGTAAGACTTGCCTCTAAAAGTTATACAAAGTCGAATTGTTCGGATATCTGAACTGCGAATTAAGATAAAATAGATGATCAGAATCTATTCTATTAATATGATTAATACGAATTTTTTAATGGTAGGTAACAAATAAGTTTTTGTGTTTCAATTGGATGTGAGAAAATATTTATATCAAAATGATAAATAAAATTATTGAAGGCTAAATACTAAATTTAATTTGTTATAACTTAAAAAAAAAACTACAAACAATATGAAATTTTTGAAATAAACTTTCTATTTTATTAAATAACAATATAAATTGACTAATTTCAATTTTTGAGAATTATTCGAAAAATGGTTAAAATATTGAATTTCGATTTGCACTATTTCATTTGTTTTAAACTAGTAATAATAAGTTTTTTTATGAAAAGACAGTAAAAATTAATCATCTTGTATACATTCCAAATTTTATTATTTAATATTTCATTTATTCTTCTTTTTTTTATCAAAATAATAATAACAATATTATTCGTTACGCTTTTACATTTATTATGGAAATATTACGTATGTTATATTTAATTTTTACTATAAATATCAATCATCGTTTATATAAATTTTTTATACCTTTATAAAATTTTGGTAAAATTAAACAGAATAAATTTTTATGATTATCTTTATTGAAATGAATGACTTGTTATACATGTTGTTGTTACATAGTGACCTGGAAAATAAATATCGATTATCTTTTAACCGAGTAAAAATCTTGTAAAAAACGGAACCATTATCGCTGTCATAACTTTCGTCCGGACATTTTATAAATATTACCACCAGAAGAACGGAGCGTCGAATTGCCTGGCTGTATGTGCATTGGTCGGCTGGAACGCGAGTAGTATTTGGCAGTAAGTTTATGAGTAATAAGGCAATTTAAATGCACAAGCTGCATGCATAATCAGAACCACAGAGGCGGCTATGAAATGAAATAAAAGTGAAACTGAACGACGAAGACGAGACGACCGTAGATACCAAGGAATATGTAATTGTTTGCTTACCGATGACAAGGATACCATACACGGATGTAGTGTATATCGGACAGGGATAGATATAGATTGAATGTCCTATTTTTCAGACGAATAGCACCAGTAGGCTTTGATATTATTGGATGAAATTGATATTCAACAAGAATGCATGTTGTAGGACGTGAGTTAAATGTTGAAATAACTAAAGATGTTAGTTGTACTTATTGGTTAAAAATTTGTTCCATTCAGGCTGATTAAAAATGAATTATTTATAATAATTAGAAATATATTTTTTTCAATATATCTACTTTTTATGTGTAAATTCTAATGAATGTACATGCTTACACGTAGTTTAGTTATGCGGGCTTGTTATAATTTTTTTATGTTATAAAATTATGTAGAATATATTAAAATACATATTTTATATAAAATTTATAAAACTATAATGTAATGGGTTGAGTCTGACAAATAGGATGTAAGTTTTTTTAAAAGTAAATTAGTACTATAACATTCTATATTAAATTATAACGATTAAAGAAATTAATTTTATTTAGTGTTACTTTACTTTGAATGTAAAAATTGGAATTTATCTGAGCAAAATGTATTTTTTTTTTTTTTTAATCAAACTATATTTAAAAATTCTTTTCGTACTACACAAATATTAAATTTATTTAATTTTGAAAGTGTTCTTTTAGAAATTAAATTATTGATATACAAGTATAATAATAAATCTACAAGAAATAAATTAGCAAACTTAAAAATTTGTAAAAACTAATAGTTTCAAATTTGCTGAAATAAATTTTTTTATAATTTAAATACAGTTTTTTTTATTGGAAACAACTGGTTCAGAATCTGACACTACATATTTTTATACTTTTATGTTACACTTCAAATTGTAAATTCAACAATATGATGCGAGAAATGGCTGAAGAAAAATGTGTATAAAAATTATTCAAATATAATATTAACTAAAACATTTTTTTTAATTAAAAACGGATCAATAAGTTCTTTAGAAAGAGATACGTTTATAAAATTTGACTGATGCTCGATCTAATGAGCATCATCTAATGAGCATCATCATTTCCACATATATTCTCAAAAAGTGAAAAGATGAAGTTCAGATTTGTTGTTGTAATAGTTGAGTATATTGAAGAATTCTATTTTATTTATTATTTATTTTCGATGAGGTTACAAACAGCAAATTGAAAACTATATCACATCGACTAAACATTTTTAATTTTCATTTTTTATTTATTTAGTTATCCGTATTTTAGAATCTGAGAAAATATTTAAAATTATTTTAATTATTTAAAACATTTACGGTTTTATTATAATTTTAAATTTTTCATATATAATTAAGTCGGTAAAAGGTTTCATAGAATCTAATTTGAATAAAAATTTGATTGGCTTTTGAAAGAATGTAAAAATTAAAATCTAGAAAAAATTTGATATGACTCGGTAAAATATTTTAATATGTTTAACTATGTGAAAATTATTTTAAAATGTTTTCATATCGTTGGTTGGCAAACATTCTCTCGAAATTTGTGCATAATTATCTGATACTATCTTTTAATTATTCCGTTTATGAATTAGAATTTAATCGTTCCACTTGTTACTAATTAACGCTGGCTAAATTATTAAACTATTATATATATATATATATATATATATATATATATATATATATATATATAAAGTAGCATGATATCGTTTAACTAAAAAACTAAATCTATACATGTTTAATATGTATTTAATCACTGTGTTTTGATCACTTCGCACATTTACTGTCAATTTTTCTTCATAATATTAATTTGTTTTAATTATAAATGTATTCGATAATTGACTAATCTATATAGTTTGATCAACTGTTTGACATTTTTTTCATTTTAAGAAACAAAACAGAAAGGAAATTGTTGTATTAATTGATTCTTGAATAATTAATCTTTGTAATACATAAAAATAATATTATAAAATTAATATTATAAAAAACCCAAAACCACACTTAAATTAAAATAAAGCTAAATACGTATTTCGGAAGCTAAGCTTCCATCTTTAGTAGCAAATAAATTTACAAAAATCTTACCTGTGATCCTAGTACATGAACACTTAAGCACTTGTCAAAGGTCACTGGTGAGTCGAAAAAATGAAAATAAAATCAGTAAAACTATGTTGAGGGTGGGGGTGTTGGTTAAAAGTCAGTGGTCAATTTTGATTGGGTAGTATGTCGAAAAGAATAGATCGTGGGATTGGTCCGTCATCTGCGTTTATAAGATTGCCTTTATTTTTGAAAATATAAAGACTTTCTAAAATATCTAATTGATTAAAATTTGTAACTTGTTTGATTAATTTTAAATTTTTAATATCTAAACCGTGGCAAGTATCATAAATATGTTGGGCTGCACTAGATTTGCTAATTCTATTATTTTTGAAGTGGGCTATATGTTCTTTAAATCTGGTAATGATGGATCTTTTTGTTTGACCAATATATTTCAAACCGCATTGACATTGAATTTCGTAAATGCCTGCCTTATTATTCACATCTACTTTCTTCTAATCTTTTGTAATACATGGAAAAAAATATAGACGATTTTAATAAATTAATTTACTTTGATCTTTAACATAATTATTTGTGTAGTTTTTATTTCACTTATATCTGATAAGTACGTATATATTATATAGAAATACCTCACATAGTGTGATTAATTCATGCTAGAAAATACCACATTTTTTTCATGTAATGTGTTTTGACCATAGAATAAAGAATATACTGTGGAATTATTAAAAGTATTGCATGTTCACTTTTAGTGTTTTCAAACGTTAAAACTACTATTTTGTCCGTTTTTATCTACCTAAAAGAACAACATATATTTCCTTATTCCAATTGGTGAACCAAACTTTCAAATTAGCCTCATACATCCGACAATATCCTATTTTAACTCCTGTTATATTTATGTCACTTCTACAGTATTTTTTGTTTTACTCGTTTGGTATTTCATATCTAATTTTTACCCGTATCTATTGACTTATGAATTTTCTTTGAAAAACGAATACATCAATAAATTGGTTTATTGCATGAGCAACTTGATCTAATTTAACTTAAACTGAAGATTCCATACTTTTTCGAGATATTATTGCATGTATACGTTATTAGGATAGCGGGTATATTATTGACACAACCTATTATTTTATTTACTTTTAAAGAAGCTATTTGCGTTTCTATTTAATAAATATTAACATTCAAATATTTGCTTTTGTTTCTTGTCGTTTAAATAACATTTTTTTGTAACTTAACAAAAGTTAAACAATATGTAAAAATCAGCATTTTCAAAACGGGCATATTTTTATGATTTGTTCATTAAGTAAAAATAAAATCTGTTTGCGTTTGTTTATATGGTAATGTATTTTGTTTTAACTGACTTTTAATATTGTTCAATAAAAAAATAAAAATTATTACTGTACTTAATACTGATAATTAGATGGCACACGTAGTTCGTTTATGATTCATTATCAGGTTTTATGGCACGATTTTATGGCAAAAGTCATGTCATTAAATGAAAATCAGTATAGAATTTTTTTACATTTGGTTTACTACCTCTGAAAAGAATATTTGTTATAATTAGAAGGCGGTTGATTTTGAGTCTGCATAATTTTTGTCTCAGCAACAATTTACGTAAGGATGAATATACCCCAAACAACTGTTTTTGACATCTGAACGAATTTCACACATGTTTTTATGTTGTCAAATTTAAATGGACGTGTATTGCAGAATTTTTTTTTATAGTTATAACTTAAAATATATGTTCGATGTCAATCAACAATGACAACATGACAGAGATTTCAAATTAAAAAATGATATTTAATAATCTTGCTTTTAAATAACGAAACATTACAACTTAAATTAATAATGTGATTTTCTCCAAAATGTGGTTAAGAATCGTAATATATCTATAACAAATGTATCAATTATATTATTTAATTATTAGGTTAGGTTTCATTTGTTAGATTGTTTTATTTTATAAATTGATAGTTAATATACTAATTTTTTTGTGCATATCCAATAACGATTGTGAATTTCTATTAATGGTTGTTACATTGTCCTATTCTAACGTTAATTCACCTTTTTTCAGCGTACTTAAAAATCGCATTTTTATTAAATTCATAATCGATGAACATTTTAAAAATAATAATGTCAAAAACATTTGATTGGGGTATATTTGTTCTCGTACAAGTACCCAATAACTTAGACATCAACGATTTAATAAATTTTAAACAAGGGAATTTTACTTGATCCCATTGAAAACTTTTTGCTTACGCATTATCACTGTGCACGCTTTCGACTGCGCCAAATAAAATGCATTTTTCTTGTTTGGCATATTGTGTTTTTCTATCTGATTTCGATTTTGCTGATCATCTAAAATCGATGTAAGCAAGACAAACAAATATATTACATAATGTAATATAACTGATTTGAAATGAGTTGTAGGTTTACTGATATTTTTAACACACATATGTGAAATAATTTCGTAACACTTAAACTCCAGATAAATATAAACGAAAACAGTTTTTTCTCGTTAGCAAACAAGTAGAATTTTTTTTCCCTATTTACACACCGCATTCTTAAAGTCAAATTAGTAGATGTTAGTACTGACATACGATTAACTGCTAACTCACCACACTAAGTATATGAATATGGTGATTAATTATCACTTGCTAGATACGGTTTTAGATTGTTTAAACAGATAGCCAGCTATAGGCCAATCTACGTTCGCTCATGCTGTAATTACAAATCAAAAATTTATAATACTTACTTACTTAACAAATTCGTTTTGGTGTGTTGTATTTATTATTTGCAGTCTGTTGCTGCTATGCAATGCGCGCGCTGTATGATGGATTTCTTCTATTTATATCATACATTGATTTAGTTACAATGCGTTTTTTAATGATTTATTGGGCAATAGTAGTGACTGTGCTGTTTTGAAAGTTGTTTTCTTTTTTTTTAGTATCAGTAACTGTACTTTTTCAACAAATATGGACTGTTCTTTATATTAAAAATATTTGTACGCATATACTAAAATTAATGTATGTACAATCAAATGTAATAAAAAAACATATTAAATATAAATTATTATTTAATATTTTGGTATGTATTAAAATGTGCATTTTGTTTTTCACAAAGATGAACAGTTATATCATTAATAAGGTTTTAAAAAATTTAAGTATGCTTAAGTTTTTATGGTTGCTTGTATATATATGTTATTAAATATTGAGGCGTTATATTTTGAGATATTTTGTCATGACTTTAAAGGTCACTTTAGATGGTAATAATTTGTTAATAATTTATCAATAACTATTTGAAATAAATCATGAATAAATATGTTTGTTTCTATACTATTCTCAACTATTACTATTTAAGAAGTTTCTCTGAAACAAGTGTAACACGATTTTTCTAATATTACTATTTATAGATAATTATTGTTATTGTAACATTAAATGCTAATAAATTTTATTAAAAACAATAAATAATAAAATAATTATAACAACTTTGAGATAGTGCAGACAAAATTATTAGAAATAATTTCTGTAATCTTCGACCTATTGTCTTTATTTAATCGACTGTCGTACAAAAAGTTTACACTATCATTAATTATCTTCATTTTATATACTACGTTTACTCTAAGTCACTAATGATTTTATTAATCATCAAAATAAGAATAAATAAAATTTTTATTTATCCATCTAAAAATATTAAATATATCACTCTATGTAGTATACGTTAATCAGCATAAACTTCTTAGCTGAATATTGTACAATAAAACCATTAACAATTGCGCATCCGGTTTAGACTCTGAATGTAAACGTAGTATGGGCTGTAGCAGCGCTGAAGAGGAAATTGAAAGTCCGCCATACTTGACCACGTTGATCACTTGGCTTTATGATTAATGATCAATCGTGCATCTCGCGCATCGTAGATCTTCCAATTCTTGTCTTGTTTATCTTATTGGTCTGCAGACAGACTTCCAGCGAGGCGCAGACCCTGGCGAGGATTCGTGTGCTGTATGTTGTATATGAACTTGCAATTGAAGGAGTCTCTCTCTCTCTTTTTCTCTCTGATTTTATGATCATGCAGTCTTCAGATATTTCACAGTTAACTAGATGTAATATAACGGCATATCTTTAAACTATCTAATATTGTCGTCGTGCAGTTGTAGATTATTTATGGAATGACTTTGTGTAATTTGGCGCCCCAATGAATGACTTGACTTTATGACGATTTTTTTAAATTTAAGAGTTGATTCATCTTTGCATGTAATTAATATAATAGATGCGCTACCTATTGAGATATAACTGTTATTATATGTGTGTGTGTAAAAGATTTTTATTAATATTTTTGCGATTCTGAAGATAGTGTATATAGTATTTGCAATTAGTAATAATATAAGAATACATATTTTTTTCAAATACGTTTCATTAGATTCTTAACAAGCATTACATGGTATTTTACATATTAATAGATTTTTATAATTTGCTTATCTACTAGTGATAAATGATACATACATACATATCACGTCATGTACCCAAAATGATGTGGCATAAACTCTTATCCAGAAAATTAACTCTAACTTCATCCACATCACATGCTACTTTGAAAATTTTACTCACGTAAATCACTTGCTCAATCATTCTACTTCATATACTCATCGGTCGTCTATACGCAAACGTATACCTTTAAAATCATTCTCATATATTTTTTTCACCAAACGTTCATTAAATATTAGCTCAAGAGAACCGAATCAACTTAACATACTAACTATATAAATATGAATGAATCCTCCAGGTTTTTATGTAAAATTGCCTAATTTTTTTACTATGCACTAGTGCCGTCATTAGAAAAAAGTTACATTACTTTTTTATTTCTGATATACTACAAAAATAAATAAATTTTTATTTTAACAAATAAAAATAAGGCATAAGCTTTTCAAAACAATAAAACTCAATAGCTTAAACATAAAACATTTTATTACAATATTCTCTTTGTTAAATATCTAATAAATTAATTTAAGCAAGATTATAATAGCATATTAAATAACATTTTTTTTTCTAATTATTTTAGAACAAATAGATTTTTACTGTAGTTTAATAGGCCATAAACATTTACGTCTATATGGTATGATCAACCAATGAGCATTTAAAGAGTTAAATCACTAACTCCATAGAGTGTTAAATGAGAAATTTAATTATTTGTAGGTAGGTTAATGAATTTATTTTACACGTATATACAAATATAAAAACAACTATTTGCGTATAACTATTATCACTACTATAACTATTATAGAAGTAATTGTTTACGATTATGTATATGGATTTCTAAGAAAAACAGCATTAAATCGTTTAAGAGGCACTACATACTAGCGTACATGTACACTAGTAAACCGACACGCATTCAATTAGACCTTAATGCGTCTCGATTTGCTGGCGTACATTTACGCTAGTTTGTAGCCACTCTAAGATATTGTTATTTTAAAAATTAACATAGCAAATTAGAACATGTAATTAAAATTATAAATGAATGCTAATATAACTTATTATTACAAATTTAGTGGAAAATTAGGTATTTAG
Source organism: Clivina fossor (assembly GCA_963966155.1). Taxonomy (NCBI): domain Eukaryota; kingdom Metazoa; phylum Arthropoda; class Insecta; order Coleoptera; family Carabidae; genus Clivina; species Clivina fossor. The sequence goes on along the minus strand of OZ014553.1, from coordinate 5,332,565 downwards.
ACATATATTATGGACCAGTTTTATAAAATATTTATTTAATCGTTGAGTTAACTAGGCAACTAGTTTTTAAACTATTTTTGAAACTTTTAGTTAATTGGCAAATTAACAAGAGAGTTAACTTACAAGATGGTTAACTTACAAGATGGTTAACAATATTTTATTTAATCGGCCTTAAATTAACAAGTTATTATATATTTTTAACTAATAAATATTTTTTTCATTACAAATTCGATAAAAATATAGAAAATGTTTTTGTATTTCGTTCCAAATCTAAATATTGATTAAAAAATAAAATAATTACCAATTGTTTTAGGTATCACAAAATTTTTATTTTCAATATCATTAAATTTCAGATAGATAATTTATTTAAAATAATAAAAAAAAAAACGTTTTTTTTCTGTTTTTTTCTTCACATTATGTAATACTAATAATATTACGTACGAAACATTTAAAATGAAAGATACATTCTCGTTTAAAAAAATAATACAATTGGCAAGTCATTATCATTCGTTATATATGTAAGTTGAACATTTAATTATCTTTAATAATTATGAGAATTTTTTTATTTATTGGAGGTTATAGAATCTGGAAAAAAAGAATAGACAACTAACACAGTGTATAGTAAGTGTTGTTTATAATACAATAATTACGTTTTAGTATTATTTGTACATAATCTAATTTTGAATTTCTCGCTACACTGTAATTCTTTTGTTGCAACCGGCATTTTATCGTTTCTAATGAGGTGAACGGAATTTAAATTTGAGGAAACACGAATGAATCTATGCAATTATGAAGATTATTAACTAATTATTACAACTGTTATAAACACTAATTGTTAGTAACATGATGGGTAAATATTATTTCTTTGGAATACCGGAAAGAAAGGGTGTATAATATTATTTAATGTATAATTACAAGATTTATATGTTCTTCTTTCTTCTTTTTATTAACATTTTCTATGTATCTACAAGTGTAATTAAAATAAATTAGGAGATTACAAATATATAGTGTTCTGATAATATCGTCTCGGAAAATGGGAACGAAACTAGACTAACCACCATATGCAGACATTTTCGTTATAAATAACGGTTTGTTAAAATAAAAATTCTTGAATTTCGTAAGAAATCTTTCTATGTATATTGCGACGAAATTTCTTACGAAATCCAGGAATTTTTATTTTAACGAACCGTTATTTTTAAGGAAAATGTTTATGCGACATTAAACATGACGTACATAATATACATAAATTGTAATAAAAAGATATTTGTTAGCAATAAAATTTAGGATTTGTGAAATTTATAGAAATTTCAACAAAATGATATTAAAATATTAAATGTTTTTGACGAGATTTTCCAGTAAAATTTAAGACAATTTTTGTATTTGAAAACAATTTAGGAATAATAAAGAACAATAAGAAAATATTAAAAAAATAAAATTATGGACTACTGACACCACATTATATTATCAATAATTGATGTGCGCTTGCGCAAAATCTCGTCAAGATTAGGAAGGATTTGAGATTTTCGGCGCCCTTGCGAAATCCAGATTTTCCCAAGGCGTCTTATATCAAATTCTAACAACTACACTTCGCAAAATAGCTAGTAATTTTTTGCAAAATACATTTAGATGTAATTGAACAAATTGAACTACAGTATCTAAGTGGTTTGCAACAGCTTCGTTAGATGTCACATTAAATTGAAAATGGAAATAAAATTATAAAAATTGTGTAATATTTTGAGATGCCTTACGGCGCCAAAGCGCTTAGTTTGGGAACCACTGGTCTATGATATCGAGACTAGACCAATATTTGACAATATTGTCTCATCTCGATAGAAACAATGTTATACTTGAAAATAAGGATAATCATAGAGGGATTTTTTTTAAAAAAAAGTGCTTTAAGAAAATATAATTTTAACAGTTATATATAATTTAATAAATATTTATAATTAGATTTGATTATGAAAATAAGAGGCTGTCTCAGAAGTTAAGAAACAAATTTTAGTTTTTATAAAAGAAAATCATAGGTGGTTCTAAGTGAAACAAATTGTTATTATAATATTCAAGAGTATCAAAAAAAAAAGAAAGAATTGTCAATAATTTTCTATTTCAGTACTGTCCGCAAAAAGACTAATAATATCATTATTTTTCCAACTTGACGTATCGTTGAAGTCGCCAGCACACTATGCAGTCTTCAGCACAAAACAAACAATGTCTGTGTGTATGTTAGCTGGTGTGCCAGCGATAGAGATCAGGAAAGTGTCGTAAATGTGCGGTAAAGTGATTCATAGCCCACATGATTCTGCTGTCATGTCGCGCGCTGGTCATGGGCCTGCCGCGATGGGACCGCGGCAAGGAACCGAGTTGACATGTGGTCAACAGTCTTAAGATGGTCGTTTGCTTGCCGGATAAATCATTTTAAATACGTCGGAGATGAAGAGACTACAGCGGTGTGTATAACATATGTCATTGTATTGCTGATGTTGGTCAAATCTTTTATACGTATAGATGTGTTAATTATTAAAGTATATAGTCCTAATAAATTAATTTTGTTACAATGTTATATGCATAGTATGTTAATGAGATATTTACATAAAAAAATAAAATTATCTTTGGACTGGATGTCTTATTAAATCAAAGTTTTATTACTGTTACTGAAAAATAAAGATACGATTTTCGTTAAATTTGACAAAATTTTACCTATTATTCGAGAAGAAACTTTTTTCAAATTTTGTACAGTACAATCTTAAGACTATAATGATTGTATGGGTTGTATATAATTTTAAAGATATTTTATATATAAAACTAATTCTATTATTCTGTATTCTATAAGCTCCGTAAGGCAGATTATTGCACAGTTTTAATTGCGCAGGCCGAAATTGCACAGTTATTTCATAACATGTGTGTGGAAACCGGAGCGACGTTCTGGCCAAAAATTTGTCCTGAATATGGACTGAGTGAAACCTGTAACTAATAGATTTTTAACTGCGCTAACTATAACTTTACAGTGGAAACTGATCATGTGTGTAGCTTTTCATTTGACAAATTTATCGTTGCAATACCGTTAATTTTGTAGCTATTATTGAAAAATATTATACATTTAGTTTTAACGATTTAGTTGCGCAAATAAATTGAGCAGAAACTGTATAGTGCACGGGCAAAAACAAAATATTGTAACTTAAAATATTGCTAGATTATAGACACATAATGTGATGTACTTGACTGGATTAAATTCATGAGTTTATCATGACCAATTAAAATATAGAAAATGCATTAATTTGTCGTTGTGATCTTGTGGCGCAATTGATTAGCGCAGCTTCGTCCGCGAAAGCAGAAGGTCCCGGGTTTACACCCCGGCAAGGTCAACATTATTTTTTATTTAAAAATTAACTAATGATTTAATTAATTTATCAAAATAAATTAATGGCGATTTAAGCAAAAACAAAATACTATGACCTGATATGCATTTTTCTAGTTTTTGATCATAAAATATTAAACATTTCAAGTTTTTTTTGTTACTTGTTCTGAATACTTTAAATATTTTATTCAGTACGTTCTTTAACATTCTTATTATCTTATATAAATCTTTGTCAATATTTATGTTACAGTAACATTCTCATAAATATGAAACTTGTAACATTTTCGTTAACAATTTTAAAAGAAAATGGAAGAGAAAGTTCTCAGATAGAATTTATATCATATTTTTATCTAGTTATGTGCTTGTGACAACATTATTATAAGATTATATTTATTATTGATTTGCCGGCTTATGTAACAAGGAGATTATTTTGCTGTAATCTCGGATTAATTCTATAAGACGCTTTGAATTTGGAACTTGATATTTGACATCTGAATAAATTCTTTAGAATTAAGCATGAAAAAATTATCTCGTTGGTTTTATGAATTTTTAGATAAATTAGAGCAATTTTATATATTAATTTTACTCTTAATTAGAAATTATATACGATAATTTTATATAAACTTGTACTTCAGTTAAGTAATTACAGAATGAAGTTTTATTGGTATAATAGTAAATGTTACATAATAGTAAAAACCTAAAGCGAGATTGAATACTTGCAATTCTTTTAAGTATTAACAGACATACTAACGTGAAAATCAGTGATCTTTGTGCATTTTGTTATGTAGTACTGTTTTATATTAACATTAAAATATAAAATGAAATAAATTAATAAAAAAATCTTTAAATGAAGCTTAACATTTGAAATATTAATACCAGTTACACCCATATTGTTTACGGCCAGTTGCATAAGAAGATTTTTACTAGTTCAATTCAAGGAACACGCAAAAGTTTATTAATCATAATAACGTATTTGAATATTTAAACCAAACAACTCACTCTTACAATCAAAATGAATTAATCGTAATGAATCAATTTATTTCATCTATATGTACCAATATAAATGCTGTGTTTTGAAATAAAATTTTAAACGTGAAATATATTATATGGAAATGAAACATAATACAAGTAATTTGCAACGCATAATGCATAGAATATTAATAATTTTATTATCATACGTATCATAAAATTATTCTAATCTTATATCATGAAAACTAGGTCATTATATTATTGTAGAAGCAATAACAACTTTATCAACCGACCAGACTATAGTACAATAATATTATAGAACTGCAAATCTATGCGAAACATTAGGAAATACTGAGACATATTAGACTGGATGAATGATAACCGTTAAAGGAAACCAGTCTTTCTTATATACGAATAATCAATAAAAACCGTAACAGAGTTGTCATAATTTCTAACTATGCTCGTAAACTTAACTTACTATATCTCAAATAAATTAGATAACCTATAATTTATTTTAAGTAAATGATTAACGATTGTATGCTTATGCTACCTACAAATATTACAGAATTTGTCATCTGGAACAAATGCATATCGGGAAATGCTTTGATTCTGAGCATTTATCAAGGTCTACTAATTTATAGCAGATATTAAAGTTTGACGTTGTACGATTTAATATTTGATATTTTTCATTTGCAGAAAGACTTGTGAAGTTTTTACGAAACACAAATATACTTACTCCAATACAATATTCGAACTTTACTGAGCACGTGTAAGAATTATTTTGATATTTTTGACAACAGCACCTTGTTGGAAATGCAAACATATTATTTTTTAGGATTTTGCAAAAAAAATCATCCATATACGAAGTTTTGGATGTGATTTATTTCATAATAATAATTTTTAGTTGAAATGAAACTAAATGTACATTATGAAGCCGAATGTAGATGTACAGTTATTGCAACACGGTTCCCGTTTTTGTACATTCTTTTCACTTATTTTTAACATGATCTGAGTACAAGATAGATAAAGTTTTGCTATTGACTTTATTTTTATCAATAAGGGTTTTGTAGATCTGTAGGTTAATACATTTTTTAAATAATAAGTAAAATAACAACTAGTATGGTATACTTATCAACAGATTAAATTGAAAAAGTATGAATATCTTGTGAAGTCGATAATGCTTTTTCGTACAGTCTTCCGACTTTATGCGTCTAGATCTCACTCAAAATAGTAAAAATTTAGTTTGAAACAAAATTAAATTTTATTAATTTATGAAATTAAATACAAACAATTTAAAATATTTTACTCTAAGTTACATAAAAGTAAGTAAAATATAACAAAGATCTTTTAGTTACCTCATAAATTTTATATGGTGCTTCATTATTATTTTGACCAAGAACATATCTAACAGTTGGATTCCATGGTAAATTTTTCATAATGGATAACAGGTGCCATGCATCACCTGGTGTTCCCAAATGTATAAAAATATTATTTGAGTGTTTTCTGTATAATACTTCTTCCAAACTTTGAAGCGAAGAAATATCAGAAACAGGTTTATAAAATATTTATATTCATATTAAAACTATATAAATATAAATCGAACATTTTTAAAATTTTTGAATATTCATAATTTTTGTATTTGCATAAAAAAGATATAATAATATTGTGATTTCTAGAAAAAACAAATTGTTATAGGATAATGATTGTTAAGAAGAATATTAGCAGATATTTTTATTAAGTTTTAATATTTTTTTCAGTACTATAAACATGAATAACAATTATATTATAATTTTAAATTTAAACATAAAAAAATAAATATCGTAATATTTTCGTAAAAATTAATTTTTGTATAAAATAACATACTTATAAATGTATGTATGTATGTATGTATGTATGTATGTATGTATATTATTACGACAATGTATGTACATAAAATTTACTTTTTAAATGTACATCTATTTAGATATTTGTTCAATTTTAATTTTTGTATTATTATATATTTATTTATTTTTTTGTATTGTATCCTTTAAATAGACAATATTATGGCTTTTGGCTATTTTGTAAATAAATAAATAAATGTATATTTTGATTAAAATATGAGCTAAAAAAATTGAGATATTAAAATAATGAATTTTGATACTAAATTATTAATGCAGTCAATGGAATTAAAATAAATAAAACATATTAACAATTATTTACGACTTTTAATGTATATAATTTATATTAGTTACATGTTTCTCGAAATATCTCCAGTTGTGGCAATTGTTTTCAAAAATATAAGTACTTTCTCCGTGCTATAACAAAAGTAGGTTAAAATAGAATAATGTAGATATGTTTAATCTAATGGGTCTTTATTTGCTTCAGTTACTATCTAAATGTTAGTAGCATAAATCAATTGATTTTAAAGTGTAATTATTTATTATTGAACTTTATTCACTTACATGAGAGAAAATTTATTTTCTTTTAGTATTAAATTAAAACTGCTTTAGGTTCAAGTTCTGTATTAAAATTTATTTACAATCGACATTTATACGAAACTCAACGCTTGTTTTCATAAGGAAAACTATTTTCTGATACTGTTTTGCTAAGAATGATCTTATATTTTCTTTTGTATGTTCATACATGTAAATGTATCATGTTAATGCATTATTTTAGTTCCGCCGGAAGTTGTCTAGGGAATTTTTTCCCACAAGATACTTAAGTTTGATGATTTACAAGATAAAAGTAATTTTCTCTTATTAGTAAAGTCAAATTGATTTACATCTTATACTACCTTTATGTTGTAAGCACATAAATAAATTATAAATGAATGACATTTACATTACAAAAAAATTTAGTTGTATGTATTAAAAGTTTGTAAAATTATATTTTAAATTTGATTTTACATAAATATTTTTGAATTTAAATTTTATATGTGAATGTGAACTTAAATATATTAAGTATAAGTGGTATCATGCATATGGATAAGCGTTAATTTGTATAAAAATAATCAAAAAAAAAAAAACAACATTTTATGACAAATTTTTGTTTGTATTTGAAAACTTATAATTTAAATTTTAGAAAAATTTATTTTTCTGATATTATTTTGGGTTAAAAGTTTATGCTAGTTCTTTTTTCTTTATATAACTAATATTTAGGACCAGTTGCGAAAAATTATGTTAACTTAATTAAATTGTTAATTATGCAATTAGACTGTCAATGTTTTCGAAATGTTTTATTGACAACTTAATTACGTTCTAAGCTACAAATGTTTTTATCAACATTTTTTGCAACATCCTTGAACTGAAATACAAAATCGGGTTTGAGATGTTGTAGTTCATTTGTTTAATCTTACTTTTATGACAGTTACAGAGTCTTAAAATCGTTGTTAGTTAAAATTAAAACAATTTTAAAATTGGGTTTTTAATATGTGAACCATTGTGTTTACGTCTTGTATTTTGTATTTTAAATTATTTTTAAAAATATTTTAAAATAAATTTAATTAGAAATTAAATCTATAAAAATAGTACGAGTAATTCTTGTTTTATTGAGTCGCAAACCAGAATTGTTCGGATGACTTGACGTAATAGAAATCGCCATAGAAGATCTGCAAGAAGTCTTAAAGCAACTGTTTTTCGATGTCTTTTTGTTTTGTTTTCATCGAAAGTTGAAAGCGAATTTCTACAGTTAATATAGGTACAATGTGTCTTACTTGAACAGGTAATCTTGTAAGGTTGATCGTTATTTCCGAGAAACCAAAGAACTTCTTCTTTCACAAATAAAAAATGAGTTGGACGTATTGTTAAGCTGACGATTTTTGTTACTTTATTTAAATATGTTTTCATTTATATTTCTGGAATTTTAAGTATGTATGTTACTTTTACAGCTTTATAATTGTTACGATTATTGCTTTAAAAATTGTTAATTTTTATAGTGTATTTACAGGGGAAAAAATGCAATTAACATTATTCACACATTTTCTCTTGAAAGATTTTTTTATAATTAAACTTGCTATAATTATATTTAAAAATAAAATGATATAATAGTTCATTTTTGAAGTTATACATACATTTATGCGTATTTGAATTAATTTAAATATTTCTGATTTAGCAGATAACGCACAAATTTTGCAATAAGAAGTTACATTTTGTATTTGATTCAATTAATTTGTGTTACTAAACTTCCTGTTTTACCGGAAACAAGTACATTATTTGAATTTTAAAGGCATGTTTTATATTTTTTGAAATTTCAAAATTGTAACTCTGTTGCTTTATTGTATAGGTTACAGATAGACTGAGTTCAGTGGAAGACTGTTTAATTAGCAATATTTTTACTTGAAGTATTTCTTTTTTTTTTTGCTTTGTAATTTTTTATAGTTGTATGACTTGTAAATTTTTTCCATTCATTTCAATTTAATTAACTTTCTATTGCTAGATTTTATTTTAATAATAAAACTTAGATATTTTTATTCCATCTATTTCTGTATTAAAAAAAAGTAAGTATGTTTTTTACTATTTTTATAGTGTTAATAATTTTTATTATATATATATATATATATATATATATATATGTAATATTGAATTATTAAAAATAGGCATACACTTTTAACTTTAAATGTACGTATAGTTTGACAAATTTCAATTACGATATTATAAACGGTATAAAAATTTTCTCACACAGTAAAAATCAAAGCGAGCCATCATTTTAGCTCGCAAGATTAATGGACAATGAACAAAAATCGATATATTACATTAATTAGACATGCATGTCAGAAAAAAATTGTTTATTAATAAACTGGTATTTAATATTCCATACACGTGATAATTAGAATAATTTTTTTTTATAAATGAAATTAAGCGAAGTATCCGTCGATTACGGGGACCGGACATTTAGCGTTCCCTGTAATTAGTCGCTAATAAATACAGAAATCGAACAATTTAAATGTCAGATAAACGCACAATTAGTCGCTTGTCCCGGCTAGCTCTGCGACAAAGTAATCGCGCGCATTCGATAAACATTTTTATCTACTTCGTCTTTTTATGATCGAGAATCAATTAACTGTTTAAAAGATTTTTGTTTTCTGAGTCATAGTCTACTATATAGTAAGCAACTACTGTTTTTCGGCCCGATTATTAAATTTTGTGGGTTTAATCAATGTGATTAATGGCAGATTTTATGTATGTTAAAGAACCGAAAATGATTTATTTGTGAATATGGATATAGGAAATTAATTAAAATACGAAACGTGGTTTTTAAAAGTAACGTTATATATGAAAAATAAAGATCTGAGTTTGGTTTATTATTAAAGGTAGTTTATCATTTTTTTGTGCTGTAATAAAAAAAATTTATATGTTCTAAATATTTATTTATGTAGGTAAAATATGGAAATTTTTGTTAATAAAATTGGTAATGTTTCGGTAGTAAAATGAAACATGTTATTTAAATTTAATTTGTTATTTGTAGTTTTTTTTAAAATTGGTTTTTGTATCAAATTTTTGATTTATGACTTAATTCTGATAACGATGTATTATTAATGCAAAATAATAATAAATATATTTTTATAAAATTATAATTATGATTTTGTTTTACTAATGTTAAGAAATTTACAACGTAATATAAATAATAAACGTAATATAATATTTTTAATAGAGAAACAAATTATTATTTTAATAATATATGTGTAATTATACAATTATTGCTTTTTCTAATACCGTTGAATAATTTATGATATATACGTATTCTGTTAAGTTAATGTTCATAACTAAAACTGTAAGTCATGGAATTATAACGCATAATTTTTTACTAATCTCACTTTTTAAAAAACAAATTATCCATAAATTGCAATATTACAAAGATATTGTACTGTTCATTGAAAAACTTTAAACGTTATTTATTTACATTGAAAAGTGATTTTTTTAATGTATACTCGTAGATAAAGTATAATGTTCAGTCGTATGTTATAGCTATAACTTTCTCGTTTTTGTGAGTCAGCATAACATGTTAGAATTTTGAAGTTTTTTTTACATACATGCTAATCACTTATAAATATGTCGCACAAACTCTTTATTCAAGCAGAAATTAGCTTCCACCAAACATTTCTGTCCATGCAAACAACATTTACACTATCACTCATGGTAAATCCGTTTACTCATCGAATGTTCGTACATTTTCAATATCATATACATATATATATATATATATATATATATATATATATATATATTGTTATCAAAAGTTCATTTACATGGCGGAACTATTTTATTTCACTTACACTAACTTTTGCAACAACACTTATTTCCAATTTTGCACCATTTATACACTAGTTAATTTTGCAACCGATTCTTTATTGTAACACTATATAACTATAATTATTAAAAAAAAAATTAATGAATAAAAATATATCAGTTTGAAGGCAAAATTATTTGCTAGTTAAGGTAGTTACATAAATCGAACATTACCAATATATTTTCTAATTCTTTTTGTGTTTTGTTATACAAATAATTGTAATAAAACAATTGGCAAGGAAACATATTCAAAAAAATCGGCACGCCACTGTTATAGATATAAGTTACGACATTATTAAAGCGTACAATTAAAATTCTTCTCATCGAATATCCATCTAATAAAGAATCCCAGCATCAATTCTAGGCTTTTAAATCAAGAAGCTGTATGCGGTTCCATCATGCTCTATAAATCTTTGTAGGTAAAGCTACGTATACCACTAACACGCATATGGTTAGGTTAGTCAGTGAGTGAGCTTGCATCCATAGCGTCTCTGAAGCGCAACCATACCTAGAGTCGAAGCTACAGTCATGTTTCTCTCACGAATTTATATCTTAATTATTCATGCTACAAATTTATGTTGACGATAATTCATAATTTCAAATCTAGTTGTGACATCTCGCCGACTGAAACTCAACGTAGTATGCATTCTTTGCTGAAATGAATTTGTTGCTTTTCTGTGGAAGATGAGCAATGGTGTTTGTACATGGTGTTTTTATTTTCTCAGGTTTAGAGCGCTTGTAATATTTGTACTAGTGAGAATATTTTAATTAAACTTGAAGCTTACGATATCTAAATGGATGATGGATGTTCTATAGAAATTTAATTTTGTTTGTTATGTTTAATTGAATTGTTTATGATTCTTAATTATAATGATAAGGTCTAAATTCTACTAAGAAAAGATGTTTTTAGTTTGCTATTGTTTTCATTTCTGTTATTAATTCTTTTTTTAGGTAACTGTATTTACAGTAATAACAATTTATTATACTTTATAATAGAATGAAAATAGTTATATGTATAATGTTCGATAAATATTATAGATATCAAGAAAAGTGTACTTAAAGCTATGAACTATTTAATAAGAATGAGTTTTATTGTATTACATATTAAGGAGATTAGATTTATTGAGATTTTAGTTTCTACTTTAACGGAAATAGATTTTGCAAACGATTATGATTTTTATTAGGCATTTTTCCAAAAGAATCCACTTTTTATTTTATTTGTTATTTTTTTATGATGTTAATGTAATATTGTTTAAGCGCTAGGTACTACCGAATATCATACTGAGATCTACGGATCGATCCTGCTGGCCGGCGTTTCTGTTCGTCGTAAAAATTAAAAAAAAAAAAAAATGCCGCAAAGTCAGGCATTAATTATATAGAATTGAACACAGTAGTGCTCTCTTTCTTTTGATGTTCTAAGAACGAGTTTAATTTGTTTAATACTTAATTGTGCATATTTTACATTTACTAATAGTTTATTCCGAAATATCATCATATCAATTTAGGATTAGTTCACAACTGTCCGAAGCATGTGCAATGTGGAATTAGTTTATAATTTACCAAAGTGCGCATGTTTCATACAGCTGCAAACCAGTTCTATAGTTGAGAAACAAACCTTAATACTTTATTATCTAGAAACGTAATTAAGTATTCAAATGTACATTAAATATAATTTTATAGCCATGACTCTTATCAAATCCGTATTTAAAAGCAATAAAAATTTATTACTGTTTATTCGAGATAAAATAATTTACACTTGTACTAATAACCAACATGGTACTGTACAATTCTATGCCTAACAATAAACAAACATGTTTTCAATGCATTTTATTAGTATTTCTTCAACTAAAAACTATGGTGATTATCCCATAGAGCGTAGGTGTTAGTTTAAAAACGAGTGTTTCCACTTTAGAACATGATCCCCGTAATGATAAATTTTTCCTCGTTGCAAAGCTAAATTGCTTTCTAAAGGTGGAGCAGTTACCATGGCAACAAATAATGGTGGTAACTGAACTCTGGAGTGTCAAGAGATCAAAAGACAAATTGCTCATTTACTTTTCAAATGAAACCTTTGAAAAATCAGACGATTTTGCAATGAATACACAAGGTTGGTTAATTATTTTCTTCTCTACTTTACGTTTTATTTTTGTAACGTCATTTGCTGGAAATAATTAGGTAGAAAAAAGTAAAGACATTTGGTATAATAGATATGCAGTGAAACATTTGAGGATTGTACTTCTGAATTGGCAAATATTTTTTTACTGTCATCACTTAATTAAAGGACTTTGATGTAAGAAGTATAAAATACGTTTACAGGTTTTCAAAGGGTTGTGAGTGCTAAAAGAGTATAAATATCTTAATCTGGTTTTGAATGTAGCAAAGATACTAATTAAAGGGTTTGTGACGATTTTTGTTTTGAATTGAAATTCCTTTAGAAGTATTTTTTTATTTTTCACATAATTTTAAGTAAGATTTTATTACAAACAATACAATTTAAATATTTATAGATATTTAATTTTTTTTTAATTTTTTAACATGCTTATAAATAAATTGGAAATGTTGAATTAAGCTATAAACAATTTATCAAATAATTAAAATTGTAGCTTTGAAATAGATTCGTTTTTAATATTTAGTACTTATGTAAAAATAATTGTTCAATTATTTTATTATATACTAAAATTTTGTTTTTGCTTATGGTATATCGAAACGTCGATTTTTAAATTATATATATATATATATATATATATATATATATATATATATATATATATAACTTAATCTTTTTATTTTAATGAGTTCTGAAAAAAATTTTAGTATGTTATTTAATTGATACTTCAAGAAAAATTAATATAAAACTACAGCTAGATTAATATGTTTGTGGCACTATTTCTATTAACTTTTTGTTTACACTATATAGTTAAACTTGTTCAATAAAGCCTCCATAAATGGAATTTTATCTATAATACATTTTTTCTATAAATACCGCGCAATATAAAATAGAACCAAAGAACTGTTACTAGATAACTTATGTAATCATTTATGTGTAATCATGAGGTTTTCCACAGTAAAAAATATGCGCAATTGCTTGCAACCCGAAACTAGCTTTGCGGTTAACCTAACGGATAAATAATCGAACACAATCGACCATTTGCAAGAACGAAAATTACGCTGCTCTAAATAGGGTAATATGAAAGAAAATTTCTTACAGTACTGCAACAATGTTATGGAAGGTATTTTTTATTCTTTCTGCGATAGGACGGTACCGAGCACAAAATGGCAAACGCGTGCTGGTAAAACAGATGCCTAACGCGATCCATTATAAACTACAAGTTAATGGTCGGGTTTCGTGACGCCGACGCGTCACGAACCGCCACTGGTGTCGAGGCGCGTGCCCCTGGCGCTTCTTGACCGTTATTCCAGCCGTTGGCTCGCCGCCATTGATTGACGGACTTAAGAAAAGTCATCTTTCATCTCTGTTACAGTACGGTGGCTGTTGCATATAAAAGGAGGGGTTCGAAAACTCTTCACGTATTCCAGATATTTTTTAATATGTCGTTGCTTTGTAACATGGATCACTCGGCTGCTGTTGTCGTTCGTTTGGCCTTTAGCGATGTCGGATGAACGTACACCTACTGAAATTACATGAATTATATCTAGTTTTAGTCTTATATTAAAGATTTCAAGGTTTAGCTCACATATGACGTTCCACACAATTTTGTGCTACTAAAATAAAATTAGGTTTTTTTTTTGTTCAATCAAGGTTATTTTACGTAAAAGAAAATTGGAAACAAATTATAAATTTATATGTATATAAAAGCGTCTGTAAGTGTCTGAGTCACTAGTGATTAAATGAAAATTATTGATTACTGAGTATCGCTGGAATAATTTTCATTTCTGAATATTTAACTTTGCAAACATTGTTGCTATTTTATATTTATTTTTGAAGTAAACTAGAATTTGATATTTCAGTTATAATTTCTAGAAATAGATTTTTAAATTTTTTAAATCTAATAATTGAAATTTTTCTTTTTCGTTTATGAAATTAAAAACATGCTCTTAAATATAAATTTAATTAATTTTATTAGTTTATTTTTAACGCTGCAAATATTTAATTAGAATACGAATTTACATTTATGAATGAAAATTGATTTTTTTTAAATATTTTATTTAACGAAACTTTTTTTAAATATATTTTACTATCTTTATTTTATTCTGATTTTGCGATTTACAAAAAAATGCAATTCTTTTGGATTGAACAAATTTGCAATATTTGTAAAATAAGTAAATATGCTTTTAATCAACCAACATTTTTTACATTGACTGAAAAATGTGTCATAAGAGTCAGAAATCTTAAGAGTTAGAAATAATATAAGTAATGCAAATGGTACATAGTATGTAAAAAAAATTACTTTTAAAAAAAATCAGAAATGAAGTTATAAAGAATAATCAAAAACCCAAAAATTTTAATATTTTATTTTAAAAAACACAAAAAAAATAATCATCGGGTTTGTTCTGCTGTTTTGAAATCACTAATTTGCAAGTGTTTATTAATAAATTTTTATATTGTTTCTATGAACTTAAACTATACATAGCAATTATAATTCAACATTGAATGATTTTCCGCAAATGCGTGAAATTATTCAAATATGCATATACCGTTTGAATATGAAAACGAACTAATAATTTTACTGTAGTGAAGTAATCTGTAGCAATGCTTTCGTTGTTTCCAAGTTTTGCCGCTACTCTCACGTAATACCTATGAGTTTATTTTCACTCGTTCAAGTTCACTGTACACATATCGTGACTGGTAACATCTAATTAGAAACTTGTAATTCTTGTCCTGGGCTGTTTATTGTTTTGTTTTGTTTCAAAACAAAAGCACATGGCATGGGTAAATTGATGGAATTGAAATTGAACATTTGACGAACGTAATTTTTTCTTCTCTTTATTGCTTTCGTTATTGCTTTCTACAACGATTTTTTTCTCTCTTCCATGATCTTCAGTGTTGAATGTCTGTTATTATCTGACCCTTTTTTTGGTTGAGTACGTCTACAAATTTTGACCCTTTACGCTCAAGGGCACATTCCGACTGTTTTAGGTATAAATATAAATTGACTTGTTCATAACTTATATTCTTTTTAAAATGTTTAGGACCTATCCTTTATCTTAACTTAACAAATTATCGAATTAATTTTGGTTTTCTGAATAATAATTTACTGACAGATTAGATAAATTATAGTTGAACCAAAATTTAGTTTTTCTCACGACATTTACAGTAAAATTTTAATCATAAAGAAAAATATTTTATAAGTAAAATTATATACATGAGTAAATTAATATAAAATGAAAAATTGTCACCGGAAAATAAATATTTGTAAAGTATTCTATATAAATAAAAACATATTTTCAGTATATGTCTTTGATTGGATTTGCATGTTCTTATGAACTTACTTACTTGGATTTGCATGTACTTTCAATAACATGAACTATGTTCACAAATTATATATTTTTTAACTACATAATATATGGTAACTAAGAAAAAATAAATACTAAATAATTATAAAGTTTAATTATATATTTTTATAAACATATATTTTTGGATGTTGAGCATTCTAGATTGCAAATTTTGTACTCTTGTTCAGATAAGTAATAGCATTGAATAAATAAATATAGATATTCAATGGTACTAATACCTAATTCATATTATGAATAAAATAATATAAAATAAATAACTCATATTTTATATTACTAATTTTATTTAAATGTGCCTGCAGTTTCAATCAATTTAATCATCATCAAACTTACAAGTCATATTATGAAACTATGAGTTTTATAATATTGGACAAAGAATTTGTTTTTATTTGTTAATTACAGAAATTAATATACTGGAATTATAAACACGCTCATGTGAAATTAATTGTGCGTACATAAATATAATTATAGGTATAAGTAATAGTTTCATTCAATTGCACATTTTGAAAATTCTGGTCACACAAACTACACCTTAAGACCTTAAGTTATAATCCCCGGTTTAGTCACATATGAGTTAGAATATTCAACCAACTTGATATTTATAACTTGTAAGTGAAAAAATATCTGATAAACGACTCAGGTATGGTCTTCATATTTCGTGTTCAAATCAGGTTTGAATTTTAGTTAATTTTATTTTAATAATTTCAACTGCCTTACTGTTTAGGACGACCATATTTTTGGTTTCAGCTTCTAACAACCTGACCTCCAGGTTGGGATTAAAAATTATTTATGTTTAACAAGGTTCTCGTGCATGTTTTTATCGACATAAAAAACGAAAAATAAGAAGAAAAGGTTCCCGAGCTTCAACTGTTAATTTCGATGTTCTGTACTAATTTATTTTTTATTGAAAAAGAACTCCGAACAACATTTAATTCGGAAGCGAAGCGATTAAATGATTTCTCGTTAACATTCCATGATTAATTGTAATTAGTGTTTTTTGGTTGTGCCCAATTTCACATACTTGTTAATGTGATATATTAAAGGAAATGTTACATTAGTTTAACTAGAATTACTATATTTATATAAGAAGGTTAATTGTCCAAATGTAGAATAATATCTTTGATGATTATACCTATAATAATTGTTTTAAATTTGTAATTAGTTTATCTATAATACATACACAATCACGCCATGTACCCAAAACGGTGAGACACAAACTCTTTCCACTATACCGAAATTTGTTTTTTCCAAACATTTCTATCCAGACAAGCAACTCTAGCTTCATCTAAATTCATGATATCTCTCATGCATGCTCTTCTATTGTTGCTACTTGGAAACTTTCGCTCATGCAAAACACGTTCAATCATACTACTCCATCTACTCATCGGACGTACACGTAAATGTATATCTTTCACATATATTCTTTTAACCAAACGTTCATTAGACATTTGCTCAAAATGACCGAATCATCGTAACTGATTAACACTAACTTTTGCAACAATTTTTTTTTTTCAGTTTTACACTCATTATATATCCAACCTTTTCATTGTTGTTATAGTAATAAAATAAATATCAGTATTATAAAATGTCATAAGTAATAACTAAGGTCCGGTTGCACAAAATATTGTTAAACATTTTGTAAGCTAACAATATAGTTAACTTGTCAATTGACTGATCATTGAAGCACTTTAAAGACAGTTAACAATCTAGTTGCTTAATTAACTCTTTGATAAAGTTAATAACGTTTTAAGCAATTGTATTTAAGTGTGAGCTTTGTAATCAGAAAAAATAATGTTATTTATATAAAATTAAATTAAAACTAAATATTTATAAAATAAATAATTTAAATACATGAAAATGTTCGACATTAAAATACTTCGTAAAATAATTAAGTTTATAGCAAGTTGTACATTTTAGCTAGTTACTAATAAATAAAAATAAAATGCATCCTGGTGGGATTTTATTTAAATTTAATGAATATTAATTTCGTGTAAGCCAATGCTAGCAATCTAAAATGCAATTCAAATCGCACTCTAGGTTTTTATAAAAATAATATTTCTTATATTTTTATTAAACCATTTAGATTTCTATGTAAGTGAAAACGCTATTGGAAATGTAATAAGTATTATAATTTCAGTTGCACTATCTTGAACTGGAATGTTATTAGAAAATAGTGCATAAAGTAGTTAAATAATAGACTTTTCAATTAACCTATCTTTAATAGCTCTCCAATTTTCCATACTCCAGACTAATTTCAATTTCACTATGATATTATGAACAAACATGTTTATGAGAGGTAAAAGATCGCATTTTTTTTCCATAAAACAAATATTAGATATTCACATACCACAAGATTCAATTACCATTACGTCTAATGATCAAACTAATGTCAGGTATTAATTAAATTATTATCTGATTTAAAGTAGGAATTATTGAATGTGACCACCCACTTGATTAGGGCAAAGTCTCAGCTGGGTTTATATGTTTGGAATACTTTTAATTTTAATTAAAATGAAGTCGGAATATGTTTTGCAATTTTTGCGCGGAAATACGCGCGGTAACTGATATCGGTTGCGTTCTATCGTGTTACCAGCTGTGAACGAACGGTTTTTCGAACGTGCTGAGAAGAATTCAATTAAAATAAATTATTCGGTAGATTTGCTATTAGACAGCTTTGAACGATACCAGATACACTTTTATATCTTGTTTGAGAAGTTTATGTAGTAATGAATTTGTTAGCAATTGTAAATAAGGTACTTATGGTGAAATTTATGGTTAATAAAACTACTTCTTTTACTATATTTACTGTTATATTTTTTTCAAATATGTTTATAAAGTTATAAAATAATTATTCAAAGTTTATATACGTCTTATCCATATACCAATCTACTGTAAAACATTTTTACATTATGTGTATACATGTATTATATATATATATATATATATATATATATATATATATATATATATATATATATATATATATATATATATATA
Source organism: Clivina fossor (assembly GCA_963966155.1). Lineage (NCBI taxonomy): Eukaryota > Metazoa > Arthropoda > Insecta > Coleoptera > Carabidae > Clivina > Clivina fossor. The sequence goes on along the minus strand of OZ014553.1, from coordinate 5,313,509 downwards.
TATATATATATATAGTAGTGGCGTAAATAATTAACTCAATTTTTAAACCTGCAAACTAATTTTTTAAAAAACATGCAAATGAAAGATTAATTCAAGCTTTTCGAAATTATGTGTAATATGATAATCAATATCAGAAAGGTCGAGTTTTGTTTATTAAAAAGTTGTTAAATAGTTAAAAATCTGCTTGTTTGCTAATATAGAACGCATATTTTAAGAGTTTTGTAATGTTGCGCCATGGTAATAAGTTTGGCAAATGTTTTCATGGTGATTGAATTTTATGCCAGCAATTTGTAAATATATTTATTGTATCAAAAATGATTTCAAAATAACTTTTTATATTGTAAATAAGGTTTCTAACGTCAATACCTAGTTAAATCACTTTTACGCACCTAGAAACGTAAATCATCACATTTCATCCAAATCCTTAGAACCATTTTAAAGATAAATTTTACACAATATACAAAAATTGATTGTTTAATAGTATAGGATTAGTGCCAAAATATCCTAGTTAAAAAAATTAATTTTATAATGTTTTGAAAGAGATCTTGCATTGAATATTAACAGTTCTCGCTCTATTATTATTGTTAATCCGATTATTTTTTGTAGAACATAAAGAATCTTTTTAGGAAGTTTTATGAAATTGATTTGATATGAAAGTTTCTGGCATTAAAATGTATTTATTTATATATTTTTTAAAATATATTTTCTACAATTTTTTCCATATTTCTTTATTTTGTTCTTGTTTTTATACATTATACACAAATTTGTTTTATTTAAATTCTTTGTTCAGAATCTTGTATTCTAAGGATTGTATAATTATGTTGTTTTTATTTTTAGAATTTTTGAATCTGTTTCTTATTTTTCTTTATTTCTTTAATGTTTTATTTTTTCACGTTATAAGTAGTTATTTAAAAAGAAAACAGAACTAATTTTAATATTTGATAAATTTTCAGCTATCTAAATCAGCTAAATTATAATACATTCATGTAATATCACAATTTGCTTTTTAAAAACAAAAATTATCAACTTACGCAAACGAAAACAAATACATCTAAATCATAATTTCATATTATCATAATGCACGTATACCGGACCATAGTCCAGCAGAAAAATCAATTCTTTTACGTGGTCAAAAGTCTTCATGTCAAAGCAGTATTATCTAGTGTGCTAGGCGAGGCTTTTTCTAAATTACCGGTGTCGGTTCGGTAGAGGAAATGACAGGTCAGTCGTGCTCCGAATTCCATAGACGTAGAAGTAGAAGAAGTCGTGCAGATGGCACAACCGTACCAACCAGCGTGGTTAATATTACAATCACTTGGAAAATAATTGTGTCTATCAAGAACCTAAGTTCATCTATCGCTTTGTAAACGGACTTGTGGCCACGATCTAACTGTAATAACTGACTTGACTTTAGATATGATTTTCTAACAATGATTCACGCCAGCACCAAGATGATTCTTTGATTGTGTTCTGTGGTTTGATTTCAGTATTGGTTTAGAACAGATGTTGGTTTAATGTGCAGACGAACGGTGGAATTTTAAAATTGAAATACTGTATTTTGTGTTTTCTATTTGAAATGAAATATGATGTTACTTTTTTATATATATATCAAATACTGTTTTAAACTTGTAAATAAAGCATAAAATGTCCAATTTATGCCAATTGATAAATAAAAATACTGAAAATTTATATTTTTTATAATTTTTACGACTTTGGTTAAGTTACACAAAAGTCGCATCAAATTTTATTTTATTAACACACTATACAGTGTGTTCAAACTGTTAAAACTGTAACCGTTATTAAGGGAGCAATTAAGTATTTTTCAAAAATGCACAAGTCACTTGATATTAGCAAATATATAAATTTTACTTTTCTAACTTCTTTATTTAAATCCGTGACAGATTTTAATTTGGACATTATACAGGCACTTTTTTATAACAAAACAGCAGTTTTAATTTTTTTAATTTTATATATTTTTGAAAAATTTAAACAAACTTATAATTTTCATTTGAAATATAGTAAGGTTTATGAATAAATAGAATTTTTTTTTTGCTTTTTAAAGATAGAAAACATGTTTAGGTACAATGAATAAAATTAATTTAGCTAGAGTGAAATATTATATGGATAATATTAATTAAAATTTGTTTAGCTTTATTGTTTTTCATACGCTACTTGAACCAAATATGTTTAAAATGTTTTTAAAAAATCAATGACTCGTATTTTCACCACACTTTTAAGTGATTTTTGTCATATATAAAAATTAATTAATTTATAAATAAATGATAAAAGCAATTTTAAAACAAAAATGTGGTGAGAGTACAGGTCAATAATTTTGTAATTTTGTAGTTAATTTTAATTTTGCTGTATAAATATTTAATATGTTTAATCTACCCAAAACTATAATCACAGTTACTCGCGTGCAATGTGTAAAAATAAATATTAATAAAGCATCATCGGTATTGAAATTTAACAAAATTTGTATTTGAACGGTTACGAAATACAATATGATGGTGAAATGTAATTCGTAGAAACGCGAAATGAAACTTATGCGAAAATAAAGTACGTACATAAAATCCAAACATACATACACAAATATTTTATTGACATACACCGAGAAGATATTGACTTTATTGCAATGTTTGAAAGTAACAGTCAACTTTGCAAACGCGTCCTATGCATTTATGGAGGCAGAAAGAAAACAGATTCGCTTCTTCGTATGTCGAATTTGCTCCTCACTTTTTTTATTTTTTTTATTTAAGGCTTTGTACATACACGACAACTCTGTGTACATACATACGTCACTGTAGCTTCTTGGAACATTTAGCCAGCCGTATAGTGATCAAGTCACGTAGATTTGCAACCATCACCACCATAGGCGTACGTGAAAAAGATTTACCGACGTGCAAAAAAAAGGTCGTAACATATTGCTTATTGTTATCTGGAAAAATCTAATCTGTTTTTCAATCCGTGATATATGTTGTGTGGTAATTTGAATTTTTTAATATCGTAAATTAGTTTAAACCATGTTTGAGATATGTTTCTGTATAATAAAATTATTCTGCCTTTATAAAAAGTCCGCTTTAGACGGTCATAATTTGTTAACAAATATTAATGTCATGTTCAAAGGATTCTTCGTTACGCAAGAAAAAAAAAAGAAGATAGAATTGTTAAATAACGTCCATGTAACATAGACAGATGCTCATGTAAACATCCTTTACATTAATAAATATTGGTTTAAAATTGGATCTAGAGAATAAACAAAAACACCTTTTTTTTAGTAAATAAATATAACACAAAATTTGAATATTATGTTGATAAGTAAAATAATTATGAAGTCATTTTTCAAACATGTTAGTTTTTTTTAATCCAGATAGACAGTAATATGTTTTACTCAGTTACAAATTATTTGAAATTATTTGATTTTCTGAATGCATTTTTACCACTTTTATATAGTCTCTTGATGAAAAATCTGAACTTAGAATTAGCTAGCTTATGAGGGTGTGTGTGTGAGTGTGCGTCGTTCGCTTTCTCATTCGTTTCTTGTGATTGCATTTGCTCCTAGACCGTTCATCCGATTTGCACCAAATGTTCAGGGTATATTCAGTTAGTGCCTAAGATGGGCATGTAGTGCAGTGTTACCAACTTTCCGGGAAAAAAATTACTAAAATTTTTAAAATTTATTATAGCCACATTATTTATCCTATTTTAATCAAACTTTCATAAAAGATTCTCCTAGTGCCCACATAAATTATATAATTTTCCGAGAAAAAATTACTGTAATTTTAAAATTTATTTTTAGCTTCACTATCCATCTGAAATTAATCATATTGTAACAATTTGCTATCTTAGTGCAACTTAAGATGACAAATTATACTTCTGAGTATATCCTTTATCTGGTTAGATAAAGTTGCACTTGGATCTTGGTTATGGAATAATTACGATAGAACAATATAATGAAATATATATATATATAACTTTAATAAACAGATATAATAGAAACAATTACAAAATAATTACTTATAAATTTAGCGATAAAATATGAATCCAAAATGTAACTTAAACGGAGTCATTCTTACCGTGAATAGTAACTCGACTCTGACCGTCACTCTGACCGTAAGTCTCCGTTGACCGTAACTAACTCTGTCTTGAAGCTAACCCCTTTTTAAGTTACATTTTGGCCATCGAACTGGACTCTGCGGGGAGGCAACGTAAGCATAAATAACTAGTTCACTGTGCAATCAAACTTTGAACGTTATTTCAATATATGTTGAAATTGCTGACACTAGCTCAAAGTTCGATGCACAATAATGCTTAACAAACATTTACGTTTGTTACATTACCTTCCCCTTTATAAGACTTAATTCTCTAATTAAGTCTCACAAAAAAACATCCAATTCGATGTTATCCTTTAAAACTATACTAACATAACATATATTACTTAAACATATTGCTTACTAAGCAGAACAGAATGTATTACCTATATTAAAAAAATCTGAAACTTAATGAGCAAGAACATTTGAAAAAAAATACAAAGAACTTTTAAAAATTCATATTTCTAAAAAAATCATAATTAAACTGTTCTGCCAAGTATTAACTAATAAGCTAACATAATAAATTAAATAACAAACAAAAAAAAATTACACAAACATAAATATATAATTTAACCTACATATCGAGCTGAATCATCAAAAATTTTATCATTTTTTTGTTGTGCAGTGACATTGATAATTTTACTATTAACTAACAACTGCAAGATTGCAAAAATTTACATACTGACCTACATTATTATTTTTAAAGAATTTGCAAACAAGTTAAACTATTTTAAACATATTTCTGCATTACTGATAAAAAAAATTTATTTTTTTCCAACAATAATAAAATATTTACTGATTACTCTTTCTGATCAAACTACTTCAACGCGTAAACTTACAATAACTAAACCAAAACTAAACTAAACAGTAACTAAGCTAACTAAACAGTAACTAACGCACTAACACTATATTACACTACACTAGTTTTTCTACACACTAGTTCATATTCACGCACAATTTGTCCATATCGAAACAAATCAAAGAGTTATCTTTTCTCCGACGTCGGGCATGTGGATGACGCAGCCATTTTGTTCGCTGATGCCGATAGATTTTATTTTTATTTAATACTTTTGAAATTATTGTCTTACCGAACAATAATTTCCTGTTGTTTGGTTTAGTGTTCACTTGAAGCCCACCAATTAACTTTTCCCGCTTAACTTTTCTTCTTGGTTTCTTCACACACCATACTGTTTCTTTCCCGTCAAAATTCTTCTGCTTAAATAGCGCTTTTCTTTGCCTCTTCACTGGTAATATTATTTTCCTTTTCTTTTTTTCTTTTGTTTTAACTCTACTTATCACCCTTTTTCGATTATCTTTTGGTCTTGGTTTCTTCACACACCATACTGTTTCTTTTCCGTCAAAATTCTTCTGCTTAAATAGCGCTTTTCTTTGCCTCTTCACTGGTAATATTATTTTCCTTTTCTTTTTTTCTTTTGTTTTAACTCTACTTATCACCCTTTTTCGATTATCTTTTGGTCTTGGTTTCTTCACACACCATACTGTTTCTTTCCCGTCAAAATTCTTCTGTTTAAATAACGCTTTTCTTCGCCTCTGGACTGGTAATATTTTTTTCTTTTTCTTTCTTTCTTTTGTTTTAACTTCACTTATCACCCTTTTTAGATTATCTTTTCGTTTTTTGTCTACACAATTTCTCTTTGACACTTTACTACATTTATTTTTAACACTTAATTTGTCGATGCCCGTGCTGACGGTGTATTGCCTGGATCTTGCACCAGCGACTATACTGCTGTCATCGACGCTACTAATTTGAATAGACTCTTCTTCTTCGATGTGGCCTGGCATCTCAAGAGACTCTTCCTTACTAACACTGAACACAAAACTTACTTCGTCGACGTTGTATTGCCTGGATCTTTCACCAGTTACTATACTGCTGCCGTCGACGGTACTGACCTGAAGAGATCCTTCTTCTTCGATGTGGCCTGGCATCTCAGAAATCTCTTCCTTACTAATATTAACACTAATTTCGGGAAGACCAACTCGGGTCCCGAACCAGAAACGCAACCAGTGGCATACCGTTCCAACTGAACTTGGTCGCCATGCCTCTGGTAACTCAAAATAGGCTTCTTTTACTAGCCCACGAAATCTTGTACAACAAATTAGCCTAATTTCTACATCCGACCATTCTACACCCTTTTCTAACTGACTGGCGAAATCTTCTGTATTACTTTCGTCACAAAACTCAAACATTTTAACACTAACTGATGTACGTGGTAACGCTTACTTATATACCACGGAATTACGGTCAAAACTAACTTACTAATTTTTGATTCATATTTCATATATTTACTTTCGCGCACCGACTAAAATTTTTTCTAATTTTGATTATCGTAATTAAAACCAAACTATAAATACTCAGACTACTGAAACTGATTGCTCGTCAATCGATCGCACTTCTGACACCATTGTAACAATTTGCTATCTTAGTGCAACTTAAGATGACAAATTATACTTCTGAGTATATCCTTTATCTGGTTAGATAAAGTTGCACTTGGATCTTGGTTATGGAATAATTACGATAGAACAATATAATGAAATATATATATATAACTTTAATAAACAGATATAATAGAAACAATTACAAAATAATTACTTATAAATTTAGCGATAAAATATGAATCCAAAATGTAACTTAAACGGAGTCATTCTTACCGTGAATAGTAACTCGACTCTGACCGTCACTCTGACCGTAAGTCTCCGTTGACCGTAACTAACTCTGTCTTGAAGCTAACCCCTTTTTAAGTTACATTTTGGCCATCGAACTGGACTCTGCGGGGAGGCAACGTAAGCATAAATAACTAGTTCACTGTGCAATCAAACTTTGAACGTTATTTCAATATATGTTGAAATTGCTGACACTAGCTCAAAGTTCGATGCACAATAATGCTTAACAAACATTTACGTTTGTTACAATATTTTCACAGATTTTCTTAGTACCCACAAAAATTACGAGTATACCATTTTACTAGCGCACAGAAAAAATTTACTAAAATTGTTAAAAATATCAATTATGGCTACATTGTTTATGCAATATTAGTCAAATTTTTACAAAATATTTTTATAATACTCAACAATTATATAATGTTATTGTTATACAGCGTTGTCAACTGATGTTTTCAAAGTGGTTTATGTTGGATTTACCCATATGCTTCTAATTTTGTTGATATTTCTAAACCAAGTCATTATTAAGCAAAATTAAAGATTATTTTCGGACTATATTGCAGAAAACTGAAATCACTAATAAGGTGATTTTACTATATATTACTTTATGTTAATATATGTGAACATATTAGTAACAAAAATTTTATGTAAAACTTTAGATGAACAATATATTGCAGAAATATATTATCACAAACTTTGTAAACTTGAAATGATCGAATAGATAAATTTGTCATTGCAAAAATTTGCCAGCACGCTTATGAAAATCACATACGAAAAGATTGAGTGGTTGTGTTTGAAGTCGCAACACACTTGATCAACCATAACTCTTTGCTAAAGCATTTCTAAGTAGGCTGTGACATAGTGGAGTGGCAGGCAACCTAACATGCTTAAATCAACATCCGACGATTTCATTACCATAGAGAAGAACTAATCATTTATGTTTGTATTTTTAATTATTTTTTTAATAATTATTAATAAACAGTAACGTCCTGTTTTACAATAAGACGATAAAGTTACTTCTTTAAATTAAATCAAATCAAATCTCTAGAATAAAATAATTTAAAAATTATGAATCTGTCTGCGACTTGTTTAGTTTTCAGAAATCTGAAGTAGAAAATATTAGGTTATAACAAGAAAAAGCGAAAATTAATTTTGGGATATAGGGAGTAATTATTGTGAGTTAAAATTACAAGTTTAATTCTTTCGAAAATTGCAATACCACAAAGAAAAACCCGTGTATCATTTACATAAATTTGGCGCCCTTGATTTAAAACCTGTAATCAAGTATTCAAATTAATATTAATTTTTGAACCAATTACATGTTTAAGCATTCGAAAAATCGGAATGTTTTTTTGAGTTGTATTATAATCATATGTTTCTACATTTACGTGTTTTATGTTAATTTTAGTTAACTGTTTACAACAGCTAAAAAAACAATAAAACAAATTTTTGATTTCAAAGAATTTCTTATAATATATATTAGATAAATGTGATTAGATTTTTAAAGAATATACTCTTTATCAACGATACTGACTTGTGTATAATTCAACATGCTGTATATTTATGAATGTTATTATAATTTATATAGTTTCGAAAGTTGTTCTTTGAAATGCCGTGACGAATTTTCTAGCTTGTAACTTAAATTATGTAAATTTGATAATAGTTGAAGAATTTTTATTCGATTCGGCGGTATGGCTAGACTATAATAGGAGACTACTGAAAAAACCTATAAAATACGTTATTGGTTGAATGTTTTGTAAGAATAACAGATTTTATTCGGAAATTACCTATGTATTGCATCAACGATGTTTACGTATTCTGCTAGAGTAATAAAATCGTTGTTGATGGCATTCTTAAGACTGACACTTCTATTTTTACTGTAAATGGTCGATCTTAATTGGTGATCTACTTTTTATCTCTCAAGGGACGGCATGTTAGTTTATCGGCAAAAAAATGCAATTGTTGCAGATTTTTATTTTTAGTTAGTATACTATTTCAAGTACCTATATTAGTTCTTAATCATTTGCAATTTTCATTAAAACAGCTGTTTATTTAACCGTATTTATATTTATATTTACGTAATTTGAAATGAATAATATAAAAATAGTTTTTGCTAATATATCAAAAATATAGATTAAGATCAATAATAGCACGTAATTCGTTTTTACAGTTTTTGCAAAATTTACAAAACTTAAATAAATAAATCACTCTTTATTAATATTTTATTTATAAATTTTTATAATGTCGTTATTAGAATTATGTCGAAGTTAGAAATACAGTATATTATATACATCTGTTTTGAGAATTTGAAAATTGCATTCATATCATTTAAATTATTTTACTTATTTTTATTTATAATTGAAATGACTGTAGTTAATATTTAATTAGTAATCTTATTTTAAATTAAAACGGCCAATAGAGCAACAATTGTAGAGATTGATTATAGTTTAAATGATTGGACATACTGCTGAAGTTTTAAAAAGAATTATTATCATTATTAAAGTATAACTTGAAAATAAAGAGACAGGCAATATTTTTTTTATATAATCAAAATATAAATGAACACCGTCATTCTTTTCTAGTAATACACATTTTTTATTTTGAATTTGTAGGTCTACACTACAGAATGTCTGGATTATAAGTTTTCAAAATACTTGCGATTTCTTTTGTCTTTTGATTTGCCTAACATAATCTCGCTGCTCTTGAGGGATTCTTCTATTAAATTAAATTTTTATTTCTATACTATCTTTCAGAATTAGCAAATCTAAAATTATAGCACACTGAAAAAAAATGGTTGATGATTTTTGCTAATATTTAAATTGTTTAATTTTCAAACTAGGATATTTTCTGTTTTCTAATTATATTAGATGAAACTTATACAAGAATTGACAATATAAATATATATTTTTGTTTGTTTTATATTTATATATTTTTATTCGTTGATTTATTTCAATATTGGATTATTTTTGAAATAATAATTAAATTTTAACAACTCCTGTTATTGAAATATTATCCAAGTAAATAGACAATACATTTAATAATTTAGCTATGTTTTTCTAATTAAATGAAATAACTATTTCATTTGTAATTAGTTTAATTTTAATCATGATTTAGGATGTTTCATTCTAAACTTGGATCACGAAAGATAAAAGTAAAAGCTGAATTCTTTCTCATAAAACATTAAATATTATTCTAAACCATTATAGTTTGTTTAGTTACTAAATATTATTTAAAAACTAACTTCATAACATACTATGTATTTTCCTGCATAGTTCTAACAGATGAAGACCAGATGACAAGCAGAATCACTTTGTGTGTAGTGACATAGTGCATGGATTGGCAAAATGTATATGTACCTTCGAGTACGCTAGCTTCTGGTTTTCTTCCTCATGCACAAGAACAGTCATTGTAAATTCCGTACCGTATCGCATATTCATTAAGGAGCGATCATGGTTGTGCGCACATAGTAAACAAAATGCGGCGCATGTTGTCTCATTAGTTTCGTCGACTTGAAGTTGAACGTTTTAACAGACCTGTATATAACGTACTTCCAGCTGGATTGAATATCATCAGGCTGTAGGCGTATTTGCAAATTCTAACTGCAATCGGAATGTATTAATATTTGATTATTATTGATCAGAAACTACGTATCAAGACATCACATGAGAAATTTACTAAAATAAAATCGGTAAAATAATGATGCACTTTTCAATATTTATTTTAATATGTAAAAATGAACAAATTTAGTAAAATTTATCACTTAATGAATAGTGATGATAGTAATATACGTGATGACTGTCGACTGTATGGTTAAGTATTGTTTCGATGAAAACGTATGTTGAGTTCGTCAAAACATCGATTATTAATAAATATTATACAAAACTACAACTTGAAGCTGTTTTATTTTAACTTTTTCTTTTTTTTACAGCAAATGTAACTTTAGTATAAACATTTTGTATTATATTTTTAAAAAATTGAAAAATAAAAATAGTTCTCAGTAAATTATCATATACGTTTTAGTGATTTTACCAAAGCTTCATCTGCAATAATATTGACAAATAATTTCAAATATGATATAATAATTAACTTTTATCCAAATGCTAGTAAGAACCATATATAATAATTCAAATTATAATATTTTTTTATTGGTTTATTATTTTATTATAGGTTTAATTAATAATATTATATTATTTTACATATTTTTATAAATAAAATATAGATTATTGTGTAAATATTTTAATAATATAATCTGATTTTGTAATCTACATTCTATTATACAATTTAATTTAAATCTCACGAACTCATACTAGTAAAATTAGAAAGAAAAATCTAAATAAAATATTCCTACCTGCAGAATTAGACTTTTTTTCCATGTGTGAACTGAAGTAGTAGCATATGACATCATGGCATGCATGTGTATGCTAATTTCTCGATGGTACCTGAAGGCAGAAGGTCTCGGCCATCATATACATATGTAATAAGCGGACGGTCTCGCTTTTAACATTCTTTCCTTCGGGCTCTTAGCGTTTGCTGGTTCGCTCGCCCGCTCGCTCGTTTACGTCTCCCAGGCCCCAGCCTTCGTGTTCGCTGCTCGGGCCTTAATGACTCTTTGTTTTTAACCTCCGGTACGGTTGTTCAAACTGACGCACATTGCTGCTGCCTGTTGCTGCTGTTGTGGTTGCTAGGCAATACCGCGGTTGTGTGTCCATCATAACATAGTTGGTTCACAAACAGGAATTATATTTTATTTTTTCATTTTTGATTGATTTTTGTTTAATGTTTTGTTTCATCGCCAATCAAATTATAGTAATAAATAATACTGATTTACTGAATTAATCATATTTGAAGTACAAGATATTTGAAGATTTTACTTTTTGATATCTATAATAATAATAATAGTTTATTTCTCAAATATTTATTATTTAAAATTTGCAATTATTAAGTCTGCTTTAGATGATTATAGCTTGCTAGCAAATATATCTTGATATCATGTTTACACGAGCGTCGTTACGCGCAACATAGATACTGTTTCAGTGTTTATTTCATACCTAAGAAGAGTTAAAATTAGCATAAAAATAAATGTAATAACAGAATTAACAGATATTAATAGTACATTTAGAACAGGTACAAAATCATGTATAAATATAAATTTTCATTTATTAGGAAATCGAAACCTATAAATTATGAAAAAATATATTTTGTAAATGTAAAATACAAGGATGTTTTGGAAATTGTTGCTGTATTAAAAATAAATTACTTTATACAATATTCACGATGTATGTGTTTAGTTTATTTTTTAAAAAAGGTAATTTTATAAATATTTTAAATTTCAGCAAAATAAAAATAGTAATACTCATGAAATAAAAATTTATCATATGAAATATTACTCTCCATTTTTTTATTTTCATTTTTATAATTGATATTTTTCAAAAATTACAATAACCACACAAAATAAAATAATGAGAAATAGTTTTTATATAGAAACAAATTATTACTATTCAAGTATTTATTCTCAAGAACGTTTAAAAAACAATTATTGTAGAGTTTTGAAAACATTCTAACATAAAATTAAACTAATCGCTTTTGCATTCTTTGTATGTGAAAAAAATGTAATGAAAAACTATGACTCTCTATTTGTATTATATATATTTTATAATAATTTAAATCATTTAAACATTAGCATTTTATTTCACATGTGTATATAATCTACATAATTTAATACATTTATAAAAAAATATTTGTTGTTTTTGTTTAATATTAATAATATATTTTACAGAAGAAAAATATTAACACATCAAAAGCAATTATAATAATATTTAAAATTATTTATTGCGCCTCAAGAAAAATATATATATATAATGTTAATAAACAAGTTCTATATAAAAACAGTAGACGCGATTTTTATCAATAGTACATATAAGTATATGTATGCATAACTTTAAAAGTTATTATATTATTTTTTTTTATTATTTTATTTGACTTAATAACAGCGTTGGTGTCCACGTTTGCTGATAATGAAGCAGTAAATTTTCTTGTAGTATTTAAATTAATCGTTACCATAGTTTATTTTTAATGTATGACTGACGCCTCCAGTCTTACCTAGAACCTAGAACTTATCTGTAAGATGGTCTTATTGATTTGAAAATATTGCTTTTATATCTGTTGCATTTCTGTTTTAAAGTTGATTTATTCAAAGTTATGAAAGTCAAGAATGTGTTTTTAATTATTTTTGTTGTAATGTAGAATTTGCTGTATTATATAATATATACACAGGGTGTTTCACTTAAACACTTTAAAGGGGTATTACCACACTGACACTTTCAAAAATCGATTTTTTTTTTGAATTTTTTTGGAAGCTTATAGTGTGTAGAAACGGTTTGTGTTGAAACGGTTTCTCGAAATTGGAATTGAGAAATATTAATTTTTTAAAGTATCAATAAATTTGGTACGATTCCTATACCACTTTTACTTATTTAAAATGAGGTTATAAATTTATAAAATATTGTACTATATTTTATTTGGAAGTAAAGAATTTGCATTTATAAATATTAGATTTACAATACGAGTATCCATGTGCCGTAAAGATTGTATCTTCATCACTTGTTAGTCTATCTGTGCATAGTCACGCATTGGACAATGATCACTGACATATCATTTGGTCATAATTGGCTATGAATTTCTCCAGTACATACTCGGAATCTGTAGTCAAGAATTTGACAAATGATTGTTACTATAAATTGTGATTTACGGGACATTTCTTGTTATTGTATTTTAACAATTGATGTGAGAATCAATTAATTTAAGATCATCTGCATAAAACGTTGATAATAAAAAGATTTTTAGTTATCAGCGTGATTAAGATCAATTAATTAGACTTTTTAAAACAATTGACTTCACTACATGATCAGCTAACAACGTTTTATACAACAAATCTTCATTATGATACAAATAAATTATAAAAAATCAATTCTATTTAATTATCATTACAAATATGACTTGATTTTATTTTGTAGTAGTAATTTTCTCTATATTTATGTATGTAAGAATGTAATACATTGCTAACTCGTTAAACAAAACATAAATTTACTTCAAACGTCACAACATAAGTTGTAAATAGATATAATTATATTTGCATATGCATATTATATTTTAGCAAGCAATGTTGAAAAGTTTAGTTTTCACTGTTTTAAGAATATGTTCTTGAAAATGACAATCATACATATTTTATATAATGACAGATTTGTTTGTTTAAAAATAAATTTATATTATTATTATTTTGTTGGGAAACAATAAATGACGCTTTTTAATTTATTTGAATTTCATATTCAGATCTTAATATGTTATAACTTATCTTGACAGAGATGGACGTACATTGAGTTGACGTGAAAAGTGTTTTCCAAGAGCAAATAGTGGTAGGAATAAAAGAACATGTCTGAGAGGTGTCATGAATGTAGATGAATCAAAGTAGTATGCCTAGATAGAAATGTTTGGCGGGAGGAAATTTTTGCTTGATTAAAAAAGTTTGTCAAACTCTCATAAGTACATAGCGTGAAAGTGCATCTCTCTCTCTCTTTCTCTCTCTCTTTATATATATATATATATATATATATATATATATAATTTATTATTAAATTATACTGATACAAGCATATATAATAACAACTTTGTATATAAACAATGTCTAATAATGCAAATTTCATGAAATTTAAATTTTACATTTTATGTGTATGTTATTTTGTATTAGATAATTACATACATATTCATAGTCAAGATAACTGTATTGAAATATAACGCTTTTTTTTCTCATAAAATTTTAATTTAAATATAGGAAAAAATCTAATAAATAGAAAGAAGTATGTTTTTATCAGTTTCACTAAGAAAATTATTCTTAGATTACAGTTTTTCTATCATTCTCGAATATATATTTATTTATATATATATATATATATATATATATATATATATATATATATATATATATATATACATATAATATATAGCTCGATCACTCATTCGTTAATCAAATTTTGTAAAAGCATTTTTTTTTAATTATGCACGTAATATTGATAAAAAATTTAAGATAAGTTTTAATAATGCTTAAAAAATTTATGATATTATTTTTGCAAAATGTTACCAAAGTTTTATGGAAAAATACTTATTTTTTTATGTATACATATTGGAATTGAAAAAAAAAACTTAATATGTTTTTTATTTGCAATTTTCAACTTTTCCATTGGAACTCTTCATGTATCTTATTAAAATAGTATATTTGAAACTAAAAACAATATAATTGAAAAAAAAATGTATTACAAAAACATCTGTGAATCTTAATATTCAATACTTTTTTTTATATTTACAGTTACGTTCTATATTTCTATTGTATTCAGTAATTTGTTACGTTTAATTTATGAAACCAAATTGAGTATTGTACGGGATCTTTTATGTATAGTTTACGGAAATGAATACGATAGAAACAGAGAAACCGTTCGACAGAACAACCAATATAAACGAATCTCATTATTTGATCTTGATTTGTTGTCAATCTAATCTTCTCCCGTTCATTTATGTAAAAGGAATGCAATTTGTTCTCTAACTGTTTTACCGCTTTTGTTTTCACTCAAAACAGATGAAAAATGAAAGCTCGTGCGATCGGCAGCTGTCTTAATTTTCTAGTTTGGATGGGGGGGTGGAGGGGGGATGAAGTATTGACAAATGAACGAAAGCCCACTCGTGATTACAAAGTATGAGCAATGCCTCTTAAATGCCTTGTCAATAATTTTATGATTAATTACAACTTGAGACCTTATTTATTGACTACATTAAACAAACGCCCCATTTATTGTTCCCGAAAGAAAGTAGGCTGTGTGGGTGATATGAAATCTTTTTTCAGTTAAAAAAATAGATTAGATTCGTTAAAGTTAAATCACTTGCAGCAATTTATTCATTAATTTTAATGTTCATGAACATAGTTAGCCATGAAATGTACTGCCTGTAGCGATATAATTAAAATTATTAATGAATATTTAATTAAACAGCTTTTAAATATGAATTAATGTTTAATTATAGTATATAGAAAAAAATTAAAAATTACTATAAAAAGTAGACTTGGGTTTAGCATACGATCTTACTGGAAAGGTCAATAAAATAGAATGAAGTAGGTATTAGATTTCAACATAGGTTAGTAGGTATCTCATCTAACTATATTGACCTCAGTGTATCAAACTCTTCTCAAAGTAAAATTTATACTAGTAGAAGTAACTTTTATGATACTTAAAGAACAAATTTTGCACATAGTTATGAAATATATTGATAATAAAATTTTAGTATTAAAATATTTAACTAACTGTATATGCATTTCTACTAATAACTTAAGAAGGAAGTTATTGCTAAAATTAATCATATTCCGTAATGCTTACAACAATTTGTTATGATTGTAAATATTCTTTATAGTGTTCGTATGTTTAGATTACAAGTCATTCTTATATGCATACAGCAAAACTGATTTTTATGTTGTTAATGTTTTGTAAATTATAAATATTTGAAAATATCGAAATTTGTTATAACTTCAACCTATTAAAAAAATATTTAAAAATCTTAAACAGAAATTTTAGTTATTTATCACTAATCGAAAACAAAAATGGTAGTTAATTTTATCTTCATACATAAATTAGCGTTTAAAATTGAACTTACATTTAAATTTCTTATGCTTATTCCAGGGTGGCCAAAATCTGGAAAACCGGGAAAACCGGGAAAAGTCAGGGAATTTGGTGGTCCTGGAAAAGTCAGGGAAAAGTCAGGGAATTTCATTTGTAGTCAGGGAAAAAATTTGTTTGGCGAAGTTACAAAATTACAAACACAAATTTTGAGTAAATGTTATGCAAATTTGTAATTGTATTATTATAAAATCGGAAAAAATTAATGAGTTTCACTTTTAGTATATTCAAATTAATCTTTTTCAATTTTTTCATACCTAGACTTAGAAATCTTTATTTATGGTTATTTGAATTTACCGCGCAAAGTATTCGACTACGTTCAGTCGACATAACCTCTCATAAAAGAGAACATAAATACATACACTCAAACCCCACTTTATCTGCCAATTTGAACTCACTTTATCTGTGGAACTAGTCGGGTGGTAACACTTAAACACGTTAGATGGCTGCACCAATCTTATATTTAAATATTATGAAATATCATAAAAAAAAGTTTATTTATTTAAAATACTTTCGATTTTGTTCATAGTTTATAATAATATAATAAACAAAATTAAGTAATTAAATTAAATTTACCTCATAATGTGTTTTGTGACATATGTGACGCAGTAGAATACAGAACCAGGATGCGGAACGAGTATGCGCAGTGGTATGCAGGTAAAGTGAGGTTTCCGGTCCTGTTTTGGCAGATAAACTGGGGTTCGTGTGTATATTATAACCGGTTGTGATCATGTTGAAACATGTGCTAATGATGTGAGAATTTCATATAGTCTATATGAGGTCTATATTAGATTTGAAAATCCATAATAGATTTTTAAATCTGATACATACGTGTGACAAATCGTAAACGTTTGATGATATCAAACAAGTGTTAATCCAGACAGGTATGTATTATTTAACTCCAGTATTTATATTGATTGTTACATTTAAAGTTTGTTTTTTTATTCGAAATCATTGTTAATATTAACGTAATGAAACTGTCATTTTTTATTTACATGATTTATTTAATATTTTAATAATAATTTCTTTAATTTTCTATTTTAATTAAATTTTGTAGTTTTAAATAATGTTTGCTCTGCCATTAAATGTGTTTTTTTCTGTTCTAGCATTATGTCGAAATATAAAAAGACGACATTCAACTCAAATTGGTTACTGAAAGAAGAATACAAAAACTGGGTTTCTCCAGTTGAGAACAATTCTCATTCTGTATATTGCAAAACATGTCGCAAAACTTTTGATTTGAGTAATATGGCTGAGCAGGCTTTAACTAGCCACATGTTTGGTAAAAAACATAAAAGCTTCATGGAAAATATATATGGTTCAGCTAGTCTCCTTGCGTTTTATCCAAAAAAAGAATCGTCATCAGCTCAACCAGCAAGTAAGCTTATCCTGGAATAATTTTATATTTTATAAGAGATTTATATTAGTAAATAGTTTTTTCACCCCAGGGCTTTTTTACCCCATTCTACCCTACATTTAATTATTTTATTTATTTTAATAAATTTTAAACATTTTTTTACAGTGCAAAAGGAAATAATTGATCATCCGGCCATCCCGGTTGAAAATTCGAAAGCTATGGATAGTTCGGCCACTGCTTCCACAACTGCTCCTCTAGCTACATCAATCAGTCGATCTTCAGCTGTTCATTCTACTACAAATTCAACAGTTAAAACTGTTACGAAATCTACAAGCCAGCCTAGAGGAATAGTTTCCATGCTCGAAAGGAACAACGTAACGAAATCAGAGATTTTGTGGTGCATGTATATTGTGCATAAACACGGTTCTTATCGAAGTGGGGCTGATGCAGTCAGTCTGTTTCCTCTGATGTTTCCAGACTCGGAAATTGCATCTCGACTGAAACTACAGCGAAGTAAAATATCGTACGGAACATAACCCTGCGGGATTTTAGATGGTAGATATCGGGAGTTGTGGACTACATACTACTCACAATGCGTACAAGAAAGCCATGAAAATTACTTCTTGGAATATTGACTCATTTTTGAGGGCACTGTATTACCTTTTTTGCTATACCCCTGCCCGTCGTGATGACTACACCAAATTTTCCGGATCTGTGATATTTCCTCTAAAATTTTGCGGGATCCGTTGGGTTGAAAATTTTAAAGTCGCTGAGCGTACTCTCAGCATTCTCCCAAATGTTCACAAGTACGTTGAAGGTATAAAAGAAACTAATAAAGCCCCTTCCTGCAACAGTTTTGAAGTCGTAACTTCTGCATTGAAGGATAAATTTCTACCTGCAAAACTAGCTTTCTTGCAATCGCTTTCTTCCGAAGTTGAACCATTTTTAGCTCGTTTTCAGTCTAATGCACCTCTTTCGCCTTTGTTGTACGAATCACTGACGAGCATGGTACAAAGAATCATGAGTCGGTTTGTAAAGGACGACGTTTTGAAATCGGCAACAAGCATTTCCCAAATCGATCTCAACAAAGATTATAATTTGTTAACTGCTCAGAAAATTATTTTGGGATTTTCCGTTCGACATGAGCTTCGCAAGGAAAGAAATCTCAAAGAAGTCGACGTTTTGACATTTCGCAACGACTGTCGCAAAGCACTGAAAGAATTTTGCATTTTAATTCTTGCAAAATCGCCACTTATCTTTCCCTTAACTAAAGGCATTTCCTGTTTTGATCCTGCTGTAGTCTTAAATCCTAAAGTCAGATCTCTTCGACTGAATAAAGCTTTAGACATTTTCGTGCAGCATAATTTGGTTTCAGGATCCAAAGCAGATGCAATTAAGAGAAATTTTGATACTGTATGCGAACAACCTCTCTTCGTTGAGACATTATCAAATTTCTCCATTGCAAACCAAAGACTTGACGATTTTTGGATAGCCGTAATCCCAAAGTCAGAAAACTTCGTTAACTTGCGACTTTTCCTGAGAATCATTCTGATTATGTCTCACGGAAATGCTTTTTCAGAAAGCGGGTTTTCAATAAATAAAGAGATTTTGATTGAGAATCTGGCAGAAGAATCTCTGATAGCGCAACGGATTGTCTATGACGCTATTTCGTATCATGGAGGTATAGAAAACGTCAAAATTAATAACAGTTTAATTCACGCTGTTAGAAATTCATCTGATCGTTATTATGATGCCCTGAAGAAGAAGAAGGAGAATGAGGATGAAATTTCTAAAGAAAAAACCAGAAAACGGCGGAACACAGAAATGCTAAAGGCACTTGGAGAAAAGAAGGCGAAACTCCTAGACGAAGCTAGAAGGAAAGTTGAAGAAGTGGAGTTAGAAATGAAGCAGATTATTTAAAATGCAGGAAATTCTTTATGTTATATTAATTGTTACACGTAAAATATTGTTTATGTCCTAAAATATGGATTGATTCTTGTGAATTTGCTTGAAACCAAATTCAAAATATGTTTAATTCAATGTTGACTAATAATAATATTAGTCATATTAAATACATATTAACCGTTTGAGTGCTATGCGTTTTTAAAGAAACTGTGTCTAAAGTGCTATGGCTATTTTGAATAATTCAGAAATAAACAAAGTGGTGTACAAAAAATGCTCTATCTTGGACAAATATCAACCAATTTTAATAATTCTTTTTTTATTATACAGATAAAGTATTAAACTATAGGAGTGTGATATAAATAACAATTAATAATCTTTATATCTATTAGAAATATTCTTACAAAAATTAAATTTATAAAAAAAAATCTCAACAATTATGTTGGTCCAGGCGTCTCGAAAAAATTATTCGTTAGTTTGGAAAATTGTTTTGTCGGAGGAATATTGGTAAATGTCAGCATTTCCTCCATTCCTGAAGAAGCAGAAGAGTCAGAAGACTCACTTTCTACTCTTAGTCTTTTTCTTCGATACGTAATAACACTACTGTCATCACTACTTGTATCCGACATCTCATTCTCCGTCGAGTCACTATGCATAGAATCCACATCCGAAATCATAGTATGTGGCATGTAAAAAAAGTGCAAAATCGAATTAAAATAATTCTGATTTGTAAAAAAAAACACCAGTCGTTACAAAAAGCGCGGGTAGTAAGAACATTTGTACACCAGCCATCGGACAAACTCATACTAAACATAACGGCGCGATAGCGCTGCATCGCACTTTTCGCAAGGAACGAATGCAGCGCTATCGCGCTTCTCCGCACTCTAACGGTTAAATATGTACGTATTATTTATATGAAGACTGAAATACGTGTAATTCGTTGTGATTTTGAAATACATATGTTTAATTAAATACTTAAAACCGATGTTTGTATTTTTTACTCCTCATTATAATTAATTAAGTTTGAGGTTGTAACTCATCTTTATCTAATTTTAAACCGATTTTAATCAATATTTTGTGATTTACAGTACTTGGGAATTTATATTTGTTTAAATATAAAAGTCAGGGAAAAATGAAAAAAAAATTCTGGAAAACCGGGAAAAGTCAGGGAAATTGGTTTTCACAAAGTTTTGGCCACCCTGTTATTCTAAACGTATATTTATCTGACAATTTTATCAGATATAACTTAACTTGATCTAACAATAAGTATTGTTAAATTAAAGTGCACCGGATCTTACAATTAGTACAGCCATCAAATTTTTCCGTCACTGAGAAACAATAGAAAAGTAATGCTTTTAAATCAATGTGATATGATACATTTTACCTTCATGATACAAACCATTTCACTCCCTACATTCTGCAGGTAACTGCATTACCAAGATGGTCCGATAATTTCTTTAAGTGGCTCACAATGTTCCCACTTTCAGTCGGCATCCAAAAAGATAAAAGACCAACGAAAAAAAATGAGGTCCGAGCATTCCAATGACCACTGTGATCCATTTTCCATTCGACATTCAACACGGGAAAAAATAGTTCTGATAGATTTAAATGCTGTTGTGTTTGATGTTATCCGATGACTTTTAATGTGTTTTGATGATGATTTTTCTGTCACATACCGATAGAGGAAACGGATATGCTCTAAAGATATTTGTTTCGTTTAAAGCGTTGTCGAATTAATCTCGATGGGGATTTGACAGAATGATAGGATTTTGTTCTTGTTTCGTCTTTGTTTGTATGTATACATGGTATGTTTTCTGTCATGCATCATTTAATCAAGGCGATAACGGTAATATTGTCAAAGCAGATTAATAATGTATTGCATCTAATTATTTAAGGTTAGATAACAAAGAATGATTTTTTTTTATATTAATAAACAGCAGGATGTTTTTGATTGTTAACAATGAATTATATGAGAAACAATTTAGAGGTTAGTAGATTATGTTTAGATATTTTGCTTGACCGAGTTTAAAACAATATTTATAGTTCTTTAGTTTCATTTTATTGACATTTACTTAGTTTATATTTAAAGCAATATTTTTAAAATTTAAAGATAATATTCCATTTTGCAGGAATTTACATTATTAATAAACACTAATAACATTTTTCTCATAGCTTATGGCGGCTATACTAGCTAAAGTAGATTTATTGTTTATACCTTCTTCCACTTTATTTATTCTTTGCTTCTTATATTTTTATTTACTTTTTCTGCTGATCTACAGCTTAAAAAATTAATTAGTAATTATATACTAAAGTTGAGAAGACATTTTCATAGTCGAATTGTATTTTTTCATGAGAAACGTAACATCTTTGGAAATAAGAGTATGAAGTTATAATACTTTTACTATTATTTAATCAATTTTCTATTGATAACAAAATGAAAAGTTTAATTTAATGTTAATTATTGCTTGATTTTAAATAACCGCAGAAAACAGATATGCTTTGAAACTGTTATTTTTGAAAATAATTTTAATTGACATTTTCAAAAAAAATAAATAATAATAATACTTTCTGCATTAGCTATTGTATATATTTTTATAAATAACTGTAAGTAATTAATGTTTTTATGTAATAAAAATTATTTACAGGTGACAGATGATTGAAATTCCGAATCAAATTCAAAAAAGAGACAAATGTCAGTTTTTTTTTTTACTTACTAGTAAGTTTAGTTAAAGAAAGTTAATTTTTCAAATTAGAAGTAAAATAACTAACGATTCGTTTCAATATTAATAGTGACAAAACTTATTTATTATTTTCTTTTTAATTTTATTTTTATTTAAATATTTTTGCTTTTACTAAGGTAATCCGCTTTAAGCACACAAATACATATTGCATAATATAACTGAGTGTTTTATTATTATATTTATATATACATACACAATCACGCTATGTACCTATAAGGGTATGGCACATTTGTTTTATTTAAGCAAAAATAAGTTTTCGCCAAATGCTTCTATTCAAACGAACAATTTTTGCTTTGTCTTTATTTATATCTCTCCTATATTTTCTTTTATTTTTATTTTTTTATTATTTACAATCTTAATTCTAATTATTGTGTTTTTTTTCCAGACCGGTGTGTCGTAACTGTCCGTGGACAACAGGCGACGGCACCACCGACGACGGTGGCATGTCCGCCGCCGACGCTCTCTCACCCGGTGGTGGAAGTGGCGGTGGTGTATCGCCACCAGCACTACCTTCACCTCCTGGCAAACTAGGCTCACAAGCACCGCCCTTGCCACCCGGTGGACTACAAGATCCGTCTGCTTGCGATCGTTTGCTTGCCAAGGGATCACCGTTTGTACCTGCAGCCGCTGGACCCGATCCTCAGAGGCATTCGCAAAGCGATGATGATTCGGGATGCGCTTTGGAGGAGTACACGTGGGTACCGCCTGGATTACGACCTGATCAAGTAAGTTTTTTTTTTTTTTAATAATTTACTACATGTATTTTTTGTATATAGGTATATTTTCCGTTATGGTAAATAGAAAAGATATTAATTGGGTAACAACGATAAATCTGAAATATTAGGAATATACGTCCGATGAGTAGTTGGAGTGGTATGATTGAGAGTGTTTTGCGTGAGCGAAAGTTTCCAAGTAATAAGAATAAAAGAGCATGTATGAGAGGAATTATGAATGTGGATGAAGCGAAAGTTGCTTGTTTGGATAGGAATGTTTGGAGGCGACTGATTTCGGGATGATGAAAAGAGTTTGTGCCACACCCTTTTGGGTACATGGCGTGATTGTGTATGTATGTATGTATGTATGTATACATTTATTATTATTATTTTGTCTTTAAATCTATTTTATCTTTATTTAAGCACATTTACTTATGACACAATACAACACACATACGCAATAGTTTGATTAGTTTTATTAGTTTTATTGCTGCCAAAAATGGAGTTATCATTGTATATGTAGTTTAGTTTAGAATTACTAGCATTACGGATAGAACCACAATACTTAAATAGGAAAATAGATGCTCTGTTAAAGTACACGAAATTTAATTCATACAAAAATCTAATCGAATTATTATTTGAAATTGTATGAACATGTATGTTACATTAAATTTTTTAAATATATTTTTAAATTTACTTTGTTAACAGACAATTTACTAAATTGTAGATGAACATTTAGTTAAACTATTTTATAATTTTAACAATAAAATAGTTCATCCACTTGACTATTTACATCATCATTAACAATATTAAAACAAGATTAGTTTACATCAGTGATTCCCAAAGTGGTCCAGGTGGACCCCCAGGGGTCCACGGAAGACTCGACGGGGGTCTACGATGGCGAGAAAAAAAAATGGGGGTTCACTGGTTGTAAGTGGGGGTCCACGAAAATTTATCTGGTTTCGATCGTAAAGAACTAAAATGTTGGCTTGGCTGTACCTATCAATGTAGGGCCTACATTGTAGGCAGATAATACACTAGGTACTAAAAAAAATTCCAAATTTTTCGGTGATTTTTGACAGGCTTTATTTCGGTGCAAAATGGTCGTATTGAGACTTTAAAAAAAGCATTTTGAAGCTTTATGATTCAAATTTTCAGATTTTTGCTAAAATATTTTAGGAGTTACGGTTCTCATGCAATACTAACAGATAGCGCAAAAAAATAATATTGCAAATTTTTTGCTTGTTTTTTTTTTGTCCACGGGTGTGAAAATTTTTTTTCAGTTAGGCCGGCATATGGATCTGATAGCCTGTTTATTTAGTATTAATTTCCTTTTTTTTAAACCTCCGTTAATTTTTTTGAGTAGTGTATTTTAAGAAAGTCAGCGACTGTTAACTTGTAAAAACTTGCATATTCGATATTTTGAGTACAACGCGTATCGAGACTTGCAAAGCGCCGCCCGCTAGCCAGCCAGCAACGCTAGTTAAGACGTGCATAGGGACGAAATACGACTTGTACTGTGCTTGCAATCTTGCATGAACTTGTTTGATTCTTCACCAATATAAATACGAATGCCAAGAACAAACGTTACTCATTTGCTTTACTCATTTGCTGTGCTCATTTGTTTCGGGAATTTTGAAAAGAAACGTGTGAGTGAATCGATGTCAGTGTTTGCCAGTGCCGGAAAAAGTAAGTATACCTGCCTATTTGTTATACATACTTTTATTTTATATTGTAGTAATATTATATTATTTGTTATGTTTGCGTGTAGTAGGTACGTAATAAAAATTAAATACTGAACAGGGCCATTATTCGATACTTCTATAAAAGAACAGAAAGCCGAGAAAGATTGAACTTTTAGTACTTTTTATTATAAAATTATTTATTTACCCGACTGTGGTGATTCACTAAAAGAGAGTTATTATAATTGACCTGCATGTTTGTACATATTTCAGTGCCCTCGTAGTTGCTAATGCTAAATGACTAAAAATATTTTCATAAAATGTACCACTCGTATAGTAATGTATCAACGTAATAAATAAAACATTAAAATCGCGGTGTTTTGACGTCAAAATATTCTTTAAAAGTATTTTCTCTCGAATTTACAGAAATGTATCAAAATATAATTAATCAAAAAATGTTTTGCATTACATTAAAATAGATTCAATCTTAGCGGCTTATTGCTTTTAATAATTAAAATCAGTTTTGCCGCCGGCATTTTGGTTTTTTCATTGCAATAATTAACTAATTATTCCCATTCAATTCTGTTCAAATAGCCATATCCTGTTAAAATCACCTTATGATTACTAAAACAAACTTTTTTTTTTCTTTACACGTAGGTAACTGATACGAAACATGGCTGAATCTAAGAAGAAATGTCGACAATACAGTGTTCAATATTTGAAATTTGGTTTTGTTCCATCAACGGCCGACAAACGATTGCCCATATGCCTTTTGTGCAACAAAGTTTTGAGCAATGACTCGATGAAACCATCGAAGCTCGAAGATCATCTAAGAAGGTGTCATCCTGATAAAATAGGCAAAGATTTAAAATATTTTCAAACATTGAAGGAAAAATATGAAAGAAGACCCACCGTGCAAAGTATGTTCGCTTCAACGTCTCAAAGTAACGATGATGGCTTGCGGGCATCCTACAATATCTCATTGCTTATCGCGAAATCTGGAAAACCGCACACCATCGGTGAACAGTTAATTTTACCCGCTGTTGAAGAGGTTTTAAAAACTGTTCTGCACAAACCTCCATTTGACGTACTTAAAAAAATTTCTTTGAGTAACAACACTGTACAAAGGCGTATTGATGAAATGAGCTCTGATGTTGAAAGCTTCTTGTGCAATTATCTGCAAACAACTCATTTTTCTATTCAATTGGATGAATCAACATTACCTGGCAATGAAGCCTTATTATTGGCATATGTTCGATTTGTTATGGACGAAGAAATCCATGAAGAGCTACTATTCGCGAAAACTTTGAAGACGGACACAAAAGGAGAATCAATATTTAATGTCCTGAGCGATTTTCTTAAGGAAAAATCGATTCCATTTACAAACATTACTTCGGTGGCAGCAGATGGAGCTCCTGCCATGTTCGGGCGATATCGTGGGTTTATAAGCCATCTTCAAAGAATTATACCAGGAGTAACTGCAATTCACTGTGTCATACACCGACAACACCTGGTAGCGAAAAATTTGAGTGATAGATTGCACCAATCGCTTCAATTTGTGATTAAAGCAGTTAACAAAATAAGAAGCAACGCGTTAAATACCCGTTTATTTGCACAATTGTGCGACGAAAATGATGAAGACTTCCAACGATTACTCTTACATACTGAAGTACGCTGGTTGTCGAAAGGTGCATGTTTAACAAGATTTTACTCACTTTTTGAATCAGTTTTAGAGTTTTTGGAAAGTAAAGATCCAGATTTAAAAGAAAATCTGATCAAATTGAAAGCAGACATCGCGTATTTGACAGATTTGTACAAAAAATTTAATGACATTAACTTGCAGTTGCAAGGGGACAGCCTAAATTTAATAAAAACAAAGGGTGTAATTTCGGCTTTTCTTGGAAAATTGAAATTTATGAAGCAAAATATTAGTCGGCGCGAATTCGC
Source organism: Clivina fossor (assembly GCA_963966155.1). NCBI lineage: Eukaryota > Metazoa > Arthropoda > Insecta > Coleoptera > Carabidae > Clivina > Clivina fossor. The sequence continues at coordinate 5,286,684 of OZ014553.1, read as the reverse complement.
ACAGTTTCCAAACTTATCACAGGCAGAATGTCTTGATGAGGATATTCAGACATACGTTCAACATTTAAATGCCTTGCATGATGACTTCAAAAATAGATTTGAAGATATTCTGACGATGGAAATACCACCATGGATCATAAATCCATTTGATGAAACGGAAGTGGCGAATGTGGTATTGCAAGAGGAGCTACTCGAGCTTACCACCAATGAGGAGCTGAAGGTGAAATTTAAAAAAGGCTATCAAACATTTTGGCTGCAAGCAGAAATTGCCGAAAAATATCCTGGACTGTGGGAAATTGCGAGAAAACTTTTGATAGCGTTTCCCTCGTCATACCTTGTCGAAAAAAGTTTTAGTGTGGTGACAAACCTATTAACAAAAAAAAGGAGCAGATTGAATATCACAGAACGGGGAGATTTGCGGTTATTCCTGACAAAACTGAAGCCAAATATTGATAACTTGCTATCAATTCATCAAGTGCATCCCTCCCATTAAAAATGACTATTTTTTTTAATTGTTGAAGTTACGTTATTAATGTTTAATTTTAAGTCTATTAAGTCTAATCATATTATTTTAATAAAAAATTTTAATGAATAATGAAAATATACTATTCTTCTTTTTATTTTTACCACTCCGAATTTAGAGTTGGAACTCAGCCGCGACGCATATATCCATCGTTAGATCTAATCTTCACATTTTTTGACGAGTTTTGGGAATATGGTAGAAATGTAGCAGCAGGGGGTCCACCGAAACCAGTAAATTTTTGAAAGTGGTCTACGGGGAAAAAAAGTTTGGGAACCTCTGGTTTACATGAAATAATATTTAAGAAAATAATTGTCGATGTACTTGTACTATATTGTACGGAAAAAATTCTAAAAAAGAATATCTTATAAACTTTTTATGTATTATAAATGAAAAATAACATGTGTTTGAATTTATGAAATTTGTGACTTGTCATTTAATATTTTTTAAGAAATCCGGTGAATAACAAATGACGGTGCAGATGCCATTAAGTTTTGCTGTTTGGCATAAATAATTTATTTAAGTACGTATTTCACCTCTGGCAAATTTTACTGTTTGTAAATCTTTTAAAAATAATTTTAAAGTATTTGAACAATTTTAACTATTTAAATATTTAAACATATGTTCTTGTTTTTGTCTACAAGAAATGATTTTCAAATAACCAGTGATTTATTTATGTGACCAACAAATTTTTGGTATGTCATTTATGAACTTTTAACGAAAGAATCTCGGCAAGCCCATTAAAATAATAATGAACACAAATTTCAGTTTGACTTTTTAAATATCCTTCCATTAGAATTCACAACAACAAACGTTGTCTAAATATAAGTCTTCCTCTATGTCATCATGTTAGACGAACAAAAATAAAATAAAATAAAAAGCGGAGATAGAAATTAAAAGCTGTCCATTCATCACGGCCAACTGCCGGGAAAAAAATTCTAAAATGTCCGCGTGGCTTGGAGATTTCACACGATTTCTTGTCTGTTATTCGAATTCAGTCATTGGGAAAAACGTAGACATTAAACATTTGACTAGGCTGTGAATGGACCACACTGATGTTCAGATGTTTTCGACAAATGCATCACGATTCTAATTTAAATTTTCTACTTTAAATTGATACGCATTCGTCTCATGACGAATTATTTTATAAATGGATTACAAATGGTACCATTTATATTTTTAAGTAACAATATCTATATTTTTGTGTGAAATTAAAAAAAAATGTACAAGTTATACATAGTCATATTTATCTATTAGTTCTAAAAATTTGAGCTATAAGTATACGCTCTCTGCATTTGTATCGATTTTACAATTTTAATTTAATATTAAATTGAGTTATTTAGAAATAAATTATTTCCAGTTTTTTTGCAATTTTCGCAAAATAAACGCTAATTAAAAGTTATTTTTTATAATTTAGCTTTTCTTTGAAAAATAAGTAGAGCATACAAATTTTGATAATTGAGTTTTTTCATTACCAACTGGTATTCTGATAAATATTCGTATGAATTTGTTACTATACTTACTTGGAAATATTTTTTGATTTTTTTTTTGTATAAAAGTAAAAAAAACTTATTTGTTGTAATATATTTAAATAGTACTAAAAGCTGTGTTACGTGAAAATAAAATTAATTTATTTAGGGCAGTTTTTAAAATATTTGTTTCTAGGCTTACTAAATTTGCGTCAAATAATATTTAAAACATAATGTTCAAATTATGACACGAATTTAAGTTTTTATACTTTTTTGCTTCCATTCTTTCGCCAAAGCATAAAACCGTTTTCCACATTTATTGCTTTTTCGTAACCATCGTTTAAAACTTACGATTGCTACAAAAATTAAAGATCAGAATTGAACTGCATAAAATTTTTATCGCGAAGAAAATTGTTTTCTAAAATTTGTTTATTAGTCTAGAATTTTCCAAAATAAATTTGTTATATTTTTTTATAATATAGAATTAAATTTTTAATAATTTATACAGATACAAAAATACATAAATGTACTATAAAAAAAATACAAGATAATACAGATTTTTGGCTTTAATTTCAATAATTTCTTTGAAAAACCATCTATAATAAATTACATTATTGACCTTATGGATTGTGATTTTGCTATTACTATAATAAATTGTAACCAATTTGTACACCAGATTGTGTTTATTTCGATTTTTATAATAAATGAACTATGAAAATATATATATTGTAAATTTCACAGATAATTGAAAAAGTATTTCTAAATAACTTTAGAATTTTTCTTATTACTGTACAACAAAAATTGTATTGCAGAAACGAATTGCTCTTAATGGAATACGTATTTACAATCGACTTCTATCACAGATGCCACAATTTATGTGACGCAACAAAATAAACCATTTCAATCTTTAGGCTGTAATAGTTTCACATCGCAAAACCAATCTTTCGAGCTTCTAATAATTTCACAGCGTGTTCCAACTATTACACCAACGAATAGTCGTTAAAGCCACACAGCTTCCTTTTCCGTTTTGCGTGAAACCATTACTTAAACCTATTTCCATCTCTCTCTTTGGTTCCAATTCCTCCAATTCACCGGCATTGGTTGTATAGCGAGCGAGAGAGAGAGAAACGAAGAGAGACGCCATTAATTTCAGCACGCGGGCAGCCGTGGTGCTGACATGGTAGACCACCCGTTTCAGCAGCAGTCATCAAACGGGCGTTCGATTCAAATCACGGGCAATTAGAGCCAGTGATGCGAAGAGTTATACTCCCCTGTCACGGATGATGCCGGTGGTAGGGACGATGGCAGAGCCACATCACGGCTTGTTGTGTCCGGTCTAGGAACTAATAATGTATGGTAATAGATGCAGATCGCGCGTCATGTTAAACAGGGCCACGGACAAACGTTGGGGCACTGACCAATGGTTTAGATTATATTTTGCTTTACTCATTTGTAAGATGTACGTTTTTTTGTTTGGTTATACGTATAATAAAGAAATATATGAATAATTTTATAATTTTAATCGTAAGAATATTAATTGCACAATTACACAATTAGTACAATGTAGAAGGAAGAGTAGTTGAAAAAAAATAATACTATATTATTTTGCCTATACTATTTTGAAATAATATATACAAACTAAAATGTCTGCAATTTGAAAGTAATTTTATAATTTTTCTAATTGTATAATAAATTATAAGATAATAAACTTGAACAATGAATAAAAACGAAAATTTATTTATACATTTATTAGAAAATGTTTTTGTTTTTAGTTACAATAAATATAAATGAAAAATGCTTTTTTGATTTAAGTTCGGTACATTTTTTATTGTTTCCTTTGATTTCATTTCATTTCATATTTATTCATTACACATTAACCTTCATCAGGCAAATAAATATAAATAAAAAACGAACAAACGTAGCTTTAAACCAAGTAATTTTATATAAATAAAATTAGGCTTTTTTTTATTAAAAATTTATATTTTTTGTTACCTACCAGATACTTTTTTCTAATTTATACACGTTTATTTGTTATTTGTATGTATTTTCATGATGAAAATGCATGTGAAGTAAATCTCAAACGTCGTATTTTAATAAAAATATATAGAACTTAAACCTAACATTTTTAAATTTAGTAATATGACTTCTGAAAGGTTTTTTTTTACTTTGTTACAATAAATATAATGTAATAACAACAATTATTAATATTTGGTTTATTATTTATTTTAATAATAGAATAAATTTTTTAGTATATATTATGAAAATATTGTTTAACAGGTGTAGAAAAACATATTCATATACATATTTAAATTATTCTTACAGTAGCCGCAAAAATAATTTACGTAATTTTTATGTCCATGGAAAATCGTTTTACATTTATATTATGCTATAATATAAATAAACTTTACAACTTGTTTTTATTATAAACTGAAGTAAAAATGTGAAAACCAATATTATAATTTGTGTAAATTTTATGTTTGTACACCCCTACTAGCAATAGGAAGAATTTAAATAAATACGCTGCACATATTTGTGGAATCTCATAAATTAACATTGTTTGTCATGAATAAATCAATATATGAGAGCGTATATATAAAATAATTGCAACATAACTTTACTGTACATATTATCATAACTATCTGGTGCCGCATTGTCGTATTATAAAATATGCTTCATATTTTTTCTTTATTATTTATGCTAGAGATTTAATTTTAGGCCCGGTTAATTGCTCTTAATTATACTTTTAAGACAGTTATAAAAATTTAAAACATCTATGCCAGAGGTAAATATTTTTTAATTTGTTTTTCTTTGCATTATAATTGCTTAATTAATTGTTTTCTAAATTTATGTTGAGTATATTTTATAGCCATAAATATAATTTATATCTATGTCAAATATTAATTATAGGTATATCTTAATTTTTAATAAAAATTTAATGCATTATTAAAATGAACCATAAATATTTTTCAAAAATGTTTTCTCAAATATTTGTTTGGGTCTAAACTCATTTTACTTTATTATTTCTAACTTTTTTTTGCAAACATGCTATTCGTAAAATGGATTTGAATCTTTTCATTTTTAACATTTTGTTTTCGTTTTTGTATTTTATTATCAGTTAAATAAAAATAATACTTATGTTTATTTCAATTTTCATATCAAAATTATGAAAACTATGAAATATTTATTTTTTGTCTTTGAAGATACAGAAAGCTAGATTATATAATTAATTAACAAAATTATGTGAAGTTTGAATTACATTTTACTTTTTTTGTTCAAATTCAGATAAAGTTGTATTAAAGTCATGCTAGTGCTAGACTATTTAGTCTATTTAGTTAGAATTTTCCATTCAAGATTTATCAATTTTTATTCGAGTTTTTAGTACAGAAATATAGTGTACAATTTGTATCTTATCATATATTTATAATATGTTGCCATAGTATTACTTATCAAACTATTAGAAGTTATTTGAAGTTGTTATAGTCACAACTATCATCAGTCAGATAAAAATGTTTTATTTTATAAGTTAGGTACCGTTTTGAAATGTTTCAGAAAAAAACTGATTTTACACGATAATATACGATTAATTGTAATTTCTTATAAAAAGAAAAAGTACAAAATAATTCAAGCTTTATTTTTGTTTTTTCGTATGAAATTTGAGCTGCAAATGAAACGTCTTGTTAACGTAGATCAAATAAAATATTAAATGTCAAAAGCTATAGATAGAATCCATATTGAAAACAAATAAATTATAATATAATTCAAAATTGAAGCGAGAAAATGAAATCATATGAAATATAAATTCGTAGATAAAAAAATTGACAAATTTATCTCATTTAATTTTACGATTTTTATAAATATAATTATATAAAATTACAGATATAGATAAAATTTATATCTGAAGCATCACCGTCAAGTTATATCGAAAAATTAAAAATATTATTTTATATAAATTTGAAAAATTCACATCTAGAGATATGCCGCGTGTTCGTAATTACAAATTAAAGCTGTCCATATAGAAAATCAACTTTACGATGATAATATAATAGTTGAACGTAATCCGGACTTGCATCTGAAGTTTAAACTACCTTCTGCCTATTTGTGAACTAAAGTCCGTGCGCACGCGCACACTCAAACCCAGGCACTAAATGCGAATTATTAATCGACCTTATAATAACGAATCGAACAAGCTGTTTTACCCACCGATGATAACGTAACATCATTTTCAAGATAATTCCTGTTGCTATAGCAACAAAACAACGCAAACTCGCAGCGGGGCATTGGTGCTAGTAATTTTCTGTAGTTAACATTGCTGGTTATCATGAATGTTGTATACTTATTTTGATAAAAAAGTTTTCCAATTTTTTTTATTGCAAAAGATTGCAGAATGCAACGTAAAGTACAAATACAAAATTATTCGCGATATCGTAGATATTAATGTTTCCTATTTTATATATGTATTATGTTAATTTTATATTCTTTAATTAAACAAATTAATTATTATTACAATATGTTTACTGATTAATTTCAAAAGTAGTGATTATTCATAATTATTATTCTGGTAAAACATTTTTTATTTGCTTTCTAGAACAATTCTGTAGACAACTAGACAAAAAAATAAACTTATGTGAAAACGAAGAAATTACTTTTACATAAATTAAAATAAATTCTTTTTAGAAAAACAGATAATTTCAAGTTCACTAACATCGGAACTCGAGTTATATAATCATTTATTTATGTAATTTCCAGCGCCATATTTATGAAGATGTCACATCTACACTAATCGTGGCATTTTATAATTGACATTTCAACAAGATATCTTGTTTTTAATCCAAGATAATTGACCATCGTCAACGTGCCTCGATAATAAGATATTTCTAAGCCAACTCTGCAATTGCTTTAGTTTATAAATACAGATATAATTTCTTCATCTCAACTGTTAAAGTGTATTTTAACATTTTCAGTATTAACCTCCATGATACTTGTAACACTATAGACGGTACTGATACCGTTACGAAAATCGGTTTACGTTTAAGCTAGAGAGTTATTTGATCACGATTTAAATAAATATTTACTTTGAAAGGAAATAAATGTTTAACTAGATTGAGTTTTATTTTTCTAAACGTCGAAAAACAATACATCAGATAAAATTACATTCATAGTTTTCTCGCAAATTTTTAGCAGAAGTTTTAGAATTAACAGCAAAAATAACTATGTTGCCAACATTAATCTGTTTTTTTCAAATGCATAATTTTTATTATTAATGCATCGTGGGCTGTACGAAGCTTTCAAGTCGTCAGTTTGACATTCCTGTTTTGAAATGTACTAATGTAAACTAAGCGATACTGATGCTATTGTAAATGTAACTTAATAAAATAACTTCTCATATCAATTACTAAAAAATGCAATAAATTTCAAATGAAATACACAATGAATTTAATAATAAATTCATGCAAAATCTTTTTTTCAATAGGTACACCACTGAGTACGTGGCAGCATCGGACATAATTTTCCTGGGCTGTCTTACAGTATGTTCATTTATATGCTATTGTTGCACCACGACTTGACTTGATGTTTTTCTATCGCATTTTGAATTCCATATTTATAATGACAATAAATCATTGTCACTATCTCATATGTTTTGTGCTGGTTATTGTATTTGCAAAAACTTATGCGAATTCACATACAAGCGGGGATGATAAAGCGTTGAATGCGCATAAAAACATTTCTATATAATACAAATAATGATAATCATAATTTTTACAACAAAATTTTAGTGAAAAGCTCAAATTGTTTATGACAATAATATCAACAAATATTGTAATATTTGCTTTTGAATAGTTCATAATTTTATTAAATTTTCAAAGAATGGAATTATTATTAACTTCCAGGAAATAATGCAAATTGCAAAATTTATCCATGAATAGGCGGCATCATGCACACTTCATTATTGTTGTATATTTACATTTATATTATATTCATATATGAAATTGATTATTTACAGAGATGTTAATAATTTTGATAAATTTTTATTTTTTTACAATAACAATAAATAAGTTTCTACACTTAAATGATGTGCAATTTGTTACTTAATACAAAATATTATATATGTATTCGTTTAAGAAAGATAATACACAGTAAAAATTCTTTTGCTAATTTTCAACTTGCTATTATATTAGAGAAAATATTTAATATTTAGAAAATTGATAATAAAATATATTTTATTGATATAATAATAATAATAACTTAAAATATAATCTTACTGTGGCGAAAAGTTAATAAAATGAAATAATTTTCCTTAAATTATAGTAATTAAAAAAAGCTATATACGTATTTCGAAAGACAAGCTTTTATCATCAGTACACATCATCTACACAAATACTCAACGTACCCTGTGGTCAAAAATCATTCAATCTTTGACCACTGTTGAGTAGTTGTGTAACCTTAGATCCCTGTTTTTGACTTTAGCGTCAACTTTTGCTAGTGATGATAAAAGCTTAGCTTTCTAAATACGTATGTAGCTTTTATAAAATATTGTTTGTGGTTTAATTGAAATTATTTCAATAATAATAATATTAATAATAATAATAGTTATTATTAGCTAAATATATAATGGTAATGCTAAATATTTTTTTAATTTTTCGCTTAGTTATTCTAGAAATAAACTACTCTATTAACATTGATATAATAATTTATCTAAATTTATTTCGGTGTTAGTAATCTTTGTTTATTATTATCAGGAATGGTAATTTTGACAAATTGACCAACTGATAACTTAACCATTTTGTTAGTTGACAATATCTTTAACATTGTTTTATACATCTGGTCCCCAATATGTATACAGTAACACTAATATTGATAAAATTAAATTTAATATCAAATTTCAATCATGACTCAACATATTCTACTTAAAACAAAATTTTAATTAACCGAACGTCAACCACATAACAGGAATCACTAAAACTTCCACTGTACGTATGGAAAAAAAGAAATTTTCACGTTTAACTAGCGTCGTAATGCTGATCAGTTTTCAAGGCACGTCTTTCCATCGATGGCGACGTCATGTAGTGATAGAAGCGAGTCGCTAGTTGTCGACCATGTTTCCGAGCGAAGGGGCGAAAAGGAAAAAGTAATGAAGGTGCGATTCTTCGAGCGGGAAAAACCGGAGAAAACTCCTTGGGAAACCGCGACGGCGTGTCTAATGGAAGCCGGCGAACGACGACGGTCGTCGAATGAAAATGGAAAATATACGGTGGTCGGTTTTTCCAACCGCGTAATTATCCGTAGGTTTATTTGAAGCCGGGGAGGTCGAACGCCACGATCGTACATCAACCGAATGACTTTCTCGGGAATGTGGAAGTTCTTTAGAATACTGTTACTGTGTATATATGGATGGATATACATTTGAGATACGTTGGCTGATTTTATTTACTTTCATCGTATTTTACTTTTGTAGAAATTCACAAGCGATTTTGCGCATTTCAAGCACGTATCTACTGCAAAATACGTCCGGAAAATGTTGATGATGTCGCTTGAGATCTAGCGAAATTTGATTGCTTTCTTCGGGAATAATATATTGGAATTGAATATAGCTTCATTAGGTTTGGATTCAACTACCAAATTGGTCAAATAAATTTTATTATTTCTTTTTGAGATATTAGATCTGTTTCTAACAATTACGAAACAGTCTCACATTATGCGTACCTTGGATAATTATAAATTAATGATAGGTTGTAATGAATCTATTTTTATTTTATTAAATTTCAATTGTGTAACATACAAATTATAAGATTTATAAGTTGATTCAATGGAAAATATTTTGTATAACACATTAATTTTTCGTTATTTATTTAAAAAAATTATTAAAATATTGATATTTTTCACATTATTTTTTATGTCGCAATGATTCGAAGATAAAAAAGCATGTTTTCTTTTTAAAAGTAATTTACAAATACAAACAGATTATTAATAAGACTCATCTTTATTTTGATACTATCAAATTTAGCCAATTTTTGCTATGAAGGCATAAATAGTTTACGTATTACTTATACGCCAAACTGTATTTCGAATTACGCGAATTCGTCTTACGCATTTTTCGTCGGTTTTACCTATTGCGTAATTTTGTAGTTCTTGTATTAGTATATTATATTTATTTCGACATTTCGTTTGTATCATAGTAGTCCTTCATATTTTTTTATTATATTTTGTAATCATAAACAATAGCAAAATACCATAAACTAAGAGTCGATATTTTGAATCTCGGTTAAAATTATTCGGTAGTTGGTTAAATTAAATTCTTGATTAAAATAACACATTTTCTGTATTTTTGTACCGATTACATTAACAAATGGCTAAATTTATATGTTCTTTCTATTAAATTTAACTATGAATTTAAAACCTGCTTAATTTGAAAGCTCGATTAGTTGTTCATGCGTTTAACTAGAACACAAAATACCGGCCCCAAATCAATCGGAAATAATTGTTCTAAACGATGGTGACAACTCATTTAAATCAGAACAGTAGTTTTTGAGTTTATCACGAATATATTATATATATATATTAATATTTCTTTGTATCTATAAATATTGGAAAGACATATTTTAGTGTCAAATGAGTAATTATTAACTATTAATAATACATTTGACGAACTATTTTGACCATAAAAATTATAAAATATATCTGACATATTTGCACATAAAAACGACTACGCATTCACAACAAATATTTTTATGTATTTCCTCTTTTAATAGCATGACCACATTAAAATCATGTATCGTGTACTATGTACAGTTAGAAAACAAATGCAAACGAACATAACCAACATTTTGCTTCACGTTCAAAATTTAGTGCGTAGTATAGTAGTCAATATTGCCATGTAGAAAAAAACCTAACACCAATAACATAACACAGCACACACCACTAACTAATTTATATCTACCTGTGTGTGTATGAATGTTAACACGCATACGCATGTGTGTAGTAGTAGATCAAGTGTGCGTGGGCATATATTGCTTGTTTTCTGGCATCATGAATGGTTGACATTTGTGACGTATGTTTCGTGACAAATGACCGTGATATCCGGCGCGCAGGACTCCTACTACGGTACCTACCTACTTTGATCTTTTCTAACTCGATTCATATATTATACTGGATATACGTCTAACACCTATTGTTGCCTTCAATAATATATGGTGATTTTTCGTTTCTGATAATATGATTTATAATGTTTAGAAATTAAATTAATATTGTTCGAATGGATTGATGAAGAATATGAAATTTGCGAGTGTTGCTTGTTGAATTTCATTTCCGGAAATAAATTGGATTATTAGAATACAATACATAGTATTCTTATATGTTTTGATAAAAAAATATTAAGTTATTACAATATATATTATTTTTATTTTATAGTGAAATATTAATGTGAATTTTTGTATTCATAATATTATGAATATGAAATTAGTATATATTGATTAAAAAAAGATACATAAATACATAGTTAACCTTGATATATCAAAATGATTAATTTCAAAATTTTATTTTACTTTAAAGTAGAATGAATTAGAATAACTCTGTTACATATATTGTTTATTAATTTACATTTTATATTAATATGTAAACTGTAAAAATGTACTGAATAAATATTATGACACACAGTTACTAACTTGTAACTTCATAAATAAAACAACAAATATCGAAAAATATTGCTTGGCAATTTTGAAATTTATGAATATAATTACTTATTATTATATTCATGAATAATTAAATTATAATTATCATGGGTTGCTATTTGCAGATTAAACATAAACGTAAGTTTATTATACGAGAAAAACATCCATAAATTTATAAGAAAGTAATATTATTTTATTGCGTAACATTATAAATGTAGATTTTTTTTAGACAATATTTATTTTTTATATAATAAATACGCATGCATAATTATAATCCAACAAAAACTATGTGGGCATATACTGAATAAAATGTGTGAAATGATACGTCATTTATGTATAAATAAGAATTAAAAAAAACCAGTTCAAATTTACAATTTTTTTTTATTTTTAAGCAAATCTTATAAAATTTGAATTTATATAATTTCTGAACAGACGTTTTGCCATACATTGTAGATGGCATCCTCAGTACTTGGTGACTGAAGATACCATCAACTATGTATGGCGAAACGTCTACAACGAGGATAAATCGACCAGGGCATACCAGCCCAGAAAATTCTAAGTACATTCAATGGATACCGACCGTGAAAGCCTGAAGATTAACTATTTTTGTACAAACCTGATTTTAATCTAGATTTTAACTAATACTGATTTTAATACAGTTGTCACAAAATTAGAACTAAACATTTGAACTAAAACACCAAATAACCGAACGTTTTTAAATCTTTTTTGAAGTGTAATTTAAATTCTTATTTGTATAATAAGAAATTGAAAATAATAACAGTATTTTACCATTTTCAATGAACATACAAAATTTTAAGATAATGCAACAAATACTACCTATATTAATCTTAATATTAATTTCAGAAATGTTCAACTTTATATAATTGAGTATTTCAAACATGTTTCGTTCTATTTAGTAATTACAGGATTTGATTATATTATATTTCCTATGAAATTTTATAATAAATTGCGGTTTTATACTTAAACGATAATTAAAATTATTATATCAATATTGAAAATAATAATTATGTTTCATATTAGTATGTAATTGAAATATGAAAACATTATTCAGGAAGCAATTAACATTTTTTGTATGTAAAATTCTACAAACATATCTACAATATGTGAAAGCAACCGTTGACATTTCGCTCGTAAATTAAATGTTAAATAGCTCTTTACATGTGTACGCAATTAATAAATATAACAATTATTTATATTTCTACAAAATGATTTAATGTTTATTACTATTAGCGGTCACTTTGTAATTTTTTTTTCTTTTCCGAAAATAAATTTTTCCTTAGCAACAATTCAATTACGAAGGTGATGTATTTATGACAGATTTCAATTCTTTTGGCAAACGGTTTTGCCAATATCTGTAAATCATACGGTGAACACTTAGTGTTTGTGTGTGTGTGTGCGTTAGGCGTATGTACGTGGTCTGGTGTCGTAATGTACGCCATCCCGCTGAGGCAATTCTCGTAAATTCCTTCATTTACGACGCCGTGGCAATGGCTTGAGACGCGCAGCGTCCATTTGGCCGTAGTCTTAGTGCTAACAGCCTTATGAATTTCATCTAGGCATTCGTTGTACGAGACAATTGTTTTTCTGCGAAATCATATAGAGAATAAACGGTCATTTTTGTTAAACGTGCTTTTCTACATTTTCGTTTATTTTGACGATAAAGTATTGTTTGTATGTATACAATATTAAGAAATTCCTATGTTATTTTTAATTTTGACTACAGGTTTCCTACTGATAAATATAGGATATATTTACAGCTGATGTTAGAATTTTTCAATTAATTTTTCAATTTAATATTTATTTAAATTTAATTTTATTAAATGTTGGTAATATGTAGCATTATTTTTGAATTAGTATATAAAGTTGTTCTAAAACATAATTTTATTTCAAATAAATGACAACTGTTTATATTCAATTTATGTCATAATTTTTTAATCTTAAAAAATATCAATTTTATAATATATTTTTCAATTTGGAAAGAGTTAAATTTATACCGAACGGAATTTGTTGATACTCAACCTATATCTTGAATGTACAACTTGCAGATTCTAAAAGAGTTACTGAATCAATGACTCAAACCCAATCACTAATATTATTTACATATTTTATAATATTCGTTTTTTTAAACAATTTTTTTAAATTTATCTATAACTTTTTCAATGTAACATAAATCTGAAACAGAAGACAAACTATTTTGATATAAGGAGAATATATTAAATAATAATACTAAAGGAAAAAAATCCAGATCACTCGGCCAAGATTCAAACTTGAATTCTCTATTTATCCGAAAAATTGGAGATCTCATCAGGTTTGAATTCTAGTCAAATTATTAATTTTATATACCTTTTTTATATCTAATACACTTTAAAATACGTTGTTAGGTATTAAAATTAACTCAATTACTCACTGTGATATATCTACTTTATTAACTTAATTTAGATACAATTTTGACTTGTCTCTAAAGTCAATTCATACATTTTGCAAATACAGGAAACTTACGTATATAATACTCAGTTTTTTATGGTTTAACATATTCCAAATAATAGCAAAATGTAGTTAATTTACAAATTTTAAATTGTTAGTAAATGTCAGTTACTTAAAATTAGTAATTAAATTATTATTAAAATAAAACTTGATATACTTATATAATATAACAGGTGTGAAATTATCTAAATGTATAAACATTTACATTTATTTTATAAGGCAATTTTCATACAGTTATATTGTTGACTGTCTCTAAATCTTTACGTAACACAAAGCCAAATAAAATTTGTCCACCCACAGTACAAACACAATGAAAATATTTTCATTTTCTTTCTCTATAAGCCCGAAACTCTTATTCTACAATAATAATAAAGAAAGCATTTCTCGTCCGTTTCATTTGATCAAATATTTCGTTTGTATTCGTCGACGTATGATATTAGGTGAACGTCGAGTGACATCTCAGCATCGGACGCACTACCAAAACGCGGCTACATTCAGCGTCGCGACGGCCAGACGCCCAGCTTTCTCACAGCTAATGCCTTGGGGTCTGTTGAGCGTTCTCTTTATTACCTCATAAATCAGAATTTTATCAATCTTAGACGCGCCGGAAGCCAGTACAATAATGAAAAAAAAAAAAGGAAAAGAAACTTTAGTGCGTGATTGGCAATATTGCCTTAAGAAATGGGGATGTTGGATTTTGACACGAACGAAAGAGACAAAAATAGACGACAGATTATTTATCGACGAAAGGAATTGAAAGATATTATTTATGTTTTGATGTAATGTCTGAATTTAAACAATATTATTTTTCGAATTTGTTGACAGTTTGACGTGTACAAGAACTTATATGAAGAAAATTGATATTTATTTGTCCTGTTTCAAGTACGATAATACAAAAGAAACATATATTTTTGTATTCAGAGCATTGTATTGTGCGTTGTTAGTAGAATTTATTTCATAAAAATAATTTTTATATTTAATATTAATACATATTTCAGAATTATAAATATGCTTATAAATTATTTATTACGTAGACTTTTAAAACAAAATAATTTATTGTTGCTTGCTTCAAAACTAACGTGTGACAGTTTATTATTCAACAAGCATACTTTGATGACTTTAACTCACAAAGATGAGGTCTACGACACGAACCATAAACAAGTGCCGTAAATCATCTTATTGTATTATAGTCATAACTTGCGAATAAAACACTATATTCTTTTCTACGACAATATAATAGAAAAACGCAGTTTTTGATGTAAAATGAATGACATTTTGAAATAATTTTAATTTGACAAGTGCGCTATATGCTATCAGCAACACGGTATCGTAGCAACAGCTCTAATTTAAGGAATATCTTTTTTACGACTATGTAGTTAAGGTTTTAAAGAATTGTGACTGGACATGATTTCTTAATTCACGGTTGTGAGCTATAAACAATATAACTTAACAGAATTTTTATATTATTATTATTCAACAGAAATAGATAAAATAAATTTATTTTAACATACGTATAATAAAAAAATCTTTCAGAGCTCATTACATTAAAATTAAAAAAAAACTTTAGGTTTTTAGTTCCGTTAAATTTTTAATTAATAGAGTAGCAACAGAAATTTACAAAGACAACATGAAGATACTAATTTAAATCAAATCTAGCTTTCTTGAATTAATAAATTATAAATTTTGTGATTTAGTTACTTGTATGTATTTTGTTACCTAGTACATTTGTTTACAGTTTATTATTTACGTTTTTTTATATATATTTCTCCTAATGTACGTGCAGTACATCGAAACGTCGAATATTAATTAAAAATTTAACAAAACTAAAACATAAAGCTTTTTTATTTTAAATTTATTTTATTTTCTACTTTAATTTTACATATAAATTTATTTTTACATTTTTTATTAAGGTTTTGGTTTCTTCACATTTTAAAAGCAAATTTATGATAAATAGCCATTACTTTTTCTATAATTTATTTATACGTCAGTCTTGTGTACAACTATTAAAGTCATAAAATAATCACAATTCTTAAAATCAATAGTCATATACTCGTATATTATTGATAATTTTCACGGAAAATATCATAAGTAAAGGAAAAATATGTATTATTTTGTATTTATATTATACATATATTTATTTAATTTGTATAAAAATTTTACAGTCATATATTTCTAAAATTGTAAAGTCTGATGTATAAAATTGAAGAAAATATTTTCCTTCTCGTATTGAATTGATAACATATAGTATTTATAGCTACACTGTAAAGTTATTAAAATCAAGTGTTGCAAATACATGCAATAAACGTAATATTATCTCACCTAAACAATTTCTTTCATGACAAATATGTACATAACTCATAAAATACAATAATTGCATTTCGAATCAATATGCAAACTACAGTTATTTTACGATTTATCCGTCAATTTTATCATAGATATTATAGTGCGGAATTTGCCATGTTAATCAGAATTTAATTAAGCATTAAATTCATGCGAATTTGTTTTTAGCGCGGCAACTGTAAACGAACTGTGTGATGTGACTGTATAGAAAAGGGAAAAATAACGAATCGATATCTTCCTTACAGGGGGGCCAATAAATACGTTTGTAATAAACGCGAATATCGCCCCGTTTAGCTCCGCGCAATGCCGGTCAGAGATTTTACGACACACGTTTCCCGAGTCACGCCAGAAATTTATATATGTATATACAACTGATTCAAAAGCATTTTATAGATCGACTCTGCATCGTATATACTTTATTGCAATATGCTACACATATGCAGTAATTCGCGAAATACTCTTTTCGAGTAATAATTTAATACTTTGTTGTAAAATGCACTATTGTCATTTTAGAGTATGAACGATTTTAAAGTTATAAGATAATATTGAAAAAATATTATAGATATCCGGATTTATATTTGTAAAATTTATCAACTCATTCTTGTTTTTTTTTTCTTATAAAAAAATAATATTTAATATTAGGAAGGCCGAGCTTCGCTCTTTTAAGAGAGACTAGATCATTTAAATAGTTAAGAATTGCTTATTTAATAGTATAGAAAGAATATTTTGACTTATATCAGTAAGTCGAAAATAAATTTAAATTAAATTGTTAATAGAATATTTTATTAAAAGAAAAGCTAATCAAAGAAAATAATTATATATTATTATCAGAGAATATTTAAATGAAGAAAAAAAGAATAGGGTTATAATTTAATCATTTTTAGTAATCAATTTATTAATAACGTGAATTCTACCATTTAAAATATAACTATAGTAAAAAATCCTTTCAACCTTTTTTTTTATGTACTAGCAAAAATAGTTGACACGCCTGTACGATAACACTCCCTAATGCCTTCGGAAAATTATGTGATCCTGATGGGCCCGGTGCATTATCGAAATTGCACTGTCAGTATAATTCAATGTTAAAACACCAGAATTTAGGACATTGACCCATTAGTAAACATCAACAATATTTACAACATACCCAGTTCGTTTACATTTTCATAGTAAGTTCGCATTGATGTTTCTATTTTGATTAGGAAATTTATTTATCTTCTCGGAACATGCGATGAAATAAAATTAAGGAATTTTAATGTTACGACGAAGTATTTCGCTTGGTATGCAATAAATTCCGAAAGATACGCGCCGATTAAGAGATAAATAATTTTTTAAACGTAACTTACTGAAAATAATATTTATTTTTGTAAATTCCTAATCATTAAAAAGTGAACGTGACTATTTTATTATTTCATTTATTTCTGTGTATATATACGGGCATATATGGGTATGTAACATTCATTGTACTGGTAAAACCATATTTTCTCGGGCAATAGTCACATTCTGCATTCGCAATAAATTTGTAATGACAAGGATACGTGACATTAGAATGGATAGCAAACTAGGGTTTGATACAATATTAGAGCTTAAATCTATGTGAAATGTGGAGGAAAGGCATAAATTAATCTTTTGTGTTTCATTTGGTTTAAATACCATTCGCACACATGGCTTACTAGTCAAAATTAATTTTGTACGTTACGTTCATTGTATTTTATAACTTCTCCGCTAGTATGAGTATTATGTGGTTTCTAAATTGAAATTACAATGTTACATGTGCATCTTTCTAATATTTAACTACGGTAACAACGATGCTATTATAAAATTTTAATAACGTTTTCCATTTTGTTTATCTTGTTCATATCATATTACTTTTTATACATATTTCACTTTAAAAAATATTTAGATGATTTTTTTTATAATATTTTAATTGTTTAACATTAATTGATTTTCAGTCTTTTAATTATGTTTAATAAAAAAAAAATCTAATGGGTTTGGTATATATATAGTTTTTTTTTTCCTAGTTTTTTTGATTATTTATATATTTTCATTAGGGTGACCACTTCTTCAGTTATCACCCAGTGTATCCAGATTTCAACCATTTATTACTTGGCTCTAGATTTTGCTTTAATTTTTTCAGATTAATGATATAAATTATAAAAGCAATATAATTAAAATCGTCATTTTTGTGAATTCTAGCATTTTTTTACGATATAAGAAAGTATCTTATAAATTATTACAATTTTTTGTATTACATTTTTGTAATTATTGTATTTGTATTGCGATTGTGAGAAAAATTTTGCTTTATATCCGAGGAATTTACTTTTAACTCATAAGTAAATGTGTTTTTGAACTATAAACTTATATTTTTCTAATATAAATAATTAAATTTAATAGAAAAACTTTGTATAAAATTATTTACTATGTATTTAGTTCAGAAAAAGTGTTTTTTTGAAGTAAATGTAATTGTAAAATTGTTTATAATTTTTAATTCAAATTTAGTTTTATTTTTAAAGTAAATATTAACTAATTTTATAAAAAGCTTTTAAAATACATAATATACCGGTACTTACCATTATGCTTTTCTATTAATTTTTGTATTTTTATTAGAAAAACATAAGTTTACAGTTCATAAACACTTTTGGATTAAAAGTAAAACCTCGGATCTAAAGTAAAATTTTTCTCTGTGTATTTTTTTTAGTAATTTACAGGTTAAATATAAAAGGTAGTCACTCTATTTTTTTTATGTATCCTGCAAATTTCAATTATTTATCAAAACTTAATTTAAAATATGATTTCAACTGACGTGTACGTAAATGAAAAAAACTAATATTATAGAAAATATTGTCTAATTAAATAGACAAATCATCTAAATGTATTCAACTAATCTAAAGTCAACTTAAAATACATACGATCTTTTGTTCAAAAACATCAAGAAAAGCAAGTATATCAAACTTGTATTAATACAATTAGAGAATTTATCGAAAATATAAAGAAATATAGTAAAATATAAAATTATGTGAACCTGATACAGATGCATAGTGCAATGTAAATAAATTGTATACCTTTCACATAAAACGTTTAATAGAACTAGATATTTCCAGGTATATAAGAAAAAGAATAAATACGTTCAAGAAAGATTATATATATGGAAACATTTATATCGAAGTACTTTTTCATTTTATTGAAAATATATGAATGTATTGAAAGGTTATAAAAAAAGATCATTATGAAGATTAGTTTTGGATAAAAATACTGACAATATTTTATGAGTTACGTAATCAACTATCATATTTATTCTATTTTACAGTAAACTGAATAACATTACTTTCATATCACGTACATGGATTTTCATTTAGTCTTATTACAGCAATCAATATTAGTACATATTCCAAGATTTGAAAAATTTCTGACACTTATGAATTATTATTAACCGTCAATATACGCAACAAATTAAAACTATGAAAAGGTTAACTGGCCGTATCCTTGTAAGAAGAAGGCTACTACTACTGATTGCTGTTACCTATCTGCCACAATGTCAGATTACGACCGATATAGAGGCGTTGTCTGTTTATTTAATCTCCCATAGAGCTTATATCCGCATATGATTGATGGTGGCAATTGCTATCATTTGCCAAATACAGTTTCAAATAGCAATAAATCGCGAACATATGATCACTCCTGCAGCATGTCGATTACATGTCGACCACATTATTGCTGGATCGGCTGGGGGGGTAATCTACATTACCGACTGGACGACTGTATAGTTCGTAAATTGGATTATAGAGAGAGAGAGAGTACTGTTTTGTTGGAGTAAAATACGTCTAGATTTGACAGTTATATTGTGGCATATGTTGTGATTTACGGCCATGATCTTTGTGTTAATTGCTATGTTGTTTGTAATTAATAATCGATTGGTAATTTATTTGATTGAGTAGCTCGTGTCGGATTATCGTTTTAGCGCTTTTAATTTACATATGTGTTCGGTGTTTGGTTGATTGTTTATGTTGCTGTTTATGCGATAGTTAATTTTGATGGCATTTTAAATTGGTCTGTTTATGTTTGGTATTTGTCGTTTGATAAAAATCTAATTTACGATTTTATTTATGTACCTATGTTTATTGTTTTCAAATAACCTAACCTGTATTTTTTAATATTATTGCGACGCAATTTCCATGCTACTATGAAATTATTAATGAATTAAAACATTTATATTTAAACATTTAGTTACTATTTAATTTTTTCATTCAAAAATTAATATTGCAACTTTTAATACTTACTTTAAAAAAAAAAACTTTTATTATAAACAATTTTTTATGTTTGATATTTTTTTTAATTCAAAATAAAAAATTTCTGTATAGTTCTTAATTAAAATTCGACGTTTCGGTATACCGCACGTATATCATTATCAGGAAAAAATATAATGCAATATTTATTATAAGTAAAAATGTATTCTGAGCATACCGGGCTGAAAATGCATAGATGTATAGGAACTGTTTCGTAACGCAATTTGGAATTAAATAACCATGCAATTATTACTATTTTTTTGTTTTAGAATATTTTAAAATATAATTTAAAATGTATAGTAAAAAATTAAATAGAAATATACGAATGCAAAAGGTTTTTTTTTTAAGAATAATTTTTGCTGTCATTTATTGCAGTATAGAAAAAGTGATTATATTACACGAGTAATTATTAATAACATTCAATGCAAATTTGAAAATACTTAAAGAAATGTAAAATTATCTATAAAAAAAATAATAAGACTTTTTTGTACAAGTGTTCAAAATGCAATTTTTTTTAAATAAATAACTATATAATTCAATTTAATAAACTAATTTTTTTTTTTAAATATCTTAAAATTGTACATTATTTTTAATATTTATTATTATTACTTTTACTCTATTTTATTCAACTAAGAAAATACTATTTTTAAATTATAAAATTTTTTTTTAGATAATACACAGTTTATGAGCCGTAAGTAAATAAAAATCAATTATATTAAAAGACGCGCTAAAACCAATTTCTTAATTGGTAACATTTCTCTTGCGAGATACTTTAAAGAGGTTTAAACCGTATTTTATTCACACACATTACACACAATGTGTACCAATGACAATACGAAAATAAATGCGGCTGTATTCACCTATGTCGTTCATTCTCTCTTCACCTGTTGGCTCCAGTTGACCGCGCCAAATCGCTACCAATTCCGACAAGTCACGTTGCATACATTATTACGCTGGTCCGCCGCAGTACCTGTTGCTCTCACCTGGAATCACCTTGTTTATTTAACACGGCAAACGGCTTTCGGTCTTTTCGTACATAGAGCGCTTCTAAGCGGGCGTGAACGTAAAACGGAATTTATGGGGCGATTTTGCGCCTGTTTCTACCCAACTCTCGAGTCTTATTCGAAAACGTTTCTGTTATTTTAGTAAAGTTGAAAAAATTGCCCCTTCGTGGTTTGCTGTCCGCCGTACTCGGCTGTTATGCTAGTTTTATATTTACGATATTTTTCCTTTGGATTTGTGATGACACTTTACAAATGTTTACAATGATTTTCCTTGTTTTTTATATTTTATTTATTCATCTATCAAAAGAATGTAACAATTTCAAAATTTATTAAAAGATTATTTAATTAATTTAACATATTGCGGTGTAGTTAATTTTAACTGAAGCTTATGGTTCCTAATAAAGAGATAACTTCACAATTACAACAGAAAATAAAATTTATATTATTCTATAACTAATAAAATATATTAAAATTAATTATATAAATTGATTACCTATAACTTTTTTATGTAAAAACTTGTAAGTTTAATAAATAAAGTTTCAAAATATTAGCATATATTACAACTTATTTATTTTTTAATTATTTGTATCTAAATAATATAATAACAAGAAATTTGTATGTATTAATAAAAATTTGACTTTTTTTGATCAACAATTTTTAATATTTTCTGTTACTTAATTACTTGTTTCTAACAATAAGTTACGTTTGTTTATTTGCCAGTTTTAATAAAAATAAACAGAACTTAAAAAGTATTTTTCATAATTTTTTTCTTATATTTGCTCTTAAAATGTTATTAAATCAGTATATGTATATTAAAATAAATTACTACTAATATTGTATTTGATATTAAAATGGTAATTTATATGCTTTAATGACATTTAAATTATAGAAATTTAATGAACAGATTTAGTTTTTTAGTTAATATTGTATTCATTAGCTGAACATAATTTATGATATATAATAATCACAGATCACAGTTATTTTTATACATATTATGTATGTACAATATATGTAGTATAACACTAACCTCTTTTGTATTTAAATATGAGTAAACTTTAAAATTCAGGTAACAGGAACATTATCAATTAATGACTTAAATTGAACGTAACTTAATATGGCGTTATATTCCGGTTTTTCATAAAACTAGTATATTAAGATTTTTTTACACTTTTACGTTCAAATATTTAATATAAATGTCAGTGTAAATAAAATTAGTTCGCTATAAATACAATCTTTAAATGTACCGTTTCCAGTTTATAGTTAAAAAATATTTGTTCTCAATTTTGTTCTTTATCGTTGATTTCTATAATACAGTTATATAATAATATGAAACTTGTGCAAGCAGTTATAACGTTAAAGAAATATTTATATTACTAAATAGATGTAATTTTTTAATTTTATTGTTTAATATTATAATTTGAAACAGTAGTTGTAACTCTGTAACTAACTTTTGGCACTTATGTCAATTTTTTTGCATCTCCTCTTTAGATATGCGCTTATAAGTAATATTTTGTCACAGATTTACTTATTTTTAAATTTATTAATTTTTCTATAGGTATTAAGTATTTATGTAACGAGACAGAAAGGTAATAATTTTACATCCAAGGCTGAAAAAGTGATTTTTTTTGCCGTATTCAACACATAATTTGTTTCGGTGATTACGATTAATTTAATAATTATTTTATATGTTTTTGATATTATTATTCATCAAATATATAGGTGGTCATGATTGGTAGCAGAGTTGTTATATAAACATTGTAGCTATTGTAGAGTTGTTTGAAATAAGTCTAGTTTACATTGATAGAGTTAGTAGTTGAGTACGGTAGTAGAGTGTATACTATTTCATTGCTAGCATAATGTAAACAGTTTGGGATAGTGAAAGACGAATATACACTCTACTTATCATTCTCCCATCACAATACTTATTCTACTATAATACTACTACTAGAGTATAAACTGATTTATTGCAGTAGAGTACAGTAATGATAGTAAAAGAGTAGTGTCAAATGAAATGGACGGAAGCTGAACGAACTTTAAACTAAACTCTTCTTGACCAAACTAGGCTATATTGTTGTTTTTGAGTTTTTGTTTAAAAGTTTTGTAAATAAACGAATTAATTATATAGCACTGGTCAAATGATACTCTTAGTTATTAATAATAAGTAAATCTTTTTCTATTTTTGTAAATTTTAATTGAGTTTATTGATTTTTAATTTTTGTATTCTTTATTTGTTCTTAGGTATTAATTTTGTAAGTAGAATTGGCTTGTAAGGAACTTCGTAAGTTCAATTAAAATTTAGAAAACACGTGGTTTTTCATATAAAAATATTTATTTATTAAACATTAATTTGTATCAAATTGTTTTCGTTTTAGTAACAATCTTTTAGTACCTAGATATTAAAGTACTTTTTACTGATAGGGACAAGAAACGTAACACTTTAGTACTTCTCATTTTCAACTATCAATACATTAATACTTTTACTTATAAACTAATGAATAAACATATTTTTCCGTAAATAACATCTAAATAAAAAATTATTGTAATTTATTCTTCTACTGTACAGTAATCAGTGACCTCCAGCTTTATCTACAATATTAATTGCAAATATTAAACATTTATTTACATTATAGGTATGTGGAGTTATTTGTGTCAATAGCTATTAACATTATATTTCTCATTGTTAATAATTTATTATATATAAATATGATTGATATATTCGAATAAATTATATAGATAATTTAATTAATTCTTAATGTTTTTTTTATTTGAAAATATATAATCAAATTGCAGTAAAGAAGTTAAATAGTAATAAAATATTTGTCATTTTTTAAAATTAATATATAATCACATTTATATTTATTAGCAAATAACAATATATCATTCCATTAAATGCTGAATAATTATTGTTCAATGGCGAGGTGTAACATAATGTAATATTAATTAATAGACAAGTAATTAAATAATAATTATATATTTTTACAAAAATTTATTATTCTTTTGTGAATGTCACATTACTGTTATTATTCATAATTAATTAAAATGTGAAATAATATATTTTTTAAAAAAGCTATATTTTAACTATGTGATGTACAATATTTTTTTATAAATCTGTATAATTATTTTTTCACAAAATTTATATACATTTCTAAAATAGCTGCTTTATTTTTCCAATGTATATTTTTTTAATAAGAATAAAAACATTAAAATGAAACGAATACAAAAGTAATAATTTTATCATTAATTTGTAGGTTTCTATGAATTCATATATCTAATGACTTTATAATTTAATATAAAAACGAAATATTACATGAACAAAAAATCTGATTCTGTAAAATTTTATTTTAGGTGCACCTGTACTTCAGCGCATTACCAGAAGACAAAGTTCCTTACGTGAATTCAGTCGGGGAACGATACAGAGTACGACAGCTCTTACAACAATTACCGCCACATGACAATGAGGTCCGTTACTGTCATGCACTGACCGATGAAGAACGCAAAGAACTGAGATTATTTTCCGCGCAACGGAAACGGGAGGCCCTCGGACGTGGCTCCGTTAGACAGCTTCCGGCACCAATGCCCTGCGAAGCTGTAAGTATTCTTCATATTTTTTTGCTTTTTTTTTTAGCGTGTTATTTAAGTTTCTGTGAATTTAATGTAGGGTTTTGTTTGTTTTTAGTATGTATTTATAGAACTAAGTATGAATTTTGAGGAATGGTTTATGATTTAAATCTATTAATATACAAGATGAATTAGAATTATGCAATTATATGTAGGCTTATTCATATGCAAAGAGCTTAATTCATAGATATGACTTATTTTTTTTTGGAAAAGTCAGAATTCTCATGTAAAAGATTTAATTAACTTGAAAAAGGCCTTGGTATTGACCAAAACAATTTAATTGAGACTGGTGATATTTCCAATTCTATGCATTGAAATAGTATTAGGCAATTGTTGTTTCTCGATTAGTGAATCTGGTAACTTCAGAAATTCAATAAAAATATTATTTAATTTGATATTTTACTGACAACGATTGTTACAAAATTAGTATAAAACCAGTGCAAGATTTACGTATAAGCTACACAAGCTATAGCTTAGCCCCCCCCCCACTTTCTTGGGGCCCCAAAAAACCCTTTTAACATGTTTTGTTTCTTTTTACCAGAGTTTGCATTTTTAAGTGCGTTATGAATAAAAATGATTTTAAGTTAAAGATTTATTATTTCACTATTAAAATACTTCTTAATTGTATTTCAGTTTAACTCTCTAGGTATCCGAAAATCATATTTGTCACTGACATAGAATATCTGGACTTATAAAGGGCCCCATATCTCAAATAGCTTAGGGCTTTATCAAGTCTAAATCCGGCCCTGTATATAACTTACTATAAGTTGTAGTTTTCTAGGTTGACTATTGATAATGCAAATATAAATTATTATGATTCAAACTTTTGAATATTAATTGCTTCACTTGAAAATTTCCGGAATATTTTATTATTATATTTATTTTAATAACTGATTTGTAAAATATATTTAGATCCTTTTTTTGCTATTAAATTCTTTCATGTACTTAGTAAATGCATTTATTACTAATATTTTAATTTTATTTTTTTAAATTTATTTATTAGATACACATACATTCTTATATTAATTTATTAGTTTTGTAATTTATAAATGAAGAATACGACAAACATTCAAGCAGCTGCTTAATTACAAATATGCGCAAAGCATAAAGACCTCCAAAGAAGTCTCTAAAAATTAATGCAAATCTTTAACATATAAATTAAACTATTGTTCAACTGTAACGTTTATTCATGAAAACGTTTATTATTATTAAAATATTATTTACACATTTTACAATATTTCATCTTACTGCAGGTTCTTGTAAACGTTGCTTTTCAAAATAAAAATTAATAAATTATTAGATCGGTCATATTTGTAATGAAAAATTATATAGAAACAAAGGCATTTTTTTTTGTGATACCTGATTAAAGTAAACAAAAATATGTTTACTAAGAGGATCAGATATATTTAAATTGTACTGTACAAAGTTTTTCACATGTTTTACAAACAGTTTTTTTTTCATTTTTATAATTGTAAATAGAGACCCTAGGTATGTAAAATATAACGTATATTTATGATGCTGTCAATCTTATACAGTATTATTAATTACTGGGTATTTAATCACGTTTTTTCACTTGGAATATATTTGCATAAAATAAAATTAAATTGCGAACTAATTGCATTAAAAGTACAGAACTAATTCTCTCAACATTCTTTAAAGAAATGTATAGTGCGTGACAGCTACAAGTCAAACATCATTCATTTACTCCATAATTTATTCAAAATGGCCTTTTCTCTGTCTGATTGAAATATATTACTTCATTTATTAGATAATTGTTTTTATTTTGTGATATAAATACTTATTTTTATTATGCACTATTTTATGATTCTGAAACGGAACTGTTTATAAATGGATAATAAAATACAAAAGAGGTAAATTTTTGGTAAAAAAAGATATTTAAATTGTACGTTTGCTAAGATTTAAGTTCGAATTTATCCCCTAGTAATTTCTCAATAAAACCACTAAGATGTCACGCGTTTAAAATATTAAGGACCATTAAAAAGTCATCAAAGCTTTATACGTTACGGTATCTGCTTCTTTGTAATTTCGAAAAAGTTTTAAGGGCGCCATTTCATTTTTTGGAAATTTGATCGTTAAAAATTAATGACCTGTGCTTTAAGATTAACTTTTCTTGAATAACAACTCACAAATTTTAAGATTTTATTAAAGATTGCTTCAGTTTAACCATAAAGTATTAATTTAATTATACAGATTTATTTTGTATTATATGATTTCTTTTTTCGAAATATAATTGTTTTGCTTAATGTCATCTCAATACTGCAATAATACATTTAAAGAAATATTATTTTTTGTGAATGGTAATTTACAGGCTTATTTATTTTTTCTTTATATTTTTTAAGTTTGAGTATTTATTTTTTTAAACTATTACTAATAATTTATTAATATTTAAGTATTATTTATTTTAAATTAAAATGTTACTTTTAATTTTACTACAAATACATAGAAAGATGCAAAAATCCTTAAATCTTATGTATTGGAATAAAACGTAAATAAAAGTTCAATTTCAGCTCTTTAAGATGATATACAGACAGAAAGCAAAGTATATTATAAAATTGAAATAAATTATTTATTTAAATTTTTATTAAATTGTCTAAAGTAGCTTGAAAAAACTAAAAACTAAGTTATTCATGATTAATCTTAATTGTTCTAAGTTATCAGATGAAAAATGTTTAACAGTTGGACTTTGAAATATAGGTATCCAAATTAAACTAAATATAATTTATTATTTCATACTTTTTAAGAATAGTAAACATTATTTTAAAGTGAAGTGAATTAATATCACATATCTCAATTTATTACTAACAACCCGCACCGATGGCAATGCAAATAAAAATTGTTAAGAAACTATAGCCCGTATTCCCACCTCTTTTGTTTATGAAAAAGTGCTTTTATTTTTCACTTTAAAATAAATCCTTACCTTTACCTCTTATCAAATAGGAATAGTATTTCTATTTTTGATATATAATTTTTTATATCTAATATTATATAATTCAAATAAATTAATTAAAATTGCTTAATTAGTAATTTTAAGTAAATATCAACAGTAATTTTGACAAAAATCACTTTTAAAAGTGATATGATGATGATATGAAGTGATGATATGTTCAGTTTCTCAAGCATATAGCTCCTTCTGCGTTCCATCTAGGAATTACGGGAACTGATTTCAATTTATTGATTATTGTAAAGAAACTAAATGGATCTATTCTTATATTTTAAACTTTCTTACAATAATTGTATTATTTTAAGTAAAAGTTAAGAAAATATTTATTAAGCAAAAACAATATATGCGTCTTTTCGAAATTGTTGAAATAAGACAAGAAGCAACAAAGTCCGGTACACAGGAAGTATAGAGCAACCAGGAAATACAGCTTAACTAGCCACTCAAAATCCAAACAGTTAGATTAGAAGGGGGTTAGAACAGACGACAACTGTTCATACTCGTAAAGAGCTTCTTCGTCTAACCTTCCTGCAAGTTCACGGTTCGTCGACCGTTCTCGCCGGCTGCATCGTCTAAGTGCTACTAATGACAGATTCTTTTCGAAGTTTTAAAGTGCCTAGGGCATTGATGAGACACCTCGCCTCGGCTGAAACTTATACTTGTTACTCGCTATCACGGATTAACGACGGATGCTTACTTTTATTGGAAACTTTTTCGATTGTTGTTCAGATTGATTTATGGAGATGGGAAAATCTTTTAAAGTTTTCAACGAGAAAAACTACGAACAACTAAGGATTATTGCAAATATTATATAAATAATTAAATACATTATATACCACATTCATATATAAAATCGTAACATTGTCTGGTACTGCAAAATTTGGTATTTGGGTGTTTTAGTTCAATTGTTTAGTCTTAGTTTTATGTCGATTATATTGTTTTAAAACCAGAATTAAAATTGCTTATTATATAATTAGTTTTAGACATATATATAATTAAATTCTGTTATAGAAAATTACATTTTATTATTATAGAAATAGTAGGTACATAAAATTGTTAATGTAGATACTATTTTAAATATTTAAATAGCAAAATGTTTTACTACAACAAATTTTTCATTGCTTTGTAATGTAATTATTTTGGCTTTTATTAATTTTTTATTTATTGTTTATAATATTTATCAATATCTTACACAATAATCAGGTGTTTGACGAAACGTTACAAAAAATTTGCAAAAAATAATTTTTGCTTACTTCGAGTATTCTATATAGCCTGTTATATTTATCAATCGTACATGTAAGTTAATTTTTAAAATAATGCCAAATGTTTTAATATAAATATAGTTAATTTACGTAATTGTAAGTAAAGTTTTTCAACATAGTATGATAATAATAGTATAAATATCTAAGAAAATTCTATTGACATTTTTTTGGTAATAGTTTGTATTATTTCTTCTCGAAAAACAAAAGATCGTAATTATTTAAACTCGCTTATATTTTGCAAAAATGTGAATATTACTTTAAAAAACTGCACATTAAAATTAATATAGTAGAAAGTCGATTATCTGAGTTAATATTAGCAAAGAACTAATTGGATAACGGAAATACGGAAAATACAATTAATGTTGAAGATTTATAATTTGAGTTTATTTTTATTTTTAAAAATACATAGAAAAAAAACATATCTCAAACTTTTTTATATAAAATTTTGAAAAAATTATATTCCGGATAATTATACATGTTGATAATTGCCATTTTATTGAGTTTAAAATTTAGGCAGTAATTTTTAATCAATATTTTGCTAAAATATTATTAAATTAATTTAAAATAAACTAGTAGCTGTAAAATTAGCATAAAGTTAAGAATAATGAAATGAACAATTTTATTTCTTGTTTTACATTTTCTGTAATTTTGTTTCTTCTAATGACGAAGAGTTCTTTTCTCTAAAAATAAAACTATTTAGAGTGCCAGAGAGCCCATTTCTTTTGTTTCTTCTTTGGGATCCTCCTGAGAACGCCGGGTTGTAAACGCTACAGTTTATTCTAGTTTCTGTAATTAAAACATCTGCTGTTTGATATCACAGAAGGGAATACAGGGAATACACTTCTCTCTCCATACTCGAGCTATAAACTGTTCCATGTTTCATATGCAAATATTTATGGCGTGAAAATTCATTTGCATTTAAATGAAGTTCTCTCCCGCATTTTACATTTAGATTTTTTTATTGCAAAAAGCATTCGGTACGAGATATTTTTATCTCGAGTTTTTGCATTTTTGCACAGAGTACATTCGGTATGTGATACTGTTTTTAATTTGGTGTAAAAATATTGTTAACGATAGCAAAAAGTATCTTCTTTATTCGTATGAATGTTTTGTTTTATGTGAAAATTTAAATACAAATTTTTTTAATTAAGATAAAAATTTTAATGTTTTACATACACATGTAAAACACTTCCTTTTGCTTTTGTTGTCATCATTTTTTTTTAAGTTATTATTATTACTAAATTAATGTAAAAAATTATAATGAATTATCTATTATATTTTGTATTATAATAGTAATTGTAAATTTAAAGTCTTAAAATAATATTTGTGAATGAAATGAAGCTGAAGTATATATAAAGCGTTTGTGAAATCACATATTTTCATAAAATATGAACTTTCTTTGATAGATAGAACACACAGATTACATTCGCGTATTTTTTGACATACTTCATACACACATTTCAATTATATATAGTAAATAGAAGAATTTAATGTCATTACTTTATGTGGTAATATAATATATATATATATATATATATATATATATATATATATATATATATATATATATATATAATTTGATTGATTGATATAATTATTATTATTATCATTATTATTTAACATCTTTTAATTTTTTTAACAAAATCTATATTACTATTTGTTACATAAAATATTGTTCAGTCATTGAGTATTTTTAACACACAATTGTTTAATTAGTAAGAAATTACAAAAACATAACTTTATATTTATTAGTTACATATTTTTAATTTTTACAGTTGTTGAGAAATTTTCTAAATATATTATATTGAGATTTTATGCAAACAAAAAATTATATATTTTCATATCACAAATTTCATAGAAAATTGTAGTGAGAAAAACAATTTTTGTTATATTAGTTTAAAAATGGAACATTTATTTGCAAATTCCTACATGTAATTTTCGACACAAGTAAATAATAATAAATTATAGAAGAAAATTTAATAAACCCGTTTACATTTGGTATAAAATTTTATATAATGTAAATATGTAAATGATATTTCTTTTATAGGATAATATAAAAATAACTTTTTTGAATTCGTATAATCTTTTTTTTAATATAAAAATATATTTTATAATTTGTGGTTTTATTACTATTTTATAATTAAATTTAAAACATTAAAAATTATGTAACATATAAATAAAAAGAGTATATTAAACAAAACTGACTGCCGCCAAAAAATTGCTCAATTTTTTCTAACAAATTAATTACCATAACTGCTAAAAGGAGATAAGATTATTTGAAAAATTTGAACTCTTGAATATATATAATTATAGAATACTTGGTTCTTATGAAAATCAGCGCCCTTCTTAATGAATTCAAGTGCATTGGGGACTAATTAATTACAGAAACTGTGTCTTCAGTTTCTTCGTCATAACCCTTTCAAGCACAGATCAACCTATAGGCGAAACGGCGACGGTTCATGCTTTCATCTCATTTCGGAACAGACACAACTTCGGTTATTTGCATTAAATTCATTCTTGTCCTTGTGGATTCTTTCGAGATAATTGCTCCCTCATGTCGGCGAACAATTAAGGAAACTACCCCCTCGTTGTCCCACCTCTAAAATTATTTTCCAAACCCTAACGTTAATGGTTTTGTGTTTGGAAAATTTTCCGTGTTCTTTTGGGGAAGAAAAATGCAAGAAATTTAAAATCGGTGATGTGAAAAATTTAATGGTTTGATTTTTATGGATGAATAATTTTTTTTGGTTGCAGTGCAACCACAAACATTAATTGTGTAATTTTTTTTTTTGGAGTTTAAATGAGCATATTAATACTGCTTCTTTAGCAGTTTATTAGTGACTGTTTAAGTGGATTTAATTTTTGCCGCTTTTATTGCAAAAGTTTTTTGCTTGTTTGAGCTCTAAAAACTAGTTTGAAAGAATTTTTCAGTTATAATTATTTAAATTAATATTACATCAAAATAAATAAAAAATTATAAATTACTATTAACTCAACTGGAATTTATAAAAGAAAATTAATGAACTTAGCTGAAGACGAATGTTAAAATTTTAATTTTTGTTGTTTATAAATTGAAATTCTTTAAAGGAAAATAATTAAATATTTAATTTAAAAAACATTATTTTTAATGGTGATATAATTTAATTATTTCAAATTGCGTTTTCGTTTTCTCTTTTTTTATCGAATATAATAGAGCACCTGCATATTTTTATTTCACGTGTAAAGACTATAGTTTTTCAATTTTTATTTTTTTTTAATAATTATATTAAATTTCTATAATTTTTTTTTCTAATATATTTTATACTATTTTAGTAAAACACAAAATCTGCTGAAATGAACGGGTACGTTTACATTTCAGTTCGCAAATTGTATTTAAGAAAATTGTGAATGAAAAGTTTGAAATTTTAAAATAATTTTTATAAAAAAGAAATTAAAAATACTTAAAGATTCGAAATATGCAAGAAACACTTATTTTTTACAAGTATTCTATTATTTTTTTATATTTTAATAACGCTACATAATTAATAAAAATTCCAAAATTTAAATACGAGTATATAACAAAAAAATGTTCTAGGTTAGGGTTGCCTTACTTTTGGTAAGATTGTAAATATGTGTCTATCCTACGTTTAGACTTAAAAGTTTTACATTCACATGTTAAAGAAATAAAAATTTAAGTTTATGCAATTTTTTTCAGTTTACTGTCGCTAAATATCATCATGAAAACAAATCTCACATTATTAAATATTTCCAATTTAAATATTAACAAACTTTTTAAGTATCAGGTTTTGTCAAAAATAATTCTGCTGGTAGATGATACTACATTTTACAAAATTACCATCTCAGACTTCTGACAGTGTCTTTGTGCTGCCTTACTTTGGGCTTTTTAAAAACTGACAACTCTATTCTAGGTGAATAGTTTTTAAGATGAAACTGGATACATACAGATATGTGTATTTTTATTTACACAAAATAGTTGAAATATGTTCTAGAACAATTAAAACTAAAATTTTTTAATAAAAATTCTATACGAAAATTAGATCTTACATATTACGTGCATTTGGTAACAATGAATAATAAATAGTATAATACAATTTAACAGATGTAAAAAAAAAGTATATATTTAATCTATTTATCAATTACATACAGTTACAATAGTTACACCTTTTTATTTTTTGTTTCAAAGACAATATACAATAGCAGGCAAGGTAGACGGAGTTCAAAATCGAAACAATGCTTAATGTACCATCAGATACAAATTTAATTTGTCTTAAAAGAGCTAAGATGCGAACGCCACAGGGGTCGAATTAATCAGAAACATTCATTACTCTAAACACAATTCCGTTGCTCAAACTTTAATTATATCTAAACGCGGTTGACGGAGGCTGTCGTAGTCCTGTCGTATATATAGCCGGGGTCGAACGGCAGACTTCATCAGCCATAAACTGTTTTACGACTGCTGGCATATTCAACCGACCGCCGAATTAGTACAAGTTTAATTAATGACGTCAATCAAGGATTACTGGCCGCGACCAATGGGATCTTTAAGGAAATGATGCTAGCGGGTTCGGTCTGGGGGTTATTTCTCTTAAAGTTTGACTTCCCGGGCAAGTTGAGCTTAAAGATTAAAATTTTTGCACTTTCGCCTATGAACTTCGGAATTTTCTTGGTTTATTTCTGTTTTAGTTGTTCCTGAATAGTTGTCAAATAGCATAAAATTAAACTTAATTTAAATAGTTTTAAAATATGAGATATTCGTTTTAAATTTGATATTTTTCTCGTATTCGGCATTTTTGTTCAAAATCTTATAATAATAGAAATATTAATAATTTATTACTTAAATATTGTTAGAAATTATTTCCAAAAATCATTAGACGATTTTTCTAATAATTTGTTTATATTGTTAAAACAAAATGAGTTTTCAGCATTTTAATCATATTAGTTGAAATATTTAATGCAAGAGTAAACAATTACGTTTGATCTAATGTAATTAGATAATTTTTTCTATTTAATTTGTTATATATTTTTATATATTCTTGTTTGTTTTCTATTATATTTCTTAGACAACTTTTATAATATTAAACTAAAAATTTAATTTTTAATTTTCAAAGTAAATATTTTATATTTGTTCAGAATTTATAATCGATTAAAAATTACTATGATTATCAGAATGATTTTATATTCAATTTTATGAAATTTTCATTACATATATTTGTGTATATGTTTATTATTTTTACATTTTTAGTACTTTTTAAATAAAAATAAGAAAATGGTTTGAGTCTGGTTTGAAATGGAAAAAAATTCAATTTTAATAGGAACATAATATGTATTATTACAACTAAACGTAAATAACTTTAATATGATATGATAGTACATTGTTTAATAATAAATATATGTATATACATATTTATAAAAATATACTACAAGAACTTAATATAAATTTTATATTTAATAACCTTGCTTAATTGACTTAAAATTTATATTCACTGAAAATATGCGATTTATTTATTTTTGAAATCATTGGGCAAAGTATGCATTACCAGTAATAACAGCTACCTAAAGTATAATCCCAGAAAAGTATTTATTAAAATAATACCATTTGATAGTCATTCCCTGTATTTAAAATGAAACAAAATATATAGTGGCTAGAGATCTTTATAACGAAGGTATGCAAAGAAATAAGAAATTACATATTTAATATCGTTTGACGTTAATAACCATTCAATTATTGATGAAGTGTATGTGGGATGTAACGTATGTCGTGGCTTGCTGCACTTATTTTACGCGCTTAGCTTACATCGTCTACTTTTTTCTCTCTCTGGAAACCAGAAGACAAGATAAATAATTAACATTCCCTGGAACGGATAACGCTGTGATACGCTTTAAGTTTATAATTTTATCCTGAACATGGGAACTAATTTTGTTTTCTTTATTCTTTCTATTCTGCAACAGTATTACAATGGTTCAAAACGGAAGAAACGAATTACAAGAAAATTAGAAAATATCTTTTTTTTTTGTTAATTGGTGCATTCTAAATGCAGTTTAAAATCGAATTTTAAATGTTTATGTATATTGCTCTATTATAACTATTATGAAGTTTGTTAAACAGCTATATATGTATATATATATATATATATATATATGAGTTATTATTCTGAAATAATAAAGTGAAATTAATCGATTATTATTTTTCAGTTTCATTTCTTTATTCAAATTTTAATTACATATAGTAGTCATATTATTTTTAAAAAAATATTTTTGTAAATTAATTGGCTTGTAAAAATAATTTTTAATATTTTTTAATGTATTTTTTATATAAAAACTGTGGCAATGAAAATATTATTGAACAATTATCAACGGGGATAAATAAAAAAAAATTTAAATATATCTGAACCTGAAGTATTACACAATAAGTAAGAAATTAGTTTACAGCATAGGTTCACCTAAAAATTCAGGTTTTTCCGATTTCAAAATATTATAATTTTGGTTCGGATTAAGTTAATAAATTATGTATGAGTGTTTTTTCGGTATGGATTTTGTTTTTCCGATTTCGGCAAATAGAATTTACTAAAAATGCTCAATTTTTACAAGAAACTGAATGAACGATATGTTGTGATAGGATTAAAATAATGTTATGGGTTTATAAAGAAAAATATAAACTAATATACTTGCTACAAGCGTGTTGCATTCGCTTTCCAAAGGTATCTGACTTATACCAGAATTTAAAATTAAAATATTATTTCTGGTATTAAATAACTGTGTACCACTGAATTGATATTGACTATCTAAGTGATTCATAATTCATTATAAGCTGTATATTTCTTGCTTGGTCTTATATCCAGTTTTTTCAGCATATAGCCCATGTTCCGCTTAGGAATTACGAAATTTAATGATAATATAAGTAACAAGATGTAATTAAAAATGTGAGATAAGCGATTGGAAATTGTAATGGCTTGCTTTTAATGCCTATTTAATAATAAACTACTATTTTTAAAATACCAATTATTTAAAAATAAGTATTAAATCATAATTTAAAAATTACCTACACAATAGCTGATATTACTAGCCCAGTTTTTTGGGTATTTTAGTTCATTTGTTTAGTCCAGCTCTTATAACAGTTAGGTTGTTTTAAAACCGATATTAGTATAAACTAATTTTTGAAAATGAGCCCGTAATACGAGCCAATATATTTTTAAAAGGA
Organism: Clivina fossor; assembly: GCA_963966155.1. Lineage (NCBI taxonomy): Eukaryota > Metazoa > Arthropoda > Insecta > Coleoptera > Carabidae > Clivina > Clivina fossor. The sequence continues at coordinate 5,249,864 of OZ014553.1, read as the reverse complement.
AATGAAATGTTTTTATCCAAAATACATTATTACGTTAGCGACGGAAAAACTAAGCTAAAACCGGAGCAAAGCGTATTTCCTGAAAGTACATCTGTCCGGAAAGAACGTTCAAGATGACGTATTGCCCCGTGTTCTATTTAATATCCCCTCTGGTGAAAATTCGCAACGTACTATATAAATACAACAATAAGTCATGCGCCTTATTTCACATCATCTTTCTATCGCACTGTGTCTCACACAAGATTGCATATGCTTATCCTTGTTGTTAGTCAGTTCTTTGGCACCTTTTGCTTCAGACAGATTTATTAGAGAAATGAATTTTGGCTTTGCTGTCATGATTTACTGTTTCTCATTCGTATACTTTTCGAGATTTTTGCAAACTTATAACTGTTACCTAATTTATTTCTTCTGCAATATCTGTTATACATTTTTTTTTTGTTTTATTAGTAATTGTTGAAAAAGTTTTTACTAAACAATTAATTTCAAATAGACATTATCAAATATATGGAAAAATATAATGTAATATAAAATATTCAAATTTGATGCAATCTTGTTTGAAAAGTATAATAAATATTAATGTTTGAATAATTTTTATAATAATTGAAAAAGAAATGAATTTTGATATATTCTGGCATATTTTTTAATTATTAAACTCTATCCTATATTAATATTTAATTCGATACGTAAAAGGTTCCTTATGATGTTTTATCGCAGAATATTCATTTGGAAGTATCTTACTTAATTTACTTGTATATTCATATCACTGATATGTTTTATTATTTTTATTAATAAATTTTATTGCTTTCATTTTTTAAAAGAATTTCATCGTTATTTGTAGTTTAAAACAACAGAAGACACTTTCTTTTCAATTAAATCTGGTTTTTTCTGGAAAATTTTCGTATCGTTTATTTAAATAATTTTATATTAGAAATCAATTGCATATAATGCGTTTTGAGTGAATTAGTCTAATGAGTATAACTAATTTAATGTTTTAAATTTTACAGTGTGAAGAGCCGTTATCTGGAGGAGACATTTGCGTCTTTGCAGCACGAGCTGGACCAAATACATGTTGGCATCCAGCATGTTTTACATGTTGTGTATGTCATGAGCTTCTTGTCGATTTGATCTACTTTTGGCGTGAAGGGCGTTTGTATTGTGGGCGTCATCATGCCGAAACACTCAAACCTCGTTGTTCCGCTTGCGATGAAGTAAGCAAATATGATTTATTACTAAATATACAAGAATTATTTTATGTAAATAATTTATGTACTAATAAATATTATTATGTATTATAGATTATTCTTGCGGACGAATGTACGGAAGCAGAAGGACGAGCATGGCATATGAAGCACTTTTCATGCTCCGAATGCGAAAGACAACTAGGAGGACAACGATATATTATGCGTGACGGTCGTCCATTTTGTTTACATTGTTTTGATGCATTATTTGCCGAATATTGTGATTCTTGTGGTGAACCAATTGGCGTAGATCAAGGACAAATGAGTCATGAAGGACAACATTGGCATGCAACCGAACAATGCTTTTGTTGTCACATGTGTCGCACTTCATTGTTGGGTCGACCTTTTCTTCCAAGGAGAGGTGCCATTTATTGTTCTATTGCTTGTAGTAAAGGCGAACCACCAACACCATCTGACAGTTCTGGGCCGGGTCCTAGGGTTCCAAGACAGCCTAGAAATAGGCCGCCACGACCACCATCACCGACAGGTTCAAGTACTCCTCCTCCATCTCCAAGTAGAAGGCCTTTACCGTCTATATCTCCAACTACTTCGTCACCATCATCACCACCTGGATTATTACAATGTGGACAATACTCACGACATCATAGTCTTCCGAGATCTTCACCTCCGGTTCGTTCACCAAAAATGGGTCGACGAGCTTTACAAAGATCTCCAAAACCGGGACCATCAATTCCTGGTACACCAACCCCTTCTGAAACTGGGACAACTGTGCAAAGTGATTGTGGACTTCCGCATTCCGATGATTTAGCGACCAGAGGAATGCCAGGTTCTACACCTCAAAGTCCCGGTGGCAAAGGTCTAGATAGAGTTCTACTGGAAAGAAATCTGGAAAGATTACTTTGCGAAAGAGGTAGTGCTCAAACAAGTCCAGATTTAGAACGACTTCTACACGCGAGAGATCGGAGCCGAGAGCCTTTACATTTAGCTGATTTAACTCTAAGTTTAGATGATTGGCAACCTTCAGCAATTGCTGATGATGCTACTGATTTTAATAAAAAAGAAAGCAATAATGAGAATGCTAATGATAGTAGTTCTTCAACTCATACGCATAAAAGTTCTACGAAAGATGTTCAAGGAAATGACACACAAATATCAGGTGGTGACACAACACCCTGCGGTTCAGGTGGCACACCTGATTCACCACAACGACGAGGCAAAGGACTATTGAGCGTGCGCTTCCAGGGGGACAATGAAGCTTTTGAACATGATGAAGCTGATGCTTGTACTAGTGAAGCAAGAAGATTTCCACGAAGTCGAAGTTACTCAGGACGATCAAGACATGGTGATAGTCTAGAACGAAGAAGACCGAAGAGGACACCGTCAGAAAGCACTGTGGTAGCGGGACCAAGTAAAAAAAATCATGATGACGATGCTGCAAGTTATTGTTCCACATGTTCGTCAAGTTCCAGTAGCGACGATTTGGCTTATGAACTGCCGCCTAGACGAGCATATGGAGGCGTTAGAATATCTTATGTACCAAACGATGCGTTAGCATGTGCTCGCCGACGACAAGCGGCAGCTGGTCCAAGATCTCCTGTTAAGAAAAATTTGGACGAAAAAGATAAAAACTGCATTATTTCTTGATCGCCAGTTTTTTTGTTTGTAGTCGCCAAAGCTGTTGCCAAATTTAAACGGAAATTAAAAAATCAGTTACGCAAGCGACTATAATGTTTTGTATAATTAAAAAAAAAATGCTTTACTAACAACATTATCGTATTATATTTATTATAATGACTGCAACTTTGGCGAATACAAATCAAACATAAAGCCTTCCAATATTGTTGCATGTGAACTGTATTCAGGGTAAATGACCATAATAATTTTTAAAAGTCATATTAAGCTGCCATTCCCTAAACAGAATCCTGATCACTAAAATTGATCCATGTACCTATTTACTTGTTATCTTATTGTGTAATGCTTGCCATGGATTCTAATGTCAATGTTTCCAAATACTACATAATTACGTCCCCATTTAATAATGTAATTTAACTGTCTCATTAATACTTAAAACTAAAACTTTTTTACCAAAAATTTTCTGCAATTTTCTTAAATCAATTTTAACGTATATAATATTAAGTTGTATGTGTGTAATTAACTAATAGCCAATAATTTAATAACTATTAAAATGCCACACGATTTTTATTATGTATTTAAGTATGAATGATACAGTTAAAAATAAGTAAAGTACATTATTTATCTTTAATCGTCTACGCTCCCGCCATGTTGTTCCTGTCTTTGAACGCTCTTTATCTCCAGGTACAAATTTCAATACTACGTACGTATTAATAATAATAATAATATATTTATCTCATGCGACCCACATGTAGTTCAAGTAATTACAATTTATAGATTATATTTTATACATTTGCTACTAAACAAATATGTATTGTGTAAAATATTTGTATTTATTACAATTTAATATAAATATTTCTAAATATTGTGAATAATGTATATAAATTAAAAACACAGTTGAAATAATAAATGTGTTGCATTTTATTACGATTATTTTTTATTCTGAAAAACTTTCCTCTATATTCATTTGCTGTTAGAAAATTTCAAAAACAAACAAAAAATATAAATATTTTTATGAAAATATTATTTTGCCCTATAATTGAAATATAGTATATATTCCAAATTTTGTAATGTTTTATTAAGACCGATTTAAAATAAATGTGAAATTGGTTCAATTTTGATTCAGGTCCCTACTCAAGTTTGCAGTTTTAAATAACAAATTTTTGGTTAATTAGCATTCAATTAATATAATAGTTTTATGTGATAATAACTAAAAACAGATTACACAAGTATTCAATATGACTAAATACTAAAATCTTAGATTGCTTATTAGAATATTCATTTTGTTTTATTTCATTATTGATAAAAAATAATTTTTAGTTTTCAAAGTACATATCTAATGTAAGTTTATGATTTTAAGAAAATCCAAATTTATTATTTTTTAATCAAACTTCAAAAACACAAAATTTAGTCAATAAAAATTGTAAAATTTTTATTTATCACTATTGATTTACAGATGTACTTATTAAATATATATTAATATTTATTTGTTTTTTACATTATCGATAAGCATTTTCAACGAATAATTCTTGTTGCTTTTAAGGAAGTCTGCTGTGTGCTGTTCGAAAGTCAGTACTTGGATTAATATGAAAAATTATAATGTTACTTGTATATACTGTTCAATTTGTTAGAAAAAAATTTGAGAACTTAAGAAACATATGTAAAGTATATGAATCAATATTTTAACAAGACATGAGCACATATAATAAAGTAAAGAAATTTGCAGCCGTTTACAAAATACTCGCAAATTTAGTTTTTGAATTTTTACACACAAATTTGTTAACTTTTTTTCACAGTTTTGGGGATTGGCTTAATTAATAAGAGGGTGTCGTACGGGTTGATTTTTGGATATGTTGTAATACGTATTTGGTTATTTGTTATTTGGCAAAAATAACAAAATTTGCCGTCCCTTTACAAACCAGATGTACTACAACATATCCAAAAATCAGCCCCCTAGGACACCCCCTTATTAATGTAAGTCCAAAACTGTAATAAAAATATAAAAAGTAAACAAATTTGTATGTAAAAATTCAAGGTCAAATATTTCACGTATCTATGATAATTTTGCAAATGTTTAAATTGAATCTTATAGATTTGGATGCACTGAATGCAATGGTACAAATTTAAACTATCTATCTCTTATAGTTCAGTCGGAAATTGCATTTTTCAAAAAAATCTTTAATTGCAAATATCTCGGAAACGGCTGGGAATTTCGCAAAAATAACAAAATTTTCCGGGTTTTACAAATACTAATCAATTATGGGTCGTACTACAACATATCCAAAAATCAACCCTCTAGGACACCTCCTTATTAATTAAGCGCGAAACGGTTATAAAAAGTTAACAAAGTTGTGTGTACAAAATCAAAAACTAAAATTGCGAGTATTTCGCAAACGGCTGCAAATTTCGCAAAAATAACGAAACCTTCCCGCAACACCCAGTGTTGCTATAACATATTTCAATCCCAACCCCGTACGACCCCTCGCTATTAATTATTAATGTTTGCAAAAAAAATCTTTAATTGCAAATATCTCCGAAACGGCTGGGAATTTCGCAAAAATAAGAAAATTTGCACCTCCCCTAACAGTCCAACACCCCTATAAACTAGGTAAGTACTACAACATATCCAAAAATCAACCCCCTACGACACCCCTATATTAATTAAGCGAACTCCAAAAACTATGATAAAAATATATCAATAATCTCAATTTTTTCTTGTTCTCTTGATAAAATTTCGTTAAAATGTTTCATTTCTCGCTTTCCTGATACAAATCTTGCATTTCTCGCTTTCCTGATACAAATTTCGTTAAAACCTCATAGCTTATACATTTCCGCAATGCACAGATGTTAAACTGGTTGCTTATAGGCTATCCCAGCAAAGTGTCACTGCATTTTTTGTACTTTATTTAAGACGAAAATTCAGCTATAAATGATTTATTTAATAACAAATTTGCTTTTCTAACAATTTTTTAAAGAATATTAAACAAATTTTGACAATATTGAAAAATTTACTTAAATTTAATGGACGCACTGTTATTTTTTTAATATTTGAGGAACTAGGGAAAAATAAAAAATATAAACAGTTATTTGTTTAAGGACTTTATTGAAAAATAGCAAAATACATTTATTAAAAAACTGAATTATTTGGTTAATCACATTGTTAACTACGTGATTAAGTTCGCAAAACACTGTTTAATAATTTATATGTAAAAATTTCGTAAAAATAAATATATAAAATACAAAATTTAGTAACTTAATCACATGGTTAACCATGTAATTAAGTTCGGAAAACACATTTAATTATATTAACTTAATCATGTTTTTAATTTAGTAACTTAATCGCATGTTTAACTATGTGATTAAGTTGTCAACACACATAATTAACTTGTTAACTTAATCATGTGTTTAACTAAGTTATTAAAATGTTAAAACATTGATTAAACAAATAAAAACATAAAATAGTGAATTAAAATTCCTGATAAAAATACAAATTTAGTAACTAAATTACAAGATTAACTTATACGATTAAATTGTTAAAATATACTTAATTATCTTGTTAACTTAATCATGTGATTAACTAAGTTATTAAATTGTAAAAACATTGGATAAACAATAACAACATTAAAAAAATGAATTAAAATTTCTGATAAAATAACAATATAAAAATACAAATTTAGTAACTTAATCACATTGTTAACTACATGATTAAGTTGTCAAAACACACTTAATTATCTTGTTAACTTAGTAACGTAATTAATTATGTAATTAGTTTATCAAAACACACTTTAATAAATAATTAACACGTACTAACTTAATCACATTGTTAACTATGTGATTAAATTATCAAAACACACTTAACTAACTTAATAATATGATTAATTTATATATATATATATATATATATATATATATATATATATAACGCGACGTGCAAACACTTTATGAGCATTTAATCACTAATTTCTTCCAGTTACAATTTTTCTCCAAGTAAATTTCTTCTCTCTTCATATTATTTCATCTCCCCGTCTCAGGTTTCTGTAACAAAAAAAAATTTTACATTAAATATTTTTTTCTATAACCAAATAAATATTATGCTATACTTCTAATTTCTAATTAAGAACACATAACCTAATTAAATAATAAATCTTAACGATTCTGTAGAATCAATTCCAGAATTATTATTAATAATAATAAGAACTAAGTTACGCTTCGTTTTATTAATTAATATTTATAAAAAATAATAATAATTAAATAATTAACAAACGTAAAAAAAATGAACTCAAAATTTCATATTAAAATAAAATAGAAAAATACAATTTTTTTTGTTTTAATTGCATGGTTAACTATGTGATTAAATTCGCAAAACACACGAAATTATTTTATTAATTTATCAATGTGATTAATTATGTAATTAGATTGTTAAAACCCAATTTAATAATTAAATAATGAAAATCGTAAAAAAGTAAATTAAAATTTCATAAAAATACAAATTTTTGTGTCTTAATCGCATAATTAATTATGTAATTAAGTTATCAAAACACTTAAGTATCCTATTAATTTAATAATTTGATTAACTATGTATTAATTACTCCTTACAAATAAGAACTAAGTTATGCTTCGATTTTATTAATTAATATTAATAAAAATCTGTGGTAATTATTTAAAATTTAATATAATTGAATATGAAAGAAACACACGAGACAAACTTTATTTACAAGCGGAAGAAATACGAAATTACTTTTTTGGTAAAAATAACTCTAAATACTAGGAAATACTTTAACAATCAATTTAAGTAATCAATTTAATAAAGCAGCATAAATAAAACTGGCATAAAATCATTAAAAATCTCATCTTCACGTAACAAACAAAACCACATAAATTATAATAATTTCTATTACAAGCGGAAGAAATACGAAATTTACATTTCGATATATAAAATAATTCTAAATACTAGGAAATGCTTTTATAATAATCTATTTAAATAATAATATAAAATAATAATTAATGATTTGCAAGTCAGCGTAAATAAAAACTGAATAAAAATCGTTAAAAATCTCACCTTTATAAACACAATACTTATATAATTTTCTAGTTTATTTTAAAAACCAATCAATCAATATTTAGTAATTTTCAAACTATCGATAACTTTTAGTTTCCAAATAAATAAATAAATTAAATAATAAAATTTATATTTGATATAGGTATATATAAAAATATATATATATATATATATATATATTTAAATTTTTTTTTAAATAAATACATATATAATAAAAATATATGATATGATGTATTCCTGATACTGAATGTAGAAAATATTTTATGATATATATATATTTATATATATATTATATATATATATATATATATATATATATATATATATATATATATATATATATATATATTTGGTAAACAAACTGAATCGTTTTTATATTATTGTATTTATGTTTTCTTGGTAGTTTTTAAGTTTCAAATACACATTTCTAGAAGTAAGAAGAGTATTTTTTTAAATTTAAAGAAAAATATCTATTGATTGTCTTATTCAAATTAACTGCATACTGCGCCCACAAAATTTAATACCATCTTTATAAATATATATAGTTATTTGTCGATAAAGAGTGGAACTTTTGTGTCACAATGTATCAGGAGAACAAACGCATAGCTAAAGTGAAAAATCAATATTTTTATGTGTAGGTTGGCTATGTATGATAAAAATTAAAATGTATGCAACCAATGTAACGTAAAACAATTATTTGTCTACATTACGGGCGCGAAATTTGTCTACTGGAACGTAAATATATCGTTTTTGCAAGGTAATATAATTATTATTAAAATGATAGGCACAAAAAAAATCAATTTTAATAAGTGTGAATATAGATAATAAGTAAATTATATAAACAGTACAATTAGTCAATCAACTATTAAAAAAATTATATGCATATTTTCATTTTTGACTTAATTTAATACGTACAATATAATACACAACAATTTATTTTATATAATTAGTACATAGTTTTATGATATGTACAGAATGCTTATTTTTATTTGTACGATTTGATAACTAGTTTCAATGTATATTGCTTATTGCATGTGATTTTGATGTGATAAATTAAAATTATTTATTGTAATTGTTTTATGTGTAATTACTTTTTAAAATAGTAACAAATATTTTATTTATTTTATTAGTTCTTGAAATTTGTAAGTTATGACACAAAAGTACATTATTTTTTTCATGAACAGCAACTGCAAATGTTTTAAAATATAAATAACTCAAATTATTTAATACTTATAAACATTTATTTATTTATTTATTTTTAAAATTATGAAATTTGTTAGAAACTGTATATGTTATCTATCTGAACAATTTTATAAAATAAACAAATTTTATTAACTTCAATTTAATTTAAAACAAATTTATCTATTGTTTTCTTACACATTTTAAACTAATTTGTTTAGTCTAAAACTTTCTTGCTAATCCTAAAATAACTTATATCACTAAATTATTTATAATTGTTTTCTTATGCGTGATTATAGACAAATATAAACAAGCAAATATCTAAAACAAATCTATAATTTTTGGAATAATTTACTGTTTAGCAAACATCATTAATTTTAGTGAATTTCAAGATAAATATATTTCAATTACAGGGGTCAAACATAAAGTAATATTTCCGAATATTCGAAAACATATTTTTATAAACAATTAAATGATTTTGAAATTATGCTGGAACTTAGTATTGTAACTACACAAAGTTGTACACAGCAAATTTGTCATCAAGCAAATTATAAAAGTGGTGCTTCTAAATATACGGTATATAGAATAGATTTTATTATATTTTTAAATATTTATGTAAAGTATAAAAATTAGTTTTAAATGAAGCTATTGCACTTCTTATTATTCTATAACACAAAATTATTTTAATAACTATAACATTCAGTGTTCCTTATTTTTAAAATTGGATATTATAGACAAATTTATAAATTTTTATTGTATTACAGAAAAAAAATTTTTTTAAATTTTGATTTAAGCGTTAAAATATAAAATATTATTAGGCATGCGTCTAAATATTTTATTCTATATTGTGTGAAACGTATTAATTTTGTATATTTTCTATACATAATTATTTATGTATAAAAAATTATATAAATTTTTGTATAGAAAAATGTATCGTGTAAAGCCAGCATAAGTTTAAACAATGCTAGTAATAATAAAATATTTAAATAATGTAAACGTTAAATAGTGTTCAAAAGACGGATTATTATTTTTGGTTCAATACTTTGTCAGTAATTTTGTTGATAATTTTTAAGCACTGGTATGTATACACTCTGATTATTTTAAGCTCAAAGTTTAAATATTTCTAGTGCACGTGCTAACGGTCGACCCACCTGACAAGCAATATTCAAAATATTTTATATTTTCATGCTCTTATCAAAATATTTACAACATTTAATTATTTGTTTATAGTAAATTGTATAATGTTTTAATGTAAATAATAATAATAAGAGTTATGTAAGCTTTTTATATATACAAAATCAATTTTACGTAATTTATTGTATAGTTAGCTAGTGAAGGTTTCAAATTACTCAATGTTCTATGACCCACAGGTTTTTGGCTTTTTGCACATTCAGGTATTTATTGCAATGCTAAGCAATCAAAATACGGGAAATCATACAGACAAAATCAGCAAAAACAAAAACATGTTAACTCAGTTTTTAAAACTAATTTATTTTGAAAAGTAAACAGATTTATTTTGTAAACTTATGAAAGATTTATTTTGGATATTTAAAAGATATTTGAATATTTGACGCTATAAAAATTTAAAATTAATATGTTAGATCAACGGTTCTGAACTTGTGGTCCGCGGAACCCGAGGAAAAACTGAATCTTCAAATTTGAAGATTTTTTTTATAAGAAACTTTACATAAATATTTAATGTGTTTTACGGTCAATATCATAATGAACAATTTAACTAAAGTCGACTTTAAGCCAACATAAAAGCAATGTTTTATTGACAACAACAAATAATTTTACAATTAGACGCTTAAAAAGTTTACAAAAAAAACATTATTTCATTATTAATAATAATAATAATCATTATATATCATAATCATTATATATCATAGTCACATTGTTTGAACAAAAATAAAATTATGCATTATACAGCAAAGCACGTCTGAAATCTTTTTTTGTTAGAAAAAATAATAAAATTTGTATAATAAAACGGCTTTAGGTTGAAGTTCTGTATTAATATTTATTAATAATCAACGTTTCGACGTACTCAATGGACATCTTCATAAGGAAAAATGGTATTTAGAGTAAATATAAAGAACATTGAAACAAGTTACTAGGTAACAAGACTCATCAAATTTATGAGAGACTGTTAACAAAAGCAATAGAAATTTATTAACAAAAAAGATAATATCAATCCGTGTGAAGGCACTGACTTAAATTAAATTTGGCTTCCTTTAATTAAAAATTTATAAATTTTATGATCTATTTACTTATTTCTATGTTCTCTTTATTTCCTGTAAATGTCATTTGTATCATTTTTCTGATGAAAATGTACGTTGAATACGTCGGAACGTCAATTATTAATAAATATTAATACAGAACTACAAAACCTAAAGTCATTTTATTTTAATATAATGAGTTTTGAAAGATTTTGTTTTACAATTTTATCAATAAGTTTCATTATATTTAATTTGATTTTTATTAAAAATTTAATATATATTATAATAACTGTATTTAGGAAATGAATATTGATAAACAATTAAAATTAATAACAGAATTAGCTTTTAATATCTTCAGCATACATGTAAAATTTGGCGTAAGATCTTTTGAGAAATTTAAGTGATCAAAAATTATGCATACGTAAACATGTTTAGTATGAGTAGGTATTTATTTACTTGTGATACAAAATAAATATAATACTGTTTTGGAAACGTTATATGTCATATTTATAATTTTACTGTTTTCGTTAATAAATTATTTGGAACACATGTATATGACGCACATTAATTTTTACGTCAACAGTAATATTTTGTTAGATCAGTGGTAAATATATTTCGAAAATTTAACCAAATTATATAAAATTATCAAAATTAAATCTAGAATTTTCTAGAAAGCCGTTTCCTTGTAAACAATATCAAAATACGTACATACATTTAAATTTCAAATATATTTGTGCAAAGTGCGTATAATTTTTGATATTCGTAAAAAAGGAAAACTAGAATAGCAGACTCTATGAGTTGAAGCAAGAGCGAATGATTGATAAATGAAGCTAAAAACAACAACGACGCAATGGTTCCTGCGAAATCAGAAACGTCTCGTCTCAGCCACTCGGACCACGCTAGAAAAACACTTCCGAAGAATAGCACGCATATATATATATACACATATATATAAAAATTTCCAAAGTTATGCTTGTGACGTCACAATTTATACATTCACCGACCCCGATGTAAAACAGTAGACGGAATAATATTATTGTAATGTGATGTGTTTTTGATTGTGTGTATGTTTGTTTGTGTGTTTGTAAATATATGTATGACTATGATACAATGAGTTTTGATGACATCGGTATGTCCACCAACACACTAAGATGACACAGACAGTGACATACTCTGCATAGACTTTTATAATTGCATTCGAATTGCGCAATTAAAATGTAAACCATACATACATTGGCCCACTAAAGTATTTCAATGCAACTTATATAAATTAGCCAGTGCACAGTTTATACATTTTCATATTGTTTTCTTTTTTATACATAAAAAGTTGCTATAAAAGTGATTAAATAAAATTGTTTACTGTTAAAAATAAAAGAGATACGAAACAAATCAATTTACACAAAATTAAAATTTTTGCTCATATTTTTTATAGTTACAATACAACAATGTCCAAATAATACGAAAAATTTTGTCTAATTTAATCAAAGTTAGATGACTTTCAGGATTAGTGGCCAATGTAGTCAATGCGGGGGAGGGCCATATTAGCTAGAAACCCAAAATATCTGCGCGTATTTCCGTATGTTTTCGTATAATTTGGTAATTTGCAAATAAACTTAAACGCATTGTGAAAAAGAAACATTTTAATTATCTGGTACAGATTTACCATTTTGAAAATACTGGCGTGGCGTGTATTTTGAAATTAATATTTTTTTTTATTATGTAATTGATAAGTAAAAAAAGTATAACAATTTTCTGAGTCACTCGTATTGCAATTACTGCTTTGCATTAAATCCCTCAAAAGTGTAATTGCAACACTTGAAACTATTTCCGTATCGAACAATATGAGGGGGGGGGGGGACTAAAACTACTTCCTTAAATTTTGTACACGAGATTTTATAACGTTTCAGTATGATTTTAAGAAAATCTTTAATTGATTTAAAAGATTTTAATTAATTTGTACACCAGATTGTACAAGTGGTTTTCGCTTCGGTACAATATTATAATATGACACAGTGGCGTATCTAGGGTGGGGCAGACAGGGCACGTGCCCTGGGCGCCGCAGCCGAGGGCGCCGTGGCGCCCGCTCGGCTGCGAAAAATTTTTGGGCACAAAAAGCAGCCCAAAATTTTCAAGAGTCCCAACTCTGACGGACTTCTAGACTTACATACTCAAAGAAATAAAGATTCTTATTTGAAACTCTCAAAATCTCTATAAAATTCTTACAGTTCCAATGCTGATAGTTGTTCAGTTTTTTCAGAAGTTCTCAAAGACTTTTTTGAGATTTTCGTAGCTTAGGCGCGAATACTACCGTGCGCTATAGTTTTAAACTTGTAAGTTTGAATCGGTAATTTTGCGCTAAAAGTAATGTTTTGCCATTAATCGGAAATTGAAATTAATTTTAAATTATCTTCGAGCATCCATGGGTCAAGATCGATTAAGCGATCTTGCTTTGCTAAGCGTCGAACGGGAAGAAATTGAGAAGGCTGATTTCAACCTCATTATTGATACTTTTGCATCAACAAAGGCGAGAAAGATACAGGTATAGAACGTATGCAGACAAAAGTTCCCCCAAATGTAATTAATGTTGCTTAAAATGTTCCTAAAATGTTCAATAAATAAATAAACATATATATTGATAGTTATTTTGTTGTTATACTCTTTTTTGTCCATATTTCTTTATATTAAAAATAATGTTGACAAATTGCTTAAGATGATTAAGTATGCAGTAGAAATCTCGCATATCTACAACGCAAAACTCGATTATAGATTTCCGCAGTTAGGGAGGCGCAATTACAACACTTGCCCTGGGCGCCATTTTACTCAGATACGCCACTGATGAGACATGAATGCAAGTTGTTTTGATGTGTATTCCTTATTGATTTTATTTCTAACTATTTCTGTCATAAAAAGAACAGCAAAACTTTTGTTTTTAAAATTAAATTTCATAAAAAAAATTATCTTGATAGAAATAGCATTAAATAAAATTTAATAATCATTAAGCTACATTCAGACTGCGGTTTCAGCAGTAGTAGTAGAGTGGGGATGCAGTAATAACGAAACACAAAATTTAAATTCAAGTATGTATTAAAAAGCTTTGTATTAAGGGGAGGTTCTTTTATAATTGTACCAAAAGTACCTGATATTTGACAATTTTTTTTTGAGGAACTGAAATGACTTAGACATGTGTGCTTTTTTGCAAAATGTTTATTCAAGTTTTGTCTACAAAACAAAATTTTTTTAGTTTCGGATATTTAAAAATGTCGTCCAAAATGGCGGTTCCGGGAAACGATGTTGTAAAAACAAAACTTATCCACGGGCACGATACAGGTCGCAATTCGTCACCTAGAAGCATGAAACCAAAACGACCTTAAAGATTATATTTCATAGAGGCATCTCTATCTAAAAAACATGAAAAAATTCGTTATAGAAATAAAATGGCGGCCACTTGAAAATAATATATTTGAAGGATATCCGAGCAAAATATATTTATATTTATTTATTTTTAATACAAAATTATTGCAAAAAACTATTTAAATTCATCATAGCTGTTTTAAAAAAGTGTGCTTATTTTCTCACGTTTCGTTTCGAATATTGAGAGTACATATGTATATGAAATTTTATATTTAAACTTTGGTAAAATGGCATAAATTTTGATTTTTAAGCATCAGTTTTAAATCTATACTAAAAATTATATTTTTTTTCAAGCCTATCATAATATAAATATTAAATTACTGTTTCCTATGTAGAAAAAGTCATTAAGTTAGTAGTACAATAATGACATTATTGTACAACAGAACAAACATAACTACAACATCAAGTGTATTTAATATGACATCTTCGGCGACCATATTGGAAACTATTACATCAAGTAAAATTAATTGACAATTACATTGTTTATTTTCACTTAAATTTGAATTTGATTATTTAAAATGTGTGAAAAAGTACAAGAAATATAACGTGCACCGCCAGATTTGTCAGAAACTGCATATTCGACCAAAGAAACACAGTCAAATGTATTTAATTTGACATCTCCGACGGCTATATTAAAAATTATTAAGTCAAGTTAAGTTAATTGACAATGGTATTGGTTAATTTTGCTTGAATTTGATTATACTGCAAAATTTGTCAAAAATTGTATATTCGACCAAAGAAAAATTAATTCTCACAAATCACATAATAAATATAAATGACATATACATATACATACTATTATATAACTGTTAGTAACTGGTTAAGCTTACTTGGCTTACTAAACTTACTTTATTTTTAGTTTAATTTCGTTTAGAACGCTTGAAGAGAAAATCATATATGTCACTCAGAATAGAAAGCTCTTTTGTATTTGGCCTAGATTGCTAGGCTCAATACAATAATCATCGCTTTTTACTCCTCGCAATATAATTTACTGTTATTATATTCACCAATTACTGAGTATAATTATAGAGCAAAATTTTCAGTCAAGATATCATGTAAACTTAATCTGCCATCAGTCTTCTATGAAGTATAGCTCATAAAATTACTATTAATCTCGTAACTTTTTTAAAATATCGTGATACCTACTATAATATTACCTTAATCCGACACTGATAAAAAATAAAACATATTGTTATAAATTGCTAATAAATGAAATTTTTATTAATGTATATAAATCCGGATATACTATCAGTTTACAAACCATTTAATTATTATAATAACGTTATTTTTAAATTTATTAAATATTTCATTATAAAAGTAATGCCCATTTCTGTCACATGATCCTTGATGACAATGAAATATTTTTGAAAAAAATTAAAAATATTTTGCGTATTAAGCTACATTTAACCAGACATTCTCCGTTAAAATGTTCATTTTTTGTACACTATAAAAATATAAATATTGTACTTTATTAAAAATTATTATTATTGTTCTAAATAATTCATTTTTATGTCGATGTTAGGCTATACTTAATTTTTTAATAAATTTAAAATTAAAATATATCGCTACATTTTAAAAATAATACTAAATTAATTTTATTCTATCACAAATTTTTAATTGAGACAAAATATATATTCCCTAATTGTACAAACCTTTGCAAACTGATACGTGTTATTTAAAACGTAGTTAAATAATGTTTGTCCTCAGATGACATCGACTCTTGACTTTTTAATACCTAGATGTAACGGTCATTACTCGCTAAATAATAGCTTTGTTCGCGGAACACATCCCGAACTAAGAATATTTTAAATTATTTTATTCGGAATTAGTTACGAACGTATTCGACACATCCCAGGATTTTATCAAGAATTTCTGATCCGCACATACGCACTGACATTGTATGATCATAAAAATTTATCAGCAATAGTTTACAGGTCAATTTCGAACGTTTTATATAGATTTGTGTTTTAAAAGGACAAGTTATTTACTATTATGCACGGAGTAAACAAGAACACCTGCGATATCTAAAATGAAATTTGTCAAATAACGGGATTGGCAAAGCGCACTCTATGATCAAACAATTTCATTAAAAGTAATGTTCATTTAACGTTCGCGGAAATATAAAATCCTTATAAAATAATTTTTTTCGCCAATTTGATTACACTGCGTTTTTATTTACATTTATCATTGTTTTCGTTAATAATACTTACTCCAAAGTTAGAAAAGATATGTAATACTTATACAAAAAGGTTAAAATTTGTGCGAGCATACACACTAAAAATAAATAGTTAAAAATGATTTATAAAAAACTTATAAAGAGAGTTATATATTTTAATTTTATATATATAAAGCGAAAATAGAGTAAAAATTAAAAACTATTCACGGTCAAAAGTGGTTAAATATAACACAAAGTAAAAATTATGTATTTGTTAATAGTTACTTTATTTATTATTCGTTAAATAATTAGTTTCATTAGTACCTAAATAATAAAAATAATATTTGTCAATTCTCTTCGAACAACAGCATAAATTATCTGTCAGTAATAAAACTATATAAACTATAAACTTTATAATAATATTTAACATGTAGTAAAACCAAGTATTCTTTCGATAAATTTTTGTTTATTCTTCTTCAAAAAATATGTTTTGTTAGTCAAATTTGACTAATATATCTAGTTTTGTTGTAAAAATTAAATAAGTATAAAATTATTTTGATTTTTTTTATTTTTCAGCTACATTCTAATGATTCGCAATTAATGTTTATTTTTGCAATATAAGAATAGGTATAAAAATATTTAGATATTAGACCATAAATAATATTTCAATTTTTTTAGTTATGATAATATTTACAGAATAATTTATATATTTTGTGTCCTTCAGATATAATACTTTGCGATTCATTATATTCATATTTGAAAAATTTTATAAACATTATGCATAAATTTTACAGAAAATATTTACAACAATAATAGTTACAGAAAATAATTTTAATTTAGATTTATATTTAAATTAAATTTAATTAAATTTTAATACATTTTCAGTAATATTGTAAATATTATTAAATCACACAAAAAAATTACTAGTAAAATACGTTTTATAATAGAATGTAATTTCAGAAAAAATTAAAGTCTCATTCAAACTGCCGTTTTAGTTTTACGCACAAACACAAGAATTTGACCAATCCAAACACGGTGTAAAAACTAAAAATGTGTCAAGTGTTTGGATTGGCCAAATTCTTTTGTTTGTGCATAAAACAAAAACGGCACCCTGAATGAGACTATTAACAAAAAACAAACAAAAATAAAAAGTAATTTAACAATAATATATACAGGTAAATAAAATTAAAGATAAAATATTCACAAAAAAGTTTCAGTTGATTTCATAATACACATTTTAACTAAAATCCGGGAAAAAAATTCGATTTTAAATTCTACTGACATAACTATTATTAATATCAATGAAACGATGATTTTTTTGTCAATTTTGCAAACTTCTAAAGGCAAAAATATTTATTGTAAATAAAACAAATGCTTTTACACCGACTCAAAGTCGACTTCAGTTAAAATATTTATTATGAAATCAGTCGTTAGTGATTTTTTTTACTTTACCTTAAAGTAGGAAATTTGCATATTCAAACAGCCCGAAAAAATTCTGATTTACCGACTTCGACCATAATAAATTTAGAAGGAAATTATTTGAAGTATAATATATAAATACCTAGAAATACATTTTTACAAATTGTTACATAAAAGTTATATACATTTTATATAACTTATAAATTGTATAATATATATATAAATTGTATGGATATTTAAATTGACAAAATAAACTTTTCTGTTAAAAAATGCTAATTATCTTAACACAATAATGTAAATTAATTTTTCATGTTAAATTTAGAGAAAACTACGTTCACATGCTACTTAAGTGGTAGATAATATCAAAATAAATTTATATGCAAAAATAAATATTTCTATATGCTTTTCTGCGTAACATTCTAACAATATATTTTATTTATTTAATTTTGACTACATACAGGTATAAAATATATTATGTCATTTAAATCAGAAATAAATATAAAACAATTTGACAATTTTCTAGCACAGGATGCAAATAAACGGTTACGTGACCTCTCCTGCGACCGGCCGAGAAATTTCTCGGTGTCCTTCCGGGCCAGCGCGCCACTGTTTACTTATACTTAATCTATATTTTTCTGATAATCACAAAATACAATATAATTTTAATAATTGACATTAATATTACAATAAAATTAAAAAATTTAAAGGTATAGTTTTGAAGTTTATCAGATGAAGATCATGAGTTCACCATAATACAATTTTTCTAAAAATTAGGGGTGTTGTAATGAAAGTAATTTCCAAACCAAAAAAAAAAAAAACAATCCCTTTTTATTTATATTTTTTTGTCGAGATCGATACCTCACAATTTTTCCGGGCTGATTAAAGTTGTCAGTCTGCTACTGCTAATCATTCCAGTACGACAAGAAACTGTATTGTTATTGTAAGTTACTTAAACTATAGGTACATATGGACATATTTTAATAAGTAAATGCTATAGATCTACAAATGTACATAGTACCTATATCTAAGCTATTATTCAAATTATAGAAATTAAGATACTTTTTATTTTATGACATATTTCGTGTAATTTATTTTATATGTAAATTAACATATAATATTCCAAAATTTGAAAAACGTTTTTATTGTTTTACCACAATTTGTTAAGTAAGATTACGCTAAATTGTAAAGAAAATGCTAAATTAAATAATAAATATTAAAAACTGTTATTTATTATGAAAATAATTGAAGTTTATTGAATTTATTATTAGTATATTTTAAAAAGGTATATGTATTTTGCTTTTAATTATATAGACTTAAAAAATAGAAACGGTAAAGTTTTGAATGCATCGTTTTCTTATATGTATATTTCGTTTGAATTAATTATTTATGAATTAATTAATTCTGAATTTACCTACATACTTGTATTGATTGTATAAAAATAATTATCTTAAAAATTATTTATAAATAAAACTAATTAATCGTGTTTAGATTTAGATTTATTGATTTATTATAGAAGAAAATATTAACATAGCACTAAATTCAAATTGTATAAAAAAAGAACTTTTTAAGAAACTTAATGTGACTGGCCCAGATGTTAAATAATTATTAATTGAATATAATAATCTAGAATACAATTTTAGTGTAATTAAATAAAAAATTTCCAGTTCTATAATTACTTATAATGAATATGTTTAAAATTTTAATTCAGAATCTGAAAATAGTATCGACAATTTGAATAATTTAATAGTATTGTTCTATGACTATAAGGAGGAATCATTCATAAAACAATAATACGGAATTTATTTCTATGTTGACATACTTTTTAACAGCAGAAATAATGCATACCGGAAGAACTTATACAGTAAGCGATTCTTAAAAAATTCAACTCAATCTCAAAATTCATCAATGAACTTTCTGCAGAGAGTTCATTTACTGAAATAGTATTTAAAATAATTTTTTTTTTCCCTGTCTGAGTATTCATTGACGCGGCTAAAACGTTTCAGACATATTAAATAAATTTAGATTTTTTATATCCAAACACAGCAATAAAATACTATAAAATTCGTGAATTATAAATAAGATTTTTGAATATATGATATGTTTTTTCCTAACAGTGCGTAGAGGAATGTCAAAATGCGTCATGAATAAATTAGTGGAAAAATTTATAATCGATGTATTCTTCGATTTGATGTTTCCGAAAACGAAATATAATGTTTTCTAGTTAGAAGTGTATTTTTTCGAAAAAGCCACGTCCTTGAATATGATTGAGGTATGAAGATAGAAAACAACAATATTGCGTAAAGATAGTTTTAGACGTCTGCCAGCTCCGTAACATTTGTGACGCCATAAACAAAATCGATCGATATGAATTTATTTATGAAATTTCGATTTAACATATTTATAAAATAGTCTAGACAAACCTAATTCGATGCAAAATGCTGTTTTAAGTAGAATAGATTTAGTTGGTACATAGTAGTGTAACATATACACTGTTATAGAAAAAAGATCAATTTACTCATGTAGAGATAATTTTCCGAAATGACCATTTAAAGATCAATTTCATTTGTTAAAATTTCAAATCAAATTTCTAGCGAACCCATAGAACATTTCTATATATTGTATGTTATTCATATTTTGTAGTTCATTTATTCCAAATGCTTCATTTATTTGTTATTTACTTTTATATTTCATTTTTTATGTGCTCATTTATTTTATTTTATTTTATATTATACATGTAAAAATTTAATTCTATATGTAAGATTTATGTATAGCAAATGCTAAATAAACGCAATTATTATTAATATATATTTAAACTAAAATAAAAAAATAAAAATGTTAAAATTATATAAAATTTACAAATTTTTATAAGCACATATAATTTTTCCTTAGTGAAAATATGTAAGCTTTTCCTAATAGAAACCAAAAACAATTTAATATACATGAAAAACATAAACAATTTTCCTTAAATTATAACTGATCTTATAAAAGATAACAAAGTTGATGATTAAATGAATTAGTCAAATGGACTAAACTCTTACACGCTCATTGTAGCATCTTCATTTTTTTTAAAACTATTTGTTGTCGCATAACAGTTTCTTTTTAACAATATTAGCACAAAAATTATTAAAACCACTAGAAAAATATAAATATTTTTTCAATGAAAGTCCTTCTTAAAGATGCATGAGAAAAACGATATTAATACAAAAAAAATGGAATCACTATATTAAAATTAGACAAAAATTATCAATCATAAATCTATCTTTAAATATCCATTCAAACTAATTATTTTTTTAATTATCATTTGAAATGAATATAAAGATAGAGATTTTAAATTTTCAAATAACGCATTGCATAGTGTGGGAACAAGATAAGAAAATGAATTTTTGAATTTTGATCTATCAAAGTATGGTACATAATACAAATCCTTGTTACGTAAAGGATAATTTAATTTTTTTTAAAGAAATTTGATATATAAATATCTCGAACGTCAGACCACATGTACAAAATTTTAACATGGTCGTCAATATATTTGCAATCGAATGATAGTGTGAAATATAATGATATTTTTAGCGTATACAAATCTTAAACAATTATTTTGAAATATTGTTATTATTTTTTTTTTATCGTTTAGTGTTAGATTCGGTGACCATCCATAGATAATAGAAAAACATATCAGAAAAGAACTTATAAGAGGAATATATTTCTTTTAAAATAATTTGCACTTTTATTGGGAGAACAGAAAAACTTAATTACGCTTACGATTGTTTGTATTTGTCAACATTAATATGTTTTTATGTAATCACAACGACAAAATAAATTCAATTTATAAAGGTACTGATAATAACTTACGTCGCAACGGAACCTCATTGTAAATTTTCTTCCACCATATTGGCATTATGGCAATAAACAAATTTAAGAATATTTTTTTAATTTTTTTTATTTCACAGCATCTTTCACCTGTAATTATAATACTATACTTGGACATGTATTAGATTTTTTGTTATATTTATTTTCAACTTGCTATTATTATTAGTAGTTCTCATTCTGCACCAATTAAAATAACTTTCTTTTAAACTTTCATAATTTTTGCTGGTTTTAATTTTTTCAAATTATTATGGTAGCCATTTCGAGGTAACTCCAATTGTAATATTATATATACGTCAATATAAAAGGCTTAAATTTAATTTAATTTTTATTTTTTAAAACGCGTTAGCTTCTACAGTTATAGTAGTCAAATTATAGTAGTTGACATAGTAAAGCTTTTCTTGCGTAACCTGCACAATATAATAAATAAAAAAATAAACGTTCCCAATTTAATGTTATGAAATTTATTCATTAAATTATAAGCTATTATATTATACAATAGCTGGACAATATCTATACTATAACTATTTTGTATTAATTTAAATTTTATTGGAAATAATTTGTAGTTATATAAATTTTAAAAAATAAGTATGTTTGTTAAAAATATTTTCTATAAAAATATAAAAATATTTTTTTCAAATTTACGTATAATAAATTACTAAATAGTGTATAATCATAGGATAAATTTTATGAATTGTTATTAAATTTGGCATAAATAGTCAAATATTTACTGCAGAATTTCTTCAGAATTTTATTACATAACTCTTTTATGTTCACTGAAATTTGATATCAAAAAATATGTTTTAAAATATTAAAAAAAAAAACTGTTTATGACAGAAAAGTTAGTTATAACTAGATTCTGTAAGTAAATTTGCAGAATATTTTTAGAGTGTATCTAAGTTGTCTGGAAATATTGTCATTAGGAATTTAAAATCAGGTACCAAGACTATAAATTGAAATCTCACACATGATTCATCTCAAATATTGCTCGTATTCTGAACAGTGTTCAACCAAAATACCTCGAATTACTATATTTGTGCTATTTATTACAAAAAAAATCTGTTTTATGGACTATAAATAGTGATAGGACTTACTCAATATACAATAAAGTGGTAAGATAATTATTTGTTTATATTTCATTTATCTTTTGTTTTCATTTAAATAGTCATTTTTGAAAAATTATTTTATTTTTTGTGGATATAAAATAGTAACAACTGTAAAATAGTTTGATAATAATTTTTCCATGTTTCAAATAATAATAAAAAAAATATTAGTAGCACCTGCACATACTCATAGTCTGTGTTAGAGAAAGACAACTATACCGGTACATATGCTATCTCTGTCGTACGTTTCAAGCTAGTCATAATGCCAGATCTTCTAGTTAGTGTCTGTACCTACTGCTTAGCATATCGTAGTACTGAGGTAGTACCTTAACTACACATATTAATTATTTTTCATTTAATATTTTAATCGAAAAATATTTTTTCTTTAATTCTTATATAATTTAAAAAATTAAGTGTCATTTTATTTCTACTTTAAAAAATGACTGTTTAATTTTCTTTTGAAAAGTGTTGTGATTGTTGTAAAATAGACAATCTATTAAAAAAAATTGTATTAATTTTACAGAACTAAATGTTGAATTGTGGACAATTTATTTTAATAATTAATAACTAGTGATTATAAAAATGAGTGCTTTAAAGAACATTTCAAAATTTTTCTTATTGATCACATTTATAACAAATGTGATAACAATTCCTCTTTATAAAACCGAAGACGAAATAATTTCAAATAATAAATTAAATAACGACGAAAATTTATCGAAAGAAAGCGAAGAAGAAGAATACTATGATTTGAAAAAATTCGAATTTGAAAATTATATCAAAAACATGTTAGACGAATACTATGATAACGTAATATTGCCACAATTAAAGTTTGCCGATAATCGTAATTCAAAGAAACATCATCATGAAAATGAAAAGCAACCGACGAAATATTCAAAATATTTTGACGATTTGGACAACACCGAGAAAAGTCACGAAAAAATGCAAGGTGATATGCCATCTGCCGACATAAACAACGGATTCAAAATTAATATTCCAATTACAAATACGACAAATTCGACTACAAATTTCAATAATTTCATGACAAATTCGACAAAATTAAATGCTTCACTTTTTGAACAGATTCAGAGAACTCGTGAAAAGTAAGTGTAATTTATATTATATATATAATTTTGTACAGTATGTCACAAAATTTTAAAAAGGAATTAATGTATATCTCTATTTTTTAAAGAAATTTGGATTCCAATTTAACGGAAAGGTAAAAATATTGTTGGTGTGTCTGTTATTTGTTAATTTATTAAATACTAACAACGAATAACAATTTTAAAAAATTCTAATCAATTTGTTTTGCCTAATTTTTTCTTGTTTGAGTTCAAAGTGCGTAGAAACTAAAATCATTATTTTCGCGAGTAACCAGGAAAATAATAGGTTATACTCGGTACAAAAATAATTTTATTGAAATTAAAGAATGCGTTAGTGTCCTACGCATTTTAAATATAAACTTTATGGTCAGAAAAAATTTTGGCATTCATTCAAAATATAAGTTTAATAAATTAACCGCGATTTCAGTGTCAAGGAACGCTAAACTATTTTTTCTAGATACTTCAAAGTCATTAATTATAATATTTTCGTTTATTCACTAATTAAATTTTTCTAGTTATAAATTGCTATTTAGCTATTTGTCAGTTTTAAAAATCTTGTCGTTGGGGCAGGTCAAAAAACTTTTAATATTATCTTAATCTGTTTTGTTTATTTTTTTTCTTTTTTGGTTCGTATTTGTTATCGGGTACTCTTAAAATTTTATTGGGGCAGGTCAAAAAACTCTCGATATAGGTTTTTTTCTTGTAGTTTTTATTTATGTGTGTTGTGCGTGTGTTTACTTTGTGCATATTTTCTATTGAGTAAATATTTCCTGTTATATAACATCGTCTACCGCTTCTGTTTTTTTTTTAATGACAAAATGTTTTGTCAATAGTTTAGCTAATTGAGCACCGGTAATTACCGGAATACGAGGGATTTACGAAAAACAAAACAATTAGAAATTGAATTGGTTGAGTGTGGATGGTCGTCGGGTTGTGCATGGTAGCAAAGAAATAAAAAATCCGCGTGCACAGGTTTTGTGAGATGTCTAGCCGTATATAATTGTAACAAGGATACATTGATATGTTGGAGAAAGATGGCGTGATGGGGTTGCAATGTTGGAGAAAGCGAGAGCATGTGTGCGTCGCCGCGTCGTGTCTTGATCTTTCTCCCGTGTATGGAGCGCGCTATAAGCTCTCCTCGCGTTTATTTGTTTGTGTGTGTGAGTGTGTGCATCTCGTCTGAGATGTGTGTACATACACGGAGTGCGTCATGCAACATGCTAGACAAGTAGATACCCACTAACAGCCGTCTAAGAATGTGGAGATTTGGTAAAAAAACAACACTCTATGTACTAGACAGACTCGCAGACGGACCGATAGACGTGACAGAGACTAGTAGCGGACATAGATCGACAACGCAATACAGTGGCGGCACACACACACACACATCACGTACACACATACACACACACACACACACACACACATATATATATATATATATATATATATATATATATATATATAAATATATGTATATTATATATACATGTATGTATCACACACACACACGCACACACATCACACTACACCAATCATTTTCTACTTTCTACTACAATTATTTATTTATCATCAATTAACATATTCTTACTATGATATTTTCCATTCACAAGAATAAAAAAACGATACCAAGCACAGCATAATATAATAAAAGAAATTTTGAACAATTTTATTTAATCTAAAGTTTGTCACATTTATCATTTTTAATATAAGTAACTTATAATTTTATATGATTACTAAAAATTTGAAAAAAACATTAAAACTTTAATTCATCATTTTCAAATGGACCATTGAAATCGATTTGTATAACTTTTTAATTGATTTTAAAATAAATAAATATATATATACAAAATTTTTTTAGCACATTACAATATTCTGTAAAATTAGTTAGTCTTTTAAGTCACAGTAACAGCACAGTCCGTAAATTAATAAAGTTACTAACCATAAACGATTTGTTTATTAAATATTAAAAATATTTTTCATATTTTCTATTGTACATTTATTTATTTAGTTTCATATAATACTAGAACGCTAATATTATTTTTAATAATATAAAATCCGTTTGAATCCGTTTCAATGTGCAAAACTTAAAAAAAGTGGTTTTTTCCTGAATGTCACTTTGCTATCGATAACTATAAAATATCATTAAAATTAATTTTAATATGAAAAATATTAAATTTCAATATATTAAATAGGACTAAATTTGGAACTAAAAAAGTTAAACAAACGATGGATGTAAGATTTAATATTTTAAAAATTTATTTTTAATTTAACTGTATGAAAAAGTTGTTAATAAAACAGTTCCTATTCGCAAATTAAATTTAAGTATATTGAACAAATTTAATTTTCGAAAATAAAACACAAATAAAATTTACAAATAAGTAATTACTTAATTAAACAAATTACTTTTATATTTAAAATATATATAAAACAAAAAATTCAAACTAATAATTTAGCAATTATTATAGTATTGAATAAAATCATTTTAAATAATTTAGAAAACTTATCTATAAATTTTTTTGTAAATAATATAGATACGGCTCTGTCAATTCTTACTCATTCTCAAGTAACCAAGTATGCATATGACTATGATTTCTTGTTTTATACCAGTTTTCCGCGACCACTGATACTTTTTCGAAAATCTCTAGTTTATAATAAACCTGATATTCTAGACGATTAGTATTCAACGTAAATATTCTATTATTTATTTTATTTTTATCGTTATTATGTAAATATGATAGTCAAACTTCAATAGCATTATAAATATATTTACAAATTTTAGAAATTATGCAAATGATTTTTTTTTATTTTATTTAAATTTACGGCAATAGTATTTTATCGTATTCGATAAAATATTATAATTTATGAAAAACAAAAATAGTTTGTAAATTTTAGTTTGCAAACAAAAATAAAATTAATTTGCGTTCCGAATGAAGTAAGAGAAATAATAATTAAATCCGGACCTGAACAGCCGCTAGTCTAGTCTAGACAGACCTAAAGAAACTTATTATAAGCAGACAGGCCAGCGTCTTTCTATCTATGTGTGTGTGTAACACATACGATTGTCCATATATCCGATTGTCTATGTGTGCATCAACGATACACTTGCATTTTAATATTGCTTCCGTAACAATTTTTCTATCAACGTTTGTCTTTCAATTTTTATTTTTTTTATTAACCATTCAAAATAATCGTAAATTTAGTTTTTGACCATGTTCGCATTTTTCAATTCTAGGCATAAGCAAGAATGGATTTTAAACATTCAGAATAAAATACTGATGAAAACAGGACGAAAAAATAATACTAGCGTACCAAAGATGATTGCTAGCCCTCTCATTAATGTTTTCAATAGGAGCGATATTGTCTTACCAATTCCTAGGACATCTGACTCTGATGAAAAGATGCGGAGTTTTTATCCTTCATGTATGTAGATTTTTTCTAATTATCTTTTTTTTATCACTGTATCACTTATCTTCTTTTTAAAAATAAAATTTAAAAACATAAATTTGTTTATTTACATAAATTTATTGTAAAATTTGTTTTATAAATAAACTATTAATTATTTTTATTATTAAAAATTACGCAGAAAAATTTAAATTATCTACTACTTTTAACTAGAATTAAATTAACTTAAATTAAATTAAATTTTAAATAATTTGTTTATTTAATTAGATAGCATTTTTTAGTAAATTGATTCTTCCATTTATATGCAAATTAGTTGAAATAAAATTGTTATTATAAATCTAAAACTTTTGTTAAATCAACGAATAAAAATACAACAAACTAAAAAGAATATCTAATTATATTAAATTAAAATTCCATACGTAATTAATTGTCTACCCTTGAATTAAATATTTCAACTAATGATGATTAGAAAGCTAAATCATTTTTTCTCTCTTGCATCTGAAAATAAATAAAATAAAATTTAAAAAATTTAAATATTATTTGACAATTTATGACATTTTAATTTTACTTATTTGAATCATGAATGATTATTTGACTTTTTATGTCACTAAAGGCTACGTAACATCGTTGTCCAAAAATATTTGCAATTCTCAATCTCATAATTAATTTTTTCCATTACTGAAAAATATTTATAATTTTATGTATATTAAAATTTATTTATTTTAAATATGTATCTATTTTGAGAGTAATATTAGTTATTATATTTTGTTTCGCAATTGATAGATAATCGCCAGTTAACTGAAGATACTGCACCGTATTTTTCTACAAAAAAAGTTTTAAAATCAAAATCCATCAAATATTATTTTTCATTCTGCATGAAAATGTCATTTATTTATATTACCTATGTTTCTATTGTCGAGTTGTTAAAGTGAATAATAAAATGATTGTAGATCATAGTAAATAAAATCACATTGAATTCACATTACATTTGAGTAAAAATATTGATTAAATATTGTTCATTTTAATTCACCTTGCTTTTTTGAGCAACCAAGCATTTCAAACAAATTCTAATTGTAGTTATGTGTCTCGTGGAATATTAATAGTTTTACAATAATTTTAGATTAATTTATTTCTAAATATACTTTTTGTTCAATTGTTATCGCGATTAAAATGATCCGTCAGTTATATAAAGTTTAAAAGATTATTATAATTTAACAATATGAATGTAAATCATTTTACAGGTGATATGCCACGAAATACAGACGAAGAAGCATGGAAAGATGCAAATACAATGAATTTATTCTTTAACATTGATTACAATAGCGTCAATAGCAATACAGCTTCTGCAGATCAACAAAATCAAGAAGATATAGTAAATATAGCTAGCGCAACATTAAGATTATATAGGCTTCCGCAGGTAAATTTTAAATTAATTTGAAATATATATTTTCCTTTCATATTATTTTATTTTTCTAAGTAGACAACGGATAAAAATCTGATGCCGGGTTTCATAAAACTATTAATTATTAGTTTATTAACAATTAATGATTTGTTAGATCATATTAATTTATTGCAAACTAACGAACCATTAATTGCTAGCTCATAAATATCGACTATTTATATCAACTTTATCAGCTCATTTATTTAGTAATATCAGTATATTGTTTTAATTTGTATCAATTAGAAATTGCTCACTTCACTTATCTGAAATAAAAAATATTCGTATCAAATTATGTAATTTTCAAATAATTTGTATGTCACATTATTTCGAAAATATTATCAAAATATTATTTGTTTTATAGGAAAATAACTCAACATTTATGGAAAATTGTCACAAAACTGGGTCAAACGTTATTAGTGATGACGATAAATTAATACGAGTCTCTGTCTATTGGTACTCGCGGTCACTTAAAAAACATAAAGGTAAATCTTTGTTAATCTTTAAAAACAAATTCTTTTATACTAATTTTAATAATATTTTTTTTTATGAAATCTTTGAATTTTTAAAGTATGAAAAAAAAACAAACTTATATACATTATATATTTTTTAATATAAAACGAAATGTTTTAAAAATTTTGAATAATTTTATTCCTAAAAATTTATTGATATAATGAGATGACGTGATTAAAAAAAAATACAAAATTATCAAAATTATTTTTAAATCAGTCTCACTTCTGTAGTTTCTGATTCTTTTTGTTATTATTCCAAAAAATATATATTTTAATATATCTCTATACTAATAGATTCATAAAGTACAAAAATCCGAGTGTATCTCGTTATTTATTGGTAAAAATAAGGTAATATAATTTAATATATAAGGTAATATAATTTGTTCATAAAATAATTTTCGAAATACTTAGTTTTTAATTTTTACAAAGAAATAAATGTAATTAGCTCACGTAAATTTATTTTGATAATAAAATTAATAATCTTTTTTCAATAATTTATAAATTTGGTCCCTGAAAATAATTTGTTTGTAAAGTATCACTGTATATAAAGTCTTGTAACATGTGTATTGTACAGTTCTTAAATTAAATTGTTTGGAATATATATTTACAAAGTGTAATATAATCAACTAATTACATTAATTTTAATTACGATATTTTTATCACGATATTAAATGAAATTAAAAAGTATCTTTATTTTTATTTCCGCATTATATAAATGTGCTAGTTAAATTATAATTATAAATATAAATGTTTTCTATATGAATATTTTATGTTTTATTGGAATTTTTTTTAATTTTTTTTTTTTTTTAATTTTTTGTGTATATACTTTATATGACTGCTAACTTTTTTTAAAGTATTTTTTATCAATTTTGATTATATTTGATTGTTTGTCCACGGATGAATTATTCTTTCAATTCTTGTGTAAGTGTATTTTTACATTTATAATTGACTAAAAGTCGATATTTTTCGATCGTATTAAAATCATATTTATTTCTTTCTTTTTCCAGCGGTAAAACGTCGTTTGGCCGATAGCCGAATGGTACCTCTATTCGAATTACGTCCGGTTAATCCAACATCTTCAGATAGTAATGCCGGTACCATAGCTGCCCCACACTACGTGGAGTTCAACGTGCGTCCTGCAACAAAGACCTGGGTACGTGGTCGTAATTTAGGCCTAGGTGTTGTCGTAGAAGATATGGATGGAACCATCTTGCACGCCGGAAGATATTTCAAGGGCATCGGTTGTGATACGGTTGGCAATGTTTGTGAGTGTTTTTTTGCTTGTGAATGTTTTTATACTAATTCGCACGCGTAGGATATTTTGTTGTTTTTTTTATTTGTTTGAAGTTTGAGTCGCAGTATTTTTTATATTAAACGCATGAGAATAATTAGAATTGAAAGAAAATTAAAAAATATTCTTGTAAAATGTAATATAAAAATAGATAATGTTTGTGTTTATTGTTAGATTAAATTGTATGTTTTAATTTTTATTGAAAAACTGCAATGTTTTTACTTAATAGAATTAACTGCACTAAAAATATTTTTACTTTATATTATATGAGGATTTCAATGGAAAAGTGGCGAATCGACCATTTCATCGAAATTGATACTTTTTCGTTTTTCATTAGAAGAAATGATGTTAAATCACATATTGTAATCAATTTGGATATTTGTCAAATATTATATATATATATATATATATATATATATATATATATAGCTAGTCTCATTTGAAAACATTGAACGCATATTCTCTTTAAACGACATTAACTCGAAACTTCAAAGTGTCGGTTCGTTGCTTTTCACTGAAGTCCTCATATGAATATGATATTTATTTTTACCCAAAAAATAGATTCAATATTTTACTTTAATCTCTATATTTATATACTTTCTTTATCTATATATATAAATACATAAAGAGAATAAGAACAAAAGAGAAAGAAAATGAAAAATGTTTTTCGATTACTTATTATGTTATTATTTATACAAATTATAAATATCAACATTGTTTTTCTGATAAATTTTTCATTTGCCATTTTTAAATTAAAAATTCAATATTACGATTTAATTGTTGCAATAATTTAAAGATTTCCTTTTCCATCTATTTGCAGCAACCCCCATACCCATACCAACGGCAGTTCTTGATGCCAACCGCGGAACCTATCAATTTGGACACGCTGCTAACGATTCTGGGTCAGCTACCGGTCCTTACGATACGTTCGTGCCCAAACTAGACATCTGCACGATCGAATTACCACAGAATCTCTCATCGGAAACCGATCTACCAGCCGACACGACAAAAATCATCTGCAAAATTCTTACTGACGCATCTATTCAGAAGACGTTAAGTGATGCTCAGCATAAAAATGAAGAGACATCTGGTCGCCATATCAGGCATCAACATCATTTAAATAACATGAACAGTCAAAGAGAAACTGATTTTCGGGACATGATCAATAATAAAATCGTTGTTTTGAACAATACAGAGTTACACGAATACAATAGACAGTTACAACTAAGAAATATTAGCGATCGAAATAGATAATTTCGTTTGTACTTACACACGTTAACATTTTTGATTTTATTTTAAATGTATAACAAATGGCTACTTATAGCTTATGAATTACTCTTGATATAAAACATATTTATTTTTCCAAATGATAGCCATTGAAACTGAAATAATTAAGACTGTTTTAGACTTAAGACTTAGCTTATAATTACTAGCGCTTAATGTTTACTTTTTAGTAGAAATACATATATAACGACATGATAAAGTTCTATTTATCTGTACGTACTAATTATTAAGTATTCTTTTAGTTTAAATATTTAAAAGCTTAAGTTATTTTTAAAAATTTAAATTTCTGTTGAAACAGAAAGAATTCTATGTTAAGAAGTTGTTATTTGTTGTAATAAATGTCGCATTCTTAGTTTATATTTATATTTATATCATTAATTTAATATTAGATCTGATAATCACCAAAGTAAATTTTATATTTAGGACTCCAGTTAAAAACTATCAAGTAGTTCATATTTTTGTAAATATTAAATGGTAGAATAAGATATTATAGCAATAACATAAATGTAATAAATTTCTATTTAATATACTTTAAATAATATTTATTTGATTTTACTTAATCCTATACAACGAAACGTGCAATTCTTGTATATTTGTGTATAAATTTTATTTCGAAATCGACACTAACGTTTTAGATAAGATGTGATAAATTAACATTTTCAAATGCGAGAAAGTTATTAGGAAAAACTTATTTTGAAAATTTTAGAAAATAAATATATTAATAAATTGCTGTCATATAGTTTAATCGCTATTGCAACATTACTAAATTTATTACCAGGGCAAATTGCAAAACTACAGGGTCGGTTGTGGCGGGCGTGCAATGCATGTTTGCACGCAGGCATAAAATTCTAAGGGGTAAAGATATTGTTCCAAAATCATAAAAATAGGTTGTTTTTTTCTGTACACCTATGTTATTTGTTATTTTATTTCTTATTATAAATAAATAATACTGGCTTATTAATTATTAGGTCAGCCCGAGAATCTAAAAAAATCAAACATATCGTTAATTATCAACTATTGAGCGGTAAATTTTCAAATTTCGGAGCGTTGCAAAAGAAGATAATTCTTGAAATATAGAAACAAAATTTTTTTGTTAATTTATTATTAATAAAATGACATAAAATATTATCAAAAATATGTGAATGTAGTAAGTAAAATGTTGCAAAAACCCGGTTTCAACGTAAACAAATTTTCAAAAATATTAAATAAAATAATAAATACGCGGAATATTTTACTTTGAATTTTTTGCAAACATCTAATTATTTTGTAAACAATTAATTTGAGCAGTTGAGTTTGATAAGAGTTTTTATTCCACGCGTTAAAATATATGATTCAATTAAAATTTCCACAGAAATGCATTCATTAAGCAAATCTTGAAATGCATATATCTCAGGAACGTCTGCAAATTTTGCAGAAATAAAAAATTTCATGCCTATATAGTACAAAAAAATTACATTAACATAACTCAAATTTATAAAATTAAAACTGTTATACTTTATAGTTCGAGCAAAGAATTAAGAGATATATACTATAGGACATACTGATCATGGAACAAAAATAATTTTTTAAAAATTTGCAAAATTAATGCTAGTTAACTTAAAGTGAACATTTTCAGGACTACTGATGTAGCGTACTTTATTGAAAGCTACATGATCAAAATTAATAAATTATCAATATTACATTACCTATTGCTCAAATTTTCTGCATACAAACGTCGTGCCAATAATGAATTTTGTCTTGCATCTCCATAAAGTAACAGCATATTCACTAACTCATCACTGTATGCATTCATTTTCATAAACACTGCACAACACTGTACAACTTACAAGAAAATAAGACTAACAATAATCTCCACGAAAGTATTACGCTGCATCGAACTAAGTAAATTTAATTTAATTATTAATAAGTAATTAGTTACACAACATCAATTGGCTATCAACCAGTGGTAAAAAAACGTTCACTTTAAATACGATGAAAATTTTTTTACGAATTTTAAAAAAATATTTTTGTTCCATAATTAGTATGTCATATATTTAGTATATACCTTTTAATTCTTTGCTCGAAGTATGAAGACACCCTGTATAATTCTAGATCAATGCTTTTGTAACTTGGCAACAGTATATTTATTCAATAAATATTTTCATTTTATCTAGATTCTATCAAATTTAGTAGCAAATTATCTATCTTTACATTTACCTTCATTAATTTACTGGTAATTATTTAAAAATATGATTAAAAATGAAGAAGAATTTAACAATTTTATGCACAAAGTTACGGAAGTGCATAGTATAGTGAAAAAGTTATCATCTAATAATTCAGAACTTAATCAAATAGGAATACAAGAAGCTAATAAATATTTAGGTGATACAAATGATAAAATATGTGAAACAATTAATGATGAAAACATTGAAGTCAAAATTACCAGTAATAAAACAGTTATAAATAAAATAAAAGATGAACCAAAAAATGAAGGAGAAATGTCAGCAAGTAAGAGAATACAAATTTGATAATTTATTTATTTATTTAAAAATATCTATTTCAGATGCTTTTATGAGAGAGGTAGAAATTGATGCTAAAAAACGTTCTGAAGACAAAAAAATAAGAAGAGAACGTTCTGACACATTAAAAATACAAGGAAATAAAGCGTTTAGAAGACAAGAATATGAAAAAGCATTAGCTTCATATAATAAAGTAAATATTATAATAATAATATCATATATTTTAAGTACTATATTTTATATTTTTAATTAGGCAATTGAACTTATTAAAGATAGTTGTATTTTGTATACAAACCGAGCCCTAACGTATATAAATCTGAAGTTATATGATAAAGCTATTCAAGATTGTCAAACTGCATTAAAATTAAATGAAAATTCATTAAAAGCGTGGTTATATTTAACTGTATGTTACTCCGAAATTGAAGATATAAATGAAAGTCAGAAATGTATTCAAGAAGCGAAAAACAGACATCCTAATAATTTAGATGTTATTAATGAGTTTTTACAGAAATGTAATAAATAAATTTATTTCAAAATAGAAGTTAAATCAGTACACTACTACCTACAATTTTTTAATTCATATTTTACAATATCTAAATATATAATTACACTTGACATTTTCAGAGTATTAACACATTTTTAAACACAAAAAATTGAGATTCAGTAAAATTTTCTAATAATCATTTAACTGATAATTAATAATTTATAAATTTCACATATTCTGCTACAATCGCTACAATTTATTTAAATTTTATGTATTGAAGTACTGCGCAACTGATATCACGCATACTTCAATCACATAACATTGCCAAGTTTACTTTTCTGTGGTGGACGTACAATAAAATGATTAAAATTAGTTCCAGCAAGAGTTTTTTTTATATTATTATTTCGATAATTTCATGGCATTTTAAAATATTTTTGCAAACTCCGATTAAAAATCAAATCTAAAACAAAGATTTTAATATTAATTTTACATGTTGGCTACACTTTGTCGCAACTCTGAAGGCTCTGAAGCCTCTAAAGTCTGAAGTAACCCTATTTATCTTTGACTTTGACAGTTGTGTTCATAACAAAAAATTGTATTTCTATTTTAAAATAATAAAGATTGTTTATTAATATAGCTAAAAAGGTAAAAATAAAACTATATGTTACTGTGTTATTATTAAGTAATATATATTTACAATTGTAGTTTCTAACCTCATATTTTATATTACACTACAGATTTATTGAGAAATTAAATAGCAAATACAATGGCTCATTATAAAGGAGCAGCAAGTGAAGCTGGCAGAGCAATGCAGCTTATGAAGAAGCGAGAACAAGCTTTGCAAGATATCGAACTTCGGAAGAAGAAAATTGAGGAAGATCTTCGTTTAAATAACATTGAAAATAAATTTGCTACTCATTACGATGCTGTCGAACAACAACTTAAGGTAAAAACGATAAATTTTGTTATATATTATTTTACAATAAGTAATAATAATTATATGTTTAGAGTTCCACAATCGGTTTGGTTACTCTTAATGAAATGAAAGCTAAACAAGAAAATATAGTTAAAGAACGAGAAAAGAAACTTGCACAGAAACAAGCAGAAAAAGAACAAGAAAAGTTACGTGCTTTAGAAGCAAAACAAGCTGAAAAAAACCGCCAAAAGTCACAGGTAAATATTATAGTTAATAGAACTAACATTTGCTTTATAAAAGTTAAGTTTTTAGATACACGCCTTATCATTCAATTTGAACGAGGAAGAAGATGATGATGATGATGATAAAGATAGTGAAGAAGAAGAAGAAGATGATGATGAAAAAGAGTCGATTTTCTTTAAACGCGAATTTGAAGACGATGATTTTCAAGTAAATAAGAAAATTAAGAAAAACCCAGACGTCGATACTAGTTTTCTACCCGATCGTGAAAGAGAAGAAGAGGAAAACCGACTTCGTGAAGAATTGCGTCAGGAATGGGTTGCACAACAAACAAAACTTAAAGACGAAGAAATTGAAATAACGTTCAGTTACTGGGACGGATCCGGACATCGTAGAACCGTTCGAATGAAGAAGGGCAATTCAGTTTATCAATTTCTGCAACGATGTCTCGAATTACTTCGAAAAGAATTTAGCGAATTGAAAACGGTTATGGCGGATCAATTGATGTACGTTAAGGAAGATCTAATTTTGCCGCACCATTACACATTTTACGATTTTATTGTGACAAAAGCACGTGGCAAGAGTGGTCCCTTATTTCAATTCGATGTACATGACGATATTAGAATGTTGAGCGATGCATCCGTAGAAAAAGAGGAATCACACGCGGGAAAAGTTTTACTGAGAAGTTGGTACGAACGAAATAAACATATTTTCCCGGCAAGTCGATGGGAACCTTATGATCCAACAAAAACTTACGATAAATATACAGTATCTGATAAAAACAAAGCGAAAAAATCATCTAGTTAATACGTAAATCTATATTTAATAAACTTATAAACGTAAAGAACATTACGTATTAAGTTGATATTTTTCATGATAATTGTGAAATCTTTACGCATTTAATTCTGAACGAATACGTTTTTTTTTTTTTTTTAATAAAAATCAAAACAATAACGTTTGTAGATAAACTTGTAACAAAATTACTTCGTTCTAATCCTCGCCATATTCTTTAGTCATAAATATATTAGTTTGAAAATGAAATCAGGAAGTGGCTAATATATTAATGAGTATACAGTAGGATTGATTAAAATAGAATTATATAAAAAAAATTTTGTTACAGATAGGACGAAAAATATCTTAAAAGTAATTATTTGCTTTATTTAATACGTTTACTAAAGTTGACAAAATTTGTCAATCTTATACAGATTGACCATAATTAATCTAATGGTCTCAATTTTAATAAAATAAACAAATACACTCTCCATACAAAAAAATTAAAACAATTGAAAATCATTGTTATGTAATAAATACAAAAATGTTAATTTTTCTAATATCAATAGAAATCTGAAGTAAAACTAAAATCTTCATATGATTCTATTTAAATCAAATCATATTAGGCATACTTTCGCGATTATGGTTATTTGTAATTAATATTGCTAACTCCTTTCAATTCATATTATTAAAAAGAATGCAAGATATTAACTACCAAAAACCACAATAGCAAAGATCGCCTATTTTATATTAGACATAGTAATATCAATTTAACTCTAATTGATTACTGGAAATATAAAAATTCATGCACAGAAAAAAAAATGTAAACATTGAACACCATTTAGGATAATGATATTTTATTAAACGACTTATATTAATAAATTTTACTGAAAGTATATTATTTATTTTTGTTGTGCACTCGTACTGTCAGTATATTTTTTCGGTAAAGATGCTAAAACCTCAACATCTTCCGAAAATAGTGGTTCATGGGGTACTTTCCAATGTTCTGGTACGTATGGAAGTTTTTCCGTAATTTTTGTGCTCCAGTGATGAATTCGACAGCGAACTTTAACTTTTTCAAGTTTATTTATCTTAAAAACAAATTATTAATAATTTAAGTTTTAAAATATCGATTTTATATACATACAGTTACGGTTATGTAAAATTCTTTGGTTTCTAAATCCATATTAGGACCGGAAATTGCATTTTTGGGCATTTCAATTGCGTCTTCAGCCACATGATATCCGGCTTTTCGAAATGATGCTCTAACATGCCATGGTTCCAATGTCCATTGGACGTCTTTATTCATTAAAATAGTTAAAGTTAATGTAGACATAATATTCACAGTCTACAAAATATAAAATATAATTAAATGTAAAAAAATATTTTAGATAATTAGTTTACTCGTTGAGCATAAGGTGAACTATGTTCCTTTTCTTGTACAGTTTCTTCTTTATTAGCATGTTTAGTGACATTATCTGGTGTAGCATAAACAGCTAAACCCGGTAAAAGAAGTGAATTATAAGCAATCGTGGGTTTAACAGATATTTTGTCGCCGGGATTGCCAAATCCGGCAACATAAGACAAAAGTACTACGTCTATATTTGATTGTTTTTGTATATTTGTATCCTTGACTAAATTATATACATAATGCCTTCCTCGAAGTGGCTTTGGTTTTCCATTTACTTTATGTAATCCAGGAGGCCATTTCCTTTCCACAACAAATGTTGTCTAAAACAATATAAAATTGTAATTATTAATATAAACAAGAATGAAAAATAATAATTGCCATACCCGTATTTGTTGAATAAGTAATGATTCTGTATGCAGAATAGGTGTAGATACTTTTGTTATAGCATTTTTCCACATTTTAAAATAACTATTGGATTAAAATATAAATAATTACAGAATAAAATTTTATAGGTTATATTTTATAATTTTTCTGTCGAAGTGTGGTGATGGGAATCAGATGGGAATGATATCAGTATAATAAAATTGTACTTTTCAAACATGTAAAAATAAGTGCATTTGTAACAATTATTAACTGACTAAAATTAATGTAAAGCATTATACAAAATAATATAGTTTTTATTGTACTTCTAATATAAATTAAAATTTATATAACAAAAATTTTAAAAGCAACTTTTGCATCGAATACTTTATAACAGAGCCATCTATTAAACAGTTACTTTTATATCAATAATTAAGTTTGTTTGCTGTTCGTTACTTTGACAAATATATATATAACATAACATTTAAAATATTTTAATTAATGTGCTAGTAGTTATTTTTGCATAAATAATAAATTAGTACAATTGTTCTAAATTTTGATTTCGGAAATTCAAAAATAGATGTCGCTATGTGTATTATTATTTCCAGTTTCATATTAAAAATATTTGGTATTTTTAAATTTGCAAAAAAAAAACCAAATTGTTAATTAAAATT
The DNA here is from genome assembly GCA_963966155.1 of Clivina fossor. Taxonomy (NCBI): domain Eukaryota; kingdom Metazoa; phylum Arthropoda; class Insecta; order Coleoptera; family Carabidae; genus Clivina; species Clivina fossor. The sequence goes on along the minus strand of OZ014553.1, from coordinate 5,210,243 downwards.
AATATTTTTGTAATTTTTATTTTGTAATTTACAATGGTTTTAATAATAATAACAATTTTAAATAATTTTTTTGTTATATTACAACTAAAATATAATTATATGGTTAACTAAAGTTTTATGGTATGTGTGTATTATAGTAGTCAAAAAAATATTTTCTTCCAGAATTAATATTTGCTTAAAATTTTTCGTGTAACAGTTTGATTATTTTTTCATTTATTATAAATGTTCAATAAAAATTAATTTTCTACATTTCATTTGAGCAAAAGTACATATTTTTCTTTAATCAGGGTGACAGTATTATAATCACATATAAAAAACTAACTATCAATTGTGAGTTTTATTTCCTATGATGATATCTAATTAATTAAACGTTGCATAATTTTTTTTATAGAAAGACAAAGTTGAATTATGTAGATTTTTTTCAATTAAGTAATCGTAAAAACTAAACTATATTTGATAAAAAATCTTGTATGATGCATATAAGATTTGAAATTAAATTATTTATAAATTTCATATTTCCTAAAAAATAAATTTTATATTTATATTTTAAGTTTTAATAAAATTGTTTTTTTAATAATTATTTTTTTATTTTATTTTAAATATGTTAGTAAATCTTTTTTCGGGGTCTTTAAATTTTTATTATTAGGATAATAAGTAATTTAATGAACTGTAGAACAAGATTTAGAATTATGAGTTTAATTTAGTAGAAATTATTGTTTTTATAATTACCATAAATAAATCAGAAGATTAACCATTTCTTAAGTTAAATTAGAACGAAATTAAAATAGCTAAAAATGGGCTATTATTCATCATGTATCTAATACCAAGCCCATATAAGTTGTTTTCTGAAACCCATTTAAACATTGACCGCGAGGAGCACAACACATACACAATATATACAGCGAAAGAGCGTGGAGAAGTTTTAAAGAAAACGATTTTTATTCATTTTTTGTCGGCGTTTCGTTTGTGTTTCGAAAAATACGAAGCTATTTAAACCGAACCGAAGAGAGAATATTTCCATCGCGAACGATGCGGTGTGCGTTTGTCTGTGTCTCTCTGTGTGTGTGTACGAGAGAGTGTATATAGATGGCATCTGGTCTAGTCTGCGGCTCTCAGCCCGGTCCGGATCCAAAAGGGGCCCAGCACCGTTCTTCTGGCGACTTAGTGCAGCGCCCCAGCGGCGCTCTGCTCATCTTCAAGACTGCGCTTCAATACGAAAGACACACTGGCCGGATGAGTCCATTACGCCGTTATTGTATTCCATGCCAATAAATAATATTCTTTATACGACATAAGTTCTTCGGCTAGGCTCAGGTCAGGGTGCCGCACGTTCTTCTCTGCCTTTACCTCGTTCGTTTTTTTGACTAACCAACCACCCTCTGCTGTTATAAGAGTTTCTTAACGAAAATAATTCGTTCTCACTTATTTATTTTATTCATTTAAGTTTTTGGAATATTGGTTTGTTCAGATAGGTTTTTTACTGCTTTGAAATAGGATTTGTAAAAATCTAATTCTATGTATAATCTTTAACATATTTTTAAATGAAAATTAAAAAAAAATATATATGAACATTTTTTTATTTTGTTATTTACAAACTAGTTTTCGTTTTTATTTACTATGTATATGTAAACGATGTAAACATGTGATTATATGCGGATAAAATTTAAATTATTGTTTTTAAGATAACAACAAACATTTTCTTTTACACATTTAATAACACTAATGTTAGAAATTAAATTTATTTTTTATTTCTTAGAAAAAATGGTATAATTTCATGTCAAAGCAAAGTAAAAATCTTTTAGAACTCATTATATTAAAATGAAACGAGTTTAGGATATAGTTTTGTATTAATTTTTATTAAGAATCGACATTTCGACTTATTCCACATGGAATACGTCAAAACGTCGATTCTTAATAAAAATGAATACAGAATTATATCCTAAGGCAATTTTATTTTAATGAAAAGAAATAAATTATGCAATATTTCATATCTTGTTCATGTTTAGTAACATAGAGATTTTTATTTACTAATAAAGCACTATTATAATATTTAAGTAATGGAGAAAATTTTGTTTAATCGATTTGAAATTTTATCTCTTCTGGTTCTCGAAATCTCCATCATACATAAATAACTTATAAATGAAACATTTGATTTGATAAAGAAGGTGACTGCTATAGGATACTCATTTAAAAAATTGCGAAAATTGTTTGTCAAATATACAAAAAATTTAAAAAAAAATTGAAATTAAACAATTTTCAATTCAAACAAAAAACATTTTTCGCATATCGCATATGACATACTCTCTATTTAATTATGTTAATAATAATGTACAATTATAAATTATATTTTTTGGCATAAAATGTAAGCATATATTCAAACACATCTTGGAAGTAATTTTAATTATAATATTCAAAATCAACGAATTTAAAACTATATGTTATGATGTAAAATATAATTTTTAGCAAAAAAATTCATAATTGCAATATTTAACATTAACATTATTTATAAATTTGGATTCGCTGAATTCGATGATGTAATTAAAAAATAACCTTATCTAACTTAAATTGTTTCATTGATATTGATTTTAAAGTAAAACATTTGAATAAATTTTACAAACACAAACATTATAATACTACTTTGTGTTTTTTGCAAAATCGAAAGTTTGATATTAATTAATCAACAAGTTGAAAACTGTATATTTTACAAGTATTTTAAAAAAATGTTTAGTAATTTTTGTTATTAGTTTAGATATTTGGTAAAACTATTTTTGTAAATAAATAATAAAATAAAATTAATTAGGTATGCTATCGTTATGATTTGCCTCAGGCGTCAAAATTGCTGGACACTAATATAATTGTATATTGTACTAATAATACAGTAGAAAATTATTTTTTAATTACAGTAAATCCCGTTTATAACGCCCCTCTTATATCGCGCATTCGAATATACCGAGGGTCTTTCTTGTAGCCCGCACCATATATCACCTTAGTTATAGTTAACGGTTATACTGCGGTTATTACCGCGTTATAAACGGGGGTCTACTGTACTTTAAACTCATTTGTACAGATATATGTACTGTATTTGTTGTTTCAAAAAATGTTTTACAGTAAAAGCTGTGTATTAAGTGGCAATATCTATAAATTGGTATATTTCAAAATGGTTCGATTTTAAAAAAAATGTTGTATTATATAATTAAATATAAAAACAAAATTAATATTTATTGCAAGCCAATCATATCATTGGTCATTCAAGGTAATAAGTAATTCTACCTTTTTGTAAAAATGCTGAAAATGCATTAAAAAAAAACAGGGAATATGTATGTTTATTTTTTATTATACTTGTATACCTAATGTATTTATGTTAGTTAATTCTATGAATTAAATTTTAATTTTATTAAAAATAAAAAATATAATGTTTGTGTTAAAATATATGCTTTTTATTTCGTTATTCGGAAACACGTCAATTCGGCACGTGTCAGATAAAACTGTTTTTAATGTAATTATAAAACATAAAAGTTACTGATTTTATTATATTTTGTTATTCATATTCAAGTTTCGTGTTTCACATATTATCTTAATTTAATGAAACATTTATTTTGTATATAAGATCGTTTTGATAATGAGTTGACCTATTAAAGACAGAAGGACAAAGAAACTATCCGAAATGTTTCTATAGATAAATATTATGTGTAGCTATGACGTTAATTCGATGCTAAACCCGTACGAATTAAATTTATAAGGTAACCTGGACTATGTCCAATATTTTTTCCGAAAATATAACAAAGAAAGAATTAGGTAGACGGTGCGGAAATTTATTTCAAGTTATTTTGCGCACAAAAGCAACTAAATTACTCAAAGAATTTTACATTTTCTAAACTTAAATCTTATGATCTTTTGCCACTATTACCATGAATCAATGCCAATTTACATATCACATCGCGAACAGAAAACTGACACAAGTGCAAAATTTTCAATTTTTATTTTCATTGAAAAATTATCATAACATAATTTCAGTTATAATTTTCATTAATATCACCAAAAATACTAGTCATTTTGCTTTAGAATTTTAAATTAAGATTTTAACAAAATAATGAATGACACATACATCATTTACATACAAATATTTGTATTAAGTAATATTATATTTGTTTATAGTTATTATATTATATTATACTTTAGATTATACATTATTAATGAAAATGAAAATAGTAAATAATTCTAAAGAGATTTTGTAATACTACTTTATTTTTTTAATACGTTTTTGGAAGACATTTTAACAAATATATATAATTAGGTTTGTTTTCATATTGAAATTAAAAGAAAAAAATAAATATTGTTTCTGTAAAATATTATTATTTGCACTTCTGTATTTGAGATGCAATATTAGTTATAGAAAAATTTAGGTACAAAAAACATACGTAAATTTTTCGATTAAAAAAATATTCAAATATTTTTTTGTAAATTTATGATTGTATGTGTTGATGAGAGATACATATTAATTTCCATAAGATAACATCAAGGTAAATGGATTTTTTTCTATCATAATCCAAATCTCAAGCAGGTAATAATAATAAAGGAAGTCAGACTTATTAAATTTAATAGCATTGTAGTGTTATAGACTAATAATCATAAATATTTCTTATAACTTTAGACAATAATAAAAAAAGTTATGAAAAAGTGAAATTAATAATAATATTTGATAATTTAGTTTTTACATACCTATAATTTATTTTTGGGATAACTAATTTGTTAAACTATTAAAAAAATAATTGAAATTATTTTAAAAATGAATGTACTATATGTCGTAAAAATAAAATATAAAATGTATGAAACATCTTAGATTTTTTTTTATGTATCATATTTGATTGAAACCTAACATTTTTATTTATTTTAAATTTTTTTATTTATACAGACCTAAAAATAAGTATAATTTATATTATTATAAAAATAAGGTTGTGTTGCCAATGTGTCGGTTTAATAGTTAATAACTTGGCAAAAAATTAGTTAGAATCTTAAGTTAACATAGGTTATAGAAATTATTATAACTAATATATATTATAATTATAATATAATAAACAATGCGATTGACGCGATATAATTAAAAATATTAATATCAGTATTATAAAATATATATGTAATATGTATATATATATATATATATATATATATATATATATATATATATATAGGTATATAATATCATATGAAGAATATATTAATGTAAAATAACTTTAGTGTGTGTTGTAAAATTTATTAACTTTTGATAAAAAAAACGTTGCGAAAACTAGTGTTAATTATATAGTTAATTATAATGTTATTAAATTCCCTATCAGGTTCGTTATTGTTTTTAACAATTGTTAAAAACAATAACGAACCTGATAGGGAATTTAATAACATTATAATTAATCATAACGCAGGTTCAGGACCAAAGAACAAAAGTTTATCTTTTAACATTAATATTAATTATATAGGTTAAAATTTGAAATAAAACTAATTAAACAAATAATTTAAAAAACAATTATTAAATACAGACACTTTAGTTAGTTATATATATTCCAAAAAGTAAAACTATTCTTTTACTATTATTATTATATTTTACGTTTGAAATTATTATAGAATTCATGTAAAAATAATTAAGCATAATAACAAAAACAAATGAATATCAACAGAAAGAATAATTTGAAATGTAATAGTCCGATATTTGGGCTGTATGTAAATAATTTAATCCACTTATGTTAATCACAATGCATCCAATAATATGTTTACACTAAATCACCGATGAAAATTAGATCGAGCGCCCATCCACCGCAAACATAATCAAAAATATGCATGTGTGTGTGTGTGTGTATTCATCCATGCATACACAGAGTACATACATCCACATCGCCAGGAGTCTCTTTCCCATTTAGCAGCGTTTAATCAATGGACGCTTTGCTCCACGCCGCAGCTCCACTCCGCCAGTGAACGACAGTCTAATTACACCGAAACCAATCAAAACTGTCCCGCGAGTTATGAATACATTATGTTTCGTAAATATTCATTAGCCGATCCGGTTGTCGGGAGCGAACCAGCGGCAGCGGCAGCGGTATGGTAGAAATGATGACGTCGCCTTGGCTCAAGTTTTTCTATATGCATATATATACAGAGGAGGATGGCGATGATGCTAGAGGCCGTATAAGAGCCCGTTCCGTTTCGTTTGGTACGTTGTTCTTATTGTTAGTTAGGCTATATATATGTTGAGCTGTTGTTGGGTGAATGTGTGTGTGTGATTCCACGCTCGAACGCGTTGGCAATGGAAGACTGGATGTAAATGCAGCGCAGCGCGGCTGGTGAAGTTGGTACCGAATGACGGACGAAGCGAGCAACCCTTTTATTGTTCGCTTCTTCTTGTTTGTTTTTGGCGATGCTCTGATATTATCGCATGGAGAAAATTTATTTCTTAAATTTAACGCGAGTGTTATTCTTAGTTAAAATAGTTTTTTTTTTTTTTTTTTTTGATAGCTAAAGCATGTTATTCTGCATTCACAGTTATTTTCAAATTTGTTAAAAATAATTGTAGTTGTACATGGTTTTTTAATTATTTTCATTTATAAAAAGAGCCATCTTATAACTTTTCAGAATACCTAGCTACAATCATCTTTATAGACCTTTAGAAATTTACTTTAGAAATAATAACAATATATTTTACTGTTTTTTTTTCTGGAATAAAATAAATAAAAATATTAAAATTTTTCGAAAAGAATATAAGTTTTTGAGAATTACTGTAAGTTTGTTTCAACTAAACTCTGAACTAGTTCGGAACTGTACGAAGCATACGCAGTATAGTAAATTACAAGCTTTTATATTGTACATGCCTCGGACAATTCTGAACTAATTCTAAACTGATTTGATGTTAGGTTAGAACAAATCTCATATAATCCTCATAAAAAATGTTTATATATAAAGTGCATATTAAAATATTGTGCAAACTTAAATAATTAATTTACTCTATTATATTTACTCTACCTATAATAATTATCATGCCATTTTACAATTACATACTTTCAATAAAAAAAAAGTTATAAAATTTAGTTATATACCTATAGTAAATGTTTTAGATACTTTTCTTACAATAAAAATTAAATGATGAGAGTTCATAAGCATAAAGCTTGAATTTCATTTTACTGTTTTTTTTTCTTTATTTTTATATAAGATTTCTAACTTGATTTTCGTCTAAAGTTTTGTTCGATTTTTTACTAGAAATCACAATTAATCTTATACCTTATCCTTAACATCAGTTTTTATTTTTGGCGTTCCAAGTTAGCAACTTACGAAACAAAACATTTCTATTTAATGACAGATCTGACAATAAATAAATAAATCTGATAATAAATCTAAAATAAAAACCTAATGAAATAATACAGCAATTTTTATTTGTATGTTTCTATACTAGAAATTCGAATTACACTTGAATTAAAATTTATGATTTACATTATACAAAATTTAGCTAGATCTTCTAGTATAAAATTTGAACGAAATTCGAATAAGAATCTAGACATAGAAAATAATAATCTACTTCAAGATTAAGAAATCATTATTTGTTAAAATGTAACGAAAATTATGTAAGTAAAGTATTAGAGTGATATTTCTAATAAAATATAAAAATGTATCATTTCACTAAAGTGATTACAAAAATAAAACATACATACATATTATGTTAATATATAGATATTAAATCTTTTGTTACGGTGGCAGATGTATTAACTTCTTCCCAAATGATATCTTCGAAAAAAACTTGAACATTCATCACTTATAATTTAAGCATCAAACATTTTAAGCCAAATTACCGTTTACCATTTTGACCACACATTTCTACCTCCATTTCATATAATACCTATATACGTACATCTGACCCGATAATCAAAAAAATCGGTAGAAAATATTTTACTACTCCAGCGTTTAAAAAGGTGCTATCAAAACCCTATAATTACTTTGATGAATTCAGCCTGCCCATCAATTTCGGACTACCTCATCCAATCCAGCCCGTAAATTCGACAACAGAAGGCAAGCAGCCTATAACGTTTGACGCGTAACCCTCAATCTTCGGCCCGAACAATTTCCGACGTAATCATAGTGTCCGCAGGGTCAGGTAACCACCGTTTGTAAGTTGAGTGTGTGCAGTTGAAGAAGAACGTATTTTATTATGGAGGTGGTGTGGTGCAGTAAGAAGTGCAAGGCAAGGCGGGTTTAAACGACATGTATGCACACCACATCACATTGGTAGCACGGACATCAAACCGTGCGTGTGTGATGACGTCAGGCCCCGCCCAGCACCCAGAGACCGCGAACGACAAACACAATAGCTGGTGCGTGAGTGTCCATGTCACACAACACGTGATGGCACCAACCTGAGACATTATCACCTGTATAAGTACGCTTGGCTTATGATATTGGATAATTGTTTCACTGTGCATAATTGTTTTGAGAGTTTGAAAACGGTCTCAGGGTTTTTATGTAAATTATGACTGGTAAAAAACAAAACAATGATTAGTTATTGCAATATGCATAAATTAAATTTCTTTTTTGTAAAAATAAGATTAATACATGTGAATTGACAAAAACAAAAGATAATGCATGGATCTAGATCCGTGATTCTCAAAGGGGACAATATCGCCTCCTTATGGGCAATTTAAATTTAGGGGGCTATGATGATCCCGGCAAAATAAAAATAACGCGCAACTCGCAAAACATTATCTCTATATAGCAGGGGGGGGGGGGGGTCATTAAAGATTTATTTTATTCATAATTGAGCAATAACTCAAATAAGTTTGAGAATCTATGATCTAGAGCTAGACCTAAATTTAAGTAATGATTCCCATTTTTAATTCGATTTTTATGAAAGCAAGTTTTATGATTTTTACGAAAAAAATTTTGAAGCGTTTGTTTCGAATAATTAATAAGTTTAACACCTTTGAAATGTTAAAAAAATTCAAATACCTGATTTAATTCTGAATTTTATAATTGCTTTAAAATTTTTATAAACCATGATTATCACAGTCGAAGCCAAAAACAGCTTTTCAAAATTAAAATGAATAAAAAATTTCTTGTTATTGAACATGACTCAAGAAAGATTAAATTATTTAACCATATTATATATACGAAATATCTGAAAATGAAAATTTTAAAAACCTTAAATAAATTTGCTGAATTTTAAGCTATAGAAAAATTAAATATTGTGTACATTTATTATATTTATAATAATAAATTATAATTTAAATTTTGTTTGTTTTCTTAAACATATAGGCCAGAGCATCGAATTAATAAGTCACTGATGGGGTACTTAAATTTATATATTAATTGTTTTTTAATTTTCTTTATATTGTGTAGGTTTATATATATATATATATATATATATATATATATATATATATATATATTATATCACAGTTATAAAAAAATTCGGAATAAAGTTATAAAACATAAATTTTAAATTATTTCGAGAATACAATAAACGAGTTATTTAAAATTAACACAAAAAATTCTAAATTTTGTAAACTTAATATTTCAAATTAATGAAAGTAAAGTAAATACATAGCAAAAAATATATCTGAAAAATTCGATACATAAATTATGAAATATAAATAAATCAATATGTAAACATTCATATATGAGATGGAAACCACATTTTTAAAACAACGTATAATAAGTCACATTAAAACCAAAAACAAGAAAACCACGTATGAAAATTATTTTTATTGTTATTTTGTACCAATGTTTCTTTATAATTTCGCTATATATAGTCAGTTTTTTTCTTTCAAAATTCTGGAAAACAATATGGCAATAATACATTTAAGTGTATTGTAACGTGAAGTTTGTTGTTTTGGTGTTCTCCTCGTTCAGATGTTGAAACAGTTGGGTGCGAACCTCAAAACCTTCCGTTTTCCGTTTATTACATGTATAAATTACGAGTCGGCGTCCTGCTAATTGCTCTATAAATCTAATTGCCGTTTGCGCGCGTGAAACGCGAATGCCAACAATACGGAATACGTATACCGTAACGTAAGACTAGAAGAAAATACAGAAACTTAACTACCTCAAAATCTAAAACATTCTAGATTTTAGCTTAACCCTATTTACTACTTACTGTTAAAATTGTCAAGAGCTTGCTCCTATACCTATCTACCTTATATTATTTGAAATGAAATTGTAAATTACTGTTTATATTAGTAATTACAATATTGCTTTGATATTAATTACACTGAATAACAAATAAAAGTATTTTTGTTCTAAATTTGATTTCTCAATAGAAACGTAACACTTGCAAAAATTTTAAGTTTTAATTATATTTACTAGTTACTGTACCATAAGTACATATTTTTCTAATGGAACAGTTTTTTATTTATAATTTTTCTTTTAGCGCAAAGAATTTAACAAAATAGTGACACATTCATATATCTATCAGTTAATTTAAAATATTTGTAGTAATAAATTGTTTTTATGTTCTAAGCCTCACAATATATAGTTATTTACAGTTTATGTTGTTAACTTTACAAGAAAATTGACACAACTGATGATCTATGTCTTACAAATGTTATAAATTGCAATATTTATTAACAAAAATAAAAGAAAAGTAACATATTTTACAATAAAAGTATAATTGTAAAAAGATTTTTGAGATTTATTTAAAAAATAAGTGTTGTGTTTCCTAAGCATTCAGAAGCTATAATTTAACAAATACACATTTAATTAAATAATTATAATATTTGTTTTTGTATCAAAATTTTTAAAAATGAAAATGTTTTGCTAACAAAATTATATTGTTTGAAAGTAAGTAAGTTTTCTATTAAAAATGTAATGTATTGTAGCTGTAGTTTTTAAAACAATCGATTTTTTTAAATTTTAAAACATGAATAAATTGCTGAATTTAAAAATATATAATATTTGTATGTCATATTTGTATGTCATATTAATTTTAATCATATATTTGCACATTAATTTAAATGCAAATAAATCTAGTAATATAAATAATTTAATTACTTATAATCCTACATGTAATTATTTCTTAAATGAAAATGTATTTCTAGGTAGATATATAATTTTATTGAATATGACTATACGCCCGCAACTATAAAATTAAAAAGACATGACAAGACATAAGAACTTCATACAACTTAATTATAAGTTTGGCATTTTTACTTTGAACGAGGCGGGAATTAGAATCTACCATTCTATTATTCTTCTTAATGTATTCTTCATGCATTTAATTAGAATTGTAAAATATTATACAGAGATGTGTGTACTTATTTTCATTTCTACAAAGCGAGAAAAGTAATTTAAATTTTTTTAGACATTAGATAATTATATAAGTATGTGTGATTAAAATTAATATTTATTTTGTAAATGCAACTAAAGAACAAAAAAATAATTTTGATTTTATTTTATCGATTATTAATTTTAGTATTTTATAATTTGGAAAATAATATAATATATGATATTACAAGTTTTTGAGTGTATAAAACTTATAAATACTATTTGTTTAATACTTGTTTTGTAACAGCTGCATTTTCTTAAACGGACAAGAGTAATGTGTTTGAACACTCAAAGACAACTATATCTACTAATAAAATGAATATTTAAATACCTTTTTCGTTTCCTTAATTGTCAATTGCGAATTGAGATCATGTTACAGTTTGAAATCAAGCTAGAGTTTCAGATCGCTCCGGAGTTTGCGATTACGGCAAAGTTTGAGATTGCACCAGAATTTAACATTGCGTCAAAGCTTAAATCGAACTTAAAATTGTTATATATCTAAGTGTGTAATTATGTTAGAGCTTGGGATTTCATTATTTGGCTACGGCTTTATGTCTGCAAATTAAAAAAAAACACATATATTATATATACAATATAAAATAAATGATTTTTTAAAATTATTTGAAAAAATAAAAATTTACTGTAAAAAATTAATGTAAATTTATATATTCTATAAATGTGTTTTTACAGAAAAACTGTAATATCACGTAAGTATTAAGTAAAAATTACAAAATGCTGCTATTTTACTGTTAATAGTAATGTAAAATTACATAAATATGTATTACATTTTTTACAGTGAAGCTTTTTCTTTTCACTAATCGTAAGCTTTCATTTATCAGTACCTAAATATTTGACGCATAATGCATAAAAATTTTTTAGTGGTTTACAATAATAACGGTCTCATTTGCACATATGTTCGACAAACTGATCATATAGTATCTTAATAACTTATACATGCATTGTCAGCAGTGCCCACAGCAAAACAAGAGATCTGTATAGTTTATACGTATATAGTAGGTTTTAAACCACTTAAACATAGCCGACAATCAGCTCAGTGATACAATAAATTTTAATACAAAAAACAATATTTATTCTAAATTTTATCTCAAATAGAAACATCTATTTCTTATTGCAGATTCGGAGTCTATGGCGAAAAGTACGTAGGATTTGTTATGCAAATTATATTATTATTAAAGTTTATTTTTTATAAAAATAAGTGCTTGTTTTCTTTAATTGCTTATTAATGTTTCTTATAATTTCGTCATTTATCATTTATTGGGTAAAATTTTTTTGTTGACATATACTTTTACCGGGTGTCCAAACTCACCCCAAAACTGAAAATCGATTTCTCTAAAAATATGTTTAAATAATTTATCGTAATAATTAAGTAAAACCAAGATTAGGTACAATAATTGTTCATTGGATTTAGTGCTCAAGGTGTGATAAACACTATTCGTTTTAATTTTATTTTGCAATAAATATTAAACAAAATATCTGAAAAGTGTCCGAAGTCACCCCATTTGACGGTACATTACATAATTCTTGATTCTTTATTAAACAACATTCTGTACTTAAAAATTATCAAAAAATTAAATACTTATTTCAAAATTAGAATATAAGTATAGAAAAAGTAATTTTAATTACGCTAAATTCCAAAATATGCACAATTTTTAATCATTTAACATTCTCTTATTGATTAATATGTATTATAACTAATATAACTACTTATCTATATAAAAATATGTAACCCATATAACTGTTATAACAAATACAATATGTCATACAAAATCACCTGCTTGCCTTTTATGTAACTGTTTCAATAACTTTGTAAATAATTCAGATATTTTTTATAATTCGTTAAGTTCTATTTTAAAATCATTAGATTGCGTTATTTATTAATACTATTAATTAAGTTAAAACTTGTAATTTAGTTTTGTATTTAGTTGTTAGTTTATATTTTAGGAGTATATTATTTTTTTTAGTTAAGTATTTTTTTTAAATTAATTTTGTTATAACTAAAATGTACAATTGCACTGTTATTTGTTTATGTTGTTGGGAAACAAAGAATTATTATAACTCATAAAGACATATCACTATGTAAGTCAAAGAAACATAAATAACATGATATAAAGATCGAAAGTTCGCGTAGCGGATTTGAATTAAGTAAATCGAAGCATTCGTGGTTCATATAGGGTATTAGTTATGCATGCAAACGCATTATGAATAAGTTAAATTGACTGGTCGCTCCTTTCGCGTATAACTCATTCAAATTGGTATTGTATACCTATATAGAAGAAGAAGAAGGGTCCCCATTGTATGTCGTCGATGCATATGTATATACGCAGCACACTAAGACCACACGCTACGAAGACGTTCAGCGCAAGAGAGCGTCTTCGTATAGACGTCGTCTTCGTGGTGGTGGTTGGTGGCAGTAAATAAACGCGGCACCATTAACGTCTGTTTGGCTATCAGCGCGCGACGCCCGCGCGCTTAAATAAATTTTAAAAAAGCTCCCAAAGAAGAAAAAAATGTATTCCAGTTCCATAATTCACATCGGCCGATAATAAAGTGAGCCATTAAGAGCCCGGGTCGGGACAAGCCGCGTGCCGTATTGCTTGTGCCGCGCCCAACTTGGTGCCACCTTTCACCTTACGACGCTCTTTTTTGCATTTTTCCACCACGTTTTTCTCGGCTCGGGGAATTTTTTCTAGTTGAACTTGACTTAATAGTTTTCTATGCTTTTGTCGGCTAATGTTTGTTTTTCTCTGCAGTGTTTTTAGAAAACGGTTTAGGTAGAATATAATGATAAAATAATGAGTATTTGATATATAGATCTTTTTTTGTATATTTATAATTTAGTATTAATATATTAAAGCTCATTCAGAGCATCTATTTTATCTCCGTTTTGCGTTACATTTTTACCCGTTGTGCTAGTGGTACTGACTAGCTCTTAAAAACAAGTACGGTTTTAGGTTTTGGAGTTTTTATTGTTAGTACAATCAAAGTTTAAGATTGCTAATGTTTTTAAATAAATATTTTATTGTGGATTAAAATTTTTAGAACAGGTACTGAAAAATGTTAAAACATTTTACATACAATTTCATGATCAGTTTACAACTGTTTATTTCTCTATTTAATTTGTTTACACAACAAACAAAAACCGCTAACAAATTAGGTATATCATGATTCTATACGTTTAAAAGATTTAAACATTAAATCGTTTACTTTGTATATGAACGAGTTGTATAAATTTAAATTTTTATTATTAAATTTTACAGTAAAAATCGATACAAATTTGAAAGCATTCAAATTTCAAATATACACGTATACGAGTATAGCAGATGTTAAGACATCAGCTCGTGTCCCATTTGAATAACAACATTAAAATTAAATCGATTTTTTACTGTGTATGAAATATGAATATAATAGTTATGCATAGTAAAATTGATGTCTTAATTGTATACTTATATTTCATTAGCTAAAAAAAGTCGAATAAAATATGAAAACTGTCAGTTTCGTTTGTAAATAAAAACAATTCTTAATACAATTTAAAAACAGTTACAAACTTCATACAAAATGTCAGATATTATAAATTAACGTAAAATATAAATATTTTAATAGTAATTCTAAAGTTACGATAAAAATTGAAAATAATAGTAAAAATATTAAATTAATTTTAAACTTCTAGCATTTTTGTTCACTTTAAATATGATCATCATATATATTTAAAAAAAAAGAAAATATAAGATATAAATATAATAACATCAATGATTTATAATGCTGTCAATACCTTATAAATTAGTAACATGTTTAACATATAAATTAGTTTTTACGCATATATTAATTAAAAATTTTGTAGCAAAATATTTTTATTGCTAATAATTTTACAAAAATTATGAAATCGATACTATCTTAATACAGAATTTTACTATCAATAAAAACAAACAAACTATTAAAACTAAAAAACAAGCCATTATAAATTATCATTTAGAACAGAAGAAAAGTATATGTAGAAGAAACAAAAAGAACAGTTATCAATAATCTTGATAGACAGCTAATAAAAATTCGAAACGCGACATGCAACAAGTGCAAAAATCAAACCGTATATTTCCATCGAGTTTCTTTGGGCGGAAAAGTGTCAAGTGCCCCGCTTTCGATCTCACAGCAGAAAGAAGGAGTATATACTCCTACGTAGAAAGAAGTGTATTCCATCCACACACACACTCACTCAAAAGGCGTATACGCATATTGTGTGACCCATAATGGCGTTCTAAGTGGCCCGTTATTTAAAAATGATAAGCGTCTCGTCGCCGTATATATATATATATCTAGCGTACCATAAATATGAAATTCAAGCGGTGTGTGAACGGTCGACTGCCGGCCATCCATTACATCCCAGTCGGGGAGTGTGTGCGGCGCGGCGTGCGCCATAAAACGCGAATTAAGTTTTTTTTTTATCGGGGGACCCCGTAGATGATATATTTAAACACGGCCGTTACACTTTTATGGGCCCTTTACGAGAGCGTGCGCGCGAATCAACTGTCGTCGCTCGAGCAATGACAACTTGCACGTGGCCCTTCATATATTGGTTGTCGAAAAATAGGAAAACTGATGATGATGATGATATTAATTGAATTGTTTTAACTTAAAAATACGAAATAATAACTGTTAAATATAAGACATATTTTGCTAAAATTTGAGATTGTTTTGTTTTTCGTTTTCTTTGAATGCTTTTAATAAAATGGAGTTGAACATAAATTAATACAAGACAAATCATAATGTAATTTATTTTAAGAAATTGAATTAAGTTTTAAAAAATAATACTAAAGAAAATTAAAGAATTGTATGTAAATCTAAATTACAGGTAAATGTTTTATTTACATAATAAGGCTTAATTGGAAACTTGGAAAATTTTTAATGTAAATGAAACTATCTTAATTTAAACAAATATAGGTTTAATTATTTATTTATCATTTATTTTTCAATCGGGTGAATTTGTTTATGTTAAGTGCAAAATTAGAAAAAAATCATTATTACAAGAATGATGATGTAAAGCAATTAAAATGCTTCAGCCATCTTGAACGAATGTCTAATGAACGTTTAGTTAAAAAAATATATGTGAGTGATATTTAAAATGTATTTTTACTTCATTACTTGGGTAGTAGATGGTAGAGTGACAAAAATAAAAGAGTATGTATGAGAGGTATCATAAATATAAATAAAGTGAAAATTGCTTATCTAAATAGGAATATTTGGTGGAGACTAATTTGTGCCAAACTCTTATCACTATTGTGTATTGTAAATGTACCTTACAGTCGCATTAGTAACAATTTTTTGTACAAATAAAGGTTTAATTTGAAATTAATTACAGAAGTTAATCAAAAAACATATAAAGAATAGCGGGAAGTCATATCATACTATTGAAAAAAAAAACAACGTTGAAACAATGCAAATTCAATTTAAAATTCAATTAGCAAGATCTTCATCTTTCTTTTTATTTATCTAACAATTCTCATCGTTTTGAGTTTTTTCTTTATAGATCAGTCGGATATAATTAAACTGTTTTATTTATATGTATGATATCTTGAGTAATATAATGCGTATTTGAGTATTAATTTTCACAAAACGTACTAAAGGTACACGGAGAAAAATGTATTGTATGCAGTACAATAATTATAATAGTAGATATAATATTTTTTTGTAACCGAGTGACAACAATATGGAAATTGTACAGTGTACAATTTAAATTTATTAAACATTTTAACAATAAGTTATTGTAAAAAAATATGTACAATCTTCATATTATATGTAGTATAATATAATTTATTATGCTATTATTAACTATGTATTATACCCAGTATTATATAGTTTGTAGTTTTATAGGATGGGATTTGTAATAGAAATAAAATTTGTTTAGTATCATTTACAATAATTTATTATAATATGTTTATAAATTATCTTAAGCATACATATATTTTGTTATTTTTCGACAATATTTGCAATACAGGATCAATACTTAATAAATTCGATTGATTTACAGTCACAGTCTTATTATTAAATTCAACGTCATAACAAAAAGTATGAGATGAAAAACCAATTGTATTTAATTGATTACATATAAAAATTATATTATCTTTTATAACAAGAATATGTGTAATTTTTCCAAAAACTGGAAAACCTTCTATATCAATATCAATATAGATAATATAACCAATTTTATAACATGTGCCATACAATTCAGTCCAATTTACACTGTAAAAATTATTAAAAGTTTTATTTAATATTTTACATATATTTTCTGGTATTGGATTTGCCATTGAACATTTGCATAGTTTTAATTCTCGAACTTTCTTCAGGTAAATCAATGTTAATATTTGTGTCAGAAATTTTATATACATTTTCAAAATTTATAACTGAATTTTCATCTCTATTCTGTTCTTCGAAATTATTAATAAAGTGGCATGCATTTAAATGTTTCCGAAAAGAATTTACTGAACTAAATATTCTGTAACAATTTTGTTCTGCGCATTTAATAATCTCATTATTTTCATATGAATGTATTAACTGTATATGTGACATAAGTGCTTGAATTGTATGGCATTTCATATTACAAAATGAACATTTAGGCATTTTTTTTTAAATTCTACAAAATTTAATAAATCAAAAAAAAAAAAAACGTAACGAAAATATTACTTATAGTAATGTAAGATCTTTTTTTTATCTTTAACAATATATTTTAAATGTGATTAAATATATCGCCATTTAGGCAATTCAAATTATTAATTACTAACATGAGAATATAAGTATATGTAAAACACTACTGTAAAAATATATAATTAAAAGAAACTAATTTTTATATTAACGAAAAAATTATGCTTCAGCAAAAAACAAACCTAATTTAATTTATAAACTGATTCAAATCAGTTAGTAATTGCGACACTGCTGGATATTGAATATCATAGTTAGTTTTTATATTATAAATGTGCAATTGCATAAAAAGCCATATTTGTTTCGATTCGATTCCTTGTGCTAGTTAGTCTTTTAGGAGCAGTTGATGTTTTTGGATGGTACGGAATAAAATAGACTGATTGTTCTTCTTTCGGAAAAATTTTAACGATTTCTTCTGCAGCTTGTGAAAATGCTGTAGCTGGAATTCTAAAATAAACATATATATAAACATAAAAATTAAAAAGTAAATAAAAATAATAACTCACTTATAATCCGGAAATGTTTTTAATAAATGTTGTATAACAACATCTACAACATCTGATGTGGATGGTGGCGGCATTAATTCCGATGAAGAGAGAGGTATATCAAAATCTAAATCACTTAGAAATAGATCTGCATTCTCCGAAGTTATTGTAATTGTGCTATCGGAACTCGAAAGTACGGGATCAGTATTTTCTTTATTCTAAAAAGAATAAAATTAACACACCAACATAAAAATTCATATAAATATACATACAGCATCCGAATGTTGATCATCACAAATTAAAGCGTTTTTTGTTATTCTAAATTTATTTAAAAATTTTAACCGTGCGCCAATTTTTGGTATTAATTGGGTTATGATATTCTCGGTTAACAAACTGAATGCTTCACTGTCTATTCCTTGATCTACAATAAATAAATATTGATTTATAATGGTTTTATGTAATTATTTTACTGAAACTGATATACATAACCACACATGCAAATAAACATTAAACCATTCCAAATTGTAAATTTGTGAAATACACTTTCAAATATTAATTTTGTTGTGAATAAAAATTCTATATATCACATATTAGCTAATTACATACCTTGAAATATCTCAATTAATTCGAGGACTTCCCATGATATTAAAATGTTTCTTGTAGTTTCATCCATTTCACAATAATATTACTAATTTTATCACTTATTTGTATTTTTACTACTTTCAATTTGAACTTTTTTATATTTCAACACAAAACGTAAGCGATGTGATGTGAATCATACGTATGTAGATATACAAATGGCGCATTTCATGTTGTTCGTGAACACAATGCCAGCGTACAGCTGTCATAATAAAAATATTTAGTTAATTATAAAATATTAAATTGTAAATTTATTATTTTACAAATATAGTATTGTATTTTCAAATAATATTATATTGTACAATTACGTTATTACAATATCTTATAATATAATTTACAATACGTATGTTACATTTTACAATAAATAGGTTTAAATATAACCGTTTTGTATCTGTAACAAGTCAGTTTTATTTAGAGTACAAAGCATGTTATATGATGTAAAATATTTATTGTATTCAATACAAAAAATCGTTTTATAATATTTTTTTAACAATCTTTTTTCTCCGTGTATATGTTTAAAATATTAAGTAATTTAAAGCTGGTTGCATAAAATGTTATTAAATATCAGCTTAATAACGTGATTTATTTAGAAATTGAACAAACAACTTTACAAACAGTTGATAATTTCGTAGTTAAATATTTATTAATTTAGCAACGTTTTATGCAACATGTCCTTCGTTTTAATAAATATTTTTACTAGCTAGTTGTTATCTTAAAAAAGAAACAACTTCTTGTGGGTTTTAATATTAACTAACTTCTTAGTTAGACTTGCTATCGGTTCAGTAATACAACCTCAAAAATAATATTTTTATTTAATTTATACCAAAACTTTTGATTTACCAATTATACTCGTATATGTATAACCACTAAACTACAACTGTCACTCTGAGTAAATTAATTAATTTTCATATAAATTAAAATAAGACAAAAATATTGATTAGTATTCAATAGCTTTTTTGAAGTTCTTTTATTTTCAAATATTTTTAAAAATATTTCAGAACTCATAATGATTAAAAACAACTGGTGGTATATGTTCTGATTGGTTTAATTTATTTGGTATGTATTTCAAACTATTGTTTATATTTTCTACAAGAACTACAAGAATCTTCAATAGAACTTGTACACAGGCTTGTTGTCCAAGAACTTCATAAGAGTTTTTACTAAACAAAATTTTTAAAAGTTGTTATAAATACCGATTATTTAATATTGATTTTCTTATTAAAATTAATACAAAATGATAATAACAAATCAATAAACTCATGATGCTACATTTCTAATATTTATTTTTACATTACTGTCCAATAAAAAAATGTCTTGAGTATGTCGTAAAAAAATATCCAGCTAATTTTAAAACAGACGGTGTATATTTACGTTTACATCGTAGAAATGATTTTAGGTAGTCACACTGAGATACGAGAAGTATATTATTTCGTTCCCTCTTTTGTCATTCATTCGGTGATACTGTTAATATTTTACCACTTTTATAATTACGACTATTAAATTCGACTACGTTATTATTGTAGTTCAAACGATTTGTTTGACGGGAACATATAAACGCAATATACTTCACTTTGCAAAGTGATATACGCGCGTTAATGTTCTGTAAATTAAATTATGGAGTGAAATGTGGATATTATACGTTTGAAAAGATTCAAGATAACACGAAAGATGTTTTATAATTTTACTTATGTCATTTCTATATAGTGTTCGTACATTATATTTTATTTTTACGTTAAAAAATGTAATATCAAGAAACACAAACTTCACTCATTCAAAAGGAATTGAATCCCTTAAATAGTTAAGAATTGCTCATTTAATAATATTGAAAGAATATTTTTACCCATGCCATTTACATTGAGTATGCTTTTCGCTGCCTCATAGTCTAGTTATTTTTGTTCCGCCCAATGTCGACTTTACTTTTTTATTACAATCTATTGTTAGGTATGTAAGTGCAGTGTCAAAAACCCTATTTATCAATATTGCCCCCCCCCCCTTTCCTTCTATTTCCCAATAATAGGTCTCTATATAAGTTCTATAATACGCAAAAAAATAAAAGAGTTAAATTTAACATTATTAATGTAAAATTATATTTAAATAAAAATATATCTTTGTAATCTGACTTATTTTTTTAATGGTAAATTATTTTGTAAGTTGTTTGACTTATTAAATGTATAAATATAACTTATTTATTTTAATCAAACTCACAATATACATATATGCACAATAATTGTAAATTTTTATTAAGTAAACGAATAGCGTTTAAGCACCAGCAGTAATATATGTAAGTAAATTTAAATTTTAAAAAATTTGAGACTTCTAAACTGAGACGCCGCAATAATTTTCATTCCACGATAGAATGGAAAAGTCTATAATACGATTACGATACGCAAATACAATTCAGCT
Source organism: Clivina fossor (assembly GCA_963966155.1). Lineage (NCBI taxonomy): Eukaryota > Metazoa > Arthropoda > Insecta > Coleoptera > Carabidae > Clivina > Clivina fossor. Next base: position 5,188,719 of record OZ014553.1, on the reverse strand, counting down.
GATTCAATCTGCTGTACGGTAGCCGTATAGCGTAGGTACTACAAGGCAATCTAAAATAATCTGTTTTTTATTCCAAATGGATTTCTTCGAATTTATTTCGCTGATCCGTTTAATGAATTACTCGTCCGCGATGCAAGCGCTTGTAACGTTTCGCAAACTCAAGCACCATATCGTTATTTAAGATAACACATTTCTATTGATTTACATTGAAAAAGCGAATTCGAATCCTGAATCCGGTTCTTCACGAGCGCAGCAACGTTTTGACAGACAAGTACGACGGACGGCCGTAGCGTATATAGAGCCATTGTATGCAAATCGGCAGCTGTGTTGCATACGAGCGCGCGGTTCGCTTGTTCGCTTGAAGAACAGATCTTTGGTAGCTGCGATGTCTTTCAGCGGCGATGCAATGTTTTTCGATAAAATGTTGATGTTGTTGTTGTTGTCGTCTGATGAAATGGAGCTGCTCGCTTCGTTGTTTGGAAAGAATGGTGTGCGTCATAACATCGGTTTGTTTCGGCACGAAGAGCGAACAGCCAGAACGCGATGGATGAGTGTTTGGACTTGGAACTAATTGGGTGCCGCGGTTTGGTGATGAATGAAGATGTCAGATCATTTGGCTATTACTCGCTTCGATAACAAACTTTTTTTTTAGATTTATTATATATTTTTATACGGCTGATTTAAAGATTGAAGGTGATTAATGTATGAGTTTGCTGCAGTTTTCAAAATAAATGTTTTAACTGTATAAAATACGGGGTTGGACATTTGCAATTGTAATACAAAATTTATTTTATTATAAAATTAAATTTGTTTATAATTTTTATATTGCTTTATAATACACACATTGTTTGAAAATTAAAATATGTTTAAACTTTGTAAATAAATATTACTTTGCCAAAATATAAGTAATAAAATATTATAAAGTTAAAAAATTTAAATTTTAAACATTAATAAATGAGTTATAAAATGGATAATTTTAATATTTTAATTGTCTAACTAAATAAATGCAATTTTAAAATACTAGAACAAATCATTTTGTTTATAATACAAATATATATTTTATAATATAGAATAGAAGTAACATGATACTTATATGTTACCTAGTAACTTGTTACTATATACTGTTATTTACTTTAATGTCATTGATAAATTTTGACTTGATAAAGACGAACATTCAGTTTCGTCGAACCGTCGTTTTTATAAAATAATTAAACAGAATTTTATCTTAAAACTGTTTTTATATTAAAAATTCATAAATTTTATGATTTAGTTACTTATTTGTTATCATAGTAACTTGTCTCTAAATGTCATTATTAGTACATTTTTTTTTTCGATGAAGACGTACGTTGAGTTCGTCGACTATTAATAAATATTAATACAGAACTAGAACCTAAAGTCAAAGTTCTAGTTATGTGCATAATTTAAGATCTTTAATGTATTTAGTTTGTCTGATAAATACCACTTGAGTTTTTTATATTATAAAATTCAAAATAGCATAATTACAAATAAAATATTGTTTATAAAAAAACAAAGATATCTCACAATGTTTTCCACTAACGCTTAAAAACATTGAACATTTACTGTATATAGGATTCAGACACATATAAGGCCATGCAAAATTCTCGTGTACGTTGGTACGTGTAGTGTTCTAAGCTGCCACTTAATTAACCGTCGGACATGAGCCCGATCCGTGCCATATTTGGCGAAAACAAAAGTGAATGGGTGCTGGCGCGCGATGCCTGGTTGCCGCAGCCGTTACCGCTGCTACTTGCTGCCCTCTTCGGCCGGACATAAATCAAGCGGTTCGGCCGGGAGACGCATCGCTACGGCGATGGTATCGGCGTGGCCGGGTGCCTCGGGGCCCAGGGCCCGGCCCTACACCTAGTTGGGACGCGAGAAATTGCACTGAGCGCTTCCTACTTCGGCTCCTGATAAAACGAACGATTTCCCGGGAGACGACATGCGTTCAACACCTGACATCCACACTCTATTCCCGAGCGCGGTTTTCGGGACCCTGTCTTATCGGACGAAATGTTAATACGTTCCGTAAGGTAATTCGATGAAATATTTTGTGGATCGTTGAAATTGGATTGTACTATCACTAAATGATATGAATGATAAATTTAAACAGTGATATAAATACTGAAAAATAAATTAATATGTATAATAATATTCAGAGAAAATCTTGTTTTTTATTGCATTAATTGTACTAGTGTATCAATAATCATTTAAAATTTTTTCTTAAATCATTGTAAGTAATTTATTTTAAAATAATAAAAAAAACAACATATTTACGTAAAATTGAATAAAGGTTCTCGAATAAAATTTTTAAATGTAAAAAACAAGCTTTAAAAATATTAAATAAATATTTCTTGTTTTTTTTTGGCGCTATTCTGGTCAATAAATTTAGCTTAAATCTTCAAATATAAAGAACTTTACGTAAATTTCAATTGTGATAACTATTTTAAATTATTATTTCAAATTTAAATAACATGTATATGTTCAGAATTGCTTTATTAAAATTTGTTTAATGTCGCTATTCTGGTAATTAAATTAAACATAAATTTTTTAATTTAAAGAACTTTAAGTAAATTTCAATTCTGGTCACCAGTGAAATAGTTTATGTGTAAAACTTTAGTTTAAATTCTTTTAAATTTAAATGACTAATGGAAATATTTTAATTACTAAATTTGGGGTTAGATTCATTAAGTTAGCAGAATTATGGCCGGTTTCATAGTAAGAACTTTTAACTAAAGTCTACTTTAAGCAGACAAAAAACATCTATTTTAAATTTTTACTGGCATAATTATGATTGCTGTCAATGAAACAATGCTTTTTACCAACTTCAAACATATAATGGCAAAATTATTTGTTGTTGTTTAATAAAAATATGGTTTTTTTGTCCTTTAAGTTAAAAGTCCCATTTATGCTAAAGACCTTTAACTTTAAATGAGATGATCAGAATAGTGGAATTTATTTGTTGGACGTTTCGACTATTTTACAACTAATTATAACTTTATAATTGGAAAATAAAAGTTGCAGTTATAAAATTTACAATTAGTTAACATGTGATATTCATTCTATGACAGATAAAGTATAATAATTGAATGTAAAATTTTAATATGTAATAGATGGTAGTAGATTTAATTGATTATAATTTATTGATTTTCAAAATCGTTTTTCATCTTTGCAACATTATTTTTAAATACTTTAATGTAGTTTTCATAAGTTTTATTAGATTTGTCTAATTATTGCAATTTTTCAGTTTGTGCGTTTAAAATATTTTAAAAATATGAATCTTTTAAAATCAATTTTTTAAAACCTATGGTCGGAAGACTATGGATCCAAATTCAATCAATTTTTTTTCGTTTTTTAAATAAATATTAAATGTTATATATGAATTTTTTTAGAAAAATAGTATAAATAATCTGTAAAAAATTTAACTTACAAATTAAAAAAAAAATAGAAAAACTTTTTCTATAAGTGCTTGTGTTTGTAGCTTTGTATAAAAATAAATAAACACCAATCCAAATAATTTTCATATGCATCGTTAAAAAGACAAACGTTAAATAATTCATTGTGATATCTCAAAATGAAAATAAAATTAATAAAAACAACAGCGGTCAAACATATACTTGTATATCAAGTAGCTTCGGATTTTTTCTTCATTATCTGACTTCTACTCCGTTAAGAAGTTGTTGTTGGATGGGTGAGGGGCTGCGAGGCGTAAGGTGGTTTGGTGCTAATTACGTATGGAAATGAATGGCCGGGATAACTGATGGCAGCGACTTGTATTTATTCTGTAAATGCTAATTTCGGTTCCGGACCACGGCGGACTGCGTACCGCCCCCGTGTGTCCACTTCGGCTAATATATAGATATATGTATGTTAGTGTGTACATGTACATGTACATGCTATGACATTTTAATTCTCCGAATGGCTTTGTCGTTTTGCTGCTTATTTTATTGAAATATATTTTATCTCTTAAGAAACTCTTAAAATATTACAAAAACTTTTTCAGGTTACATATTAGTCCATGAAGTTATTAAAATTTAATAGAAAAATTAGAATGTAAAAGATGAATTATAAAATCATTTACATCTAATGTAATTTTTACTTTAAATACATAAAATTAATTTTGTATTAATATTTATGAATAATCGACGTTTCGATATAAGTACTCAATATATATAGTCTGTAAATGTCATTTGTATCATTTTTCTTGATAAAGATGTACGTTGAGTACGTCGAAACGTCGATTATTATTAAATACATATTGATAAAGAACTACAACCTAAAATTGTTTTATTTTAATAGAATGGGTTCTGAATTTTTTTTACTATATGTACACTATTATAACCTAAGTGATTGAAAATGATATGTTTCAATTATCAAAAATTAAACTAAAACTTCAGATTGTTTATGAGTTTAGTTATTTCTGTTCTGTCCGTTACCGATTTTTTTATTTTTATAGTGTGGTTCGAATAATACGTGCATACTCAAGAAGCGTATTTTTCTACAATTTTTCTATTTCACACCTAGACAATGGGTTTCTATACAAGTTCAACTATGTACATATTTTAATTTTAGTTTCACGCAATAATTTTATAATTTTAATTATTACAAAATTTATTAGATAATATTGTTAATACTCGTATATATTGATGATATGTAAAAGATAATATATAAAAACAAAATTACGATTTGTTTAAAGAAAATATTATCATACGTCTGTCATAAAAGTGCAAATGCAAAATTATTATGACAACCTATATTTGAGTTATATTTTAGAGTCACGATCAGAACAAAAATACTAGATTGTAAATAGTCAGCGAACCCTTGTTATTCACTTAAATTACAACAAATTTATCTTTCGAATAAATAAAACCAAATTTTATTAACGTAATAAATATTTAGAATGAAAAGAAAAAACCAACATGCATATGTAAAGCATTTATGAATGCATCCGCATCAATATACATATGAAAACCAAAAAGATTGTATCACGACATAAAATTTCCAACAACAATATGTAGATGGCAGCAGGATCGAAATATAAAAAGCCATCCTAACTATATATGAAATAGACAGACATACACACTCACACACGACATATAGCCATAAACTATACAAACAAAACAAAATTTTATACCCATTGACTTGTACAAGATAGAGCATAACATTTAGTCTTAAGTGGCTGGAGAGTATCTATAACTGATGCACCTGCGTACGTAGCGTCATCTTCTTCCGGTGTGAGCGCGATTGTGTCGCTTCTTATCGCTGCGGCGAGCAGGTATACTAATTTTTATTGTCGACCGTATCTGTTGATCTCACAAACACATAGATATCGTATACGAAATGCGTTCGTTTTTTTTCTATGTTGTTCACACGCTGACTTCAGTGTGATGGTGAATAGTTGTTTCAACTCTAGTAGATGTTGTACACTGAGCATTAGTTGTTAGTGTTTAGTGACTTGTGATAGGTTTGGCTGTTAGACAAATTTGGTTAGTCGCAGTCGAAACGTGGGTTCTTCAATGTTTAACGATGACTTACCTGTTGATAGTAGGAGATGAGATATATGGAGAATGTTTTGTGCTGATGATTTTTATTTATTGCGTTCGAATAAAAAATGCTAAAAGATTTATCGTTTTCAGTGTAGAAAATGAAGTATTAATTTAAAAGAAAATATTGTGAAACAATATATATGAATGCAAACTTATGTTTGTTTAATGCAATATATGTTAAAAATAAGTTGACTAGATATAACTCTATTTTTAACTTTAAATTTATTTATAAACTTTATATATTTTTATTAAGGTTTTGCTTGTTTTAGAATAATATAAATACTTATTTGATATTTATATGTTGACAACTATTATTTAATTATTGGACCAATGGAAAAAGCTACGTATTGCTGTTGATATTGATATTAATTAATTAAAAAAATAATGTTTTTCGACGTCTGTGACGAGGACACATCGACCACGGCATACCAGCCCAGGAAATTCAACAAATTCAACTTATAGATAAATTATATATTTTTTGAGTAAATATTCATTTAAATAATTTAAAATAAATATTCGTATTTTATTTTCTTCTAATTGAAAAACTTTTCTCAATTAATATTTATTAAATTAACACAAAAAATTAATATAGTAGGTAACTACTAAATTTTCTAATTATATCTGAAAGCAGATGATTTTAGTGAAAATATCAAAAATAGTTCTATTCAGACCATTTCTAATTTTATTTTTTTCCTGTTTATATTTTTGATTTTTTTATTGAAAATATAATTGATTTTAAACATCATTAACATAATTAATTATAAATACGATACGTTTTGATACTGAAACTAATAAAGAATAAAATTTTAAAATGTTTTTTTTTCTAAAAAATTGTATCATTTTACTTTTCTATAAAATGTTAGATATATATACTTCACCAATTGTCAACAACGTACATGACAATCATTTATTACCCAACATCTACAATTTTACATAAATATTAAATAGCATATAATTCTTTTCGGACAGAAATATTTCAATATGTCATGTTTTCGTCCTAATGAGTTCATAATATGAAAACGATCTGGGGGATGATTAAAATTTTCCTAATAGACAATTAATGATGTTTAGTAATTGTGTACCGGAAAATAGGTTAAAATTTCGTTCTTGGCTAATCTATTCCAGAGAGAGCGTTGTCCGTTGTGGCTGCAACAGCAGTTATACATTTCTATGTAGGTGCATGTATATATATATATATATATATATATATATATATATATATATATGTGTTGGTAATGATGGATGATTGTCGGGTGTTAGTATATAGTGTTTTACGAACGAAGCGAAGTCAGAGCCGAGTCCAAGTGCCCCGTTGCACGTGAGCCACTGGCGTTAGCGCAGATGGATTTACGTGGGCGGGCGGCGCGGCGCGGGAGCACGCGAGTGCGCGCGCGAAACAACGAGACAGGTGAATTACGGCCGGCCCTAATAGACTTTTCACACGGCACACCACCGGAGCGCCACTACCACCGAGAGCTAATGATTCGGCTTCAACGTTATCGGGGACCTCGATCCCGAACACCCTGTATATCTATAGCTCCGGCAGCCGTCACCACCGTCATCAAATATATTCCACTTCGCCACTAATTCAAACACATACACATATACCTAATACTAACACTTTCACATGATTACGAATCGAAACATATTTTAGATAACTTCATCTACACACGTTTTTCTTTTTCATTCTTAGGTATATTGATTATTGGAAATTTTAAAATTGACATACATATTGTCTCAAAAAACAAGTATAATAATATAAAAAAAATATCTTTTAATGTTATGAAAAATTATAACTACACACTTTCAGAGATCTTGATAATGTAACTAAAAAAGTCTACTTAAGTCAGCAATCTCAAGGTATTGAAATTTTTAAAACAGTTATTGTAGTATAAAAAGTAAAATATGAAGTATAAATCATATGTGCATGTTAACAAGGCAAGAAATGAAAGTTTTTGGCAAAAAAAATATATATTTTTAGTTATTGTAAAGTATAACACAATGTGAATATAAAAATACAAAATAATGTATGTTTATTTTTGAATTATTTTGTTTATATTAATAAAATAAATAAGTACAAAATTAGAAATTCTTCTTTGAAGAAATTAAAATTCGTTATAATTACAAAATTCAACCAGTATATTTTTGAAAATTTCAGACATTTCAATTTCAATTAATAGATATTGACTATGTTTACGTAAATTTGTTTATTAATATAGTTCTAAAACTCAAAACTGATAAATATCAAATCAAAGATTCTAAATAGTAAAATAACATTATACATTTAAAAAAAATAATACTTAAGAAAACTCATGTTTTTAAAGTTAATAATATATTTTGCAATTTATTTATTTCACTACATTGAACAATCAGTATTATGTAAGCATAGAAGAACCGGCATTGAAACAGGTACTAAATCTAGCACCTAAGCTCTTTTTATTATAAAAATACAAGATTTGTAAAAATTTAAAAATAATAATATGTTAATATCATTAGACATTTAGAAGCTCTAACATGTAAAAATTCTTAATTTTAAAAAATGGTTTATAAAAAAAACGTGTAGCTAATATTCAACGAATTAAAAATTTGATATCAAGAAAATCTTAAATAACTAATTGAATTTTGTTAGCATGTTAAAAAATAATTCTGTTAAATGTAAGAAAAATGTTACATTACTGGTATTTTATTGTTATAAGCATATGCATACATATATAATCACGCTATAGGTTGTGGCACAAACTGTTTCCACTATCCCGAAATTAATTTCCTCCAAACATTCCTATCCAGATAAGTAACTTTTGCTTTATTCAAATTCATATTTCTCATACTTATATTAAAAAAATCTATTTTTACCATATTGTTTTAAAAAAAATTAAAAACATTTTAAGTAAATTGCAAATTAAATTGAGAGAGAACACTTGATATAACTGCGTTTTTAATATTTAGATAAAACAATAAAATAAAACAATTAAATAAAATTTCACAAAAAAAAATTGAATATGTGCCAGGTATTTAATTTTAAGTTATACCTAAATAAATTGCATGTAAATATATTTTAAAAATTAAACTTTAAAGCCGAAATAAATGAACCATTTTTTAAAATACTCTCTACATTCTTCTTATATGTACTTAAGTACATACTTAAGTAATCTTAGATTGCTGAGAAGGATATCAGTATTGCAATTTAACTTTGTTTCGCTACTGATAAATAAAATTTAGCTTTCGAAACACGTCTCTAATATAAGTTTGTTTTCAAGTTTTAAAAGTTAGTGATTAAGAAATTTATTACATACAATTTGATTAAAAGAAACCAGATAATACTAGATATTTCTATATGATAAATTAAAATAAAATAAAATCAGTATAAAATCAGAATAGTTATTTTGATAACACGTAATTTTTTTAAAAAATATTTTAAGGAAAAATATGAAATAGTATTTTAGGAGTAAATTTTTGTATCGGTCGGCATGGCAAAACGGTTTAAGACTTGTGTCTGACATCGCTCGTATCTGCGCAAACCCGGGTTTGAATCCCGCTTGGGGCGTGGATGTTTGTGATGTTTTTGTATCGTTCAAATACACTTTGTAAATTGATATTCTAGCATCTATTCTAACATATACAATTTTAGTATTTGTTTATTTATAATCTACAATTTTAATAAACATTCTATATTTATAAATTAAAAAAAAGTTGTATTAGCATATTATAATAGAAAGCCATATAATAGTTATTATTTTTTATTTTGAAGTAGTCAGTTTTATTGTTTTATTTATTAGTTGTAGTCTTGTAGTTAATATAAAAAATTAAAGAAATTTTTTAGAATGTTTTAATCACATACAAATGAAACTCATTTAAATAATGTGTCATAGATATTATATTAAATACAAGATATCATTACAGAAAAAAAATCTTGCTCTTGAAACTTTAATTTTATAAGCAATTAACTAAAATAGATAATTTTAATGGCTGTACAATGAAACTGATAAGATAATTAGCTGTAAAAATACTATGCTGTCAATCTATCAAAATGAGTGAAAAGTGTAAGTCGTAATGGAAGGGTTAGAAATATGGACATTAATAGGTAAAAAAAGGGTTTCTAGGTGCGTGTATTAGGCAGCAAGTGTATGTAAATTGTTGGTGTGTGTATATGCTATACGATATACATGGTAGGGTGTATAGTAAAGCAGGTGGGTTGGGTTATAATGTATATCCGTATTCGTTCACATGGCGGAAGAAATTCAACAACGAATACAGAGGGCAGCCATATTTGCTGCTGTTTTCTGTTCTATTTAGACAGTGTGTCTGAAAAGTTCCAGAACTAAATTAATAGACAATTATAATAGCCGACCTGTCTGTCTACTATGTCAAAGAAATGGACTGTTTGCTGTCATGGCAACAATGTTAATTTTAACATAACAAATATTTTACAATTGGTGTTTTTAATTCAATGTCTCTAAAACGAATTCTTATATAATAGTTATTTACGTATTAAAGTATTGTAATATAAATGTTTATAGCCCTAGTATGATTATTAACCTGAGGGACAAACTAAGCTTAAATTATTTTAGAAAAATAAACGCTAGACTGTAAAAAAATTGGTAATTTTACATAAAAACCTGGTGCAACTTATTTACACCAGTTAAATATGTAAATTTACAGACATCAGTATTTCTACAAAATTTATTTACCATACTTATTTACCATATTTACAGATATTTAAAGGAAAACATCACATTATATAAATATAAAATACGTATATTTTATGTAAGTAATTATTTACTTTTTCGGTAAAAAACATATATAATATGGTAAATTAATTATTTTACTTAAAATCACAAAATTATATGTAAACCATTGTTTTATTGCAATAATATGTATTTGTTTACTATGGTTTTTATGCAAAATCGCAATTTTTTTATAGTGTAGTTAAGACCGTGATATATACACACAATTTTGATATTATTAAAAAAAAACCTCTCTAATCACTGAGCTACCGAGCAAGTGAAGTGACTCTAGTTCGATTCCAGGTCGAAGATGATATAAGTTTTTTCATTTCCAGATTATTAGTTAAATCTGTGTTAATATTTGAATCCTCACATATTTGTTCATTATTTCGGTTTACAGCCGTTATTTCTTTACTTACTAATATTTAAAATTAATTTTTAGATAGTACGGTATTATTAAAAAATATTGAAAAATATTGTAAACATAATAAGAAAAAAATGGCATAGCTTTTTAAGCAGAAACTGTATTATAAATGTGGAGATCTATTTAATGTAATCTGTAATATCAAGTAATATACAAAAATGTATTTTTTATTTTATTTATTTTTATTCATTCTTGTTATCAATATTTTGCAATATTCATTTTATTTACCTTATATACATTTAATTCAATTCTTAAATAAGAAAAAAACATACAAATATTTCTCTTTAAGAAATCACAAAAATTTATACTCAAATCTTTTGTTTTAAAAGTTTATAATTTTAAGATTATAAATAGTTTCATTTTTAAAAATTTATTATACACGGCACAGTATGATTTGTTAGTTATAGTGTAGTGTTTTTAGTTTATTAAACGTAAATAAATATTAGTGGTCTAGCGGTCTCAGGTCAGTAGTAGTACTAGACTGAAAATCTAAATGTTTATAGTTTACATCAAATTTTTTTAAAAAATAGTACGTAATTTTGATATTAAGACTTTGTATTGTTTTAGAATTTATTATGAAGTGTACGTTCATTGTTTAATTATGGGCTAATGATTTTTATCATTGATAATGAAGTAAAATATTTAATGAAACTATATGATCAGTATCTCGTTCCATGTTTCACTAATAAATAATGAGAATTAATTTTATTAAATACTAAATCAAAAGTTTAGTTTGTTTCAAAATTTTACAAAAAGCTTAAGCTTAAATTATATTATATCTCCTTTTTTATTATTCATTTTTGTAAAAGATTTCATATTCGCTTTTCGTCCAAGTTTTGTTTAATTTTTATATAATAAATCAATTGAATATTGTGTTTGTGTACGCAGGTATATAGTGACGTCGGTTTTTGATTTCGCCGTTCCAAATTAATAATTTATGAAATACAATTTTAATATAACAGTCCTATTTATGTTTAGTTTATCTGTGACATAACAATTGTGATAATTATGATCTAACAAATTAGTAGCTATGACAATGCATGCGTATAACAAATCTAATATAGAAATAGAAGTTTTATAGTTATTTATTGGAAACTCGAAAACAAAAATTTCTGATTTGCATTACATTAGTTTTGGTTAGTTGTTACAGTATGAAACTCGAACTGGAAGCTAATTAATGTTTTGCGATTGTTTACAAATAGGATTCGATTCGGAACTTTTTAGGTAACCTTTTTCTGTATATGTTGTTCGTGTATTTGTATGGTATTGTATAGTATCGTGTTGTGCGTGGCGGGTTGCAGACAGGCTAGCTGGCCGTAAGCAGAAGCGAGCGAGGAGCGGCCCGATTGTATAGAAAACACAGTGTAGTTGAAACAGCCAACTAATAACCTAATGTATTTAATACGGTCCGCCGATAAATCTAAAAATCCGGGTTTGTTTCATTTAGTCCTAACTCCCGAGCAACGAGCACAACAGTGTGTGCAGTGTGTGTGTGTGTGTGTGTTTAGAAAAGGGAAGAGCTGCCGGCAGGGGGGCGCTCCCTGACAGAGCGCCCCCCGTGTAATTAATGGCCAGGTTGCATGCGGTGTATCGCCGCGGCCCGCCCCATGGGCGCACGTTTCCTGCCGCCACTCGCCACCGACCAGCCCCCCATGAATATTTATATAGTTCGCGGCGGCGGCATCGCGTTCAAATCGTCCTTTTCATCTGGTTCTGGTCTGATGTAGTGTGGTTGGCCCGAATAGGGTTAGAGAGTTGTTGTGTATAGCGAGCGCATAGTGCACGCCACTGACTTAGCGACTCGACTGCCGTTCGGCACGCAACCGGCAACCTAGCAGGGCCATTACCGCGAACAACGAAACAACAACCGACGCCCTGCCGACTTAGACGACGGCCAAACACCATCACCATCGCGACGCAAACCACATACCAGCTACTTTATACACTTAACAACTTGCAGACATCAATTATTTATGGCTACAATATATACACCTACATAAACAGATTAAACCTAACGCAACCTTAGATTATTTCTCTTTTTTTTATTAGATGTTGTCTTATTTAAAATCTAAACAAATATAACAAATTTAAATACATTAATTGATAAAACTAATAAAATTAATTTAATAAAATAATTCATTAATGAGTAAACAAATTTTATATAGATAATAACTTCTTTCTATTTTAAAAATATTACACTTTAAATTAAAGTCATGTTCGATTTGCTTATAAGCTGATTAGGTTACAGTTGGACTCTTAATTTGTAAGGACTTCAAAATTATTTTAAAAACATGTACAAAATATTCACTATTTAAATTTGAAATAAGTTTCAACTCTTTTTAGTTTTTTCGTCTCCCGAAGTTATACAATTTGTCCTGGAATAATTTGATAGATTCTAATATTAAATATTCTTATGTATATTTTTTGAATATTTTGTATATTGTATTGTATATAGATTGTGAAGCAGAAACTGTCATTCAGTCACCAAGCACTGAGGAAGCCATCTACAATGTATGGCAAAACGTCTGCGAAGAGGATAGATCAACTACGGCATACCAGCCCAGAAATTTTTATAAATTTAATATATTACAAATAAATGAGTGACAAATTGGAAGAAATACTGCAGAACTAATTTGATGATAGCGTAAACAAAGCAACTCGTAAAACTGGCTAATTGACAGAGTTCGCATGTTTTGTCAAATTATTATGAAGATACTTGAAATATCTGTTCATTACCTTATCTAAAATGTGATTCAAATGTAAATAACAATTTCTTTCGAGAAAATTTTTTTTAAATTTTTATAATTTGTTAAAGTTATATTTTCGGAATATCTTTGAATATATTCTTTTATAAATTGCTTTACAATCATTTCTATTATATCACTATTAATTTATTATCATTTATAAGAAGAAAAAAACAGATCTTCTTCGTGTTAATTTTTTTCTAAAGTCAAAAATTAAACTAATATTAAGTACAAATCATTAGAAATATATTCATTCAACTGACAGATGTCATTATTCTGTTAATATGTATTTTTGTTTTGAAGGAAAGTGACACTAGCACATTTTGATATTTGGGAATATTATTGCTAATCACTGAAATATAGTAATAACTGGAACGCGCACTGGAGAGATAGGAGATACGGGGATTCGCGTCTTTGTCGTATAGTCCGTTCAAAGAGTTTCTATTGGCGTAGCATTGCTACTACATGATAACTTAGATAGCTATGAAAAAAAAAGAATATTAAAAAAAATGTCAAATTAATATATCAAAAATGATAAAAATACCTATTATAGAGGAATTCCCCAATAAAATCTCATTACGTATCGTTTAGCCGATGCATTTAGCTACAATTTTATATGCAACAACATAAGATTGTCGCATTTTTACCGCAAGAAATCGCATTTGAATTTCAAATGCGCAGAAGTGTAAGACAGTGATAGAGATCCCCGTATCTCCTATCTCTCTCGGCTCGCATTGGCGCTACTAGAACACATAGGCAGTGCACATTCCAGTTATTACTATATTTCAGTGTTGCCAATACATTAATTACCAAAGGGAAAATATACTTATGTTAGTATAATTTTCTAATAAACTGAAAAATGAAAAAACATGCAAGAATGTAAAATATGTATATTAATATATAACATGTATATTAAATAATAAATAATTTATTAGAACATAAACAATAGTACTGAAAATATAGAAAATAGTTGTATATCTTTCAGTTTTAGGCTCTAGTAGAAAAAATTAGATCCGAGAATAATATAAATTGAACAGTCTACTGAGAAAAGTGCATCGTGTTTATTTGACTGTAAAACCAAAAGCGATAGTATTACGACAATGGCTGGCCCATCAATTTTTACCAGACCCTGAATCAAAGAGCAAAAAGGAAACCATTTAAAAAGCTTACGTATAACATTGAGTCGAAAGGCACCTGTGCCCGAATCGGCCATTATTGCATTTGTGTCGCATTCGCGTTAATTTACCCAAAGTTCGTAAATATATGCTCGTTGTGTGTCGGAGACCGGTCAACAATGGGTGTGCATGCACCATCAGCTAACGATACACAACCAACCGTGCTCTGAAATAGTGTCCGGTCACGATCAAATAATGACCATCGCGATGCGTTCAACCGTTCAGTCGTTCAACTGTTTCATGCAGCGCGCGCTAACTGCCCTTAGCACCGCGCATCAGAAAAAATAAAATAGAAATCAACCGAAGCAAGATGGGCGAAAGAGAAGAAATATACCGTGTGCACGAATGTTTGCAGAACGGTTGCACGCCGCTTAGAAAGAACTGACGCTATGTCTGTTGACTGTTCGGATGGGAAAGGATTGAACGTGAAGAAGTAGCTTTTGTGTCTTGTCCTACCCGTATTTTAGACGATGGGAAACGTATTTATACCATACGTAAGTTAGCTTGTTGGTTGGTTATTGCCCTGTGGAAATGATTTTAGATTAGCATTATTTCGTTTAGATAAGTTTTGTATTTTATTATATAATTAGTAAAAAAATATAAACGTATATGTACTCTTACATTTAATATAGTTGAATTCACAAAGGTTTGCAAGGTTTGGTTACGTAATACTAAATAAATGTAATACAAACAAAATACATATTTTTATTTGTCATTCTCTTGATGCTGACCTGTCTTTTATGTCGTAAATCGTAGCTACAATCCATGTAACGACTATTAATATTTTTAAATTTACTGTAAACTTAATAAACTACAATTTAATTATAAGTATATTTGTTAATAATAAAATAGCATTACCCTTCAAAATTAGAATATTTTGTTTAAAACATATTGAAATAAAGCAAATTATTATTTAAATATTGTTACTTAAACATTATTCAACGTTTTGTAAGTTAATTTTTTTCCTATCTTGCCAATTCACTAATTAATCAGGTGCTTCCAAAATAGTTGACAATCCATTGAATTTATAGAATTTTCTGGGCTGATATAACGTGGTTAATCTATCCTCGTCAAAGACGTTTCGCTATACATCGTAGATGACATCTCCAGAGCTTAGTGAGTGAATTCAAATACTAAGCACTGAAAATGCCATCTACGATGTACGGCGAAACGTTTGTGACGAGGATAGATTGACCACGAGATACCAACAAAGAAAATTCTATAAATTCAATGGAAAGCCAGAAGATTATTAGTTGACAACTCAATTAACTCATTTTATGAAACTGGCTTTTACAGTCTAGTCTAGTCTTGTCGAGACTGCAGACTTGCACATATCTATTATTGTTAATGTAATATAATGTGGTTAATATTTTAATAGTTTTTTTATATAGTTTTTATTACGGTTTTTGAAATTATTCATTTTGTAGAAATATTTAAAAAATGAACAAAGATAAAACTAGAAATAACAATGTTTCCTAGTTATATTTCAAATTTTATTCAAAAATTTAACTAATTCATAAATAAATGTGTTTATGTTGTGAAATGTTTTTGATGTTTTTTTTTTAATGGCATATTATTTTGTTACACATTTGTTTTCAGTTTTTTTTTTCCTAGCTGAACATCATAAATTTTTGTTTTTATGATGACATTAATATCAACAAATAATTAATTATAGGATACAATATAATCTGAAAATCTAAAATTATTTATATCATTTCAAACAATATATAAACTAACTTGCTGCCAAAAACTGTGAAATGACACAAAAATAACTTTTTAAGATTTAAAATTATATACATAAAATATGAACAAGGCAGTAAGGAGCATCTAAAAATACATGAACTGTAAGCTAATCTATATCAATGCTCGTTTTTTTTTTCTGGAGTTTTCACATTCCAATAATTATATATTATATACTTTTAAAACGTAACATAAATTGTATTTGAGTTTGAGTATAGTATTATAAATTCTTATTAGCATTTATTTTTTGTTATAAAAATGTAAACTACTATTTAACAAATTTTAATTTCAAAATTTTAAAATATAGATTAAGTACAATGATGAATTTTATGATATTTTACAACAAAAACTTTGATTCGTTTTACTAAAGTGTCGTTAAATATGTCCTGATTGTGAGATTGTTTGTGTATGAACTAAAATTTACGTTAAAAGCAGATGGTAAATTTTAATTTTTCTAATAAGTATTTTACATGATTTTACATATATTTCAATATATTTCTCAGGTAAAATTTAGGTGGATCTCAAAAAAGTATATCCGTCATTGAAAATTTAGTATTTAAGATAAAGTATTTAAGTACATAAAATTAAATTATTGTAATCATGTATAATAATTTTTCTGTACTAAGATAGGTTTTTGTATTCAAATTTAGCTTATATTGTTTATTGCAAATTTATAATATGATATTCAAAGTTTGGAAAATTATATTTTTGCAATTTTTTTAATATAAAATAGTAATTTTAACTTTTAAAACTAGTATACCAATTATTCAATTAATAAGTTGTAGTTGTTTTAAGTTATAGTAAAAGATTTAGAAACTTTAAATGCATTTTTTAAACTATATTTTGTAAACTTACGTGCATAATATCTCAAATAATATTTAATTAATTTTTATAGAATTTGACAATTTATAGAATTTATCAGTATATCATTGATCTGTATGGCCAAACGGTTTTAAGCGCTTACCTGATTTCGCTCGTAATCATGTAGTTCCGGAATAGCTTTGTCTTGTCTACTACTTCGAAAATTTAATAAAGAGTGACTTGGCTGTAAGCTTTAAATAATAATCGAAAACCTTACTGGCGTAAATAATAAATAACATTAACAACCGCACAAGTACATAATTAATACATTATTCAACAGTAGTAGAAAGTTTTTCGCTACAAAGGTTTCGTAATTTCATAAGCAAGTACTTGTAGAATTAAATATTTTATGTAAAACATTAGCAAATATCAATATTATTGGTGATTTTTTTTATTTCGTATTTCAATTGTTTACTGAGTGAGTGTATCTGTCAAGAACTAGTAAAAGAGAACGAAATGGTTAAAACTCGGTGCTGGTGCGATCGGCACTGGTAGGGCACGGAAAGGGTGTCTGTATGGCGAGAACAATTAGCCAGTCGGTATGCATTTAGCTGCTGCTCCCATTCTACGAACAATGTCGACAACGAACAAGCCAACGAGTAAAGCAATGTAACGCAACGTAACGCGAAGCAGTAGCAGTAGCAAAGGCTTGCGTTGTAAAGTGAAGCAGCGCAGGCAGCAGTAGCGGCGTCGAGCGTCGAGGCGAGCGTCTCATGTGTGTGGCGGGCCTCGTCGATTACTTGGCTGATGGGAGCACACGACACCAGATGGGACTAATTACAAACTTAAGCTGGGCCCCCGCGCACGGCTTGCCCGCCCCCGGCCTCCACGTCCGCCTTTACGAGCTTTGTAATTATTATTCGCGCACGAACTGCACGCGCGCTAGCTCCAACGAAACGACAATGATTTATGGACATCCCTGGATTTGTTTCACGCCGAATGAAAACATAACCCATCTCCGATGCGATATGAACACCCACCCGACAAACCAGGGGAGGCTGGGCCCTGTCGTACCGCATCAAATGCCTAATGCTACTGTTACTACCTATTTACTACTTCCATACATATCTATATTATACTGACACATCTGTATTTAGATCTATATGTCATACGACGGGTTCAATTATAAAGTGAAAAATAATTAATACTCTAAATTCTTCGGATTGTATTCTGTATTGGTAAATAAATTTATTTAAATTGATTTATAATTTATGTTTTAAAATTCTTGTTGGATTAATAGATTTTAATTAAATGTACTTTATTTGTAGATATCTACATATTTTATGTAAGAGTTTACTAGCAGTATTCATTTTAGTTAATTAAATATTTTACAGATTTCTAATATTTACAGTAATGATAATGTATTAGTTATAAATATCACTAAATATTATTTATAGATGTTATTATAATTTAAGTATATAGGTTATCATAATATTATAAACCATTTTCGAATTTAAAATACGTTACATAAATTTTGAATAACAAAATTTTTTTTAATAAACTTTTTGTTTTTATACGATTTTTTGTATACTTACGTTTTCTATTTCATCAAAAAACCTGCAAAATTTTTATAAAGTGTATAAGTAATAAAATAATATTCTCGCAAAGCGAGAATGGAGCTAGTCGAATGTGGTTTGATTTTATAAGCTAGTTTTTCGACTAACCAAAATACAAGATTAGAAGTATATAGGTAAACCCATATATAGACCACTTTGACATTATCACATAACTGATAAGATAGAGGGATAAAATTTTTTTATCGAAAGTTGGCAACATTGTATTTTGCTAATATATAATATTATAGGCGCTAAGGGTATCTTCTGTAAAAATTTCATTAAAATCGGATAAATAATGCGGGCATAACAAATTTTTAGAAAATTATAATTTTTTTTTTTCGGAAAGTTGGCAACATCGTAGTTTAATAAAATTATAATTTATGTGGGCACTAGGAGAAACTTTTCTGAAAATTTGATTAAAATCGGATAAATAATGTAGCCACAATAAATTTTTAATATTTTAGTAATTTTTTTCTTAATATGTTGGCAACACTGTATTTTGTTAAAATTGCTTAATTTATGCGGGCATCAGGAGAATCTTTAGTGAAAATTTGATTAAAATTGGTTAAATAACGTGGTCATAATAAATTTTTAAAAATTTTAGTAATTTTTTTCTCAGAAAGTTGGCAGCACTGTACTTTGTTGAAATTATATAATTTATATGGATACCAGAAAAATCTTTTGTGAAAATTTGAACAAAATCGGTTAAACAACATGGTCGTAATAAATTTTTAAAAATTTTAGTAATTTTTTTCTCGGAAAGTTGGCAACACTGCGGTCTGAAAATTGAAATTAATTTTTTATTTGGTATGAACTATCTAATTGCCAAGTTTCAGCTTTCTACGAGCTTTCCTTCATACTTATAATTAACACTCGTATTAAAAATTTTAGTAATTTTTTTCTCGGAAAGTTGGCAACACTGCGGTCTGAAAATTGAATTTAATTTTTTATTTGGTATGAGCTATCTAATTGCCAAGTTTCAGCTTTCTACGAGCTTTCCTTCATACTTATAATTAACACTCGTATTAAAAATTTTAGTAATTTTTTTCTCGGAAAGTTGGCAACACTGCGGTCTGAAAATTGAACTTAATTTTTTATTTGGTATGAACTATCTAATTGCCAAGTTTCAGCTTTCTACGAGCTTTCCTTCATACTTATAATTAACACTCGTATTAAAAATTTTAGTAATTTTTTTCTCGGAAAGTTGGCAACACTGCGGTCTGAAAATTGAACTTAATTTTTTATTTGGTATGAACTATCTAATTGCCAAGTTTCAGCTTTCTACGAGCTCTCCTTTATACTTATAATTAATACTCATATTTATCGTATTTTTTGGACACGGCCGGCCAGCCAGCCAGCCAGCCAGCCAGCCAGCCAGCCGTATTGACGATTTTATAAGCTAGTCTTTTCGACTAGCTAATATATAAAAAAAATATTTTTAAATAAAACGATTTTATTTAAAACTTATTTATTTTTTAAAATATTTCTTATGTTCAGTAACACGCTTGGTTATACGTCACTAAAAATAAAATGGGAAAGTTCCTATAAAAGATTTAAATCATTTAGTCATTTTTTTATAAATATAGTTGTTCCATAATGAAGCTTAAAAATTTTATCACACATTTAATGAACAAGTGAAATAAGTGAATTTTTAAAAATACTTTTTAATTTATTAAATAGTACACTGGTATAAGTATATTACATTAAAAAACTTTACTACTGAAAAAAATATTGAGACAATTTTTCAATAGCTAGAAACACACATTATTAACAGGAAAGCAGCAAAAAAGTATTGTGACAAGTCTGCGAATAACTGACTTCAAAATACAGTAACGCAAATATAGATAACACACTATTTTTATATGTTAATATTTTTTATATTTTTAATACAATTCAAAAAAATTTAAGTAAATTAAATAAATATATAATAATAATTAATACAAACATAACGAAATTTTCTTATAAACACAATTACACTTGCTATAAACATCTTGCTATAAATATGTAAAATTAAAAATACAAAAACTAATTATAAAAATACTTAGTTTTTATGAAGAGATTAAAAGATTTTTATATAGTCTTTTAATGTAGTAATTAATGCTGTAATAAAATTTACGGTTGCCCATGGTAATAAATCTGGTTAGTTTGAATTTATTTGCATTTAACTATCATAATTAATTTATTCTTAAATAAATCTTATAAGATAGTTGAATATTCAGTTATCTAAGTAATTGAAATTCACTTTAGATTTAATATTATAATTACTGAAATTTTAATTACACGTTTATACGTAATAAAATATATAGTGTTTGATTATTTTTTTACTACTATAGTTTTATATATTTCATCTGTATTGTATTTAAATTTTACATATTCTATATCAATATGTAGTAAATATTTATTTATTTAGTTTTGTTTACAGCTTAAGTTAGATTAAAAACAGTACAGGATTGATTCGGTTATGCTTTTAATTCGGATCTTGTTGTGGCGTTGCTTGTTAAAAGTATATCGACTGCTTTATTTTAAAATTAAAATAATAATTTATAATTTTTATGTTCTTATAAATTAATTACAGTTACAAATATTTTAAATAATTATAAAATTATAGTAGAGTCTGTGTGTCTGATGTTTTATAATTCAAAAATTAATAAACTAAGAACTTTGCAATTAGTATTCCCTTCGTTGAATTCTCGCTTTAACACACAGGCCATATAAGAATTACCATAAACGATAAATAAATAAAATGATAAAGATTTAATATAGATAATAAACGTTTCAAATTCATGAAATATTTTTATATTGTTGATATTAATTAATTAATGACAAAAATGAATAATAATAATCATATGTCAAGTCAAAACTAACAAATCAAAGAAATGATGTAGAAAACAATTAAAAAAAGTTTGGAAAAGTTAAAAAAATTGTAAAAAAAAATAAATTAATGTATTTGAGCAACAATTGATTATTTAAGCGGAAAATTAATTGAAAAATTAAAGCTGAAACTTTATACGCAAATAGTTTTTGTTTTCGGTTTAATATTTGCAAGCTATAAAATAATAGTTATTTGAATTTCTGACAAAATTGATATTATTTAATAAATTTATTTATGTTGTGTATACATAATATAAATTAAATCTAAGATTTTGATTAAGATGTATATAAACTTGCTTAGCACATATTTCAATACATTTCAAGTTGAAGAATCTCATAAATATCCCGGTAAAATTTAAGACTCCAGGTTAAAGAACACGACAGGGGCACGTGTCCAAGCGATGTTCGAATGTCTGAACGCAATCAAAACTCAATAAGTCGCTTCTGGGGACAACAAACAGCAAACAGCCGCGCAGCATTTGAAGTCTGTGTGTTAATTAACCTGGACTGAGTTCGGTTGCGGATAAGAGAGGTATGCGCCTAAATCTATTAATATCTCTGGTGTGGGGCAATGGTGTAGGTGTGTGTATGTGCGTGTGTACAAACGAAAGCATCGCATCGCGAGTTAGATATTTGAACAGGGCGCGACGCGTGAAACGATTTATTGGAACGATCTGAATGAAAAGCAAATGGTCCCGGTCAGACCGTTTACAAATATACAAGTGCGCCACGCGACGATGTGCATGCCCCCGGCGCACACCACACTACCGGTGATTGTCAAACAAATTCACTAATTTCGAATGTTTAATAAGTTGTTTAATAAGTTTATCGGCATTCGGTAGAATATTTCGATTAAATAAAATAATAATAATACTTGGCGAAGTTCTACAAATAATTTGATTTTTACTTCTTCAACAAGTTTCGGTAGTTATACTATTATTATATACATTTTATGCGAAACTAAAATATGAATTAATTTTTCGAATTAAATAAATATTCGAAAAATAATTCTAAATTGTTTTGCCGAGTTACATGATTGAGTACACGTTTTGAAATTAATAATTTAATTATTTACTAAAATAATTCATTATTCTTACCTAATCTAGTATCAAATAAATTTATGCTAAATTATACATGTTATATTTAAATTAGTTCAGCTATTTATTCTGACTAACTCAATTGATTGATAAAATTTTGATAATATTTCTGCAACAAGTATAAAACTAAATTGTTAAATTAAACTAACAATCAAAATAATTTAAAAAAAAGATATAACTATATAATAGTTGATTTAAAAAATAATAAATATTACTACTTTTAAAATAAAAAAACTTTAGGATTAAGTTCTGTATATATTTTAATAAAAAAAATCGACATTTCGACGTACTCTACGTACATCATTATCAAAAGAAATTATTGTTTATTTTTAATTTAATTAACATTTAAAATGTTTTATTATTTGAATTATATTTTTAATTTTTTAACAAAGGTTTAATTTTTTATGACTAATAATTCAGAATTGTTATATTTATAAAAATTTATAGTATTTATTATAATAAATTGAATTTTTAAATGTAAAATATTTTCATTTTCTGTAAATAATATTGGTTTCTGTAAAAAAAAAAACAAATAATAGTAACTACAAAAAAAACCCATGATTAAAAATGTTTAAAGACACCAACTTAAATGACTTTATGTAAACATTTGTAAAGCTCTTCAAGTGAAAACATGTTGATAGCTTGGTACATTTCAACTTTTTTTCGCTTAAGCGGCGTTTATTTATTTTTCTTCTTTTCTTAAACAACTGCACAATTCATCTGAAAGAGCCACTATAGTTTATTGTCAAACACAATCAGTATTTGTGTTAAGAAGATAAAATCAAGTATATTTATAAGATTTTTAACATCTTTAATACTTTTAATGATTTTTAAATATTTACAGTTCAATGTAATACCATATATTCTACTTATCTATGTGTTTTTTAATGTTATATATTTAAATATAAAATTATATAATACTTTTTTAAGCAAATAATAATTATTTTCTATATAAATAAATACCTCTTTCGTATATTTTTATTGAAAAATAGTTTTTTATTAATTACTACATTGCAAAAATTATTTTCTACCTAGTTGGAGTTACAATCTATCTAAATTTTCATTTAGTGGTAAAATTTCTGTGTCTAAATCTTATTCTATTGGCAATTATAATACGTAACATTTCAGACAACTTATTTAATTAAACCAAGAATAGCTCAAATTGATAGTGTTATTTAAAATTTTAAAAATAGATTATTTTTTTATTTAAAACTTTAAGTTTTATATCTGCAAAATTTACAAAATAGATATACGTTTATTTTATATATGTATATATGTTATTGAAAAGATAAAAAAAAAATGTGGAAACAACTGAAGAAATAAAATTTTCTAAAGATTTAAAAACAAAAAAGAAGGATTGTAAAAATCATGAATACATAAACGATATTTCTTACAAAATTAGAAACAGAAAATATAAATTTTTTTATATTACTTTTATATGACATAGACAAAAATATTTAAAATAAAACAAAACTCTTTTTTTTATTATTTATACAATAGTTTTTGTTGTATTAAAACCAATAATACTGCAGATAAATTTATAATTTTTAAAAAATTTAAAAATGATTTTAATATATTTAGCGATATAAACTCTGTGTTGTAAATACCATGGATCCGCACAATATGACTACTATCTCACTTTTCATACAATATTTGCACGTCAGTGTTCTGCATTAATCTCCTTTCTTTCTTTACATTGGTGTTTGGCTGGCTGAGTGCGATTTTTTCCCTGTAGTTGGTGTTCAGTTGTTGCGCATTTTTAAAACGAATCAACTTTGCCTTGATGTAACCACATGAAGTAGTACCACTCATTTCTTAAGTGTCTTTCTGCTATTTGAATCGAATCCAAAAGCATGCGAAACGATTTGTTAGCACTCATCGCTGGGAAGTGTGGAAATATGCATTCATCGAGATGATTAAATGATTTTGATTACTAGCCAGGTTTATAACAATAATTGTTGCATAACTATTTTATTTTATTTGCGATACTAATTTGTTTTAATAATTGGAAATACGTTTGACATATAAAAAATAATATCATTAATTTATAAGTTGGAATATTTATTACAAATACAATAAAAATGTAAATAAAGGCGAAAATATTCTAAAGTACTAGTAACTTTGTAAAAAACCAATTATTCAATATTTCTGCGACATATACACAAATGTACAAGTGTATAATGCTATAATATTTAATAATAGTACATGCTTATCTATAAAAATATTAATCTTATAAATTTTAATAAATTAGTGTAAAAATGAATAAAATATCGCCATTTTGTTTAATAATATAATAAATAATTAATTCTTATATAAATTACATTAACACGTTAATTTTAATTATTATAACAATTATTTATTTGGTATATTTTATTTATTTATATTTATTAGATTTTATATTATATTGATAAAATGGTGGAGGTGCCACTAACATGTTTGACAAATATCTTATACTTAGAAATACTATTCTTACATACATTGTCAGTTCATAAATTAATTTTTCTTTTTATATTTTTAGTTTCTGCAACAATTTATTTGTTAGCTTGGAACAAAATTAGCGAATTTATATTTGTTTGAGTTTCTAGTTGCAGTGTTTAAAATTTTTCATTTTGTTAGTGTTAATATAAAGAATATCTTTAGAGAAACTGGTATAAGTCAAAATTAAATAGTGATAGAGACTAAAGCTGATAAAAACAATGACAAAAAAGAGATAAGTTAGTTCTGTTTCAGGTTGGCAAAATATAAAAGATTAAATACTAATTAATTCACAAATAAAAGCAAACAAATCAGACTATTTAGACAAGCAAGTTTACAAGAAATTTACTATAATAGATAATATTTTTCGTAATTCAGAAAAACCAAATATTACCATTGTTTGATAACTGCTGTTTAGATGGCGCGTGTTTCTGTTAACAGTATATTTTAAAATGTCACGGCTGCGCTAAACATTTATTTATTTTTTCGTGAATTATACGCACAACGCTTCCGGAATAGTGAAACGTGGCCGGCGAATAGCAAACACTACTGCTGCTCTCTACTGGCGTCCGTTGGCAAACCGACGCATCGCATCGCATGGCGCAAACGGCGCCATCAACTCTTCGCACTGTACTGTGTGTGTGTCTGTGTCTGTGTTTGTATTTTGTTCAATTGTTTACATTCACAACGTTCATCTGTTCCAGTTTGAAAATCATAGCGTGCCGTGGCTGAGAATCGTCCGTCGTGTTGGTTTGTTGACATGCCAATTAGAAAAATTAATTGTACATACAATTTGGAAAGATAAATGTATTTATGGAACTTTTCAAGATTTTTAACGAGATCTACATTTTGTTTTTAAATTCTAATGTCAAATAACTCTAGAATTTTAAAAATTTATTGCTTTCACTTATTATATGTGTTGCAACTTGAAATTTATTAGCTTGTTTGCTTATTTTATAACTAATTTGAAATTTCTGATTAATATTGTAGTAAAAATCAAATACTTGTATTTTTAAACTATACCTGTAAAAATCTAATATAGTAAAAAATCTTTCAGAATTCATTATATTCAAATAAAATTACTTTAACTGGTGGTTTTGTATTAATATTTATTTATAATCGACGGTTCGACGTACTGAACATTCACCTTCATCAGGAAAAATAATACAAATGACATTTACAGTAAATAAACAGAACATAGAAATAAGTTACTAGGTAATAAAATAAGTAACTAGATTATAAAATTTATAAATTTTTAATTATAGGTTGCCAAATTTTATTTAAATCAAAATAAAAAATTAATGTAAAGCAAAGTTTGTTTTATTGCAAAACTTATAAAATCAAGATTTAAAAAAAATCTATAAATAAATTTTCAAATAAAAATTTGAGACAAATTTGTTTATTCAATAATTTTTTGTTATAAATAAATTTAAGAGCTTAAGCCTTAAGTGTTAGTTTTATAATACGCTGTTAACTTGATCAGTAGTTAATCACGCATTTACATTGTCAGCTAGTTTCAAAATTGCTTAATATATTGATTATATAGTTGACAACAAGGATGGCCATTTACGCGTAAAAGAGTATTTTTTACGTTTACGTGTAAAAAATGTAAATAATGTAAAATTTTAGTTTTTTGTTAAACTATTTGTGATATATATTTTTTTTTATTTTTACAAGAGCATGAGCGCAAATTTAAAATTTCATTATAAATTAGTTATAAATAGTAAAAAATATTTCACTCTGTGTCTGATATGTAAACGCGAAGCAAGTAGATATTATTAATATTATATATCGTAAGATATTCTTACTTATTTTCTTTCGTAAAATAATTGTATCTGATTTTATGATATTTTTTTATAATTTGAGCAGAATTAAATGTGATTCAAACATAAATATCTTTTTTTACATATTATACATTTTTACCTAAAAGAGTGATAAATTTGTTTTTTTACGCGCAAAAAAATATGTATGACATATTTATACGTGCCCCATCCCTGGTTGACAATTTAATTGTGTTTAACATTTAACAACTATTTATTGCAACTAGTTTTAAATATTTCGTAATATATAAAACTTTGAAAATTTTAATATGTATATTAACACATTTTATTATTTAATAAAATTCTTGTTATTTAATAAAATTAAAAATCCAAAAATAACTATAGTGTTTCATTTGAAACATGCTTATAATTTTAGCAAGTACATTAACTATAACACTAATTAGCATGTGTTACTTTTTTTTTTGTTTTCTTACCAAAGTAGCTCATGTAGTAGGTGCAGTATATTTTTGTCTCGATTAACGTAACATTTCTTGATTGCATTACAGAGAGGTGCACCTGTGTACAATATTGTAGTTATTATATTTGACACGCTAACAAGTTCTGAAGTTCAATGCAAAAAGTATCTAGATATTATATACTCATGTATACATTAAGTTCTTATACTTTTTTCATGTTGCAAAACGTACATATTTTACTTAATTGTGCAGAGTGTAATTTGCATTCGAACAAAATAACGTAATCAATCACAAATACTGACGTATATAATTGCTTTTTATTATCAGTTTTACATTCTTACAGTTACAGTTTTTCATGATTACTTAACCACATTGTTATAACTCATGCATGGAGTAAGTATAATGGCATTAAATATATATCTTACATTTTGCATAAAATATTAATATTATATTGTTTTTTTTTTTAATTTTTTCCAGTAAATTTTAAAAATGTTGAAAATAATTATATAAAATTATATAAACGCTAACTGAGAATTTATTAAGAATATGTTTGTATTTATAAAATTTTCTGGACTGGTATATTATGGTTGATCTATCCTCGTCGCAGACGTTTTGCCATACATCATAAATGACATCTTTAGTGCTTGGTTACTGAATGACAGTTTCTGCTCAATAATCTGGTATATATTGGCCGATTTTGGCTGGCCCACCCTTTTCAAACGAACTATATCTGCGGATTTCGTTATAGGTTTTGTCACGCCATTGGTCGATTATGATTGATTTAGCTCCTCTATACTTCTTGATGATGTGGACTGTAAAGGGGATAAATCAACCAGTTTCACCAGTTTTTTTTTTCTTAATTTTATTTCTTATTTTTCTTCAAGTAGTCTTTATACAAAATTTATTGTGTTATTGCTTAATCAATTTCTTTTTTATGGCCGTACATGAAATCAATTCAGAAAAAACATTAAATTTTTGCAAATATTATTTATTTACTGTTATCTCCTTAAATAAATATGAATATGCTGTTCTCATATTATTATAATAATAGTTAATGAAACTGTAACGTGATGAGTAATCACGAAACAAGTGTTGAACGGGCGCAAATGCGTACAATTTCAAATCCATTAATAATCGTTTAATGCACCAGCGCGGTAAGTGCAGGAAGAGAAGTGCGCTGCAAGAGTTGCGAGTCGGTCCTGTACACGGTGGCACAGGCCCAGTCATGTGATATTTGCGGTGGAGCGTGTCCGTCTGGTCTTCGAATGATTAAAAACTGCCATAAGTCAGTGTAGCGCAGTTGAGCAGGCGACGGGTGGCTCCTGCCTGACGAGGGTGCAGGGAAATGCCTTCTGACAGCACTAATCTCTGTCACTTGCGGACAACGGTGCTGATTGCATCCGAAAATAACATTTCTTCTACCAAGTGCCTATAGCCCATACGTGGTGGTGCTATTATTGGATGCGAACCAATATTATACATACGTACTCATGTGCTGTCTATGCACATGGTGCAACTAAAAAGTTCCAAAACTAGTTTCATATAAACACAAATCTAACTATAACTATAATATTTATAAAAATTAATAAAAAATTTCAAAGATATAGTTTCAGAATGCCCAAGGAACACATTTTGTAAAAATTTTAGTGAAAATAAGTTTTAAAATTGTTTTATGCAATAATCTTTATTTTCAAATGTTACTTTTTTATTATTATTAACTAGTGATCGAGTTAATAATTACATTTATTATGTACCGGAAGAGAAAATAGTGCATTTGTGTCAATTTTTTTTGTCAAATAAACTAAATTTAAGGTAGATTTATCAAACAAAAGTTAACATTAACTAAAACTAAACTAACATTATCACTAATCTAAAAATTTGGTCGATTTCAAACTTTTTAAAATTAAGATAAATTTTTAGTCAACGCGTACGGGTTTACTTCATGCGATTTAATTGCAATTTATCTCAGTTGATACTAACATTAGCACAAGTTAGTGTCTGTTATAAGTATAAATCGGGAAAAAAAAAGTTTTGTTATTTGAGTTAGTTAAAAAAATATATTATGCAATATACGGAATAGACTTTTTAAAGATAAAATTGCAAAAAATAACGCTTGGGGAACTGTACATCTATTTTAAATAAATCAGATTTGTATCAATATTTTTTTCAAAAACGTACTAGATGCCAATAATAATAATGAAGCTAACCCTAAGTTATCAATAATTTTAAAAACAAATTCCTTAGAAATATATCGGGGAAATAGTCTCCAATATACTAGTAAAGTTAAACTGTAAAACTAATCAACTGCGCAAGCGTAATGAAAGTCTGTATAAATGCCTCTTTTTAGTTTTATAGTTAATATTTGTGGAAGTGTCATTGTTAAAGTTTGTAAGACTGCATAAATTCGCCTTTAGATATTGTATTTTTTATTTGGTGCATTAAATTTATATTTTTTTAAATAAACTAATTAAATATTTTAAAAATAATTAAGAAATATATAGAAAGTCATCAAAAAGTTTACTTAGAAAATGCAAGCATTTGTAAATTTCTCGTCATTTTTTATTTCGGTTTAGTTTGATCCATTTAGAGCTCTTAAGTTTATCTTTATATTTTCAGTGTTTAATAGTTGATTTTAGTTATCAGTTTAAACATAATTATTTATGTACCTATATTTGCATTTTTTAACAAAACTAACTTTTTTTTTACATGAGAAATACATTTATAAAAATGTATATATATTTTTGAATTTAATTATGTGTTTCAATTATTATTTTCAAAATTTTGTTTATCTTAAATTCTTTCATAATTTTTAAAAGTTTCCATTTGTCATCTAAATATTCTGTTATTATTGTTTGAACATTATTTACAATAAGACATAAAACTTCATAGTTTCTGTGCACAATAGAATCAATCTGAAAACTTTTGAGTGTGACAGTGCGTATAAGTACGGGCCGCTTTCAAGATGGGTTTTGAGTTCCTCTTCTAGTCGGGAATTAGTCGCATTCAAAAATAGTTTCGCGTTAATTTGACGGGAATGAATGCGCCGCATATTTCAGACACTCTACACTACACTATACACATATACTCACTGCGAACGTCTAAACAACGAAAACACATCCTTCTACACTATTTTTTTTTGTACATAGATATACAATTCCTATTTGCTTTTTATGTGTACGCGCATATTGAATGTCATGTCATACATAATGTGTAAGCTGACACTAAAAATAATATTTGTTATTTAATATTAATTAATGTGCTTTTTTATTCTTGTTCTTTCAATTCAAATTGTTTTAACTATTTTTAAACATTGAAAAAGTGTGTAACTTCTGTTGGATAATTTTATTAAAAATATAAAAACAAAATTTTGAATATTTTTCATGATTAAAACATTGTATTTATACAAATGCAATGTAAATTTATTTTTCTTTTATTAGGAAACAATATATTTATTATATATGAATGCAATTTAGCTTTAGGCTAGTGGCAACTCGAATCCTCAAAGTCCCCGGTTTGCGCCGACCTTACACCAGAATTTTGAAATTTAATTATTATTAATTAATATTCCAAACAGAAAATTGACATATTGCAGTTACGTATTGTCTATAAAATATACCACACAATCTTTTTGTAAATATTATATAGTATTCTGTAACTTTTGATTAGAAATTTTTACTGTTATTACAGTTTTTACTATACAGGGTGGTTCATTGAGAATAGGAAATCTAGAATCTGAATAAACTACAATGACATTGGCCCGTATTCTCACCTCATTTATAAAAGTGATTTTTGCTAAAATTACTTTTAACGTTTGCTTAAAATTATTTATTAAGCACTTTATAATAGTTTATTTAAATTTTATAATACCAAATATAATAAAAATAATCAAAAATAGTAAAATTATTTATATTTATCAAAAACAGAAGCAAAAATTTATTTTGAAATAAATGATAAAAGCACTTTTTCACGAAAAAGTGAGGTGAGAATATGGGCCATAGTGTTCAATCGTCTTTTCAGTTTAAAATTTCCTATTCTCAATGTATAACTTTGTATTTCGGAGCACACAAAAATTAGAAATAAAACATAAACTAATAAGTGACGTAACGATTATCTAATTTTTTTTGAAATGTACTAAATTATTTAAAATAAACATGCAGTTCAATACGCTCTGAATAATTACAAAAATGTACGGAATATATACATTTAAATTATTTATTAGCCCGTGCAGTATTTTTATTTTTCAAATATCTGCTGCATTATATGCCTAGATGCAAAACAATACCCAGTACGTAAATAAAAATTAACCAGCATGTATAAATAATTTTCTTGTTGCAAATATGCAAATATTTCAAACATTATAAGCCAGCATCTATATGCGTATACATACAAGTATGTATATTTAAATAAAGACGACGCACTACAACTATATCTGAAAGGCAACCAACTCGTTCTGGTATCTCGTTAGGCAAAAATTCGCAGAATTCTCTCAGCCAGTCCGCGTTGTCAGTGGCGTTCGTGAAGACAAGATGAACGCCAAACGCTGGCTCTTTCTTCACTTGACTTTGTTCCGGCTAAATCCTCTAGAAACTGCAGCTTAGCTTCGGACCTGACTAGGCCCCCATTTCGTATTCCATGCACGAGGTATAAAATGTAAAAGTAACGAACAGCCAAACGATATCTTAATCACAGAGTGCCTTGACATCTTCTGTTTTATGTTACCCTCTTTGCCTCACCGACTCTGCATCTATCACGGGCCGACCCTTAAATGCGTTGATGCAGTTGTCACCGAGATCAGCGAATGTTAATTGACACACTGAAATGTCATTAGCGAAAGAATTTATTTTGTATCTATATATGTGTTTTGGTTTTTTATTTTTCCTATAAAGAAAGTTTTTAGTATGTGTATTAAGATTATTTAATTTGTTGAATTATTTATTATATTGCTAAACTGTTTTAATGTAGTTTATTTTGTTATTAAATTATTCCAGTGGTCTATAACTTTTTGTGGTTGACAATCAAAATTCTTATTAAATTCTGCCTAATATATATTTATGAAAAAATAATAAAAATATTGCTGGAAAATTGTATCATTAACAAAGAAAAAAAAACATTTAGAACTCACATTATTAAATGGTTTTATGTTAAAGTTCTGTAAAACCTTTTATATAAAATTTAAAAAATTATAACGTTTGTTTCTATTAAATAAGTGACATCTTTTAAATCAAAGTCACATATTAGTCACATATGTTCTTATGCCTAGTACGTACAAAAATTAAATTACATAAAATTTGAGTTTTCGCTCATATCTAGTAATTTATGGATTTTTTAAAAACTAATAATGCATCATTATAGAGTTTGAGTAATGTGAAATTTTTGTTTTATTTAATCAAAGTGGTATCTTTAATAAATCTTTAATAAAACCCAATAATTGGGTATCTATACAAGTTCTACGATATGTACAAATAATCATAATTGTATTTGAAATATAATTTAATTAATTTTATTGCTATATGCAATATTTGTATTATATTATCAACTTTTTTTTACATATTATTCATTCACAATTTTTATTTAAAAAAATGCACAATACAATTACGAATGATATATAAATGTTATTAGATTTTTCAATAAGTTTCAGTAACAATTTTATTACGTTTACAAAATTATATTGTTTTAAAATGATTTTAGTCTAAAACTCTATACTCATTATTACTCATTATATATTAAAATAACATGAAATAAAAAATCTGTAAAACTTTTAAAGCGCACATAATCGTAAAATGAACGACAAATGAACAGTTCGCTTAATTTTATGGATAACTCATGTAAATATTATAGATATTTATGCAAGCAGCGCGTATGACATTAATGTGGCATATAAAATTTAATTTTTGTTTACTACTGAAATGCATGCAAATTTTTTGCTCCCGTATAAAACGCATCATCGTCTTATAAATTAATATTAATTGAATTAATTAATATCGATCTTATCGTTTATTTTGCCTAAGCAGCCTATCTTATTTAATGACAAGATACATTTATCTTACAGCAAGTAGTCAGAACATAAATTCTTTATTAAAATACTCGACGTCATATTTATATTTTAATAAATATATACGTAATATATAAATTTTACATAGCATTGTAATTAAGCATTTTAAGTGGAGTTTATTGTTAGTTAAGTATAATTAATTTTATAACATACTTATATATTTTTCAGTATTATAATATTTCATATTATAGTAATTTATAAAACAAAATATTTAAGTTGTTTAATTATAGGTGTCTATACTAAGTGTTCCATTTAATATGTTATGCAATATTAAATAAAATAGTGACGCAATCAGTTTGTTATTAGCTCTCAAAGTGTTGATTTTAATAAATTTTTATAGAATGTAGACAACTATTTCTGCTCTTCGTACAATCTAATGTTAAAATAGTAAATGTGTAATTTTTAGAGTCATATTTTCCAAAAACATATTCTCTTATACTCGTATAGTGTGCCTTACTTGTACACAAGTTTTTTGTGTTACTGTTATTTAAGCAAATAGATTCGTAAATCTTTATATAACAATACGAAATAAAAAAATTGTCAAGGAAGCATTAACTGAGTAATTTTTTTGTAAAATTTCCTTTGCAGAGAATATTAATAAATGCTAAAATATTTATATTTAAAAAACCAGCTAAAAATACAGGGAATTAGCATATACCAAGTTAGTCGCGCGACTAAGAACGGATTAGTGTTATTAATCGGCTTTTAGTCCAAAGTTAAACCAAATTGGTACATGCTACCAGCCATATTTTTAAATATAATTTTTGTAAATATACATTTTTTTTTAATTATACTGAATTAATTACAGAAAATCCATAATAATTACATATTTTAAGCACATTAATATTATTAGTTTAAATTAATAGTGTAAGCATTTTCTTTCGTTGCAAATATAATATTGAAAAAATTAAACACTTATACTCGTATGCATTAGTAGTTATAAGCGTAACATGTAAAAATAAGTAAAATACATTATATTTAATGATATAAGCAGTTAATGTTGTACATATATGTAAATGTTGTCTCATAAAAATAAATAATTATTACTCGTATTTTTTGTGTATAATAATTATTTCGTTAAATAAAAACTCATTAAAATATGTACATATGTTTAAGCAATTTTAAATTAAAAAAAATGGTATTTACACGTAAAGTTGCACTAATCTTTTTACATTTATTCAGGATGATACGTTATAAATAAAAAAAAAAAACAATTTACTCAGTACTAATTAAAATGTTTATATTCGAATGGAAATCGGCAGATTTTATTGTTTCGTAAAATTTATGATATTAGATTAGTTGCGCGCAAAGTGCAACTGATATTAGCGCGAGATTAAAATTAAAACAGCTTACGACACACTGAGAGAAAATTATCTCATCGCAAATCGCTGAGATACACATTAAATTGAAACATTCGATTTATACAGTTTTAAAGATTTTTTTCGTTTTATAACATTAATTTGCCGATACAACTATTTCTACCTGATGTTATTTGTTTATTTAATGCTTTGTAATAAATTTCGGCACTTGTTTATTTTATTACAGCCGTTATCTACTTAATGAACAATATTATTTTAAGTTTATTAACTAGAAATAAAATTTACGTTTTTGTTTAAATAAGATTTAACAAATAGAAATATACATTTCTTTCAGTAACAAGAGTGCTAAGAGGGTGGTGTAAGAAGATGGGTGAACTTGCAGCTTCCTTCTCAGCTTAAAACAAAATAGAACAAAATGGAAATCTTATTTTATTTATTCATTTACAAAAACAATTCAATTTTTTAACAACAAATGTAGCTCACCTTATTATAAAAGCATAAATAAATGACGGGTACTTTCATCTAGTAAATTGGAAAATATTTCTTGTTTAAATAATTTTTTTTATCTTAACACATTACGTACTTCTGGTATTGATGTATTTCTGAGAAAAAGCCTGCTAATTCAAATAATTAGTAAAATTATCAATAAAATAAAAACTCGGCGTTAATTTAACAATATTAGCTTTTCACACATTATTATTTAAATGAAATGAAATGGTTCGACTTTTAACACGTCTATCGAGTTACTAATGATGTAAATTGTAAAATTTATAATCTATTGTCTATTCTCTATACCAGGATTTCCCAAACATTTATGGGCCGAGACTCGCGATCCACGCGATTTAATAGTTCTCTAAATGAACATGTAAACTACTCTTGTATGTTACTATATAACACGACACACCCAAAATCTACTTGCAACTCATACTTTGGATATCGCTGCTCTATACAATAATAAAGTATTATTTTTTTGATGTCTTGATTAAATAAAAGTTAAGTTAAAAAGTAAGAATAATAGCATCAGTCACTTAAAGTATAAAACAAATATATAACAAAATTTTGAAGAAAAATTATATTTTTTTTTTAAATTTTGGTGTAAAATTAATTACAATTATTAAAGTTATTTAATATATAAAGCTACAATTTTTAATTTACGGCCAGTTTCGTAATAAACACTTTAACTAAAGTCGACTTTAAGTCGATAAAAAATTCCACTGACAAAATTATTATTATTAATAAAACTCTGCTTTTTTGAGAACTTTTCAAATCTCTATTATCAAAATTATTTACTATTATCAATTTAAAAATGCTTTGTTTAGTTAAAGTTGACTTTAATTAAAATGTCTATTGTAAAACCGGCCGTTAGAGTCATTAAATTTTGTATACTAACTCATGGTACGCGGTTTTTGCTGTAGTATTTAAATTTGCTATTGCACATTTTCTGGCCAACTATATATTTTTGCAACTCGATAAATATAATCAATTTGTCAAAACAAATTACATTAGCACATTACTTATTAAAAATATCTTGATTAGCAAGATTTCACATAATGACATCTTAAAATCAATAGTATAATATAAAAATCGAATACATTTATTATAAGCAGTAACTTAGTTTTTCATGTAAGCATATAAACTATCAGTATTAAATATATTGACCAGCTAATTGAAATGGAAACGTATTAGAATTGCAAATTATTTAAAACTTGCAGAGTTAATAACTATGCATATCGTTGAAAATAGCTCGCGGTTTTGTTTTTTTTCGAGAAAAGTTGTAGAAGAGTGTATTACCTACCGCGTGCACGGGCACATCAGTTTTAATGCATTGTTGTACAGTTTCACGTCGTTCTAAACAACGCTATTCATTAAGAAAACTTTTATTTAGAAGTTTGTTACCGGTAGGGAGATGGTTGTCGGTAAACTTTGTGTCTCAGTCGACGCTGTGTTTATTAAAAACAACTTTAAACTTTTTTTCGTTTCTTTTCGTTTTGTTTTCGTTATTTTTATGTGAGTCAAGATAAAATTGTCTAATTTTTTTTCAGTCGTGTTGTAACGGTAGTATGATGTTGAGATAGATATAACATGCTGTTATATACTGTTAAATTTTAAAAAATTTTGATGGTTGTAAAAGACGGTAATAAAAATTTTAAGTATACTTTTTAATGTTGTAAACGGTGGCTTTGAATGATTCAACGGATATATCGTAAATCCTCTACTACATTTTTCATCTTGATTTTTATTAAATTATATAGTTTCCATATTAAGTACAACATTAAAAGTTTATACTTTATAGGTAAAAAAGTATGTACTGATTTTTATATTTTAAAAGGTTGACTTTAAATAGAATGAATTATACGATTTTTTTTTACTTTGTAATAATGTAAAAAAATTCAAGTATTGAAAAATACATCAAAATCTAATAAAATTATTTTTTTAACTAGTCGAATACTTATGATGTAAGTGAATTTATCTGCTTGAAGGTTAATAGACTATGGTGTCAAATCCTGTCAGGTAACAGAACTTAAACAATACATATATCAAAATTATGTATTTATTTTCAAGTAAACTATTTTAATAAAAAATAATATTAATGTTTTTTTATAGAAGATAATACTATTTCTAAATTGAAAAACAAACAAATCCCAAATGAGACAGACCAGTTTTCTCCATCCCAACCAGGATGGGCAGAAAAAAGAGCATCGAAGCCCCAGTATAGTTGATCGATATCGGTATACAAATAGACACGATCGTCCCAGTGGCTTAGGGGCCTAGAGAGCCCTGGCTACGAGACGATACGATGCGTACTCGTACACACACACACACTCACACTCACACAAACACAACATTAAAACCGAAACGCGAACGTTTGCAGTCTCGAAAATTCATCGGGAACGAAGAACGTATCAAGAGAGAAACGCAAAGCTACAGCATCATTAATCAAGCGGAGTGCGCGTAGCAGCTGTATCCGCTGCCGTTTTGCCGCCCCCCGGCTCGCCCCTTTGCGCAGGGAGCGATCCTGTACGCAGCATTCTTCATTTGCAAAGATAATTTCATTTGCCTGTGTTTCGTTTCTCGATATATGTGTGTGTGTGTGTGTGTATAGGTTAGGTACGAGCTACATATACAACAAACGGGCGAATGGAATACCAGTCGCGCTAGTCGGCGCGTCTGCAAGTCCAGTCCAGCGATTTAATCGTTCTAATCTGGGCCCGTTGTTGCATTTAAATGGCTAATTGAAAACGGGATTATCAAAAAGGAGAATTTTGGCATGCTGCTGCTGCCTGCAAGTCGGATTACCATCGGCTTGACAAATCGACTTCAATTTCGCTGATATACAATGTGTTTTGGCTATTGAACAAATGATGGCTTTCAAAGAAAGTGGCGTATTTATCGTAGTTTTTAAAGAAACGAATGAGTTAGTAATTTTTTTTTTTAAGAACAAAAATGATAAAAATTTAATAATATTTAAAAACATGAAATATATCTTTTGAAGTGTATTAATGTAATAGTTACATAATTTAATAGCAAAAATTGTCGGTTTCAGAATTACTTTAAACTTAAATAAATTTGTATATCAGTAATGAAACTGACAATAAAATACTAGCTTTGATCTGTAAAATAATAATCATATTACTTGAAATTTGAAAAAAAAAATAACGTTCTCCTGGAAAACAAAGTAAAATCTTCTTATAAAAAAGTTTGTCTATATTTGAGAAAAAAATGTTATTATTACTTTTATTTTTAAATTTTTTTTTATATTCTTCCTGATGAAGAATGAATATAAGTTTGTCGAAACATCAATTATTAATAAATATTAATGCAGAACTACAACCTAAGCCGTTTTATTTTAATATAATTAGTTTTGAAATTTTGTTTTAATATATTATATTTTACTATAATCGAAGTATAAAACGCACATCGTATTCAGGCATATTTTCAGGAAAAAGTACATTTTATACTTCATCAAAATGCATGAATCTTAATGGATCACTTGAGGATTTTAAATAATAATTAAAAAAAAGCTAATTAATAATAATATTCGAAAATCTTTATTGACTAAAAATATGTAAAAATAAATAAATTTTGTCATAACCCAAAAAAATTTTAAAATAAACATTTTATCGAAAATTACAGTGGTCGAGCGACTTTTCGAGATTTTTAAGAAAATTTTATATTTCAGTTTCAGGAATGAATATTTTAATTTTTGGTATAAATCAGTATACAGATGTCACTTTTATGTATTTTACGAATATTGTGCAATACAGAAATATTTTGAAAAAAGTTAATTAGCAAAAATTGTTATGCAAGTTTTAACTAACAACTTTTATTTGAGACATTTTTTGATACGACTATAGGTATGTTTTGATGACTACGGCAAATTAAAAATACGAATCATAAATTTCATCATAATTTCTCTACTAGAAAGTATTTTATCAAATACTTTGTGGTGACGGTCGGTTCTGCGATGGCGTTAACATATTTGTTTAATTCAATTTGAAAATAAATATATCTAATCATCTTACCTATAGGCCTGCATTTATAAACAAAAAGAGAACTGCTACCAATCAGCTTGCACACTGATAACTTATGAGTGAGAGAAATATGACATTTCTTAAATTTAAAAATACAAACAAAAAAATGCTTATTGGTCATGGATAATCCTATATATATATATATATATATATATATATATATATATATATATATATATATATATATATATGTATGTATGTCCGGTCATTACATAATGATAACAATACTAGAATTGACAACCTTCTCTACAATTCCAAAATTTATAATTAAAATAAAAGATATCTATTCTGATTAAATGAATAATAATTTTAATTAATTTGTCTCTTTACCGTGTTTATCTGCAGACACAATGTATACAGAGACAGTCAGTATTAATGAATTGTAAGCGAAACAGTGGGATTCCGAAACGAAAAATATGACTAATTGTTTTAACACCTGCTCTGTAATTTGCCATTTTTTAAATCGATCTGATTATATTTTACGACTGGCCGACTCCGACTGACTGTCATGGACGCTGTTGCAGCTACTTTAAAATAATGATACAGAAACCGACAGCCTTCTTATTACTTATACGATCCCGTAAATATTTTGTACACATGCAGACAGATATATATTTTATGAAAAATAACGTATGTTTTGATGCTTTAGTTTCATGTATGTATAAATATTATCGTTAATATTTTTTAGTCTGCCATCAAAATTAATTTAATTAAATTTAGTAAATTTATTAATTAGTGTAACTTATACGTATAAGCTATACATATACCTATATTATAATATTAATAGTCATATTATCGTTTAATTATTCACTGATAATAAACATATTATGTAAAGATAAAGCATATGTGTTATATTTAATACTAAATTAATTTAATATTATATAGTGACGTTTAATTATAATGTGTCAAAACAATAAATTTACATTTAATATTTGTATTAAAAATTAAACTACTAAAATTTGTAAATTCACTCACTAAACGGGTCATTTTTTTACATCAGTGGCAACTGATGTAAAATAATATCATTATTAGACTAGTAATATAATGGCCACTTTTTACATAAGCAAAAGTTGAAGTTCAGATGGTTCAGTCATCTTGAGCAACTGTCTAATGAACATTTGGTTAAACAAATTTATATGAATGATTTTGAAGGTATACGTTTGAGTGGACGTTCGATAAGTTTTGCATGAACGAAAGTTTCCAAATAATAGGAGTAGAAGAGCAAGTACGAAAGGTATCATAAATATGGACGAAGCTAGAGTTGCTTGTCTGGATAGGCATGTTTGGAAAAGAACTGATTTCGGTATAGTGGAAAAAGTTTGTTCCACATCTTTTTGAGCACATGGCGTGATTGTGTACGTATAACAATTAACAACTATTAGATATTTAAATTTTTTATTTAATAATAACTACTACTAAATTGTATTCCCTAAAATAAAAAACTTTATAGCTGTACCATATATTTAAGCAATAATATTTTTTATTAAAAAAATTATCCGTTTTTTTTTTTTTGTAATAATGAGTATAAAAATATTTCAAAATGTCATTATAATGTTCAAGTAATGAATATTTTCTACTTTCAGCAATATATTTTTATGATGCTTAAGATTCCTAGCAGTTTTAATACAACACACGATATGATGTTTTTTTAGATAGACATTCTTGTGTTTACTATAAGTTCTTAGAACTAATACTTTCATTAAAACACTAAATATAAGTTAATTACTGCTTTTATGAGTCAATTAATGTAAACGAAACGTGGTTTTAACGATATATTCTAAAATAAAATTATTTTTAAATATATAATATATGTACGGCTATAGAAATAAAAATATTTAAAATAAATAAACAATAAATAGAAGAAAATGTTATATATAGTAATTTTAATATTTTTGAAGAAAAACAAAATTGTCTTCAACTTTATAATAACACGACATTTGTTTTCAAAAATAATTTTTGTTACTAGATAACTCTCTATTATTGTTAATCGTAAATCATTTCAATTTAAATGTTTGTCGAGTAATTTTTCATTAATTTAAAAAAAAAAAATTATATATTATTTTTGAGATGCAAACTTAATATTTTTCATTGCATTCTATAAACTCTTTAGTACCATATAATCTTTCGTCTTTTTCTAACATATTAATTTTTTTATTTATTAAAAGATAACAAAAGATTTATAGAATTCTTTTGCTATAAAGGTCATAGAATAGTACATAATACTACAATTAATTTTTTATGCACAACACATTTTCTCTACTAAAAACAAATATTTTTGTAAAGTTAGCGTTATGAATATATATTTCGTTTTTTTTTTTTAATCTCAGCAATAAAATCAGAATTAATTTTTTGTTAAATAATGTGGAAATATAAGCATACTACTAAAATATTATGGTTTTTTTACTACATATAAATTAATTACAATGTTTGTAAAAAGAGTAAAATTTGACTTTCAAATTCAAAACAGTAAATTAGATATCTTTTTGAGTT
Source organism: Clivina fossor (assembly GCA_963966155.1). Taxonomy (NCBI): domain Eukaryota; kingdom Metazoa; phylum Arthropoda; class Insecta; order Coleoptera; family Carabidae; genus Clivina; species Clivina fossor. The sequence goes on along the minus strand of OZ014553.1, from coordinate 5,146,859 downwards.
CTGAAATCTATGTAAAAGTTAATTAAAGAATTGAATATTGTAATTGGTTATCAATTAAAAAATGAATCATATTTAGTAAAAAATAAATTGAATCTAATATAATTAAAATGATATTTTTCGTAGTTTTTAAAACTCCAATATATTATTGCAGTTTAAATAAGACACCTGTTAATTTTATTTTTCAATAAAATATAAATAAGTATAGAATAAAACTGTTTTTAATCTTACGCATATCGGATACAAATACGAATGTTAACATACATAATAAGAAAATATAAAAAAAGAAAGATCTTTGTTTGCAAATGCAGCTACATAATACATAAATTCATAACGTGTTAACATTTCTATTTAGGTTAAAATTAGCATATAGTTTTCAAACTTTTATCTTCCTGCTTTTTGCTTTAATTTACATTTAGCTCACTTATATTACTTCATCACTCATTCTTTTTATATTCACTTCGCTTGTAACAAGTTTTTTTTTTTTTTATTAACCAGCAAGTTTCAGACTAAAAGTTTTCAGAATATTTTTCGTAGATTATATAATAGACTCTATATTCTAGATTCCAGTTTATGAACACTATATTCGGATAAAAGAAAAGAAAATAACTTATGATTACTTTGCTGAATATGCAGAATTCGTAATGTTTTGAGTTTTACAGAAGTTTTCTAAGCGTAGTTTATATTATCATAAACCATTTGTGTAGGTTATTTGTAATTTGATATTTGTTCTCAAAATTTTAGTACTGTTTGTTTTTTCAGGATTATTAGATTTATTACACAAACTTATTTATTTTTAGTAGAAATTATGTTTTTTTTTATTTTTGAAATTGGAAATAAAAGAATCATTAATATTTGTATGTACATTGAAATTAAAGAATAGTCTACAATATTTTGTGTACTCGAAATTTTTGAGTTCTATAAGCATTGTGATTACACCCAAAAGAGTGTGGCACAAATTTTTTTTCATTATTCTGAAATTAGTTTCCTCCAAATATTTCTATCTAGATAAGTTACTTTTGTTTTATCCACATTCATGATTATATAAATTTAATGTTTTTTATTATATTGTAATCACAGATTCTGCTTCAAAAAGTTGCGAAATAAATACATTGAAAAAAATAGCATGCGAAAAATTAGAGTGTTTTTTTACATTCACCTGCATCTACTGATAATTTTTGAAGATTTAATAATAGTTCACACGTATGATTTTTATCTAAAATCAATTACTTTTTTATACTTATGCCATATTTAAATTTGCAAAATGCTTTTAAACTAAATTATATACAAGCAAATACTCCAAAGTAATTGAAGTTTTATAAGCGGAGAGTAAAATAAAACTGTCTTTAAAATGTTTTAAATTTATTTTTTCTATAAATTTCAAATATTACTTAAAAGTAATTTATTTAACTAACACTTTAAAATAAAGTAATACTTTTAGTTTTGTCTACTGTACTTGTTATTTTGTGTAAACAGATATCTCGTTCAATAAATATAAATTTCTGAAAACTTGTAATGTAACAAGTAACAATCTAACGTACAATATACACAGCATTAATTGATATAGTTAGCAAATGTTCTCATCTGCAACAGCAGCAGCAGCAGCCGCACACTTAACACATTTCGAAGCAGTTTCCCGATGTAACGACACCACAAAGTCAGCATTTGTTCCCGAAAATTCGCAAACGGCAACATCACCACCCCCCGCCCCCCCCCCCTACCCATCTCCTACCGACCCCGGGATGTCACTTTGCGATTTCAAGCTGTTAACTGGAATTCCAATTATTTTCGTACGTCCGTCGCTACGCTTGTGACTCTTGACGAGCGATGTTTCTCACCCTCGAAATACGCGAGAGCTGCCGTCGCGTATAGGGGATGAGATAGAGGCAGAGTCGCTCTGAGATATTATTGTGTTACGTGTTGGATGCGAGAGGCTGTGGAGGATGGGTAGACTGCGTGCCTCTGTGTTACATGCCGCCGAATAAATTTAATGCGATGCAAAAATGTTCGCTTTATTCAATTAACTGAGAAATGAAGTTTTGCGTTTCGAGTTTATTTTGTTAAGTATTTTGCGTTTTAGCTGTTACAAAATATTATGCATGTATGATTAGTTTGACATTCGTATTTTCTGACATTTACTTAAGAGTGTATTATATTTACATACCGTAATATGCTCGAAATATTTTTTTTATAAATATTTATTTATTTGAAATAATAGATGATAAATATATTGTTTATACTTAATATAAAACCTTGTATAAAAAGAAACGTGAAACAAAATAGATTTAATTTAATATTAAGACAATCAGTAACTTAATATTTAATAAAAAAATTTAAAAAGTCCTCGTGCTTTTGATCTAGGGACTTAAGCGCATTTTTAGCCGGCGGATCAATATTTTTAAAATATTATTAATTAACTTATTTAGCATTGGCTGAGCGCTTTTAAACTATTCGATGCGCCAATAACTCGACAGCACCGAACTAATGCAAAAAACTAGAACTCTCTACGATGTCTATATAGTTTAAAAGTTTTTCTGGAGCCGACCGACCGAACAAACCGTATTATTCAGTTTTCTCTTTGAAAACAAAAATGCGCTAAAAATTTAAAGTTACATTTCTGTTTCTTTATATTTATGTTTCAATACACATACAATATTTTTACGATAATTTTTTTTCTAGAATATAAAAATATTTTAATTATATATTTCTTTTTCATAATAAATACACAAATAGATAGATATCTTAAGTGATTTCTTCAAATTTGTGCTGGTAAAATTTTTTCTATACATATATAAGCAGTAAGCCCTTGTGAAATGTGACATAAAATTAAGAAAAATTAACAAACAATAAAAATAGCTATAAAGGTTATGACTGAAAGAAACACTTACTTATTTTCACAAATTATTAATTATATTATTTATAAATTTTTTGAAACTAACCAAGTGTTTCTTTTAATAATAAACTTTATAGTTATTTTATTTCCTATTAATTTTTTAAACATTTATTGAAATTAGAAACTACATCAATATTTTTAAACCTACAAAATATAATTTATAGATATAAATATGCTAGAAACTTAATATTTCAACTTATTTTAGAACAAAACATTTAAAATACGTCAAACATGTACGTTTCAATTTTTTACCTTAATAAGCGTTTAATGCGAATGCAAAACTATTTTTCTAAAATTAGATATTAGTAAACACTTGCTTATTTCGTCGTTTATTAAAAAAAAAATACAGTTTCTATTAAAATACTTGAAATAGTCAAGAACAAACACCATACCCGCATATCACATCGTCATAATCTTCAAATACCTGACAACTAGAAAAGGTATCATACACAAGCAAAACCACAAACTTTTTTTCCAACTAAAGTATTCATTCGGCAAATATTCTTTATACCACCGTTTATTCCAGCATTCAGTTATTTGAGGTGTTCGGAGAAATACCACTAATTAAATAAAAGATTCACGAATTTACCACATTAACATCATCTATGCTCATTTTTGTCTTCTTTTAAAAGAAGAACATTCATAGTATATAAGTAGATAATATAAGATGGTTGAGATATACATACCAACACAGGGGAGACCGTGTGGAGAATCAGAATTAAAAATAAAAGAGAATAAAAATGGGAAAAACAAGACGAGAAAAACGAGTAGAGTTTGAGATGGCTTAGGTTAGTCTTAACGTACGTACCATCATACAGTATACACAGCACCGACACAAACGTACAGGTTATGAATGTTAGTCGCGGTGACAGCGGATTTAATTTCTATTTTCTCGCCACTCGAGGACACGGGCTCAAGAACGATACCAGGGACGGACTAAGCATTATACAGTGCAGCGTCGTACTTATTATACAAGATAGGACATAGTCTAGTGAGCGTTTGATAACGCTAGAAATTATTTACTTCATGCGTTAGAAATTACTAAGCCTGGAGTACGAAATCTCAAACTGGCCTCTGTTATACAGCTCACACAACCCTACTGTAAAATACCTAAAATTTTCTTGAAATTTAACATAATTAAAATAATAAAAAATTTAAAATTAAAAATTTTTAAATTAAAGTTTGCAATAATAAATTTTATCAAAATTTGACTGTTTCGGTTTATTAAACATCAATCTTTGTTTATTTATTTGTTATTTGTATTTTTTCTGATGAATATTAATAGTTAATGTATCGAAATGTCGAATTTCAATATCTTTCATATAAATTTTGATTTCCAATTTTAATATAACGAGTTTTGAAAGTTTTTGTTTTACTTTGTTAATAAATATTTTTCTTAGATTTTTTTAAATTACAATGAGTTTCGGTAATTCCTAGACGGAACATAGGAAATATGTGTTTTTGATATTGAATCATCTAGTTTTATTAACAAATTTTAATTGCATTATTAATTATAATAGTTAAACTACTCAGACAAAACTGATATTAGTATAGTGGTTAAAAATCTTAATATCAGAAATATAATTTTATTTAGAATGTTTATGTGAAAGACGTAAACCACTTAGCTTTGGAGTCCAATATGCTATCCAACATGAATCTAATATGATATCACTTACCTATACGGTTTATTTTTTTTAAATGTTGTTCAATTATTCGGCTATTAACTTTTTATTAATAATTTAAAACAGTGTTTACCAATATTTGTCAAGTACTATAACATCGATATGTTTCTTAACTGTTAAACAAAAAATAATTTTATAGAGAAATGATATCACTTTCACATTATTCTACATATTACATTAACTTTTACGTAAATTTAATGCTACTTTCTCGATTATGATTGATTTTAAATAATATGTACTGTAATAAGTTTTTTATTATTATTATTAAATACCGTGCGAGAAATTGCTCTTTTATTTTGCGACAAAAATTTATACATTGTTATTTAACACATTTAGATAGAGAATTTTAAATAATATCTGTGAAAAAAATTGATGTATTCAATTCATTAAATTTCACAAAAAGAAAGTTAGTTATTTAGATTTTTAATTTTTTATTTATTGGTTTATTTGATTATTTTTTAAATATTTACTAGCAAAATTATTAAATGATACGAGATTTCTCAATAAATTTCCTAATATTTTTAAATAATATATATATATATATATATATATATATATATATATATTTAAATATTTCTATCAATATACTTATATACAATAATTATTTCTATAATTTACAGTTGTAGTAAAATTACAATTATAAAAACTTCAAATTAAAGCGATGCGAATAGTACTAAAATGTATTAATAAATATACTAGTGTTAAAGATATACTTTATACTTTAAGCTTTATACTGGCTAAATATTAAAGAATTTGTATTTAAAATATTAACAAATAAATTACCAAATTATTTGCTCAAATATATGAAATATGTTGGTGAAATTTGCACATATAATACTCGTCAAAAAATTAAAATATTAAATTAATTAATGACAATTATAAAGAAACAGTTATTAGAATAATATAATAACAATAACATTAAATCAGTTATTAACTAATTAATTAACTTCACAATAATAAAAAACAAACAAACAAACAAATAAGTTAATTATATTAAACAACAACTACTGATTTATTTTTAAATTCTGTTCTCTTTTAAGTCGAAAACAAATATTTTCATCTAATTTAAAAAAATAAAATAAACAACTAATGAACTAACGATATTAACATCAATGTCACAGACATTAGAAACTTCAAATTAATCAAAATTGAGGTTAGAATCATGTGACCGTGATGGTGATCATAAAACGCGGACACATTAACATTAAGTGATAGACAAAACAAGTGAACAAAAAGCGATCGTTTCCGTGTGGTTCTCTGGTACTTTCCCTTTTTTTTCATTATCATACCGACCATTTTTCTCCATCATTTGTTTTACCAGCGGTTACAAAACTGGAGTAATAACACTGCTATTTCTATTATTAGGTGCTAGTAAAGTATTAGCATCGCTTTCACTTATACAATAAATTTGGAGTATACTGTGGCCGGACTTGTGATCTGTACGATTATATTTTGTCCGCGCGAGTAGGAGAAATGCGTAGATTTACCGCAAAGGTCACGGTTAAGTCACGGACATATTCCTAGCTCGTAAAACGTGATACGGTCGTGTTACGATTTTTATATTGCACGTTTACAGTTAAGGTTATGTTTATTTTACGATTCATTTTTAAAACGGTATATACACTTGTGTATTTTGTTCGGATAATGTATACGGATTTTTATGCTGAATGAATTATTAATGAACAATTAATTTATTCGATATTTTTTTAGAAGCTGAACAAACAATTTTGTGAAAAACATGCCATAGTGGAAAAGTATCTAAAACAAAATATGTTATACAAGTATTTTGTTCAATATTGTTTTACAAATTAATTAAACGTGTTCAATATTTGTTGTCTATTTAATAATAAATGTTTGCATATATAAAATAAACATATATATATATATATATATATATATATATATATATATATATATATATATATATATATATATAAATACAGTTTAATATCAATATGAGCACTATTCGTTGTCATTATAAGATGTAAAATATGGTTTTAGAAGTAGGTTTATCACGGAATGAATTTGATAAATTATATTTAAACACAAAATATGAAGTTTCACTTTTCCAGACGTAATTTTGTCTACAGATTTTGCTGAATTTTGCAGAAAAACTGTTATGTTCTTTATAATGGAAATTTTTTTGAAAATTAATAAATATTATTAATTAAAAAATATCTGCTCTTATTTTTTTTAGACAAATGGAATCGGTAGCAAAGACCATCAACCAATAGATGCTTAGATATTACTTTTCAAAATGTATTTAGACGATACAAAAGCATCACAAACATCCATTTCCCCAAGCGGGTTTCAAACTTGGGCCGGAACAGGTACGAGCGGTGTTAGACATACGTCAATGAGCTATCGAGGAGACATCAGATCAAGCGACAGAATTCTAATTATTTTATGAGTTTTTCAATTTTAGATTATTAGTTTAATCTATGCTAATCACATATTTGTTCATTATTTCGGCCATCAGCCGTTATTTCTTCTTCTTCTTAAGTTAGAGAATAGAAAAGTATATATTTGTATATTCTCTAACTTTATCAAACCCTAGTCAAGCAATTTGTAATATAATAAATAATTAAATGCTTTTTTGTTATTAATTAGCAATTTCTAATAAGCTATAAAGTACTAAAGTAGTACTATGTATATAATACTGATTATATGACACGCTAAAGGCTTAAAGGTATGTATAGGTTTTTTAACATTATTTTATTACAGTTAAATTCAGTTTTCTTTTTAAAAAGTTGTACTTAATGTTGATCATTATAAGTAAATTTATAAAATAGTAAATGTATAGAAATAGCGTGTAAGTGAAAAGTAATATAGTAAATTATTATCATATTAGCAGTGTTAGAAATTGCAGAACGAATATAAATATTATTATACGGTATATAGTAAATAATAAAAAATAATAATAATCGTGTTTTTTGGCATCTGCAGTAATAATAATAATTTATTTTTGTCGAAAAAATTAAATATAATTATTAAATCATGTTAAAAACATACAAATTTAAAAAATGATTACAGTCCTATTTCGTTGAAATGATTAAGTATGCTATTTTACTTTATTACTAAAATAGAAAATTGAAAATATTAAAAACTCTTTAAAATTTTAAGTATTTTTGTTTTTAGTTATTTATTTAAATATTTTAGTTAATAAAAATTTATATTAATATTTATAAATTATTTACTAAAAACATATTTTGCTAAATTAACGTAAATAAACAATTATTTTTATACATATTATAAAATATTAATAAATAAAATATTCACTAAGATAAACAATATTGCAAATCCAGATAAAAGTAAATAATAATTCAAAATTATATAATGTAGGTACATATCTTATAAAGCACAGAATATTGGTTTATTCCAATGGATGCCTTACCTAATTTCGGTAAATTATTGTTAGTATCAATTTGTTTATAAAAATTATATTTTTGCCAATAACTGACCAGTCACATATTTTTGAAATCTATTGTACTATAAAATATGTTAAACTAATAATAAAAAAGTTTTTTATTTGGTAAGTTTTGTTTAAATTAAATAAAATGCAAGCTACTTTATTTCTGAATTAAACTTTACAAGTTATTAAATTTCATAATTAAAAAACAAATCTTTTGTAACAATTTAGATATAACTAACTTTCATTTCCAAGTACATAAACAAAATAAACAAAGTAACTAATCAAATAAGAAATGAAAAACCTAATTTATTTTCATTCCAAAACGTAATCCAATATAATTAAAACAAAATCGAAGTAAAAACATAGAACTTACACAACAATTCTAACGTAACGCGAAGAGGTAACATTTTAACCGCAAAAACTGCAGAAAACTATTCTAGTGCAAGAGCATACTTCAAGGAAATAACAGCGTTGCGTATCTGATCTTTTTTATATATTACCCGACTTAGTTAAAAGGTGAAAGAAATAAGTCTGATGCGCAACACCTTTCTCCGAAAGCCGCCTAGTCAAAGCACTTACAAAGTCAGTGAAGCATACCACGCCTAGTTTTCAATACGCTGGATCTATGTGATCGCGGTGAATGAAAGTGCAATTTCTGTCTGTCATTGACTTGGCCAGTTCAATGTATCTGATTTAAAAATCTATACTCTCCCGATAATATGTGACTTGCTAATAAGAATTTTTCACATCTTGGTTTATTATCCCGTAAAGATAATGTACTACTTTCGTTTTTGTCATTAATTTTATTCGATGGAAATGACATACGGAATGGTCCATGACTTATACATATTTCTAATTTGATTAGAAACAATCTAATTTCACATTTGTGATAGTTAAATTTTAATTATGTAAATGAATTATAAAATTATACAAAAATAGTATATTCTTATTTATGAATTAAGTTTCGAATAAACTTTTTTTTGTATATAAATTTATATTAAAACAACTATTTTAAAATCACTGAGACGAATCAGTTTTCACGTGATATAATCGGAATCTCCACCCCTTAGTGATCACGTAAATATTCGCTGGACTCAACTGAGTTGGTGAAGTATAAATATTAATTTCCCTAATATCTAAAAAATCATGCATTTTATAGATATGTTTTATCAATACTTGACATTAAACAAAAAACCGTATTTGTAATTTTTTTGTTTGAAATTATTTAAAAATTTGATTTTTAACATATTAAATTTTAACTTTCCATTTCTTCAAAATTATAAAACATATATTTAAATTTTTAATATCTTGTTCTATAATTTATTAATTTTATCTTATTATTTTTGACCAACAGTAGTGAAATAGCTATAAATATTTTTAAATAAATTATTGACTATGTGTACTGTATTTTAATTATTTTTAAGAAATCTTTTTTAGCGTTAATATCTATATTTTAGTTCCACGCCATTCGCTATACAGTATATAGAAATATTTATTGTGGAATTTGCTCATTTATACAAGATCATAAATAACAAATTAATTAACTTATCTCGTTGAACATATCAGATAATTTCTATAATCAACAGTATTATTAATAATCAAATAAGTACTGTTTAACTTTACTTAAATTAAGCTTATTATTTATCTTCAACAATTGTCTGTAATTAAATATATAACAAAGTAGTTTTCATATAGTACAGTAATAATTTAATTTCTGTAAGATTATTAAACCATATAAATAATTGCTTACACCTGTGAATAATAAAAGTTTTTTTTTTCTTTCTTATAATTAATGATATTAATTATATGAAATAATAAGCGAAGAATGAAGATTACACAGTTTTAATTTGGAGAATAGTTTAAAAGAAAGTAAAAGCAGAAACCATAAAATATATTACTATGTATCTACAATTATATTAATATGATATTTTACATTTCACTTCACAGATGGATGAACTTTCTACAGTGATATTTGTATCGCCAAATATTGCAAATTTTGAAATAAAATTTGAAAAAAATGAAATTTTATAATATAATTTATAAGCACATTGTTATTAGTGAGTCCTCAAATTTATATAATTCTCTAGCAGTCGTTTCAAAATTGTATTATTTTATATTGGTTATAATGATACAAATGTTAAGATACATCTTATTCTAGTGAAATGTGGTTTTTATTATTCCACTCTTTGTTTAATAGATAAAAACAAAATTTAATAATAGACAAGAACTAAATTTGAAATATTTTATTATATTAAAAAACAATAATAATATAATTATATCTTTGCAGTAAACTATAATTTTCCATAAATATATCACCAGAATAATTAATTATAACTACAGATTGAAACTAGGAGAAAATATAATCTTAAAATATTTCTAAAATTTTTTAGTATTTGTACTTGTCACTCCTACACATATACATACATTCACAATCACGCCATGTACACAAAAGGTGTGACATAAAGTTTTTCTACTATCCCGAAATTAGTTTTCTCCAAACATTCCTATCCAGAAAAGCAACTCATTGTACTGCTCTATCTACTCATAGGACGTCTATGTAAACGTATACTTTCAAATCATTCACATATATCCTTTAAACCAAACGTTAATAACACATTCGTTCAAAATGATAGAACAATGTTAACTAACTAACACCAACTTTTGAAACAACATTTTTTTCTATTTCACACTCATTATAAACTAATCTATTTCGTTTCCGATTATTTTTAGTTACACCACATACACCACATAAAAGTCTTATTTCTACAGCAGTCATAATATACATCAATGTGGGCACCAAAACTGCATTGTATATACTCAAACTAGCTTTTCGGGAAACATTTACGTTTCGAGCAAAAGTACCCAAAGCATTTAAAATTTTAGCACCAAAACCCTTCAATCTCACGGTCAAAGCGACTATCCTTAGAAAATAAACTATCCAAATACACAAATTTATCTAGCTGCTCTAAACGAGCGACATGATTTTGCTTTTTTAGAATATTTTTTTACACACACAAAAAAGTAATATTTGAATATATGATAATGAAGTTACTATTAATAATTTTTCTAATATAATAATTAACCAGTGTTAAAAATGGTACAGCATTCAATTAACTTGTCTAAATATTGCTGAAAATTAGAAAGCCATATTTGTTTTCATATTATTTAAGAACAATACCAAATAAATTCATAACCAACAAAAACTATTAACTGACATCACAATAAAAAAAAGCACGTCAATGTCTTGTTTAAAACAATTGTGCGATTAGAACTGCTTTTGTAGTCACAATGTTAGTAGTAATTATAAATATTTATTATTTTCATTGCACGAACACAAAATTCTCATGAAGCGCAATATTATGGTGTGTCTATATATGGATCTTATTAGTTCGCAAACGAACACTGGCGTACGGTTGATGCTCATAGGACTACCACCTAGCGTAAATAATGAGTGCGCATTCTTCATTCAACTTACATGAGTTTTATTTAGCAGACACTTAACACAGGAGCCTTGACCCTACGAGTTATTTTAAGCGGATTCACGATTTTCATAAAAAATTTATAAACATGCGAAAAAGAAACAACATGAATATGAATAAAAGAGTTAAATGATACGTTACTATAGATACACTCTGTTTATCTAAAAAGTTCTTGGATAGATTTTTTTAATAATTGATAAAATAAAGTTGTTACATATTAAGGATCGATTACATAAAGAATTTTTAAACATTTGTTAACTAACAATTTGATTAAGTTACTAACCGACCAACCAATGAAGCCATTCGAAAACAATTGACAATTAACGTTGTAACAAATTTTGTAAAAACTTCTAATAGAAAATAAATATAGGTAGGTATTTTAAGAGCAATTCTCGAAAAACTCTTAAAACTCATCATAATTTTATAATTCACGATTGTGAGTGGACTGCATAATTGAACAGAACACATATTATTATAAAAGTACAATTCAACAAGAATAGAAAAAAGCTTTCTTTTATAAAAATATTTGTATGATTGAAATGACTGAAACAAATCTATGTTAACCAGAAACTTATAATATTAACAGAATTATAATGATTTAATTTTTTTAAATAAATTTAGAACCTGTTGTATAAAACATACATACACAGTCGCGCCATGTATACAAAAGAGTGTAGCATAAACTCTATCCCCTATTCCGAAAATAGTTTTCTTCAAACATTTTTATTCAGACAAGCAACTTCAGCTTTATCCATATTTATAATACCTCTCATACATGCTCTTCTATTCTTTCTACTTGGAAACTTTCACACACGCAAAACACTCTCAATCATACTACTCTACTCATCGGACGTCCACGCAAACATATAAAGTTAACTAACAAAATGTTTAACAGTGTTCTATGAAATCGACCCTTATTTTTCCTTTCTTATTTAAATGTTTTTTCTTTTTTAATGCTATTATAGTTGCTTTAGTTACTTTTTTAAAATTCCTAAAACAATAACTATTAAAAAATCATCATAAAATATAAATTTTAGTTTTTGTAATGTATTGAGAATTGCTTTTTAATAAAAATTTTGTTATATTTTAAATAATCGATTTTTTATTATTTCAGTCCAAGTATTTATTGACAAACACAGTATAATATTTAATTAATGGATTTAGCTCATCCGTTACCTACTTAATTTTTTATCACGCATTCAACTTTTATTTCTTTTTAAAAACGTTCTTTTTTCGTTTATTTTGTTTTTAGATCATTTGCTGATGATGTTGCTTAAAATGACATCACGTTTCTCGTCAAGAAAAAAAAAGACAAACTAATTAGTTAAATTTAATGCTCGCTTTAATCGAGAGCTTAGTATTATGGGGCGTACTTAAAATTTAAATTTGCAAATTTACGTAATTTGTTATGACAAAATTACCGTATTACCGTTAATATATTTGAACTAAATAAATTTTATGTAAAATGACTAAGACATCTTATTGAAAATTTTAAGATATTATTTAAGAGTTTTAAAATTTTGCCGGTTATTATATCTGGAATTATAAATATGAAACTATAAAATATATTTAATATGACTGTTATTTCAATGCTGAGTGACTTAAGAAATCAGTTTGATACCCCTTTGTTATTTGTCTCGTTTGGTGTATGAGTGTCCATAATGTCTTTTTATTAACTACATTAAAAAAAATAATAAAAGTTATTTTCGGTAATAAGCTTTTATTGTTACTATGGCTAAAATAATATATTATTTTGAATAATTTTTATCCAAAATTTTATTTATTTTAATAAGTAGTTTTAGTGTAAAAATAAAATACTTGAACTATACCAAATTATGAAAAATAATTTAAATATGAATAAATAATAATGAAAAACTTTAACGACATATTTTTTTAACAAAAAAACAACTGTTGAGTTTATTTCATTAATTATTCATAAAAGAATCTTATTTGAAAAAAATATATTCGTGTTCAAAGTAAATTTATTCCTAGACATTTTATCGTTTTATTAATTGTACATTTCAAATTTACAAATTATCTGTCAAATTCACAGATTGTTACTCATATTTTTAAATTTAACTACAAATTATATTTATGTTAATAAATCTGAAATTTTATTATAATTTTATATTATATAATACTTATTTAAAAAAAGAACATCTAAAAGATATATAAATAAAATAGTCATTTGTTTTATTGTTTTTGTCCGTTTATCCATTGTCCGTTTATCGTAAGTTTTGTTGTACTTTATTCATTATGTTAATGACAAACCAAACAACACAAAAGTATCTGTACTTAATATATTTTGTAAATATATTTACATCTAATCATATTGTCATAGATTAAAATTTTATTTGGAGTATCTTCAGAAACATAGAACATTAATAAATTGTGCTTAATAATCTTAATAAAACATATTTTTTTACAATGTAATTGAATAGAAATTAAATTATACGTTAAAATTCAAAATCGCACAAATTGTTTTAATTATTATAATTATTTTCTTTCGATATGCCAATTTAAATTTCTGATGTTTTGATTAATATTATCAGTAACTATACTTTTAAATCTAAATTTGACATTGTTTATAAGAACTATGTCGTGGAATCACTGTCATTTTCTTTCGATATGAAATAATAACTACATCAAGATTATTTCACTGTCATCATGACGCATAAGAATCTCTTTGATTTCTTTTTCAGATCATCTTTAGATACAGTTTGTTCAGGTCTAATTAACATAGTTATTGGTTAAAATAAAACCGAGTTTTGCGGTAATATGTATTACTCTCGTTAGAAATGAAAATAGAAATATTAAACCTTGGTTAAGTAGCAGCCGATCATCTTGCAAAAAACAACTGCTTTTTATAGAAAGAATTTATCTTGTGTAACGATTTAAATGGGAGCAAATCGAGAACAAATATTGTAAAAAGTTGTAATGAATCAGTTCAGATTTCTCGATGTTATATTAAACGATATAATTTCCTGTTATTATCGCATATTTAAACAAAAGCATTAAGAAAATAATGTGAAAGGGTTTTATTTTGTTTTAACTAATTTTCTATTTATGTTCATGTAAAGCATTAGAGTACCTAATAAATGTAGTGCACATTGAAATATGTTATTTTAGTAATTACGTTATTATTTTTTCATAACTATCAGAATTTAATTAATTATTTAATACTTATGAAAATTAGTAGTATTAGTGTAATATTTGTTGATTTAAAAAGTATATTGTTAGTTAAAAGTAAAATTATATTTCGGCGTGATGTTTTTTCAAATGTATTAAGAATGCACTAATAATTACAAATCAATGTTTTTTGATAAACAAAGTACATAATATATACCTATAAAATGTAGTAGAATCTCTATTAATCAGAAATTATTCTACACCAGATATTTTATTTTTATTTTTATTTATAAAGTCTGGATCATGTGTTTGTGATTGTTTTCATTAATATTGTCGTGGTTAAGAAAAATATAGGGTCGGTTGCATAAGACACTGTCCAACGCTTTGCCAGTAAATTCTTTCGTTAACTTGACAATTGCTAACAAATTAATAAACAATTAAAACTCAACAAAAAATTACGATAATTTTAAACAAAAAATCAAGTTTTCATATATTTTAGTCAATTTTTTTAGTTCCCTGAAAATGTGCTAAAATTACTTTTAATATTGTTCCAGTTTTTCACTGTTTGACCTTATGGTTACAGTTCAGCTAAAACATTTGATTAACTTTGGTTTTCGATTTATTTTGGTTTAAAACATTAATTTGGTAGAATTATTCCTGTAATAATTTTTGTATTGTTATATTTATATTTTGAATTTTTGATATAATTAATAGCTGCTAGGAAATAGAATTATTGTAATAAAATTTCTTTAGAATATAGTTCTGTATTAATTTTTATTAATAATCGACGTGTCAACGTACTATACGTACATCATCATCAGGAAAAATAATATATACAGTAAATAAACAAAACATAGAAATAACTTAGGTACTTGGTCACAAAATAAGTAACTCGATTATAAAATGAATAATAATTGCAAGACCCATCAATATTATAAGTTTTATAATTTAGTTACTTATTTTGTTATTTGGTCACTTGTTTCATGTTCTGTTAATTTACTGTATATGTCATTTGTATCACTTTTGTAGGCAGATTACGTCAAAACGTCGATTATTAATAAAAATTAATACATAACTATGTTCTAAAGCCGTTTTATTTTAATATAGTGAGTTCTGAAAGATTTTTTACTAAATTAGCAATATTAAATTTAAAATTTTTTTAAAATCATTAAAATTTTTGCTATTGTATAAAAATAGCTTTCAGAAACACAAGAAATAATATTGTAAAATTACCAATTAAAAAATAAATAATTATTTCACTGCCAAATGTTAAAACTATTCGGCAATAATACATCTGTCGATACCATCATGGTCAAACAAGTCTTGCTGAATCTGATTTTCTGCGGATCGCGCAGAGTGCACCGTTCTAATTACTAGGGTGTAACGGAGCACATCGAACTCGTGCACACACATACATGCTTACATTCGGCATAAATGTATTATGTTTTTTTTTATTTTACTGATCTTTAAAAACACATACATGCATACGGTATCTGGGGCCTTTCACCAGGCGGGCGCTCCGCGTCCCCGCTTTGAAATCCTAAACGAACGGATATTAGACGAGTGACTGATATAAAAGCTAGCCACCGACAGACGGTCATCATCAGTCGCTTCGGCTTTCCACCCAGTGTTACACATCTAATTTCATTCTAAATCGACGCAACATGAACGCATTCGTAAGTATTTATTCTTATAGTTTAGTTTCTCTTTTCGAGGAAAGTGTTTCTTCGGAAAGGAAGCACTTCCGCTAAAGAGTGCAAATCGGAAGTAGTTACATCTTGAATTCATAAACAACATTATAATTTTGTTTATTAAAGCATAGTTTAATAATAAAACGAGCATTTTAATTTGGTATTATTAAATTTTTTTATTGAATTGTTTCGAATCAAAATCAGTTACACTTTTAAATAATGTAGTTGAAATCATTTGTTTTATTTTTTTAGCAATTATTATTTTTCACTATTATTATATTTTAAATTACGAAAGTTCAGAATTAAAACTTTAGAAATAAAATAAACAGTTCTATTATCTGAAAGCTCCTGAACTTGAGGGTCTTTAAATATCAATAAACCATTACATTATTAATAATACTGCAATTTTGCGCACATCTTGAAATAATCGTAACTTTACCAGATATTCTGTCTTTTTCTATCAAAAGAAAATTTTTATTTACGAGAAAAATACAAAATATTTCGTAACGTTACGAATCTCACGAGATGTTCACAGAATTTCTGTTTTTTTACCTTCAATTTTTTAAAGGTTTTAATACCTGCCAATTTAACATTGAACTTTATTTAAATTTTGGAATTTAATATTTTTAATTTTTGCATTTGCATTTGTTTTCAAATATTAAAATTTTATTTAAATAATCTAAATTTTACCGTTAATACACATAAAATACATTTTTTAAGTAATTAAATATTTGAGCTTGAAAATCGAGATTTTGTATTTTTACATTCTTCAGATTTGATTGAGATATTACTTTTCTAAATGTAGATAGTATTTACAATCAACTTCATATATTGTATATGCCTCAAACAGTAGTGATTTGATTTCAAATTGATTAAATGTTAGATTGGAACAAACTTAAAAAATATTGTATGTACGTTGCAGAAGGTGTCCATTCTTCTGCTAGCTGCAGTTTGCACAGCTCATGCCGGCTATGCCGGTAGTTACGGGGGCGGCGATAGTGGCGCCGGTAGCTACGGTGGCAGTGCTGGAGGCAGCTACGGTGGCAGTGCTGGAGGCAGTTACGGCGGCAGTGCTGGAGGCAGTTACGGTGGCGGACATGATGCCGGTGCCGGTGGCGGACATAGTTTAGATCTTTCTTCCGGTGGCGGCGGCGGTCACGGTGGATATGGCAGCAGTGGCGGTGGTGGTCACAGCCTTGACTTGAGCGGCGGTGGTGGCGGTCATGGACTCGACCTTTCCGGCGGATATGGCGGACACGATTTCTCCTCTCAAGTTGAACACCATCACGTACCCTCTAAGACCATTGAGCACACCAAGCCAGTGCATGTACAGGTCGTGAAGAAAATCGGTGTTCCCGTACCACACGCTGTTGGTGTACCAGTACCACATGTCATCAAAGTACCAGTACCACAGCCCATTCCTATTCATGTATCCGTCCCACATCCAATTCCAGTGCCAATCTACAAGATTGTAACGCAAGAAATCGAAAAGAAAGTTCCATACCATGTTGAAAAAATCGTACCATACCCAGTTGAAAAGCCCTTCAAAATTGAAGTGCCAAAACCCATCCCCGTCCCAGTACCAGTAAGTATTTTTATTTAATTTATTTATTATTTGATTTAAAACAATAATTATAACCGCGATTCAATCTTTAGTCAAGGTATAAAATATTTATTTTGTTTATTTTTAATTAGATGACTAATTGTGGTATTCTAAACAGCAATGTCGCGTAACTGAATGTTTTGTCTTTTTCTATCAAATGAAAAAATTTATTAACTAAAAAAATATAAAACATTTTATTACTTTACATTACTGTTCAGAAAACTACCATAAACTTCAAATAATTTGGCTATTTAAAAAATTATATTAGCATCTCTATTTACATTAATTGAAATCTAATTGTTATTGCAAAAAAATAGATTATATATATATATATATATATATATATATATATATATATATATATATTATATATATTATATATATATACCTATATAATAAATTTTAAAAAATCAAATTACATTAGCTCAATATGTCAAGCATATGGTCTTTTCATATTATTCTTTTTTCAAATATCTAGAATACCGAAAACCGTCATTTTTTTAGATGAATCATCTAAAATATTTAAAAAAGTTACTTGAAGATTGTTTTTTTTTAATACAACTATAAAGTAAAATTATTACCAATTATTTGACAAAAATATTTGTGTATAAATGTACAAATTTAAAGTGTTTCTACTTACTTTAATATTAAAAATAATACTTGAAAGAGTTTGCTACAATTTAGAATTTAAAGATTTCGATTTTTTTTAAATTTTGGTGTTAGAAAATATGTGAAAGATTTATATTATCAATAATTAACACTTGAGAAAGTAGAACATAAATAACGCATTCGTCAAAATATACTACAACTATATTTATTATTTACTCATTAAACAAGTTTTATTGTATACTAAACTTCTTGAAAATATTCGCGTGTTTACATTAAATTCTAGAAATAATTTCAAAGTTATTTGGAATAAAATTATGGCTGAGTAATGGCGCTTATAATTTTCTGGAGAAAGTTCTAAAATTTATTTTACAAACAAGCATGCAATCGTTCTAATCTTAATTGAAATACTTATGTGTATATTTAAAATTAAAATTTTAACTTTCATATAAAAATATTTTATATAGATTTAAATCGGAAATTTTGAAATCACTTGTCGCTGCAAAAAACTGAATTTATTTAAATATAATTTTTTCTTGTAAATAATTGATAGTAGTAGACGGTATAAGATTTAAAATTAGCAATTTTTATTAAATCTATTGACACTATTGTCATGTTACAAATTAAAATGAATTGTTTCTTTTCGCAGGTTTACAAGAACATCTACCATCACGCACCAAAGCACCAAAGCAAATGGCAATAAAATGTAGATAAAAATGGCACCGATGTCAAAGTTCATCGTTCATAATCATCCCATCATCCTCATCACGTCAACCATAGTCGATCGTTTAAAAAACGACGGCAAAAATGGAGACGAGGCGATCAACACTGAATTACGTTGATACTACTTCTTTAAACTATTGTTGATAATGTTATATGTCTAACTCTTGTTATTATTATTTTTGTTATGTTTGTGTGTTTTTTTTATAATAAAGAAAGTTGCCAATTAATCTTTATTATTTTACTCTCACTGAACTCTCGCTGTCGACATCGGTGGCCTACATTCAGGAGTTGTGATCTCCTAATGAAAGTGAACTAATGTTACAATGATTCCATATAACGTAAAAGGTAAAAACCAAATATAATTGCTAGAAACAAAAGTAGATCGTTTTGCGATTATTCTAGACTACTGTAGTTTGCTTGTGGCAGTTATAAGATACAAGATGTTGTTTTCGATTTCTTTTGTTTATTGTAATAACTTAACAACAAAAGTTGTAGTTGTTGGTTGTTAAGTTTAAGCGTGTGAACAAGATGACAGTTACAATTAAG
Source organism: Clivina fossor (assembly GCA_963966155.1). Classification (NCBI taxonomy): domain Eukaryota; kingdom Metazoa; phylum Arthropoda; class Insecta; order Coleoptera; family Carabidae; genus Clivina; species Clivina fossor. The sequence continues at coordinate 5,127,098 of OZ014553.1, read as the reverse complement.
ATAATTTATTTGTTTAGAAATGGGTGCGTTTTGCAATTTCTTGACTTTTATTTATCTGTAAATTTCTCTAGAGATTATAACTGTTGATTTGTAACTAACATGAAAACCAATTAACGTAATTAGTGTAAAATTGCAGTAGTATTTATTATTATTTATTTTTCTTAGAACAGTATAGATTTCTTCCTATATATCTATAATTTCCGTAAATAAGAAACAATAAATGAAAAAATAAAATCAACTAATAAGTTAAACGGAAATTAAACATTGTATGTAATAGTTTCTTTTAATATTTTGTAATAACGTGAAAATATTAGTTATTTGCAATGTTTATTTATTATTAAATAAATATTGATGAGTAATGTTTGTTGACAAATATAGTTTTACAATTTTACAGTTTTACTTATCTCTCTTATTATTAACTGCTGTTAACTCGCAACCTAGTAGAAAACATATAAATTCATAATTGGTTTTGAATAAACCCATAGTAGAAAATAATTTTGCTATACAAGAGCAAATATTAGAAATAACATTTTTTAAATTTAAATTTAAATTAAACTGACAAATTCATGGATACTAATAAGACACAGTATTATTATAGTACTCTTACATTTGTTAGTAGCGTACACATATAATTTTAACCTATATATAGTTAGCCAATGTTTTTATGTGTCTGAGAGATGTAATGCTTGATTGAAAGTATCAAAAAAAATTACTATAACAAAATCATATATACTCCTAGATATATATAGAGATATGTGTAATTTTTTTTTGTGTTACATATATATTTGAAGTTTTTATTTGCTCTATTTCAGATTCGTTCCTATAGAAAAAAAATTGATAATTTTTTTTGGTAATACAGATATCGCCCATGAATATAAACTAGCATAATGCTCGTGCTTTGCTACAGAATTCACTACTTTAGACCTATTTTAACAATTGCAATTTTCGGTCATTTTTTAGTGTTTACGAAGTTCGCCTGGGACTAAAGCTCAATTGCCACATAGAATCTCTCTCAAAAAATGACAAGAGTATTTAGTAAACTTTTATCATTTACAGCACTCGCTTGCGGCTCACGCTGCATTGTTCCATAGTAAAATCTTCCTCAAAAAACCGACTCAACTATCAATAAAAATCTGTTCAAATTATAAGAAAAGAGAGTTTTTGATCAATTTTTATCATTTATAATGTGGATAGATAGATAGAATAACCAATATATGTTTGTTATATTTTTAATATATAATTTATTTTATATCTGGCGATTAATTTCGGCGAACAATGCCATTCTCAATGCCTCCTTAGGTAATGAATAATAAATTTAATGTCTCATTGTAAAATAATGTTTTATAGTTGAATATAATTAAAATTAAAGGAAGAAACAGTAATTCACGTCATATTTGCGTTGCGTCGTAGTTGAAGTCATAGTCGAGTTTATCATTTACTTTTTCATTGTCTTATAGTAAAACTTTCCATGAAGAACGTCTCAATTATTAATAAAATTTCCATCAAAATCTGTTCAGTGGATGCCAAATTATAAACAAATATTTTTTTTTTATTTACATGGTTTGTGTGCGGCTCTCGCAGAGTTATAACCACTTTTGGATTTTTTCCATCATTGTGGTAGTATTACATCGCTATGTTCTAAATTTCAACTTTATAACTCACTTCCAAGTTGTTTAAATTTACATTGTTTTTTATATGTATAGATAAAAGAACTTATATTACAGAAAATATTATCTAATTAAATAAGAAAATCTTAAAATTTAGCCATTGAATTAGAATTGAAAAAAATTATCTGTACAATCATGGGAAACATATAAACTACAAGTATAACAGTTAAAAATGACTAACTAAGTACCATATAAATAAAAAAGTAACACAATCAAAAGTATGCAATATATGTATGATATATAGACAGCCACAGCATATCGAAATGCACATCCGTAGCTTGCATGCAATAGTCAGAAAGAAGTGAACAGAAATTCTTCAGCGCATATAAATACGCTCTTTAATCATCACTAGCGTTTTCTCTGAGCACTGGGCACACGCGATGACACGCACTTTACAAAGTGTCACGACGTTATGGATATATATACTTACACTCACAAATATCCTTAACGTTAGCTCTCGGCTTGGCGGCATGACGCGACGTGCCACGGCACATACATGTGTATCTGCCGTTGTTATGTGGTAAAAAAACTGAGTGTTGGAATCGCGTGTGCGAATGCGTTTAGATGTGTGAACACGGTGTGCGCCCCCGCCGACAGATTTATGAAGTCGCGATGATTTACATTGTATGCAGACCACCACTGTCTCCAACTGACTGTGCTTTAGTATATTTCCCAGTGAGATCAAGTTTAGATACCAACGATAAAAGCTTAATGAAATGTCTTCAATTTTGTTCTTATTCTGATTGGAAAACAATTTAACTTTTATAATAATAAATTTTATTTTACTTTGGATATAAGATATATGACAATATTTTTAGTAAAAAGTGACCAATACATTTTCAATACAAACATTTTAATGTTTTTTTTATTTTAATTTCTGTCTGAAAACTAATTTTATAATTATTTATAAAAATATGTATAATAAATGAAAAATACTTTTAGAAGTCATTATAAAAGAAAAATGCTTTAGGATTTATGAAGTTTTGTTTATTTTAAAACTTAAATTGAAGCTATTTACTAAAAAGAATTAAGAAAACGGAAATTACAAAAGTATAATTTTAATTATTAATTTAATTAATAATTAAAATCACTACTTTGTATAAAAGACTTGGCCCGCACTAAAAATGTTATAATGTACAAAAGATTAATTATTAATTTTGTTTTTGATATGGTAATAAAACATTACAATTATTTTTGAAATCTTTTTTTGTTTATGTGCTATAATCCAGCTCTGTGAGGTATGTACCTAAGTATTTCTTATCAAGAACCGCATAAATAATAAATATATTATTTAACAGAATAGAATAAACACATGAAATGAAGAGTATAATAAAAATAAAAAATTAACACTAATGTTTAGTAAAAATTAGAATGACATTAAAAAGCAGCGACCAGATATAGGTCGCATATCATAGTAATTCACGTTACGTTTCAGCTACGTTTATTCACGGTAGGGTAGGTAATTTAGAATATCATAAATCTATATCTATATGTAACACGAGCATCGAAATGTTCACGTGCATACATCTATGCAGAGTGCAGCGCGCGTACAAGCATCATTAACGCCGCTGTCGAACGGCTGTACGGCGTTCAGATTTATAACCCGTGTATGTATATGTGTGCATTGGCACTAACTCTGACATTGCGCCCGGGTTGATCATGGTGCCCGGTGAAGAGCATGGAGGAGGGGGTGCAGCAGGGTACGGGTAATAAACGATAACGCGGCATTCGTCGATTAAAAATTATGAACCAAAATAATGAACGTTTTCATATATATATGTATACGTACGTGTACATAATGTAATCGCATCCGTTTCCAAAGCTCGTACGCTTCGTAACCGATTATGCAGTTACAACGAATTGCACTTTGTCGCATTTCGTGCTCGGTTGATGGGCTATGATCAGAGATGGATTTGGAAGGTATTGTGTGTGAGTCATTTGATTATAGTCTTGAATTAGTACACTGGCCGGAGTGACAATACTTCCAGTAGTATTTTTTTTTAATACTATTAAAACAAATTGCATGACTATCGACAACTACATATTTATAAAATAATATATAATCACTAATCTATAGAAGGAAGATAATATTGATATTTTCAGTGGTACATTTAACTAAATAATAAAAATTCGTAAATTTTTCTCTTTTGTGTAAAAAGAATATACATTTGTCTGTATGTCTATGTTATTTTCAAATGTATATAACTTCCCTGTTTATATTAAAAACTATGTGAAGTTTGATTTGAATTCTGTTTTTCTGTAAAATTAATTTTTTAGTGTTGTATCACTATTTTGTTGTTCTTATGTGATATATTAATAATTATGTTACTCTACCAATATTTTAAACATAATGGCTGCAATTACAAGCTTAGATTCTGAGTAATTTAGTTAAATTGGTTTTATTAAAGTTGCATTGTTTTAAATCCGACTATTTTTTTTGTATTTATATATTTCTTTTTGATTATTTTTCATACTTTACTTAGACTTATAGCTTGCTATGTATATAATAAAATAAATAAATAGAAAAGGGAGTATCCGAAGAAAAGGTGAATAAATGTACCTACATTTTTAATAATTTATTGATGCGTTTACTGTCACTGCACATATCACATACCGTATTTTTCGGATCATAAGACGCATGGGATAATATGGCGCAATCCAAATTTATGGAACGAATTTTATTTTCACTGGCGTGCTATATTGAGTTTATTAACATATTGGACCAGTAATTGAACTTCTGTAATAGCTTCAATGTATTATAAAAACTCGTATTTTAATGTTAACTTGGGACCATAAGACGTATTCCACTTTTAAGTCAATTTTTCTATGTAAAAAAGTACGTTTTAAAATTGTAAATAAAGTTTGAATTATTTTTAACGTTATACATACAAAACAATGTTAATTTTTGATAAATTGTAAAAGTCACTAAAATTTGCGATACTGAAAACTAATTTTTTTCGGAATGTAGAGAATAAAACATCATTATTTTATTTTATAATCAAAATAAAAAATAATGTTACAAAAAAAAACTAATAACTAATTTAAAAAATCTTTTTTTATTAATAATATTTTATCTCAAAAATATTTTTGTACTCCATATAAAAAATGCATCATTATATATTACAAGAACGGGAAAATTGAAAGTAAGTCAAAATTTTAATATAATAAAATATTAAACTATAAGAAGTTATTTATTGATGTATAAATAGATATTAAAAACTACAATTTTTATAGTTTTTTAACATTAAATCTTATTTTCGAATATATCTATGGTACATTCATAATTTTTATACCTTTTACATCATTTTATCACCATCATCAGTAATTTTAAATCAATAAAAATATTTTTATTACATTTTGGAAATATTTTTAATGAACATACAAAAATATGTGTCCACAAAATTTTTGTTAATTAAAAGAAAATTTACAACCTCGTAGACAACAACACACACACCTAAATATTGTACGGCGTTCCGAACACAGAATCAAGATAACTAAATCAAAATATGTGTGTTTCTGTGATTGTTTATGAAAAAAAGCTAGCGGCTAGTGTCACAGCGTTACTTCGCTTCACTCCGATCCGGCTTAGTTTACCATCATCGGCGAGCGACGAAAAAGACAAAATAGAAGAAGAAACGAAATAAATGCTGGAGACTCGCAATGTTGTGGCGGTGAAACGGCGGCAATTTGCTGGAGCACTATACATTATATACGCCGGCCGTGTATATTCCGGACTCTGCGCATCAAGATCGCAAACGTTGATATGCAAAACAGGCCAGACACATAATTTGAAGTTTCAACTGTTCACATTTTTTTCTCTTGTGTGTGAGAGTGTGTGTGTGTGAGTGTATGCAATGGCCTTCTCGCGCGGATCAAACGCCGTGAATCGAGGATCAACATCTGAACATCGCGGCTGGATCATTAATTACAATAAACAATTAAGTGTCGATCTGCTTGGAAGATAAGCCAGGCAGCCGAGTGACAGTGAAGAAGTTACGATCGGTGCTTGTATACACTTACTTTGCGCGCGGTGCGGGTTTATGCCAACGAGAGCCCGAAACTGCTTTTACTGTGGTGGAGTTAGCGATGCCAGGCGAACATTCGCTTTTTAATAAATCCACATACTATGTATGCGTTCCGTTGATCATTACCTATAGTTATACACATATATATTTCAATGATATCGATCTATTTTTTATCGCGGTAGACTTTTGAGAAAAATTACTGGATTTATATCCGATCGTCATTATATTCGGACATGATTTCAAGCATAAAATATACAAAGTGATTCATGTTAAATGTATTACAAAGTTGAGCTTAATTTATATATTCATAATTGTTAAAATAAAATTAGAATTACATTATTGAACATAATTTTGAATCTAGCAACCATTAAAAGAGAATCTAATCTTGTACTAACACTTTTAAATGATAAAAAGCATTTTGAAGAAATAATATTAATTCTAACAAAGTAAAAATCCTTCACTTATTATAATAAACAATAATAATTACTTAACTTATAATATTTTTTACATTTCCTAATGCATTTTAAGTATATGTATAAATATTTATCTGTTAACCTATCAATGACACAAGCATATCAAATTTCAAGAATCAAACATATTTATTTATAAGGCAATAAATAATAAACCTCGCTTTAAAATTATTATTGCAATTCTTTATTATTCTATACCTATCATATTTTCTTTAAACTCGTAAGAAAGTTCCAATATTTATCTGACTTCATAAATAACGCATTATTATTCGTATAACTGAGAAAATAAATTATTAGGCAAGTGGAGCGAAGTAGAGGAAAAAAATATAATTTATGCATATACATTCACAGAACAACACAGAAAGAAGCAATACTTGTTATGCTGCAGTGTTTATAACATACGTGGTAAAATATATATAAGAATATTATTGCGCACAGAAGGACGTGAGATCCTATGTGTTTGCGTGTGTTTTAGTTAGAAAGAAGTATATTGTCGAGTGTATCTTCCACGTTGAAATTACATAGTACGAAAGAGAAAAGCGACTTCACGATAGAAGAGGATGGTGTTTCTAAGCGACCTGCAAAGTTTTTCTAACTTTTCTTGCGTTCATATCTCACACTATTTTTTAGTAAGCAACAAAAAGAAATTTTAGAATTAATTTTTGACGCTTAACTTTACTTATATTTTATTATAAAATATGCTTAATACTGTTCAAAGGTTGAAGGTTAATTAAATAAATGACACATTTGTAATATACATACATACATACACAATCACGCCATGTACCCAAAAAGGTGTGGCACAAACTCTTTCCATTATCCCGAAATCAGTTTCCTTCAAACAGCCCTATCCAAACAAGCAACTTTAGCTTCATTATCGCACAATACAAATACGATTATTGCTGACGAGCGAGCGATATACTACGAACATAAGATAACAAATCTTAGTTATCTTATAAGTGAAGATTTTGCTATCTCTCAAATTCTGCACATTTTCAATCTAGTCAAACCAATGTTTTTAATTATTTCTCATTAGAAATATAAACCTAAACTGATGAATAATTTGGCTAACGAAAACGTTTTTGCAAAGTTTTTATCTCGGTTAATCAACTTACTCACTCAGTACATTTTAGGTGGAAATATCGTTTGAAGATCATAACTTGAATCAAACAATCAATTCAGTTTAATAGAACTTAATGAATTTCCATACTATTTTAAGTACTAATATTTGTTTTAATTATAAAATCAATTCTAAATAACTAATTCCAATAATACGCTTTATTGATTATATTCTATTTTAGAATCTTATTTTTTTTTTTATAAAAAATCGTATTATTTGCAATTATTTTACTGTTTTCTCGTAGGTGCAACATATACCTAGAATTAATAATCAAATTAATTTTTTTTATTGAATTATTAATGTCACTTATATTTACTAATTTCAGAAATAATTATCTGTATTAAATATTTTTTTAAAACGTACAAAAATATTTGTTTTATTTTTTTGGAAGCACTTCAAATTTCGGAATTGTGTGAAATAAGTAATATTTTCTCTGGAGGTTATTATTTACCTATACATTATTGTTTAACATAAAATATAAAAACTTTCTAACCTAATATCACCGCCAAACATTGATTTTGAACATTGTCCGTAAAAACAAGAATAGAAGAGCTAAAACTAAAGCATGGAAAGAGGAATAAAAGCGAGATAGTTGGTGTAGGGTGTATGAGTGAGTGAGTGAGTGAACGAACCGGGACGTTTCGTGATTTACACGAACCAATTATAATGGCAGAGCGACGGCTGGGACGGGATGTGCGGGACTGGCGCGCAATATCCGCATACCGACCGGCTTTCGAACGGAGGAACGAAGGGGGTAGTCGACACGGCACCGGAATCCGACGGCGACGACAGCCGGGCGAAGCGTGCGCGGCGGGGTGGCGTCGTACCCGATATTGCTCCAGCTCTAGGGGTGTCTCGTTGATAACTCGGCCTTCCGAAACTCACTCCGTGCGCTGGAATGTCGTTAACTCGTAGACCAAAAATAACAACGTGTCTGCAAACACGCGCGATTATTTATAACGTTTGACGCACCCCCGCCACCCATTCTACCATACACGTATACACAGCCAGCCAGCCAGCCAGCCCCTTTGACAAACTTTCTGCGCTTGTTCGCGCAGCCCTTGTCTTTATCCACTCTCTGTCATCAGACAGACGCAAGGCTAAGATATCGCAAGAATGCATACGGATCTATCTGCATACATATTACATAGACGATAACATGTATATGCATATATATAAACTAGTTTATTTTGAATGGTGCACGGTACTTTGTTCAACTTGATGTGTTGTTACCAATAAAAATATACATATATATGTGTTGCGCACCTATTTTGTTTGCAATTTCTGATCTTGTAATGGTAAATTTAGAATAAAATAATACAAAATCTTAAAAATAAACAAATATTTTTAATTTTCTTCTTATTATAGTAGAACTAGTATAAAACCTAGAAAGAAAAAAATATAGAAAAATAGGCTTGTTTAAACTACATTTATCATTAACAATCAATGCAATCGTTGGTTTGAAAATTTTATGTTTCAACACAAAAATCGTTGTTGACGATTTTGTTAAAAACCGAAAAGCCTAGTTATCTGATTTTTCTCGCTGAAATCTGAAGATTTTGATATTCTGAATTGGATAGTGCAATTAGTAATTTGAAAGCTATATAATTGAACACAGAAACTGTTTTTGAAAGTTTTGTTAAAAAATCGAAATATTTATTAGGTTCCCTAGTTGACTGATTTTTTCACAAAAAACAGAAATTTATAGATTTTGATGCGATGAATTCGATGGTGCGATCTTCGGATTGAAAACTGAAAGTTTCAAGAAAAAATCAATTTTGAAAATTTTGTCCAAAAATCGAAGAAAAAGTAATTAATAAATTATTAATAAAAAGAAGCAAAATTTAATTTAAATCAGTGCTTTTACACTGTTTGATTGACTTTTCTGTGTAAATTTGTATTGCTTCTCTTATTAATCTACTATTAATATTGTTCGGTCTTCTTTCAACTAATAACTTATAAAAAATTTTATCTATCTATTTTTTACCTAGTAACTTGAGTCTATGTATTTTTTCCTGATGATGATATATACAAAACTTAATGGTAAAGCTTTTTTGTTGTATGTTTGAAATAAACAATGAGATAAATACTAATTTTTTTTATAAAAATCATTAATTGGATGAAACATTGTTAATTATCTTCAATTAATTACGCAATTAAATTGTTAATTGTTTTCAAATTTATTTTATTTAATATTGTTATTAATATGATACATTTATGCTTAAATTAAAATTACATTTTTTTTTTGAAAGATCATCCTAACATCAAAGAAAAAATCTTTATTTGTATCAAAAACAATCACATCTTAACAGTACTCAAAAGCGGAATTAACATATGTAACGAACATGAAAGCAAGCATTAAAACACAGTTGAGAAATCAACCTGTCCTGGATGTTCATTTGTCAGCGCAGCCCAAAGGTACACTACATTCAAACGGAACAAGGGGGCGTTAGGTGTGCAAAATCATCACAAAGGAAACGGGCAAAGCGTGATTAGCGCGAAACGAGCCGCGGACAATTTAATTAACGGCGATGCGCGACCGTTAAAAGGATGTTACGTTACGCATCGGGCTACTGCTGACCGCGCCACACCACGACAACAACAAACGACCACAAAACGTACATCAACGACATCAAACGCCGTTCCTCTGCCCAATGAACTGGACTTGAAAAGGCGGAAAACGGACACTGATTGTGGTCAGCAAGAGTTAGAAATGTCGCTCCCGGCTGCAAATCTGTTCATGATTATAAAATTTTATTGTCGTCGGATTGTTACACGGTAGACAAGAGAATTTATTTGTTTCTTGTGAAAATATGGGCTAACGTTTGTTTATAAATATATGTTTCATTTTACTGCTATTGGACAAAACTGCAAAAATTGTAATGCAGTTATAAGTTCTTTGTAAAGAGATCTATCAACTATATATGTATAAGCAAACGGTAGCAGATTAAATGGGTGCTGAGTAAACTGCAGTCAAAGAAATGTTATAGATTTTAATAACTTTTTTCAAGACGTGCATCTATTGATGTGATGGATGAGCCATATTCGTATTCTTAAAACAAGATTACAAGTATATGATTAAACCCATATATTTGATATCACTTTGATATCACAGAATACTAAAAAATAGGAATAAAAATTTCATATATTTTCACCAACAGTTCGAAAGCAGCACTGTTCAAAAATTAAATTTTATAACTTTTATGCATAAAAAGAAATCTATTCTATGATGTACGTTTAGTACGTTGAAACGTAGATTATTAATAAAAATTAATACAGAACTATATCCTTAAACCGTTTTATTTTATGTACTACTTGTCTTTGAAAATTTAAAAAAATATCTAAATGTATTTTGTTTTTTATTACTTCTTGTTAAATTTAGATATAAAGTAAATATTTTGTTAATATATATATATCTAAATAATCTAACTACATGTTTTATATAATTATTTATAAAATAAAACTCGAGAAAAAAATATTATATATTGCAAGTTCAGTTTTCTATTAATTTATGCTAAACTTTCTCATTACTTATTCAATGAATTAATAAACAGAAAACTACATCTATAAAGACAAATACAAATGGCTACAAATAATTCACTAAAATTTCATACATAATAATTAACTTATTGATCACCTGTATCAGATACGATTCACTCATTTAACACTTGAAATTTTTCTTCGAACAAACATGGATGCTATTAATTCTAGACATTCACATTAATTTCATTAGAATCTTTCGAAAAAAAAAACCACAGACAGCTGGTGAATAATTATCCGTTGAAGACGGCGCCCACATAATCACCGAGAGTCAGCGTGCTAAATTTGGCAATTGAGCAAAAATCGAAAGAAATTGTGCGTTATATGTCACACACTATGCGGGTGTTATCCATCAGATAAAAGATTTGTCTTAGTGTTTCAGTTTTATTCGCATTAAACAGGTGTATAATCGAACAATTGATATGTTACGATATTGATGTATTTTATAAAATAATTACGAAGGAGTTACCAATAACTGACAATGAGTCGAACTGTAAATGGATTATTGAAAATGGTTGAAATGAATATTTGTTAGGTTAGGAAATGCATTAAATGTACCTGCATGTTGACTTTGATGATCAGTATCTGGCATGTAAATGGTGTACATGTCAAAGTTATGACACTGTTAAATTGTATTACATGTATATTTCATGTGCATTTTGTATAAGTGCACGTCATTTCCTTTCTGTGTTCGGTTTTATTTTTACGAATACAATCTGTTGTTAATGTTTAACTTACATGTTTTCATATCAATTTCGATTTGGCAAATAATCAAATACGATATATATATATATATATAAATATATAGGGCCGTATCAAAATAATGTTACTTCCGTGCTTTTCATATAGTGTACTTACTTTTTTTTAAAAAGTGTTCTTTTTTTAAGAGAAACTGTTCTTTCTAGAAAGTGATCTTTTTACAGAAAATCTTTGTTTTTCTAATTAAAATGAAGTTTATTTTGCTTTTGTATAAATGAACATTGAATTATTCAATTTGAAATCTTCTATTCTTATAAAATTTAAATTTATGATATGAATTATAATCAACAATTTAGCATTTAGCTTAAAAAAATTAATAAAAGCTCTAGTGTCAGTTTTGACCATATTGGTTAAATTTGCAATGTTATTTTAAATAAAAAAAATGTTACTTAAATATCTATAATTAAAAAGAAAATATGTTTTTATTTTTATTTTTGTAAAAGCGATTTTTTAATTTTAACATACGGACAAATACGGACTAAAAGTAGTTGTGTAGAGTTTGGCATGGTGTATGATTGTATGTAACATCATCAAAATAAAGAGTATATATAAAAAAAAATAATATGACTTTTTTATGACGAATCTAAACTTAGTGGCTAGTATTACAAGCTTGGGTTTTCAGTGGTTTATTTCAACTGTTTAGTTTTGCTGTTACGATGGTTATGTTATTTTAAAATCCCTATTGTTTAAAATTGAGCTTGCAGTACAAGCCACTATTTATATATATATATATATATATATATATATATATATATATATATATATATACCAAATTACGGAGTAGAAATTGTCTTTGAGGATGTCATCTATGATGCATGGTGAAACGTCTGCGATGAAGATAGATCGACCATACCAACCCAGAAAATTATATAAATTTAATTTAATTCCGGCTGTGAAAGCTTGAAAATTACTATTGCATTGTAAATTAATTTTTGGCAATTTCAAATTACCGAAGTAAAATAATTTTTTTTTTTTTTAAATAAATAAATATAAAATTTCAATAAAACATAGCACCAGAGAGTGAGAGAAGAGAAAACAAATAACGCAACATAATATGAAGGGTCATGGCATCATGGGACTGAAAAGTGTATCTATGTTGGGCCATTTATCAAAGGGCCCAAAGGCGTGCTAGCCGTTAGAAGGTATAGGTTAGAACCGCAAGTGTAAGGTCGCACATAATTTTCATTTTGCAAAACAAGTCATGCAAATTGCTCGCGTTGTTCTGTTTCCCAAAACTCTGAATCCGATCCTCGCATAATTCTTGCACTGCCACCCGGCGAATATTCGCGAAATTCACACACACACACACATAAACACATTTGTAAATGTATAGATATGTAGACGCAGAGGGAGACAGCAAAGAGATGTACACAAATACGGTTTATTCAAAAAGTAATCGGACAAAATTATTATATATTATCAAATAAAAAATAATAATAACTTTGAATTTTTAAAATTTTATTATGCAATTAAGTATTTCATATTTTTCTTAAAGCTTGAAAAAAACATATTTTGAATAAAATATTTACTAAAAAATTTTGCTACCATGTGATAACAAAACATAAGAAACTTGCTGTTATAATATCTTGTCTTTAACTATTAACTTATACTGTCAATTGTAAACAAAAATGTATTCTAAGTGGTATTTATAAGAACATTTATTTTATATAAACATAATTTTGATCACTTTAAATGATTTCTAAAATAAAAATGAAACGTTTGAATTAAATTGAAATGTACTAGTAAATTGTATGCTTATTCTCCACCGTAAATCCAATTTTCTTACAAAACTTACTTTATGTCTCACAAAACCCTTATTTTTTCAATATTTATTAGAAAAATTTATCATAAAAAAAATTAAGTATTTTGTATTTAGTATTGAGTTTGTAATTCAGTTTTTAGAACAGGAAAGAATTGGTTTATTCTTATTTTGGTTTATTACATTAAGTTTTTTTAAAAATACATTATATGCACTAGTATTGCTAGAACAATCAAAATTTTTTATTAAAAAAAAAAACGAAAATTATTTTTTAAAATTTTGTTTAAACCAAAATTGATTTTGTTTAGTTGACAAAAATTATTTTATTTCATTAAATGAAAAATTTCGAAAAAAAATAAGTTTTCTAATTTATACATAAATTTAAGAGACCGTACAGAATCGGAACATTTCAGAATATATTATATTATTTTCCACTGAAATTATTTACGCATAAAGAAAACATTAAATAAATTTAATTGATGAATTATTACTTCAAAATATCAGTGTTTCAGTCTAGAATCTTTTTAGACAAAACATTGTGTATAGAAACAAATGCAAAATACAGAAGAACAAACGAAATGGTATCACAGAAGCGTTTTATGGCAGACAGCAAAATTCCCATCCTCTATTCTCTGTTTCAAAACCCACAATAACATGGTTTTGAACGTATGTTTTAAAATAACGCTGATCCCACACATACATTTATATATGTACGTATATCTACAGAAACATATGTGAAATTTCTAACTGGAATTTATCAAAAATCTGCTGAAAATTTTATTAAATTTAGCTATATTGAACTGAAATGATAATTCTACAATTTTTATTGTTTTTTTTTGTTATTATTATTTTTATCATTATTGTGAAACCATAAAAAAATACAAATATAATAATACATATAATAAATAAAATAATGACATAACTATTAATATTAATAATTATTCTCTAGATTTGTAAAAATATTTCAATGTAATATATATCATTAGAATTATTTATAAATAAAATAAAAAAACTTAAGGATTAAATTCTGTTAATACTTTATTTATAAATCAACCTTTCGATATACTCTACGTATATCACCATCAGGAAAAAAATGTACAAATGACATACATAATAAATAAACAAACAAGGCACAGAAACAAAGTAACTAAATTAAAAAAAAATTATAAATTATTTTTGTTTTTCTAAAAAATAAGTTTTAATAAGTACATATTAAATATTGAAAGTAAAAAATAATGTTAATAAATACTTGCATATTTTAATAGAAAATTACAGTTATTTATTCATAAATTTTAAATTTATAGTCATTAAAAATAATTTTCTAATTTTCTAATATAACATTAATGTATTTTACGTCAATAAAATCGCAGTATAATTATTTTACAATCTAATAAAATTGCAATTAATAAAATTGATTAAAAAAATCAGAAAGTAATAAATATTAAAGAAATATGAAATAAATATTATTTCTCTATTATAAAAATTATTATTAAAATCATAGAATAAAAATGAACGATAATATATAATTAATACATTTATGTGACACTGAGGGTTAGTTGTATATCTATCAGATAGTGCCTAAAAGATTGTTAATTTGGTAATGACTTATTTATGCAGACAACTAGATTGTCAACTGTCTTTGACAACTAAACAGATAACTTATAAAATGTTGAACAATATTATATACAACCGGCCTAAATTTTAAATTTAATAATTACATAAACTAAATGAATAATCATGTATTTTTTTTTACAGAAGTTACTATAAATTAATTATTATACATATTCCTTACTGACTAAGTAAGGTAAAAGTATTTATATATTTATTATTTACAGTAAGTAAAAATACCTAACTTAAACAGTTTTTTATTAAAAATAGTTTGTTTGCAGTTGCAGAAAAAAGAAAAACAATCTAAAATTGCCTTATTCCAGTATTGTAGAATATATAATTTATATATGTTTTAATAGCTTTTTGTAAAATCATATATAAACGTAATTTTTAATTTGTGATTAACGATATAAAATTAACATAAAAGATTCTAAAAATACATAATTTATGTTATTACTTTAATTAAATGTTTAGTTACAATAATTTTACATAAAATTTAGTTGAGTAATTGCCATATTATTGGCATATTTTAAAAAAAATATAAAATTATATGTTTCATAAAACTGAAAATATTTATGGCTGTTTCTTACTAAGTAAGTAATCAACTAAAATATAAAAAAGTTTTATATGTAAATAATTGTATAAAAATAAATTTTTGTACATTAAAATAATATGTTACTTTTACGAAAACTATAATATAAAAATTAAATGAAATACTAAAAAAATCTTTCAGAACTTATTATATTAGAATCCTTCGATGATATCTTTGTAATTTGGTCTCATGAACGAGACAATTTAAATATTTTTCTAAATCATTTTCTAAATCATATTCGGTTTGCCATGGAAGTAGAAGAAAATGGTTTCTTGCACACAGAATGTGCAACCGAAATTTTAAATTCTGCAGTGGTAACTATATATTCGTGCAGTTGATATTTTATTTTTGACAAAAATTGGTAATTTTTCATAATATAAATAATTAATACAATATTATGGGTCTTTGTTTAGTTAACTTCTCTCTGTATTATATATATATATATATATATATATATATATATATATATATATATATATATATATATAATTATTTAAGAAAATAATGAATACAAAAAAATATGTCAAAATAATCACTTTATTAAAATACTTTGTAAAAAAAATATAGCTTATAGCACTTCAGCAACGCCAACCATTTTAGCTAGTATAATAAAATTACAATTTCTTCAACATTTCCGATAACAATATAAATATAGTAGTAATAAAATTTATAGCAAAACTTACGTCAATCTATTTTCTATCACAATAATGTGACACGGACAATCACTTGACCACATCAATAAAATATCGTTCCGGTACCGACCGGACAATAAATGAAGAAATACATTTGATCAGAACGAAGCGATTCGGCAATTTATTTAAATGTAAACGGACTCTTCGCGTTGCTTTTTTTCCCTCAGAAAAATTAGATCAATTCTTCGGGAACTGGACAATGTCGGCATCCCATCCAACCATCCGCCAATAAATATTTCTATTGTAACCGTGACTTTTCCCTGTCTCATAAATAACGCAACAGACAGACGGAATACTTGACGGGGATGGGAGGAAACCTTAGCTGGGGCCCATAAATCCCCGTTTTATCCATAATATTGAAGTTAATGGGTACAGTTTGCTCGAAGGTGTTTATTTAAGGTGTAACAGCTATTATCGAAATGAAGAATCATATTAACACGCACGCATAGATACAACATCGAGGCTAATGTATTTGTTCTATCGATGTAATGAAATGTTGAGCTTTTTGTTGATTGCTTCAAATGTATGCGCATTTTCCGATTAAAATTTATGCGATGAAAACATGATTTTCTTATAGTGTATCGATAGTTTCTAAAAATAAAATTGTAATTTACATTCTACTAATACTTGTATGCTGTACTATATTACGAGAACAATACATACAAATTATTCTGAGCTTTTAACCAATTTCAAGACTAATTGTAAGCTAAACAACAATAAATTAAAATTATAGAAAAAAATTTAAAAAGTTTTTGGAATTATACATACATATACAATCTCGCCATGTACCCAAAAGGATGTGGCATAAACTCTTTCCACTATCCCGAAATTAGTGTCCTTCAAATAATTATAATTTAAATTATAATTATAATTAAATTGTCAACATAATTACGCATTTATGTAAATTTTAAGTTACTAATTAGCAAATTAACTAAAATAAAATTTGAAAAAGAGCTTGATTTCATATGCAGTGTGTTCAAAGTATTAAAATAATTAAAAATAATACGTATAGACAGAACAATAGAACTTGTATAATACATATATGTAAAATATACTAATACAACATAAACATAAGTAAGCGTTTCTTAACAGAAATACGAGTAAATATCACTTTAATGCAAGCTTAAACTTTAAGTCAGTTTCTGTAGATGATTGCTTAACTCTATATTTAACTCGAAATTTAAATTAATTTTATTATGAAACAAATTTTCATATTTAATCTCGAATTAATCAGATTAGCTCGACTTAAATGTTAATTCGTGTTTATGAAATCGAACATTAAATAGTAAATTTTGATCTATTACGTAATTTGTTCTGCGAGTATTATGGAAATTATGGCGTTCCATAAAAAAAGCTAATCAAAAAAATTAGACTACAAATCTAAATCTAGCGTTTGGTTTCAAATTGATGTTTACGTCTACTAAAAATTATTATGTGATACTATTAAAATGTTTACAAAATCATAAAATGGTTTGCAAAAGTTTGAAAAACAAATCTTAAATTAGTTGTCTGATTTTTTTGTACTTTTGTTTACATTTACTGAATTTAGCGTTTTAAAGTGATTTCACTGAAAGCAACCTTTAAACGGCAATAAATTCCAATTTTGATTGTTTTCAGCAGTTAAAATTCAATTTCTGTGTGTTGCTTGAATACAATTGACATATTACCATCATATTGTATGGAAAAAATTGCAATTACAGTTGTAGAAAGAAGTTTCTGGTACAAAGACTATGGTATACTATTTTATTGACAAAATATGAATCAGTACTAGCCCAAAAATTGTAGCTTGTTAAATTTTTAAAAAATAATAGAAATAAATGAAAAAAATTTGTATCTTTGTTTGTACTTGCCATTTGCCAACTATGTTATAGTATTAAATATTTCACATTTTTACTGACCGTTATGTCATATATGAAAAGGGAAGTATTGTAATCATACCAAATTTGATATTTAGAGATTTTTACAGATAAGCACGAATTAGGCTCGTAGTAACACGAATTAACTGTTTTTAGCATAATATCCGTCTGTCGATGTGTTTGTCTGTTTGTCGGTCTATAGACACGTGTAGAGCAAATTCATCTGAACGGAATCTTATAAAATTTCAAATTGAGGTAAATATCTCAATTTTTGGTAAATATATGCCAACCGAAAGTGGTAATTTACTGATGTCACTTTCGAATTTATGTATTTTAAAAATATTTCGGAAACAAATTTATATTTAAAAAAATTAATTTAACAAAAGTTACTAAACAAGTTATAACTAACAACTTTTATTTTAGACATTTTTCGATATGGCTAAATACAAGACGGTCGGTCCTGTGACGGCCACAGCAGAATTTTTATCTGGAAATCACAATTTTTTTATGAGATATATCATGAATGTTGATAAAGCTAAAGTTGCTTGTCTGGCTAGGTACATAAATTATCTATATTATAGTAAAGTACAACCACGTACACCACACAAGAAGATAAGTGAAATAAAATAATCAAGTTCAAATTGTAAATTATTTCTTAATTTTTTTTCAAAGTAATATTTATATAAAGACAAAACATTTATAAACAAAACGCGCAGAATATGTATAAAAAAATAGTTTTTTAAATAAAAAAACGTAATTTAATTTTTAACTTCTCAAATAAAACACGTTTTGTACGCCACTGTCTGGGTATGGTAAATTTCCAATGACAAATTTGTCCGTTTTGCTGCATCGCCACCGAAGAGCTGGGCCACATTTCACCCACGCAAATTTTCCAGCTGTCCGCGAACATTTTTCTACATCGAGTTGTGCGGTATCGCGACTGTTGTTTTATGAACAACATACACATATTCACGTACAAAAGTTACATAGCGCGTACATCGGACTGTTTATATCATGTACGGATATACACACATATAACAACAAAAACATCGACACGGACATGGAAAAGCATGCTAAACTCGTCAACTAACGCACTTCATTTTATTATATGACTAATTCCAGAAACACACAAAAATCTCGTATTATTAAATTAGAATAATTTTATGCTTTTTTCACGTTGAACATAAAGTTTAGTTTTTGTTGCTATTATTATACATGTAAATTTTTAAACATATACTTTGTTATATAAAAATTTTAAAATAACAAATATATTTTTCTGCTTTTGCTAAATAATGTATTCATTATGTATGCGTTTCTGTATTAGTAACGTTATTCATTAGTAAATTTTTGAATCATGACTCAACATTTTTTTGATTTATTAAAATTGTGTCTGTTTTTCAATAGTTATTGACCAATCACAACAGTAAAGTTACTTATTAAGTACTTTATATAATAATTTGACAATATTTAACTCGAGAAAATATATTTTATTATCTATTTTTATCAAAAAGAAAAAATATACACACTGCAAGACATTTCTTATCAAATTGCAAAATTTCATATTAATATTTTAATTTATAAATTTTTATAGGAGATTTCAACCCGCATTCAAAACATGTATATGTAATATGCAAATTTAGAAAACATATATTTTAAAGTTTATATTATATTTTATTTTAAAAAAATATAATTTAATAACTACTTGCATAACTAAAGTATTACTATATTAATTTATCAAAAAAGGTTTGATATTAATAATACATAAAATAACAATTACTGTAACATAAAATGTATGCAAAATAAAATATTATTTTCATAAATTTGCAGTAGCACAATTTATAAGAAATAATATTCTATTAGTATTCATCTTTACTGTATAATATCAACTATTAGATATTTATGAAATGTATTATGTATACCTACACAATTTATATATCTGTATACACAGTCTTCAATGATTATTTTTACAACATATTGTCGTAGGGTGGTTCAACATGATTGGTTACCGCCCGCATACACCATTATAGCAAACACATCTATGCTATTGCTATTTCCTGATGTTTATACCTATGTATGTATGTATGTGTACAAATAAGCATACAGGGCCGGCCACTGACAGACTGACTGTAACACTTGTAAAAGATAAATAAAACAAAAATTTTGATAAACTTAATTATGTCATTTAAAAAAAAAAATTTGGAATTTTAAAATAATCTACTCACATTTTAAATAATTTTTTGTTAAATATAAAATTATGAAATTTAAATTCTGATTTTAGCAACCGTTATTAACAACCACTGTAACAAATTCAAGTAAGCAACCAGGTTAACAACCGCTAGACGGCAGATAATACATTTTTGTCGCTAGTGACAAAAAAAAAAGAAATTGCTTCAATATGATAACATTTTAATATTTATAAAACTTTTCCAAATAACTTTGAAACCATTTTCATTCTTAACTATAGTGTCCAGAATTTCGAATAAGCAGTATTGAAAAAAGAATATATTAGTTATTAAAATAACACGGCTATAAATTATATTTCTGTATTAATTTTTATTAATAATCGACGTTTCAACTTACTCAACGTACATCTTTATCCGAAAAAAAATGATGCAAATGACATATGAAGATGTACGTTGAGTACGGCACAACGTCGATTATTAATAAAAATTAGTACAGAATTACAACCTATAGCCATTTTATTTTAATATAATAAGTTCTGAAAAATGTTTACTATGTTATATTAGTTTTATATATATATATATATATATATATATATATATATATATATATATATATGTTTGAATTTATAAAACGATATATCGAAAGGTAGAAATAATTTCTAGTACAGTACGTAATACTAATTGTAAGATAAAAAATAAGTGAACATGTATTTAGTATGCAATTTTTAAATACAATAATTAATCTATAAAATCGAATATCATTTTGCATTGCTTGTCTTACTTTCATCTTTAGTTTCAAGGTGGTAGTATTTATAAAATTTATATATTTCAGCAATTATTGTTGATACTTTATTTTTTTTTAATTTGTCAACTGCACTATAGAAAAATCTATTCTTTTCGAAGTTGCGCTATGTAATGTATTTTTGCAGTTTTATGATGCTCAAAATTAGTTATTTTCGTAGTTTTAATTCACAAGTTAAGTGTCAAATATTTATCAGACTTCTTTAAGGTCCCAAAAAAAATATTTGTATATGAAGAAAGCCGGCCCTGTGCTCATGCAAAAATACCGGGTGCGCGCAATTAAGTAAAATAACATACGCTCCACATGGTACAGAATAAAACCTCACCTTGACATCGCATATAGTATTCTTTTAATTGCACGGTTGTTTACTGCAAATTCTTGCAAATAAGTGAGCGACTGAGCTGAGCTGAATGAGAAATAAAAAATAAATAAAGCGAGAGAAGACAAAAAGGGAAAAAAGAGAGAAAAAGAAGTGAAAAGGTGGAGGAAAAAAGAAGAAATGGACGAAGAAAGCGAGAGTTGGTAATGGGCAGCGTGGCTGGACAGCGGTCGTAAATCGTAATTGTTAGTGGACAATCGTGGAAGCAGGCGGCTTTGTGCATTCTACGCGGGATGGAACGATGGTCGCTAGAGGGCAGGATTTCAAGCGACGAAGGATGAGGTACATACGTTCGCTGCTGCTGCTGTGTACTGTTGCTAGGAAAGACAATCAGTGGCGCACTGTCAATACTATCAACGTCATATATCTCAACGTTATTATATTGTATATATTTATAAATAATTGTTTATTGTAGAAGATGATATTTTCAGTCGTGCTTCATACATTAATTATATTTTCTTATTACTAATGAAGTACTATTAAAAGAAACATATAAATATAATTTAAATAATTTTATTATTTGGATATAAATAATGCTCGATATATTATTATTTATAACTTTTACTTAATTATTAAATGGAACTTGATTAATGAGTCAAGTATAGTGGTATGAGTATAGTAAAACTTCAACCTGACAGTCTCATTTCATTTATAAAAAAATTTAATTCCCAAATTAATTCCATTTAAAAATAATATTATTCAATTTTATTTTATTATATTTTCGCATTAATTACTTTAAAATGCAAGTTCCAATTCACTATTTTCATTAATTTTCCTTTTTTTTTCAGAATAAAATATATAAATATAATATTTCGTGTTCATAATTCATTCAAAAAATATTTTTTAAAAGTAATATCAACAATTGCAAAGTGTTTTAATTATAATTAGATTAAGTTTCTGCAATATTCATAAAACTTTTTATTAAATATAACTAATTACTAAATAACAAATTCAGGGATTCAACACACTATTTAATAAGTTTTAAAAAGTGTAACATGACATTCTATTTTATAAATTTCCAAACTGTTATACCAAATGTTGAACGATTTGTTATATTTCGTATAAATTTTTATGAACACTTCAGTGAAAAAATCTTTACAAAGTAATTTCATATCTGTAAGTTAAATAAAGATTGTAGTGACAAAGTGCCATTCGTTCTAAATTGTTATAATATATCGTTAATACAGTTTATACAATTAATTTAAGAATGTTTTTTTAACATTGTAAAAAATCTTTCAGAACTCATTATATTAAAATAAACCGACTTTTTGTTGCAATTCTGTATTAATATTTATTAATAATCGACGTTTCGACGTACTCAAAGTGCATCTCCATCAGGAAAAATGATACAAATGATATTTAGATGAAAGCACTGATTTGAATGAAATTTGACTTCCTTTAATTAAAAATTTATACATTCTACAAAATAGTCACTTATTTTGTTACTTTGTTTTTATGTTCTGTTTATTTACTGTAACTATCATTTATATCGGTTTTCATGATGAAGTACGTTAAGTACATTAAGTACATTGAAACATTGATTATTAATAAATATTAATACAGAACTACAACTTAAATCCGTTTTATTTAATAGTTGTTTAAATAACCAAAGTAAAGAAGGTGACATATTTGAAAGAAGAGATGATTACAAAAATATTGAAAGTGCATTTAGAAACAAAATATTAAAAAAATATTCAACGAATATGTAGAGCTCAAATCCTGGTTAGGTCAAAACATTTTTCCAAATTTATTAAATTTTCTAATTTTATATATATATATATATATATATATATATATATATATATATATATATATATAATTCATTAATCTGGTTAGTTGATAGATATATCATTTAAATACAGTTAATACTCAAATACAATCATAAAGGAATAATCTGAAAATGAAAAAATCTTATCGCCTCAACCTGGGATCGAACCAGGTTGAGGCGATAAGATTTTTTCATTTTCAGATTATTCCTTTATGATTGTATTTGAGTATATATATATATATATATATATATATATATATATATATATATATATATATATTAGTTCACTGCAATTAAGTGGAAATTAAAATATTTATAAAACTCTTAGTGTCATCGCAGAAAATATTGCTCCAACAAAAATAATTATAATAAGATATTTTATACAGAATTACGAAAAAAAATTATCTTTTTTATGTCATTTTCACATTGACGATATGATATATTCTAAAATATCATTTCAATGTAGAGTCACATTTAATGTAAATAAAGTTACTTGAAGTGTTACGCCACTGTAAGGGATGGTTCCAACACTTGTCCACACCGAATAATCCTATCTAGAAGGCAAACGTATCGTAAATACGTCGCATCGCAACCAAGAGAACGGAGCACCGCACCGCGTTCTGAATTCAAAAGGACAACGGCGTTGTTCGAGCACCCATCCACGTCTACGTCCACATCTTACATCTCCAATGTTCCACACACATCGTGCCACGGCGCACACACAAATACATTCATAGAAGGACGAACGGATAAAGAGCAGTTGGACGAGCGGCCAAGAAAACGACGAAGACGAAGCGATCGGCCATTGTTAAAAGCAACGCTGATAAATTTATAGCGCGGTGGCCGAGAAAAGAGGTCGATGGAATGGAGGGACTCTTTAATAAAGTGTGCAGCAACCACTAGATCATCTTTTGCTCTCTGCCGCACAGGCCACAATGGATAAAAGAGTATATGCGTTGTGCGTGGACTTACTATATGCTATGGTGTTCCATCATTGGATTTATGTCGATCTCTAAGCGGATATATACTCAATAGAATTACTATATAATTGTTATGTGAGAAACTCGAAAATGAGTTATAAAGTTTACAGCAAAATATGTGAACAATATTAATAAAATATATTTTAAAGTTAACAAACAATATATATTTTTATTTGAATTCTCTTGGTGTATATGTAAATTTTTTTTATTTTTGCATTAAACACCATTAATTTTATTTTTATTTATCTAATTAAACATTAGACAATCTTACATGAAGGAAAAATGCATTGGCTTTGCCGGGGTTTAAACAATATATATTAAAATTACTAAATTTATGTTTTTTTTTTATAAATTTGAAAACAATAAAGGCTAAAAAAATATAATCATCATTTTAAAAAAAATCTATTTCAAAAGTGGTTACAAATACATTTCTGAAATAAAGAAATAAAATGATAATAATAATTTATTCTTATTGATAAAACAGTATATTATAAATAAAAATTTTAAGTTTGTGAATGCTATAGAATTTTAACAAATATAGTAATATATATTAATATCATCTAACAACGTGATTAAGTTGTAAACTGACCAATCGATTACGCTTTTTAAAAACAACTGATAAACTAATTACCAAGTTAAGCAGTAATTCTATTTACAACGTTTTATGCAATTGGTTTTTTAAATATTTTCATCATTGTTAATTTTTTTGATTTTCAGTGCATTACCAGTGAAATATTCAAAATTAGCAAAAATTGTTAAGAAAAAAATATATATGTATAATATCAATTTAAAATATTTTTGTCAAATATTCTAAATTGTTTGGACATTTATATTATTAATTAAAATAATTGAAATTTAATTTTAAATTTATATTAATTCAAATTCGAATTGTTATATTTTTAATTTAAATAATATATAATACAATTTTTTTAATATGAAAAAATAGATATTCGTATAAATCATTGTATTAGCAATAATAACCCTTAATTAAAAATGTACCATTTTAATCAAAAATCCTCAAAACTAGCTATTATAATTTATTTGCTTATTGTTGAAGAAAAAAAAGCTCTCAACGAAAAACCCATGAATTTATAATGAAATTTCTGACAGAATGGGCTGTCCATCTGTAAGATATCCAATAAATTTTAACATTCTTCTGTGAAAGCTATCTTTTTAAAAGGGCACATTTCTGAATAGCATCGTCGGAAATTCTAAAAGCCTACAAACCGGGTCGATTAGGGTCGTTTCCTAAGAGGTAAAATTTACACCAGTGACCTAATGGGATCGAAACTAGAGAATTCTAACACAAACTACACTAGTCGAGCAGAGTCCAATTCATTCCGAAGATGTGAAATTAACAAATTTGTAGCCGGGGATAATTTTGCGTGTAATTAACTGGGCGAAAGTGTAACCGCGCGCGAGCTCCAAACCGTAGCGCCCATAAATAACATCGAGGGAGCAGCGCGCAGAGTCCGCTCGCCGGATGACTTCGGTTAAAAGTGCCATTGTTACCGGGACACCAAATGTCTGTCCCGGGACACGGCAAACACACTAAATCTATCCCCGACGAACAGGTGAAATCCCCTCGCACCAAGCCCGGCTATAAGTTTCGTTTTGCTGGAGTATAAATTTTCTAATTTGACAGCAATGAAAAGATCGTCTTTTTTCTGGCGGTATGCCTGGATGGATAGACTCTTTTCTTTGGTTATTGTTCGATGAGTGACCGACTGTTGATTGTATTTAAGATGTTGAGCTATCTCAGTTGAAAAAAGAATGTTTAAAATATATTGAGTATTTTGCCTTATATCAAAATGTTTTTTTTTTTAATAATTTTTTTTGGTTGAATGATATTTAAGAGATCAAAAATATTTTAGAAATCATTACATTAAAATTATAAAACTTCAGGATTAAATTCTGTATATATTTTAATTACAATTCAACGTTTCGATATACTAAACGTATATCGTCATCAGGAAAAAATATATATGGTTACTAGGTAACAAAATACAAGTAAATAAATCAGTGGCGCAACCAGGATTTTATCTTGGGGGGGGGACAAGGGTTTCATCTTGGAGAAGCAAAAAAAAAAGCAAAATAGTCATTACCTTGAAGCATTAGTATTGTTTTCAAACTGTAATTTTATTGGGGAAGGGGCAATTTTTACGAAAATTTCATATAAACAGTATTAGATCAAAAAGGTACGATTTAGGCAATTTATCTCTAAATTTAGATAGGAAAAACTTCTCAGGATATAAATTTATTTTAATTATAACTGAACATTAAAAACATTTTACTATTTTTCTACTGTGTTTCACATTTGAAATGCCGTTTTAATTGTAATTACATTCTGAACGTTATAATGGAGCCAGATTTCCACTTTATTACATGAATTCTTATATGAATTGAATAATTAATAGTTTAAAATAATGAATGATGGCTCAATATTTTGAGGTAAATACTTGTAGCGTTAGAAGTGACTGCTGAACATATGACTAGACGAATAAAAATTGTGCTAATTCTGCTTGCCTTGGGGGGGCCGAGGCCCGTCGCTCCCCCCTCCCCTGGTTGCGCCACTGAAATAGATTATAATATTTTAAGATATATAATGTAATGCAGAAACATAAATTGCATAAAATTTGAAATTTACATTCTAAAAGTTCAAGAAGTATAATATATTTTACATTTTTAACAAAAATGATAATTTGTACGTAAGTTCCTTTAAATAGTATATAATTGCAAACAGTTACAATTGTTAATATATATTGTAATTGTATATTATAAATTAAACAAATTAATTTTTATAGAGCTGAAACTGTGTTTTTTAATTTTCTAATAAATTTCTAGTATAGAGAAAAAGCTTATATTTTCATTTATAACTATCTCTAAAATTGTAAACATATAAGCATAAATACTAAGGTCGTTTAGATAAATTTATGGATAAAGCGACTGCTTCAGATTCTTTTGTAATTATAACTAACTACCTGTATTGCAATTGCAACAATTTACATTAAAAATTTAAAACTAAAAATATTATTTAGTTTTAATCCCGATTTATGATCTTGAAATCAAAACGTAAATTAATTTGCAATAAAATTTTGAAAAAACTAGATTAAAATCATTATTTTAATATAACTTTCTACAACTATATTTTTGTGTAAATTTTATTTTTAAAACATTTTATAAAATGATTATTTTTATATCAAGGTATTAATTGAATTTTATAACGATATCTCACACCTTCGATATACATTTTTCAACAGAGCACAATACATTTTTGTGCGAGTCGAATTT
This sequence comes from Clivina fossor, assembly GCA_963966155.1. Lineage (NCBI taxonomy): Eukaryota > Metazoa > Arthropoda > Insecta > Coleoptera > Carabidae > Clivina > Clivina fossor. The sequence goes on along the minus strand of OZ014553.1, from coordinate 5,099,607 downwards.
TATTTGAAATTCCACGAATAACGAAACAATAAATATAAACTGTATAAAAATTGCGTTGACACGCACAAATAGAAAAATACACATATGCACACACGAAAAAAAATAACCTAGCAAACATGCCAGAGCTATCACATTATGGAAAACAACGAAACAAGTGATGTGGGATGTTTGACAGTGAGATGCCGCGCCACGCCACGCCATTCCGTGTTGGATCGGATCGGATCGGATCCCGAAACTGAAACCATCCAACATTCAGCTCGGCGGCAGCACGTGACGATGACCGATGCGCGTGACGGCGTGACATTGTCATTGTCCGTCACTGTCTATACTCGATGTTTTTTTTTTTTTTTTTTGAAAACGGGCATTTGTTTTTGAGGCCCTGACAGACATGGGCCTTTGCTCTTCTTGTTGCCAGGTAGTCACCGTTCACTCATACTGACACTTTACTCTCACTTTTACTGTGCGATCAGCCTGAGAATTTTCTGTTTTGTTTTTATTTTTCGATTCTTTTTATTTTGTTTTTTTTTCGGTGAAGGATGACAGCAAAATGTGCTACAAAGCGCGTCTCGTTTGTTTGCGTTTTATATTATACGAGTCACTAATTGAATTAAAACTGATGCGATACTGTTTTGCTTTTTTTTTTGTGTAACAGTTGACGAGTTATTGATGAGTGTATTTTGTTTCAGATTCAATCACTGTTTGATAGGAGTATTTTGTAATTGTAAATGATTTTTCTCTTTCACAGTCAATTGTAAGTTTACAGTTTTATTGGATGCGATAAGCTTGATTTATATTTGATTTTTATTGTGTTAAAGTATCTTTTATTTTTATTTTATACATTAAATTTACAAATTTATTTTTATAAAAAAATATAGATTTTTTTGTATATTTTTAATTTGGAATTAAATAATCAAATTTTGTCATTGTCATCATAATTTTCCTGTCATTTTTAAACTATATTTAAAAAACAATTCAATAATAAAATAGAACTTGTGAAGAAGTTCTTTGCAAAGAAGCCTACCAACAAGTACGTAAGTTCAGTGGCGAATTAACAACATATGGGGCCAGTAGATCATATTATATGGCACCTTTCCATGATTATTTATTTAAATTTGTATGTAAATGTAGAAACAATTTATCCACTTTGATCGTTTACCAAATAACGTTATTATCAAATATTCCCCTGAATAATTGTTTGAAACTAAAATTAAAATTAATTTAATTTTATAATGTTAAAAAAATATTGTTGCAGATAGTACAATTTTATAATTCATTATACAACTTAAATTTCAATTATTTTATGTGTGAACAATTCGTTAAAATTATTATTTATATTATTTAGATAAAAGTTGTTTCTAGTGGTTCACTGTTTTATTTAATTTTACTACAAGAAATAACCATCGAATTCGGAAAAAAATTAACTCTGTTAAAACATAATACTGGTATAATACTAAAACAATAAAAAAGTCGATTACAGTATTCCGATAACTAGAACAAAAACATCAATCTTTTTTGCTGGCCACAACTGTGGTAAGTATTGTCCATTCAGTCAAGTGCGCCACAAACACAACATTCCTAGAAACGCAAACAAGCGAAGACATTTTTTGCGAGTACGTAAAGTACCAAGTGCCTAACTAACAAACTAACACACACAAATACACAAGAGGAAGTAAACGCAATAGCAATTGTATTTCACGTGTATCTGGCAGTGACGCGAATGTTTCTTTGCGTGGGTGGCCCCGTTCGTTCGTTCGTCCATTGTCACCCGCGAAGATAAATATACGACGCGCGAGACCTACGGCTTTTTTGCGGTCACCGCTTCCGATCAAGGGACTGACCGAACACCGAACGAACGTTCGAGAAGCTTTATTGTATGTTCCAGTTTATAAACTATTATCGGCGTCAAAATTATTATCGCTTAACTTTGAACATTCAAATAATTTTCTATAAAACTTATTGATGTGAAATTTTTCTTCCTGTTTAACTCTAAGAGCAATAGAGAATTTGCGAAAAAATTAAAAGATAATATCATTCAGTATAAATAAAATTTGCCCTCCATTATATAAATTTTATAATCTACTTATTTTGTTACCTATTATAATTTTTCCTGATGGTAATATACGTAGAGTATATCGAAACATCGATTTTTAATTAAATTTATACAGAACTTAATCCTAAAGCTTTTTATTTTAATTTAGTATATTTTGTGTTTAAACAAAAATTTATTATATGTTAATGCTATAATGACTATTAAAAAATTAAACAAACAATACATGAAATTAATATTTCCAAAAGAAATTTGAAATGGGTTCTCAAAAATATCACATGACTAAAATATCTTGTAATTGGTTGTTTCTGCGTGATGTCATTCGGGTCACTATCTATCTGTCATGTATTTTAATGTAATTTAATAAAATAAAATAAATAGAAACATTGGGACGGACAACATTGGCGTGTGTTTGATATCGCTCGTATCTGTGCGGACCCTGGTTCGAATCTCGCTTGATGCATAAATATTTTGTATGGCTATGCATCGTTTAAAACACTTATTTTAATATTAATAAAAAACATTGGCTGGTACCACGATCTTAATTTTTGGGTATTTCAGTTCATTTGTTTAGTCCTGCTCTTTATGACAGTTATGTTATCTTAAAATCTGTATTAGTTAATATCGAACTAGTAATACGAACCATTGTTTCTGGCTACAAGCCTTACTAAATATGTTCAATATATGTGTAATAAAAATAATTGGTAAAATACAGTATTTTTCGGTTCTTAAAATTCTTTTTTAATGATTATAATTTCTGATTAAATAATTCAAAAATTGCTTTTAACATGTCCGATGACACCTATTCTATGAGCAGTAGTATATCATAAGATGGAAAAATGTTTTTGTTTAAATAAAATATTTTTAATGCAAAACACTTATTTACGGTTCGTACGTACGATAAGGACCAATGTACGATTAGCTTTATAATTCTACTATTTTCAAACAAAAAGTATACATAAATTAAATGCGTTATTATAATTTAAATACGAACGAGTAACAATAAAACATAAACATTGCCGAATAGAATCAATCCCAGTGTGTTACAGTGGCGGTCGTCACACAAGTTGGCATTAGTCCGGGAGTGATTGATTCCGCGACGGGTAGCTTGTAGTGAGTCTCGGAATGAAAACGCAACAACAACGAGCCGTATTACATTTACAAACGTGTAACAAACGAATACGCTGCGTGGGGTCCTTCTACTGGTCCCGCAACGCGAGTCCCCTTTGACCTTTCGCTACGGTTATTGTTCCGGTTGCCAAGATAAACGAGCGCAGATATGATGCTACCATTCTCTTCGGATTAATATGCTAGATTGTGTGTGCCTATGTATGTAGATGATAGGTGCATGTTGGAATATACTTCAACCTGAATGACTGATTAGTGACATTTTCATAAAAAAAAAATGGTAATTTATTTCTAAACACATTTCATTTTTTTGTATTAAAATTATTATATTTTAAATAAATATATACACTATTATAAAAATAAATATAATTTTGGAAATTATTGCACCGAAAATCTAGAAATTTGGTCAACGCATAGAAAGGATTTTGACTTTTACATAGACTATATAAAATGTATCAAAAACAATCTATAAATGAAATGGCGGCCTTATAATAAAATAAGCGACTGGACTTATATGATGTAGCCATTTATTAAGAAAGTGTAACTCTTGCAAATTTTGCTATTCTTTACAACATCGTGAGTTACAGAAGATAAAATTGCTACCAAAATGCACCCAACGGAGAGCAAAATTAACACCACAGATATAAAGTAAAATTTTGTTATTATTTTATGATAAAATGACCAAATTTAAGAAATGTTTAAATATGTTTAAATTTAATTGGAATATAATAATATTAAATAAAACTATTAAAGCATCTCTCAGAGTTCTTTTATTATTTGCAGTGCACAGTTGTACTCAACTTTGGCCTCACTGAAAATTTATAAAAAATGTGAGTATAGTTGCTTTTTTTTAACATTGTAATATATATATATATATATATATATATATATATATATATACTGTTAGAAAAAAAAATTAATTACATTATTTTTCGACATACATATAATTTAAGTAATTAAATAAAATTTGTTATTAAATATGCACAATAGCAAGAATTTCACTTCATGCATTTACATTTATTATATCAAACATCGGGATCATTAATTTTACTGTCACAATTTACACAATATTTTTCATTTTTTACGAATATTTTTGTACACTTTTTTTGTATAAATCATCAAATTATATTTTTAATGTTCAAATATAGTTTTTACATTTTCACACACAAATATTTTTAAATTTGTTTGAATTTTATAAATCTATTTTAATTTTAATTAATAAATAAAATTACATATATGTTTTCATCAACATATATATATGTTGTGTAGATAGAGAAATATATCATTTCATGTCAATATTTGATTTGTATTTGGAATATCGTATATATATAGTAGAGAGTTAAATTTTTAATTAAATTTTCATAATATTTGTCCCTCATTCGCGCGCGCATTAATATTATAAAGGAAAATAAATATTCAGATACAAAGAGTCGATACCATGTATTTCATCAATTCCGAGTTTACTATGACAATATAGAAATTTATTAAAATAATTAAACATATATGTTTACCTAACCATTCCACACATTCCATATTTTAAACTTACTTTTAACAGAAATATATGTATTTTATATATGTAAAATAAAATCAATAATTATGTTGATATGCAAAATTATATTTGTTTCATTTTGTATTATATTCATAATATGATACAAAATACGACGAACACGAAAATAAATATTGTTTAACGAAAATGTTACTGTAATGATTATTACTAACGTAGATGAAGTTTACGATACGAGCCGCAGGCAAGTGCCTTAAATCATCTGAGTGAACTAAGATCATAACATGCAAACTATACTTTTTTACAACAATACAATAAAAAAATTGGTAAATAAATAACATTTTAAAATAATTCAAATTTGACAAATTGCAAAGTGTTCTATTGACAACGGTAGTTTGGTAACGGCGTTAATTTACGAATTATTTAATTTACAAATGTGTAGTTAAAGTTTTAAAGAGTTGTGATTGGTCAAAAACCATGAATTACGATTTTATAACTCACGGTTGCGTATTATCTACAATAGCTAAAAGTGAGCGCGGTAGCCGAGCGTGTTTAAGGACTAGGTACTTCCAAATATAATACTGAGATCGACGGATCAATCTCGCTAACCGGCGTTTTTGTTTGTCGTAAAATTTAAAAAATGCCACAAGGTCAGACAATAATTAAACAGAATCAGACACTTCAGTTTGATCAACTGTTTGTCTTAAAATATCTATGGTTTATATGATTGACCGGAACTTGTCGCTGCTCTATACGAACACACGACTAACAGTTTCAAAAGGTGTCTAAATGAATGATCTTGTACTTGCTTGATTATTGGAAAATTATATAAACTTATATGTATTTATGTAGGATCGATTTAGTCTTACGTATGTATTGGTCGGGCTTTTTTCAACGAAAAAAATTAATTACAGTTCTTGACTAGAAACTGTTTAAATGTCTGCAATACAATCAAAGAAACGCTTTAAATTTTTTATGTATTTCTGCAATTTTATAGTAATTGTTTCATATGATTGTAAAAGTAATTTAAATTAGTTATTTCTAAATACAAGTTAATTAAAAAACCACTTGTAACTAGAGAATCTTTTCTTGTATAAGTACAAAAAATATTAGACAATAATATTTATTACGTTGCTTTAAAAAAATCTACATAACCTGTACAAGTGAAATGCATTTAGTACGATTGCAAACATTTTTCTCATTACAAAAAATATATGTTCTAATCATGTTTTTCGAAATCAATAACATTAAAACGCATTTACCGTACCAGCTGGAAGGCACTTCCTAAGAACTTAGTCTGCAACAATTCACACCAAACATCCCGAATTAAACAACAATATAATATATCGAAGAAATATCAGCGGGTGGAAAATATTGTCGCGCGGGCGGCAAGGCGTTGGTAAAGTGACATGCGATGCGGCAGCGGTGATTTACGACAGTACTGGGTGTCAACGATGTGACACGCTGGCTGCCTGGCTATCGGGCGATACGATCGCGCGCGGACAACCGCACTCATTCCGACTATTATATAGGTGGGTACTATGTGTGTGTGTGTGTGTGTGTGACTGTTTATATGTGTAGTTCGAATTACCCACCCGTCGAATACAACATGCTTTTGATGTTCGCTTGATGAATGACTGACATGGAAAAAAAAGAACTACGCCATAGAGCATGTTTGTGTAGTGATGGCATTGCAAGAATAAAAAATAATAAAAGATTAGGTTATTATATGTATGTTGAATTTGAGTTTATTTATAAAAATACGGTTTTTATTAAAAAAAATTTAAATTAAATTTTAAAAAATGAAACAGAATTATTCTGGTTAGTTTTTTGTTTTAAATTGTATTTGTATGTGCATGGCAAGAAATTATATAAATATTTAATTTTATTGACTGGTGTTACGAGCTCAGTTTTAAAATCGGTTTTAACTAATACGGGTTTTAAAACAACATAACTAATCATAAGAACAGGACTAAACAAATGAACTAAAACATCTCCATTATTATAGCAATAATACATATATACAGAATTGCACTATGTACTCATAAATGTATAGCACAAACTCTTTTCATTTAAGTAGAAATTAGTTTCCACCAAAAATTCCTGTTCGGACAACCAACTTTCGCTGTAGTCACATTCATGATACTTATCACACATGTTTTAATTATTTTTTTACTAACTTATTCTTACTAACTTTAAAAAAATAATAGCAATATTAGCAAAGTGGTGTTTCTTCAATCATGAAATAATATTGGAAAAGTTTGGATTAAAGTTCTGGTGATTAAAAACATATTTTTAAAATTTATAATAAGGTGGAGTGGGGTAAGTGCAGAGTAGTTTTTGCATAGTTGGACTTTAAACATATGTATTTTTAATCTGATATGTAAATACTTAACACTGTCGATATCGAACGCTTTACACATTCATTACTATTTAATTAATATTAACTAGAACCCTAATTTTCCTTGTAAATTTTCATTTTGATAGAAAATTGTTTAAAAAATCAACTACTCCGCACTTTCCCCTAAAATGGGGCAAGAGCGTAAGTGGGAGTTAAAAATGCTTTGGAACCTTGTTTCATGTGCAATGAGACAGGAGCAGAATTATTAAGAAACCTGCTATAAAATGCTTTTTACTGCATTAAAATATATTGTTTAGTTCTATAGTTATCCAATTTTAACAACATTAAGTACAGCGTAGCATATGACGCCGTATTAAGCAGTATAAAATACAATCCACGTAGATATGATAACCTAATACGCAGTTACCCCACCGTGTTGGTCTGCACATGCCCCAAGTTATAATATTTACGGGGCAAGATCAGATTAGTGTTTTTTCAATAAATTAAAACAAGAAACAAATGAAACTGTTTATTTAATGTAAATTTACATCGATATTATTTATACTTATCTAAAATAACAGCAAAAAATATAAAATTATCCTAAGAAACTATTGTTCGTTTACGGAGCCGTCAATCTTGCTTGGTAGTTCAAACGTGACTGTTTACACTGATTGATATAATTAAGGAAAACACGTTCATTTTTGCGCGTTATCTATGAGATATAGTACATATTAACTTGTAGTACATTACTACATACTAGCTAGAGAAATTTATCTCATATTATAATAAATATAGCCAATTAATGCACTTGCCCCGTTTACGCACTTACCCCACTCCACCTTACAATAGATTATATTTTTTATTAAAAAATATACTTGGAGTAGAGGGTCATGTCATTTTAAGTCATCAGTATATGAGTGAAGAATGAAAACGCTGTTTTTACAGATATTATAATATGATAGAGAATTACTGTAATTTATTATTATTATATTATTTATATACACTTTAAGTTTTGTGTAAAGCATTTGTGTATTGTAAATCACATACATTACAAATTTAATGGGCAACTTATTACAACTTAAAACAAATGAATCTAAACTGTATATAGAAATATTGATCAAAGGTGTATGTACAATTAAATCAAAATTTTAATATGTTCTATATTTAAAAAAAATATAGGCTCGTATTCATAGCTTCTTTTAAAGTACTTTTAGATAAAAATGAATATATCTGACAGTATTTATTTAAAAAATATTAGAACTGTTTTTAGCATTATTTATATTATACACATATATAAAAAATAATATATCTACAATCAATAAATTTATTTAATAGTTTACTTATGTGAGATACTTTATGTGAGATATGATAATAGTAATTTTAACACTAAAAAGTAATTTGGATAGATTTAAATTCTATTAAACAAAAATTTTGAAAATAAAAAAATATGTAAGACACTGTACATGGTGTAAAAAAAATTATTTTAAAATTATGTTAGAAATTATATAGAATTTTATAGTACTAGTTGTATTTTTAAATTATGTCATAATTTTTATATGTTTTTCTATTTATTTTACGTTAAGTAATTAGTTTTGTTTTTATATAGGTATATACTTATATTAAAAATTTGCAATGTATTATCTAACTTAACACTTATTTTAAATCAATAAAAACCATGCCTGACCAATAAACAAAAATTCTGAATTTTATAATACTTACACGGAGAAAAGGCATTCTTTGGAGTAAAGAAAATCATTTTCATTCCAATAAATATTTGTTTCAATAGTGGCAAATAAATATCTATTTGATTTAAAGGTATTTATTTATTACAAACAAATAATTATTTTACAATAAAAGCTTGTATATTTACTCTAAATAAATTTATTTAAAATAAAAAAATATATGTTATTGAAATTTATTTATTAATATCAAAAAAACGTTTTTTTTTTCATGTAAAGAAATAAAAAATTTATAAACTTAAATTGCATATTAATTATTTATTTTATTTACCTTTTATATTAATCTATTATCTACGTAAAATAAATATATAAAACTACAATTTTAAACTTAAAATAAACAGTTTTTATCTTCTATCTAAGATATTAAATAAAGCAGCTAAAATAAACGATGTGTATACAATACATACACAAACCTATTTAGGTACGCGTAAACCCAACGTACAAAACAAGCAAGCAAGCGTCGCGACGCTAGTCCCAGGGGGGTACAACGACGGCAGCGTCCATGCATTATGCACACGCACTTGATGGATTAGAAGCGCGAGCTGTTTCCCGCTCTCTCTGCCGCTCACCGCGAGCGCGCACCAGCCGCATCCATGCAGTAGCTCTAATCAAAATGTAATTATTTCTCAACACACACACACACACAAACGCGCGCACACTCACACAGATTCCCACAAGTATCGGGTGACAGCCAGCGTGCAAACATAAATGTATGTACGTATATTTGGTTATGTCGCTCGGCCTGTTAGTTTGGGCCCCACGTTTTGGACCATGTTCTGGTTTGGTTCTGATATGATAACAGCTCGCCTGCAATTTGTTACTACCGACAAAAACATTAATTATATCAGCTGCTACGTGATCCTAGGATAACAATTATTAATTGCTAAATATTGTTTGAGATACATACACAAGTTGATAGCTCTGTAAATAAAATGCTGTAAAATGGTTTTCATATTAAGAATATTGCAACTCCAATAGAAAACATATAAAATTTTCCATTTTTTTTTATTGAAAATTTTTGTTATAATACAAACATGTTTTCATCAAAGATATATTGTTTTAATTGCAATTTTTGTTAATTTCAGCAATATGTACTACTGTAATTTGTTTAGTACAAAAAAATCTAAAAAAATAATTAGTTTTGCTATACATCGTAAATGGTGTCTTTAGTACTTAGTGACTGAATGACAGGTTTTGCTCTGTTTTTTATATATACATATACATTTATACATGTACTCAAATCATTCTGACGGTGAAGAGAATGAACCATTCCGAGTCGACCAATGGCGTAGCAAAACCTATAACGGAAACTGCAGCGAAAACTAAAGACACAATCCAATTTAGAAGAAAGAATACAAAGAACTAAATTCGAGTACAAATGTACTTAATGCCCCTGAAAGTGATGTGATTATTCTGTAATATCTAGTACATTTTGTATATCGAAATATCGATAAATCATTCCTTTGAATTTTTATTATTTGTACAACTTAAAAATAAAAATTTGTAAAATTAAATCTAATTAATTCAAAATTAACTTATAAACATTGTAGTTAGCAAATTATTTGTTATTTACTCTAATTACAAATTCCACTTCCTTCTGCTAAATAATTAATTCAGTGAAGTAAAAAAAAGAGTCTCACCATTGTATTTAATTCGTTAAATACTCAAATACGAGCAAATTTGCAAATCTATTACCATTTCAAATGAATTAAAAACAAACGCGAAACAGGCGAAACGACAGAATAAAAAAAAAGAAGTTAAAACGGGACGTCGGCAAATGTAGGTATCTATGTTTGACGAGTGGTCAACAAGAGCGACGCTACTGCCATCCAGCGTCGTTTTCATCGAATTAAAATTCACGAATATGCAACTTAAATGGTGCACATCGCGTTCGACGAAACGCCATACCATACCATGGCGGTGTGGAAATGTTAAATACATACCTCATGATTTATTCATGACCGATGTATTAACATAGCGATTGTGAGCGAACCAGCGAACGAACCCCCTCAGTTCACCCATCTCGCAAGGGGTACTGAGAAGAGACGGGTGGGTTAGTTTGCAGCTAGAGGGTGAAAGGCGTTAGCTTGTGAAATTAAGGGGTGTTCGGGCCTATTGTTATAGCGCCGCAGATCGGAACAAACAATCGGAACGCCACTAGATGGAAGTACTGTTGCTGCTCTCCGTTGATGCTCTGGGTTCGGTTCTATAGAAACCACCCTGGTGTTTGTTTGTACGTCGCGTCGGTGAGTGAGTGCTGGGAGAATGTGCTCTCGTGATCATTCTGCAGTAAAATTGACATATCGGGGTACAAATGTTTAATCATAAACTGAATGTATTTGTATTGTTACCGGAAACGTAGTTATTGCTAGATGAGTATTTTGATTCAGGGTGGGAAGTTACTGTATTTGCTATAAGAAGCTTGTATACAATATTATACAAAGTACTATCCTGTGATTATTACTATTTTCATTTCATTTATATTACTTTTTCTTTTTTTTGTATAATTATCATTTATTAACTTGAATAATACGGCCTTAATAAATAAATTGATTAAAAAAAAAATTAAAAAATTATTAATTTTACGTATTAAAAAAATATGGTTAAAAAATTCATACTATTTTGTAAAATTATTACAATTTTAACAATTTTTTTAAATACAAATATTATTGTTTAATAGAAAAGATGATATGTAATGTTACTTAATTTGTTTGCTAAGTTTAGAGACAAATATTAGACAAAAATAACATTTAATACCGGTATTTCTAGTGTCAAAGTTAATGGCATTGTTTTAAAAATGGGATTAAAGTAATAAATGTACAATATAACTATCAAAGAAATTATAAAACAATAATCTATTGATAAAAATTAGATATTTTATAAAATACAATAAATGAAACATTAATTTTTAATAGATTGGCAAAAATTAAGACATATATAACAAAATTATTTGCAATCAATATTTGTTTATCTAATTTATTTTATATGCCTTACTTGATATGTTAAAAGTAAAACTGGAAAAAATAAGTAATAATTTAAATGTGCTTGTTCGTAATTATAAATTTCAAATAAGTGACACTGTTTTTTTTAAAATTTTTGATCAAATATATGTTATTAAATCCGAGATTTTCAAGGAAATGAAAAATGAATTATTCAACATTTCAATAAAATAAAATAAACAACATGTAATCGTCAACATCTAAATACAAAATGATTCATAAAGAATGTAACAGGAACATACAAATCCAAACAGATCAGTATTGAGATGTAAGATTGATCCAACCGTATGATATACAGCTTAACATCGACGATCCAAAGCTCACAGAGTAGAGCAGAAATAAGATTTACTCTGTCGGCTAAAGAACCAACCCACGCACTCCTCGCATACACACACACACACACTGCGCAGTAATTTACGTGCTGTCATACCGAAAAACCGCTCCGCCATGTGGATCGTAGGTAATTCCTTTTGACTTTGATTTGCCGAACGAATTAATACACTGCAAGAAATCGCTTTTTGTGAAATATCGATTATTGACAGACGAACAATTTTATGGGAGGCGTGCAGGCAACCAACGTTTGATTCCACCACAATCAGTTTTAACTTGCGAGTTTTGTTCGTAATAATGTTTTCAATTTCTTTTTCGTTTGAATGAGACAATTAATGTGTTAAGTAGATGGTTATTGTAAAACAATTGATCGTAAAGTACAAAAGAGAACGAGGAGGTAGGTATAGGAGAATGGAGACCACCTGGGTATCTGGATGGCTTTAATCTGTTTCATTCGGTAATTGTTGTTTATTGATATGACAAACTGAATTTATTTGCATGTAATATTAAAATTGATTTTTAATATACATTATTTATGTTTATTATATTATATTTATTTTCGTAAATAAAAATCTACAAAAATAATTATCATTAAAATTATGATTAATTTTTTTCTACATTTGAATACATGACAATTTCACTGGAATACTGACGAATACGCCACTTTATGATATTTCCGTTTAGAAATAAGTCAGTAGCGTAAGTTCTGGACGCGAAACCACGCAATGTGGGGTGGAGAGTCAGTTAATAAGTTTCTTGTAAAAATATTATAATTTTAATATAGTAAAAATCTTTCAGAACTCATTATATTAGAATAAAACGGCTCTAGGTTCTAGTTCTGTATTAATATTTATTAATAATCGACGTTTCGACGAACTCAACTTGCGTCTTCATCAGGAATAAAAATAGATATATTTTTTTGTGATAAAGATGCACATTGAGTTTGTCGAAACGTCGATTATTAATAAATATTAATATAGAACTACACGCTAAAGCCGTTTTATTCTATTATAATTTTTTTTTACCTAAAAAGTAAGTAAACTTATATAAAATATATGTATTTTATATTCATATTATGTAAAAAAATTTTCTTGTCGTTTGTAAATTTACATATTAAACTGATGTAAATAAGTTGCGCCAGGTTTTTTACGTAAAATTGCCGAATTTTTTTTGCAGTGTATAAATAAATTTTTATTTCGAACAAGAACAAATTGGTCTGAAAATTAGATTTTTAACTTTTCCTCTAGTACATACGAAAAATAAAAAATAAAAATAAATTAAATAGTTTAAAAATACATAAAACATAACATTGGAACAATTTTACTCATAATATTTGCTTTAACATGATATGATACTATTTACTCTATTTTTTCATTATATTATGAAATTTTACACAAAAAACAGCAAAAAGATATTATAAATAAATGAGACATATGCTTAAATTTATGATTATTTTTTCTTTTATATTCAATGTTGAAATACTAAAAAATTGTAATATACGAAGTAAGAGTACTTTGCGATAATCTTGTTATGATTTATAATTTTTTGTTGCAAAAAATAAATAGGAAAACATAGGATAACATTCAGTTTTCTATCTATAAGTAATATATTGTTTACATATTGTTACTTATATTTTGATTTTTATTTGATTTGTTATATTATAGGCAAATTTTTAAAAACTAGGAAATGGTAATCTATCACTCAAATCAATATACGATAACTTGTTCAAAGCAGTAAAACTATTCATGTGTTTATCAACAATCTTTCTTGCACTCATAAAAGCAAATATAAAAGAATGCAATAAAAACGTAAATCTGCATTGAAGGCGTATAAAATTACGCATAGCTAACGCATAATCGAAATTCAGTTTAAAGAGGATGGGAGTTGGGATAAAAACATTGAATAGGGGAGGGCAGAACGAAACAGGCCAACAACATAGTAACATTTTGTGGTATGGTGTCCGTTGGTGTAGCGGTGGTGGTGTGTGATATCATTCAGTGAGAACGCAATAACTGTCAGTGTTTTCCGCGAGAACGCCGCCGGAAAATCGTGTATGACAGTACATAACCATGGAGACGGGCTCATCCCGACCCTCGCGCTGCCGCCGTGCTGCTCGTCTGCTTGCCTGCCTGCCTGCCTGCCTGCCTTTCTGACGATATGAATATTTCATGCTACACATTTTCATACTTTATTGAATGTGTCACCTCTGATTACGAATAATATACCTGTCGGAATGTTAGCGAAACGAAATAACGAACAAACCTACATACATACTTACATGCATACCGCCTATATAGTCTCTGTTCACTTTACTTCTAACATTTTCACCCGTACAGGAATGGATTTATATTTACCATAAATTTTAACAGAAATTTGTTCAAAACTCAACAGACTTATTTACACACGTATTAAAGTAGAAAAATTGGATTTGTGAACGGAAAAATTATCAGTTTTAAAGCTATATGCTTATTTCTTCAAAATATAGAACTGATTTGTGTCTACTTACTATAAAATTAAAGTTTAATATGATATTATTACATATGCAGCATCTGTAATAATATCATATGTGACAAGCTCTGAAGAGTTCTGAACTAATTCTAAACTGATTTTATGGTATATTAAAACACAATAAAACATAAAATAATAGAATTAACAGAATTACAAATTTTACAATTAATTTTATTTTATTTAATTAAAGAGATTTAACCTTTTTTTTTCAAAATTAATCGATTTTAAAACTTAATTATTATACTATAGATAATCTGAGTATTTGTATATTAATGGCGCTATTCTGAAAATTAAATTTAGCTTAAATCTTAAAATTGAAACAACTTTAAATAAATTTTAATTTTAGATCACTACTTTAAATGTGAAATCTTTAACTTATATTTCTTTAAATTTAAATAACATGCATGTTCAGAATATTATTATTATTACAATTAATTAATTAATTAAATAAAATAATTAAATATTAAAATTTATTTAAATTGTCAGTTAACGTTTCATTTAAGCTAAAGATCCTTAAAGTAGCATAAGTCAGTCATAATTTTGATATGTGTTTGTGATAATTGTAATAATTGATTTAAATATAAATAAAAAAATTGGTTTGACAATTTTTTCAGTGCAGATATTAAAAATATATGATTTTTTTTTAATATAATAATAATTTTCTATTTTATTTTTGAAAGAATATTTCCACAGAATGATTGTTATCGTCAAATGTTAATTATTTATATATTTGAAAATTAACATACAAAAATTAATACCAATATTGTAAAACTAAAAACATGTTGTTATAAACATATTTAATTTTTCATGTAAACTAATTTGTGGAAATACACAATTATTAAATTTGTCTTTTAAAAAAGCAATTTCTAGATAATATAATATATTTTTTGCAGTACTCAGTAATAATAAAGTTTATACAAATACATTTTTATATAGTTATTATTTCTGTAATTTACTTATTCTTTTATTTTACAGTTTTATGAATCTAAGATTTATTGGTGGCGGCTACCCATCTTCCTCTATCTTGAACAAGTTTTTCTTACGGGTAATTTTTCAACTTCTGAATAGTTTTATAACTTCTTTAAAAGAAAATTGAAAAATAAAAACAGAAATTATGCTTGTATTTTATAATTATCATTAAAATGGCCAATATATTTAAAATATAAACATAAATATGTGTTAAAATAATTAATAAAAATTTTAGTTTTATACTTGAAGATATCATAGTCAAACAATTTTAAAAACAAAAACAGACTGTTTTTAATAAATAACTGTAATGCATTTTAATTTTTGTAAAATGATTCAATTTTCCACTTCAATTTGTTTGTAACATAACATAAATATGTGTCGCAAATAGGACAACTTTTGGTGTCAAATATTTTTTACTATTTAAAGTAACAATAATAATTGGGATCTCAATATTAGTTTGCAAAAGTAATAAATCCCGTCCTGTGTAAACTACATGCATATACATAATTGAGTATATGTATATAGCATCAGAATGATGCGTTTGTTACAATTCGTTCGTTTGTTTGTTCGTTTGGTTGCATGTGAAAATACTTCAACTGTACCTCATTCCTATAGTTGCACAAATGTAGCGTATACGCGACATTCGTGATAAAACGTTTGTTAGGCAAAATGTCGTAGCCATCGTCAATGTGCCGTTTCATCCAGTCATCCCACACATTCATCCGCACTCTTTTGTAACGCGTGCACCGGAAGTGTCAAACCGTGTACGGATGTCGACTATGTTTTACCTTACCTATACGAACTACAACCGCTTTTCATATTCATTCAACCACTTACTGCTACGCCACGTTCTGCATTTCGCTGCAGATACATTTATCTCGAATGTGTTTCGATGTTTCTTTTCAAATCAATAAATGATCAGAAAGCATATTGCATATATGCTGCGTTTTACAGATGTAAAAAATTATTTTATCGAGACAAGTATTTAATATTAATTGACATATCAGAATTGCGGACTAGCATATGTGTATTTTAAAAGCATGACTTGAATAATATGATAATGGTTATTTATTTGTTAGTTGTTATTATTGAAAAAAATTATAAAAGTACTAAGAATTGAGTAAACGTTTAGAACTGGTTTAATAATTATAAAATAATTTTTAAAATAAAATGAAATTAATGATATTAAATTATATTTTTATTACTAGTTAATTTCAATATGGCAAAATTTATTTTCTTTGTATCCTATATTATAAATGTGTAAGAGTAAATTTATTTTGCAACTAAAATAAATCTATATATTTCTAAAGATAAATTTTACTCTACAGGTAGTTTAATTTACCAGTGTTTATAATAACGGGCATTAAACTGCAACGAGCTAAATTTAAAATTAATTTTTTTTAACGTGTATAACAAAGTTGTTTTCATTAGCTTTCCGGTAGATTTATATTTTATTTCTAAAAAGATATTTTTAATTTTTTATAACAGTTTAAAAATTACAAATATTTCTAAAAGTAGTTATTTATCAATAAATTAAATGTCATTCCATACGTCTTAATGGAAAAGTATCATAAATGATGATTAGATGTAGATAGAATGTATTATTGATATTTTTCTTAATTACTATTTTTACAATTTTATCGTTTTTTAAATATTGTCCTGATAGCTAAATTACGACTAATTTTGTATGATCTCATTAAAAAACAAGTTGGTCACCTGTATGATATACGATCAATTTTCTAACAAAAATTTTATTCATGTAAAAAATAAAAAGAAAGCATTATCTCTTCAGCACCTATTGTCTACCTTCACTAATAATAGAAAGTAAAACATAAAGGTTTCTTACAGTATAGTAACTTTGATCGCAACTCCTTCCCGGGTTTTTGATCGACGCGACAAACAATCGAGCGAGTGAATTAGTAGGCTTGTACGTCAGTCGACGTCATTCGATGAAATATCGGCGGTGCGCGGTGGCAGCGGTCCATCCGTTCGTCCGTCGGTCGGTCGGTCGGTCGCTTGGCGTCGGCATCGGCGTCGGTGGCAAGGCGGGCGCTCTGCGGTGGCGCTCAAACGGAACGGGACGGAACATTGCCATTTATTCCCGGGCTTTAATTACTTCCAATCTCCGGGCTGGCCATTAATCACGACGGACCGCTCCGCACACCACCGCACTCTGCGGCTCACCAGAACCGGACCGACTCAAATACTCTCTTATCAACGACCTAGTGAACGCACGTCTTAACTGTCATTTTCATTTTGTTATTATCGTTTTAAATACGCATACAGACTCAAGAGATATAAGAGCGTGTATGTATGTGCTTATTGTACGTATTTATTATCGGACTACAATTTTTATTCAATAACATGTTTTTACTGCATTATACTTACTTATAATTATACTGTTTACATTAAATTATTGTCTATAATTAATATGTAGAACGATAAGACTGAAAAATATATACATTTTTAAGTTACAGTTAATTTATATTTAATGATATTTAAAATAATAAAATATTGTGAATAAAATGGTTTATTTACTATTAATTAATATTTTAATATTTAATTTGTTTAGTATATGATAAGGTCACTAATGTAATACATATTTACTTCTAATACATATACGATCATTATATTTTTTGTATATGTTTTTGTTGTTGTTTTGTATTTATATTTTTAATTCAAAAATATATACTACTATATATGAAATACATATCAAATAGTATTAGAGTTAAAATATAAAATCTTAATTAGTTTCTACATTTTTTAACTTTATAAAAAATATAACTAGAAAATTATAAAGGGTGATAAGTATATTTGATTATTAAAAAAAAATCAAAAATAAAAATATTATTTACATATTAAAAAATAATTAACAATAATTTACATTTTTTATTGTATTAAACAGTTTTTTTTTCTAATTTTAGACAAATTATTTTAAAATAAATTTTAAGAATGATTGATATATTCAAATAATTAATAAATAATAATATATTTTTGAGTAACAAACAAACTACAATTACATACATTATTTACTATATCATTTTTAATTATTTAAAAATAATTTTTTACGAGTAAATAATTGTTTAAATTTTTTGAATAGAAAATATTAATTATGTGATACATAATTGTAATGAATGATTTTTATAGGTACCTACCTATATTATATAGCCATTAATCTTTGTTAATGTATAATCAAATTTTTAATTTTATTTTTATTTTGTAATATACATTTTAAACATGTATTAAATTTTGATAATCACTCTTTTAATGATATTTATATCACAACTTTTGTAGTAAAAACTGTGTTGATCATTACTATAAAGAATGTAGTTTAATTTGATTTTTTTTTAATTATTTCTAATAGCTTTTAAATAAAGCTAATACGTATTGATAATAAAATTATCTCTACAAGTCATAAAATAACATAATTACTAGATTTATTATCTCAAAAAAGCATTAAATTTAAGCAGATTATAAATGTCAATTTCTTTGAATAAGCGAAATTTACAAAAGCCATTGAAAAATACTTCATCCATTGAACGTGAAAAACTGAAATACTTTGGAATTTTAATAATAACTCTGAGATGATTTGTGCATGTATTGACAGAATATATTTAAGTGAAATTTTGTGTGGACATTAAGCACAAAAAGATTTTGAGTTAATCCTATATAGGTAACTGTTCGTCTGATCTTCTGGAAGTTTAAATTATTAGTGAGCAATGCGGTTCTGCACAGTGAAACGTTTGCAGGTGCATTATGCCGGAACGATATTGTTAAAGACTGAGATGGAAACTCTTTTCTTAACTTTAGAGTATTTAAATTTTTTTCATTGTGTGCGAATTCTAGTTAACTAGATTTTAGTAGGTATATTCTTACAGTTCAATATTAGATATTTTAGACCTTATTCTAAAGTTTCTTTTCTATTGCACAAATATTAAATTTATTTTAAGTGTTTTAAGAGAAACTAAATTATTAATATACAAATAAACCATGAATTTACAAAAAAAATAGTTTTGTCTAAATATTGTTAAGTTTCGTTAACTGCACAAATATGTAGTTAACACTGAAGAATTTGGTGTCCAACTATATGTTACAATAACGTAAAATATTTTAATATCTATTGTATAAAACTCTAGTTACTAATAGTAATATTTCAAATATGTACATATTATTTTTTTAATAAAAATATTTATATTTATTATTGATAATATGCATAAATTAATAGTAAAATTTTAATTTTCAAAATTTATTAAGCAAAATTAAATGGTTTCTATTAGGAATATAAAAAAATATGTGTAAATTTGTCTGCTGTTAATAAATTTGCAAAAAAAAATTGACCTAGTTTTTTGTTTATATTTTTTGAATTTTTTTATTAATTTATCCAAAATATGACTAATCTTTATTTAAAATAACAATTTTGTTTCAAATAATTTATCATTAAATGATATAATTAATGTTAAAGAAAATATTGTCTAATTAAACAAATTATTTAAAAATTTGATCATGTAATTCAAATTAAAGTAAATAGTAATTGATTTTTTCTTTTTTTATTTTTGGTATTTAAGTCAGCAACCATATTGGTTTTTAGTTTCATACTTATGAATAATTAATATTTAAAAAAAAATAAAGTGTAATTAATAAATGTTTATGTATTGTAAGAAGTTGACAATTAATTAATAACAAAGTGTACGTAATAGATACATTGATATTTTATTAGAATATTAGTATAATGTAAATTATTGCAATATTATTATTTTACTTACATTAATTTATTCAGATAAAGTTGATAAATTATTCTATACTTAATTTATAAAACAAATATGTATTTAGCATATATAATGAACGAAAACATATTTCTTCTGATAGTATAGATCAAATTGGTAGTGATGCACTGTGCAAAGAAACAAAATGATCCAGGGTCAGTGTCGTCCGTCGCGACGTCTCGCCATGGGGCCCGTCATTTATATAAAGAAGGGGGCGCGCCCACCACCATCCGACCACCAGCTATGTTCGCGTGATACAAATCTATATAATACAAGGCACGTCTTATTTAAAAACCTAAATCAGTTTGCGCGTGTGTGTGTGTGTACACAAGGGCCCATGAACGACGAAAACTACAGTGGCGTACACTATATACAACAGAGCCGTGAGTGCAGTGGCTGATCAAGTGGGCTGGCCCACCGTTTTCAACAACGTATTTAGATATTCATAATTGATATTTTAATATTTATTATACGTAAGAGATGCTAAACCAGATATCGAGATGATGCATACGGTGGCTAGAAATTTATATCGAACGCATGTTATAGTTTTATTATCTATAGGTTAAAGTTTCATGAAAAAGTTCTTAGACCACATTTTTAATCAAATTGATTATAATAAAAGTAGCATTAATATTGGTAGCTAAAGAAACATTTTTAAGATTTATTTTATTTGTATTGGAACATTTATAATTTGATGTTATAAACGAAATGTGTCTTAAATTATTTAGGCTCGACTGAAGAAAATTTCTTAAAAGTGATAATTAAATATCAAACTAGTGAAATATATTTCTCGTAATTCTTAAATGAAATATTGAGTTGTTACCTTAAAATTTTAATTATATTTTTTAAAAATATATGAATGATTTTGAAGGTATACGTTTGTGTGACCGTTCGATGAATAGATGTAAGTGTTTTTTTTGCGTGAGCGAATGTTTCCCAGTAGTAGAAATAGAAGAGCATGTATGAGAGGTAACACAAATGTGAATAAAGCTAGTGTTGCTTGTCTGAATGGGAACGTTTGAAGAAAACTAATTTCAAAATAGTGGACAAAGTTTGTGTAATACCTTTTTGGATAAAGGGATTGATTGTGTATGTATATATTACTAATAGTTATAACAAAAAAATATTATTAAGAAAATTCAAGCAAATACTTGATTCAAACCCAAACTTTAGTTTTGTTTTTTCGTCGTCTTACTCGTAATCATGCGACTGTAGTATATCTATTAATTACTGATAGTAAATATATTATAAATAATAAAATGTTATATTATGCGTTTTGTATTAGATTTTAAAAAGTCCTCTTTTTCGAACTAGATCTATAAAAGGTAACAAACTGTTGTATAAAAATAAATCTATAATGACCTACAGCAATCTCTCAAAATATTCTGCAAGTGACATAAATAATAAAATTTATCATTTTCTTTATTATTAAAAGATTTATTATAAAATAAAGCATCTGATAGATGAATTTGTAAATGAACATTTTTATTTGTTTCCTTTGTATTGATAATATCATATTTATGTTTAATTTTTTGAAAAAAATTTGAATATTATAGCACATTTTAAAAAATATTGTATGCAGCTCGTACTAAAAGTGCGATTTTAGTACATATTTAAATACATATTTTAAAAATAATCTAAAAATACTAATTTAATTATAATAAGTGGTCAAATTTGGACAAAAAGAAATAATTTATATTGTCGATTTTCAAATTTATGAACAATACATCTATATTATTTGAAAACTTACTTATAATTGAAATGTGTTTTAAAATTTAAAATATATTTAAATTTTTACAAATACAAAAAAAAAGGAGTTTAAGTTTTCTATAGAATCATTAAAGTTAATCCATTTAGTTCGAGAACTTTTTTACCACACTAACATCCATAGCCATTCCGAATAATCGAACGTAAGTTCTTTACGCGCGGGTATTCGTCGAGCTCGGTCGCGAGAATGGTAGCTCGTCGTACGGTATTAATTAGGGGATTATGAGTTATAAATCTCAGCATTAATGTTTTAATGTATTCGGAGAGAGAGAGAGAGAGAGAGAGAGAGAGAGAGAGAGAGAGAGAGAGAAAGAGATGGCGAGGTTATATTCCACGCCGATAACGTTAGCAGTGGCTGCTCACTTTAATCAACATGGGCCTGGTGGGTGTTACGTTTACATGACGTCTGCCGATGTATACGTACATATGTACGCGTGTGTAGTTGTGTATAGTTTGTCTGATCTGCCCACGAGCATTTAGATTGGGACGACGCACGGCAAATATTTACCTCGTCGCATTCGGTCGCGTTCCGGTTTACATCGCATCCCATCCCATCGTATCGCATGCTAAATGCAAACTGCAAAGCAAGAACCGAATCGCTCGCTCGGATTTCATATTATTGATACAACGCTCAATTTATTGGAACTGAATATTGATGTCGCGTGCAATCGGATGAGTTATTGCTATAAATGCCACTACAAACTATAAATGCCTACCTACCTTCAAATTTCAACTTGGATTATTTTATATGTATGAATTTATAAATAACAAAGGTTTTGTCAACAGTATATATTTCATCTTACAAATTTTAATAATGAACATAATATTGACAAGAATTTTAAGAAAATATATAATGATCTACTGAGTCGAAAATTAATAATTATATAATTATAATAAATTTGAAATTAATGAGAAATACTTCATATTATATTCTTCTTGTAAATTTAATTTTTCTGTTAATTTATTTAAAAGTAATATTAAAAAATTTATATTTTGATAAAAAGTAATAAATGCTCGATAAATATTATAAATGTTCAATTAACAAATTAATAAATGTTGAATTAAAAATAATAAACGCATAATAAAAATACTTGTTTAGAACTTGATTACATTTATTGATAGATGATAGATTGGGTTACAAAATTAATTTTTTAGTTCTTAAAAAAAAAAATTACAATACATTTGAAAATCTTGTTTACATTCATTGCTACGTAGATAGATTTGAATAAAAAGTTTATTTTTTTATTTGTTGAGAGAACTTAAATTCTATAAAACATTTATATATTTTTTTTATAATAATTTGATTAGAATAGCCAAAACATCTTTAAAATGCAAAGTATTTTTTATTATTTTAATTGGCGTTTACAATTTTTTTACCTTACAAAATACATTAAAATTAAAATTTAAAATAAATTTACTAAACTATAACATTTTATTAAATAATACGTATTTCTGAACTTAAGCTTTTATAGTCAGTAAAAAATAAGAAAAATGTTGAAATCCTAATCAGTGTTCAAAGAATTTTATACAAGAACTTAACGTATCCAGTGGTCAAAGATTTTTTTTACTCATTTCTGCAAGAATTTTGTTGTATATTCATTATAATAGTATTCGTATTTTAAAATTATAGTTAGAAACCGTTTTAATGATAAATAAAAAATAAAAAATGGAAAATTTATTCAAATAACATTTACATTCCTATGTAGTGTAAACATGTTAATTATTAAGATAATATTTTTTTTCAATTACATGAAAAACTCGTCCGTAAAATTAAAATCTATATTAATTTAAGCATAAATCAAATAGAGAAAAAACCGTTTCAACATTAAATCGGTTTTTGTCCAAAATTAAAAAAAAACCTATATTTGCATATATTTAAAATTTATTTCGTCAGCTAATTTAAATTAAAATAGATTATTTATTATGAGCAGAAAAAATAGCTACCTGTTCCACTGAAATATACGGATTGGCATCTATTCAATAAATTATCATAAATATTTCATTGGAATTATTTTAATATTTAGTCAGCTAGATGCAAAAGCATTGTGTTGTTGAAAATTTTATTGAATAATTTTATTATAATGATGCAGCAGTGCCAATTTGGCAGCGCGGCTCTAAAAATAAAATGCAATTGTAACATGTGGTGGTGGGCTATTGAAACCTAGTCATTTTCGGGCTGAACTCATCCCCCCCCCTCCCTAGTGTTTCATACTTGTATATCTTTCAACTTCCGATCACACGGTCGTGAATAAAACATTGTTGTTGCCGGTCCCCTTAAAACGGTTTTTAATATCATTATCCGCATAAGTCAACGACATATTAAAATATCAAACAACAGTCCGGGGTCTCCGGAGCGCTACAGTATTCCCCAGATGCATCCGCTGGCTTCGCCCCCCTGTCCTCTGGGCGTTGCACCGGCCCCTCGGGGCACCAGGAGACATGAATCGATAACGAGTTAAAAAGAGCAACAATGCTTTCCACGTATTGAAATAACCACACAATGTTCAGTTCGTTTTGTTGTGTGTATATGTGTGTGTGTGTGTGTGTGTGTGTGATGTGGTACGGTTCCCTTTTTCCCTTTACATGGAGGGCGCGCACCCTTCTGTGGATGCTGTACAATCTCACTGGCATCTTGGCGAATTTAGTTTTCAATTTTTTTGAATTATACACGCAATAAAACATTTGCATCTTGATAAATATTTATTTCGCGAAATTTTAATATAATATAGTTCAGCGGGTTATTGAATGGTTATATTCGATAAGAATCAGAAAATAGTTTTTAAATTTTTAGTGAGAAAATTTGCTATAAATTATTATCAACATAATAAATCAAATTTTGGTCATATTTATGTCAAATATACAGTAACACTGGTACCAACACTATAATAAAATTATACCGATTTTGCACAAAAACAAATAAAATTTTCTCAAAAGAAATAATTATATGTATAAAAGTAGACTGTGCAATCAAAGTTTACTGTTAACTTTAAAAGTGTTAATATTAATCAATTTAATAAGAAATAAATAACTTTTACTTATTACATTATTCTACAATCTATTTATTTCTGTTCGGTTTAAGCCGAACTATAATACATATATTCACTCATATTAGTTTTTAATAAATAAATAAATGTATAAATAAATAAAATAATTTTCCTCTCTTATACCCCGACATCGAAAGTCTGTATAATATTTAATTAACAATAATGAAAAAGCAATTTCCAAATTTTATGTTTCTAATTTAAATTTTATAAATTGTTGTTATTAGACATAGCAAATTTTATATACAATATAGTAACATAATTGCCGATGAGAGTTGATTTTTGTAGATTTATTTCGTATTACATTTACTATCATTTATAATAACATTAACTCCGTTTTCTATTTAAACGAATAAATTTTAGATAAAAGTGTAGGTACTTACTACACTTTAACAGTGACATGCGAGTTTCATTCCAATTTTTGCTTCATTCAAAATTTATTTTTACAAAAAACATGTAAATTTAAAACATAATTAATAACAACATTTTAAAACATTTTGAATATATATATAACAATAATGGCAAAATTAAAAATTATGTAATTGGAACTTTAATTACTTATATTATAGATTTGCATTGTTTTGTTCTTTAAAAGTAGAAAACAAAATAAATTTTTATCAACTCACGTAATTTTGATAAGAGTATTAAATTTTTTAAATTATGTACTAGAACTAGAATATTCTTATATTAGAATTATTTTGTCATTTGTACAGTATTTTGATTCACTTATAGTTAAAAATCGCTATTTTAATAACATTTCATAAATTTTTAATTAAAAACAATAAATTTTTATTATTTGATATTTTACATTAAAACTACACGGTAAAGGTATCTTTCAAATTGTATAAAGCTCGTTCCTCAAATCAAATTCGTAATTTTCTAATAAATAAATATATGTAAATAAAAATGTAATTTTATTTAGGTTTTTAGGAAACTTGTGCAACAAATAGGTAATTGATAAGTATCAATAAATTACAAAAAAAACCATAGAAAATTTGAAAAGGTCACAAATAAAAACAATATAAAAATATGAAATATGTGTCGTATAATTATCTGTAATATTAATAAAAACAAAAGGCCTTTCAGAACTCATTCTGCAACATTATTTATATTTTTATTTATTATTTTCGACGCCTACTATAATAAAAATGAGTATTTTTAAAACTATTAACAAGTGATTTTTTTACTAAGAATTATCGTCAAGGTGTATATATTAGTTAATATAAGTAGCTTTTAATATTTCGCAGAAATATTAAACGGAAACTATAAATTTAAAAATTTGAAATATGCTTATAGATATTACTTTTAATTTTTTGATAATAATAATAAATATTAATTACATATTGTGTAATATAACCTATTGAAAATTTATAAAATGCATATTTCACTTTTTTTAATTTTAATTTTTAATAAAAAAATTTAAATATAGAGCTAAAAATTAATCTTCCATATATCTTTTGTGACAAATCAATTATTTTATTTCAAAATACTTTTAAATAAATTTTTTGTAGTCCTCTTCAAAAAATGAGTATTTACACCTACTAAAAAAAATATTTTGCTATAAGTATGCTAAATGATATTACTGGTCTTAAAAAATACATTTTAAACGTTTTGCATATTTTTTATAGGTAACCTATTAATAAATATTAGATATAATTTAAATTAAAATAAATTGTATGCTTAAGATTGTAAAAAAAATTTTCAGAACTTATTATATTAAATAAAACTCTATTTAGGTTAAAGTTCTGTACAAATATTTATTTATAATCGAGATTTCGACGAACTCAACGTCCGTCTTCATCAGGAAAACTGATACAAATAACATTACAGTAAATAACAGAACATAGAAATAAGTTATTAAGTAACAAATAAATAACTAGATCATAAAATTTATAGATTTTTAATTAACAGAAACCAAATTTTATTTAATTAAATGTTTTCACACTGAGTTAAAATAAAATTTGACTTCCATTAATTAAAAATCTATAAATTTTATGATCTTACTTATTTGTTAATGTTTCTTATTAACATGTTTCTTTTTATTAATAAAAAAAAAAACTAATAAATATTAAAATATCTATATAAAGATAAATAAAAAGTACCTATTCATGTACTATAACTTTCATTATCAATTTTTTATAAAATATTAGTTTTACTTAACATAAAACAAAATTGAAATATTGGTGTATAATATGCTTCAGTTACTCATAATTGCAATATAAAATAAATGTAAACAATTTTTTTTTAATTTACAGTTAAATGAAAATACTACGTATAAACAAAAATATAATGATATATTTACCAAATTTCTTCATGACATATTAAAATTTGTAGTTTTAAAACATATTTTTTTATTTTTTGAACTTTTTTATAAAATACCACTGATATTAGATCCAAAAATTTTCAAGAACTATTAAAATTTTAATTAAAATTATTTACCAATCTACCTACCAAATATTTAAGTAATTATACAATTCCCTATTATAAAATATCACGCTTAATATTAACTTTAGAGACATTTTCGTAAATTAATAATTTATGTTTACATTGGTACATTATCATATCCAATTTTTTTTTTAAACAAAGTTTAAAATATGTATTAACAAATTTTCTTTAAGCTAATATTTTTCAGAACCACTAGCACCACGACTAAAACATAAAACTCTGTGAGAGAAAATCAGTGCTCTGAATGTAGCTTAAGTAAACACTATAACAGAAATACCAGTGATCATTGTTGCTTATTTAACACAAAAATCTGCTATTATAATCGATTAACAAAAGCACATACATAGGCAATTTCAATAGTCTCGTTTTGTCAAACCCTTCCCCTAGAAATCTTCCATCCCTTGTCAATCAGTGACTCTGTTCGGTGAATTCGTTTAAAACGCTCACCCCATTCTTTGTCTCTCTCCTAACGCATAGCGTCTGATGTTTGTTTTTTTTTTAAATATTCAACTGCTCCAACTAAACCAGTAGTCCTTAATCTTTTATATCTATGTATCTATTGACAAATTTAACTTTAACAGCGTACTCCCATTAAAAAAGCTTTAAATACTTATTTTTACGACATTTAAGAAATAATAATAATAAAATGAATACATCAGTTTTTTTTTTAGTTTTGAGATAATGCCGTATAAAGGTTATTAATAAGCAGTATCAAATAAGCGCTCAAAGTTTTTAAATGTAAAATATTTAACAAATGTCCAAAGGAGCTATAATCTTTCTAACTCTACTAATTTTGGTAGAGTAACTGTTCACACAAAGCTAGTAGTTTGGTAAAAGAGAGTTTAGTTTAAAATTCATTTAGCTTCCGTCCATTTCATGGACGTACGTGTTACAATAAAATATTATTTAAAGATTACAATTATTTAACGATCTTAACTACTTACGTTTATAAATAAAAAAATTTGACACGTTTTGCATATAACTACTCTACCATTACTCTACTCTACTGAAATAAATCTGTTTACACTGGTAATATACCAATAGAGTTGAGTAAATAAAATATTATTTAAAGATGGCAATTATTTAACGATCTTAAAAACTTACGTTTATAAATAAAAAAATTTAACACGCTTTGCATATGACTACTGTACCATTACTCTACTCTACTGCAATAAATCTGTATACACTGATAATATTGTTGAGTAAATCTTGTTGAGAAAGAAGGACAAGTATATCTGTTCTACTCTACCCGCTGCAATATTTTTTCTATCCCAAAATGTTTATATTGTAGGAGTAATTGAACAGTACGCAATCGACTACCATACTCTACTACTAACTCTACTAATATAAACTAACCTTTATTGAAAATAAACAACATAAATTTTGACTTATTAGTTAGTTTTCCACTGAGCGCCTCACAATATATTTCACAAAAAGTATTTTTTGTTATTATTGAAACACGTCATAAATAGAATCAAAATATGTTCGTACTAATGTGGTCCGTCTTACAAATACAAAACAGGATTATTTCTAAAAAAGTGTAGAATTAAATTTTTGGTTTAGTATTTCTTTTAATCTTAAATCAATAAAACCAACTTTAATTAATTTCTCATTTTTAATTATTGTATCTTACATATTGTCAGTTTGGAGCAGAATTTTTTTTATCATATTGAAATATTTATGAAAAAAATATCATAACGATTCATATAGTTTTATTATAGAACTAGCTCTAGTCGCTATCATTATTTAATTTAATTGAAAATATTCTCTATATTAACACGAACAAAAAGGTGACGATTTATTTCCTGATTAAGAACCACTGAACTAAACCAAGGCGAGTATTCGTCAATGGGGTTCTTCACACTTTTGAATTAGCGTAGTTATTGTTAAACCCAGTCCGCTCCGCACACGGGTACCTACACAATAAAAAATTAGTGGTCGAAATTCTAAAAATGACATTGATGGGTCTGCAAGGCTCTACGTACACCCATCTATAGAGGATTTTTATCTATAATGGAAATGGGTGAGAGAGAGAGTGTATTGTTATATCTTTTGCCGATTGTAAGGCTGAAGTTGTACTGTGTAAGTTCGATTCAAGTGCGAATGTATCGTTATGAATGTGGTGCAGACTGTGCAGAGATGGGTAATCTTTGATCTTGAAACGACAAAGGGTTGGGAATATTTATGCCTCCGGTCATAAGGGAAATATTTTTGTTTGTCATTTGATGTATATATATAAACATATAAACTGTTGTTATATTAGTTTCAAGTGAACGATAAATGTCACTGAAATTAGTGCTATATTTTCTGCTATATTATGTGGTTATTCATTCTAGAAATTGATATTACTTAATTTTTGGCATACAGCATTTTGATGCATGTATTTTTAAGATTTTGAAGAAATATTTCTATGGCGAATAACGTATGTATGTATTGTATTTAAAAAAAACATTTATATGTTTATTATGTTTTTATGTATTAATAATGAAATTTGAAAACGCTTATACGAATATTATCGTATTATGATAAAATTTTACATGAGTTTTCTAATATCATTTTTAAATATGTTTAGATAATATAACAATAAACTACAAACATTAAATATGAAAATAATATAGTAAGATCTAAAATATTACAAAAATAAATTGTCTGTCTATTTGATTGTTTGATACTTTATAACTTACGAACTTATAAACTGAAAGTTTTGATATTTGTCACACAGATTGCTCGAACTTTTATTTAACACGTTAGCCATAAGCATTAAAATAATTAATTATAATATAATAAACAACAAAATATATGTGATATAAATTAATATCACATATGTAAAATAAATATTTGAAGAGGCAGTCGCATAAATTAATAAATGAGTTAACTAGACTGTTAATTGTCTTTGAGCACCTCATTAATTAGTCAATTGGCAGATAAACAAAAGAGTTAATTTACTAAACATTTAACAATGTTTTATGCAATCTGCTATAAATGTGTCAAAAATCTTATAATTAACAAAAAATACAATAAAAACAGAACAAAATGATGACAAACAAATAATGTTAAAAAATGGTGATTATAAATTGTAAGTATAAATTTACTGTTTATAAGATTTTAAATATAATAGTAAATTATTTAAATTGTCAGAATAAAAAACGAGTAAATTTGTTAGATAGTATATTATGTTTTTACCTTAGCTGTATTTACATTTAAAATTAAATTTGAAACAAATTCATTATTTAAAAAAATTCAAAATTTTAGCTTAAATAACATATAAAAATGTTATATTGATGAATCCAACTTAAATAAAGATTATTTATGCCAACGACAGTTTTTAACATTGAAAGTCTCACCAAACAAGAAGATTAGTAAAATAAATATGATTTAATGAATTCAAGATTTCTAAATTTTTATTTCACTAAATTAAAAATTATGATATTCTTCCGTATTATAACGATCTTCCGTTATAAGCCTTTCTCGCTGGCATTTATATTATTTATATGTTAATTTAGACTCGATTGAAAAAATATATTAAATGTTCGTCGTGTTTTTTTTTCCACAAAAAGTTTTTAAATAGTTCATTAATTTTCTACATTTCCAGCAGGAGTTAATCTCCATATGTGTCCATAAGATATGACCACATCCACACCGGCAAAGCTGCATTCACATATACGAAACACACATACGCACGCAACTGAACGAAGCCGAGAGCTAATGGATGATATAGTGTCTGCATGACCCCGCCATCGTGACCCCTGATGGTAGATTTACGCGGGCCCCTAGCCGTCTAATTGGCTGTCACATTCGCACCTTGCCCGCGTCTCTAATATCGTTCCGTCTCTGTCTGACTTCAGTTTGAAATTATCTACGCATTGGAATATTTTTTTCTCTTCCAAATACTTACAACGAAAAATTCTTTATATGAATACGAAATAAGAAATGCCTACACTTTGTAGAATTATAAATATAGATGTGTACGATACTAACAGCATATTTAGAAAAAAGTTATTTAATATTATTCTACAGCGTGGTTAATATGTACGTAATGAATTACCGAAGTGATAGAAGATTGATAGTGGTAATTAAAAATAATGACATGTTAATCGGATATTTTTTTCTTTCTCATATTTTGGTTTGTGATATACCAGTAATTTTGGTAATATTTTTCTGGCTTCTGTTATTTACATATTTTATTGCATAAAATTTTTATATTTATGCAAAATCAAGAAAATTTTGTTGTGTTTATATTTAAGCGAAAGCAATATTACAATTTTTATAAATCTATTCGTGTAATAATAAGTTTTTATACTAAGTACCATATGTTTTATAGTATTGATATTTATATACAAATGTTTAATTTTAGATCAAATAATTTTTTTGAAATTTTTATTTTTCGAAACAAAATAAATTTTATTGTCATTTAAATATTTGTCAAATAAATCTATAATTATTTATATCAAAAACAACTAAAGTATAGTTTTGGATTAATTTTTAATTAATTTGTTTTTAAGAATGATTTGATGAGCATTTTCAAAAGCATTATATTTCTTATTATTTTTAAATTAATTAAATATTTGAATAATTAATTAACAATATTATGCTTCAATTCAGTCATAATAATTTTAAATAACGCTCATTTATTTTTAATATTTTTTTACTTTTTTAGTATATTATTCCTTTAATTATTATCGAAATATTGCACTATACTATAGAAGAAACATGAAATTGTTTTTTTTTTCTTATTTTTTAACACAAATTTTTTCAGTAAGGAAAACCATTAATCAACAGTTGCTGAGATATCACTTTCCAAAGTGTATTTGGATAATACAAGAACGTCACAAATATCCATTCCCTAAGCGAGATTCGAACTTGGGTTCGCACAGGTACAAGCAGTGTCAAACAAACGTCTTGAACTGCTCGGCCATGCCAAAAAACTAGTACGATTTTTTTATTTAATTAAATGATGTTTGATACAAATTAGTTGAAATCAAATTATCATTTCTAATATAGTTCAGATAAATAATCGAATAGTTTAAGAAAATCAACTAATTATAATATATAAATATGCTAATTACAAAAAAATCTAAATTATTAGATGAATATACCAAACTTTTGAAATGAAAGTAATTAATAGAAAAAAATTAACATATAATTATAATTTTGTCTGGATAAAAAATCAATGTATATTTCAAAAAAAATATAGCTTTCTATAATACTTATACGGGATTAAGTAATTACAACAAACAATTGCACCATAATAAATACTGTGTTAATATTGTAAAGGTTAATAATTTACATCATATTCAGATTTTAAATAAATAAATTGATATTTACATATTTGAAACTAGTTGTTTGTATGTATATTACACTGCGTTTATTTACATTATATACATAAAACAATGTAAAAATTAGTAGAGAGAGAGAATTAAAAAGTCGAAATAAAATAAAGTTAACTAGAGCCCTGATATAGGGTATGGTATGGCATGCGACGACATATAAATACATATAGTAAGAAAATTTATGTATTTATTCATCCATTTGATCAAATGCATAATACATGATCCGAAGTCGGGCATCTGGCATATATACAAATAGAAACTGCGACACTCCAGATCTATGGACAACGATACGTTCACTCATTGTAGATACAACATTACGATGCATGTTATGAAAACAATATTGCATTAATCGTCCGCTCTTTATACAACAACAACAGCGAACAACATAGGCCATAGCGGAGCCAATGGCTTGCTTTGAATACAAACGGTATATTTTTGCAAATATTATTATGTATGGTAAACATTTCATTTCTTTGATTATGCTCGAGAAGTCCGACAAACATATTCATATTTAATGTTGTTTCCAATGAATTTATTACGGATATTACATATGCATGTACTTATAGGTAATAATACAAGCACCGATTTTATTTACAGTTCATTTATATTTTCTATTACGGAACATGGTACAGAGAAAATATGATTTTCATTTTTTTTTTTCGTAAATTATTATTAGTTCCAATAATTTTTTAGTGGGACAATGGGTATAGAAATTGTACAAATATAGTAAATGGTTATTTCTCGATTAACAACTGAGGTACTTTATATTCTTATATTCTTCATTTATTACTTTATGATTTTTTTATGGAACTGATATTTATGTATAAAAAAAAAAATTAGACACATAGCATATATAATTCTTCAAATGTCGTATAGAAATTTGGTATATAATTTCCTCGTACTCAGCATATCGGTGAAATAATACAGCTTGTAGCTATTGTCTTGTAACTAATATATTTTCAATATTATATTCTGTTTAATAAGCATTTTTTAAATGTTTTATTTATAATTAATCAACCTGTGAAATAATAATACAGCTTATGCTTTCAACATACATTTGCTTATACAGAAAAAAGAAAAAGCATGCATTACTTGTTTATAATGCATAAAAAATTGTAATAAAAAATATAACAGCAGTTAACAGCTGTGAAAAAAACGAATAATTTTTTTCCCCAAAATATTGGATTTCTTTGTCAAAATCAGATGAAAATGTTGAAAATACCTGTCTCATAATATTTCCGCAGAGAAATCTATTTGTCTATTTTTTATTGATTTACTCATAACACGTATTTAAAGTAATAATTCATTATTAAAATGCTCATTAAACAGATTGGAATATTGAATAGACATTTCTAATAGTTACAAGCTGTATTATTTCACCGAGATGCAATGTACGAGATGAATATTAAGATTAATATTCTATTTATATATACCATGTGTTTAAAAAAATATTAAAATTATAAACAATGTGATTTTTATATATGAATATCCAATGTGTTTATAAAACTACATAGATAAAATTTTGTATTATTACTTACTACCATCATTATAAGTCCACTGTAAAAAATTCATGTAATTTTACATTGATAATCAAAATAGTATTATTATATTTTGTATTGAATTTTTATAAATGATTAGTAAATTTAGCAAGAATTTATAAAATTTCCACAAAAAATATAATAAAATTTCTATAACTATCAATGTAGAAATACACTTATATTTTACAGTGTAGCATATTTTTATCGAAAAAAAAATATTAAAAAATAAACAAAAAAATTAACTTAAAAATTAATTTTTCTTAATTTTAAATAAAATTAAATAGATTTTCTTTAAATATTTCAGCCTTTATATAAAAATATATTTTATAAGTCAGTTAATTGAATCAACCGAATGTGTTTAAAAATAGGGAACACTTCTGAAAAAAATATAAATAAAAACGTAGTTATTTATGTTAATAGTATGTATTTTTAATAGTAATATATTTCTTTACGTGTTACAATTAAATAAATAAAATGTAATGTTCAAAATAAGATTTTTCTGTTTATTTTAGATAAAGTTTTTTTTTTTTTTATTAATTGTTTAAAATTGCTAATACTCTATATTTATAAAGTTGAAATATTATTTCATAATTTTAATAAAATTTATTTAATAGAACAAATTAAAAAAAGAGTTATAAATCTTATTTCACATTTTTATTTTTGCTTTATTCCTAATATTGAAAAAAAATATTCAAAAGATTTTGTAGAATACTGATAATTCACATGTCTAAAACTATTTGATTTAATTTTTGTTTTTATTCAAATCAACAAATGTACCATTAGCTGAATAAAAAATACACATATTAATATCTAAGATTTTAAAAATTAGAAAATGATATTCCTACCAGCTATGAAACTGATTTGTGTGTTTAAGAAACATGCGCAGAATAAACTGATTTGATGGTACAGCACTACAATCTACAAACCTTTTATTTTACAGTTATTCTCTATAAGCTTACCAAAATTAATGTCTTTATTAGTTTCGTTACATACATACTGTAATGTTATAAAGATGGGTCAGAAATGACTTTTGAACTAGTAATAATTTCTTAATTTTTGTTCTTCATTATGATTTTTTTCTCTTTTGTAATAATTTATAAACATAAAAAAATAACTATTACTATATTTTAACTAATTTCTGAAGTTAGTTTTCTCGAGACCATTTTAACTACTATTTCGTTTGTAATAATTTTTTAAATATTATTGTTATAAAACAAATACGAACAAAGTATTTTTATTCGTAAGATTTCTAAATGAAATAACTTCTGTCATCGTGTAGCTGAACGGAATTGTTGAACGGGTTGCCTACTACGTCCAGCATTCTCATCACAAGAGATTGACAGGTAAGCAGCAGCGTCGAGTGATAGACAGACAGACAGACATAAAATTGTAGTGATACATGTACGTCATTGCCATGCGCGAGCTACCACATACACATATAACAACAATATTCCCGCGCGCGCGAAATCTCAGCCACGTGACAACCCGGCCCAGTTTGCGACGGCGCCGTACACGTCAATCACCCACGTGACACGTCACACACACACACACACATAAACATACACACAAACACACACACACACACTCCAAGTAGTAGAAGAGTTAGAATTGCGTTGACTGGGGCACGAATACGCTGTGGCTAGGCATTTTTTTTATTTCGGTTACCTGGTGTACGGTGTGTTCCGCGGCCTGGGCGGAGTCCGCGCGTCAATCCTTCATCCTGCGGCGGCAGGTGGGCGTCAAGGCCGTCGCGCTCGTCGACCAATCAAACCGGCGGCCATATTGTTAGGGGGGCGTGGCCGCGACAACCGCGAGCTACAGGGCAACCCTTTACACACATACATATCGCATTCGTCGCGACTTGAAACACATACCAGCTCCGGTAAGAATGAAACCATGCATGTGTTTATGTGTGTGTGTGTGTCAACGCAGCGTGTGGCGCTTCCGGCGGTAACTTTGAATTTACACATCCTGGTACGGGACGTATCGTATCGGATCGAATTGTCTAACTATGCGAATACGTGATATTGAGAAATATTGTATTTGAGACAATGACCTTCTTAACCTTACATAATTACTAGGTTGCGTCTCTGAAATATATAATTTAGAAATTAAATAGTTATTTAATCTTCGAATTTGGCATTTAAATAAATAATAATTAACAATATAGGTATTAGAATAGTTATTCCACAATTTTTTTCTCTATTATAAAGTAATTAATTTAATATAATATTACGTATAAAAATATAATGATTATTTTACAAAAAATAGTTTTTTATTGTAATACTACTACTATACTAATTAAGATTACAATAATATGAGAGTATAATATTTTTATCAGTTATAGTACACTACATAACTATTAGATATAAATATTTTTTTTTTGTCATAATATGAAAATTAAATAAATTTTTATAAAATATCTTTGTTTGAAATTTTACATATAACTTTAGAAAAAAGTACAATTATTTCACTGTTTTCTGCTCAAGTACTGATAGACAAAACATTTGTTTTAATCATTAAACTAAAGCACAAAAACCTACATTTTCAGCTATAGAAGTTTAACGTACGATAGGGATTGCGTAAATTATCAAATATTTCTGTACATGCAGTACTAGAATTCAAGATCTAGAAATCTCATAAAATCTCAAAAATAATGAAATCACTTTTTTCGTATTAGTAAAATGAAATATTTTCCTTAAATAATATATTTTCCTAAATAAAATAAATGAAATAATGAAAAATAGGCTTTCATAATTCGGTACCTGCAAAACGCACTAATTACTAGTTATAATTATAAAGTGACTATAATTTTTGATTATATTTTAATAAAACTAAAAATACAGATTAATTATATATTCTAATTTTGGTACTAAAAAGTAGAAATTCTAAAGAACAAAAAATGGTCTTTGTGGAAGTTATAAATAATTATTACATGTGTATCTTCCTGGAGTGACATTGATAAGTTGTTTATTAAGAATTCAATTCCAATTGAAAATTAAAAGAATTGCTAATAAACACACTTATGAATATTTTTATGTTTGTTAGTCAAAATATTAATGTAATTTTTTCATTTCTAAAATTAATAATTTTTTTACTTGGAAAAATTCTGTTTTTGTTATAAAAGATTCAGAATTTAACATCTAATACATTATCTAATAATAATTTAATATATCTATACAATTATACATGTATTCTCAAACTAACTTTTACACACATTCCTTTTTTTTTTCAGTAAGTTAACGAAAAACTTGTTTACAAGAAATCGGTATTTTATTTGTATTTCTTTATGGTAAAGTGTACCAAGATTTCACACTGATTCAATTCTATTCGTATAATTTATTTTTGATATATTTATCATTTATTTGTTTTTCTTAACTTTAGCCTCATTAGAAACGACGTATTTGAAATGTTTTAAAATTTAGTTTATATTTTAAAAACATTCAAAATTAATAAAGATAGTATTGACTTATACATTATTATTTATATGTAGAGATTATTAGTTTAAAATGTTAACTATTTAACACTAGAATTAAGAGATAATTAGAATTAATCGAACAGGTTTGATAATGTGGATCATTTGCTTTGTGTTAAATAGTAGTTGAAATATACAGAACTAAATTTGTTCATGCCTGGGCCCCTTAGCTCTGACACACAACTTGTAATCAAAATATCGGAATGATCTACAATCGCTTTATTATTGGTATAAATTATAAGATTATAATATAAGATGATTAGTAAAAATTCATACAGCATACATTAATTTCAGGTAGTGCTGTAGTAACAACATATGGTGCTCTGAGCGATTAAACTATATGGGTTCTTTCATAATTATTTAAAACAATTTATCCATTTTAATAGTTAATAAAATTAAATCATTATCAAATATTCTTCTGAATAATTGGTAAAAAAAAATCATTACAAAATTATAGAAAAATTAAAAAGTATGTACCTATATATTATTTATATTTGTTACATGACTTGTTATAATTAGTGTTTCTTTGGTTGAATATCCAGTTTCTGTCAAATCTGTCTGTGTACATTGCATTTCTAGCACTTCTTCACATATTTTCAATAATCAAATTTAAATTCAAGCAAAAATAAACAAGGCAACTGTCACTTAACTTAACTTGACTTAATAATATTTAATATGGCCATCGGAGATATCAAATAAAGTACATGCAGTTTCTGACAAATCTAGTAGTGCACATTGCATTTCCTGCACTATTTCACACATATTCAATAATAAAATTAAAATTAATTTAACTTGATGTATAATATCAATATTTTAATACGCTTGAAGAAAAATATTTACTTTATACTCTTTAAATGAATATATACATATATATATATATATATATATATATATATATATATATATATGATAATAATTTCCATGCAAGAATAAATTTACTTCTTATATTCTTTATTTTAAAATTGAAAACTGCGCGTATAACCATTTCTATATATGAATATTATTGTCATATATTTATCACTTATCACAAACCAGAATTCTGAAATTTCCATTACGACAACAGTCGTGATTAGCCGTAACACACGCGCGATGTTTGAACGTGATCTCACGCACAATGCGCACTACGCACACCTATCGTACCTTAGCGAGGGGTAGCGCACTAGTGCACAAGAGATCGCACTGCCGATACGCACAGCACCCCCATGTTTTATGGGGGCAATTTGTTACCCACACACACACACACACACACAGCCACTCGTAGCTGCAATGAAATGTTATACTCGGTTGCAACTTAACAAGTAGTTAAATGTTATTTTAGTGGAATTTTATAGGCCAGTGTACGGTAAACACAGAGTTTTTTTTTTTTTCGTGTCTGTATGTTGGTATAAGGTAGGTAGTTTTATATATAGGTGTATATGGGCATTAGATTTGTAATCTTGCTAACGTAGAGGTCAAATAAAATGATGATCTTGAGCTACCTGACTTTTATAAAAGATAAATATGATGATAGTTCGTTGTATGTGATGTAAATAGGCTATAGTTATTTTTAAACTGCGCTATCTGTAGATAATTTATTTACATAAAAATTTTAGACGAAACTGATAAATATTTTATTAAAAAATTTTGCTACTTTTTATATTACATTTATTTATAATGTTTACAATTACGATTACTTTTAAAAATTACAAAAAATTTGAATTAATTTAGAAATTTTAAACAGTATAAAAGAATCTTCCAGAATTCATATTAAAATAAAAAGCTTTAGGATTAAATTATATTTATATATATATATATATATATATATATATATATATATATATATATATATATATATATATATATATATATATATATATATACCGAAACGTCAATTTTTAATTAAAAATTATGCATAACAATCCTAAAGCTTTTTAATTTTACCAATTATAAAGTATGTATTTCTTGTGGCACATATTTGTTTTTACCATATATTAAAATTATATTTACATATCGCAAATCACCAAGAACAGTGATACAATTTAAAATTTTTAGTTTATCAAAACCATTACAGCATCTGAAAAAACATTAAAAACTGTATAATAATTTGATTCATTTTCCTTTATTTCTAAAAAAATAAATTTGTAAAAGTAAAGTACTTTTTTGTTTAATTTTATAAATAAAATTAGTAATGTACAAAATTGAAAAAAGTATTGGCAACTTTTTACACTCTCACTGTGTAAATATCTACTTTGGTGATGTAGATATTATTTAAAGCAAAACTAGAATTTTTTGTTAATTCTATTTTTAATTGTTGAATATTAACTTGTAAATTTAAATATAATCTATTGCTGAAATATCTTAAAAAATAAAATTGAAAGATTTCACAATTTGATATTCCTGCTGGATAGTCAATAAGTATAATTTTTTCTTAAATTTAATTCGTGAAAAAAAATATGTATTTTAAGGTGCATGTTTTATACAGAAAATTATTTTAGTTTACTGAATCTATAGGTATATTTCACAATAAAATGGTGATTTTTAATTGATTTCTAACAATAAAATTTCAAATAATAACAAAAAAGTATCAATATTTATTTTCAAATATAATTTGCGTAAATTTATCAGATAAAATATTTATCAATATGAAATTAGAATAGAATAGAAAATATACCGATCGGACTATTAGTGCATAATAAATATTGGAACATGCTTTGAGAGCATCCCTATGATACAAATATAAATTATTAACAAATTTCCAAATTTTTATTAATGTTTAACGTAAAATAAATAAAAACTTAAAACATATTTTATTTATATTAATTATTAAAATGGTTCAAATGTTTATTAATATTTATATTGTCATACAAATAATCAAAACATAGCCAAAAACAAATTTTTATAATTATAAAATAATGACATTTAAGTGCACATGATTCCATTATACTATATAAATAAGAAATTGCATAAAACTACAGATAGTG
Organism: Clivina fossor; assembly: GCA_963966155.1. NCBI lineage: Eukaryota > Metazoa > Arthropoda > Insecta > Coleoptera > Carabidae > Clivina > Clivina fossor. Next base: position 5,058,723 of record OZ014553.1, on the reverse strand, counting down.
AACACAATGTAATTAACAAAAGATATGTAAATGAAAAAATTAAGAATGTGCAAACCATCCAGTTGTAAGAAATTTATTATCTTGACGAAACGAAAAAAAGTACAAATTGTAACATCTTACTAATAAAAAGAAAAAGAATAACCAACAAGCATTAGCATAATGTCATGGTTTCTCGACGACCCTGTATATAAGCTATGCATCACTTGCAACAAACTCAAAATAAAGAATTTCTATCAGATTAGATGTAATATTATTGATAGTAGTTGTTAAAACGATAATTACCCTTATTATAAAGCAAATTGTTAGCGAGCATAAATTTATACAATGCTAGCTTTGAATATTCATAAGTTACGCGTTGAGATATTTTATTTTTTTCACAATAAAAACGCTGATATATATTGCCACATTGTAAAAATGTAACACGTAATTACATTTGGGAAATTTTAACGATTTCTTTTAACATCTAACGCCGCACTTAAAAATACTCTCTAATTATAATTAATAATTATATAGTGGCTGGTTAAAAACACTATTTTTGGAATTTTTATATAACACCTCCACATTTAGTTTTTTTTCTTTTTCGTTATATAATTAGTGACTTGCTTTATAATTCAGAATAACAATTATAAATTCTTGTAATGTCTACAGATAATAATAAAATGAAATATATGTAATTATTTCTAAACAAAAAAATTATTTTGATTATTTTAAATTAGAGAATTGTATATTTATAATTTGTAGACTTAATTATGTAGTAAATAATTGAAATTGGTAGAGTCATTTATTTTAAATATTGTATTTAATTCGAATGATTTCTAAGTGACAAAATACACTTAACCAGATTTTGTAAAAATGACATATACAATAACATCAATTCTAATTCTACTATACTTGCAATTACCACTTGCGTTATCTATAATGTAGGTATAGACAATTTATTAAATTTTAATATAATTTGTGTTTAAAATAAAATTTTCAACGGTAAAACTTATTATAAAACTAAGGCAATTTTTGAGAAATTATGAACAACAAAAATTATCAGAAAGCTGGATCATTTGACTATTTTATCATAACAACTTATAGTATAAAAATATGTAGTTTTGTATAATCTTTTCATATAATAAAATTTTAAAAATTTTAACTTTGATGTAGCAAAATCTATTATATTACAGGCATAATGATAATAGCATATAATAGTGAGATTTTATTTTATTAGTAAGAAAAATACAATTAAGAATTTCATATTTATTTTCATATGCATTAGAAAAGTTAAATATAAATAAGTTTTAAATAGAATATAAGTTTATGAATGTTTTTAAACAAATGCTTTTTTATGTGTTTTGTTAGTAATTTTGCAAAATGAATATTTTATAATTTAACTAAATTAAATTGTAAAAAATTAATTTTTTTTATGCTTTTTGTTATATGGATAAAACCAATAATTAATAAACATAAATTTCTACATTTAAAGCTGTGTTTTACCCTCAGTTTTCAAATGTGGGAATAAATATTTATTTTTCGTTAGAAATTTTTGAAAACAAACGAAAAACATATTTGCTATTTATGTAGATCGTTCTATGATGCATCTTTTTGTGATCGTTATTGTGTTATTTTTGCAGATTTGCTATTTGGTGCAAATACCAAATATTTATATACAAATATGAATAACATTATATAGAATATATATATATATATTTATATATATATATATATATACATATATATATATATATATATATATATATATATACACACTTTCTCATTTTGATGGAAATTTTGTTTGTGTACGAATAACGTATGACGTATAACGTTAAAACAATTACTCTGCGAGTTAAAAAAGCATATAATAATATAGAAATGTGTATTAGGTTTAGATTAACTTCATTTTGTTGAAATTTAGAATCAGAAGTTTTATTACTCGTACTATTTACACCGTAAAACATCAGTGGGATTTGATGTTAAAACAATAACACTATTTTTTGTACAAACGTTTCTGTGTTAAAATGACACTAATTTTATGTGTAAATTGCAGTTTACAATAGTATCAAACATGTTAATGTTATTTAATTAGTGCCTTTTTGTAACAAAATTTTGTATTTTGTTGAGCTTTTTCTCCTAGTGTAATTATTACATTATTTTTGGTTTGTTTGAAATGAAAAACCAGATAGCGTCAAATATTTTTAAACTGTGTATATCTCAAATTACACTATTAGAAATATTTTTAAAATATTCAGTAATATGTATATATTTTAATATTATATTGTAACATATTCTGTAATATATTGTAATAAAATATATAGTAATATTTATATCGTATATAAATTAATTTTATATTTTATATTAATTTATATATTTGAAAGTGTTAGATTAATTTATTAATGCAATTTAACTAAACTTTGTCGATTAGTCTTGTAACGTAAATAAATTAGTCTTTATATGAAAAACTAAGGTGTGTTCTAATTTTTGTTTCATTTAGCAAATAAGAAGAAAACTATAAGAAAAAGAAAACCAAAAAAATTAGTGAGCGGGCAGAAAGGGGTTGGTATAAATTCGTCGTTTGCGATTGCGTGCCAAGGCATTGTATATTTTTGAAATTATCTATAAAAATAGAAATAAACAAGGCCATAAATACGATATGCTTCGCTGGTAATTTGCTTTCGAATAAATTAGGTTTCTTGCTTGGCGAATAAGGTGGTCTCTCCGTGAGAAGCGGCGCTTTGCCCCAGAAGGGCTTCGTTTCCCCCCATGCCCCGCTTCTGCCACCAACGGATCAACATTATTTGCGCGAGCGCATGTATGCGTGTGTGTATGCGCGCGCGAGTGCGCGTTCCTTTAATATTTTTAATTTGCATGCATTAATTTATTTTCTGATTTATGACGAATAAATATGCAAATTTTATTGTGTTCTATAGAATGACAGTGATAAAATTAAACACAACCGTCGAGCGCCCGTGAGGTAGGCAAGCTGCTCTAACTATACTCAACTTATTTCGTTTATATATAACGTTACGTTGCGTTATGTTCTATGTACATTCAAAACTATTACAATGCTAATTTTAAACAATTATTTTGCGTTCTAATTTTATTTCTGTTTTATTTGTATCGTTTTAGTGTAATACATCCAAGAAGTATAATTTTACTATATATTAAAGTAAATTTTACAAAAATGGTCTTTATTATTTAATAGTCATATACCTTTGACATAAGGCAAAATTTAATAATCAATAAGCTACAATTTTAGCAGTAGCAGTAGAGTGGAGCTGCAGTAGTAAATATACTGCTACCAGTGCTACCGCTAAAATCGCATTATGAATGTAGCTTAATTATCATTAAATTTTGCAGTGTCGAAGGTACTAAACTCAGTGGCGTAACTGAGTAAAATGGCGCCCATGGCAAGTGTTGTAATTGCGCCCCTTCCCCCATAAATCTATAATCAAGTTTATTCGTTTCGCGCTTTAGATATGCCTGATATATTTAATTTCTACTGCGTACAGATTCATCTTAAGTAATTTGCCATCATTATTTTTGATGTAAACAAATATGGACAAAAAAAGTGTAACAATAAAATATCGAGCAATATATATATATATATATATATATATATATATATATATATATATATATATATATATATATATATATATATATATATATATACATATATATGTTTATTTATTTATTGAACTTTTAAGAACAATTTGAGGAACGTTAGGAACATTCGGTGAAACTTTGGTTTGCATGCGTTCTATACGTGTACATTTCTCGCCTTCGTTGATGCAAAAGCATCAATCCGGATTAGCAAAATCCGATTAATTTGCTAAACATCATTTTTAGCGCCAAATTACCGATTCAAACTTACGGTGCATATTATAAGAAAAAGTTTAAAACTACAACGCGCGGTAGTATTCGCGCCTAAGCTCTGAAAATCTCAAAAAAGTCTCTGACTACTTCTGAAAAAACTGAACAACTGTTAGAATTGAAACTGTAAAAATTTTTTAGAGATTTTCAGAGATTTTCAGAGATTTTGAGAGATTTTCAGTGTTTCAAATAAGAATCTCTATTTCTTTGAGTATGTAAGTCTAGAAGTCCGTCAGGGTCGGGACTCTTTTGAGCCGCTTTTGGGCCCAAAAAATTTTCGAAGCCGAGTGGCCGCCACGGTGCCCCCTCGGCTGGAGCGCCCAGGGCCCGTGCCCTTCTGCTTCACCCTAGATACGCTACTGACTAAACTGATACGACTAGTACATTAAATTCTCTAATATTTTTGTAAATTGATATTAAATACTGAAATTATTTTATAAGTTACGTTTTCAAAAATATTTCCTACTCCTAATACATATAATATTTGAATATAAACTAAAATTCATGTAAATTAGCTAAAAAATTACAATTTTTTCGTTATCCATACTCATAGTAATAATAATATAATTAAAATTTGCTACATGTAACGCTGGAAATATATTTGTAATATTAATTTCGGTTTACAAAAAAATTAATAACGCATTAAAAATTTCAAATTACAATATCGCACGTCTCAAAGAAAATTGACAAAAAGTTAATCTTTTTAGTAAAGCAGGAAAACTAATCTAGTTTCTTAATGTAAGTAGAAGTTATAAATTTAGAAATAATTTAAATTTGGACATATTCCATATTCCATATTTCACGTTGTGATTAACACAAATAATTGAATATTCTTTATAATTATACTATAAATACGAGTATGTAATATGTTTTACATTGCAAAAAAAAATGACGTATGTTTGAAAATTTTCACATTGTCTTGAAAATTAGTTAGCTTTCCAAGTAAGAAAACGGTTACAGCTATCTGTGCTCGTATATATGCATATAATTAATTTGATAAGAAAATCTAATATGTATTGCGCACTCTAGTTAGTTTTTCAATGATTAGTAAACACCTTTTGACCAATGAAATTTTGTAAGTTTATTAATGAGTAGTTTGTGACCAATTACAAAATTGCATTTGAAATATTCTAATTTATTTAAAAAAAAAGTATTCTGTACTGTAAGTACTTATGTTAGTAAATCATAGTATATTATGTTACAAGGAGTAGAAAGCGATGATTACTGTATTGAGCCTAGATATGTGTATCTGGGCAAAACACAAAAAAGCTTTTTGTTTAGAGTAACATATACAATTTTTTATTCAAACGAAACTAAACTAAAAATAATTAAAAATATATGCCAAAAAAACCTTAACCTTACTAATAGTTGTAGAATAGTGTGTATATGTATATATTATTTATATTTGTTAAGTGATTTATGAGAATTAATCTTTCTTTTGTCGAATATACAATTTCCGACAAATTTGGCGATATACTTGCACTTCTTCACACATTTTCAATAATCAAATTAAAATTCAAGCAAAAACAAACAATGTAATTGTCAATTAAATTGACTTAATAATTTTTAATATAACCGTCGAAGATGTTAAATTAAATACACTTGACCGCACTGAGAAAAATAGATATTTAACAAATTGTATAATAATAAGTAGATATTTATTTGAAATATACGAGTATGTTTACTGTATTCACAAATTTATACATTTTTAAAATCTACTCACATATATATTTTAATACTATATTAAGAATTAAGACTGTAATACTATATACAAATTGATGGTATTAAATTTTTGTTTTTATTATATTTATAGTTAATTTTTAAATATACTTATTTTGTTATTTTTAATATCTTGTGTTTGTGTCACCTTTTTAAATATAAATAGCGTTACGGTAACTATCCATTTTTCTCAGTGCGTGTTTCGTTAGTTGAATATGCAGTTATATGCAGAATATACATTCATTTCTTGCACTTCTTCACACTTTTTTAATAATCAAATTAAAATTCAAGCGAAAATAAACAATACAATTGTCAATTAACTTAACTTAACTTGATGTAATAGTTTTCAATATGGTTGTAGAAGATGTCAGATTAAATACACTTGCCATTGTAGTTATGTTTGTTGCTGCCACTAGTAGTGTATATAGTAACTAACTGCTGTATAATAATGTCATTATTCTTCAAGTAACATAATGACCTCTTTCTACATAGAAAATACGTAATATTAATAAGATAATACGTTTGAAGAAAAATATTGTTAATATTATTATTAAAATTGTCAATTAATTAATATAATAAATTTTATATTTAAAGAAAAACACTATTAAAATTGTAATATTAATTAAACAAAATGAGTGAAAAAGTGTAACAAGAAGTACATATCACAAACTGATTACCCGCATACATGATACATTATATTCCCATTGCACATATTTGTTGAAATATAAAATCTATTATTGATAAACTGATAATTATTACTGAAAATTTATGTCACAATTAGACATCGATTGTATGTATAACTTTTCATATTAATATAGTGGAAATTGTCAGTACTTATCTATATGTTTTCTAAAATAAATAATATATTTTAATTGCAATTACAGTTTTATTTTCAATATTGCTATCGTAAAAAATTGCCATTTTACATAAAAACCATTGTGAAATTATTTTAGCAAAACGATGGTTTATATACATTTTCTGTAAGATAAGATATTTTTAAGTAAAATAATTAATTTAACAAATTATATGTTCTTTTTTATAGAAAAAGTAAGTAAACTTACATAACTTAAATATATGTACTTTATATTTAAATACAGTAAAAATTTTCCTGTGATGTCTGCCCCAGGTTTTATGTAAAATTACCGATTTTTTTACAGTCGAGACCTAACTAATCGCTTTCTTGCACCTGTAACCAGTAGGTTCACTCCATATTACCAAATCTTTAAGCTAAAAGATAAAATTAACAAATAAATATACAAGAATTATTAATAGTAAATAGGCAACTGGGTTTTGACAAATTTTAGAACGTAATCATCAAGTGCAAAGGGTAATAGAAAATAAATTGCTTTGTGTCATAATTCAATAATTTTCAATAAAATTTAATATTTTCTGTTGAAATTTCTAAATACACTAAACAAGAAATCATATTTATATCGAAATCGGTGCTCGTAATTCTTAAGTAGAACATGAGAATATATGTTTCAGCTACTAAATCATTGAAATTTATTAACATTTTTTTTTTAATTGTTAATGATGCCGATTGTAAGTTTAGAGCAATCAAAGAACCAAGAGTTTGAAAAAATTTTTCATTGCTATTAATTTTATATGTAAGTTTTTTTAAAATAATAAAAGTTGTGTGTTGAATCTCAAAACTACAAAAAATATTTTTTTTAAAGATATCTAACTAATTTTTATAAATGACAAAGTTATAATTTTATAATACGAAAGATAGATCTATTTACTGATATACTTTACATTATTTGGCTTCTTATTAAAAAATAAAAAGAAGTAATAATAATAAAATAATAATGTAAGTTTTTTGAAAAACTATTATTTCATTAATGTAGTTTTGATACATAATTACTAAGGTAAAGATTATTTTTTTATAAGTATCAAAATTTGAGTGTATTTAATTTTTACTATATACAGATTGAACTTTTATTTTGCTAATGGTGGTCATCACATATAAATTTAAAGATCTTTAGCTTAAATGAAACTTTAACTTGACGATTTAAATAAATTTTGATAGAGCAATTCTGATCATGTACGTCATTTAAATTTACAGAAATTTAAGTCGAAGATTTCACAGTTAAAGTAGTGACCAGAATTGAAATTTTCTTAAAGTTTTTTAAATTTGATAATTTAAGCTAAATTTAATGACCAGAATAACTCCATTAATTTCTAGTATTCATCTTTAATTACACTTTTGATTATTGGAAATAGAAAAATATATTACACATATCGTTTATTATTCTTGTTGATTGTGCAGTAAAATTATTTTTAATTATACAGGATATTTCATATATGCATAGTAGTATTCAATTTTTGTTTTAATTATTTAAATTTTTACTTTATTTTATTTATTTTCTTTTTTTATTCTCTTGATTAGTAGTTAATCTTAATTATAAAAGTACTACAATAAATACATCCAAAATATATATAGTTCCATATTCTACTTAATTGTTATTTTGAAAGCGAATTTTAATACATTGCAATATTAAATATTTAGAAGCAGGCAGTAGAAAATTCTTTGCTTAAACTGTTCAGAAGATATATCACACAATTATGTTTCGATGAATATAAAATTGCGTTTTCTCGATAGCAGCTAAGTCAATTAATTAAAGATAAATTCTAGGAGTTTTAATTAAAACACACGAGACATGTGTGAAATCGACATGCAGACATCATAAAATATAATTTATGTGATTGTACGAGATGGAAAAATTTGAAAACCTGTATACCACACACCAGCTAACATAGATCAGCTTTATATGCTCATTTTACGAGAGTAGTATACCTAATACACACTAAAACAGAATACAAGTTTTTTTTTCTTTTTAGATTTCAAATGTATTTGTTTTTGTTTTTGTTACGTTTTTATTACCAAATATTTTACTTTTAAATTCATTAAAATGCATATAAAACATTTTGTCTCTTATACCTACTTGATGAAATTTATTATTCTTAATTTTAAAATAAAATTTACATAAATACTTAAACAACTTGTTATATTTTGAATTTATTTTTATTTGGGAAATTATAATTATTAATTTTAGTAAACAAAAATCTTAAATGAGCATTGAAAATTAAAATATTATATAGAAATAGAATAGAAATAGAATACTTACATAAATAAGTGAAATATCTATTTAAGATCAAAAATGATGAATTATTGAAGCAATGCAGTTAATGTTTTTATTAAAAGTTAATATATATTTATTAATTTTTAGTTATATAAACTAATATTTTGTGATATAAAAACAAAAAGAAAATGAATAAAAAGAGCTAAAAATTTATTTTAAATATATTGTAAAGTAACTGTGCACAAAAAAAATTAAATTATAAATATGAGAATATAGAATTAAATTTAAAACCTTTTTTAGCAGTTTTTTTTTATTATTAAAAGCACTTTTTAATATATGTTGCAAATTATTTATTATTATTTTCGAGAATTTAATTTGTTTTGCATCTATTTTAAAATATTAATAAACAACAAAATTTTAATTTGAAAAAAAGGGATGTAAATAAAAAACAGTTGTTTTAATTTAAAAAATTAATAAAGCAAATCGATATTTGCATTAATCAAAAAAAAAACAGTTTCTCTGCAGAATGATACAAATTATCATTCATAAGTAGTCCTATTATTTTCGGGTAAAATATGCAAATATAAATTTTAGAATAATATAGTCTAAAATGCAAATTGTGAGACTCGCGCTTTCAATCAAACAAAAAATATTCAGTCAGTTTCAATGCAATAATAATATAGATACTACGTAGAATAGATAGATAAATAGAATATTAATTTAAGAACTATTTATCTTAATGCAACTATAATAAAATTGAAAAATGGACTAATTTTATTTACACCAATACTTAGTTGTCGATGAAAAATAAAAATTTTAACACAAGAATAAACAGTTTTTATTTATGGGCCAAATTAACTATTAATGTAGCAAACGTAGTTAAATAAAAAACTTTTGGTTTCTTTTATTTACAATTTGTAATAAATATTTGTTTTCTTCTTAAATATTGCAAAATTTTGCCGAAAATTAAAAATTTCTAATTAAGAGTTTTTTTATTTAATGTATACTACTAATTTCCATGTTAATTTTCTAAAACATGCATTTTTAAAATAAAATTTTCAAAACAAATATTATCATAGTTTTTGTAAATCAATCGCTGAATAAACAATTGTTTTGTATCTTAAGTTTTAAAAAACTATTAATTTTATACTTAAATATTATATTATATTAGTTTTTATTGCTATTTTTTCATTGTTTTTGTAGTGTAATAATTTTAACTTTTACGAAAAAAATTATTTGATAAATTCACAGAACTTTAATGCATTTGAATTGTAATCGATTTTTGCAAAGTTATTGCAACAAAAAATTTACTCTTATATATTCCATATATGAAATTAATATACTTTATTTTATGAAAATCACACATGAATTGTTGTTTTATTATTTTGGTTTCAGCATAATCAATTTAATGACGGGTATTATTAAATATATACATAAGTTGATAGAAATTATTTGTAATGTGATATAACTATTAGAAAAAACAATAAATTAACAAATTAGTTATAAATGTGTGTATGTAAAAACATTTTGTTTAGCCTTGTGTACCCTAAATCACTAATTAAGATTTTGTTTATTTCAAAATTTTTACGACTGATGGTACAAGCTTAGCCTTCAAATAAATTTAGTAAGTTAAGAAATTTTTTCAAAATTTGTTATATTTATAAATTTTTTTCATAGCAGATCATTACATATTTTTAATAATAATGAGTTGTCTTTTGTAATAAACCTTTTCAGATAGTTGATGCTCTTCTGTAATCACATTTTTAAATATTTATTTAAATTATTTATTACATGTGTGTGAAATTTATGTTTGCAACTACCTGTTAAACAGTTGTTTCAATTTAAATGCATTACGATAAAACTAAATGACATAGTCTAATAGGTAGTGATAGCGCGAACATTTTACATAATATAAACACTCGACGCGCAAAAAAAACTCAAAACAATTGCGTAAAAATGTAGAAAAACATTGTTTGTCAATCCATTCACGATGTAATTTGACGGCATCATGTTATTTGGTCCGGGGGTATGCCTAAGTTATTTCGACGAACGCACCGTGCCGCGATAACGCCATAAACATGACATTTTGGCATATGACATGCACAAGTGCTCCTGTATATTGGGCCCCCGTTCTCTTGCGCGGCCGTTCATAAAAACATCGTTTTATTTTTAAGGCGTGTGTGCAATATGGTCATATATGCGCGACAACACTCGCCCAACAAATGGTATATGCATCACGTATGCCGCAATATTGCCTAGGCCTGGTTAAGCAAAGCACACACAAATTTGAACAGGTACCAGAACGTTGACATTAATGTGACACTTGACATTTGGCGGTTGTGGTGCCACAACACAATTGTTTGATGAATTAATAGCATTGCAAACACGAAACAGGCCTTCGAACATGTGTCCCCAGTGTGATAAGACGATTTGGAAAGGGCACCGTCGTAAAAAATGGACCCTATAAAATTTTCAGTTCGGTTTGTTGTTGCGGACAAACGAGCTACGAATTTTTCTACACGAACGTAACTATTTGAGGTGGGCAGGGATGTAGTACAAGGGTATTTAAATAACAAATTTACAAATTTTACACTGTTTGCCCTGTCGTAAAATGAAAATTAGGGCTTTTATCATTCGGGCACCTGTGCACTTCCGTTCCGACCGTCTGCAACTCTTAATCTAACTGTTCGGTTCTTCGCTCCTAACGACTGCCTTGTCGTTTTCATTATGGCATCAGATAGTTAAAAAGCAATAAATGTTTTTTATTAGTTCTGGCAGAATTATATTTTTATTATGTTGTAATACCGCATGCAATCTATTTATCTTTCGAATATCGATTAAATAACTGAAATTTATATTTCAATGTTCTAAAAAAAAACCACAAAAACTCATGTATAAGTTAATGGATTAAATATGATATGGGTGTGTCCGCGCCATAAATTTATTACTGTAAATTAATTAATTAATTAAAATTAATAACGTAAATGTTTAATAATAATAAAATAAAGTTGCCAGTTGATTTAACAAAATGAAATAAAAATTATATGCATTTAGATATATTGCAAAAAAATATTATAAACTAAAAAATACTCTTTTTAGTTTAGTGAGACCACCATATTTATAATGCCCGTTTTACACTGAGCAAGATTGCACAAGCAAGTATGCAAAAGCAATTTGCAATATAAAATTGAGAAAAAATAATATAAAACTTCTACGAGTAAATATGTAACTTTTTGTTAATAGTAGTATAAAAATCACCGCCGAGAATGTAATGATGATTGTACTTATAAAAATAAAATTTGCAAACGCTGCAGATGAGTGTTGTAATTTATCAGAACAAATAATAACTCCTATTACATGCGAGTATGATACTTTACTTTTTACGACTATACAATAGAAAATTGCACTCTGTATTCTGATATGAATGAAATACAATGCTGTTTTAGTGCTTTCGTTGATGTATGGCAGTGAGTATTGCATTTGGCTACAGTAGCATACAAAGAAAATTAGTACTGTGGAAATGGAATTTTTACGTGAGGTGTGTGGTATAACTAGAATCGATTAGGTAAGAAACAGATTAGTAAATGATCAAACACGTATATTTTATGTAAGTAATTACTTACTTTTTCGGTAAAAAAAATATATGTAATATGGTAAATTAATTATTTTAATGAAAATTACAATTATTTTATTTTTACAGAAAATTTATGTAAACTATCGTTTTGCTGAAATAATATGTAATTTTTTACCATGGTTTTTTGTAAAATGGTAACTTATTTTTTTACAGTGTAGGTATGAAAATATTAATACACCAACGTTATTGAAATAAAAATCAGCGCAAATTTTAATTTTTTATGAAAATCTGAAAATTAAGTAGTTGGAATATATTATGTGATATTATTAATATAATTAATTAAAATATACAATTTTATTACTTTTAGAAACAAACATATTTAAAAAAATTAACGGTTCTGTATTAAAGTTCTGTATTACTTTATTAAAATTACGTTTCGATTCATTAAACAAGAATCGTCATTAGGAAAATAAAAAGAATTAATATAATTAGTTTCAAAAAAATTTTTTTTACAATAAAAAAAGAATTACATACATAGTTATTTTATTTTTAAAAATTTGCAATTACATCAAAAATACTAATAACATATACATGTCATTCTTAATTAGCATTGTCGCGATATTTTTCTCATTTTGACAATTTTCATGTCACCGATGTAATTATGTTTTGCTGTTTCGTATTTTCCAACTAATTTATCTTTATTATCTGTCTCTGACTATAGCGACAACATTTCAAAAATTAAATATTTGATTTTAACTCATTTTTATTTAAAATATAACACATGTACTTGTACACTCAAGGTCCATACGTATTGTTCAATTTTATTTATACAATTTATAATATTTAATATTACAATTATTTGTAAATACAAATATTATATAATATTAGTTTTACCAATTAATGTAAAAAGATAAATGTAAAATTATAATAATCTCATAATATATATATTCTTCCATTTTGCAGATGCCATAATATATGTTACCGTATATAAAAATAAATAACGTAATATTTTTAATGTAACGCAGAAAAAAAGCTGTCATATTAAGTATTATTTATGACTTGTAAAATAATCCACAAATAATGTTTACTGCGTTTTGTGTTTTCACATATTTAGTGTCAAATCATTATCCTATTAACTTAAATAATTATTCCACATATAATTAGACGCATTATAATGCAGATGTTGATTAAGTATATATTTGCATTTCTAACTTATTCAGTTTTATTTTTGTTTTAATTGTTATTGTGATATTATTATAAAACAAAATAAAGTTTATGGAAATTTTATTTTCTCAGTATTAAATATATTTATATTCTTGCACCATTTACTATGTATATGGTAGTTTATTTTGCATAATATTGTATAATAAATAGTAATAAATTCCGAGTTTTTAATTTAATATTTATAAATTAATTATTATAACAAATTATAATTTAAAAATAGAATTTATTTATATAAATAGTTACTAATGATTTAACGAAAGATCTATGTATATAAAAAATATATTCTTAAATGTTATTATCTATTTTATGAGCTGTTTTATATTTATAAAATTTATTGTTTACATTATTCATTTTTGTTGTTTATTTGTATCAGAAATTTTCAATAATAACTTCAAATATCATATTTAGTTGAAATAATATTAAATACAATTTCTATTTTTACAGAGATAGATGAATATACATATTTTTTCAATTAATAATTCATTTAAAATTGATTTGTATTTTTAATTTATCAATTTAATATATAAATACGTTGTTGTTTATTAAAAATAAACAAATAATTTTATAAATAGTTTATAATATTAATTACTATAAAATAGATTTGTTTGATAACTTTAACTACAGTGCTTAAGAAATAGAGCTACATTTGACACTGTGAGAAACACTGTAAATTTACATTGATAATCATAGTAACTTTGTTATATTTTTCATGACAATTTCATGAATGAATAAATTTAAAAAAAAATGTAAATTACAACTAAGAATATAGTACAATTACTATAAATAAAATGTAAATTTACATTTTTTTTACTATATAGGTGAAATCAAAAATAGATAAAAACCAATATAAAATTGATTTAAGAGTATACATTGAGGCAATATGAAATATGCAATATAATTTCGGTTTATTTCAGTTTATAATAAAATTTGTGTCAGATATTTAAAAAAACATGTACTTGAAGCCATCAAATCTATTTGGACTATAAATTTTTATTTTTGATATTAAAATATGCGCTTACTTACCGTATAAATTCGAATCAGCATTATAACATTTTAAAATATACGTATTTTTTTAAATTTTAATGCTGACAGGTGATAATTATATACAATATGCATTTTTTTTAAATAAAACAATTTTGGTTATAGTTCTGTATTAATATTTATTAATAATCGACGTTTCGATGAACTCAACGTTCGTCTTTATCAGGAAAAAAGATACCTAATGATATTTAGAGCAAATAAACAGAATATAGAAACAAGTTAGTAGGTAACAAAATGAGTAACTAGATCATAAAAATTTATAAATTTTTAATTAAAAAAAGCCAAATTTGATTGAAATCGGTGCCTTGAAGTGATTGATGTTATCTTTTTCTTTATAAATTTCTATTTCTATTTAAATTTTTAAGATCTAATAAAACATAAATAAAATCATAATAGATAAATATTTTTATAAATTCTTTTGGTGTAAATGTTTAACTATTTTTATTTTTGCATTAAACACCATTAATTTTATATTTGATTTATCTAATTAAACATTAGACAATTTTAAATTAAAGAAAAATGCATTGGCCCTGCAGTGGTTTGAACCCGGGAAAAAAAAAACGATAAATTTTTAGTAAATCTTGAAGAAATTATTTCATTTAATTAAAATTGCATTTTTTATAGTTTTCAATATCTCAATGTTTAGTAATAAAATTTCTTTAATTTTTAGCATGTAAAAGTAGAAATAAACAGTCATTAGATTTTTCTAAAGCAATAAATTATTAGTTTATTTATATGTATCTCCATACAATATACATAGAGATCGGTTAATTAAACTAAAGGGGGAAAGGATAAATAGTAAAAGGATAAGCGGTAGCAGGCCGGGGCAAGATAGCTTTGTTTCACGGACAACGTGACGTATTTCAGGTTGAAAACGTGAACGCGCGCGCGGCCAAAGTAAAAGGCAAAGCCCTGACTGCTGCACTCTGACGACGACGCTTCACCCATTCTATTCTCTTGTCCAGATTTACACTGTACCTACACGTAATTATGTCTTTGTATTCAATTCGTGCGAAAACAAAGATCCACACTATACGACTTGCCGTCACAATTTCTGTCAGCATAACGTAAACATCACCGAATGCAAGGCGATTTATTTATTGCTGTAAGATGCATGTCTTAGCTGTAATGACATTAATTTCCTTAAAAAAATAAAGAAGAGAGAAAATATATTTTAGACTAAACAATTTTAAAGTTGGTATTGTACTTCTGAAATAATTTTTGATTATAATGAATTGAAAAAATTTCAGAATTATCAGAAAAGTTATCTAATTTAAAGTATTACACTATATGATATGTAAATTCTTAGAAAATAGTTTTGTAATTTCAATAGAACTTGCAAAGAGGTTCGTTGTCTGGTCGTGAAAAAAGAAACATAATTCTTAAGATTGCAATTATTAGTATTTTTAATAGTTAACTTGAAGACTTTTTCTCTTGAAGATTAATGATTTAAACTTTAAGTTTCTGGTTTAATTTTGAACTTGAGTAAAAATAGTTAAATTATATATAAATATTAATAATATTTATTAAATAAAACATTAATTATTGTAGCTGGAAAAAGTGTCATTTATTATACATACTAATCGTAAAAGAAGAAATACAAAACTTGTAAAAAGTGTCAACAAAACAAGCATACAAACCCTCAAAACGTTTTAACTCAATAGACTTAACAAGATTTAATTAATTTAAATAATTTTTAGTTTATAGAAAGAAAACTATTTAGTAGAATATTCTCTTACATATTATTTTCAATTTTATCATAAAATTTTTTTGAATGTTATAATAATTTATAATAATAAAATATAATAAACAGATTGTAAATGTATCCTGCAGTCAAAAGAAAAAACAAAACGGCAATCATACTTGTAATTAATTTTTAACTATTTAATTAAAAATTGGTAAACAATTATATTCTGCCAAGTTGTTCTTTATATTATTTTTATTTAAAATTTAAATTAATAAATATGTTTATGCTGGTACATAAAAAGTACATATAAATTTAACGCATTTAATATTTATGTTATTAATCAATATCTTTTATGTGTGGTAGTAGTTATTAAATATATTTAACACTTAGTTCTAATTATTTTTATAATATTCATAATAACAATATTGTAATAATTTTCATAAGGTAAGAAAAACATTTCAATTTAACTTTTACTTAAGAAATATGTATCTCTTGATATATTACTTTTTTATATAAAATATAATAAATATAAACATTTATATAAATAGATAACTGAAAAGGTTAAAAATATGAAATTCTTTTGTCATCTTGGTCAAACTGTCGATGATGAGCCAAAATGGATGAAACTTTGTCAAAAAATTCCAAAAAATATAAGAAATATGGGAAAAATAATAAACCTAAACCTAACCTAATTTATCCTAATTTAACCTAACCTAATCGCCACTTGTTACTATTTTTCACATATTTCTCATACTTTTTGAAATTTTTTGGCAAAGTTTCATCCTTTCATCCATCGATAATTACACCGTCATTTTTAGTAAATTTCGCATGTGCATCACTTATCACTTTCCTAAAAAACACTAGATATAACAAAAATATCAAAAGAAAATATTATATTTATTTATAAATAAATTATTTTATAAAATTGAACATTCTAGTAAACGAAACCAAATCTTTCAAATAATTTTTTACAATATTAATATCTTTAATATTATTTTAATTTCAAAATAATTACATGAAATAATATTTTCATTCGTATTAAATGGAAACAAAAATTTTGATTGTTTCTATTGCTAATATTAATAATACAATAATTTTATTAACGATTTCGTTTTGAAAAATATGTACATGATAAACATTATTTTTGTTTATTTTTTTGTAATTAATTTTACTTATTAATTTAATAATTTTTAAAAATCACTAAATTACAGGTGATATATTACTAGTTTACATTTGTTTTCCATGATTTTTTAAATAAAAATATATTTGTGCAATAATACAAAATGGCGATCACTAAATATAAACAATTTATTTTTTTAATATATCTATATTTATTTATTCCAGACACAATATCTACTAGCATTGCTAGCACATATTAAAAATTCTATATACATATACCTAACCATATTTCGCCATATACATATGTAACCGGGCGTTGTTGAAACAAAAACAAAATTAAAAATCGAGTGCAGTGGTATAGAGTGCAGTGCGACGAGAACCATTTTTAACAACCTTATTTTCATGTGGAAAAACAAAATAACGAAAAGAAATAGAACGAGGCGAGAGAGGGTTTTGTGTGTGTGTGTGCCATGCCGGTCTCCGGTCCCAAGATGCGGGATGCAGTATGAACCAGTCGAAGCTCGAGCGCAACGAAAAAGAACGTAAAACGTAATTTATGGGGCAGAGCGCTAAGCGAGAAGAGAACCAGCAGACGCGCACCGGAGCCGCAACGTTCCGATCAAATGAGATGAGATGAGATGGGATAGGATGAGATGAGGTTAGGTTGAAATGAAAACCAACATGGGACATTGGTCTATACATTTGATTATCTACACACTCATATATATCTTTTATTATATTTTCAAGCAGAAAGAAATAAATATAAATAATTCGAAGATTCACGAATTGTGTTAATAATTAAATTACATTAAACTAGTTTTTAAATTTGCGCTATTTTTATAAAAGATGCTAGATAATAAAAATAACAAATATTTTATTCAATTTAGAATTTTTGAATGTTTGTCTTTTTAATTAAATATTTCCTATTTTTCATCTATTAGTTAAAATTTTTATTTCAAAAACATATATAAAAATTTATAAAAATATTAAAAATAAAACTCAGATATGCAATTATACAATTGCAATAATAAATAATTATTTATAATTTTAGGTATAGAGTAATAATATATCTTTAAATAGGGAATATTTAGAGCTATCCATTTTTATTAAAAATGTACCAATTTTTCTTTAAAAAAAATATAAATTTACAGTTCTTACCCGGGATTCATAATTCTATCTTACCACACATGGAATTACATATGTCTTCCTTCTTGTTGTGTAAGTTATTTTTTATTCCTATTTCTAAAGTTATTAGTTTAAGAAACTGATTGGTTGATTTAAAACAGTTTTTCAAATTAATTGCTCAGGATATGTTTCAATGCAAATATTTAAAAAAGATTAGTAAATACATTTTATTAGATAATTTAATAACATGATAATTTGACAGTTGCACTTTTTCCTTATTTATATAATTTTAATAAATGATTTATTATATTAAAAATTATCAAAATGCACTTATATGCTATCAGCATACATGTATAGTGCAAAATTTACATTGATAATATGATAAAACATTATTTTTAAAAATGTTTCAAGTATACAATAGTAGTATATAAAAATTTAAGTTTATATCATTTTTCTTATATATGCCAAAGATTGCAGGTTTGTTATGAAAGTTTAGTTTTAAATTTAGTCTATTAAAAAATCTTTTTTAACATTTCCACGCTTTAATTACAAATAATATAACTATATTTAAAAATTTATAAAATTAATAATTGATGAATTGTTAATGTAAAAAAATTATTGCAATATTGGTATTTATTAGTTATTAGTGTTATTACATATAAACTATAATTTCATATTTCTCAACAACATAATATTTAGAAATAAATTTACAATATAATTTAATAAAAATAAGCAATTAAACCATTGAGCAAAAGCTACGCAAACAACTTATAATTTCAAAATAAAAATAATAGGTAGTAAATTTGTCTGGTTGTTTTATCAAGATGACCAAACAGAAACATTATCCTTACGCATTGTACGAACGAGGCATTTACAAATGATCCATATTAACACGACGACTACTAAACTAGCCAGCCTTTTTTTATATTATTTTATTTTTTCCGTATGCGTACACATGCTGCTTTTTAAAACTTACACTATTAATTTGATAACATTATATTTCTTTGACACGTCGTTTTCTTTAACAAGATTATGATTGACTAATATTTAAAACAAACATAAAAAATTTTCTTAATAGAAGCCTAGATAATTTGAATTGTTTATTAAACGATATTTAGTTTAAGAAAAAGTTACTTTTTCTTAGATTTTTTGCAGATGTTAAATACGATTTAATATTTGCTTATTAAAATTTTAATTTTATTCACTGTTTTCGAAACATATAAATATTATTATTTAGTTAAATTTTATACAGGTACCAGATATTTATTTTCAATAGCTATGCTACTGTAGTATTTTGCTAAGCGGAAATAGATAATATGATGGTAGCAGAGTCCTTGTTTTCTTTTCTTGTTTTTCTTTGTACATAATATATTCTAAGTTTAGTTAACTGGAATCTCATTGAAATATCATAATTATTAATAAGCATTTGTATGATTTATAAAAGCTTTCCTCAATTCATATATCACGCTATGCCACTATGAATTATGATTATTTTTGTGTGTATAATTTTTTTAATTTTTAATTTATGAAACACTATAATAACGTAAAAAAGTTATGAAATGACACAAAATTTGGTTCCTTATTGTAATCCAACAAAAATCAACTTATTGTTAATTAATGAATTGAAAAAATAATAATTTTTAATATGTGAAATATTTCTACAATATTTTGTATTAATACAGTAAATAATTTTTAAGTTATTGAAATAGTTTCAAAGTCTGTATACACATCTCATAATTAGAAAAGTATTTAAGATAAACTAATAATTAATTAGTATATTATGTTTGATATTTTTATTACTTTCATTTTGTAGAACTAATATTTATTCACATATATTTTATTATATTGATAAGGAGATTAAAGAAACGATTTGTTAATACTATTAATATTGTTTACCAACATGCCTATAAAAAAAGTTGTATTTTTTATTTTATATGGCAATTATGAAGTACATTCATTATATATGCAAATAAATTATCCAAATTAAGCAGTATGGTGGTGTAGTTACACATGTGTCTATACAATGCCACATTGTTGATTACTATTTTGGTAAATGGACAAAAAAAAATTACATGACAATTCAGGTGTTATTTGGTTGTCCGTCAGATTATAAACATAATAACTGTAATTTTCAATTTTACTTACAAATATTTTGTAGAAATATTAATAAATAGATTTATTAATTAAAATAAAACGGTTTTAGGTTTAAGTTCTGTATTAATATTTTTTAATAATCGACGTTTCGGCGAACTCAACTTAGGAAAAATTATATTAATAATATTAATTATTTTTTTTAAGTATATATAATTTTTATTCTATTATTTGAAATGTAAAATATTAAGTTATTAAGTATAAGAAGAAATATTAATAATATGTAAACCAAATATATTTTTTTTTTTTTGAAGAATTTAAAAGTATATTTTTTTTATTTTAAGTATTACACATTTCTAGAAAAAGAAAACGAAATTAAAAGTATCATATACAAAACTACAAATGCTTATTTGTATTTTTTATTTACAACAATTTTTTATCATTGATATAAAAGAAGAAGAAAAAAGCAACGAAAAAAAGGTTGCAATGCGATGCGATGTGGTGAGAATGAAAAAAAGAATCGAAACAGACAAAAAAGTCCATCTTACGTTCCAATCTCGGATCGTATACAGTCCCACCGAAATTTCTGTTATTTCAAATTAGAGATTCGATCAAAAAGCATGAGCTAACGTAACACTAAGATAGAAAAGAACAAGAAGGAAGCTGGACGACAGACGATGTTTCACAAAAACACTCGATGTCTTGACCGCACAGTGATCTATGTGCACAGGTCCGAATCAAACGAATTTTTTTCTCTTACGTTTAATTATTCAACATTACCGAAACTATATTTTTATTTATAATTTATGAAAAAAAAATGTCCTGCTCAAAAGTGTTTATTTCTTTGCGGACATTTCATAATTTGCTAAAACATTAAAAATCTTGTGCAATAAACATATTTAAAATTAAATCATTCTTATATTTACTAGTTCGACTGAAAAGAGTAATAGCTAATAAAATACTACTACTGCATTATTGTCTGAAATAAGTAACGTGGTTGTTTGGCTGAATCTGAAAATCAACTGAGAAGGATGATTCTGTTGAATGTTGATAAATGCAAAGTATTATAGTTTTTGAGAACGATGACTTGACAACTAAATGTAATGTATCTATCTATTGATGGTGCAGCTTTAGAACAGGTAGATGAATTTGTATATTTGGGTAGTTCATTATCTAAAGATGGTCGCTTTGATCGTGAGATTGAAAGGAGAGTTAATGTTTTGGATACTTTTGCTAGAAACGTAAATGTTTCCAAAGAAGCCCGTTTGAATATATACAATACTGTTTTAGTGCAAATGTTGATGTATGGTAGTGAATATTGGGTTTGGCTGTAAAAGCATAAAAGGAACAAGACTACTGTGGAAATAAGATTTTTACGTGGCGTATGTGGTGTAATTAGATGGAAACGAGTACGAAATAGAATAGTGTATGATGAGTGTAAAATTGAAAAAAAAAAGTTGTTGCAAAAGTTGGTGTTAGTCAAATTAGATGCTTCGGTAATCTTGAGCAAATGTCTGATAAACGTTTGCTTAAAATAATATATGTGAATGATTTTAAAGGTATACGTTTGCGTGAATGTCCAATGAGTAGCTGGAGTGATATGATTGAGAGTGTTTTGCGTGTGCGAAATTTTCCAACTTGTATGAATAGAAAAGCATGTATGAGAGGTATTATAAACGTGCATGAAACTAGAATGTCTTGTTCGGATAGGAATGTTTAGAAAAAACTTATTTCGGAATAGTGGAAAGAGTTTGTGCTACACCCTCTTGAGTACTTGGCGTTATTGTTATGTAAGTATAAATACAAATTACAAAAACAAAAATTTAATATATCTTCTATATCAATTAATATCTCAACTTTTCTTTTTTTTTCTTTATAGACTGTTCATCTAATTTTAACGAAATTTTCAGCGTAAATTCTGTGGCCAAGATATCTGATTCGGAAATATATAATTTTTGTTCATAAGCTTTAAAATTTTCTTGCAACAAATAGCTTTCATATGCATTTTAATATTTTAAAACTGAACTTTTGTAAACAATTTGACAAATTATTACCACATATTTTATAATTTTTTTATAATAATAATTGTTGATTTTATTTATGAATAATACAGTAAATTATTTATGTAATTTTCTATTCATTTATTAACCAATAATCGTATTCAAATATTACAGTTACAAATTTTACAGAGTAAAATTTCTCTAATTTGATTAATGATATTACAACGTAAAAAACAAATCTAAATAATAACCCATATATATAAAAAAAATTTACATTTTTTCTATATTAATTTTAATTTCATCAATTATGTAATTATATATTTTTATTCAAGAAATCTACTTCGATATCTATTAAAATTTGTTGTCATAGAAATAAATAATTTTGTAAATTTTTAAAAATTTTATGGCAAATATTCGCAAATCAGATAAATAAACAGACAAGTATTGAAACCTCAAGCATTACTATTTAAATCTCGCATGAAATGCTTTGTGTGTCATTTATTTACTGCAGAAAAATAATAAAAAAGACATTTCCAATGCATACATTTTATAAAATGATAATACATAGAAACTTATCAGATAAATAACAAATTACAAGACTATTGATATTTAGAAAAGCTAACGTCGTACACAAGATGCTAAGATAATCTCAAAATCTCATTCAAATGAAATTAATGGAAATTTCTTTATAACTTCAATTATCTATTAACAAATCTTGATAACTATTATCTGATTATCAATGTTTCAGTGTAATTTTTAAATGTAAAACTACAGTATGGTAATTTTGTAGATTGGATAAATACGATGAGATTAGTCTGATGGGCAAGACAACTTTTTTTTTTAAATAAATAAAAATTAAATTAAATTTAATGTTATGACGATGTAAACGGTAATTTCTTTAATAATAACGAACAAAAAATGTTCAAAAGTGTATATTTAGTGAAATTAATATAAATAATATTCTAAAACTTGATATTTTCAAAAATCTCAATGATAGGGTAATTTTGTGAAATTTTGAGATTTTGAATATCTCAACTTTTAGAATATTATTAATTTCTTTGATTATTTTACTTTTTTTTTATTACGTTGTGAATATATGTTTTATTTGAAATATCGTATGAAGTTAGAGTAAAATTAAAAATTTTGTGATATAAGAGTGATGCAATTTATTTGAATTATTTTAGCATTTTAATTTAAAATTTGTATATTACTGCAATCAATGCAAAAAATCTAATTTCTTATTTAGAAAAAATAGATTATAATTGAATATATATAGAAACAGAAAAAAAAACAATGTATATATTTTGTGTGAATAAAAATAGCATCAAATACCAACTTTTTTTTATCTGTATTTGCTCACTTTATTCAAAATCAAAAAATATGTAGCTCTCATTTTGAACTCCAATTTAACATAAAAAAAAATAATTTACTGAATGGATACATCATCTGGCTGCCTTGCTCAATAATGTTTGTAATTATTAGTTATTAAAGAACAAAACAAAATTGTATTATTGTCTGAATGACCCGCAGGTCATAGTTTGCCTACCATTGCTCTAATATATTATATAGTTATCTAAATGGTATGCGGCGTATATAAATTTTTGTTAGATAAAACATTATTTTAATAATTTTAAGCTCGATTTACATTATACTAGAATCGGCTAGAAACTTTGACTAGTTTACATACTAGATTGGAAACTAGAATCGTCTTTAAAGTAGTTAAAACTTTTTATTTAAGGCGCATGTTCATACTTTTTAGTTGTACGCAGGCGCGGAATTGGATGTGAGTCCAAAATGTACGGTAGTGTTTATATACCAGTTTGTTATTGTGTGAAAGTAAGAGGTTAAGTACAAAATGAATTTTCATAGACGTAAACAAGAAAAACTAGTTAAAATTTCTAAGATTTTGAAGCTTTTTGAGTTACTTAGTTACGCATTTACACTTTGTACAGAGTTGGTAGCACTAAAATTACCGCTAGTGCGCAGGTCTAGTATAGAAACTTGGATGAAAAATTGGTCCGAACCTAGTTTGAAAATCAACTTCTAGACGATTCTAGTTTGAAAACTTGGTTGGATTTTTTCTGATTTACATTATCCAAGTTTTGACAAGTGCGTCTAGTATGTAAACTAGTCAAAGTTTCTAGCCGAATCTAGTATAATATTAATCAAGCTTTATAGTGGAATTCAAAGAATGCATTCAAATCCAGCCCTGCTCAAATCATAGTACAAGTCGAAGATAGACAAAATAAAAAATTCAACTGCTTATACGACCTAAACGTACATAAACGTGGTATATATATACCATCAGTAACCAAGCAACAAGAGAAACTAACATCAGAGGCGTATCGCGCGCCAGTGACTGAGAGAGCCTAGGAGTTTCTTCTTTTCGATAGAATATAGCACGGTCCAGAGATGCCGCATCACGTAATACATCTGGCCGACATGACACATGTCAGATTTAAATTAAAACCGCACAATTAAAAAAAAAAAAAGAGAAGAGAGAAGAGAAGACGATGAAGAATAGAGAGAAAGGTATACACCGACGACTGCACACGGGGCGATACGGAGAAGTTTCGGAATGCGACTTCTGACTTTCATGGAAAATAAAATAAACGTCATGGCCAACTATGACGAGGGTCGCTGGATTTTAACCTCCGCCACCGTCACCCACCCTCAGCGCACTGCCACAGTCCGCTAAAATGTTCAGGTGTCGCATATTACACTACTTGAATATTGTATGTATATTCTTATTAAAAATGATATTAAATTTGCTGTTATTTTTAAGTTTATATTATTGAACATATTTACTTTTTTTTACTAATATAAACATAATAGATGGAACAAACATAATGGAAAAGTTTATATTTACGTTTGGTATAATATACAGAATTATTAAAAAGTATGGATACAGTTAAATATTTATCAAAACTTGTTGAAATTTGATACATAGGTAAAAATTATATTAATTCTGTTGTCTGAGATGTTTTCAAATTTTTACTGTCGTTTTTGTGGGAAATACAAAGCTAATTTAATTTTTTTTTTAATTACACAAGAAGTCAAATTAATATTTTTGAAAAGAGCATTTTTTTACGTAAAAGATGCATATTTTATTTTTGTCAAAACTTAAAAAATAATATTTAATGTTTTAATATAATAAGTTCTGAAAGGTTTTTTACTAAGTTTAAAAAAATTATTGAACTAATACAATTTGAAAAAAATTTATAATTTAATTAGTCTTGAATTCATAAGAATTTCTGTACGTTCAGTTTCACTTAACTATACCATTGTAAAACTATTTATTACACACAAATTTAATTTTTTGCTAATATGCATGTGACAAATTGCTAATAATATTTTCAAAGCTAACTTATTTTTACTTTTTTAAAAATTAATTATTTTTTTTTACCTTTTAATATACAAATAAAGATATGCATATGTTGTTACATCATTCAGTTTAAAAAAAAACGCTTTTTTCAAAAATATTAAATTTAACCCCTCATGCCATTAAAAAAAAGTTAACCTTGAATCTCCAAACCAAATGACTGTAGAAATTTGAAAAATATCTCGAATTATGGAATTTTAATACTTTTAATTGTGTACCAAATTTCAATAAGTTTTGATAAACCGTTTTCAAAATACTTAACTATATATCTATACTTTTTAGCGATCCTATATGTATGTGTATACCTATATCTTAGCTTGTTGATTTATTTAAAGTTTTGTTTAAAATTTTATTTAAAATATATAATTAACAATAAAAATTGATTGATTCATAACCTAAATTTTTTTAATATTTCAAAAGAATATTATCAATAAACAGAGCTACGAATATAACTGAAAAACAATAAATTTTTAACAGCAGAAATTAGTTTCTGACAAACGTTTCTAGCATTTGGTTCATCCACATTTATAATACCTTTTGTTCATACTTTTTTATTCTTACCACTTGAAAACATTCACTCATGCAAAATACTCTGAATCATACCTACGCATCTACTCATCGGACGTTCATGTAGACTAGACGTATACCATCAATTTTAGTATCATTCACATATATTATTTTAATCAAACGTTGACATTTGCTTAAGACAATCATTAGACTTTTTTCCACAATTAATTTACATTTTCATCAACATAATATCAAAAAAAAATGAAACAAATATATAAATCGCTAACTGAAATATGAATCCTTGATCAATATAAAATCTATCAGCTGTTAGATCAGTAACGACAAATACTATAATAAAAACAAAAGTTTAAAGTTTGCAAATTATACAGAAGACAAACTCTATGACTATAATTATGACAAGAAAAAATTTAATAAATGATTACATATCAGGTTGTTTGCCTATCACACATTACAATAAAAATAATAAAAATCCATGATATGTAATTGAGACGTATCTATAGAATGTTTGATTTAAATCATTTCTGAATGAATTAGTTCCAATTGTAATTAAATAATAAATGACAAATAAATTACGAACGTGTATATATTGCGGCGTATTTTGCAGTAAAGTATTAAATAAATCATTTCATGTCAAAATAAGCGATCGTTTGTTCTACCGATTAAGTTGTAAACTTGGATTATATACTATATTTTAACCTGAAATGTTAAAATTTAGAATATATATCATTTATAATGTAGTCGGCTCTACCTTTTACTTAATATATTCATTTAGATATATTATTACTTTGCTAGTTAAATAATATGTAATAAAATAATTAAATAGGTGTATTGATACTAACTGGTAAATTCATAAATTTAAATTTCTTCTTATGATAGTTAATATGCAAATAATACAAATGAATTTGCTTTTACACATGTCAATGTTAATAGTTTATATATTATATTATTATAAATACTTAAAATTAAAATATTAATGATGTAGTTACATGTACCTCAAACATACCTCGTATTTTTGCATAATTTTTAAATTAACTGCACAATTCGGCAATACTTAATTTAAACATTATAATAATATATTTATACACAATCACGCCATGTATCTAAAAGGGTGTGGTACAAACTATCCCGAAATTAATTTTCTTTAAACATTCTTATTAAAACAAGCAACTCTAGTTTCATCCACATACATGATATCTCTTGTACATGCTCAATTACAATAAAATTCTTCTAAAAGCTATAATTTTGAATAAATTTTTATTTCTGTTAAAAATACAGTAAAGTAAAAATTAAAATCTTATACTAAATATTTTGTGCTAAACCAGTAATTTTACTACAGAAACTGTTTTTTACAAAATTTCCAAATTTGTAAATTAATTGTCAATTGATAAAAAATTAGAATAATTACGTGTGTATAATCATACATTTTATTATGAAACGTACATTGAACAACACTTTACGTCAACTATATATATCTTGATGGTAATAAATTGTATTATACTTTTATATTTATTTTGATTAGATAATTTTCATATTTTATGGCGTAATATCTTGTTTTCTTATTATACAGCTAAAAATATTAAATTTACAAAGTAAAGTTGCGTTACTTCTAGTTTAGAATAAAGTTCTACATAACTAAATGTAATTAATGTATATTTAAATACTTATATTTCATTCATTCCTGTATTCAATTCCAAACAACACAAAAATTGCTATGACTCATTGCCACACCTTGTACATAAAATACAAAGTCAAATTTTTTCAATCTCAATAATATCATAATTTGTGACATTTAAAATGAAACACTCGCAGCATAAAATAATAGTTTTGAAGGTTCGATGAGTCCAGAAACTCTGACACTAACACCGCAGTTTGCGGCGTAAACGAAATGAAATGTTCATGTACCAATGTCGTGCTTGATCGTCGGGGTACACGGAGCTTCAATTATGATTTTTCTTCAGTGCACCAATCGTGCATTTCACGGTGTGATAAATAATTGCCGAGTCGTGATTCGTGATGCTGCAGGTGCATTCGACGCACTAATCTGACTGACTATAATACGTTGTTATAGATATAATACAATGTTGTTCAGAGTAATTGTAATAAGAAGATAATTGAAATAAAAAATGAATCGGATCTTTATAAAATTAAAACCAAATTTAAAAAACGTATCTTGGTTTCATTTGTAGT
Source organism: Clivina fossor (assembly GCA_963966155.1). NCBI lineage: Eukaryota > Metazoa > Arthropoda > Insecta > Coleoptera > Carabidae > Clivina > Clivina fossor. The sequence goes on along the minus strand of OZ014553.1, from coordinate 5,030,105 downwards.
ATGTACTGGAACACTTTTGTTTATTTTTGTCATCGCCATTTATTTTTATCACTGCTGTTGGTTTATTATTATTATTATTATTATTATTATTTGATTTTTGTCATTGTCATGTTTTTTTATTATACTTTTTCAATTTTGTTTGTTTTTAGTTTTTTCTAAGTAGCAAGAATAGAAGAACATGTACGAAAAATGTGGATAAAGCTAGAAATGCTTGTCTGAATAAGAATATTTGCAGAAAACTAATTTCGGGGTAGTAAAAAAAGTTTGTGCCACATTGTTTTAAGTACATGGCGTGATTGTGTATATGTAACTGCAATTTGTTTCTTGTTATTGTTGTTTATTTATTTTTTGTCATCGTTCTTGGTTTATCATTGCTGTTTATATTTTATTACTATCTTTTGTTACCAATATTTATTTAATTTTTTTATATTTACATTTTTTAACTGGTATATTTTTGCCATTATTTTTAAATATTAAAATTTGCTTATCAGCTCCACAAATCAAATATTAAGGGTTTGATCATTACATCATATATGTAAATATTCAGTACATCAATAATTTTAATTTTGGAATCAATAAGCCACACCGATAATAAGATACAATATTATTTGAATTTTATAATAGAAAAATATGTAAAACTTCAAATTTCAAATTTATGTATAAATGTTAATAAATATTATCGGACATAATTATATTAAAATAATTATAAGTAATCAAACTTACTTTTTGATCTTTAATAAAATCTTAAAAATTGTGTTACCTTATTGCTTTTTTTTACATTTATTGTGGAACACATTATACGTAATTGATGTAATCGTCTTTTGAGTATCTTTATGTAACGACTTATCCGATTCTTTCAAGAACTACTTTGTGGCAAGGCAAAGTAAACAATACACTTGTACAGTATTGTAACCGTATGACCTTACATATGTTACTTGATTGTATTCTGCTACATTTGCAATTTAATCGGATGATATTTTTTTACATGCATATTATACATATTTGAATTGACAAATAAATTATATAAATAATGATTAGCATAAATTGTATATACATAATTTCTTTGAAAAGGTATTGGTGAAACATGTATTATAAAATTATAAAAAATGATATGAAATTTATAATTACATATTTTGTAATATATTATGTTTGACATGGTACAAAATCAATTGTGGAAAAAGTTTGTGCCACACCCTGTTAGAAACATAGCATAATTGTGTATGTATATACGTTTATATTATTCACTTACTTAAATGTTTAAAATAAAACTAATTTACACTATAAATATCAATGGTTTTTGAATAATTTTAAATAATCAAAAGTTGATAGGAAATTTGATATTATCTTTTTTATAAAATATATGTGTTAAGATATTTATCTTTTGATAAATGTGTTCATTTCCTAATAAAATTATGTAATATTGCTACAAATTTGTTTTTTGAATAGTCATAAATATTTAAATATTTTATAATATATCTACTGTTTTATTGTTATTAATGAAAAATTTGTTTATTGTTAATTATTATAGTTGAGATAATTTGGTTATCTAATATAAATTGTACGAAAATTAATGACATACTTCAAATAATAAATATACATATATATATACTAAATTAGGTATACGACATATCAAGGAAATTTTCAAATTTTGTAAAATAATTTTTCTAAACCATTTTTAAAATTATGTATCAACTTTTGCTAAATAAATAATTTTTAATAGAAAATTAACTAAATTTTAAATTTATAAATAACTGTTCATATTTATTATAGTTAATTTATTTAAATTATAACCATAATTATTATATGTATTTCTAAAATAACATTTTGTGATTTTTATCCATTTTATTTTATATATGAAGAAATTTGTTACGCTAGTATTTTTAACCTAGATATTTAAATATCTTATTTTGTAACTCTAGTATTTTACTAAGGAAATTAATTAAAAGATAGTTTTCGAAAGAAAGAAAAAACTTAAGAACGTGGAATTTGAAGCATTTAACGATTCTAAATGAAAAAACGTATAAAAACTAGAAAATGTTATCGAATTTCTTCGATACGTATCACTAAAATACCACATAAATATCGAAATAAAAATTAAATAAACAAGGTATAAATATCAAATTTATGCTAAAAGATTTGTTCGAAAGTTTGGAATAAATAAAAATAATACAATAACAAGTTTATTATTAGCATACTACGGCAACAAAAATATCCGTTGTATTATTAAAAAAAGTAACATATTTTTTGCATATTTTGTATCAGTCAAATAAATAATAATTTTTTCCTTTTCACCGATTCATTCGTAAAAAGAAAAATAAGGAAAAAGTCAGTAACAGTTTCGGTATAATTACCATAAGTGTATTCCACCGTGTGTTTAATTCACTCTTCTCAGTTTTCTGTTCATATATCCAGTATCTGTATGTGTGTAGTGTGTGTGTGCGGTAGCCGGGGTTCGTCGGGGCGATGCGAGACGGCGGTCCGGTCCCCCCAGCCCGCGGCGGGGGGCCGTACCCCCCGTCGACATGTAAGTGGTTATCTCGGCCGTATCAAACAGTTATAACATGAAGTTACGTGTAATTTATAGTCTAGGTGAGGTTCCACGGCCGGTGAACGACGAAGGCGGCGGCAAATCGGCGGCGGCACATACACGCCCAGCCCCTGTCGACTTGTGCTCTCCGCTTGTACCCCCCCCCTCCCTCCTTCCCGCTGCCCATCGCCATAACAGCGTTCCGCGCTACAATCGTGCCGATTCAATCGGACACTTTTCACAAATGGTATTTTTAATTTTTTGATGAGCTCGTATGCATCATGTACGTATGTAAGAATAGTAAAGATTGCGGTTCGTGCTAAGTGGTAAAATGGTAAATGGAATATGGTAAATGATATCGGGCTGGTTGCAGTTACCTTCCTTCGTCAGGATACTATTGGAATGGAATAGAAAGAAATGTGTATACTCTGCATGCAATCACACATGCCGGATGGCGGATGTCAGGCCAATTTTATATGTAATCAATTTTAACTTTTATATATAAATTTAAAAATATTTATGTTCACATGTATTGCATAAATTCTGCAGCAACATTTTTAATGATTATTTTATTTTTAATCTAATACATATTTATGATATATTGACCGGCAAACTAATATTCTGATATAATTATTATATACTTTTAATATACTTTAATATTTTTATATTAAAATATGTTAATTTTCTGTTGTTTTGTTAATATGTATTGTATAGCGAAAATATAATAATTAAAGCTAACATGCGTAATTATACAATTATCTTTAACAAACTTCCCATTAGATAGTGAATAGATTAATTTAATGTAATATAATTATATACTAATTGTTTTTTTTTTATATCTAAAAAGTCTCAAATTCGACTTTTTATGTACAGTGAACTGTACATAATAGGTACTTATTGATACATGTATCCATAGGTATTAATTTTGATATCTTACCATAAGAAAAATAATATCGATATAATCTTTTGATCTAAATCTAAAGATGTATAATGCGATTTTCAGTTTCGACGTACTTTACGTACATTATTATCATTCCTGATGATGATTCACGTAGAGTACGTCAAAACATTGATTATTAATATAATGAGTTCTAAAAGAGTTTTTACTGTGTTAAGAAAAACAATTACTCTACGAGAAATAATAGGCTTCTATATAATTTTGTTATTTTATACAATATACCTAGATATTTAATATGAAAATTTACTAATTTAAACACTTTTGAATTACATTTATTCTGTCAAATTTCAAAATTGTATTAAACTAAATCTACTTTTAAAATAGTACGATCCATTAACTTTTATTTATATTTCTAAATGATATCTTACTTAGTTAATATTTAATATAAAATTTTATTAAATAAAGTGAAATAATTAATAACGAGAGAAAATTTTCAATCTTTCGATCTATTAGAGGTAAATTTATAAAGCGATAATGTAAGTAAGTTTACATGCGTTTATAACATACTAATTGATAATTGCTACTAATCAAGTTAAAATTATAACGTCAATTTAGTTTTACACCTCATCGAAAGGGTACTAACTAAATAGTAATCATACCATAAAGGTATTTCATTAGACGAAGCTACTACCATCATTATGTTTCTGTTTCAATGTACATCTGTGTTTACCTTATATGTACATATAAATGTTTGTTTTTTTGTAATTCTGATACATTCAGAATATTTTCTTAATTATATACTTACATAAAACTTGCAATTTTTAAGTTTTTCTAGTATTAATTAAATATTTATATAATTAAAAATTGATTAATATATTATTTATTTTTCTTCATAATTAAAAAAATATTTATTTGAATAATTTATATAATTTGTAATCAGTATATCCTAGACAACGTGTTTCAAGGAATACTGAAATTATATATATATATATATATATATATATATATATATATATATATATATATATATATATATAAAATTCTATCTCTTATGGTTCTAAAAAATCCCATGCATAAATGGGACACGTGCTATAATTACATTACCTACATTCTTTCAAATTCTACATTCGACATATACCCATCTGTTTCAAACTTATGTATTCAATCCATTCTTGTATACCCACATGCGATTGATTCTGTATTAAATAATTGGCTTATTCAATAAAAGTATAAATAAAGCTTTAGATTGTTAAATTCACATTTATGCAACATTTGATAATATACACCACATATCAAGGTGCTAACGAACTGCGTGTTACTTCAATAAATTATTATTTCCTCAGTCAACATTTGGTGCGGGCTACATTATTTTAAACACTTAAACAATGTCACATTTATGAATATATAAGACAGTACTTCAAACTACAAGAATTGTACAGTAAATGCTTTAATATCCGGTACGTACAAAACCGGCATGGTTCCGGAAAACCAAATTTTTCGGGATAAAATAACGTTCAATAAAAAATCATAGTTTAACAATATATATATATATATATATATATATATATATATATATATATATATATATATATATATATATAGATATATATATATATATATATAGTATATTCTATAAAAAAAATTACATGCATAGTGTTAACAAACTAAAATAAATTACACAGGACGTTAGGTTAGGTAAATTTATAACTTATTTAACCATCTTATTACAAAGTTTTACAGTTTTTAAAATATTCGCAATTTTAACTAAAAAAATTGTGAAAATTGGTAGTTTTACGTTAATAATACAGTAATAAAAGCTGTTACCTTTGTTTATTTATATAGATAAAACGCAACAATTCTCAGATGGATTGTGAATGATAAAAAAATTTTATGTATCAAATTATTTAAAAATTGAATTATTTTAAAATGTGTCTGCTCTTTCAGAGCTGTATACAATTCCGGATAATGAAGCTTTTACTGTATATAGATGATAACGCAACAATTCTTAAAACTCAGGTGGATCATGTGCGCCTGCACACAGAAACCGTCCCACATGTATCATCATTATCATTAGAATCAATTACTGGACATCTGTGCGTGGATTATTTATGTGCTGTACAGAAATGACTGGGACCGCCCGTAGTGCTACCGCCGCCATTATTTGACGCTAGTCGTCTCCTCCGCGTGCGCTCTATCGCAAACATGCTCTAACTTTTCATACATCAATGATATTACCGATGACTATTAGGTACCTACCTGTATAGCAATGCATGCTGCAACCCTTATTTATTTAATCATTTGATTTATACAGTAATTTGATGTTAGAAGTTACACTAACACTAAGTTTAAATTATATATGAAGGAATTAATTTGTGCACAAATTTTACGAACTTGTAATTATGGTTTTCTAAGCGCAATAAATAATTTATTAAATTACTCATACATGTTAATTAAAATCATGTTTTTAATTATTTCTTCGGAATTGAATTTATATGTGTATTAATAATATATGTGTAATTTTAGTAATTGGACAATTTTCGTATTGGTATAATATTAGTAATATTAATAAAACTTTGCTATTTTTATACAAAACAATATTTTATATTTAAGAATAATTATATATATTCTTTAAATTTTTTATTTTTGTAATTTAAAATTAATAGCTTAAATTAAATTGTAAATTTTTATAAAAATCTGCTGCGGCCACCACGGAATCGACCGTCATCATTAAATATATTTATGGAAAAGAAAAATTTATATAATTTAATTTTTTTTAAAATAAAAATATTAAAAATATATCATTGTATAACACTTGTAAGTCCATAGCCCTTAAGATTTATTTAGCTCACTAACATATAATTATACCTTGAACCGTAAACTTTTACATACATATAAATAACTATCCATACATATAAATAACTATTATTTTAAAATTTATTTTAATAAGTGCATTTTTTCTAAAATATACTGAAATTTTTCATAGAGATTTCTTAAAATAATGTTAACTAATGTTTCATCTTAATAAATAATTTAAAAAAAATTAAAATTAATTAATACTTAGCTCATTTTAATTTAGCACATTTTTCTAAATATCACTGCGTAAAATCTCCGCCCATTATACCTAGTAAACTATTAACTTTATGCCACAGTCGATTCATCAGCGAACTAATGAGCAGATTTACCTTGGCGATCTTCTAAATTATCGCCGCGTGAAATTTATGTGATTCCATGGTAAATATTTTTGTTAAATTGTTTGAAATACTTTCAAAATATTTCACAAAACATTTAAATAGTTTTTTTTTTTCTATACGTTTGACCTAATTATAGTCGCGTAAATATTCTCGTACGTTCAAACATAGCGTACACACACACACACACACCGCATATATGTTATGCAAACTGCGTGTAAATATTAAAACAAAAGGTTATTTATTTAACTGTTTTTCACAAATGACGATCGTCGTGACATTATGTTTAGAATGTGTTATAAATGTTGTAGACGTTAGTATATATAAATTTAATTCTATATGTTTATATACAAGTACACTATTTACATATATATACTCTTCTATTTTATTAGCAACTGCAAATAGAAATGTGTAAATTATATTTTCTTTCATATTTACGTATTTTATTGTTAGTATTCAAAGACTTTTGGCAAATAAAACAAATTGAAGTCAAAACAATATTTGCAGCAAAAAGGTTTTACTTTAGTATTTTTGGTTTAATATAAATTATAAATAATAAAATCATATTTAATTTTTGTGATTAGGGTTATTTATAAATTCGTGATATTTGTAATTTAAACAAAATCTAGAAATAATATTTACTGTAGTAATATTTTATGTAAATGAAATAAAGTTTATGAAACTGATATACATACTATTTTTTTTTTATTTAGTTTTCTAAGTTAATTAGAAAATGAAGTAGTCATAAAATTTATTGCAATTAATTTTACAACTGTTTGTTTATAAAATAAAACATTATCCGAGATAAATTACGAATAATTTTTTAATAAAACGTATTAACTTATGGTTAATCAATTAATCTTATAAAAATGACAAATACTATATTTTTGTTTAACTAACTATGTTTAATTATACATAAAAATAAACGCTATCAATTCAGAATTCAAATAATAACTAATTCATAAAAAAAGTTTTTCATATATGCAAACATTTCTATATACTATACTAAATATATATATTAAAAAAAAACCTTACTTAAATTCAATATTTTAGTAATATAAATCTATGTACATATATTTATATGTAGTTTAATAATAATATATTTAATTAAAAAGAATTATATTATAAAATAATCAATAATTTTGTTGACTTTGTAGAATTTTCTGGACTGGTATTCCGTGGTCGATCTATTCTCGATGCAGACGTTTAGTCATCTACGATGTATGGTGAAACGTCTGCAACGAGGATAGATTAACCACGGCATACCAACCCAGAAAATTCTACAAATTTATTAGATACCGGTCATGAAAGCTTAAAGATTAAAAATTTTGTTATATTTTATTATTTTTATATAAATTTTGTTCAACAATTAACAAAAAAAACTTTACCTTTGAAATTATAGCTGTGTCCTGGTTAAAATGAACCAAACAAATATTTATAATAACGATTAAATAAAATAGATTTTTATATCCGAAATAAAAAGATATCTAGTTTAATATAACTGTCCTTTACCGCATTAAATTAAAATCAGAAACATGTTCATTTTATATCACAGCAAATACACTAAAATTATTGGAAAAAAATATGTATATATTTTGTTTCGTATGCCTACAAAACACGTATTAACCGGATCGCATTACAAACATAACTAAAATAAAATTAACAAAACTAAACAAGACACAACTAAAAACAGATATAAACAGCTAAATTAAAGTTATTTTAATTAAAACAAATTCGTATTAAATCATATATTACAATAGAAAAATATTTTCTGTCATTGGTGTGCTAAAAATATTTTTAAATAAAAATTCATGCATTAATTTTAATATTAAATCATTGATATTTTAAATGTGCACGTCCATGTTCAATTAGATCACAAATTCTTTTCTTAATTAAGTTTTTTGTTTGTCTGTATTGATTATTTTAACAAAATAAATGTTTATTGTGACTCGCATCTTTTACGTAATTCAATTTTATTCAATTAATAAAAATGATGGCGATTTTACTATCTCCGAAAGTTATAACAAACATTGTTTCTCGCTAATTGTTTTAGCAGTTACAGCCAATATGTGTTTATGAAATACAGATATCAGTATCAATTTAAATATATTTTTTGAAGTAAAAGTTGGAAATAAAATTAGTGTTTCTTTAATTTCAAGATTTCTGTAATAGTGTCAGAATTAATTTAGGGTGCAGTTTAATGAGGTCGGATACTGAAGAACGCATGAGGATGTTAGTAATTTTAATTTTTTTTTATAATTTTTATATTTAATTATTTATACATACATACATACATACATACACATTTACGCCATATACCCAAAAGGGTGTGGCACAAACTCTTTTCATTATCCCGAAATCAGTCGCCTCCAAACACTCCTATCCAAACAAGCAACTTTCGCTTCATCCACATTCATAATTCCTCTCATACATGCTCTTCTATTCCTACTACTTGGAAACTTTCGCTCACGCAAAACACTCTCAATCATATCACTCCAACTACTCATTGGACGTCCACGCAAACGTAAACCATCAAAATCATTCAAATAAATCTTTAATTATTTTAAATTCAAATATTATTTAAGATTTGAATATTTTGTAATAACTATTGTTTGTTTTCTTTTTTATTATAGGATACAATCAGAATGAATAACAAGATCCTGTCAAGACGCAGTTAACAGGTTAGCTTTGTTAATTTATATTTATTTTTCTGTGTAATTTCAATAATTTTTTGTTTGATTTTTATTGTTTATATTTTTGATATTATTATTATATTGAAATAAATTTATCCTTGAAACAATTTTAAAATTAGCCAATGAAATGTTGTCATTCATTCTGAGGACATATTTTTAGCCAATCACAAAAGATTTTTTTACTTATCTTAAGAATAATAATTTTGAAAAGGCCTTATGAGGAACGTGTGTTTTGTTTTAATAAACTTATAACATTATGTTGTTAATTCATTTATTATAAACTTTATAATAGTACGTTTTGATTTTACGGAATTCAAATCATTTTCAGCTAATAAACAATTTATCTTAAAAATAAATAAAATGGAAATACTGGCCAATAATACATTATGCATATAAGTCAATGCTAGTACATTATCTTATTTTTTATTATATATTAATTTTTATTATATAAAATTTTATTAAATAAAATACAATATTTAATATTGCTTAAACTAAAATTGATTGGAGATTACAATAAAAACACGCAATATTATTAATTTATAATCGTGCAAGATAATCTAGTAAAAAATTTCCAATCTAGCCGTTTAATTTATTTACTGAATTCAATAAAATTAACTACAAGAGAATAAAATTAAAAAAAACACTTCAGATGCTGGTCTGTAATGCAGTCGTGTTGAGTTGTTTGAGCACCGTAAGCAATGTGTTAATTATTTGACCGCATATAAAATCGATTAATCAGACGTAATTTTAATTAATCCGCTCCTGACGACGTCAATTTTTCTCGGAACAGCCGCAAAACGAAGAGAATCCAAACAGGCTGTGGAATCGTTTGTAGCCGTATGTCTGTTGTAATAGTTGAGTGCGCATGCGCGTGACAAGTTGAATTTTTACCGGGGTTATTTATAATTTCGGCTCCATAATTAAAGCGTCTCGTTAAGATTTAAATATTACGTATAAGTACTCGTAAATAAAGATCTTTTCCTGGTTTGACTTACAACTTACGAGGAAAGTTCTTAAATTCTTCCAAAATTGATCATTATATTTTTTTATTTTAAAGGACTTATAAACTTCTTGATCGGAAATGCTTCAGTTATTGTTTTATAATATTTTGGACTTAATGATTAATACTGCAAGCTCGGATTTAAAATCGGTTTTAAGTTTTAACTAATACCGGTTTTAAGACGACGTAACTTTCATATAAGCAGAACTAAACAAATTAAGCCACTCAAAAACTATGCTTGTAGTATCAGCCATTGAGTTCATATTTAGCTATTATATTTTTAAAGAAATTTCAAAATGTTTTTTTATGAAATTTTTTCAATTTATATATATATATATTTTCTGAAGAAAACGACAATGAATGAGAAAAATTCAAAACCCTTTAATCAATTATTTCTTATGTTGTATTCTGTTCACATCTCTTGCGATTCGTATCGTTACAAAATATTTTGCCTTTTTCTAGTAAACGAAATTCTTTTTTGATAGAAAAAACAGAATATCTCGTAACAATTCGAATCTTAATTTTCTTCATCTTAATTTTCTTCATCCAACATTAATATTTAATTATTCAATAGTAAAATATTTCTGCTTTGACATAAAGAATTATTATAATAGGTTAATTCAATCGAAAGATATTTTATTTAATCCACAAAGCGACTAATTTTGACGGAGATAGCGATTGGATGAGTTTGCAAACCTTTCTTGTCAGAAAGTTTTAGTGTGTAGGTTTCACGATCGACGCTGATTTATTTTGCTCGTAATTGATTTGAATAGCTGTTGTTTTTCTTGTTAATTAAATAATTTATTTACTTATAGTATGGGAAAATTAAAACATATATATACCGTAGCGATAATTAGTAATATAAACATTAAATTGCTGTAATTTTATTCAAAAGTTTGATCAATTTAAACAAAGTTTTATTTTTGATTGTGAGATGTGAGAGTATTTAATACCATTTATTTAAACACAATAAAGAATTGTTCAACAAGAATATAATGCAACATTATCGTAACGTCGTTTTTTCAATTATTACAATCAGCTTACTCCAATTTCGAAATTAGTATCATACGAGATTAAGCGTATTGTAGAAAAATAAACTAATAGAAAATCTTTTATTAAAGTATTTAATTAATATTAATTAAATTTCATAATTAGTTTCCGATTATAGATCGAAATTTTGGTTATTGATTTATATCAGTTTTTAATTTTTTTAATGAAATGCCAATAGATATAATAAAATGATATTCACGTTAACCATTTGCTCATATTTTTGATTACTTATAATTGGGATTAATGTAATTAAAAATTAGTATTAAGTATACAAAAAAATAAACTAATTTAAATTTTTAATTTGGTAAGATATTTAATTATAGATTATTTTTTGTTTCTAGTTATAATACAAAAATGTATTATGGTGTGTGTTATAAATTTTAATTTTTTTGTAATTTTCATAAATGATAATCAAATTAACTAATTTTTATTTTCATTAGCAAACTATTTTAATTTTCTTATTTTTTTTATGTAAAAACTAGTGTCATTTTATGTAAATTTAAAACAATAACTTCGATGTAGCGTAAATATTTTTGATATTTTAGCTATATATTTGGCAAACGTCATCCAACTTTTTTGTTTTGAAGATATGACAGGAAATTGAAATGTATGAATTTTAAAAGAAGAAAAGAACTTCAATTTAAAAAATCTATACTATAATTTTAATTCGTTATAATAGGACTGGTGATTGTGACTTCAGGAAGTTAAATACTGTATTAAGCCGTGCATACCAGATATAAAAGCATTTACTATACTTTTATGATCTTCTACAAAGTATACTTTGTAGGAAAGTATAAAAATATTTAGATTTATCATTTTTTTTAATATTGAGATGCTATCTGTATTTTAAAAACTATATGATGTTAAGTTATGAAATTTGGTAAGTATATGCGATAAACGATATGCTCAGTTAAAGTAAATCCCTAATTTTCTTATTTTAAATAAAGCACCCCATTTTTTTATTTCATAATCAAATTTAGGAGTAAATTTTACATATATGATAGGTACATTAAAAACATTTTACTTTAATTTTACTGTTGAAATACGTCGAATTTCTACTTTTTTAATTTTTTGTTTGAAATCTTTTAGGGTCCGTATCTCAAAAATGTAACCAAATATTTTTAATTTATAAACGGGGTTTTATTAAGGAAGCTATGGGCTACCTTTTGTAAAAAAAAACTATTTTAAAATGTGCCTAGAGTATTGCTGTAAACTTTAAGTATAAAAAAACGTAAAATTCATTCAAATAGTAAAAATGGGGATTTCCATTGGAAAAAAAAATTAAATTTTGATGTTTTTTAAACTTCAATTGATTATCATACAATATTCTAGACACATTTTTAAATACACTGTTAGTAAAATTGTAAAATTACATAAAATAATATGTAATTTATTGTTGTTTTCGATTTTTATTAGTAAAACTTGCATAAAAATGTATTTTTCTTAAATGTTCTTTAAATTTGCATTTATTGTATCAGTAATATTAAATGCAATAATTAAAGTTGTTGCGATGGTATCGACTGCAATGATATGATTGGATTTTTTTAGGGTTATCGAAAACTCAGTCTTTCGGTTTTTTTTATGAAGTTATTTATTCATTTGATTAAAAAGAAGATTAAAAAAGAAGTAATCAAATGAATAAATAACTTCATAAAAAAACCGAAACACTGAGTTTTCGATAACCCTAAAAAAATCCAGCAATAATTAAATTAAGTATTTTTTAATTTAAAATTTAAATTATGTAAAATTACATGTAACTTCATGACAGCAAACCGTACTTTTTCTAACAGTGTAGTTTTAATTTATTTTTGTTATAAAAGGTAACTCAAAGCTTCCTTAATAAAATCCTGTTTATACGAGTAAATTAAAAATATTTGATCGTATTTTTGAAATACGGACTGTGAATGATGTAGCTGATTTCAAACAAAAAATCTAAAATTTGAAATATGTCAAAAACAATTAAATTCTAAATTTAATAGTAAAATAAAAAAATTGCGTATTCCATTTAAAATAGGAAAGTTAGGTTCAGCTTTCGGTTAAACTGGAAGTGTCATCCTATTGAAAATATTTTACTTCTAAAAAGTATATCGGAATATCTTAGACATCAAATTTTGTGTGATAATATTAAATAGTTTTTGAAATGCAGGTAGCTTAAACTCGACACACTGAATATAATATGTTTTCTATTTTATAACATTTATCTTCATCGAAATTACAAAAAAAAATATTCAAGAAATATATCATATAAAAATGCCAGTTGTAAAATGAGCGTAATATTTTTCCAAACAAACTATGTTACATCCACATGTACATATATTTTCAACCCCTTTTACGTACGTACGTACCGTGCAGTGAAATTCCAAATAGAAGTGTGATAAAGTGATGGTATTTACGCTTGTTTTTCAATGTATCCGCGCGTCCACTTCATATGTATATATTTCGTATTATAGCATCTGCGGTTACAACAACCGTTGTGCTGCGTTGCGTTGCGCAAAGAGCGACTCTTAACAAATCAGTTGGCGAACGCAAATTCACGCAAAGCTTACTCGATTCCGCTTAACGCAAACTTGTCGTTGATTTAGCGTGGAAACAGGAAAGGGGCATTACTCTTACTCGAGGGCTCGGCGACCGCGTGTAAATGAACCAACAACGTGTTATATTTTTATTTGTATCTTGCGCGAATCGGCGAAACGAATATGCATGCGGAATGCTGGTAAGCTCAAAAAGATTTAAGACTAATTGGAAGTTAAATAATTTTCATTTTGACAAGCTTACTCATTTTGTTTTTTCAATTAAAAATCGATATTTAATTTTTTTTAAATATATAATTTACAAATTTAACTAATCTATTTCATGACAGTTTTATTATATTTTTTATGACACTTATACTCATTTCTTTTTAGAAGACTTTTTAACAAAAATACTTTTTTATATATGTTTTTTTTTTCAAATTAATATTTGTTGTTTTCTATTAATATTATTTTACGAGCGATATTTTTGCTTTATGTGATTTTTTAAATAAAAAAGTAAATAAAATTTTTAAAATAATTTATAAAAAGTTGTGAATACAAACTTAAATCATTAATAATTCATATTTAGAAACAATTGTTTGTCCCGAATTGACAATAAAGAGTTTCTACGTTAAATGGTCCGCTAACCATAAAGTCACATGATTTTATGATATTTGTATTGCAATTTTTGTAACTTTAGCGGGAGCTGGCAAAAATTCCCTAATTTAATGTAAATAAACACAAATTTCAGAATTTTTTATGCAAAACGAGGAACCAGCTTTAAAAATATGATATGGGTACGATAAGAAATATTTATAACATAAAGTTTTATTTCTAAAACATTAATTCAAAATGATCAAATCTTTCAACCAGCATTTACTAGTTTTTCAATTTTTCATCAATGCAGCTACTTTTTGACAATATGTTTGTCAAATATACAAATTTATTCTTCGGTTCTAAACAAATATTAGTCAGAAACAGATTACACTTTGTTGCCAAATTATTTTTCTAAAATTACTATATATTGACAATGTGTAGTTAATTATATTTAATATCTATATTCTTAAAATATTTGATAATTTTTGATCAATTACAAAATATTTTAGCATAAACAAAACGTATTTACTTAATTAAATAAATATTTTAATAGTAATAAAAAAAGCAATTGTATTATAAACATTCTAAAATTTTAACTAATTCTTAAATGAACTTAATAATGTCCCATTCAGAACAACAATTTTTTCTCTTCTTTTGCATTAAACTTTAGTAATTGTGTTAAATAAACTAGGTACATTTATGAGAAAATAATAAAAAATTAATTAGAAACGTTGGCAATACTAATCTTTGTCTGTAATAAAACCAACAAAAATAGTAAAACTGAAACAGTAAATAAACGGTTGCGTTTTCGTAAGCTTTTAATTCAGAATTATTAGTACTATAAAATATAATGCAAAAACGAAGGAAAATAGTTGCTCTGCTTAAGGTTGAAAACTTTTTGATCTTTCTATATATGTAAAGACAAATCGAAGGGACGCTGACTGACGAATGTACGTGTGTGTGTGTGTGTGTATCGTGACCGGCGCGAGTCAGCGGGACGCCAACGCTCCAGGGGCGCCCGTCACACCGGCACTACGGCTGTCACGCGAGCCGGCAGGGCGCCGCTGATCTGATATTTTTCCGCTTTTTATTTTTTTTTTCTTCAACCCCATTGTGGGATGTCTTTTAATTTGTGAGACGTGTCGAGATACTATTTACGACACACCGCTTACGTCTTCCACATCAGCCTAAGATGCACTGACTCTTGGAGTGCTGTGTGGCTGTTTGCTGTGTGATACTTTGGCGATAAGCACCTCCTATAATGATTTATTCAAATTTATGTGAACAAATGTAGGGTTAAATTTGTAACTAATTTTAATGCGCATATCTCTATTCGATCAAGTACCTACAGTTTTCTCGCTATATATAGTACAATGACACGAATTTACAATATAAAGCCGTTAGTATTATGATGCCATAATACCTTTAATGTTACGTTAATATGATATATGATGGTTTGATGATGTAATATTCTTTTTACAACTGATACAAGATTTATATTTTAAGCTAATGTTTGTGTGACTGTGTTGAAATATTGATGTTTAAATATTTTTAAATAACGGAGTATCAAAAAATAATTTGAATAGAATTCTAAATATAAATACTTTACATTTTATTTATACACTAATTATGATTAAATGTAATTAAATTCATTAATCTAAAGTTTATATAAAAATATATTACTAATGAATTTTGTGCTCCAATGTCCAAATTCTGTACAAGCTGTTCATGAGAATATATTAAATTTATGTCATTAATTGAGTGACTTTACATTTAAGTTTGCACACTAATTTGTGTAATAAAATAATAAATATTTGTAATATTTTAATATATAGAATACATTATATAATTAATAATTTTCTTTAACATAACCAAATCCGTTATCACATTCCAATTTACAAAAAAAAATCAAATACTAATTACAATTTTAATCTGAGGAAGGAGATCTAATTGTGAAGTGCAATTGAACATATTGAATTGAATACGTGCAATGGGAATTCTAAATTCTGTATTGGAAACTACATATTTGTGAAGTGAAATTTTTACATTTTAACTTAATAATCGGCATACATATGTTTTATGATTAATACGTTTGCAGTTTGCGATACTGCAATTTTGATAATTATTATTATTTGTTATTAATATAAATAAAATAAATAATTCATATTGTGTGATAGGTTTTGTATTCCTAAAATTTGTTGATTTCTCTCTGTATTATGCCTTTAAAGTTAGCTAGTTTTTTGAAGATTTAAAATTATAAAGGTATATTAATAATACCTTCTGAAAATACACTTTTCAACAAAATTGCATACATTCAATATTTGTACGGTATTGAAAAAAAATGGTCTATACAAAAATGTAATTACTAATAACCGATATATTACCTTGTCCAAAAGGTTTGATCAAACCTTTTGAATATTAAACATTTTCACAAAGTTAGTCTGTCGACAATACAATATATATTACCTTGTCGTTGTGATCTTGTGGCTCAGTTGGTAGCGCAGTTGCCGCGAAAGCAGAAGATCCCGGGTTCAAACCCCGGCAAGATCAATGCATTTTTGAAATTAACTAATGATTCAATTAGTTTATCGAAATAAATTAATGGCAATTTAAGCAAAAGAAAAATAAAATACTGTAATCTAGTTTTTCCTTATCTATTTTTTTACCAGATAATTAGTATCTTAAATAAAGATATGATATTACTTTCCTCAAACCAAAAACAATTATTTGTGGTTTAGGGAAACTTATTTTATTTTATTAATTAATATATAGTCAAAATTAACTTTCTTGTTTACAAACTTTTTAAGGACACCGCAATATCTCACTTTCAAAATTACTTGATAACTACATGATTTACATTTGTTTTTAAATATGTATTTTGTGTGTAAAAACAACAAAAACAAACGTAATAAATACCTATTACATTGTAAACTTTATTGATCTCGTTGAAAAACCATCTTGGCACAACTAGAATAATTCATATAAAATTTATTATTATTACTCTCAGATTAATCTAAAATTCACTTGAAATTTTAACACTAGACCAAATAGTTTACTTAAAACTTAATCACAGACTAATCTGATGATGACAAGATGGTCGAAATGCGTTGTATTCAACAAAAAACAAAACAAAGCCAACAGAATAATTTGTAATAATATATTTAAGTTTAAGCATTACTATATTTAAAAATATATACTTTTAACAAATTATTGCAATTCAATCTTTAAATAAATTTATACAAAGATCATTATTAATATAACTAGATATAGCATTTTTTAATTATTTAAATAAAAACTTAAATATTGCCACACGTAATATTGAACATATTACTATAAATTCATATTTATTTATAATTACAGTTTTGCTTAAATAAACAATTTTTCATATCAATCAAGTTAGTTTTTGACAATTTGGTTTAACAACATAAATCAAAAGCTTTTACTTCATTCTGTTTTGTGCAGAAGTTGTATAAGTATGTAAAATTTTATTAGCTTTTCGTTAAATGATAGAACATTTATGAACTGTCCAATTGAATGGCATATAGGAAGGTTGTAGCTATTTATCCATCAATATTTAATAATTCATTTTTTTTATTACTTTTGCGTTAAACGGTGCAAATATTGTTGTAATCCCCACGCTTCTGATTAATAAATTATAATGTAAATTTTATTTTAAAAAAATTAACTTAATTTTAATATTTCACTGCAGTTTTTTTTACCAGATATTAAACTATATCAGTTAAAATAAATTTGGATATTGTGCTGCAGATAAATTTCCATAAGTATCATTAGCCGACATAAAAATATTTGCTGTTAAGCATAATACGATACGACTGATTCGTTTAAGTAAACGCTACATTCCATTGGATTGGAATGAAAAGCATAACCTTATCCATACGGCTAACCTAGCTATATAAGTAAGCATATTGCCGCAATCTGTAGAGCTCTATAGCCTATAGTACGTAGACGTATATGTATATATGTATGTATATACAAGCGTAAGCATCTCTCTAATAATTAGGTTCTTTTTCTTTCCCGTGGGCGTTCCCGTGCCCACGTATTTATTCAGAATTCGTTATTAGTTTTTATAATTTAGCGGGTATTAACGTCCAACCATGTGCATTCGTTTATGTATATGTATATAATATATAAACGTGCTAGATTTGCATATTGCATTATGCACGGTTTGCGAGTCTGCACGACCCGTGGTATATTTCACCTGAGCTATAGAATTGTCATAGCAGGTCCCAGTCGAGAGTCGCAATGTAATGATATGCCTGCCCGGTGTAGTTGTGCGCACACACACATACATACACACACAACAGAATGGGGCCTTCTCGTCCACAAATTTACGATTTTATTTTGTGTCCAGGTTTTTGTTCATTAAAATCGGCGGAAAATATTGGCGGTCGCCCGGTGCAAATCATCACAGCCAATTACGTGAAGGAAGGCTAGCTGGGTTGGCGTATTGTACCGCGCACTACGGCTATATGACTATATGGAGGCCTCCTCTAATTATTATTTGTGCCATTATGCTCGCGGACAAAGATGGACTTATGAAAATATACGCGCTGATGAACGCTTTGCGAATTATTGTTTTTTTTTTACTTCAGAACTGGTTGGTTTCATAGTTTAAAAAATTAAAGAATAAGAAAAAAATATAATTTTTTTGTATCATGTTAACTTGAAAGAGTATACGATTTTACATTATAAAATATAGAATTTTATTAATTTTTCCTGATGGTTATGAAATAAAAATATAATATATAATATCTAATCTAAAATTGCCATATAAAACATTTACTAACTTAATTATTTTTATTATTTTAATTTTAAATCAACTGTTTTATCCGGTAAGTAATTAAACAAGCTTTAAAATCCGGTACATTTCAAAATGGTTCTAGGATCTCAAAAAAATACTCTGATACACAATAATTTGTAAGAAACCAAGTAAGACGCATTTTGGTAAATTTTTCAAATTTTTGTTTAATTAAAAAATAGTATGTGCAATTAATTCTGTGTATAATAATTTTTCAAAAATTTTAATATATCTTTGAAAAACTCTATAAAAATTAGAAAAACTTTAATGTATAAAGTAATTATAAAAAAATTGCAAGTATTCGCGAAAGGATTTATTTTAATATTGACATCCGTAACAGTTTCATGGATTAGCTTACATAGGAATATACATATTTAAAATAATAAATAATAAAAATTATGCAAAAACCGCATTATTCAAACACATTAAAATCCATTTTAAAGCTTAAGTACTTCATTTTCAATTACAAGTTGAAAAACGTTGTACGTATGCAAATTTCGCGGAAACGCAAGTTTTAGGGGGCCAAGTCGAAATGGAGCACGCAGTCCCTTATACACTTTCATCAGGCCTTAATTACACTTTATTATTACCCAGGTTAGTTGTTTCCATCTCTCTTAGGCCACAATATGTTTGTCTCATTCGAACTCCGCACTGTACTGACATAAAAAAATAAGAAACACCGCTCAAATGCTCACTACCACAGCAATACATGAATCATATTAACAGCTTAATGTGGCCATTAAGTTTTTTTTTTCAGTCTTAGGTAGAAATGTTGGGCGTATTTCTTAAAATTAAATTTTTAAAATTAGACACGCCGCTTATATTTATAACTTGGGACTCTTCTTAAAATTACAGAAATATTAAAGACGCCAGACGCATCAAATACAATGTTTTTAGTATTATTTTCTTTTTCTTTCTCTTGTAACACATTCGGACCAAGTCTAATTTGGTATATGCTATAACTATATCATACCGAGATTTTTAATTACTTCTGAACTTTAACCTTGAAAATGTGATGTTGGATTTAACATGAAACATAACTTTTTTTCACTGAAGGTAACTGTAATTATTTGACGTTATTTCTGTTGAAATAAAATAGCCTTTAAATAAAAATTAATATTTAACATAAACAGTTTATTTTTATTTGCATTTTTATTTATGATATTTTTGTTTTAGGTATATTATAGCGAGAAAAGTATTATGTTACAGAGAAATTTTAATATACCGTTTAATTTTAACACTATTTTAGTTGGTAGTAAATTAACAATGTAGTAAAACATTGACGTATTATAATACTTTAGTTGATTAACAAATGTTAAATATAATTTATAATTTTAGTTAAAAGCAATCTATCAAATAAACGATGTTAAATATATTTCATTGATTTAATATTAAAGTTATTTACTAGAAAAATTAATTAAAGTACATCACGATTAAATAAAATGGTTAATCAAAATTATACTAATTAAAAAATAAGATAAAATTTATTAATAATTTTACGAGAATAACTAAATCTGGTTTTAATTTATTTTAAGAAAAAAATCTCATTATAAATTAGTAAACAATTTGGAAATTACAGATTTTAAAACTATATAGCTCTGTTATAAATAATTTTGATACATATATGAAATGTTATTTTTTTAAAAGTGTTATTAGAAATTTTCAGATTTAATGCAGATATGTACTGCATAAGTTATTGTTATTATTTAAGTTATTATTTAAGTTTTCTATTATATTTTTCAGTAAACATATTTTTCTTTGCTAACCTTATCAATCGTTTCCATCATTCATATGCACTAGATATATTTGCAATGTTTTTTTTTCTATATGTGAACACATGTAGATTATTTTTTTCTGGTTAATATATGGAAAATACAAAATATCATGGAAAAACTATTTAAATAATGACTCTTCAAAAACGATTTAAAATTGATTTTTTTGTAACTTTTACAAAACTTTACCATCCTTAAAATTTTCAGCAACAATATATTTTACTGAAATTATTATAAAGCATTTCATCATCTTTTGAGTTTTAAGTTATAGTGGTGTAAAGTTTTTTTTTTTTTTTTTGTTAATATTTATATTAGGAATATTTTCACATAAATCACCATAAGCTAGTTTTGTAATAAATTTTTTTTTTTGTCATATAAGGTGACGATTTATTCGATACTTTTAAATTTGCTGCGTTTGGGACAAAATAATTAAAAATTAATATGTTTTGTGTAGAAACTTTTCAAATAAATGTTTAATTTAATTTAACTAAATTTATATATCTGCAAAGCATAGAATTATGAAATAAAATTTAATAACAAAAATAAATAGTGAGATAAAATTGAAAAATCAATTAAATTTTTAATAAATAGTTAATGTCTATATGGAAATATTTTACTGCAGTTTCTAATTGTAGATTTAGAAAACGATGAGGGCGTGGAAAAATATAGATATATTAGTAACTTTGGAATCAAATATTTCATTGTACCTGCTTTTCAAATCTCATAACAGATTACAAAACAACAACATTCTATTTAACAAAGTCACCCTCAATAATGGCAATTAATTTATGAAATTACAACAATTTTTATGTTTTTGTAATAAATATATATCAAATAATCATCGGATCGTTAAGCATCGATAGTGATCGTTCGCAAGTGATATACATCACACACACGCACACACATCCAGCAACCGACAGAAACTAAAAGAATGACGGACAGCCAACAGGCAAGTGTGTCAGTGTCAGTAGTTCGCCACGGGAATGATTTGTAGTAAGTGAATGATCCAGTGAAAAATCTCGCACTCATTGCCCGTCACTCTATCCCATCCAGCTAGTCAGACAAACAGACAGACAATGATTAACGATACCTGTAGCGCTCCGTCGGCGGTGGCGGGTGGCTGCGATTGCCGCAGCCTCAATGACAGAATTAAGGCGTCCGTTATAACATCTTCTTCTTAGGTCCGCGAACGGCGAACAAACAGAACTGGACTGCTGGGAGACGCGCGCGGCCGAACCCCGCGGCCAAGCTGGGTGAATGTCAACGCCGACAAAACGATCATTAATCGTTCGGTTTGGGCAGGGGGCGGACGCCTATTTTGCCACTGATACACGCATTATTATACATTATTTATTTTCAATAGCTCTACCTACAGATGACTTGTTCATTTTATGGTTTGTTGTTCTTTAGCGCGTTACGGATGTCGTGTTTATTACTCTGACAAGATTTGGATAAATGATTTAAAATGCTGTCTGTCTACTTGTTTTTGTTTTTATTTTAACCGTGAATTTGCATTTATGTAATATAACTTTATGAATGAAAAGGAATATTATGATTATTAATCTTATTAATTTTCTGTGAAATGTAAAACAATTCTGATTCTCTAGTTGTGTATTTTTTTTAGAAGAGCTGGAAAACTAATCAAACCAAACGTAGTTTTTAATAAAAACAGGAATTATAAATTTAAAAATAATTTCAATTCATAATTTCATTATTATTATCTCAAAATAAATCATTAAATTGTGTGTCACTATGTGCGATGCGTCGTACAAAAAAATGTAATTTTTATTAATACATTACGTATTTTTTCAAAATATTTTAATTTATTACATTAAAAACAATGTCTATAAAGAATGTTTATCTATTTTTTAAAGATATTTATAAAAATCTCAAGATATCAAAAAAAAATCATTTATTAGTAATTTGAGAAAATAAAGGCATTTTTAGCTTGAAAATTAAAGGATTTAAAATAATTTATTCTTGTAATTTTGATAAATATTAAATGGAAAATTTTCATTAAAAAAAAATTAAAAATATAACTCAAATCATTAAATTTTACATTTGTTTTTTTTTGTCTTCATTATTATACTTTATATTAATTCTGAATCTTATTTATTCGAAATTTTTATCTTTTAAAACTAATAATGTATAAGTATGTCCAGAAATAAAAATATTCTTGAATTCTTGCATAGAAAGAAATTAGGCCATATACCATTGAAAAATAAGAATATTATTGTTAAAAGATTTTCAATCGCACTTGTAGCAGTAATTTACATTATATTTTCTCAAAATTTAACTTGAGGATTTGTAATATCGATTTCTTAGGACTTACCTTATATAAATATAATAAAAAGTAAACACACGACTCTTGGTTTTTTTGTTTCAAAATTTGTTTAACTTATTATACAATGTACATTTCGGCTTGTTAGACCATCATCAGGTGACGAATATGTTAAAAAAATATTATATAAATTTAATTATATTTTAATTATTTTTCAGCCTAGAAAAAAACATGTTTTCATGTCAACGTATGAGAATTAAATCTATAATATTCAATAAAAATTTTGTTTAAAATTCAATTACGTGATTTCTATAGCTAATTATAACGGTATCAATCAAATAACAATCGTTTATTAATTTGCTAAAAAAAGTTTTATGTTCAAAGTGTAACTAAATTTCAATTATTTAATTTTTTTTTAAATGCATTTTATTGAGAAATTATTCGATTAATGTGCTTTTGTATTTACATTAGAAATATCGTTCTCGTAAAATTTTGCATTATTTTGAACAGCATCACCATAACCACGTCCAAATAAACAATAAAATTTTAAATCAATTATTCATTGATTTGCTACATTTTACTATACAACCAACAATTGCTTGCTTGCATTCAATTGAATTGCAATTTTCCACATTTGCGAATAATTCGATAGACACACATAATTTAAATAAATGCTTCACGCCATTTAATGATTTAAACGAAAACGATAAAAACAGTTTTTTTTTTATTCGTTTGAATGGTATTCGTTTCAAGCCTATGACATATTTCAAACTTACCACTTATATTTTACCGTTGTATTAGTTTATTTTTTGTAATATAGAAATAATTTACAAATATAAATAACTATACTTACATTCTAATAACAATGTTTCTATATTATTTATTGTTTATTAATTTTATTATATAGAGTATACAGCGGAAGTGAAACTTTCTGTATTGTTTCAAATGAAGCTAGTGAAAACGTGAAAACATTATTTTTTACCATAGTAAAAAATCTTTTATAACTCATTATATTAAAATAAAACTTATAACCTAAAGCAGTTTTATTTTATTATTTTTTATGTTTTTATATTGACTAATTTTTACATATTTAAATTATGTAAACATCAATACATTAATTACAGAAATTACTATAAAAACTGTAAATCATAAACAAGAATTTCAGGAAAGAATTTTTTTATGCATGTCATTGTAAGGCTAATGCTACAATTCTGTTTATATTTTGCTAGACTCGCAATACTACGACATATTTTGTCTTTCTCTTGTAAATAGAATCCTTCTTTTGATTCACTTTCATACTGTCACAAAGTTGTTACAAATATTAACCAAAAATATTAGTAGATACCAAATCTAAAATAAAAATATCAGCTGTTATACGTATTTGTTTCTACTGATTTTAGTTGATAGCAACGTTGATTAATCTTAGCAACTTCGTTACAGAATTGGGGTGAATGTTTGGTCTTACAGGTCTTACGAGATAGAAAGAGAAGTATAATGTAAACAAATTAAACGCAACGAAACGAAAAGAAATATGTGACATATTACACATTTTTCAAACTTTTAAAGAAGATATTTTTTTATTACCTAATTATTATTACTCACAAGAATGAAGTATATAAAAATCTAATTTATTGAAATATAATAATTTACAAAAGTGTAGGAAAATAAAAGCGAGCAAAAATGATTGACGCTGAACAATAGTTGGCTGAATATGATAGGAGCTCTTGACATACTAATAAGAATATATTAATAATATTGTATGTGTGCATATTTGCAGGAATAGCTCAGGCAAGCAATTTTTGAGTAGTGGCAAATTAAGGGGGCTGACTGGAAAGCAGTTATGGATCCCAATATTTTAGAGATCTTTAAATTATGTAATTAAATTAGCAAAATAATTCATTCGGTCACTAAGTACCAAAGATGCCATCTACGATGTATGGCAAAACGTTTGCAACGATCATAGATCAATCACGGCATACAAGCCAAGAAAATTATATAAATTCAATGAATACCGGTTATGAAAGGCTGACGATTATTATTAACAAAATAATAGTTTAATAATTCTTTTTGGCATTTTTTTTTCTGCTGATTCATATTATCATTTATTTATTAAATTAAGCGGATTGTTCTTCCTAAAGCTGGATATGTGACAACCCTAGTAACATACTAGAAAGTAAAAGTATATCTTTCGCACATATAAAATAGTAATAAACAAAACAATTTGCAAATGGTTCAAATTTTCCTTTTCAAACCTCATAAATTATATTGCAATTTCTATTTGTCTAATTATCCGGCAAAACCAAAATATAAACGATCCTTTATGCAGTCGTGTAAAGTAACTAACATAAGCAGTTACAATAACTTGAATATTTGCTGGTAATAAAGTACACTCGGTGTATTACACATACTCCTAGTGTGTTTGTGTGTGTGTGAGAGAGAGCAAAAGGACAATCGTAACAGTCGTATTTCATAAACAGGAACGACAATTTATTCCTTGGCGACTGACTAATTCTTGTGCGCCGCGCGCATGCGTTAATTAGCGTATAAAACGTTCGCGGGTAATTATGCCACGACTACGAAATGTCCGACGCTAACATTGCGCAAAGTAATAAACTGCGCTATTATATTAACAGTTCCAATGGGCGCGAATGAGCCAAGCAAGCACAGCCTGCTGCCTCAATGGGTGCGCAATTTTGGGCGGGTGGGGAGGGTAAGGGTCGAATGGGGACATTTGTTATGTACTTTATTCACGGTGAGATGGCAGCACCTGTTGCTTACCAGGCGTCGCGACGAGACGCACAATCATCATCTCCGATTAGGGCGCCCGGATAGACGTGTCAATATTTTTCTTGTTTGCTTTGCGGAGAAGACTACGGTTTTTATTGCACTATAAACGTATATCTGTTGTAATCTAACAGACAGTTTTTACTTTTACTGCGGGAAAAATCTTTATTTAAAGAAAATTATTATATGAACACTAAAATTATCTAAAGATGCTTTTATTCAGTGTCAGTTCTAAAAATATAATAAAGTTTTTGACACTTTATAAGCGTATTCAAATTAATACTTGTATATTTGTTTGTAAATTTTAAAGTCATAAGAATATTATTATAGTAGAGCGAAATTAAAATTAAAATTGTTTTTTGACAAAAATAATAATTAAAAACTGCCAAACTTATTTTATATTTTTATTTTATTTTATGTTTCTATTAGAAATTATACATTATAACTTGTATTAAAAAGCCAAAGCGATAACATAACATATTATTTTACCAGTTGTGTTTTGTTATTTTTATAATAATGTACTACCTAGTAAATAATTGTCAAAATTTTTATTAGTATATTTACACTAATCAAAAATCAAATATATGTTAAAAAATTGAAATAAAATCAAACACAGATCTTTGTATTAAAAGCAAATTTTTAATTAAAAACTAATTATGGAGACAATATAAACATTTTGAAAATGTTCGTTACTTTCTTATTATGAAATTTGTTACTATTCTAATATAAACAAAAGTATGAAATACTACTTAAATTTGTTTTTTTTAATTTCGTTTATCATACCGTATGTGTTTAAAATTAATTTTAATTAGTGTTTTCAATAAAGTCATCATAAATTTTCAAAAAAATGGGAAAAGTTAGATAAGTGCAAATATTAAATAAACGTAAATTATAACATAACTAATTTCATTTACGTCAATAATTTATAAAAATTAGTTCATACAAGAAAATAAAATATTATTTATTTGTCTTATCATAATTACAGAGATAAATTAAATAATCAGACGTTGTAAAATTTTAATTTATAATAGTTTTAGGAATAAAATTTTAAATTATGTAATATACATAATCAGACATTTAATAATATGTATTATGTACAATTAAGCCTTCTTCAAACTACTGCTTTTGTTTTAATTTTACGCACTATCACAAGAATTTGATCAATCCAAATATTCGATATTACGTAAAACTGAAAGTGTGTCAAGTATTGTATAAATTCTTGTGCTTATGTGTGAAACAAAAACTGAAACGGCAATCTGAATGAGGCTTAATTGTAACAAGTTAAGATACATATTATTTTATTTATATAAATAATCTCATAAAATATTAATTAATTTTGAATAGATTGCAATAGTATATTGAAAAATTTAACAAAATATTTATTTAATAAAGTTTTCTCTGGAATTCTTGTTATATCTTCTTGAACGAGATATTGTCAATATTGTATGTACTGTGAAAAGTAGTATCGTTAAGTTTGCTTGTCAGATATTTATTGTCGTTCTTAAAAATTATATTATCGAGTTTAAACTCAGAATTCAAGAAGAAATAATCAGGTGGAAATGCTACACCGTGCAATAGAGAAATGTGCACTCAAAATTGAAGTGTTTGCGGTAATGTCTTCCTTTCTTTGTATTTCTAGATGGTGTATGTATAATTTCTCAAATAGAGTATTAGAATCAGTTGTCGAACTTCTGTAATCTCCAGTTTCTACGGTGGTAAATATATTATAAAAAATTGCATTATATTTGGTGATATAGATGTCAGAATTTTTAGTACCTATTGTTAGTGGTAAATTATTTTACAATTACAAACTAATAATATGTTCAGGTAGTCGTGATCATAATTTATACTTTATACCACTGAACTGATATCGGCTTTGTCTAAATATCATTAACATGTATCATTAACCGTGTAAGTAAAATTATTTAAAAAATACATAACCTTATTATAATTATAATTTAAACATTTTATATAACATTTTCACAATTTCACAAACTACAAAATTAATCAATAGTAAAACGAAATACGTATTTCGAAAGCTAAGTTTTCATCTGTAATTAAAAAAGTTATTTTTGACCACTGAATACGTTTGAGTATTGTGTATTCTTAGATCACTGACTAAGCTTTTAATGATTAATTCTTATTTCGCATTAAGGCTTTATTCACGTTAATGCTTATTTTATTAAATTTGCTACTTATGATAGAAGCTTAGCTTTAAAATATATGTTTAGCTTTAATTTTAATTAATTTTGTGGTTTTGTAATTTTGTTAAATTCATTTCATACAATGCTAATTTTATTTTTCAGTCACTAATTTTACCGAAACGAAAATAGAATGCAATAGTGAATATATATATATATATATATAAGAAAATAAGCAAGATTAGAAGGTGGTGTATGTTATTTTGCGCAAAAAAAGGCAATGTAAAGGGAAGAATGTTAGACTAGGGGATGGTTAGTGGATGACGCTAAGCGCGCACACGTGATGTACGAGCGTAACTCGAGCCGGGTCGCTCCGAGTTCGTCTCTCGTTCAGCAGCGCACAGACAGGAAACGGGTCCGGGGGTCGTGCACACTGACTTCTACCCGACTAGCTAAAAATCCTCCCCCAAAAATACCCGCCCTTTTTCTTATTTGTTACACCACCTGATACACTATCGCATAGGCGTGCATTTATTTTTATACATCAATTTCATTAATTTTCGAACCGTAATTGTTTTAATTTTATAACAGTTTGTTTCAAATTGATTTATATAGATATTTAAAATTAGTTTTTTCCTAAATAAAATATAAAAATAATTTAGTAACAGGTATAGTAATATTTAGTATTTAATTTTATTAAACAAAATAAATAAAAAAAAAAATTAATTTATTTTATATTAAATATTTTACTATATGTTATTGAATCCATTTTAATCATTATTATGCAATTAATAAAATTTTATACAACATTATAAATTATTTAAGATAATTCTAAGAAATCTAAGATGTTTGTAAACAAATTATTTCTCTATTTTTCGTGCGTAAATAGATATTTACAGCAATAATGCAACAAAAATAAAAATTGTGAAAAAAAAGTATTGTAACGTGCTACTATCTCGATCTTGGCGTTACAAATGTTGATTTGTTAAAATTTTTTATGCTTGTATAAGTTAATTCTTTTTTCTTTACAGGCGCAGACAAAATATTGTACGGAACACATTCATAAAGTGTCTCTGTTTCACTCATGTGTAAAAAAGTACTAATTTCAGCTCAACGCAAATGTGCTATAGATACACATAATTTGAAATATTTTGTAAATTTAAAAATTAGTAAAATTAAAAATTAAATTGAAATCTTATACACTAGTCGACTAGTCATTCAAATGTTTAAATTTTATAATTTTGCAATGTTCCAAAATAAAAAAATATTTATTGTGTTTAATTATTAAATTGCAAGACATATATAAAAAAAATTATTATATAATTTTCAAGAAACAAATAATAAAAAAATTTCCCATATGATGTCGACTTTTTTGGCGGAAAAAAGATATAATAATTGCTATTACTGAAAATTTTTATGGGTGGCGCTCTCTGATATAAATTTGTAAACATATGCAATAGTATTTGTTTTATTAAAATTTATTTTTAAGGTTTTAGTTAATATTTTATTATGTATTAGAGTGCTTAATAAAATAAAAATTTAAACATATAAAACAAATTACAAAATAAAAAATTTTGCAATATCGTTCTTAATTTCTAATTTATATGTTTGATAAAAATTAAATTCAAATTAAACATGAATAATTACAAATCAAATTTTATTTCATACATTATCATAAAAATTTATTAACTAATAAATAATAAGTACATATTCCACCTACACATTCAGTAAAATATACAATTTTTATCAACGTAATTGCACATTAATATAGTTTTACAAAAACATATTTAATGCACTGTATCTTTTTTTAATGTACAAAATTATTTTTGTGACAAAATTATATAATTTTTTTCCAAAATTTTCCAATTATACTGAAAAATTAAGAGAAAATATTTCAAAATAAAAATTAAATTTATTTTAAAACAAAAATGTTACGTTTAAAATAAAACGGCTTTAGGATATAGTATTAATGTTATTAAAAAAATAAATAAATAATTTTATTATAGAAAATAAAATTATCTAATATTTAGTAATCCAAACTGATATTTTAGTACTAATTTTTAGTAAATATCAAAAGTAATTTAGGCTTCACAAATCATTGCAAACAGTCAACCACCAAGCAGGATTCAAACTCAGATCCCACGAGTGATGACCATTTTGATTAAAATAAAATAATTATTTCTCTTTCTTTTATTTGAATGATTTTGATGGTATACGTTTTGCGTGGACGTCCGATGAGTAGTTGGAGTGGTATGATTGAGAGTGTTTTGCGTGGGCGAAAGTTTCCAAGTAGTAGAAAAAAAAAAGCACGTATGAGAGAAATTATGAATGTGAATGAAGCGAAAGTTGCTTCTTTGGATAGAAATGTTTGGAGACGACTGATTTCGGGATGATGAAAAGAGTTTGCGCCACACCCTTTTGGGTACATGGCGTGATTGTGTATGTATGTATGTATTTCTCTTTCTCTATCGTGTAAATTAATGTTGTTAAAAAAATTACTATATAAATTAATAAATATACTAATGCTTTTCAAGTACCTGTATCTTCTTTAAAAAAATGTCAACTTACAATTTGCATGTTGATTTTTGTTGTAGGAAAAATATGTCATAGATCCATCATACATGTTACATTTGAATGCAATATAACAATTAATTATCGAATAAAACATTTCCGTATACAAGTCACATCGTATCACTACATAAAGACAAACAACATTCCTATATTTAGTACAAAATAAATCAAGCACTAAAGCAAGGTGTTAAAAAGGCCGTTATTTCTCCGGCTAAAAATAACCTCAATCCGATTCACGCGTTACACATCCAATATATAAATATACGAGTTGAGTTTGGCTGGTGCGTTCGTTTTTCAATCGCGATATGAAATCGTAATGTTTTCATTCATTAGATATCGTAAAATATTTATACAGGCATTGGGGGGTTGATTCCGGCCATGTATCCGGACCGAGATGATGGATAGTCCCTCAAGTCGCCGCCTATGCGTAAATACACCCTCGCACCTCTTCACCGCCGGCCGATGCGATCCCAACAAAACGAACACACATATACACATACTCGTACACAGATGTTTTTGCCGTCAGGGATCTCTTGGTTCACCCTTCTTGTTTCTTAACAGAAACCAGCACTACGGGGAGTCTGTAGTCTAAATATCTAGTTTTTTATTACTCATATTTTTTTCTCTTTCGAAAAATTTTAAAATGTATTTTCGCTTTTTTTTTTGGTAAGTTCAGTAATTTTTACAGTAGATTGATAATATAAAATTTTTGTCTATTAGATTTCTCTGTATATATTTTAATTATCTTTTTATTTAGATTACTAAATGTATAAATTACTTAAATTTCACTAATTTTGTTTTGCATATATTTTCTGTTTTATATTTTATGTAAATATATTAAATAGAAAACAAATTTTTTACAATCTCGCTGATATTGTTTTTGAATAATAAAGTTTCAATATGATATATTATGATCGATTTATAAATTAATGTTTTTGATATTTTTTTGTTAAACTAATTCGAGAATAAATGAATATAGTAAGTAATGTAAATATAATAAAAGGATGTACAAATATAAATATTATTACTATATATGTAAAATACTTCTACAACAATTTATTCAAACTAGTTACACATAAATATAAATGTACGATAATACGTTTAATAGCAAATTATATAAGTCTTATTTGAAAATTTATATTTTTTTTGCATCATACATGTAATTTTACTAATATTTATACATATAGTTCTCGCTATGAAAATCTGTCCTTTTGGAAAACTAAGTGTATGATTTTGTTAGACATACGTAGCGATTATCTTCTTCTTCTCATTACTGATGTGACAGATTAATTTGTATTATGATGTAGATCTTAGCTTAGTTCGGAAAATTTGTATTGCATATACATAATTATGTAGAATAATTATGACGAAAGGACAGATTTTCATGGCAAGAACTATTAAATGTCTACATTCAGTGTTACAAATTTTATTTGCTTAAAATAAACGAAACTAAAGTATTATTTTTTGATGTAACAAAAAAAATCTATTTTTAATTTTGTGTTGTAATTGTAACTTGTTTTTATAAATATATGAAAATTATAAATTTTTAAACTACATATCTCTGCAATTCTTCTTAAAATTTACACAATTTATACCTAATTCTAAAAATATTTTTCAATGCATAATCAATCAAAACTATTTTAAAATATTATTAATTAAACAATTATAAACTTTCAAAATTTCTAAAATAAGACAAAAATAGTTTTAGTTTTAATATAAACCTAATGCAAATTTATATTATTATTTAGAAAAATAATAATAATTAGAAATAAAATAAAATGTTATAAATAATAATCTAAATTGCAGAATTATATAAGTGACAAGTACTTTATCAAAAACTTTACCATATTGTTATCTTCAAAAAATAAATAAATATTTTATTACATTTCAAATATATATAAATTATAAATGAAAGCACATTTTACAGTTTTCATTTCATTTTTAAATTTCATTATTATTTTGCAATAAAAAAAATCGAATGAACAACTAAATTACTAATTTACTTTATATTGACTTTAGAAAGTTATGTGGGTTGTTAAGTGAATTTAAATAGCTATAAGTTTTCTCTAACTTGATAGATTTTAAATTCTTGATTAACTAGATTTTTGAAATTTTCAAATTTTTAAAATACCATGCGACAAAAATGTAAAAAAATAAACTAACATATCTGTTTTTTACTGGAACGTAACATTACAAAACAAGACGTCGTCAACATTTTACTGTTACTTAATTTATTTTCTTTTAGTTGACAGCATTGACTTAGTCACAGTAATAAAAATTTGTTTTATTATCCTCTTTAAAAAGGCTTTTATCAGTTGTTTTGACGTTGTAATTACGCTTGACTAAATATTATACAAAATTTCAATAAATGTAAAAGATAAGCTATAATGACAACTCAATGTTACGGCGTGTATGTTTTCTACGTCATATTCCTATCCAAATTTATCAAAATAATTTAATACGACAATTAAAATGAAAAGTAGAAAATTATATCGTAAAAAAATAAATAAAAATTATAAATAATCTTTCAAATAATGATGAATCTGAACTCACTTGCTTGCTTAGTTGTTCAGAATTTTCAACTGTCATTTTCAAAACTATTTACCTAGCTGCAATTCATACGAGTGGCAAATAAACATTCTGTGTGAGATTTATATGCGGTATACTTTTTCTACAACTGTAAAATAGAAAATTGTATTTTTTGGTTTGACATAAATGATATTTTTCAAAATAATTATAATATAAATATTGCATGTTATTCTAACAGTAGCGCTACCTAGTTATTTGACATATTGTTTGTTTAAATTTGGATTTGTTAAAATATTGACTTGTATATGTTGCATTGCTATAGCACTCAGTAGTATATAATGTACTATATTTATAATCCAAATAATTAGAATTTATTGACATTTATAAATCTGGAAATAAAAATTTGTTTTACTTTTAGAAATAACAATATATAAGAAATATACAACACTACATTTAATAACGTGTTTGTTTCGAATTCGTGGTTTTAAACTTTATTACAAAATTATATTTAGATACAGATGAAACTGACATCTGTCAATACATTTAATTAAAATTAATATAATATAAAATATATATTGGTACATATTATTTTATTGTTCTATTTATAATTAATATATATATATGTATTGTAAAAATTTTACCTATAATAATATTTTATTAGATTATTTTATATAGTACATTGTCAATTTTGTTCAATAATAATTTTGCTTTCAATATGAAAAAAAATAGCTTTAATATACAAAATCAGAAAAAAATGTTGGGTAAATATTTGAGAGCTGGTGACAGCTTTAACTTGAACGTCAGAAACATATGTGACAGACAGACGACACTATTCAAGATTATGGGAATTTGAAAATGTGGTGAAATGCCTAAAAGGTTCAAAACTAATATATTTTCTTATCGGAAGTATCTGTTCACTTTATTACCACACATATATTTTACACGGCTTTGACTATCTTTTAACAAAAATTATTTGAATTTTATTTTAATAATTATTATGTAATGGGTGCTATTTTTAACACGACAAAATTATGATAATTTATGACAAAATTAGAGTTCTTAACAAAAGCAAAATATAATGCACAATAAACATTTTAAATAACGACAAACGTATTAAATAATGTATTCCAAGGACATAATATGTAAGCGAAGGACAAAATATTTCTTCTAACGGCAAAAAAAAATATATTAACTATTTCTAAACAAATCAGAAATTAATCTTTTAATCCACCCTATCTAACAATAATTCGTACCAAAATATTCAGGTGTATTATAACCTTCTCTAAACAATAAATTAACATTTTTATCTATCTATGCTGCAATGAATCCTACAAAAAAATTTCAAATGAATTTATATTTAAACAAACTGAAAATTAACTTTTTTACCCGACTTATCCTGCAATAAGTTTTGCCAAAATCATGCTATATACTAATTTTATTGTAAACTTGCCTGTTTTGTCTTGCTATATTGGAATCAGTTATTTCAGAAACAACACATGTTATGCTTAAGTTAAAAAACAAAATAATTAAAAAAAAAACTATTATATCTAATTGTAAGTTTGTTTTTTTTTTTTAATTTGAAAAAATGTATGGTTTCAATTGAAAGTTTTTGCGTTTTAATTGCTATAGATTAATTAAATCTTTATCAAATATCTTTGAAGTATTTTTTTTAATAGTTTGTCGTTTTTAAAAATGTTCACATATATTGTTTCCAAAATATCCGAACTATTTGTCATTTGATATACTAATTTTATTGTGCCAGTATAAATATCTTTTTTTATATATTATTTCTAAATTCAAACATAGTTTCTAAATAAATAAATAGCGAAAATTCTTTGTAAGTTTTGCAGTAGAGTGGAAGCAATGCCATATCGTTTTGTAACAGAACCTGAATTCTATATACCGGTGAGGATCTCGGTCGTCGGAATGTCAGGAATGGCATCCCCACATAACTCACCATCCAATATCGCCAGCACATCTACGCGTTGACGCAGCCGCGGCCACGTTCTCCACCAGATTATTGGACTATTTATTATATGTTGTCCCATCCACTATCCACCATCCATCCGCCATACTATTCCGACTCGCTCATTCTTCCAACCGGGCCCCGGCTAAAACCGAAACCAAAACCGAAAATGTTATGAATACTTATTTGTTAGGCGGGTGATTTATGCCGCTCATCCAATACTGATGTCTGATGGAGGATGGTCTCTCACTTTGACCACTCGCTCGGTTCGCATATGAAATGCTCTTGTGTCTCAACGCTCTCTCTCTCCCTGCGTTGAGGCTGAGGAATTCCCGGCCCATATATCTTTGACGTCACGCACCACTTATTTCAACATATGTATGACATTCAATTGTTTTGCTTTGGCTTCATCACTGACGAATAGATAGGAACTTAAATAAATGATATGACAATTGACGACCATCAATCATACCGTAATCAGATAAAAAAAAGATATTTTTAAAAAAAATATTTTATGTACTTACATTATATTCATTTAACAGAAAAATATTTATAAACTATAATTAGTGAATATTGGGATTGGCTGCAAAAGTATAAAAGAAAAATGACTGCTATAGAAACGAGATTTTTAAGTGGGGTATGTGGTCTAACCAGAAGGAATTAGGTACGAAATAGATTAGTGTATGATGAGAGTGAAATTGAAAAAAATGTTGTTGCAGAAGTTGATATTAGACAGCATATTATAAAATGACGATAATAATAATTAGATATCTAACAATCACAATATATATTTTAATTAAGATTTTTAAAGTGTAATGAATTTTTGTAATCAAATAATTTTATTATGATTGTTTTCGCATAGTAAAATATTTTTCAAAACTCATTGTATTAAAATGGAAACTATTTTAGGATTAGATTCTGTTTAATTATTTATATAAAAACGACGTTTCGACGAAACTAAATGCTCGTCTTCTACAGGTCAAAATTTATCAATGGCATTAAAGTAAATAACAGTACATAGCAACAAGTTACTAGGTATCATGTAAGTAACTAGATCATATAAATTATACATTTTTAATTAATGAAAGCCAAATTTTATTGAACTCAGTGTCCAGTGTACAGTAATTCATGTTATGATTGTTTCTATTCAGACATATTAAAATGCCTGATAATTTTAAGTTATTTTCCAATATACTGATTCGTATTATTAATAAAAAAATTTGTTTGTAGTATAACAAATTTTACAATATACCTGTGACACATCTATAACTTATTTTTTTAAACGCACGAATCTTAATATTAGTTGCAAAAAACACACAAATTCAATTTAATTCCGTTTCGCATTAATGTAAGCAAAAAAACACTAGATTATTATAAAATTAATGTTTTTTGCCATATTATAATGTAAATACATTTAAACTTTATTAACTATTGTTGCAATATTTTTACACAAACAATGAGGAAAAAAAACACTACGGGTATTAACAGAAAATGGAAAAAACATCGTAAAAATAGTCGTTTTTCTACATAATTTTTTGTTCGCGGTTTAGTTAGATTTCGATATGAACGATAATTTTTATTCGAAAATTTAATCCGGCAAATCTTAGGTCGTTTTACTAAGCCACGCTTAATAATTCTTAGTTGTACTCTTATATGAATGGGTAGTGTGTATGGAGAAATTTATGAATATCATTACATTCATGGGAAACTTTTAATCTTATTCGATATATCTGTCTCCTTCTTCTTAATTGCATTATTAGGCCAAATAATTCTTTGATTTATATGTAGTTATACCTACCAGTTTACTTTTTAAATAAGAATTATTTTACTATATTTGTATTTCAATATGTATATGTTTGTATAATTTTATGTAAATGCGAAATGAATAAAGTGAATAATTTTATTAAGAATTATCTGAATTTTAAAGAGATTTCTATTGCTAATATTATTTGCATTAGTATCCTATATGAAGAAATAAAATCAAGTTATTTAAATATTTGCAAAATTTACACTTACAGTTAATGATTTCATGATTGTAATGAAATTATATTATTGAAATTTAGATAAAAATTATGCTAAACTTTATTATCTTTTTATTTTATTTATATAATTAAATTTTATTTATAAAGTATACATATATTTTATGAAATGGAAACTTTAAAAATAACAAATAACTTAAATAGTTGGTATGATTAGGTTTGACTGTATGTGACTGTCGGTAAAAAAGATAAAAATTGTATTTTATATTCATAAGTTAATGCATTGTTTTTATTAAACAGATATAATATTTTTTTAATAATTAATTAATATTACATTTGCTTTTCAGTATTTATTTTGTTTGTGTAAAATTTTCTTGCATTATACCTATATTATTTCAAGTATTTTTAGATCTGTGGACCTTCCACAGCATACATTAATATAACCATCGCAGTTATATTTACATTACATGCAAACATAATAAATATTTTATTTATATAAATTGCCATAACAAATAATTTTGTTTTGATATGAAATCAAAACTGCTTTAATTTTAATCTCGAAAAAAATAAAATTACAATTTTATGCGGTCCAATGTATAAATAAGTATAAATAATTACGAAACAGTCATTTATAAAACCACAGGCGTTGTAATATTTTTGCAGCAGTACATATTTTCAAATAAGAACATTCAAAGCAGAATAAACCATTTCACGAGGCGACAAAAATTAGTGCACATTCTCTGACCATCTTGCATATATCATATCTGAAGACTTCGGACCGGACTTCGGTCAATTTATGAATATCAAAGCAAAACCGTGTCCACGGTGACACTCACCATGGGATACAAGGCGAGTTTCGCACTGGTCACGTGTAGATGTCCGAACCCCTGCCGCATTGCCATGTAATAATTCATTTATCCGACACGCTCTAAGCCGTTCTTCTTTCGTTCTTCGGCTGGTGGTTCTGGAGGAGACGGAGATGACACACGCAAGTGTTGAAACGATGTCGAAGAAATTTTTCTTTTAGTGGTATGGTAATGTGCCGTGCTAATTAAAGATTTGTGACTTTAAAATTGACGATTAACATTAATGTCAGAACTTTTTGAATTATGCTTTATATTGTATTGTAAGAATTACATTATATTTCTCTTAGGTTACATGTGTGTATAGATATTTAAATCAAATTTGGTATATCTAATTTGAAATGTTTAAATATTTAAAAAAATTTAAATAAATATGAATATAAACTGGATTATTTTAAAATAAGGAAACGCAATTTTATTAAGTGATTTTCTTTACAAAAGATTTTTTGAATTTAGAAATAAGAAAAAGTTAACAAACCGTGCATAACAGTATGTTTAAGATTTCTGCATAGGATCGTATTTTAAGGTGTATTTTTTTTTTTTTTAAATTCTGTTTAAATATTTAAAAATCTTAATAAAGATCAAGTTTTAAAATCGATTATTTGTTTTAAGTTTATTAAATATCTAAATTATTTTTGCAATAAAATTTTAGATTTAGTTTTTTTTTAATAACATTTGAATATAGTTTGTTGCACAAAGTTAAATTTATTTCTTTTAATGATAAATATTGAAAAAAAGTATGAAAAAATCCTAAGGTATATTTAAAAATATTTTATTTATTTTAATTATATTACAGTATTATAGACAGTATTTGTGATTATACTTTATATATATGACGTCATAAAGTTTTTGGTAATAGATATCGGTAGTCAATTTCTTGTTTGTTCCATATCGCAAAACCTTACTTTCGAGAAAGTGATGTTTAAAATTTCTGAATAAAATTTATAGTAAGGATATAGAACAAATTTAAATTTATATTTCAGAAACTATTAAAATTATAACATGTGCGATTGTTAAAATAGATAAAAAGCAAACAAATATTACCAAAATTAAGAATAACTAAATTTGACCACAATTTCAGTTTTCTACATGAGTAAACGTTTATTATTTTTATTATTTTTTTGAAATTATTATTATTTGTACGAGATTTATTATAGATGTTAATAAGGCAAAATTATGTACTAAATAGATACTTAATCCAGAATGATCGACGCAAAAAATTATTTTGCTATGTTGCTGAAAATAAATAACATACGAAATTTATATACATTTGCATCTCATTTTGCATTTCATTAGCTTGAAAACAAAATTAATTTCATAGTTGTGAAATAATGTTTACATGTTGAATTGTACAAGACAAAGAAAGTGGAACACCGTATAGATGAGATACAAAACGTACAAAAATCTATGTACGTGTATGTTTGTATGTAGACAGAAGGCGATTTGGTCACGTTCAGCGGAAGAACATAGACGACATGCGAGATTTATGCATTTGAAATAAGAAAAAACGACGACATAAATACAAGAAGAAAAGCAGAAGAAGATATCATGGGTTTCGTGAAAACAACCAGTTTAGATTTACGTTAAATCTTTATATTATCCAAAACATTTCCTTTTTTTTCTATATGTTTGAAATTCAAAAAAATGTTTTAAAAATATCTTATTCAGAAAAATTTTACTACTTATTTTTTATATTACAAAACATAATTAACTTATATATACAGGAATAAGCAAAATTTAAAAAAAAAGAACAAGCGA
This sequence comes from Clivina fossor, assembly GCA_963966155.1. Taxonomy (NCBI): domain Eukaryota; kingdom Metazoa; phylum Arthropoda; class Insecta; order Coleoptera; family Carabidae; genus Clivina; species Clivina fossor. Next base: position 4,990,179 of record OZ014553.1, on the reverse strand, counting down.
GTCATGAGGTAATTAAATGAATTTTGATACGAAAATGTACTTAACTTTTAAATGTTAAATAGCACAGTCTGTACATTTTTAAATCAGAATTCATTTATTTGTAATAAGTTTATTTTGATGCTAAATGTTACAATGAGGTTCATAATGAATTCTCATAATTTGTAAAGAAACAGAGGACTATATGATAATAATTAATAAATCACATATTTTTATTAAACAAACTTTTAATTGCAAAATTATATTTTTAAATAAGTTTCTGTACTATAAAAAATACAAATTTATAATAAACTACATTACAAATTGCACTGTAGATAAATTTTAGTATAATAATTTCTGCACCGGAAATTAATTTCATATAATACTGTATAGTTTAGTGTTTTTAAGATTTTCTTTCTTTGAATAAGCCAGATAAAGTAAAAGCCATAGACAAGCCTTTCTGAGTAATTAAAGATATGTTACATTTACCGCAACAATTATTTAAGAACTTCATCTGCCTTATTGTACATTTCCTGAAGATTAATAAAAAAAGCTTATGAAATATTCTACTTGAAAGGTCATCGAGCTAGGAAGAATGTGAATATGCTGTAATATCTACCATATACTGTAAATACATAGTATGTTCAAAAAGTTCTGAAACTAATGTTACTTTACATCTTTTGAATATGAGTTTTTGTCCGATAATTTTTTTATTGGATTTTTGACTTTAGTCGGGCCATGCATGTAGATATTAATTACTCAAAGTATATTTTCATCAAGAAAAATTATACAAATAACATTTACAGTAAATATACAAAAGAGTAGATTGATAAGAAAAGCAATAGAAATGTATAAAAAAAGACAACATTAATTAATGTGAAGAAACTGATTTAAATAAAATTTGGCTTCCTTAAATTAAAAGTTTATACATATTATGATCTAGTTACTTATTTTTTTTACCTAGTTTTGGATTGATTTCGAAATATCAATTATTAATAAATATGAATACAGAACTATAATCTAAAGCCGTTTTGTTTTAAAATAAATATTGTTTCACATTACGGAATCAATCCAAAAACTTTGTGAGTGTACCGTGTATACTAAGCGTTAGATCTCGCCGGTATAGAGCAACAAGCATATTGGTATAATACGGGGCATAAAGTTAGTTATCCGCGTTAAATCACTAACAAATTACTATCGCCCGATTCACTTAATTGGCGTGTTTCCGAATTAGCAATTAGTGCAAATTCCGCGTTGCATCGAAGAGGCGCACGCTTTTACAATTTCACGTTTATACGAACAACAACTTACATGTCACGTGCTATACGTGATGTCTTCTTCTTCTTCTTATATTTGCTCTGTACCTTTTTCTCATCTTGTCGTGCCCTGTTGATCTTCAATTCAACCGCGCACGAAGTGACATAACATGTGCAAGTCGTATGCACGTTTTAGTGGTGCGTTATTTAATTTTTTACGTCGCACTAACTGTCATTTTATCTGCACTTTTGTCATATTTATTTACTCTAACAAAGGCAACGATGGCGTTTGCTCTAACCGCAAGAGTATATAAAGTGTTTGCTTGATGGTTGCGGTCAATATTGTTTATGTTAACGTGCGCATATGCCCTTAAAATTTTAATGTTCTGTGCCCGTGCGGTGATAATGACACAAATGAACGTATATTTCATGTTCACACAATAAAAGAATTACTCTTGGAAGAAATAAAAATCTGAGAAAAGAGCTAAACTTAACAGTAAAGTAAAATTGTAGCTATATGATTTTACTTCCTAATGTGCCAGCAACAAATTTGTTATTTTATTACATGTGACAGAAAATTTAACTATTTTACCGTTGAATATTATATTCAAAATACTGATTTAATTCAAACGACTATGGTCGAGAACAATAAATATTTAATGCGGTAATGTAAAAACTTTTTAAGAAAACCAAATGTTATATAACAGTGAAAAACAATACTCAGACATCAAACAGTTAAACATTATAAACTCACGAGTACATTTGACGTAAAAGATATTTATAAGAATTCACTATTAATTAATTTAAGAGAATTTGTAGTCGGTACTTGGTGGAACATTTTAAATTAAATAAAATAAAACAAAAAATAATTAGTTTTTCCACAATATTTATTAATATAGTAACGGCCGTTTCATCCTTTCGAATTCGAATATCATCAGACTCATGATGATGTTCGAAAGGACAAAACGGCCGTTACTATATTAATAAATGTTGTGGAAAAACGAATTATTTTTTGTTTTATTTTATTTAATTATAAGAATGCATTTTATATAATATTCAATATGTCAAAAATATTATATTAGATCCATATGTATCCACATTTTGCAATATTTTTTCTGAGAATGAATTTAGAGTAAGTCTATAATATTAAAAAATACTATGCACTAAAATTAGTTTTTAAAAATTTTAACATTAAAAAATGCATGTTGGGCACTTTTTTTACATGTACCTGAGTCCAAGTGAATAAAAGGATTACTGTAACATAATAATATACAAATTAATTATTATTATTAATTATTTTTAACTAACAGTGTTGGTTACGAACATATATCATTTTGTTAAAAAAATAAAAAAAAAATTGTTTACATTGTTAAATATAAATTTAATTTAGTGTTTTTTCTATATATTTAAGTTTGTTATTAAGAAATTTAATACTTTAAATTATTAATAATAGTAATTTAGTAAGATTTAAATTGCAATACTATTAACAAATTATAATCTATAAATTTTGTTGCTAACTACTGTGTGATATAGAACTAAAATAATTACTTAAATTACATTTATCAGTCATAAATCACTTTATATGATTTATGAGATAAAAGAGAATATTATTAATTTGCAAATCTTTTTTATTTAAAAAAATAAATAAAAAAAATTTTAAATTTAAAGTGTTACTAATAAATTATAAAATTTAATATATTTATTTAACTTTAAAATATGAAAATTATTTTGTAAATGTAAATGACCAACTTTATTTTTAAAATAAAATGTCAGTTCTGTGTTAATATTTATTAATAATCGACGTTTCGACGTACTCAATGTACATCTTTAATTTATTTTTATTTTATTTTTTATTGTAAAACATACAACATTTAAAATTCCAAAATTAAAAATATGGAAATCTTAAATACAGGTTACATTTTAAAAAAAATTAATTTGCTACAATTAAAATTTGTTACTGTTCATATTTATAAAATGATACCAAATTTTAAATTTCTAGTTCAAAGCAGAGATTTTTGATTTAAGAATTTTAAAACAAATAATCACATTTTCATTGTTAATAAAATATAATGAATAAATTTTAAAAATTTCAATTATGTATTTATATTAACAATTAAATAAAACAAATAAATAATAAGGAGTTGTTTTAATATTTTATTAAAATATTTTAAAATAAATAAGTGATTACATAAAATTTTATTTAAATTTTGCAGCTAATTAATTTTAATATTTATTTAGATTTTTTTATTAAGTAATTCGATAAAATTTTAACATTTAACATAAAAATAGATAATTATTATGTTCATAAAATTCAATTATTTAATGTAATTAAATATATTTTCCATTTTGTTATAAATTTTTGTATTATTGATACCTATATTTAAATCAACTTTATTTGAAATAACAAATTATACATAATTTAATTAATTTGTATGTGATAAAAGATCTACAGTTATAGAAAATATTGTTTTAATTAAATAGAATAGTATACGAAGTGATTGCTATTTTTTTTCCTTGTAAATTAATATACATAAAACTAATATCATCTTGTATATACCTATGCTAATATCTGAAATGAACAAAAAATAATATATTCCAGTTAATTACGTCAAGTTTATTGCGCCTATTAATAAAAATAATATCAGAAAGATAAAAACTAATTTATGTTCTAAGCATGATATGTATATATATATATATATATATATATATATATATATATATATATATATATATATATATATTTAAGTTAGGTGATAACAGATATTAAGTACATAAATTTAAAAAGCTATATGTAGAACACGGCGCGAGTTTCAATAATTCAATACTAATCTACCTATTATTCGAAGCAATTATGTCAATTTTTTATCATTTACAGCAACAATTAATTAATAAATAATTAGAAAATAACGGGATAAAACATCGTCTAGCTAATTAATCAAATGATGACATTGTAAACAATTGTAATAGTGTTTTTCTATTATTCATAACTTGTTCACCTACAAATAAGTGAAATTATGTTATACCTATATATTATTATCTGCTAATAGGTACCAGTGTAATTTATTAGAGTAAAAATAACTAGATTATATAAAAGTGCATAGCACTTACATACTTTATGAAGGTAATTTAAAACGCAATACTGTTCACAAATTTACATATTTTAAATATGAAATTAAATACGAAAACATATTCGATAACAAAATCTTAAATACTCATACAGACTAATTGATCATTTATATATGTATATATATATATATATATATATATATATATATATATATATATATATATAAGTATAATTATTTTGTCTTTGTCTTTGTCTTAACTTAGACTTAGTCTTTGATAACACAACAATTGTATTTTTAACATTTTTTTCTATATCTAATTTTTATACTGTTTTTAGTGTGTTCCAAAAGAACATCATATAGTGTTAAATATTTTTATACTTTGAACATAACTTGCAGTCTCAAATTTTTTTTTAAATTAACTACCAAATCAACCCACTTTATATTTGAAATAAATGTTCTGTCAGAAAATTCTACAACAAATATGAAATTAAATTAATATTTTTTTGAAAAACCGACTGATTACCAAACTAATTTTTGAATTTATTTGTACATTGAAAAAAATATATATTTTGAAAAATATTTAATTCTCTTTTTGGTAAAAACAATAGCAAAATATTGAATACGATCGAACCACAATCACAGTTAAAACAAAACATGGACCAAGCCTGACGATAACCAAAAGATTGAAACACATAATAAAAAAACAACAAACCTGACAAGGGATTTAATGATAATAAGATTAAAGTTATTCATAACGTAGATTCACAACCTAAGAATAAGTTTATTTTTTAACATAAATAATAAACAAATAATTTTTAAAACAAGCAAATTTAAGAAAATATGTATAAGTAGTAATTACCCTATATTAAAATAATTATGCTTAGCGCATTAGCTAACAATAAAATAAAAATTAAGAAAAAAAAATACGTTATACAACCCGCACAACAAATACGACAAGTGGGTTGCACCAGTCAATCACTGATCAAAAGTGTAACCTAGCAACGAATAAACATGTCATTTCGTCAGGCGAAGAACACATATCCTTTCTACTCGGCCACTCTTCAGCTATACCCGCGTGGTCAGATTTAAAACCGCGGCAAATCCAAGCGGCGTTGACTGACATGATATAACACAGATTAAAAGAGTATATAATTTTATTAGTGACAGGTGTCAGTGACGGCTCATTAAAACTAGATTTATTATAATCAATAAAGTGATACGCGGCGCGGTCGCACTGTGACTTCATAAAATGCGTCCGGCTCAATGATGATATTTTCCCCGAGTAGGGCGACGTTTGCGTTTCCGAATCGAACCGTCGTCATCGTCATCATATGTGACGATTATTGACGATTATTATGTTTGCATGTTGGTACGCATGTAATATTAATACGACAAGTGTTTTCATTTTATATATATATAGGTATATCGAGTTACATTATTAATTGGGAATTAGAGTTCGACTGTTTTTGATGAAATTATTATACTTATTTGTTTATTACTTAATGATTTTTAAAATACCTATATTTACTGTTAAATTAGTATTTAGTTTATTTTTTTAAATTATTAAGCTAGAAACAAAATTGTTTTTTGAATACACATTTAGTTTTTTATGTTATAAATAGCTAAAACGTGAATGTAGTCGCTCATATAACCACTTTTATTTATACTATACAGAATGTCTAAAATAACTGGCTTAGCATGGGATATCTAGAGAACCGTAACAGATACGAAGTCAGTTAAATTAAACAAAATTCGCTACAACAAGGGAGTAATTTAATAATACATTTAATAATATATGTAAACTTAACACAAAAAGTATTCTACAAGAGGTAGAGATTTCGGTTGTATCATGCATGTATTAGGTACGTAGAAATGAAATCGTCTCATTAATTTTAATATTCCTATTAATTTTCATAGATTATAGGCTACGAAATAATTATATATTGATTTTTTTCTCCTTCCAACAACATGAAACATTGTGCGTATATTCAAAAGTAATCAAAGAAATTACAAATTATTAAAATATTAAAAATTATTAAATTAAAATAATAAATAATTCAATAATAATTGAAAACAATAAAATAAACTTGTATATTTTTCAAAAATTAAAAAATTAAATGCTTAAATTTAAAATTAGTTTATGTGTATAATATTATAAAATAACTTTGTTTTAATTATTAAATTATTATTTACCATTATAATTTTTAACTACGATATAGCTATATAATTTCAATTTTTAACAAACTTTCTGCCAATTATTTAACAATATAATTTCAAATAAAATTAAATATATGATTTATGTAAGTACTTCAAAAAATTTGCAAATGTTTCTAATAGTAAAATACAAAATTTAAAAACATGCATATATTTTTCAAACGCCACGCTCTTTAGTTACTACATTAATAAAATAAATTCATTTAAGAGTTAAATAATAATTATAAAAAGATATATATATATATATATATATATATATATATAATATGATAAAATACTATTACTGAATTATTATTATTTTATTTAATTAAATAGTAAATGTTATAGAAACAAAAAAAAAATGTATCTTCAATTATATGTCATAAAAACTAATATAGATACTTAGTAGAATTTCTCGACATTTTAAAATGTTCAATTTAACAAATGTTAACTAGAAATAGAAAAAAATAATGATTAGTTTCTAATCCTTGTTAGGAACTGTGCACCTTTCAACAATTCTAGAAAAAGTCACGAAATAGATTAATTTAAATAAATTACAAGAATTTATATTTGTAATTCGTTGTGATTGCTTATCGCAATTGCGATTAATTTAACGTGAACAATTTTGAAATGCGTCTTGAACTAGCATTCTACAAATTAACTATCGGAGTACCAAGAGTTGCTACCAATCCCAAACTATTTCAATGTACGGAAATGTAAGTAGTTACTTACTTACTGTAATTCATGATACTAATATACCAATATGTCTAATTTAACTAGCACAATTTCATATTATATATCTTTGTTAAACGCGGAGATAAAGTACTTAGATAAATATATAGAAAAAAAATAATATATAAATAGTTTTATTAAGAAATTTCTTTTATAATTCTTAAAATTACGTATTACAAATTACAAATATTAATAAAACTACCGGGTTCTATTGGGTTGATTCGTATCACAGTGGTTCAAAATGTTAACAAGCCCGCGTTTGAAATCCCCTGAGTACATAAAATATGTAATGTTTTTGTGTTGTTTAAATTTTGTTCATTACTAGATAAACTGCTCGGTATTGCTTAAAAACTATAGGTGATAGCATGTGTCAACTAGGCACGATCAGCGCCATTAATCTCCCCTTGGTCGCGCGACTAAATTGACACATGCTACCACCCGATATGTTTACATTTTTTACAAAACATTTTAATATAGTGTAATAATATTTTGACACATTTTGTATTCACAGATTTTTCAAAGTATTCGTTTGATTTTTTTTTAAAATAAAATTTCCGATAAATAACATTATTTTTAAAAAATATTTATCAACAATTAGATTTTATTTTATATGTTTTATCTAAACAAAATAATTTTAACCTTATAATTATATTAGATGAAACATCTGATTCAAGGGTAGATGATTATATTTGGTAAATTCATCTAATGTAATAAAATATTTTTCTAGTTTGTTTTATATTTATCCATACACTGTAAAAAAATTTTATGTAATTTTACCTACAAAGTATGAGACACTATGATGCCCAGCATTTGTAGGTATTATTACCGAACAGCTGTAATTTTACATAATTGTTTAAAAATACATAATGTCGGTACTTTTACAAACGTTGTGTAATATGATATTACCAACGGTATGTAAAAATACATATGTATGTAATATTACAGTTTTTTAGTAAAATCTCTTTTAGTAAATTTACAGAACTTCAGTAAATTTGCTGTCGGGAATTTTCCATAAATAGGTAATATTTATTTAGTTCTGTAATATTATTGTTGGTAAAATTACATACATTTGTAAATTTACATAAAGGATGTATTTTCAAATGAAGCAGGAATTAATAAACATTGAATAATAATAATATATATAGTTTATTAGCAAAAAAAAAATGCTATATACAAAAAACAAAAAATATACGTATAGTTTACAAAATTTGTATAGTAATATATGTGTTATATAATATGAATTATTTATCGTAACATTATAAAAAAAAATATATAAAATGAATTAAAAAAAAAAAACATTCAGTCATTTAAATCTCTGAACAAAAATATTGTTATTCTTACGAATAATTATTCAGCTTTCTAATTAAGATTAGTACCCTATTCAAGACAGACATCGTTTTCATTTCTGACGAAGATTTCGATCCTTCTTCTGGATAAAGTTATCTACAAATAAAAAACGCTACGTTAATTATTTTAATATAAATAAACTGCTATGTATCTTTCTAAAAATATTTAATTATTAAATTATAAACAATTTACTTACATTTTCTTGGTAAATGTTACAGACGCCTGGAATTTGCAATAACCTACACAAAAACACAAATATATTATTAGTATTCATTAGTAAAAATCATAAACCTTATATAAATATAAATATTATACTCGTACGTACTTTATGTGAACTGATATATTAATTATACCGGTGATTTCAACTATAATATGCATGCGTACATCTACACTTCTTCACTGCTACAAATAAACTAACATTAAACTAAAGTAATTCACATTCTGGGTGGGCTAAACAGACAGGATTCAACTAGTAGCTTATCACTGTTCCGATTGGCTAGCGTCATATTAAAGGAATGTTTTTACTAAATTATTCTGTAAAATTTCGGAACCCTTTTAAAAGTTGCATGTAAATTTAAAATTGCGTTTTTAAACTGCCGTTTTTATATTGTAATACAGAAAAATTATAAACTTTTATATTTAAAATTTTATATTTTATAAAAACCTTATAGGTACGTTTATATGCAATATAAATTATAATACAAAATATGCATAATGTTTATATTGTAAAAAAATATTCTATAGAATAATCGATAATCGATAATTAAAATAATAACTTCAATATTGCACCCATACAATGGAGATTAATCTCAGAAGAATTAATAAGAACATTAATAATTACACTTAAAATATTTTATTAGCATTATTACATAAAATATGTACTAACAATAAGTCTCATTATACTGATGTATTATTACAGATATTAATATGCAAACTGTAATTTTACATAATATAGGAAGTTTTACCAACAATATGTAATTCTACATTAAGTATGTGATGCAATTTGCAGAAAGTAAGTAATTTTACATACATATTAAGTCATTTTTACTTACTTTATGTAATTATTATGAATTTTTTAAATATTACAGAATTTTGAGGTAGAAATACAGAATAATGTAAGAATTACAGAATTTTAAGGTGAAAATACGGAATAATTATAGTAAAATGAAATTACCGAATTTTTTTAGTAAAATTTTACTAGTATTTTTCTGTAATTTTACTTTTTTTTTTTACAGTGTACTTGTTCATTGATTTATCTATAGTTTTAGATTATTTATCAAAATTTTATTTGAATTAACAATTTAATTTCAACTTCTTTGTATGTAATGTAGATGAAATAACATAATAAAAAAATATCATTTAATTAAATAGATAAATCATCAAAAATTTAGTTATCTAATTAAAATTAGATGAATTAACTATTTTTTTTTTGTTTATAACTCATAATTTTAGCTATGCCTAATTTTAAAATATTTTTTATATATTGAGATTGATAACTATCGGTATATAATATATGATTAATAACAATTAAAGCGGTTGTATTTTAATATTATTTATTAATATGCAAGGTTAATATTTAATATTTTTAGAATAAAATATTAAACGAAAAAAAAACTTCATCTGACGACAGTCGATTCCGCAACCAATCATTCTAGTTACCCAATCGGCCATAGATGGCAACAGCAATTGATAGAATTATATATATTTTAATATTTGTTTACTCGTATTCATATTTTTGTAAAAACGTAAGATGCAAACAACTTGTATAAAAGATATAAATAAAATTAGATCTAATCGGCACAGTTTGCAGAAAGCAGAAAGATTACGAAACAAATTGCGGCAACCGATTAAAATAAATGTCTTCTTTCCGCGAAATCGTATAATATTTGCAAAAGAAAAAAAGTGCGAATGATATAGGCGTTGTAACGAATTGGTTACAGTGCAGATCGTATACGTATAGTCTTCCAGTCCGTTCACTTCTTGGCGCGAAAAGCGCTAATTTATAGCGACATCTTTCTCCGGTTGTTCTGTTAATTAAACGAAATTAAAAGTACGCGCGAGCGCTATGTTGTTATGCAGCGAGTCAGCGAATGTGATGGGTATTTTGCTATTTTAGTGTTTAGCGAATTTATGATCTGCCACATATCGTATGCTTATAAACATATGTTTGCGCAATGCAATTTCATTAACAAAAAATCTTTCTTCTTCGTAATGCAGTGATCTATTTTCTGAAGACATCAATTATTTTATAACGGTTAAATCTAGTTGCTTTTGAAACTACTAAATTCTTCGGCATAGCTGTGAATATGTTTGAATTCAACATTAAAAAATAAGACAAACTTTTTGAAAATTGTTTTCAACACAATAAATATATAAAAACTGTAAAATATTTTTCAGAACTCATTGTATTAAAATAAAAACTGTTTTAGGATAAAAATCTGTTTAATTATATTATAAAAACGACGTGTCGACGAAACTAAACACTTGCCTTTATCAGGTTAAAATTTTTATTAATTAATTTTAGTAAAAATATTAACCTGATGAAAACGAGCGTTCGTTGAAAAATCGTTTTTATAAAATAATTAAACAGAATTTTATCCTAAAACAATTATTATTTTATTTAAAAACTGTTATTAACACCATAGAAACATTACAATACAGTACATTAATATATAAATGTAGAAATTTTATTGATTTTTTTTATATTAATTAAATTTTCTCGAGTGAAAAGCTTGTAAATAAATGTTTTATAAAGATTACCAAACTTTCATAAACGTTTAGCATGCCTATGAAAAATTTATTTAAATTTTTTTAACTTTTTATTTATTTGTTTCATTTTAAATGGACATAAGTAACATTTTAAAAAATGTTTCAGAACACATTGTCCTGATGAAAACGAGCGTTGAGTTTCGTCGAAACGTCGATTATAAATTAATTTTAATACAGAACGTGAACCTAACGCAATGTATTTGACATCTATGTATTTACAAGTACCCTGGCAATAATCTCTATGAAATAAATTATAAATATTTTTGTTAGGACAAAGAAAATGTGTACTTATCATATAGTTTATTTTTGAAGTTAAAATAAAAAATTCAACTTTTATATTTGTGACGATAGAACATTCGTATGACTATTATAAAAAATGTAAAATTCTGAGAATATAATCAAACCCTGACACATAGCAGATAAGAATTATTCATTTAAAAAAATGTACGTTCAATAATTGATAAATAAACCGGAAAGATAAGGATGTATTTTTTTTATTAAATACTGTAATGACGTTTTAAACTTAATATCATTTATATTATACATGCATTTGTGTAAAACAAAATATATGAGAAGTCAGCAAAATAATGTTATTTTTAAAATCAAAAATTATTTATCTCTTTTACATAACAGACTAGTAGATATTTTTGTAGTGGTAAGTAATATAAATAGAAAAATTACAAATATTAACTGAATTTAAATCTTATTTTAATACTTGCTTTCATATATTTGATAAATCAGTTATAAAATTCACATGCCAGTTAATATTTTGTTAAAAATTAATTATGGAGTTTGATTTAATATCGGCCGGTATTATCAACTACACTTACATTTTAAATGTGGATATATATATATATATATAAAAAAAACTGCAGCATAACTTTGTAAAAATACTTATTCAAATTTAATATTAGTGATAGGTACAATTTCAAGAGACCTTTTCTTGCAAATTTATTTAGGTATTATTGTTATTAAAATTATAATCATTTAAACTTTACTATACATATGTGTGAAAAACATTAATTAAAATTTTGAAACAAAAATATTTAGCTAAATTGATCAAATACAAAAATCCATATAACGATAATTTCAAATTTCTCAAATTTTAAATGCTTTAAATTTCGATAAAATAGTTTAAAAATATGTTTTGATTCTGCATTAGGTTTATACCAGATTATATAAATAATTAATTATAATAATTAATTAAAATATCAAATAATTTATAAAGAGTTTAGCTTATAACATCTGAGCAACGCCGATTTTTTTAGTTACTACAAACATAAATGTAATATTATACATGTATTTGTTCAACTAATAATTATAATTTTATTACATCATTCAATTGAATAGTAAGTTACAAAATGATTCTGACAAGAAAAATTTGTAAAATTTTTCGAATAATATGCGTATAATTTAACGTACAAGTAATAATGAAAATTATGTAAATTTTTGTCCAGAAAAATTTACAATAATTTCTACCTAAGTTAGTCCGAGCTATCGAACACTAGGTACGTGTATAAAAATCTGAAGTCAGTATTTTTAGTTATTGTCAAGAAAGTCTGGTTCACAGCTGGGGGTCGGTTACAAACGAATAGTTTTCAATATAATCTTAGGATATGCTCTTTTAGTTTTCTTTTTTTTCTTTTGGCAAATTGCAAACGCTTTGGGGTAGATAGGAACCCTGTGGTTTGTGTTCCAGGTAAGTTGACGCTCAGATGCAATAGGTCTTTTTCAGAGCTTGATGGGCTGCTGATACTACAAGTCTTAACTTATATAAACTGATGCTATTACGACCCCTATAATAAACAATAATTATGTACCTGTATTTTGTCATTTTACTTAAAATTACTATAATAATTTGCGTTTACCCAACCTATATTTTCCTAATCATCTTACGTCAATAATTCATTTACTGTTAATATATTGTGTCAGCTACTGAAATATTGCACTATAATATACTTGTACTAAAGTTTCATTCGATATGCAGCATATGTTAATTTAGTATATATATATATATATATATATATATATATATATATATATATATATATATATATTTATACTGTATTAATTTGCAAATAATTATTACATAAAAATTTTGAATATGTAAATAATAACTATTATGAGCAACTCATTGTTTAAAAGAATTACAAACTATATTATGCATATGTGCAATTATAAAAAAATTATTTAGCGGTATCGAAAAATGTTGTTAATAAAAGTTGTTAGTTATAACTTGTTTGGCAACTTTTGTTAAATCAATTTTTTCGAAATATATTTCTGTTACGAAATATTTGTAAAACACATGAAAGTAATTACCACTTCTGGTTGGCAGATCTTTACCAAAAGTTGTTCAAATTCAGATATTCTTCTACAAAACTTAAATAAAATTTTATAATAATTTGTTAAGCCGAATTTGTTCTACACATGTTCACACACCGACAGACAGACATTACGCTAAAAACAGTTGAATGCTGTTACTATAAACCTAATTTGTGCTTATCTGTAAAAACCTCGATATGTCAAATTTGGTATGAATACTACACTTTCCTGTATTATTATGTGATATGACAGTCGGAGAAAACGTGATAAAGAATTTAATTTACTATTCTGTAATAAAATATGCTTGCCACATTAAACGAACTTTAGTTGGCTCTATGTTTCAGTTATCTCTGCACTGTCAAAATGCTGATTCTTCCTTTCGTTTTACAATCTTATAAGAGTTTTAACAAACTAAAAAAATTTGCAGAACTCATTCTGTTAATTTAAAATACTTTAAGTTCAAGTTATGTATTATTTTTATTTAAATCCGATGTGTCGATTCACTGCACAAACTTTTTTAGAGAAATATAAAAAAAAAGTTTTATTTCTACACATTTTTTTGCATCACATCAAAACAATACAAGTTCAGCAGCATAATATTTTAATATTAAGTAAATTTTTGTCTAATTTCTCATGTTTTATAGTTTTTGTGATTCTGATGATAACTAGTAAGATAGACAAGATATTAATTTGAAAATTGTACAATCTTATTGTGTAATATGTTAATAATTTGAGAACCCTTTATAAAATATTCTGTCTGTATAATACCCAATTATTTAGTTCGTAATTTTTCTGTGATAAAAATTAAAATTAAACAAATTACAAATACAATACAATTTATTTAAGGGCCTAGTCCGAAAGGACCTACCAACATGTACTAAAACTACACTGATACTACAAAAACACAAATAAGAATTCTCTAATATAAATAATCGTACCTGAGAAGGTAAAGTATTGTGCAATAGCAATAAAATATTAAGAGCCTAATCAGCTTAGTTTAGTGTTAGCTTAAAAAATTAATTTAAAGCAATTTAAAAAAGAAATAAAGTACGACCATCATTTTTGTACCATCTAATTCCAACGCATCTCCGTATTTCTCCATAATTAATTTTTTAGGCTCATATAAAAGGTTCTGCTACGTATTTGTCCTATATTAGCAGTAAATTAAACGATAAAATGGGTACTAGCTTTGTTTCACTAAATGTTAAAATAAAAATTGTAAATTTAAAATGTATACATAATAGTATAAAAATGAAATTAAAAGAATTTCCCAGTAAAAAAATGATATAATGAAACAAATTTTCAGTCAGTTGTAGTCGTTGTCGGCTAATAACGTAACGTAGCATGAGTTTCGGTGACAAAAAGTGACACAAGTAAACCGCAGACGAGAGCCACAGCCGAGTAGCAATAGCACAGAGAGCACAAGCGACGGACTAATGAAATGTTTCACACCTTTTTTCTTAATAAGCCAACGGGCGAAAAGAATGACAGCGGTAATTAAAAGTGATGTGCATTAAATTCAACCAGCGGTAACAAACAGTTAATTAAAATCTCATTTAACGAAACGCGGATTTTCTACATCAGGATTAAAAACTTTTATACGCGCTTTGGAGGAGAGTTAATCTGCCCTCTCCTCCTCTCCCATTTTTTTTGTTCGTTCATTTTTATTTTTTTCGGTATTTTTAACTCGGGATTTTTTTCCAAAGTAATTTTTTTTATTCTCTGTGATTCGAGATCGTCCAGTGAAACACACCTGCGCCCTCCCGAACCCCGCGGCTTGCGGCCCCGACAATAGATCCCTGGTTGGGTCCGGCTCGGACCGACCCGCGTGGCCTCCCCCCGATAAATTCCATGCTTGATTCTGTCCCCCTGTTCGGTTTGTTGGTTGTCTTTTGTGTTGGTACATAACAACGAATGAGCGACGGACGGTTTGTAACTTCGACTTTAATTTATACCATGTATGTAGATGCCGTTGCTATGGATGCATGCATGCCTGTATTGGTAAACTCTTGTATACGCTTATATGCTGACGGTGTATATGTTGGTATATGCCAAGTGTTTTGTTTTGGAGACATTCTGTCTGGAGATACGCATTTTAAAATATATACAGTTTATTTTTTCATATAACATTAATTGAGTAGGTATTGTTATATTTTGTTTAAAAAAATCATATTTATAGATAATAATTCACTATTGAAAGAAAACTAGAATAGAAAACTTTATAATAAAATAAAATTTGGATATTATTTAGCACAAGTGTTTTACTTTCTTTATAAATAATTTCCAAACTTTACTATATCTTAAATGAACAAGAAATATATTACTTTGATTGTAAAAGCATAGAAAAAAAATGCTATGGAAATGAGATTTTTACATTATGTGGTGGTTACAGAAGGGATCGGGTACGAAATAATTAATGTATTATGAGTGTAAAATTGAAAAAATGTTACAAAAGTTGCTGTTAGCCAGTTTAGCTGGTTTGGTCATCTTGAGCAAGTGGTAGGAATAGTGTAGCTTGAATGATAGGTATCATAAATTTGGATGAAGCAAAAGTTCCTTGTCTAGATATGAATGTTTGGAGGAAATTAATTTCGACATAGTAGAAAGAATTTATGACATACTCTTTTGGGTACATGGCGTGATTGTGTATGTATGTATGTATGTTACTTACAAAAAGCAATGCACTGCATATTTCAACGTTATAAGTACCGAATTAATTTATAATTCGCAATTTATTTAATAAAATTTACAAAATAATTTACAATACCAATTCTTGACAAAAAAGAAGATAATTTGAAAAGGAATTGTAATTTTACAAGTTTTAATTTGCATGCCATTTATATCAAATAAACATGAAAATTTATCGTTTTTATGTATGAGTTTAAACTTCTTCATGTATATTAAGCATTTTATGTAAATTAAGCATATTTATGTAATTTAAGTTTTACATTATGAAACTCTTTTACCCTTTCCGGGCCAGTCATTTCGTCATTGGTAAAATTGATTTATCACTTGAGATTAATAATTTTAATACATATATTAAAAGATTTAAATTATAAGCTTTTGGCTTAATTTGAAAAGACTTAATTTATGTCCAGTTCTAATAACATATGTTGTAACATTTTGTTAAGCTCGAGTGCAAAAAATTTGTACCAGCAATTTAAAGATTTATTTGAGCATTTATGTATTTTATATATGTAATTGTGATATTGTTAAAGTGAATAAAAATTATTAAAATTTATTACTGTCTTTGTTTTAGCAAAAATAAAATTGAATGTTAAAACTTATAAAAACATTTTTTATTTTATTTTATAGATAATTAGATACATGGCATTAACCACTAGATTGATATTTATTGATTTGAGACAGTAAATTTTAACATGATTTAATAGAATATGTTGGATTTGATGATGCCATTAAGAATATTTTTAAATATAATGTACAATTTTTGAACACTTTTTAATTTATTAGAAATTTATATTTCCCCAATATAAATGCATTAATAACAAACAAATTTTAACATCTTACAAAAACATTAATTATAGTAAAGTAAATTAATAATGATTAAAATTTTCAAATTAAATTTTATATCGTTTTGTGATAATATAGAGAATATTAATTACATTTTCAAAAATAGCGAAAATAGTAAAACTTTGAAAATACGATTATTAAAACATATTTTCATATAATTACTATATACGAATAACTCCATAAATGTTGGAAAAGAATTACGCGGATGCAACACAAATAATATGTTATGTATATAAATAGTCAAACCAAAAATATAAACCATACAAATAGCATTTATTTGCACATGGAATGATGGTTTTATATCCACCTACAGCGCGGTTGGTCGGTGTACCTATTGCACACGCATATTTATATATATATATATATATATATATATATATATATATATATATATACATTGACACAAACATACGCACAAGCGCACAATTTGATTTGCCACCGCGTGCAGTGCTTGTTGTGTACCTATTTCGCGCTCCATTAATTCGATTCGTTAATGAATGACTGTATTAATGATAATAAAAAGCCTATAAAATCTTCTCTGTGCTTGTCTATATGTGCTTTGGTTGTTTTACTATAAATATGTAAAATACAACATCGCTTTATTTTATTAGTCACGTAGAATTTATACACCGAGAAAATAAATAAGATGAAACAAAAATTTTGTTCTTTTAAGTACATTTTTTATTTGATAAAAACCAAAACGATAATATATTAATTGAAACGCAATTTGCATATTTATCATTTCAATTAAAAGAAAAAATGGTAGCTTTAACATACACTGAGAAAAATAGATATTTAACAAATTGGATAATAATAAGTAGATATTTATTTGAAATATACGAGTATGTTTACTGTATTCACAAATTTATATATTTTTAAAATCTACTCACATATATATTTTAATACTATATTAAGAATTAAGACTGTAATACTATATACAAATTGATGGTATTAAATTTTTGTTTTTATTATATTTATAGTTAATTTTTAAATATACTTATTTTGTTATTTTTAATATCTTGTGTTTGTGTCACCTTTTTAAATATAAATAGCGTTACGGTAACTATCCATTTTTCTCAGTGTAGCCAAACATTTGTCACAATTATATAAAAAAATTTCTTTTAGCTTCTAAATTTGAACCTAAATGTAGGGTGTTTTATTCGCTCTCGGTCTCTAAGTTTCACTAATGAAAAATTAATGATTATAATTTAATGAAATTTACTATGGACATAATTTGGTGTATAAGAATCATAGTGATTTTATAGTAAGTGTTAGAAGTGGTCGCCATTAGCACCATTTTCCACGTTGCTCAAAATAGTCCCCAACACATCGGAAACCTTAGCGTTAATTTCTGCCGAATGTTGTGTTGCAGTTTTATGAAAGTCCATGGTTTATTACGATACAGTTTCTCTTTTAACATGCCCGTAGAAAGAAATCCAGTGGGATAAGATCATGCAATCTTGATGACCAAACTCTCCTGCAAATGACACGATCATCAAAAAAATACAATTTCCTTCATGCTGTTGTTGAAAGTGTAGGAAGTGGCATCATCCTGCTGAAAATAGCCAGAACGGAATTCCTCGTCATCTAACTAATTTACAAACTTTTCGAAAAATTTCAATTAGACTGCAGTGTCCACTTTTGTGTTGAAAAAGATTGGGCCAATAATGCAGCAAT
The DNA here is from genome assembly GCA_963966155.1 of Clivina fossor. NCBI lineage: Eukaryota > Metazoa > Arthropoda > Insecta > Coleoptera > Carabidae > Clivina > Clivina fossor. The sequence continues at coordinate 4,971,308 of OZ014553.1, read as the reverse complement.
GTACTTTTTATACACCAATGTATGTCCGTGGCAAATTTAATTAAATTTTTATATACCAAAATTAGGAGTCAGTAGCGAGTAAAACACTCTGTAGTTTATGAAAGTATGCTATGTTTTTGTAATGTTGTGTTCGCATTTCTTCCTAAACTGTAGGTGCAATTTACAATCAATATTCAGGATAAATTTATTTAAGAACCATGATGACTGTGTTTTTTTAGTGCAACCTATTTTTTATGAAAAAAATTTTTTATTTTGAATATACTATTTTTCTGAGTTTAATCAAATTGTCAGAAAAGATTTTAAGCTGCACTAGCTTGTAAAAACAAATTAAAAATTTATTAAAAGTCATTAATAATCTCGATTTTGGCTGAAATAAACCCTGCAACAATTGATAATAATAAAATTGCGCATTTGTTTTGTATTTTTATAAGTGGGTAAGTAATTAATTTACTCAAAACCGGTAGCTCTGCGCTAATTTTACGATAAGTAAGAAGATAGTTTTAGTGATCCGTAAGTGTGAAAAAGGAATGCATCTAATGTAAATAAAAATCACTCAAAATTTTATTTAAAGTATTTGACTACAATAAATATAGAAACCGTATTTAATTCTGTTTTTTCTAAATTTTAAATTTAATTCCACATCTTGCTCCGTATTACAGATCCACGTCTGTCTGCGTAATTTGTGTTCATCTTGGAAAACAGGAGGGTGCCATCGATGAGCTAAACTGACTTTACCATACATACAAATACACACATCGGCTAACAAACGGCCGAGTTGAAATAGCTTTGAACGAGCGATAATCCCATATTTATGGGCAATACAGTGACACGTATTCGCTCCATGAGAATTATGCAAATCACTCTTGGTATGTGTGCCTCCATATAGGTGTATGCAAGGTCCATGATTTCAGTTTTTAAGTGTAGTCACACGTAAGGAATTTTATGGTCGTAAGAAAAATTGGGATAAACACCTTGTATATTGTACTCTTAAAGTGGATTATTATTTTAAGATTTTTTTTCTTTCTTTCTGAAGTTATATTGTATATATAAATTTGCGTTATGGGTTACGCGTTAATTTTAAATGAGTTTTTATAAGCTAGAAATATTTTATGAGCAGTAGGTGAAAAATCAGTGTATACATAATTAGATTTCGAATTAATAGTATTTTTATAAAATTTATTTACTAATTGAATGTAGAATTTGTTTAAAGATCAGTTCTCCAAGCTTAAAAAATATTGTGAAGAAGTAAAAGTAACATTAGATTATAAAAAGAGAAAAATAATTAGATTAAGGGCAATTTGAAGTACACTTAATACAGGAAGCGAAGTTTATTTCACTGAAACACAGTAAATTAAGCTTTTTTTCGATTTTTATGTTATAATTGTTACTAAGTAATCCACTTTTAAAATCATTATTATTTCTGAGAAAAAACGTTTACTTATGTTTTTGTTTTTTCAGTGTAGTATATACATTTGTCAATAGGTTTCTTTACAACAAGCTTTATACAAGTTTTATTATGTATTCATATCTATTATTTATCAAAATTTTAATCTAGCACATTGCACCTCAAATACAAATTGAGATAATTGCAATTAATAAATACAATTCTGCAGAAAAAATTTTTTTTTTAATTTCTAATCTAAAAATAATAATTTTTTTATTAAAATATTTATAATTTATTTATATAGACTGAATTTTTTCAAAACAAACTTTTTTACATATTATTTTAAATAGATCTTGAAAGTCGATCTTCAATATTATCCATCGTGTAACTTTCATTTTTATTAATAAATGTTTATATTTACGACAAATTTGATAAAAACAGATCACACTTTTTTCAAGTTTTCTGCTAAACTCGATAATAAAAATTATGTTACTTAAATATTTAAGTGATAGATGTGTTATTCTATGAGAATCTATGTTCTATCACATTTTGGTGATATTAACGAAAATTATTACAAACCAGTGTATTACTGGAAAAATATTATTTACATTAATGTCAAGTTTTTATTGATATGTGTGAATTATAATTTAAACTATTACTAAACTAAAAAATTTTAATTGTTATAACTTTTTTATTTATTATTTAATACCAAATTTATTTTAAACGAAATTAATATTACAATGAACAATAATATACAACCGTAAATATTATATTTTTCTTGAATTTTATTATAAATATTTCTATTATAAATATAATTTACAATAATAGCATTTGTTTCTTTAGCCAAAAGCTGTTTTACAACATTTATTCTATTAGTTACGGTATGTTACTTATTATTATTTATTATTTATACTTTGTACGAGTATACTAACATATATTACATTAAAACAAATATCAATTAGAATTTCAAAAAATAATTGTCGCAATTGCATAAAATTAAAGAATAACTACATGGTCGAACGCGTTACAATTACATGATGTATGTCATTCAATTAATAATTTGTAATACAAAATAAATAAACACGGTGTTGTTGTTTTTTTCTTCAATTGTTTCAACTGTATAAAAATGTGTAATAAGTTAATTCATATGTAACAGTTTAAATTGCGAGCGAATGTATAAGAGCGCAATTAAAACGTGTGTGTTGTATGACTTGTATAAATATAAACCGCATATTAAAAAAAAAACTCAGTTATTCGAAGCATTCTATTATTTATGTATCCGCTAAAATAATCGTACGATGAATTTGAATAAAATTCTAATTAGTAAAACACATATAGGTATAATTATCTGATGTTATTAAAACAATACATTAATAACCACTTTCATTGGTAGATAAAATTTTGAAATTAATATACCTACGGTTAGTTTTATGGTTATCTTATACTACACAGAGACTTACTTTGAAACAGTTATGTCTGCCGTATATAGAATAAAAACATATATTTAAATATCACTCATAATACATTACGAATATAGTTACATAATTTTAGTCTGTACTGATACGTATTCAAGTAAATTATTGGTTTATCTATGATAGCTTTTAGAATAGTGCTGCTGTATCAAATAGACAGGTGTCAAAAGCGAAAAATATTATTATTTAATGTGTTTGAATTTTTTTCTTCTTGTTGACGCAAAAATATTTGATAATGATTTATCTACATAATATATTACGAGTTTATAAAACGTTTAACAAAAATTTGTAATAAGTATGATCTGGCAATTTAAAAAGAAATATTAAATTTTGATTGTTCTTAGGGAATTATTAATTTTAAGAAATTGAAGGGTAAATTTAGTAGCCTCAAAATGCAGCCCCTTTCCTCCTTAATTCGTCACTAATTTGTGCATTTTATACAAGTAATTATAATAATTTATGAATATATAATTATTGCAATTTGATATTTAATTATTCAAGATTTAAATATTTTTAAATTTATTTATTTCCCACTCTGGAATTTTCATATGAGTACAATAGTAAATTTCCCTAACTAGTTTTAAGCGACATGCGATTGGTAAAAATCAAACTTGAACCAATTAAATAGAACAAGCTATACGATTTCGTAAAATAAAACTTAAATGACTATACACATGCACTAATAATGTACCAATCTAAAAATCAAAACAAAGGCCCAACCAAGCAACCAACTAGCCCGCGGCTTGTCTATTGATACCAAATCCAACTCTCTAGCTCTACCCAACCAACCATCGTATCAAATAATTCGTTATCCAATATCCCGACATACGGCCACCAGCTACAGTCATATATCGAGATCGGGCCATCAATTAAAACAAGGCCCTGTCTAATTATAAACAGAAGAAGCTCGTCTAGAGTCGTCGGGGTTTGCTAGTTTTTCCATAGCGCATCACGGGAGGCCGCTGCTCGTTTCTCTATTCTTATAAACAAACATTTCGGACGAAGGAAGAAGACCTTGGTTTGAAGCATTTACACAATAAAGACTGGAAGATATAACGGGCTATTTATCAGACGCATTGAACGTGGAAACGTTGAAGCATTGCAGAAAGAAGAATAGGTTTTACCAGTGCGAGCATAGACTCCAACCCACATGCGTATACACCGGCTTTTGTTACGCGATATACCGCGGCGATGCTAAGCACTCTCAATTAGGAACTAACTTTAGACTACAACTAGATATATGGATATCTTTCTGTTATTGAATATCTTTTGTATGAAGTCATATTTTTTTGTACGGTAAATGTTCTTTTTTTTGTATTGTTTCTTATATGTTAAAGGTGTATAATTTATAGAAAAAATTTCTTGCAAATTATTGTTTATTTCTTAATTTACTTGTGAATATTAACGACAAGGTCTGTATAGAATTTACGTTGTAAACAGTGACAATAAACATAAAAATTTTTCTCGATAAAATTTAAACATTTTTTCCCTTACATTTTTACAAAAACCACACGAACTAAATACATGAAAACTAATTAAATCAAGCCATAATATGTATTTGCTTTATATGTTCATAAAAATTTTACTCTATCTGTGTTCATGTCTAATATATTTTTCACTTTATAATTTATAAACATTAGCTAATCTTTATATTATGTTTCTGTTAAAAACCAGAACATTTTATCAAAATCTTAATCTTACTGATCTGATTAAAAAAATTTAATATATCTTATATTAACTATTTATTATTTATTTATTTTTATGTATATATCTCTGTTTTTAGTTTTGTTTTAAATTTGTTTTTATATATTTTATTTATAAGAAATAAAAAAAAACTTGATATCCTAACAGTAATTTACAATTAATATTTGTTATAAAATCAAGAATTTGTGTATAAGAAAAATCTAGCTTGTACGTTTTAATGCAACAAATTTTATTGGATTAATTGCAACTAAAATTAATCTGTATCAACTCGTGTCTAAGAATTCAGTGTTATGTTTACCTTTTTGTAGTGGTAATATGCAAATAACAAGGACCTTAAAAAATCAGAACAAGACAGTTAAGAAATAAGTATTAACATAATTATTTGATTTTATTTTTTTAATTTTGAGACGGATTTTTTCTTATAGTATTAATAATTATCAGAAGTACAGTAAATATAGGAATTTATAATATTTAATAGATTCTACGTTACAGCCACAAATGCATATTCAGCACTATTGCCATGTACCAAAATAGTGTGGCATAAACTCTTTCAGATATATTAAAATAAAACAGCTTTTTACAGATAGTACTATATCTACTAGATTAACAAAACATAAGAAGTCAATACGTCTTAACCATCAAGATAAATCTGCTAATTGCACAACATGTGTTAGAAAATCTTCATGATGTAAAATTCGAAGATACTATAATAATTTCAATACCCATCAATATTAACCCCTGAGAAGTTAGCAATAAAGTTCCAGCAATAAATCCTATACCTCGCCATACTAATGTTTTGCTTAATAACTAAAAAACTAATTAGCGGATTTTAATTCGGTTTGCAGCATTCATTAGTTTACATCTTTTTCTAGTTTTGGGCTAATTTTGTTTCACGAAATATTTATTAGAAATATTAAAAAAATGATTTTGAATAAAGTGCTTTATAAAGAAAAATATAACATCAATTATTGTCAAGGCACTGATTTATAAATTTTTATAATTTAGTTACTTATCTAGTTACCTAGTTACTTGTTTCTATGTTCTATTTATTTACTCTGTTAATGTCATTTGTATCATTTTTCTTGATGATGATGTACATACAATACGTCGATGATTAATACAAATTAATGGAGAACTATATTCTACATTCGTTTTATTTTTGATTTTCTATTTTTTTTTATAATATATTTATAATATAAATACGATATTAATTGAAATTATGTAATTAATTAACTTAATAGCAAATTAGATATACTAATACCTATTTCAATTTTTAATTATAGCAACAAAATCTTTACTGTCTACTAAATTTTGATTAGCATATAAAAATCTTTATTGGTATTTAAAATTGTTATACATACATTAGTCCGTATTTATTAAAAACAACTGGTCAAGCTAAAATTGCCTATTTACGTTTAGGCTAGACCAGAAACATTAACTTTGCGCTAAAAAATTAAAACTAAAAGAAGCTAGCGTTAATGAAACTTAACTCTACCATTGAATAAATAATAATAATAAATAAAATTATATATTCATACCTAATTTTTATACCTGACAAATATATTTTTATACATTTATTTATTTATTTACGTCAATACGTTATTAATATAATTATATATTTTATTTTAAAACAATACTGTATAAAATAACACAAAAACATAATATTTTAATACACTTATTAATATTATATTTAATTAGTAATAAAAACAATAGTTTTTAGAATACAAATAATAATGTTTTGTTTGCAATATTTATTAATAAATAAATAACATGTATAACAAAGATCGCAAATATTTAAAAAATATATTACAATTTATTTCACTAATTAAAAAATCTCTAAATTAATTTTGAAGCGAATTTATAAAATTTAAAATTCTTTTGTATTATATAGCCGTTATGTTTAACCAGGTGAATTAAAAATTAGATTTTCTACGTTAAAAATAACACTTCATAAATAATAAAACCCGCATTTTTATTCAACAATAAAAATTTGTAAATTAATTAGATTAAAATTTTCCAAAGGATTAATTTTGCCAAAAAATGTGCAAAAATGATATAAATTTTATTTTATTAAATAAGACATTTAGTATTTTATGTTGGCCATATAAATGTTCAAATTTTAACATATGTGGGTATTTGCGGAAAAATAAAAAACTATAACAATAAAATACATATTTTTGTAATTAATTTAGTCACTTATATTTGCATTTTATAAAAGATAAATGAAATAATAATTTTTTTGGCAACAATAACATTTTTGCTGAAAATACTTCTGATATTTATTTAAAATTATGTATTAAGCACTTTAAAATACTTTATATTAAAATGTTTTATAAAATAATGTAGCTTATAGTACCCAAACAATGCTGAGCATTTCAGTTAGTATATATATATATATATATATATATATATATATATATATAAAACAATGTGCATTTATATATTAATATATTTTAATTAATTATTCTAGTGCTTTTATTTATCCAATTTATACACTGATAATATCATTTTTTTTTGAAAATGTGCAATGTAGAAAAAAATGTGAATTTTAGAATAATCCATTTCATTTAATTTTTCCATGTTATATTTTATAATATAATTCGTATTTAATTATTAGAAAAAGAGAATGACAACCTCAAATCAGATAAATATTTTTCTACAATTTTTTTGTAACGTACTGTATCATCTCGTTTCTGTGAACCATTTAACATTCGTACATAATAGTTTGTTTTCGAAAAAAAATCATCTTGTTTTGATTTTTTCGATGTGATGTTTTTGTTTTTTCGTAGAATTTTGTCCCATGTCGAGCGGAGTAGGTAAAATAAATACCAATCTATCGGGTCTATCCATCTATTTATCTGGCTGAACAAGGATGGTTAAATGGAGCGATACAATGTGTCAGACAGGGTAAAAACATATAAGCGTTGCTAGATATATGTGCGGGATGATGTGAACTGTGAAGTGGACGACGAATGAAATGAGCTATAGTTTTCAGTTTTTTAAGCTATGTTTTATGTTTCTCGATGTTGAAATTAGAGTTAGGTAGAGAAAGAACAAAATATACTCAATATTTTAAAGTATATTCTATTTTCAATTAAAAATATAAATGCATTTTTTTTTTATTCTATTAAAGCCCGTTAATGTTCTTAATTTAATCAATTAGTTAACCAGGCAACTAAATTGTCAACCGTCTTAAAGCGTCTCATTTATTAATCAGTTAGTTAGTTAAGACTAAGAAGATGTGCAATACTCGTAGGTATAAAATATATGCCAAAACAGGGTTAAGGAATTGTGTAATAACTTTTTTACTATATGAAATATTTGTAAATTTTCAGAACAACTTTATTCCGAAAAGCTCATTCTAGAGCTATAAATTAAAATTTAAAAAAATAATATTTTTTTTTATATTGATTGTGTTAGGTTAGGTTATTCTAATATTTCTAAATAAATAAACTTTGATGTCTAAGCCCTGAAAAAAATTCCTTTGCAATAGAGTGATCCAAGCGGGCAATGTTAATACTACGTCTTAGGACTGCCTATATACATTCTCAAATACATTTTTATGTAAAAATGCTATATGTAAGTGTGTGACAAACGATCGTTATTTTTTGACTAACTTGTACAAATACATCATAAATTCAGCTCAACCTTTTGTGTTATCCCTCGCACAATCGATCCGTCATTCAAAATTTTGATATATGTGTTGCACATCCTCTTAACGAAAGAGTTAACTTGCAAAGCATTTGTAGTGATTCGGAGAATTTTTTGAGAGGTGTAAGAAAATATAATATGTGTTGATAATTGTATATTTTAATTTAATTGATGGAATACATATATTTCTTAATGTAAACCGCTTGGTTTGAATTCTAAGTAAGAACTGATCTCTTGGTACAAATTTTCTAATAACGAAACTTAGTTAACTGACGTGGAAATCAAAGGTTAGGTCTAGGGGTAGTATCGACTATCGCTGCGTTCAAACAAAGATAATAATTTTGAAAACAACATTTTTGAAAACAACTTATTCATGAAATGTAAATAATTGAAATTAAGATATTTTGAAATTAACATTACACATTTAACAATATTATATGCAATCGGTCTTTAAAGTTTTATAATAGATAGTTGTAGTATTTAACAGAACATTTTATAAATTTGTTTGATTTAATTGGTTTTAAATTTAATGTGCACTGTAATTCTTGTACTTCTTCACACATTTTTAATAATTAAATTTAAACTCAAGCGAAAACAAACACTACAATTGTCATTACATTATTTTTAATATAGTTGGCCGGAGATGTCGGATTAAATACACTAGACCGTGTAGTCATGTTTGGTGCTGCCACCAGTAGTGTATATAGTAAGTAACTACTGTATAATATTCTCATTACACTAATAGCATAATGATCTCTTTCTGCATAGGCAATATAGTAACGTAATATCAATATTTTGATACACTTCAAGAAAGAAATATTTGTTAAATTATATGTTCTGCTTAGGAATTACGGGAACTGATTATTATTATAATTCAACTTGCTATTGAGCAAGTATTTGAACATATTATATACATTCATACTATTATATCTTTAATCCAGTTTAGTATCAAATTATCTTTACCTAACTAACTAAATGTTTTGTAGTCAAATAATTAAATTTTTAATAAAATATATACTGTTAATCATTCATTTAATATAGTACCAAATTACCTCTAATCTAACAGTTTCTGTGGTCAAATAATTCAAATTCTTAATGTGCCTCGCCGTAGGTATATTGAAAATAACTAATTATATTTAATCGTTTCAATATGCTGGTTCACTTAAAAAACTATAATCTGCATTTTCATTATACTTTTTATGTATTTTTATCGTTTATTTCAAAATAAAGAATTACATCTATTTATGTTGTATTTGATACTGTAAAATTAAATACACTACATGAAAGTACTTACTTTATTTAAAGTCTAAGTAAAATAGCATCGATTTTAGATTTTAGTGGCATGATTATAGCTGTCAAGATAACTATGCTTTTTTGTTAACTTTCCAAATTTCTAATAACAAAATTACTTGTTGCCAATAAAACAATGCTTTTTCGTCGATTTAAAGTCGACTTAAGTTAAAGTGTTTATTATGAAACCGGCCGTTAGTAAAAAGTAATTTTAAATAAATGTTTAATAAGCTTTTGACAACAAACAATATTGAATATGATAAATTTTATACTATACCCGTGACATTCACATCAAATTTACATCCTTTGCATGTCAAAGAATGACATTCATGATATTTGACAAGCCAGTAGTTATTTTTATACCTCTTAATATCAATATCAATTTGTTACCAAATTTTCATCTATATTCGTAAGCATACACACACACGTATGTATACACTGACTAGAAAAGTCACAGAAACGCGTGTGCGCATGCACGTCAAAAGTGATTTATACCGTGTGCTTCACAAGAAAGAGGCTCAAGCATCTATTTTTTGCGAGCAGAAGAGGCAAACAGGCACACACACACACACGCATACATATACAGAGCATTCGAAAGTGTCAAACCATAAATTCAATGGACAAAGGGGGTGCCTATTGACTGCGGCATACCATACCATGGGGCATCGGACAAGATAGCAAATATATATACACGGCGGCGCGGACTCGGGCATAGGGGTCGTAACGCGCCACGAATATAGTTCAGCCGTCGGCCTACAGATGTGGTTACTGGTACACTTCAGTTACATTCAACTGATGGGACAGACAGCCGTTTTATATTTTCAGCTTGTACTTGTTTTGCGGTTTAGTAAAGGAGTACTTGTTCATGTCAATAAGATTTGTACTTTAATTATTTTTATGTTGTATATATAATGTTTATATATAAACATAAAATATATTTACAAAAACTACACCGATTTGATTTACAAATTTTAATCTTTTTAAGGGCAGTATATATTTTAGTTTAAAGTGGCCGGATTTCATAGCATCTTTGAAATGGTGTTTGTTCGAAAATTTATACATCATTTATACAGCTTCAATTACGTCATTTTCGAATAAACATCATTTCGAAGATGTTATGGAATCCGGCCACAGTTCTATGCGGTCAATTTGATTAATTATGACACATAGAATCTTCTAAAATTAAAACTTGTTTTTGTTAATAAATTAGTTGCAAAAATTTATTAATTTTTTTGAAATTTTTATAAATTTTCTAAAAAAAATTACTTGTTCTTATATTTACAGTATATTTCATAATAAAATATACCAATTTTATCATTAATTATTACTAATTTCGATTTCAATTAATCGTAATTAAAGTAAATATTCTGATTGGACTTGATTTGTTTTAAAAATCTTTCAAAAATTTATAAAAAAAAAAATTACAATGTGAAGACACAAATTTAAATGAAATTTTATAAATTTTGTAATCTATTTGCTTATTTTATTACCTAATAACTTGTTCCTATGTTCTGTTTGTTCACTGTATTGTCACTTCTGTAATTTTTCTTGATGATGTATGTGGAGTACGTCGAAACGTCGATTATTAATAAAAATTAATAATATAATTTTATATCTCATTAATTTTCATATTAAACATACGTATTAAAATTAGAAAGAGAAAAAACTATATTTTTAAAAGTTTCAGAGAAAATGTTAAATATATTTCATTTTTAATAAATATTATTAAAAAATAAAAATAACTCATTGAAAATTATGAAAAAATAAGATAATATAACTATTATGTAATTTTTGTACATTCATAAATGTAAGTATTAAAATTGCCAAACGTTTATTAGAAAAAATATATAATAATAATAAAAAATATATATAAAACTTTTATAACTTCATAAAATTTTAACTATTAATAAATATAATAAAATCTCAAATATCTAAATATTAAAATACATGAAATAAAAGTATAAGACGAAATTTAATCTACTGCTATATATTATGTTTATATTAATCTGTCAGAAATTAATATAAATAAATAATATATATTTTATATTGTAATTAATTTATTAATATTAATTATACAGTAAAACAAAAATATAATGTACTATTAAAATATTGCAACAGCAATTAAACTATGTTATGTTACATTTTTGAGTTATAAGCTAAAGTTATTGATAAACACCACTTTATTTTAATAACAGCAAAAGTTATTTTATTCAGTATTTTGTTGAGCGGTATAATATAAACCGGCACGTACCAAAATTATTTAACTCCAAAAAGTACCGTGATATGCAATAAATCATATCGATATTCGTCAATTTTTGAAAAAAGCCAGTAAATATAAATTTTATTTTTTATCTTAGTAAAAAATCTTTCAGAACATTAAAATAAAAAAGTTTTAGGATTAAGTTTTGTATATATTTTACAATGTAAAAAATGTAATATATATTTATGTAATTTTACATAACTATTAACAGTAAAATAGCAGTATTTTGTAATTTTTACTGCGATAATTGACGTAATATTACATTTTTTTCTGTAAAAATACAATTACAGTATATGTAAATTTACATAAAAAATTTACAGTGTATTTAAATATCGACGGTTCGATATACTCTACATATATCTTAATCAGGAAAAAATAATACAAATGATATAAATAATAAACAAACAAAACATAGAATTAAAGCAGAATTTTAATGCAGAATATACGATTATACGATATATATATATTTGTTTATATTGGACTTAAATATCTACTCACTTTTATCCAGCAAATATTGTTGTCGTGAAACACGTGCCAGATAAAAAAGCTGTATTAACTAATTTTATAAACTTAAAAAATAATATTTTTAATCTTTTACAATTATTTTGTTGTATTATATATTTTTAAAATTTTTGCCACCGTGTATTATTTTATTTTAGTTATTAATCAAGTATTTATAAAATAGATGACAATTCTTCCACCATTATTTAAAAAAATTTGAAATGGAAAGCAAAATTATATTATATGTACACTGCAAAAGAAAATATGTGGAATGATTAGAATCCCCAATTGTGACAGTTATATGTCAGGCAGCGAGCAGTCAACACACAGGCCCATGAAATGAAATAGAAGCGCATCAGATCGTGTTGTCGTAGTGTTAGAGTATCGTACAGCCAGCCAGTCGCAGTCGGGACGGGACGGCACATTTTTCATTTTAACACACTTTTAATTGCATGTTCAAATTTCAACTGCGCGCCGCGCCATGTCGCCGCACCGCGTATACGCGCGTATGCTGCGCGAATAATAATTGAAATTTTCTCGAGCCGCTAGGGGGCCAATCCGGCGACCAGCCCCCTCGAGGCGTCTCGTCGCGTCCGTTGGGGGTGGAATTTGATTTTGTTTTCATTGTTTCAGTTTCGTTCCGACGGCGATGCTGGAATGCGCGTCGCTGCCAGATTAATTTGCTTCGCCAAACGAAAAGTTTGACGAATATTTCGAATATTTTGCTGCTGTTGCTTGGGATGCTTAGATACCAGATACCGAATACTGGCGAGAGAGAGAATGTGCGAGCGTTTGGTATGCGTAAACGCGTGAGATATACACTAAGGGCCTGTGACTGCTTCTAACCCGGGTGATAAAATATTTTGTTTGGTTTACTTTGCTCTGTACTTGCTAAAAACAAATATTTTTTTTATTATATGATCTATGTTTAAATACTAATGTTACATAAAATATAAATTTAAACAAAAATTGTTTTATTCCAACCTACTTTAATACAAATAATTTTTCACAAATTATTATAATTCATAAATGGATTTTTGAAAAATATCTATAAAAATAAGTATTCATTTCATTAAATTATATAATAATCATTATTTCGAAAATACAAATATAAATAATACTCAAAAATATTAAGAGTCCCGATGAGACCATATAAATCAAAACACGTGTCTACGGTTAAACTGGCCAGTCATTGATGCATAGCCTAACAAGCCGATTCAATGACTGAGTAACTTGTGAAAGTTTGAGAAAAATATAAAATCTCAAGATTTTTTTAGTATTATTATATTAAATTTCACAATAACAATATGAACATTTATTTGTTCAAGGTTTATTACAAATATAAATACTACTTCGAAAGCTACCTGTAAATCATTTCTAGATCACTTGTGGTCCGCAGACCACAGCTTCAAATCTTACACTAGAAAACAAATTTAATTCATTTTTTAGATATATGTAACATATAAATAACAATTGCGAAAATTTGAAAATACAATTTCATATTATAATAAAACCTACGTAATATAATTATTAATATAAATGATTTTTTCTTTAAATATTATAATTAATTAATTATTCAGGTCAATTAAAATACACGTCAAAGTCAAAAACACTACAATTTTACAAGATATATATTATTTTATCGAATTTAACTCTTTTCATGATTTAAAAATAATTTGGAACTTTTAACATAGTAAAAATCTTTCAAAAATTATTATATTAAAATAAAAAGACTTTAGTATTTAGTATAATATGTATTTTCTCGATTGTAAAATTGGTAATAAGAATAACTGATGTCCGAGTAGTTGTTTTTTATTTTTAGAATTTAGTTCTGTATTAATTTTAATTACGATTTACTCTACGTACGTCATTATCAGGAAAAATGATTCAAATGATATACAACAAATTAACAGAACATAGAAATAAGTAACTAGGTAACAAAATAAGTAACTAGATAATAAAAAAAATTTAAACTATTTAATAAATATTAATAAACTATTTACTGTTAAACGTATTAATGTAAATTTGATTTTTTATAATATTAGATAATGATTATAACTTTTCATATGAAAATTCAAAAATAAACATTAACAAGAATTGTATTAATATGCAACATGTTACTATATTTCAAAATACAAAAGATTTAATTACCATAATAATTAAAATGTAGTATCATTTACTACAATTATAAAGTCATGAAATTATGTTTACAATGAAGAAAGAAAATAATTTTGCTTAAAATTATTGTCCAATCTAAATAAAAAATATATAAATATGTACGAGTATTTGTTTTTGAAAACGATGAATAATTCGATGAATATTTTATATTTTCTAAAACCAAAATATTTATGTGTTGTTCAATATTTCTAAAATACTGCACTTGATATTGATTATCTATATACGCGATAAAAATTCTAAAGAAGGGTATCAATTATTTGACAGCAATAAACATAGTATTTCAATGCGCTTCTATAATTTTTTTCTAGATAGCTTGATTCTAGATTACATTATTATCTTATATAGACGGTAATAATTTAGTAATAAAATTCAGTACATCTATTTTGGTTTGGAATATATTTTGCACCGTGTGTCTAAGACAATTTTATTCTAAAAGTGGAATCATATATTCGAATTTATTAATTTATATTTTTACAGATATTATTTTAGCAGATATTAGAAAATAAACAAAATATTTTTTTTTTAATTTCAATCTATTATTAAATAATTTGTAAAATTTTACTACAATATTCTAAAAAAAATAATATTAATTTGAGATAATAGATGTAAAAGATAAAATTTGGATTGTGTTTTAATTCTCGCAGAAAGAAATCCACATGAAAAAGACTATTCACATAGAAAAGGCTTCATTTTCGATGAAAAATAAATGTAATTAATCTGGAAAAAGTTTTTACCTAAAAAATAACATATGTGCGAATAACCCTTAAATCATTCATAAAAATAGTTAATTTTTTGTCTGTTTAAGAAAAAGTTTATGAAATTGTAAATTATATTATAAAATTTACTATGTGAATTATAAATTAATTCCATTTATATAAGTAGGTAATTTTTTTATAATATTTAATATTTTAGTTGATTAAAGATCGGCTGCATAAAACTTTGAATACATTGTCTATTTATATTTCAAAAAGAATTGAATAATCT
This sequence comes from Clivina fossor, assembly GCA_963966155.1. NCBI lineage: Eukaryota > Metazoa > Arthropoda > Insecta > Coleoptera > Carabidae > Clivina > Clivina fossor. Next base: position 4,955,884 of record OZ014553.1, on the reverse strand, counting down.
CGTAATAAACCACAAGATTTGCTAATGTTTTGTGTAACATAAAAGTGTAGCACAAACTCTTTCCATTCAGTAGAAATTAGTTTCCGCCAAAAATCCCTATCCAAACAAGCAAGTTTTGCTTCGTCCATATTTATAATGCCTCACATGCATGCTCTTTTACTCTTACCACTTGAAAACGCTCAATTATGCAAAAAACTCAATCATACATTCCCCAATCTACTCTTCAGACAAATATATTCTTTTAACCATACCTACGTTTATTACACATTCACTCTTGAATTTGCAATTTTTTAGAGTGTAAGTGATACACTAACTCATCTATATACTACATAATTTTAAGTTTATAATCAGTGATAGTGTGTTAATAGTGATAGAGGGAGCGGGTTAAATGATTGGGGCGTTTGTGCGACATGTGGTATATGACAGTGAGCATAAAGTTCGCGGACGCTGTTAAGATATCACTCGTTAACGTCACTATAAAATCGAGTGAAAGATTTATATAGCGAGTGTCGCGTGTGCGTTCAATCATCGTATCGGCCAGGGCTGGCCACGGCAGTAGCATACGACGTTACCCGCCATTGCCAGCTCGAACGCACCCGACGACGCTGATTGGCACTGACAACTTGTCATCGCGGCTGAGGTGAGACGCCAATGTCATCACCGCCACCACCGCCAACGTCGGCGTCGCCGACAAGTGACGGATGACGTCGCCAGCACACACAGCCCGCGCTGCTTCCTCTAAATATTATCATCTTGTTTTCTTGTTGTTTTGTTCAAAATTGCGAAATGCTTAACCTTAAAATCTAAATGAATATTTATTTAATGTTTATTTTAAAAAAAGTTGCTAAAAGTTGTTTTAATTTTAAAAATTATAATCATAATAATATAATATATCTAAAAAAATTATATTTCTTTTTTTAATTAATTAAAAACAATTAAGTTATCAAAAATTTAGTAAATATAGTAATCTTCAGGCCTTCACGACCGGTATCCATTGAATTTCTAGAATTTTATACATTGGTATGCGGTGATCGACCACGGCATACCAGCCCAGAAAATTCTAGAAATTTAGTATATATATATATATATATATATATATATATATATATATATATTATTAAAAGTTTTTTGACAAAATTCATTTTAAAATGATCTGTGTATATATAACTCATGTTTAGATTTAAAATAAATTTAAATTTTGTGAAATATATATCATTGATATTGATAATACAAGTTACAATCAATAATTTGTCAGATGAAAACTGTGCGTTTTTCATAACACATATTTTCTTTTCATTTAAAATGTCGTAATGAGATAATATCACAAAATTAGCCCAATTTCTCCATTTTGCAAACAGTTTGCCTCCTTAAATTTTTGTTTGTGCATCCAATTTTTTCTCAAGTTGCTCAAATTTACCAATTCGCTATATGTAACCGTGGTATATATAGTTTTTTCGCTATTTCAATTTTGAATAAAGTAGTTATTACTAATAATCGAGATTGAGTTTGTAGTCGGTTCTTGGTGAAACATATTTTTAAATTATAACAAAGGTTAAAAATAAAAAACCACAAATACTTGATTGTTTCACTATATATATTTTACTATACGTAACGATCGTTTCGTCTTCGCAGACATCATCAGACTGGTGTACAGAAATATTATTATTGTTACAATGTATTTAACAATCTACTACATCTAATTCCGAATCTATCAAATCAAATAGCATACACATTAAATAAATTTAATATAAATATTATGATAATTAATAAATCAAATATCGGCAAAATCTTAAATAACAAAGAAAAAACTGATATATTAGAATTATCAGGTGTCTACCAAATTAATTGCCGGAACTGCGATGCAATATACATAGGACAGAGTGGCCGCTGTTTTCAATTTCGGTTAGAAGAACATATAAAATCAATAGAAAAAGAAAAAAGAGTGACAGGTTTTTCCTGCCACTGTATAGACAATACGCATAATTTCGGTGAATTTCATATTCTTCACACAGCCAATAAAGGTTTGCGATTGAACTTACTGGAAAATTTGGAGATTAGGAAAGCTGTTAATTCTAAGAAAAATATAACGAATGACCAATTAGATGTAAGCCAGTCCCCATTGTTAAATACATTGTAACAATAATAATATTTCTGTACACCAGTCTGACGATGTCTGCGAAGACGAAACGATTGTTACGTATAGTAAAATACAATATATAGTGAAACAATCAAGTATTTGTGGTTTTTTATTTTTAACCTTTGTTATAATTTAGTTATTACTATATTAATTCCTATATATCTTAAATTGATGTTATATTATTTCATTTAGAAAATATCTTCCATAAATTACCTATAGTTTAAAATTATATTTATTTATTTTTAAAAACTACCTTATAAAAAATATAGGTATTTAAATATAAAATTAAAAGTAAATTTAAAATTTGACCTATTTATCATTTTTAACAAAATTATGGTGTTAATATGACAATTATTTGCACAAAAACTATAATACTCATCTATTCTGAAAATTCGTAACTAATTGTAAGTAAGATGATTTGTAGCTATTTATAAATAACCGAATTTTTAAAAAATATTTGTGTTTCTTTTTTATAAAATATTCATTATAAATTTGTATTTAGTATCAATAATTCCATTTTATTATTCTATAAATTGTTTTTATATACCTATATAAATGTAGCGAGTTAAACAAATTGCTCAAATTTTATTTGTAAAATTCGTAATAATTAAAAATACTTATAAATTAGAATTCTTAAATAAATATCTATAAAAATATTTTATTATATTATTATAAATTATCCAATTTTAAATAAATGTTAGTTGATGCATACATATATTTTCATAACTTATTCAAAAATGACTTTCTATGAGGAAAACTACTGTGTATATGAAAATAATTGTTATATATTCTTAAATTGTATATAACAAAATCAGAATACTACCATTAATATTGTTAGAATAGTAACTATTCTAACAATATTAATGATAGTATTCTGAATTATTTTATAAGCTCTGTAGTACTCTCGAATTTTTAGTTTTTTTTTTTTTTAATAAACAGAATATGCCAAAGAAACAAAAGATTTTTATAATACTGTGAATAAATGCTAGCGACCAATCACATTACGCGATAAAGAATTTCTGACGGTTACATATAAGATTATTCTTGGAAAAGGGTCTTACATACAACTCCGAGAATCGAGGGTTCGGTTTGATTAGTCCAGAGTCTAGTCGTATTGTCGCGTTTGGGCAACAATAGCAACAAAGTATATTACAGCTTGTCTCTTTTAATATCTAAATATTCTAAGATTGAAATCATTGAGCGGCATATTAAGAAAAAATGATAAACAATTTAAATTGTGAAATTAACTTAAATGTCACTAACAGAGCCTATGGAACAATGCAGAATACTAACATAAGTCTTATTTAGTTTCTAAATATTAAAAATGAATAAGTATATTTTCTCTCACCGATCTATCGATTTCCTATATTTCGAAATTAACTATTTTTCAAAATAATGTAATTATAATTGTGGTATTCAGAAAAACTACTGCATATTTGTGGTCTTGCTGAAGTAATACTTAACTTTTACGTATATAATTATATTTAATTATATCTAAAAACGGATTATAGTACTTTTAAAATATTTATTAGAAGAATCAAACTACAATTTTAAATACCAAATGTAGTACTTACTAAAAGAATAGTTGATACTACTTCTAAATTTAATTTAAAATTATTTCACTAACCAAAATCAAAAGATTGGAGCACACATTTCAATATTAGTCGGTGCATTTAAATTTATTTATTTTTGTAATAAATATAAAAGTAACACGAAATTATATTGCACATATAGTACTTCACACTTAGGCATAATTCTAAATTTTAGTTTTTTTTTTGTCTAATTTAAGTAAAAATTAACACTTTTCCCCTATACTGTTAACAAATGCGAAATTTATTTAGATTGCGAATTGATAGTATTGAAAATTGGTCGTCGGTTGGTTATTTGGCTGGAGATCATCGTCGAAGTGGTCGACGACAGTGTCCACGGCGGCGACGGACGGCGGCGGCGGCAGCGTGGACGAGATGCAAGGCAGAGCGCGGAGCGGCGGGCAAATAATGGCGCATGTATGCATGTGGAGTAGTAGTTGAGTTCGGTTGTTGGCTGGGCGCGTTGCGCTGGTGTAATGGCAGACTGGCGCGCGCGCCACGCGCTCACATGGTTGCCGCGGTGAGCGCGGGCGCAACTCCGGACTGGGTACCGATTGGTGCGCCGCCGCTTGGAAGGCGGGGCACCGGCTCCCTGACAGATCATTCATTTGGAACCCCACTCTGCCCCCGCCTTGGGCCGTGATTGACAGTTGGTAGACGACTGCGGAGCGCGCAGCATCTCTGTCTGTGTACGTGTAAGTACGTACGTACGTACGTGTGTTACGCTACGGCTACGGCTGGCTAACAGCTACGAACACGACACGACGGCGCAGTAGCACGAACACAACCAGACGCACCTCAAACACGATTCACCGTCGCGACGCGGCGCCCGAACGCAAAAACAATCGGTTTTCCTTCCGATCGGCGACGGCCAACTACCCCACCTTGTGGTGTGCATGTAACACGACTTCAACACAAACAACAACGCGCTAAGCCGAATTTCAACTTACCCACGCACGCCTAGCTACAAATTGTATACAAAGTCGAGAAGAATTCGATTCCGCAATCGTCGTGACTTACACAGTGCTTGCTTGGTTGGTTGTTTGGTGCAGTAAATAGTGAAGAAAAGTGCGCGCGCGTAAGTGGCCGCTCAGTTACAATTAGTGCCTGTGTGCTGAAAGGAACGAACAGAAAGACTGCCTGCTGCCCATGCGGACACTCAGCAACATCAGCAACTACTACATCCGTATACGAACCAGATTCGGCGACAGCCCTTCGCAACAGCCGCCTCCTGCATTCCGCCGCGTGGTAATCTGTGCGTGTGTGTGCATTTGAATCTCTTCTTGTCTCTTTTATTATCATACCTACTATAACAAGCGCGGACGACAACATACCCAGGTAGCAACCAAAGAGTGTTCAATGATAATGATGTCGCTGTGGATGGCATCGTGTGCCCGCCGAGGCCGCTGGCTCTGATGCCCCGTTCGCTGCAGTGCTCGAGGTGGTGCTGGTGCAAGTGCCGGTGCCCGGTAGTGTGTGCCAGAGGGCCCCGGGGCCCTGTCCACTAACCTAACTCATAATCACTCGCTCGTCGCAAAGTTTTTAACAAAATTCAATTACAAATCTCGTTTGTTTCGCTTGATTCTGCATAAGTGCGTGCGGTGTCTTGTGCGTGCGGTGTCCGTGAACGGTGACAGTGACAGTGTCCCAGTGTTGTTCTTTAGATATTTTGTAGTGCGCGAGTGTTGCAAACACGATTTCAACGGTGGCCCAACACGCAGAGTACCCGAGTGCGGGCAGGGCGTTCATGGCTCAGCCACGGGTAGGTCTTCCTTTACTTTACTTACTACTATACACTCCATTTCTGACAGTATTACTACATTTATTCTACATACATCGAAACTTAGTTTATTTTATTTTTTTCGCCGACGGCTCAATTGTTACAAACAAAACGAAACTAAATTACATTAACTAAGATTATGGATTACTCTAGAAGGAGATTTTGTCTTTTTCTCGTTAATGGAATTACCGTTTAGTAGAAGAAAATATATTCTATTCTATTAAACGCTATATGGTTTTTCAGAATCCTGTCATAAATATGCATTACACATATTTATATAACAACATTTTATAATAGAACAAAATATTTTTATGATTAGGTATTTTAAAAATTACAAATAGACGAAAGGAAAATGACAAGTGATCGAAAGTATAAATACATAAGTGATTCTAGAACTTTATATTTATTTCAAATTATGTTTTTTCTTTGTTAAATATAATTAATTTTTTTCTTATATTTAATATACATTCAGAATTTGGTATAAATTTTACTATTATATTATTCAAATGGGACAGAAGCTGGTTTGTAATATTTTTCTAGCGTTTAAAATTTACATGGTAATGAAATTAACAAACCGGCTTATGTTCTATTTTGGTATTTACGCCGATAAACATAAACAAATGAAGCTCCTAAAAGTATTGTTAAACTATATATATGAAACTAATGTGAAAAAGTGTTATTTGGTGCTTGTAAAAGTGGCTGTGAATATGTGCGCTATATAATACTAGAATTTGCAATTAGCGGCGCGAGTGAAGAAGATTTAGATATTTTGATTCGAAGTAATCCGTTCTCAGTTGGAGGTTGTGTTAGCGTAGGTATAGTAGAATGGTAGAAACTCGCGCGTGTTTTGTTTCGGTTCACTCAAGTGCGATGATTAGGCGTTTTGTAAGCATCCCGTCCGGGGCCTTGCTGAGGCATCTACTATAGAAAATCCACAGAGTCCAACATATACACAGATCCCTTAGTTAGCGTCTGATTACAGGCTTAAAAATGTTCTCAGTAAAACGACTAGTCACTCGGCAATTTCTACTCGTCATCGCCGGTATGTCAGGTATTTTCTACTTGTCCGACTAAATACAAGCAACGCGCCACCGCCATGAGAAAGTTATTTCTGGAATTTTTCATAGTACCGATTTGATAACAAAGACGCATATACATTCGTACCAGCTGCAGATTAATCCTTAACCGTTATTATCGTCGTTACAAATAAATAAACAAACATTTAAATAAACCGTAACTGGAAATTACTTATAACCGACTAACATCGTTCAAGTATTTTCTTCGATTTAATATTGCAGAAAAACTAAATTGTTCGCATTGAAATAATTTCGCATGAAAAAACAAACACGATCTGAGTATCGGTCGACTACAAGAAAATCAACTTAACTCGGACGTAGCGTCGATAAAATGGAATTCAAAAAGAAATATTATATATTCAATGTCTTGTCTATTAAGCACTAATATAAAAAATTATCAGAACATATATTTAATTCCGTTTTAATTTGAATAATAATTAATTTTGCGTTTCTTTCATTAATAGCGCGCGCACACACACACACACACACACACTATAAACAAAATATGCACACAAACGCAAGCCTATAACTTATGGAAATAAAATACTTTATACATAATGTATATATATTGAGAGATATATGTTTGTGTGTAAATGAGACAAACATGTATATGCATATAAAATAAATATAAGTAAATCAGTAAATAAAATGTTTTTATAACCATCCATCTATACATACATATATATTTATACATACATACATGTGTGTAGGTAATAAATATATGATGTGAAGTCAAGCGTCAGTGAACGCTGTTGTATAAATCATAATTAAAATGATTCTGCCATAAATGTTTCAATTAATAACAGGATAAGTGTACTCAATAATTAATAATATTTAAAGTTTACGATCCGACGGATGAGCTGTTACTGATTATGGTCGCCGCCACAGCCGGGCACTGATAACATTTATCCCATATAGCGTCCCGACGATATCGTCTCTCGAACAACAGCAATTTGTTTTTAATTCATTTTTTCTTTAACCGAACTCTTAATTATATTTTGTTATTTTATTACAATTATTTTCTAGAAAAATCTAAATATTTTTTTAAATTTTAGTTTTAATATTTTTAAAAACAATATAATAATAAAATATTTACAGCCACTTTTAATTAAAACAATTTTAATATACATATATTTTTAATTGTTTATTATTTTTTAATATATAATAATAAACATAAAAAGAAAAAAAAACGGCAAAATAATTAATTGTTTAGTATAAACTAATTTTAGACACTAAATAACAAATAATTTAAAATATTGAAATTACAATTTCAATTTTAGTTAAAAGTGATTTTGATACATGTATTTTAAATTATTTATTAAAAATTTTCATGAGCTATATTTAGTACTTATTATTTTAATTTAAAAATAAATAATTTCTTTTAAAAATCACAGACACAATTTGAAATAAATATCAAAAAATCCTTACAACTAAAAACCCTTACAAGATTGTAAATATTAGCCACTAAATTGTTTTTTTTTTTAAGCAAAAAATTGATAAAAATTTAAGTATACTTAAAATTAGTTAATGAGTAAAAGTGAGTTTATTTACCTTTAAAGAAAAATTTATTTTATTTATATAATTTGTTAATTGAATTTCGATAATATTTAGTACATTTACAAACTAATATTTTCTCATTTTAAATATATAATTTATTTATATAACCTATACGAAATTTTGTAAACAAGAAATATGATCACATTAAGGTAGATAAAATTACTAATAATCTAGTTTTTCGTTCTCACACAAGGCACAAATAATATAGTCTGTCTATCTATCGTATACATAAACTAATTAATTAACCAAAAAATATAAATAAAATTCGAGATAGAAAAAAACTCGGTTTTTCATTTACGAAACTAGTTTCGTTCTACTGAGAAAGCCGCTTCGTATCTCACACATTGTAAGCGAGAGTCTCTCTCTAGCCCGTACACACAGAAACAAAACTAATCTATGTAAATGATTTTGTTATAAAAATTGTTTTCGGAGACTCTTTAGAGTCATTCGGCGCGACCATCAGTTAACAATTTCCGCGTGTGATAGGAGCGTCGCGGCGCTCCCCCATAGTGTTTAAGACGCTGAGACGACGCCGACGGCGGCTAGCCACCCCTGTTTTTAATTCCGCTAAAGCGTGTGTAAACGACGAACCCCGAACCGGATTGTCCATTACTGGGTCCCTAATGGAAATTGTTTTAGCGCGCTATCGACAGAGTTTTCGGTTTCCTTCGACGCTAATCGGGATTTTTCCACTTTGCGGTCGGCTCGTCTTCTTCACGGACGCTCTCGTGTTTTCTTCCTTGATTGCAATTTACAAATCACGGGGATAATTGTTATTTCTAAATACTTTTCTTTTCAAATAAAACGGCTTTTGTTTCGATATATATTCGTTTGCGCTTTAGATAAAAATTTATAAAGTTCAGAATTTTTCAAAATTGATAATTATTTGGTAGTAAAAATAAGTGGATATATTCAAATGAACAAAATTAAAAAAAAAAAATTAGAGGTAGAAGCCGATATTTATAATTTTATAGTTAAATATTACTTGTATGTTCAAAGAAAACTATTAAAGTTATATAAAATGTAAATATTTTATTTTTAAAGCATTTTACTTAAGAATATTAAGTAAAAAATAATATAATTTTTATAAAAAACTATTGTGATAAATAACTTAAGATATTGCATTAATATTCAGAAATATTTTAAAAAGTACCTACAAAAATTTTGAAAATGATTAAAAACTTAAAATTTTCATATTTCAATAAAATTAATTTTAGGTTTTATTAAGTTTATTTTTACAAATAAACATATTTTTGTTATTAATATATTTTTATTAAAATTATATATTATATTTATAAAACAAAATCAAATTTTTGAGACAATTGTCAAAACTAATATAATTTTTATATAAATATATTTTGATGAATAACTTATGATAATTTATCAATTTTCAGAAATATTTTGGAAGAACAAAATTTTTTAAAATAATCAAGAAACTTAAAATTTTGAACATGTTCAAAAATCTTTCAGAACTCGTTACATTAAAATAAAATGTTTTTAGATTATAAATATTAATACAGAACTAGAAATAAAAATTTTTAATTTTTAGAAGCTAAATTGTCTTTATATTTTATTAAATTTTTTTTATAAATTTTTTGTTTTAAAATTATTTGAATTAACATTTCCTTAACAAAAATTTTTAAATAATGTTTATGAAAAATAAAATGATTTAATTTTCAAATTTTATAAATATATTTATATTTTATTTAATTTATAAAAACTAAAAAGAAATGTAATAATTTTAATTGAATAATCGCATGAATTTGTATTTTTGTATATGTATTTTTCTTTTTAAAATTTTAAAATATGTAAGTAAAATTGAATATTTTAATAAACTATAAAATAGATAAAAATTATTTCTTATCTTTAAGATATTGTTAATTTAAATTTATCTAAAAATGAAGATATTATATTTGAAAAGTCCTTTCTGAGAATTCAATATAAAAATTAGTGTAGATATGTCAAAATTTGTTTATGAAATATAATTTTATGTCTTAATTTGGTTGTGGGTCTATCTACATATTCTACTTTCATTGTATCAAATTATAAATATTTTTTTATCAGAATTTGCGACATAATTTGTCTGTTAATATGGTCGTAAACCATTTTTTTCTTGTACATTTAATATAAATTAACCCTTTTATCTTTATTGTGACACGAATAAAAAATGGATGCGTAAAATTCGACAAATTATATTTTATTTTATCTCTTAAAATGTTATTTATTTCATTTAAACAGTCTTATATTTACAGTTTTTTTCTTTACGTTATTACTTGTTTATATTATTATAATAATTTGACCTACATGAAACAAATATTCGTTTATTAATTTTATAAGTGAAATTTGATCACATCGTAAATTTTATTATAAAAGTTATAACCATAAAAAATTTATTTTCAAATTATTATCTGCTAATTTTTTATACTCTCCAATATATTTTTTTACACATTCAATTAAAATATATGTATAATATGTATGTTCACTTTCTTATAACTAAAAAAACTAATGTTAGGAAGACGTGGAAAATTGATTTTGTAGTAAAAATTCTTTTTCTTCGTGTATATTGCAGGAATATTGAATTAGTATTTCTTTTTAATTTTTTTTATCTTTAAAAATCACAAACTAACCTTTTATCTAATTCATTTAAGTAAAAAATTATATATATATAACTGGCTAAAAATGTATCCTTAGAATATTTCATTGACTAATTTTAAAATTATTATAGATAATTTTATTCCAGAATTTGGAAATATTGAGCTTAAATTAAAAATATAAATTAAATAACTAATATTTTTAAGTTTGTCAGAATATTCTCTTTAGCTTTGAAAAAGTTGTAACCGAAATTTTTATATTTAAAATTTTGTTTTATAATAAATTATTTCTTTATTGCAAAAGATGTATAGTTGAATTTTATAAAAATAAAATATTTATAAATATTATACTGTCTAGAAATTTGCATTAATTTTTGATAAATATCCAATTATATTTAATTTTACATTTTTACAGAGATATGATAATATTTATATATGAAAAACTATGTAATTCTGAACAATAGTACACGAATTCAAGTTAAAAATGAATTATTTATATAATAATTATATAACAATTTTTATTTGTAACCTAAAAAAGGAAATATAATTTTTTCGACTATATTAAACAATAACATTCGACCAAATATTCAAAATAATTTAAATTTGTTATTGCGGTTGTTATGGTTACAATGATATTGTTGACAGCGTGAATATAATATAAATCAATTGTCTATATATAATATATATTATATTTATTTATAAATCCCACTATCCCAACACTATATGGGTTATAATATTCTATATATTATTACATTAAATCGATAATTATTTGAACATAAATATAATATTTCTCTAAAATCTATTACATGTAATGTATGTCAATTTAGCAATACCTTCTGAATGTATGTTGATTTTTCTTCATCATTTGACATACTTTAGGAATGTGTTTACCGTCATATGTCAAAGATTTTTTTCTGGACGTGTGAGATGTTCATTTATTTAATTTCATATCGTTTTTTTTTTCACTCTGACGTTGAATTAACTTATTCCAGCTGATTATGATGGTGGTGTTTCAAGTGAAATAAGTCGCTTAATAAATTTAATAATTGTGATTTAATTTTAAATTAGTTTTTTTTTTCAAATGTAGTTATAATCGGACTATAATTTTTACGATTTGTTTTTATTAATAATAACAAACTTGTATTTAATTAGTTATTTATATAAAAAAAATGATAATTGCTCTGTTGCGTTATGTTAAAATCGTTTTTGTTTCTAAAAATAGTTGTTAATGCTTCAGGAAAAAACAACAGATAAAAACCAATCCGCAATTGAATAAATATTATGTTTTTACAAAAAATATAAATTTACGAATAATATATTTTTGTTTTTCTGTGATTTTTATTTTCGTATATATTATTATAATAGATAAAAGGTTTGTAATAATACTCATATTCGTAAAATTTCACTAAAATTTATTTCAACAGACTTAAGTTTCGGCTCGCACCATTGTCAGTGTTATAATAAAAATAAAATACAAATTCAGCTTATATATATACATATCAGAGTACAACAATCAGATACATTGTCGATGATTATATCAATACATTACAGTACAAATGTGGTGTTACAACAATCAAAGTTACAATTTTACGAATATGAGTATTATTACAAACCTTTTATCTATCAAAGAGTTTCACAAAGTTAAACTGTCGATCATTAATTATATTATTATAATATTTTTTTAAATAAAATACTGTCAGAAATATAATGTATACTTATATTAATAATGTTTATAATTTATATAAATTAAAAATTATTTTATATATGAGTACAAAAATTATTACTTACTATTTTTTTTTCTAGATTATTATTGAACTATAAATGTAATTTATAGAGAATATATAGAGTATATTTATATATTGAAAAGATTCGGAACATATTAAACATATTATTGATATATATGACATTACGGTAACATGATTCTGAAATACTTCTAGAAATTTTTGAAAAACATGTTTTATGTAAGTAAATATGCCTGATTTCAAATTTTTTGTATATTTAGAAATAATTATTTAATATTTTTGAGAAATGTTTTTGTTATGTATTTATTTTATTTTGTAAATTATTAATATTGTGTATTAATTTTTATGTAATATAAATAAACTTTTAAATATCCATAAAAACGAAATATTAGAATTTTATGGTTTTATTAATATTATGTTATAAATTATAAATGAAACATAAAATTATAATTTTTAATGTAAGTGTAATAAATAATAATGTATGTATAGATTTCAAATTATAAGTGTGGTAAAATTTTATATTTCTATTATTTTTAGATTTTATTATTATTTTATAATTATTATTATATTGTTATTGTGTAAAATTTTGATAAAATAAGATTTCTTGAATAAGTACTTGTATTGGCTTTTCGCATTTTTCCAGAATATACTAACGCAAAAATAATCATATTTTTTATGAAATATCAATAATATTATAATAATATATACATATTTTAAAATTGTGGTTTTCAAATTTTATTAAATAAAATTTTGTTCAGCATTTTTTTGTATTAAATTAGAAAAATACGATAACAATTTATTTATTTATAGTTCTATACTATATACTTAGTGAGTACAATATAAAATATAAACTCAAGATGTGATCGCATTTTTTGTTTAAAATAATTCAAAATTGGATTTTTTTATACTATAAAAAAATTGCATTACATATCTTACATATACAAAAAAAAACTACAATATAATAATAGTTAAAGTATTTTTTAAATTTTAATTTGTATCAGATTCAAATACACAATATTAAATATCAATATAATTTTAGATAGAGTTTACATTATATGAAAATAAAACGGAGCAGATGAAATGCACACCACCCTCAGAAATCTCAAATTTGAATAACGAAATTGCACACCGATCAACCGTCGGTTTATTAGGGTCTTGAACCTTTACACAGGTACTTTTTACAGTGAGCGTTCATTTATTCTATAGCATATTTTTACGCGGATCACCCGCTTCTTGGCTTAGGGTAGGTCAGGTTATAGGTTTTAGGAAAATTAGCATGAAAAGATTCGCAGGCGTTTGTGATACGTTCTAGAGACGAACTATTTTCGATTATTTTTGCTTTTAGGTTGAAATCTTAATCCCTTAATCTGTTTATGACCGGTGTGCAATTTCACTATGCAAAATTTCGGTAAGGGATTAAAACCCAAAGGCCGTTTGCAATTCACATGTACCCAAATAAAAATATATTTGATTATAAATATTTAAGAATATTTTTTATAAAAATTCACGAAAAATATTTTGAATTTTTTATTATAAAATATTTTGTAAAAAATTCGAATTTAGTCTGAAAACGAAATTGAAGATTTTAGAGATAAAGACATTTAAAAAGTAACAAGTTTCTGGTATATAGGTATATATCTGATTAAGATTTTTGAAGAAAATAATATTTTATGAGATTTGTGTTTTTTATGTTTTAATTTAATCTTTATTTTTAAGTTTTATTCTTTAATGTTATGTTATATTTTTACTCTATAAACATCATATGATTGTAACGGATGTGAAGTATTTTTTTAATCGTGTATATGTTTTCATAGCGTTAAATTACTTGTGTTAATATTGTATTAAAAATCTTTTGAAGTTAAGGTTTCATATTTTTATAATACCAATTAAAAAATTTTATATTCACAATAATTACAAAATATTAAATTTAAGAAACTATTTACAAATGTTTGTTAAAAATTTAATGTTATTTTTTTTTAATGATATTTCCAGAATGGAAACATTTTTAAATTTTGTTATACCGGCATATTTTGTGGAATTATAAGTAATTTCTGGGTTATGTTACTGTTTCAAATTTTTGAAATAAAGTTTTCAAATTTTTTTTTTACACATTTGTATTTGATATATTTGTAGAATGATGAGAGTAATTTTGAATGTGTTTGTGTTGCAGTATGACGATGGCATTCACCCCGGGTACATGGCGGACACGGCCGGCTCCATGTACGATCCGCACGTGGCGCACCGCGGCTCGGCGGCGGCGCTACAAGCCGCGGCCGGACTGTCCGCGCACCACAGCCCGCACATGAACCACGCGGCCGCGGCGGCGGCAGCGAATGCAGCAGCCGCCGCCGGCATCCACGGCTACCATGCGGCCGCCGCCGCGGCGGCAGCAGCCGCGGCCGGTGCTAGTGCCGGCAACCATGTCAGTCCCGTCACCGCCAACCATGTCATGAGTGTGGCCGGATCTGTGCCCGACGTTCATAAAAGGGATAAGGACGCGATATACGGGTCAGTTTACCATTTATTTCAACAATTTAGGAGGGAAAAAGAAATTAATTTTGGATTTTCATTAATTAATTTTTCCAAATCTGAATGCATTCATTACCAATTTCAATTTAGAAAAAAAAAATTGAAAAACTTTGTTTTCGTACAATATTTACTTAAAATTTTTATTTTTATTTTAAATTTATTTAATAATTTTTAATTATTTCTTAGAAATTTCTTACTGCATACGTCTCAAAAAACGTATACTTTATATATATTTGCATTAATTTATTTAATTTTATAAAAGTTATGTAAATTACAAAAATGCTTTTTGCAACACTTTTTTCTTGATTTGACATTTATATTAAAATTTACAAGTATTTATCATTATCTAACAAAGAAATTAATTGTATAAGTTTTTTCTAATTCTTTAGAGAGAACTATAAATAATATATATTAATAATCTTTACTTGCATTGCCGAGGCTCACAGCTAAATAAGACTTGCAATATTAATTAAATAACATTTTTTAATTTAAATATTAATACAAACGCACAAATTTAACCACTAGACTGCTATGTTTATAGTTCAAAAAAATAAATAAAATAAAATTTTATGAATATCAATATTGATGTGTACTCAACTAATTTTACTGTAACCAAAATTAATTAATTTTAAATTAACTGCTATTAGTTTTTTTATAAAAGCTATGTGGGTCGTTTAATTCGTATATATGCAATTCATTATAAAAAAAATATGTATTATCTCTATTCTTATGTGTTGTTTTGAAAATTGTAAACGCATATAGAAGTACGTAACCGCTTTTTTTTTCGTGTTTTTAACATTATTTTATGTGTGTTATTGCTTTCTTAATTACCTATTCTTTTAAAATAGCCAAATGAGTTTACGAACACTTTGTTCGGTTTTACCTAATGGATAATGATAAAACAGCCATTTAATTTATTATATACTTTCAAACTCATAATCTTTTAAAGTGTGTATCTACTGTTTTTTAAGTATTTACTAATTTTTTTCCGCCATACAACGACGATATTACCAATTTTCCATAAATATACATTTTTCCGACTATTTCTTGTGAAATATTAAAATTTATTACCGACTTGAACGACCGTTAGCATTATTTTATCATATTAAAAAAACAAACTAAAAAAGCATAAAAAATACACCTTGTAGTTCGTACATATTATAATAACATTTTCTTAGATTTTTTCGCTATATTTATATTAATTCTACGAAACAAAACTATTTTCCATCGACGTTTACTTCATTTATTTTTAAATAATTGTCGGTCTATTTGTGTATGCATGTATGTAATGATTTTCTTCGATTATTAATTCATTGTTTCATGTCGTATTTAAATTGCTGTTAAAAAATTCACGAAGGCAATTTAATAGCGGTGCGGCAGTCGGGTCGTTGTATTTCAATATCTCCAATTCATTTTAGATATATGTATATGTAATATGCGGTGTTAACTAAACGTCTCTCATTTGGAAAGGTGACAATCAGTACATATAATGGACGACTGTACGTGCGTGGCATCGTTAAATAGTACGGTCGGGCTTGCTAGCCGATGCCGGTCAGCGATGAATCGCTTGCCGCCAAGCGGTTGCTTGTGCGCTCGGACTATACGCTCTGTGTTTAAGTATATTTTTTGATTATTTTAACATAATTTTTTTGTCAAATTGTATTTGTAACATTATTTATGTATTGTATAATAATTATATAAATTTTTATAAATTTTTAATTTTTTTTTAAATTTGTGAAAATTTTGTAAAATGTTTTTATTATATTTTGATAATTTGTATAAAACGTGTGTTTTTAAATTTACGTTTAAATTAATAAGTTATGTCAGTTATGATATTTGAAAATAGCGGCATTAGTACTACTAGACTGCAACACATATAGGCTCTTCAATTAAAGGAAACTTCTTAAATAATTTATATAAAATTTATTAAAAACTAATTATATTAATTTGTATAATTTTACTCTTTGATCACTGAAAGCTAATATATAATTACTATTAGAAAAAACATTATCAAAATTTTATAAATTTACAAATATTTATATATATATATATATATATATATATATATATATATATATATATATATATATATATATATTTAATATTTAAATATTAGAATAAAAATGATTTATAATAGATTAGAGCACCATTTATTATTTTTATGCTACTACTTAAAATTACCAGTACTATGTTATCTTATTACGAATTTATAAAGCATTATGTTTTAAAAGACAAAAAATAATTTGATTTTAAACAGATACATTTTAAAATTTGTTAATTTGAAAAAATTTCAAACATAGTTTGATGCAGATTAAAAAGTAAACATAAGAAAAAATATAACGACAAATAAAAATTATATATTTTATATCTGTTTATAACTTTTAAATTAGATTATTGTAAGTACAAAAAAGTGTCAGTCTGTCAATTAACCGAAAAATCAATTTTTTCTCCAAGTTCAGAATAATAAAATCGCTTTAATACAGGCGGCTTATTTCCCAGGAAGTTTGTTGGTATTAATAAAAATTGATTTTATATTTCAATATAGTCAAAAGTGTCTTAAAGTATTCGAGCAACTATAAGACTTTGATGCCCGGACTCGGGTATTTGTGATTTCCGTCGTTAATAAGCCAATTTCGATGCAGGAATCGAATAAGATAGAGAGGAAACTTTTATATAGATAGCGTACATCTGTTGGCTCTAAATTGAAAAATAAAATCGTTTGCCGATGTATATACACACAAACCGAAGGCAGTATCACTCTATCGATATTTGAGCAATTTGAGGCATCGTACCCATACACCGAGAAGAGAATAAAGTTGTATATAGTCGGAGTAAGTGTATATAGGAAAGGAATAAAATGTTTTACTACAGCATTCGTTTGTGATCGCGTTCCGTTATGAATGGCTGTCTATCAGAGCACATTCATAAATGTAGCGATTTATTTATGGAGTGCCATCATAGTCTTGGGTAATTTACGGGTCAAAGATTGCGCGATTGTGTTTTATATACATATATGTTCACATCATAACTCTTTATCCGTGGCTCAGATGTGCGAACTGTCTTTTTCGATAACTCTTTACTCAATCTGTGTTTATTTGTAAAGAATATACATATATATGCATCGATCGCAATAATCTTTTAAACAAATAACTTGTTGTTATTGTCGTGAATATCATCGTGTTTATTTTATTATTATTTTTCTTTCTTTTGTTTATTTGCTTCACTGTTCACTTGACGGCTCGAGATTGTGATTATAAAAATAATTAATTTGACGTTTTATTAATATGAGTTGCCCAAAGTTGAATTCGATAAGTTTTATACATATTTATTCTGTTCCAATTTGTATAAAACAAATGATAACACATTCTAGAATTGAGAAAGGATAACCGATCTACTCGAACAAATATTTAAGTTGTTTTAAATTGAAATGAATATTAGGCAAACCATTTTATAATTGAAATAATATATGTTCTGGAAGCCATGCACCGCTTAAAATTTTAGCAGGATAGTTGCGTTAGTTGTTTTCTTTGTACGTCAAATTTTATATCATTGCAGTTGCCGTTATATTTATTCGAAATTTCTACACAATTTAGATCTTTATGAAGCATACGAAATAAACATTAGACTTTTAATTATTTAATTGCGTAAGTTCCGTAAAAATCTACATTATAAAAAACAAACAGCTGTTTTTGTTACTGAAGTAAGCAAGCAAGCAAGCAAAAGCTAGCTTATTAGTTCTAGAAGGCAATCGAAAGGCCGATCACTTGGCTGTTCGGTTTAGTTCGGTTGTTTCCGTCACTAATATCAATTTTATAGTTTAGATCTGTATGATATTACAAAGCGTTTATTTTGTTATATAAATCAATTAGATTTCCTGTAGAAAAAACATCGTAGTATTAAAAAAAAAACCTATTTCACATTATTATGTAAACTTATTATCTGAAATTTGTCCTTCTGAAGTTTAGAAGCGTTACTGAAGCTTACGAGTACTACAAACGAGTTACAATTTATGACAATGCAAGTTAAAAATTATTAATAGACCTATGCTAAATCTTGAAGTTTTATTTGTAATTTGTAATTTAAAATTAGGGCTGACTTGGACTAGATAAATGTTTGTCCAAAAAATTTAAGAATTTCAATATTTAGTAAAAATTTCTTATTTTGCTTGAAATTAAAAGTGATTAAAATACAAGAGATTTGTATTTTTAAACATGTTCGTTTAAACATAATTACGATCCAAGTTGATATCCATCAAAGTTCACTTGAGAACCCGGATATGAGTAAAATTAAATATTTATTTTAGTAAATCGAAACAATTGTCTATATAAATTTAACGACTGTATAAAATTGAAGTTAATTAATTATTTAATTGTTTTTTTTTCAGGCATCCATTGTTTCCACTATTGGCCCTTATTTTCGAAAAATGTGAATTAGCCACATGTACCCCTAGAGAACCAGGGGTAGCTGGCGGGGATGTTTGTTCTTCAGAATCGTTCAACGAAGACATTGCAGTATTCTCCAAGCAGGTTAGAATTTTTTTACAGTTATTTCATTAATATTATAAATATCAAATTTAATATTAATAATAATTATAATTATTTTATTGGGGGTTATATTATGAGCAGTTAATAGTTTCCAAATAAATTAAAATTAATATTGTAATCGTATAGAAATAAATGTTTGAATGAAACAATGCATTATATGTTTTTCTATATATTTCTTTCAAGTATTTTCTGCTAAAGACATGACATGACACATAGTCACAAAAATAGCTGTGGTCAGTTTGAAATTTATTAGGTCATAACTCAAAATGTCTAACAGTTATGAATTTTTTTATTACCATTCTAATAATGATTCTTTTCTGTTTATTTTAAGTTCAATTAGGAAAACAATATTTTATATTATAGAAAATTTAAAAATAATTTGTAATTTTTTTCGACAAAAATGAACTAAATTACGAGAAATATGATTACTGGATTTTATCTTTTTTTTATTTGTTTACTTCAAATAGAAGTTGCGTAAATATGCAAAAACTAGGTTATATGGTTATTTTATCAAACAAATGAATTTTTAACACCTTGAAGATAGATTTTTGGAAACATTTTTGCAAACCATTAAACATTAAATGTACATTATGTTATTATATAACTAATTTACTTTTTTTGTGTGTTAAATTGACTAGTATGAAATGGAGATTAACGTACAATACTTAAATTTTAACTATCATATTATTTATTCTTATCTGCAGCAAATAAATGTGTAAAAAATAAAATAAAAATTAAAACACATTTGCAGTAATGAAGGTTATAGTATTTCAAATATATTTTTTTTTAAACTTTTATGCGATAAATGAAAATACGTTAGTAAAACAAAAGCAGAACGATGTACTAGCACTTAGAGACTAAAAACGAAATATTAGATGTTATTACATCAATATATAGAGCATTAAGCAATAATATTAGCTATATAGCGGGTCCCTGGACAATTATGAAATGGTAACCCTTAAGTTAAAAACCACAATAAACGCGGTCACGCCCTCCACCGTCATGAACTAGCGGGAGACCTATAGTTAGGGGGGGGCAATTATATAAAGGGGGGTGGTGAAGGAGGTAAACGTAGTGGAACAAAGAAGTGCGCACGTCACCACCGAAGCCGAAACAGAGAAAAAGAAAAATAGAGAACAGAACAAAAAAAAAAGAAAAAGAGATAAAGACTATACTGCTTCGTTCTCTCCCATCAGACGTGTGTGACATTATTATTTGAAATATGCAATTATCCACTTTACGGAAATCTGTAATAAACGTTACAGTGGCGCGGCCGAGCCGGGTACACGGGTCGCTTCCAGGGAAAAATCGACGCGTTCCGGTTGTTGCTTACGGAGCTATAATCAAATTAGACCCCGTTCGTGTAAGGAGGCCGATTGCTCGCTTTGCTCGGAAAATACAATGACTACGCGCGAGGACTAAATTATACTTACGCCCCATTATAGGAATGAGAAGAATAAAAAAACAAAAATAATTTGGCCCCCATCTTCGATGGTGTAATTTTTACAATTGCCGACCATGAAGACATTATTATTTTAAATTTTAAGACAACATGAACGGTTGACACCTTTTCGTGCCAACAAACAGCACACCACTTCAAAAATAATGCTTCTTAATTATTACCTACTTTAAATTACCATAATGTAATTTGCTACATTTGTTTACTCTTCATATACGAATTTAATGCCCACCAATTATATTCTTGTTTGCTTCTAGTAGAATATTTTATAGAAAATTTGAAGAGTTTGAATAAAGTTATAAGAATGATTTATCATCTCAAAAATTTGATAATATTATAAAAACAAATCTATTTTAGTACTTCCATACAATTTAGTTACTGTTTTTGAAAATTATAAAAAAAAACAGAATAAATATTCCCATAGTTTTAACTAAAATTTATACAGAACTAAATCATAAAGTCTTTTTATTACAATATATAAACTTTTTGGAACGTATATTATAGTATTCTATATATTCTATTGAACAACGCTATCTATTACTCAATAACTTAAACATGTGTAGCTAAAAAAACTGTATTTGATGATTTTTAACAATTTTTCTTTGCAATATTACAATGGTCTTACATCAGACCTGGGCAGAAAGTCGATCGTGATCGACCGGTTGATTGCAATCGATTTTTCTTAGGCCTGCTTAAACAGTTTGAGGGAATCTGTCAAAGCTTTGGTCCAATTTATTATTATCTAAATCAAAATTAAAACACTATTATACTTTTTTTGAAAAATCTGACCAAAATTTTATTTTAGTGCTGCTACACTTATTTTTCTGATTATTCTTTTAACTTATTATTATAATTCTCAATTTTGAAATTAAAGATGAAATGAGATAATTTTTTGACAATTGATAAAATTTAAATCAATGCAATGAAAACTGATTGTAAAACCACACATGTTTATGTTAAAAAATCTGTAATTTGCTGTAATTTCAATTTGGCAATTCTGCCAGTTTTTAATAAAAAAATACATCATAAATATACTCAATTTCTTATATCAGAAAATAATATATTTATTAATATTCGTAATTATAGCGCATTGCATGCAGATACTTGCACATAAAATTATGAAAATTAATTATTTAATATTCAAAAAAGAGTAAAACTGTTTATTGACTGTATCTGCCTGCATACTGCATAGTATATAACCCAACTTAAATGCACTAGTTCTTATATAAACAGCTGACACAGAGCATTTTAAATTTATTACTTATATGGGGTTGACAGAGGCTATAAATTTTAATAATTGTCACCATGAAAATTTAATTCTTATAGGAATATTTTTTTTTATTAATCTTTTCATTAAACTGTAGTAAATAATCAGAATATAATTTCTAATTATTTTGTGAATTCAACGATTATTATATTATTTTTGCTAATTACATACATATGTATATGATTTAACACACTTAGTTGTAATAATAATTATTTAAAAAAAATATATTGTATAGTATACGATATTAGATAGATAAATTTTATATGAAATATCTATTTTATTAGACAATGTTTTCTATAATATTGTTTCTTTCATATAGTTATAAATTAGTTGAAATAAAATGATTTCTAATAAAGTTTAGAAAAATAATCTAAAACTTTAAATAAATCAGCACACAAGAATGTATAAATTTACAACAAATTAGGAAAAAAAGATACATTAGATTAATATACCAAAGTAGTTTATTCTATTTAATCTAACATGACTAAAGGCTGAAAATTTTGTATTTTTAGATAAAATAATTAAAATATTATTATAGGATATAACTTATGTTTTTTTGAGTTACATTGATAATTGATGTAATTCAATAAAATAAAATGTCAAACAGAAAATGATGTTACTAAATAAAATGGAAGAAAATAAAGAGAGAGAGAGAGAGAGAGAGAGAGAGAGAGATATGAAGAGAAAAAAGAAATTATGAAAATAAAACAAATATAATTTTTGTTTAGTGCTGCATAATAATAACAGTATATGCAA
This sequence comes from Clivina fossor, assembly GCA_963966155.1. Taxonomy (NCBI): domain Eukaryota; kingdom Metazoa; phylum Arthropoda; class Insecta; order Coleoptera; family Carabidae; genus Clivina; species Clivina fossor. The sequence goes on along the minus strand of OZ014553.1, from coordinate 4,932,857 downwards.
TGAAAGTTTATGATCTGGTTAAAAAATATAACTCCACTTTTTTGCAGTAGGTAATTAATAAAGTTTATTACGAATTTCGTAAAATTTTTGTGTTATACAATTATATTTAATTTGACAACTGTACGAATATCAAAGATAATATCTCTTTTAATTATAAAATTAATGTGTATATATAGTTTTAAATTATTTTAATAATTTAGTTCTTCTGTACGCACAGCTTGTGTTTTCATTTTTAAGCAGTCACATTTATACAGTAACTTTATTACATTTTTTTTTTTCAAATTAATGTCGGACAACATGTCAACGTAAGTTATAAAACTGTCAATTCTTTTTTTAAATTTTATTTCAATTCGTTAAAAAACTTGTATCTCGTCATTTATATATTTACTAAGTATATTTAGAACGATATGAAAGTTCTTTTTATAATTTTAAATTTTTCGTTTGCGAAATTAAATATTTTTAAAATTAATTTGACACAGATAAAAAAATTTAGATGATTTTTGTAATGTTTTTTTTTTAAGTAAACAAAATAAACGATTTTCTGCTTCTAATTATATTAGATCGATCATCTATTGCATCAAGAGTAAATAATTGCAGTTTGTAAAGTCTGTTTAAAGAACATTAACTTATTTAGTTCTTAAAAATATAACTTACAGTTATGCGAAAATGTTTTAAATATTTTAGGTACAATTTTTCTTCAAATATAACTGAGTTTTTTTCAATGTTTATGTTTTCTGGATATATTATATATTTATCAAATGTTATTAGAGTTTCGTTGGTTTGCTTTATATTTATAAATTTTTGTTATACCTTATAAAAATATGTAATTAAATGAACAATATATTTAAAATTTAACTTTAAAATCAACATTAAACAGTTAAATGAATGCAAATGCATAGTAGTATGTTTTACGCACTCCAATAAAACTAAACTAACATTAACACTAACCTAGAAAATTGAAAAACTTCCAACTTTTTTGTCAACGTACATGCGTTTACTTTATACGATTTAATGGCGATTTATTTCATCTTTTACTGACATTAGCACAAGTTAACGTCTGTTTTAAGTGTAGATGGGGAAAAAGACGTTTTGTTAATTGATTTAGGTAAAAAAATACATTACGTTATCCTTAATTTTAAAAATAATATATACATATCAGGCAAACAAACTGTATAAAACTAGTAAAGTTATACAATTTTGAATAAATGTCAAACTTCAAACTAATCAACTGAACAAGTTTAATGAAAGTCTGCGTAAATGCTCTTTTGTAGTTTTAAAGTTAATGTAGGTTTAAATTGGACTGCATAAATTCACTTTTACTACAAAGAAATAAAATATTTTGCATGAATTAATAAAATGAAATTTTATAGTAAATATCTTTTCTTTGTAGCTACAGCAAAGTTATGTATATTAGTTATGCAGGGTAAAATTTACGCGTGTGTGCAAATTAGTTTTTATTGTGCAAATAAAACACACTTTATTTTAAAATGGTTGTTCTGTGAATTGGTGGTTCGATGTAAACTGTCTCGAAAATATATAAATAATAGGCTTGTCAAAAATCTCGTTCTCAGTTTCGAGTTTATGATGGGTGAGTTGTGTTGGTCTTGTTTCGAGATTCTCTCGACAAAGACCGGTGTGCTTAGCGAACCGAAGTTGCTTATGGCTCACGGCTGGTTGCCATGACAAACGAATGAGCAACAAAGATGGAACGCATATAGGCCGATACTGCTTCCACCCGTTCCCATTCCATATGCATTTGATACCTTCTTTTGTAAACCCATGTTATGCATGCGTGTGTGTGTGTGTAGATGCGACTTTAGGTGAAGGCTGAAATTTTATTAGTTGCCCGAATATTATGGATTCCACTCAAGTTATTAAAAAAAATACATCCAATAAATTAAATGGACATTCCACGTTGACATTTAGGTAAAAAATTTAAAATGTTTATTTTCCTATTTTAAAAATTTATTTTGTTTGTTCGTTGGTTTTTTTTTTTAATACGCAATATTAGAACTTTGTGGTTTTATTTGTTACTAAAGTATCTTTCTTATACCTACTTAATTTTTTTGTGTTTCCGTTCAATATATATCAATAATGTATTCCTATTAGATTGTATTCTATTTCGAATAGTATTTTAATTAAGTATTTGGCACACTTTTAAATTATTTTAATTGGGATTTTTTATATTTTTTTTGTTGTTTAATTTCTTCGTAACAAAGATACAAAAATAAAACATAGACAAGAAATGTTTTAATTTATTATGATTTTTATTAATACCATCGAAACTAGAGAACTAAATTTTTTAGATGTTGAAATATTTTATAAAAAAAAAATAATAATACCGATCTATTCAATGGAACTACGTGACAACCTGTTCAAAGTACATGGGCTGAAGTGGAAAAGATTTAGAAATTAAAGTTTACAATTATTTAGTTTATATATAAAAGAATAATAACATGAAATATATAATAAAATATTTTCCAGAAGTATAAGAAGATATTTAATTTACAGTTTTTGTAACATTTTTTCTGAAAATTAAAAAAAAAATACTGCGGAAGCACAGTAATTCTAGATAAACTTAGCGATTTAAAACCAACTTGCATAAACAAAAATTTAATAAACTGAAAACTACTAATAATTTTGCTAAAAAAATATCAAGAAAATTAATTTTGGGTAGGTTAAGTAAAAAGATGTCGTCTTACAATTTAGTGAGGCATTTTTAAGACAGTTGACAATGTATTGGTGTAGTTAATTATTGATTAAATTAATAATTTAATTTTTTTTTGACTATTCGGTTTATTTATGATTTAATGGACAAGGCGTCCGATCGGAGATTGGCAAACTGCGAGTTTAATTTCTGTCATTTAACAAACCTTTTTTATATAAATTATTAATTAAAAAATATTTCTAAATTATGTAGTTATATTATAAAATTATTAAATTTTAAGGAAAAAATAATTGTAGAATATGGTGCAAAATAATTTGTTTACTTTATGGAAAACAAAAGAAATTCAAATCAAAACAAAACAAGCTTAGCTCTATGATGATGTGAGTGTAAATATGGTAGAATGCTTGAGCGTAATTCCGCTATGCGAATCTATAATTATCCCATAGGAAGATAGACGTACTTCTAATTATCCAGGACGGTAAAGCCACGATGTGATGCTTTGCTGTGTTTGATGGTACTTGGAAAGTGTACCCGGACGTGCGGTTGACAAATTAACAAACAAACACTGCACACATCCGTGTCTGTATCCACCAGAATCAGGTACGAGCGCAAGCGTATACACTCACAGTCACCTTCACCGTAAAAGTAATGTTAAAGTAACTTCAGTTTCACTCACACGTTCGTTTACTCTCAGCAAACACATAATTGGCGCAGGGTTCTTAGGTATCCAAGAGGGTGCTGTATGCGTGCGTTTACATGTGTTTTTCTGTTTATCGTAAATGATAACAGCAATCGACAAACGATATGGAGCGACTATCTACAACAAATACAGGTCCAAATATATTTATATAAATATACTAGTATGGTGGAACGTTTGTTGTCGCCGGCTTGAACACAACTTTGCTTATATTACCTTCGCTTAACATATACATATGTAGGTAATATCTGTGTATCTTGTTTGTGTTATTATAGGTTTCTACCTTGCTTATACACCTTGTTTTAATCATATATAAACTTTTTATATTCATATGTTATTGTATATTTTATTTTACTGTTATAAGTGAGAATTGTTACCTGTGTATAATACTGGTTCTTGACTTTATTACGGAAATTATATTTGTATAGCGAACTTTAATAGTTTTCTACCAAAATTATGAAAATGGTATTAGAAATAAGTATAAGACAAAAACTAAACACACAAAGCACAACGTGTATTAGTTAAAAACTATTCAAGTTTACAAAGACAGAAATAACGATTCGTATGAAGTTCGATCAATCTTCGATCAATTTTAATAGAAAATATCCGTCCGTCAGTCTAGTTACCTCTACTTTGTTCAATGTCAAACCTTCTTACAATTTAATGTTAGTGGTAGATGCAAAAATCCGATTTCTCCTCAATTTTCTATAATGGGTTTATTCAAGTTCTACTCTGCAACATTTTCTGTTTTACTTGTAAAAAATACATTTAAATGAAAAAGCTATACCAGTATTAAAATTTAAACAAATACATGTTTTAACAAATTATTATAATGACAATTTTTTTATAGATAATATATTTTTTGTTATTTACATATGATACATAATTGGAAAAATAAGAATGCAAACATGTATGTAGTAAGTAAGTAATTTTGTACAGATAATACAAACAAGTATTTCAATACTCTGATAACATTTGGCATCCATGTTACGATAACAATAAAATATTTAAACGAGCAGAAAGAATCTTTCAGATTTAATTAGTTGTCTTTAAAGGGTCGATTAGATTCCAACGGGGCGAAATGATAAAATAATTTTACGACATCCATTCACATTGAGCCCGGGTGCATGCAAAACAGCGCACGAAATCCCAGTCGTATAGTCGCGCTGAGAATTCAGCCAATGGTGGTTTGAAAGGGGGGCGCATAGCGAAATCAGACAGCAGAGCCAGACAAAGAAACGACGATGATGTCGTCCACGATGACGAGAGAGTACGAACGAACGAGATGCGAACGCAGCACGCCCTATGATTCCATAATTACAAAGTCAAAATCGTGAGCCGATGTGCCGATAGGCGAAGTGAGTTTGAGTTGAGTCCGAATAACCGAGAGTTGTGTGTGTGTGTATATATGTCTGTATGTGTTACGTGAGTTCAATGCAGATGAGATGGTGCTGTGTGCGCTGGGGTTCGTTGGGCAGTCCGTTGCCGTAGCCGCGAGGGTGGCTCGCGATGCAAACAAATCACCGGCCGTTTAATAACGGGGACCCCTTGCTCTCTCGCTGGCTGGCAATCGCTTGATATGCCCGGGGTGCTGACTCGATTTTCATGGCCGCCTATACAGAGAGAGGATTTTGTGACGAAGCGATTGGGTAGAATGGTCAATTTTGGGCAATATAAAGATTTTTTTACGTACAAAGGAATGTCGATTTTAAATGAAAATTTCAGAGGAAAAAATAAAATACATGGAGTATGTGAAAGCTTATAAATATACAACATCAAAAATAGTTGAATGTATAATATAGTTTTGAAGAAAAATCTTACATATATTTAAAGAAATATCGAGCTTATAAAATTGCAAATAAATATTTTTTCAAGTATTTTACACAAAATTGATTAATAAAAAAATATTTTTATAGTACAATACAAATTGCTTCCAAAAGTTCATTGGTATTTATAAATCATATAATTAAAACATATATTTTATATTTTGTTAGAGTTTGTACATAAAATTTAATTTTAAAATAAATTGAAAAGAAAAAATCGAAGGTTTTAAAATCAGCTATTTTGTGCAACGAAACAAAAATTAATTCATATGAATCTAGTAATTTTTATTGTGCTTTTTAACGAATTCCTTAAAATAATTTATCTCTTCTTAGAAATAATGGCTGATATTACAAGCACGGTTTTTGGGTATTTTAGTTCTTAAACCGGTATTAGTTAAAATCGATTTTAAATACGACGTTGTATGTAATACAAAATAAAATAATATAAAAATTATTATACATGTAGATACGTATTTTTAACCGGAAAAATATTATTTATATACATTCTTATACAAACTATATTTTTAATAACTGAAGCAATTTTTTCTTGTAATGAGATTCTCGTAATTATAATGATAATTAAAAGTCAGATATATATTTTATCTTGATTTCATTCAATCCCAGTGTTCAATTTATAAAATGCTTTTTATAAATAATTCAAGCTTATTATGTCGATACGGTATGTTAGTCAAACCTTGAACAAATAATCTTAGCAAGCATCCCTGAGATACAAAATGTATGCCACAGGGATATAGTATAAAAGCATTTTTCTAAGGTACATACAACAAGTAAAAACTTTCTTTTTCTCTGATTTTTTTGTCGGGTGTTTTGTGAACAATAACGGGCCGTGGAATGCAAGCGTTCGTTTTAAAGGTTCAGTGCACTGGGGCCCCGTTTTCTTTACGCCCTTCAGCCAAGGGTAGTTCCTAGAAGTCACAGCTTGGCTGGCATCTGTCCCTGGGTTATTCTGTGCATTAGTTGCGTTCCATAACCAGAAATAACCTGCACAAAGATGTATCCGTAGCTTGGGTTCCAACCCCTCAGCATTTTTTCGGGTGCTGATGAAGGTTCCGTTTGCGATTCATCGCTTTGTCATGGCTGCTGCCTTTTCAAATTTTGATTTTTTAATTTTCAAAAGAATTTATTTACTATGAATTTCCGTTCTATCAATGCTACGTATTCATGCGACGAAAAAAATTACGAATATGTATTACTGTCACCTAATATTGTAAATTAAATTAATATAGATATCTACCTGGTTTTAAACTTGAATTATATTATACTTTTCTTTCGTTTGTATACTTGTATGAGCTTTGTTTCATTCGAGTTTCTTGTATAGAAATATAAAACTTCATACTAGATTCGTTATACGCATGCGCATTCATACTTGCCATTCAATTTACAATTATTTGAGGTTATAGTTGTCACATTTTGTAAGTTAAAATTACAGAATTAATTGAAACTTTTAGTATAAAAACAATCGAACAAAACTTGCACGAAAATCGAATGAAAAATGTAATATAAAAATAGACGAAAAAAGTAGAATGTTTATTCAAGCTCTAGTCTTAAAAGCAATGTATAAAAAAGTGTACAGGTGTTTAAAGAGTAGCTCTTATTAGTATTTTTAATTATGCATTACTAATAAAAATCCGACTTTTTTATATTGTGTAATGTAGCTAATAATAGATAAAGATGTTAAGTGTTGTATTGAATTTGGAAAGTGAAATAATAATAAATTATTTTTGGCGTCATAAAAAGAGCTATTTAAATCTACATTACTCCTTAATTCGCACTTAAACTTGAACTGTCAATTTTGAACGTTTATATCATAATTCATCTTTAATTGACCGCTACAGTTTACTGTCAAGTCATAGCTGTCATCAAACTGTCATCATTTTTATTAGTTTCATAAAAAAAGATTTTATAATGTAATTTATTTATTATTGATTTAATTACATTAGATAAACTGATAAAATTTATAATTTATAGAATTTTAATGTGTATCGAAACGAAAGTAAACAAAATTTGTTTTTTTATGCGAATACAATTTTAAACTCTATTGTGTAAATCATAACTTTTAAGAATTGCAAAGCGTTGGAACTTCTCGCATTATTTTTATCAATTTATTAACAAAAAATGTTTTTATAAATTTTTCTTTTTATGTTTAATTATACATTATTTTTTTTATCTGAATACACATTTATATATTTTGTTTACTCTAATAAACATATGTTTGATATTTTTTGTTATTTGTTATTAATTTACTATTAAAACAAAGCTTCAAAAAACAAAAAATAGAATGCTGAAAAATAGACCACCATTTTGGTTCAACTCATTTCAACCAGTTTGTGATATATCTACACTAAATGAAAAAATATCGGAGTAGTATTTTGTAGTTGTAATGTTACATTACTTTTATTTAGTTACAATTTTAGTTTTGCTAGTGTTTTATTTATAATTATTACTTTATTTAGCAACTTGTGCTTTTTTCCAATTATGTGTCAGTTTTCCCTCACAAATCTTAATCTTAATATATCAATATTATTTGCTTGAACTTTGTGTCATTGAATATAAAATGAAAACAAAGCTAGTTCATATAACTTGACAATTTTATATAAAAAATGCGAATATAACATATTGCTGATATGTATTGTGAGCTGTCTACAATGTTACCTCATTACTAATTTTTTTTCTCGTTCGGTTCAAATCATTTCATAACGTGAATTATATCCAGTTTTCCGTATCCAGTTTTGCGGTAATATTGCCATAAATATTATTTCTCTGCTATCCATGTTTGTCAGCGACTTGTCTGCCTTTATAAATTCAGCCAAAGTGGGTACATACAATAAGTGAATTTCACGTTTTGCAATGTATAAGTTGTATTTGATATTTTAATTGACACGTCCATCTGACGGAAACTCGAACGCATTCCGCACAATAATTATGTAATCTTAATCGGACCTATTTGTGATGGTACTTTTTTTGCGCAGCGCGCACCGATCAGAAGAAGTAAAACCAGAAAATAATTGACGCTACTTTAACGAGAAAGTCTTCGTTTGGCTGGAGACTCTATACACACACTCACACACACATACGATAGTTTAGTCTCTCCGGCTGCATCGATAAAATAATTTCAATCCGCATGTGTAGAAAATGCATTATTAATAACATAAGAAAAACAAGTTTGCGAATTAATTATACTTGCAAATTGTAAACGACGGCACGGCACTGCACAACCTGGGGACCAACATGGTATGGCTTAAACGGAGCGAACAGCGAACGAACGGACGTGTAGCTCTACGACTTATATACCACAATCATAAACAGTCCGGTTTCTTCTAGACGGAATGGTTACAGATATAAACGTACTAAAATTGCAAAAAAAACATTCTATTTCTTCTCAACTTGTTTTAGATGATACACATTTTTTTGCATTTTACGAGAGAAATTGATCAACTTTAAAGTCATAATTATCTAGTTCCTAAGATGACAAATATATCGAAATACGAGTAATAATTAAACATATATTTTATTTTTTAAATCTATAGAAATGAAAATGATGAAATACTAGTTATATACATTTGATAAAACAAAAACAATAGCTAAATAACATTAGAAAATATTATTAGTTGAGTGGGTTTGAATATCAAGCTTGCAATTAATTTAAAAAATGTCTGTTTAAATCTATAATTTTACGACAGTATTATATTAATCTTATTTAACTATACAGGGTATTTGATGGAAAAGTTACTAAATATTTTTACCTTTGTTCGCGGTGCCAGTCCTTGACATATACGCATGCGTCTTGCGATTTTGAGCGTTCACAAAGGCTCAAAATTGCATGTCAAAATTTTACTGCGCATGCTTGATATCAGAGACTGGTTCCGCGAACAAAGATTAAAACACTTTCTTATTATTAATCTAACAATAAATTTAACAGAATAATTATAATTTGACTACAGATATCGAAAAACTTTATTTGAAAGGTACATGTATTTATAATTATTTTCACACGATATAAAAAAAAAATTGTACTGTATTTCACTAAAGAAACAAGTAAAAATTATTCTTTTTTATATTTTTTGTGATAAATAAGTTTTCTAGTTTGTATTTTGTTAAAAATTCTGTGTATTAACATTAATAATTTTCAAAAAAATAGTTCGTTTGACTAATTTCTTGTAACATGTAAATATTATCTGGTAATGTTTTTATATACATATTATTATCGTTATATTTCTATATTTATTTATGAACGTGTTTTGTAAGGTTCTTTTTTTAAATTTTCATTTCCAACAATTGCATATCAGACTCGAATTGATAATGTGAAAACAAGAATTGATATGGAAATACACTTGCCTTGAAATTTCTTTTTGTTCTTCGCAATGCTCTTTCGCTAATAGAAGCGTCATATTTTTGTTTATTTCTTTTATTTTACATTTTGTGATTTTTTCCCGTAAACGTTGCATGATAAATTGTTAAAGAATTTGTTTGGTGCTTTGAGAAAAATTATTTCTACTTGTGATATTGGAAATGTGATACAGGAAGGTTATAAATAAATGTAGACGGTTGGTTAATTCGAAGCAGATTTTTTTACTGTGGTTCAGGACCGTCTTAAATTTTTTAGATATCTTATGCTGGCATTCTGAACAAAGCTGTTGATTATAGAACATTTTGTTGTTTTCTTATCTTAACTAGAAAAACGCAAAACATTGTGTAACGCTGCACTTTGATCAGAATTTTGTCATTAGGCATATTTTATCTATTTGCTTTAAGTAAACGAACCTAATTTTGATTTTTTATGTTACTAATTTTAATAATTAGTTACGGTACATAGACATTTTGTTTTTGAAATAGGAAATTGAAATTTTGATCTATATAAAAAATAATAAAAGTTTTTTTTTGAATAAATGATATTTCAACGTAGATCTTATTTGTTTTACTAAAATTTTTCTAACTTTTTGTATGTTCCAGTTTCTAAGACAAATAAAGGTAAGTAAGTACACATATGCACCTAAATTAATTATCAAAATTGAATACACAGTATGAAATAGTAATTTATGCAACAAATGCTTAAAGCAGTACTTTTTTTCACGAATGTGAAGTTTGACAATTCTATGAGTGAAGAAAAGACACTTTATGCATGAGTTATTTTTTAAACGAGTGTCTGCAATTAGAATTAACTTACATAAATCTCAGAATATAGATAAATCTAAAACTTGACATTTATAACGCTAAAATTGTTTTTAATTCACTCTTTCGGTACGTGTTACTATAACGCCAGAATGAATTACACTTTTTTAAATGTTTTCTACTTTTTTCACTGCTATCATAAACAAATATTTTATGTACAATATGAAAATAGTTTTATTTAATTATTTCAAATAAAAAAGAACAATCTGTAAATATTACAACAGTTTTTAAAATTTTTGTAGAATACAAAATTTCTAAACTTTTAGACATTAATGCATAATGCATTAGGTGGTCCGGTCCTGGTTTGGTTGGTATGTAGATATCGAAAAACCATATGACGAAAGTTTATGTTATTAGTGTAACAGGGCAACACTATCCCGAATATTGTGGCACACATGTGGTCCCATGTTTAGTTCCAATCTTTTCGGACACCCGCTGAGAAAGTCGTCGGATTAGCCGTCCCGGCGCGCCGATGTTCATTTTGCAGTGGCGCACCACAGGGGGGGGAGTAACAGCAACAATACCCCGCTTAACTTTTCATTTCTTTTCATAGCGCGTACACTATGCCACACAACAAACACCCCTTGTTGTCTTTTTTTTTTAAATCTACCACGGGCGTTTTTATTTTTAATTATCGGTTCGTGAATTTCTTTTGTTGAGAACGCGTGTAATTACCTAGTCCTGGTTTCACGTACGCCATTGACTTAGATTGGATGCTGGTTTTAATTGTAGGGTACCATTTGTTGAGCATTGACGGTAGGATGGGTTTTTGTGGTATGTCAGATATGCGGAGGCACCCTCGAGCAATCGCATAACTCTCTGATTTTTATGTTATAATCTAAGTTATGTTGTATTCAGCTTTAATTTGTTTTTCATTTTTTTTTATACAGAAAGCGCTGAAAGATATTATATAGACGTACATGTTTTTATTTCTTTGCATAACTTCAAGTGATAGAAAGAGCAATATTTGTTTTTGAAATATCTGTATAATACATTATAATAATAATGAGCAACATTTTTATTCTCCAGCCAAGATTGTGTGAAAAATTTCATTACATATTTGAATTGCATATCAATTTTTAAAATTATTTTATTTATTGTAAGTTACTTATTGATTATATTAATTTTGAATTAGTTTTACTTAGAAATCAGTTGAAATGTATTATACGAAATTATGAAACAAAACTAATTTCAATATTACTGAATGTGTAAACAAATATTGCCATTCGTCATTTGTTTTTAAAATACGGCGGTAAATTCTAATTTTAGCATTTACGATTCTTTATCAAAATTCGTGTAATTTTGAAAATTTTAAAAATAATATATTACTTTTTTATGCATATTTCAATTTAAACAATTTTTTATAAAATTTGGGTCAAAAAAAGTTATATGTTACAAAAAAAGAATGTATATTATAACTTGAAAAAGTAGAAATTACTTTATAAGACAAATTAAATTATATACTAAATATTTGAAAACAATATATTTGAATTTGTCTATTTGTCTTCAAATTTTTAAAATTACGCAAACAATATGGAATTAATAATAATAATAATAATACTTAAAAAAAATAAAAAATATTTCGTACTGGTACAGTAATATTTCTTTGCTAGCCTAAATACGAAAATTATACATATTGGTACAATATGAAGCGTAGAAAAATTTTAAGTGAAAACATAATTTATTGTTTGTTGAAGTGGACATAATTCAATTTTGCGAACATTATAGAGCTGGGGCGATTGGAGTCGTGGTTGTAGCTGTAGCTGTAGCTGAGAATAGTCATTGAATGCGTACAGGTGCAAATGTGTATATGGTAACTCTGTGGGAAACGAAACGAAATTGAACGAATCGCGTCAGAATTTTTGGGATCTCGTATCGGTTTTTAGGGTGCTTTGCTGTTTCTGTTTTTCCATTGCTCCAGAGTGTGTGTCGAATGGGCCCCGAAACCAAGCTCTCCTTTCGACTACCTGCTAGCACACATCGTGCTCTGGGCTCTCTGCTTGTAGATATATATGACCGAATTTGAGACGTTTTTGATTTATGGCGAAGCGGGGTGGGCAACTGTTTACAACAACGATGATATATCCATGGCCTACCATTAATTTCAAACATAAATATAGATATTAGACGAACGAAAGTGGGAATTTTCGTAACAGTACCATAGCACATCGTTTATACTTATTTTATAATATCTAAGCGTATTAACACCGGGATTATCGTACTCGAAATACGACCAGATGGGAATGTGGAAAATTTATGGGCATTTTTCTACTACCATTACATTTTTTGCACTCACCTTTATTTTACTCTTTTATGCTTTTTTTTACTTTTTTTTGTTAAATTGGATTTAGATATATATTTAACATGATAAAATAAGTTAACACTTTAGTAATAACTAATATACAGGATGTTTAACATGTTCAGGTCCCCTCAATATTTTTGACAGTAATTTTTATTTTATTTTAACTATTATAGTTATTGTAAATATTAAAAAAAAATTTAAAATTAGGAATATATGAAATAAAATAAACAACTTTGTTTTATATCAATAAACTTTTATTAATATGTGACTGCAGTTTTTTTTTTGAAACACAAATTACTGAAAATATTGAAAAAAATATATTGAATTTGAGTTTAATGTGCTAGCGATTTTTTAATAATTATAATAATTTTTTTAAATACTTTATTAAAATAATTGATTGAACACATTTTTATAAAACGCAAAATTTTACAAATCATTGATTTTTTAATAAATTTTTTCACTTCTCTAAAATATAATAAAGAATTTTTTGCAATTTTATTTTGCTGTTAATTATTTAATAATTTTCTCTTTATGTAACAAGAATTTACTCTTATACTTATATATCAAGTATAAATAATAGTTTTACTAGTGAAAAGATGTAGAAATTATCAAAAGGACAGAACAATAATAAAAAAACAAATGCACATCGATTATTTAAAAAAAAATGATGCATTGATACTTTATGTGGCGGAAAGTTAACTAAAAGCATCGAACGATAAGAATCGTGAGTATTTATTTAAAAAGAACGAAATGTATTTGATTTATATCAGATAGTAGACAAATCCTCTTTGTAATATAAGTGATGGGTGGTGGGTATTGTATCGAGTATACCGTTTTGGTGCCGCTGGCATACGTGGCCGGAAGAGAACCAACCAATCTGACGATGCTTGGCCGATTGTTTATTCAAATTATGCTTCTCTGAACAATCAACAATAAATACTGCCCTCAGCTGTGGCCGAAGCAACGAACACGGCACGGGCACCCATAGATCCAAGCGACCTTATCAAACAAACAACACAACGGCTCGCGGAGTCTGAGTTAATCGCGATCATTATGCGAACCGAGTGGCTTAGCTTGGCTCAGCCCGATCAGAGATCACTTACGTTGATGATTCGCCGGCAGAAATGGCCCCGATTGAACCGGGTAATTTTATACTGACATAGCCGATGATGATAAGAAATGATAGAAAGAAAAACGAACCTAACGTTATGTCATACGCTAACAAGTTGCTTGCATTGCGGATATCTCTTCTATCGGCATTTGTACGGAGTGTATGCGGATTAAATGAGTTTCTGTTTTGTATGATAGAAAATTTACATGGTATCATTAACGCACAGCAAATTTTACATAACGAAATACAATAGACTTACAGACAATACAAACTGTATCTTGGTTCTGTGATAATTTCCAGCTAGCTAGATTCTAGTTTGGATTACAATGTATGATATGTATGTACATACGTACAATACCTGCGTAGTTTTTTTTTCTCTATTCTTTTTTTCGTTCGGTTAAGCTGTATTGCATTAGAGTACAAGGTACTAGTTAATTAACGGTTTAATTATTTGAAATGAACATTTGTCTTACATGAGTTTTTATTTTCTGTTTCTTTTCTTTTGCTTGAGAACTTTGAAAACATTTATTGTGATTAACTGACATCTTTCCTATACTTTTGTTTAAGATTGAAAAAAAAAATTATTTAAAAGTATTTTTCATAAAAAAAATATCAGCACAAGTAACTAGATTGTATTACTTGTTTTTTAAAATAAAATATACAGAGTTATTCTTTTATGGAGTTGAATTAACGTGGGAAAATTTCAATACTTCAAATTTAAATCGTTGGATCAGAGACGAATTAAAAAATAGTATAGTTTTATTGTACAAATTACTGCATGATATGGTTGAATGTTCTAGCTTATTTGAAAAACTTAATTTTTTAGTTTAAAATTTAGTTTAGTTACAAGAATTTCGTCTTGTTCTACCCTAACGCTTTATTGTGATTTTTTGTAGAACAAATATTTTACATAATGCATCAATCAATATAATATATTTGTATATGTTTGTATATATTTGTATATTAATATTATTGTATATTAATAGATTTTTCCTTTTTTTTTATATATCTAGTCTTGTAATTGATTTTATAACTGTTGGGCAATAAAAATCATTATTATTATTATTATTAATATACGAAATAATTCATTCTTGAGTTAAATTTTTATAGATTATTATATTCAGCAAATAAAATTAGAACATTTGTATAAAAAATAAAAGGGTTGGTCCTGAGACATTTTTTTACTTTATTTATAGTATAAATATCCAATAATTATTCTAGCTATTTTTTTGCTTTGTGAACTAACACTCCTTATAAAAATTGCTACTTAATACAGAACAAAATTCTAAATTCTTTTTATTTTATTTATATAAATTTTATACAAAAGTTATAGAGACATACACATTCATTTATAAAAAAAAATTATTGCTAATAATTAAAACGTAATAGGATTTGTCTAGTAATGGAATGCTATTAATAGGTTCCATAACTTTTTCAATTTAATTGTTACTATTTTATACTAACAACATGTGATAAAAAATAATAGATTTTATGAATAATTTCAAAAATATTTTCTTTAACTAGAATATTAATAATTACAAATGATTATGATGACGTTGCATGCTTATAAGGTTTTCTGTTATAATATACTTGGCTTAGCGGTTAAATAAAATTCCACTATGTAAATATCCCATTCATTAAGAAATAAACCGTCAAATTAATTGAATTTAGTCATTTCCGTGGTATTGGAATAGCAGTTTGCATGACTATTCATAAAATACAAAACGGGTAAAATAAAAGAACGTAAAAAAACCGGTAAATATGCATCGCGCACTAAACGAGGTATTTCATACTTGGTGTTTATAACAACATTAACTGTTTTTGCTATCGGAAATAACTCAAGCACATCATACTGAATTAAATAAATTTGTCGCCGGCTGTAAAACTCTCTATATAACTCGTACAGTCTGTTTATTTAATATAAATTTTTGCAATATGCATGTATTTATTTCAGTTTTTTTTAGAGTATTTATTTACTTAATTATTTTGCACGTCACTGAACAACTTATTCACTAATTTGCTTGCATAATTAGAAAAAAATATTCTAAATAATTTTTTATTGTCAATGAACATAGTTACTTTATACAAGTATGTGCTTCATTTTTGTTAAACTTTTTAGAAAATTAAATAAAATTTGGCTGTGTACAAATACTTTTTGAAAAATTTGATACTGAAAATTTTTATTTTTTGGTATATACAAAAAATATTGAAAATTTATCAAGAACATTTTTCCTTGTTAGAATAAAAAGCTATTTCAAAATAATTTTGCAAAATGATTATGATTTTATAGGTTGAAGTAAAAAATAATCAGTGAAATGACTGACAGTAAATGATCGCAATATTTGCTAAATACTGATTCTATTGCAGATATATAGAAAAACCTAATATACTTGAAAAAATTTAACATTTTTTAAACAATTTGTTTTAGTGTTAAATGAATTCTAATCAAAAGTTTTCTGAATTATATGACAAAATTAATCATTGATATCACAAAAAACTGAATACTATAAAAATAATCTCCGTAACTTACATTATAATTTACTTAGAAATACATAAAACATTTGAAAAACTAAATATATGTATATTGCAAAAATTATTATTGAACAAACTGTATATACAGGAGTGATTGGATTATTATTCTGGTTTCTTTGAAGCGATTACCGTGTCGGTCAGCGATGATAATGATTGCAAAATGTCGGCCTGCGTAAGTAGCCAAAGTTAACTGTATCTATAGATATACCCAAGTACCCAGTTTTAATCCGCTGAATTTATTTCGCCTCCCGACAACTTGTCGTATGAGAACGACAAACGGTGTGTTCTCAGGTCACATAGCTGACACATGATAACGGCCGTGCCGATCAGTTCTTGTCTTCATTAATTGTCACCTTTTAATTACCGCACGGTCGCCGCAACATAGACATTCGAAGCATCCACGCTCACTCACACAAACACCCAACACCAATACACACACACACACACACACACACACGTACTCTTTATATATTGAATACAGTGATCGGTTGATCGTCGTTCCAAACGTCTGTGCATTATTCATGTTCACCGAGTGGACACAGATGGACGCAAACGGACTTTGTGAAAAAATTTTTGGCCATCAGCAACGGAAAGCATATAAAAAACACGAAATGAATATGTCTTCGTGATTATATTATATTCGAAATGAATGGGATACAGAAATCTTGTAATTAAGACTGTGTATATATTTGACATATGGCATATATTAATATCATTCTGAAATTAAAGAAGCAGCCTCAGTCTATATATACCCATAATATGTTATTATATCATTGTACTATAATTAATACAAATTGTTAATTGCTCCAATTATATAAATTGATAAAAAAATTATCTTTCAAACTATTAACTTTATTTCGTTTAAATTGCTGACAAAATGGGATTGATATTTAATTTTATATTAACTGTTTTTAAATTGAACACTCAAAACAGGTCTGATTTTTAATCTTTAACCTAATTATTTTATATAAAACTTAATAATTTTAAATATAAATTTATTTTTAAAATTTAAAATACTTATCGATGTATATATACCTGATTTTTTATTGCTTAAAAATTAGATAATTAAATAAAAATCTAATTGGCGGCTTAAAGATTCTAGAAATAAATTGTTTTAGTTAATTCAAAAATGATTAATATTGTATAAGTTGCATCGGGCTTGTAATTTTAGAGCGATCAACATGACAAATAATTGTCGGAGTAACGATAGAATTGTGAAAAAGTGAGTTATTTATACAACACTAAACAAATTTTTAAAAATGTTTTGAAGAATAATTAAGTTTTGAGTATCCGAGCAGTATCCTAGTTTATAACTAGAATATAATATAATATACAAACATACACACAATTTATATTGTAAACAAAATTACAATATTGTTATTAGTTTATAATGAAATTGATCAGTTTTATTAAAAGTGAATTGATAATAGTTTTTTTTTTTCAATCGATTGAAAATTGTAGTTGTACGGTTGTAGATTTTAATTACAAACGGAATGTTGTCTGGGCAAAAAACGAATGGAAACGAATACATATATTTGTGTGTTGTTGTATATATAATGTTAATAAATTGTTGTTATGTATTGGAGTTTGTATATATGAAGTTGGGAGGTCGTCATCATCAGGCGTTCAGGCTGTTTGAAATGTGATGTGAAAGAGTGTGGGTGACCTTGATAGGCCTGTGCGCACCTCTAAAAACTAATTTATTCTTGGGGGCTCCATATAAAATATGAACCGATTTTAAAGTCAAATAATCGCGCGCTTAATGAATTCCATTCGGACGGTTTTAATTTGTAATCAAAATGTATCTCCGAGATGTTTCGTTAATTTTTACATGGGTTTTTCTCTTCATGTCCGATGCATATTTATTTTAATTTTATACGATGTTTTCAGTCATGCATCGCCGCCGATACTATATGTCTGCCATCATAGTCTTTTGCCTCTCTCTCTCATATAAAATATATATACTTTTATATATACACTATTCTTCGGCTGTGTATACCATGCTTCTTTTTTGTGCACACGATCTGTGTTTACGAGTTGTCTTTTGTTTTATGAAAGTTGTGTGCAGTTCTTGTGCCAGGGCGACTCTGATTAATCAGACGTGAAGCTTACGCATCACAATATCAATATGATTACATTAAAATTCTCTATACGAATGTACAAAACACATCTACATAATTTTTTTTTTTTATTGACATGGACGTGACTGATATATTCCGATATTAATTAACAACGATGATCATTTGTTAAATCGTAATAATTATTGTTTGATTTGATGTTCATATCTAAATTGGCAATTAATTTAATTAGAATTTTAATTGAAAACACTTTTATGATCGCTTTAAAATTATTGCAAAATTTAAAAGCGTTCATTGTTTGTTTATAATAGCTTTGAAATTAAATTGAAAATAAATACGCACGGTTAGAGGGATTATTTGCACGGTGTTTATTGTAATTTAGTTAGGTTGGAAAACAAAGAAACGAGGAATTTGAAAGCGTGGTTGTTGCGTTTGTCAGTGGTCCAAGTAAGTGAAGCGCCTACTACAACACGTTTTGAAGTAATTGTGAGAGTGCGAGTGTCTAGTGACCGATGACACGAAGGCGAGAAAGATGTTTTGTTGCCGGGAGCGAAGACAACAACGCATCGTCAAATATTTACGCAGCAATTGGGTGTCTGCTGACACACGTTCGCATACACACGTATAGAAGAGCGCTACCTGATATACACATATGTACACACATACACAAGTAAAGACCATAGTAGTTACGCACGTACTAGCATATAAACAAAACACACTCGCATACACATACATGCGGCTTCCCTGATAACCACTAGAAGCACTTAATAATCGTATAATAAACATTAAGAGCCTGAATTTCCTTGATAAAAACGGTGATTACATTTACATTCTTAATTTTATTGCGTGGAATTAAAAATAACCGAGTAGAAAAAATCAAATACAGCCACGACTGCAGGACTATACATACGGCTGCTCTCAACGTACATACGCGTTTATATGACATTACATATACGTGAAGTTACAGGGTGTCCCGGAATTCTTGGTCGACGCATATAAATTATCCACGGAGATGTGATTCCATCTCTGGACAAAGACATGATGGGATGAAAAAAGACACAGAATTCGGTTTTTCGTTGTATCGTAAACATTAAAACACGGTGTCTGTTGTCCGTTCGGTCGTCGATGTCACTTCAAGACTTACAGGTAGTTATTTATGGTTGAAACGTAAATTATTTTATTACGCGAACGTAAATTATAGGCGTGTTGTAAACGAATCCCCCTGGTCGGGTCTCTCCAGCTCGAGTTCGTGCGGCAGGTGGATTCCGTTTCGACCCGCAGATGACTTAAGCCTTACTTAAGCATACCTAGGTATAAGCCCCCTCCCTCAGTCCGGCTCCCCGCATCAAGGGGTGAAACAAATCCGTTAACATCTTCTCTGACTTGCTTGTTATACCTTCAACATTCCGTTATATAACCGAAAGAGACACATTGTATTTGCAATTGTACTAATATATAAATATACATTTTCTGAAACTGACAAATCAGGATGAATTTATTTTTAATTACACTTCCCTACTTTTTTTGAAATTAGATTTATGATTGTGAAAACACAATAAAAATTGTTAGACATTAATAGTTTCAAATTTCAGCTACAATAAAACTTAAATTGCGTATTTTTTCATAATGTGATAAGTAGATTGTTTCAGAATCACTAGTTCTGCGTTAAAACATAACACTATTTTTATGATAAGTAGAATAGTCTGAATGAGTCTTTTAGAAAGAAGAATCTTGGTAGAGTTGTCTTTTTGTTTTGACCATTGATATTATCATGTATAAACTATCCTAAACAATGATTATATTATTATTATTATTATCAGGCTTATATTTTATAGTTTGTAATGTTAAAATTATAGCTTTATGGATAATACTTAGGATATTAATGTTTTGCGTAGGTAATATTATCTTTTAGAATGATTTAGGAATCTATTGATGAAAGCATAAACGTCTGAAAGAGATAATCAAGAATATACAAGAAGTGATTTTGCATTTTATTATTGTAATTAAGCTGTTTTAAGTCATTTTTATGACATATTGATTTTTATTGATGAAATAAATTGATTTATGATTCGTGTGTGATGAATTTTATTGCTTATTTTATTTATTATAATGGGTGGAAATTTGTTTCTACTGAGGAAATGGAAATGATTGACAAATTAACCTATATTTCTTTTAAAAGATAACACTGGTTTTATTTCATTTTTTATCGAAGTTTTTTTTTTTTTATTAATATACTTTATGTATATTATATGTATTTATTAAATGTTTATGTAATAGATATTATATAAATTATTACTGCTTTTGAAAGCATATTAATAGTCAAGTTGAAGTTGCTAAGTCTTACATAATCAATTAAATGATAAAAATTTATTACAATATTAATTAATTAGATTAAATATAATTAAATTAAATCACTTAATAATTGTCCATGTTACATATTATTTAATAGTTATGCATTAACTAATTTTGAGATTTAGAAGCCAGCTACTTTGAAATACAGGGAATTCAGAATTTTGGTATTTTAAATTTTAGGATTTGAAAATTTTGGAGTATATTTTTAAAATATATATATTCAGTGACCAAGCACTGAAGATGCCATCTACGATGTCTGCAGCATGGATAGATCGACCACGGCATACCAGCCCAGAAAATTCAATAAATATTACTATATATTTTTAGTTTAAATAAAATGACTATTAACTAAAAATTTATTAAAGGTAATGATAAGAAAAGGGGCAGTTATTTTTACAAGGATTTAGAAAAAAGAAACTCATAAAATTTTGTAGAAAAAAAGTAAAGAAAGGGGTGCTTGTATAAGTTAACGGTTTCCTGGAGTGGATCTTAAAGACCGGGTAGCATAAAGAGTAAGACGCCGGCGACAGCAATAAAGCCATAAATAACAACCTAATGTGTTAATTGCGGCCAGCGAGAGAGATCCAACTGTATGCGTTGTTCCTACTACAACGGGTCCGATCGTAAATCAATTTACATCGATAAGTTCACGCTCGGGTTTGCGCCAAGGCACCGGACTCAAATGGACCCGGATGCTAATTAAACCCTTTAACAGTCCGGCCACTGATTAACGTTTTCGCCCAAGCAAAGTCACAAGCGTCGGGGGGCTTTAGGACTTCCGTTATTTGTCCCCTAACTGTGTTTTCGTACCGTATATATATCCTTTAGGTTTAGATAACACCTAGGCAGTTAGTAGTTTGCGAAACCATTCGCTATATGGTGTTGCTAACATCACAATAGAATCTGACGATTTCCTGGAAAATTGTCAATAGGCTTTTCGTACCCGTCCCTTGCGTTCTGTTGTAATCAGCCACTGAAATCACAGATGGTTTATTGTACGAATACTTCCTTATGACAAAACAGTTTATCTTACCTTTTAGTCAAGATACCAGTCACTTTATGAAGACACGATTGTGAGATTAGTATTCTTTTTTTACTGTACAAGTTTTACGGTAACTCTTCTGCCGATTGTCATTATTTGCATGTTACGATAAAATAATTCATTATGAAAAATATTCACTGTTATTGTTTTTGTTAAATGTACTGACAAAATATTACATCATTTTTATTTTCAGAATTATTTTTAACGCTACATTTTTGAAATTTTTGTTTTTAATTAATACATTATCTAGAAAAATAGTTACATGTTTTTTAAAAAACATATGTATAAAAATAAAACGGCTTTGGAATATAGTTTTGTATTAATTTTTATTGATAATCGACGTTTCGACGTACTTCACGTACATCACCATCAGGATAAATTACATAAATGACCCAAATTGATAAGAGAGACAATATAAATTTATAAAGAAAACGATAACATCAGTTAATTTGAAGGCACTGATTTAAATAAAATTTGGCTACCTGTAATTAAAAATTTATAAATTTTGTAATCTAGTTATTTATTTTGTTACCTAGTAACTTGTTTCTATGTTCTGTTTATTTACAGTTATGTTATATGTGTAATTTCCTGAAAGTAATGTACGTGGAGTACATCGAAACGTCGATTATTAATCAAAATTAATCCTAAATCCGTTTTATTTTAATATAAAGAATTCTGAAAGACTTTTTACTATTTTACTATCGATTACTAATTTGTATATTTATTTTCATTAAATTGAAATATATGTATTTTTATATAAGTGACGTTGAATTTTAAGTGTAATTGGTGTAACGAACCATAAATAAACAATATTATCAATGTTTAATTCGGTTGCTAGTATTACTAGTTAATAAATCATACTTTTATTACATAATTTAAATTTAGAATAATTTTTTAACAAAAGGTTATTATTCAAAATACGTTTTATTCAAATATAGTAATACATATTCATTCCAATGAGTATCATACTATGTATATTTAAATAAAAAAGTTGAAACAACGAAATTAATAGGGCAGTAAAATTTAATTAAAATGATATTATATTCCACTAAACCAATAATTTATTTAATTATAATTACTTTTTATTTGTATATGCTTATACAATTTACCTATACAATACTAGTAAAATCAATTTGAATTTTTATTTTTTTCTATTTATTATTTGAGTTTTTCTTGAATTTGAAAAAATGTTTTGTACATAATAATAACAAATTAAATTTTATATTTGTTTTACAACCTCCTAGCAGAACTTTTGTGCCAAATACGAAAATGCTTGAATTGATCATTTAGATTATTTTTGAGTTTGCAGTTTGTGTATCCGAACTATAATCGAAACTATGACTTAAATAGATTAAATAGTCTATTATAGTAAATTTTCTTCAATTATTGTCCAGATCAGTGGTTTTCAATCTTTTTTTTTGTTGAGCTACATAACAAATTAAAGTAGCAGTTTTTTTTTTTCAGATCACTACTATTTAAATTATGAAACATATATTTTCATCTTAAGAATATAGACACTTATATAATATTGTATAGTTTTTTATTAATTGTAAAATAAAAATTATATTATTTATGAATAAATGCAGTAATATAAATTATAAACGTTACAAAAATGGAAAAATGTAATAATTCTTTTAGAAAAAAAAAAAAAACTAATAAAAATATGGATCAAAACTTTTTCAGCTAATATGCTCAAATATTTCGTAAATCTAATGTTACCATTAATAAATCTTTATCTTTTTTTAAATCGCAGAATTGACAGTGTATAGTCTCGCTAACATTTCAACTAGCATTTATAAATTGGTGTTAAATTTAATAAACCATAAAGTTATGTTAAATATTTGGAACTGATAAATAAATCTGAGTCAATTCTGTTAGCAATTTTGGTAACGGTGTAGTTGCATTTTTCGTAACAGGATATCGTTGTTGTTGAAAACGCAATGGAATCGTTTTGGCTGTGGTAAAAGCAATAGGCAAGGGACAGGTAAGAGTGCTCAGGTGAGCATAGCTGTTTGTGAATAGGCAGGGCACCCTAAACGCGTCAGCTATATACAGAGAGCCATTGTCACGATCAGCCCTTGCCTCGGGCACATCTTTTTTCGCTAACAACAGCCCGAGTCTTTGTCCCTCATCATGGACGCGCTCTTGCTATCCAAAAGAAATTCATTCTATTTAACCAACAGGACCGTAATACGTGTTGATATTTATACGATAGTAAAATTTATAAAGAATGTGTTTCTCGGGGAAAAAGAATCAGTTTTGCAGTATGTTTGCGCTGGCAGAGAAATTATTGTGATAGTTAATAATGTAGATCTTGTATATACCTACGTATAGGTGACTTGGCACTAATTAAAGCAATGGTCAATTTGATGAGATGGCGTTGGTTCCGTACACTGTATGACAAGATTTCGACATTGCTCTTAAATCATAAAGTGCATTTAGTTCACGCCTCAGAGATTTGCAAAGGCATTCTCTAATAGAAAGAAAACTCCTCATTAACTAATAAAATATACCTACGTCGCGTCGAGAAATATGTATGTATTTATAACCTGGAATAAAAGTCAAATAACGCTACAACCAATTATTTTTGTATTTTACATGCTTTGATAAACACGAATTTGTGCGAGATATATAATTTTGAATATTTCTATAAAATTTATACATTACATTTGTATCAATTAAAAGTAATCAATGAAGTATAAATTGGCTGCTCATTAATACGATATTATTAATATTTATAGATCTGTAAAATTTACATAAATACACATTTACGTCGAAACGATCCATAATTAATTTTCATATTATTGTTTATGAAAAAAGAGTGGGATTTTTATATTAATTTTGTTATAATTCGATTATTAATTTTATTTTAACGATGACATTAAAAACGCCTAAATTTTTCATTACAACATAAATAATGTAATATGTTAAATAAATATTCATAATTTCACAAGACATATTTGACAGGTTGATGTGTTTCGGTTAATAAATACAGAGAGACAGATACACATTCACAGGCACATATATAACAAAACACTAGAGTATTATAAGCGAAAGTTTCTTGGCTTGGAATACCGTTCATGCATTTTGGTGCAAGGATGATGCGCTTGAGACGCAAATGTAATGTGAATTCTTTTCAAACTGATATTTTGTCTCTTGTGTCTGGGTTACTATAATAGTCGTCGTCATGAGTCCGCTTACGAGCATATCATGGCAATGCTGAAAGTTGTCAGTCTGGCAACATGGCTCACATATACACACTGATACATAGGAACGCGCGCCGAGCACACACAAACACACACACACGCGCACACCCGTACAGAAATGGTGCTCTGCAGAGATGGGCACACAGGACGCTTGCTGGTTATTGTGAGCTAAACAGGGTTTGTTTTGTTATGTGAAAAAGAGCAGTTGCCCCTCGGTGTGCTGGGGTCGACCGCGTTTATATACGTTTATGTGTTTTGTGTTTGTTGTATGTACGCGCACTAGGCCTACTTATACAATCCGATCCGTTGCGAACAGTTTAACAAACAACTTAAATGAGCCTTCAATGCACGTGAGAGCGACGCCTCGTAAATACCTAACCTAACCTATTGGGAAAACGGGTGAAGGGGTCCATCGTGTTATATGTGGACTAGTAGGATGCACCTGACGTACGCTTAAAATAATATATTTTATTAATAACGTTGCGTTATGTTTTGTATATCGAGTTGCTTGTTTATTTTTCATTCGAAGTCAGCGGGAAAGTATTTGTTATGTTTCGTCTACGTACTGATTGAAATATTTAGAAAAATTACGAACATGCTTCTTAAATATTTCAGTAATTTTATTTATAAATTAATTAATATAATAAGATAAAATTGTTTTGGAGTGAAATAGTTGACGAGATTTTTGTGAGGAATTTCGTTGTTCCCATTTGCAATAATTGCGTTGATGGTGGCAGCGACCGTGTATCTCGGTTCGTTTATTATTATATTACAAAATGAATGCAATTATTTTGCGGACGCGTGAACCAGGGACAGAACGATGATCAAAGGCTGTTGGCGCGTCTCCAACAACGAGACGCAAAATATTGCATTATAAGTAATTCCAATGTGACGCGATCAATCTTTGTTCCGGCTAGCACATTTACAATATTAACAAAATATATCGTATGTAATACGTGGAAAATAAAGGCGAAACAACAAATGAGCAAAGTGGCCATCAGGTGCATGTTGTTGTTGGTCGAGAGGAAAAAATGATTGAACCTCGGCCGAGCGTGTTGGCCGTTTTTCTCAGCGAGGAATCCGAGTTGAAGCGGCGACCGCATCGCATACCGTTCAACCTGACGCGCTCTTCTTATTGTATGACAGAATCGAGGAGGAATCTGTTCTATACGCGCGAGACTAAAAATACACGACGCTCTGCACAAAGGGGCCAACTGCCGCCGCTGCTTGCAGCAGCTCATACAAGTCGCATTCACTTTGTGTTGTGTTGTGTTGCTTCGGCTAAAAATCGAAACGAAAAAAAACGAAGCCCAATCCTATTTATTATTTGCCATTAGTCTCTACCACTCGGACGATCTGGCCCATCAGCGCTTCCAGATTTTTAGATTAAAATGCTCTTTGACAGTTTTAAAAACTTCAATCGGTTTACCTCTAATGGGCTTCACCAAAATGCCCATGTTTCCAATTTATACGTTTTTATCTTTTAACTTACTATTATCAGCAAATAATATCTCACATTCCATTTTGTTATTGAAAAGTTTTGTTGCATGTATTACGCAAAACAGTTAAAATGTTGAAAGTACATTTTTATTTGGAAATTTTGTAGATTTATAAATATGAAAAGTATTTGTAGTAATATTTACAAAACAATCGTGTTTTCATAAAAAAAGAAAACACTAAAATTATTTATTATCCCAAATATGTGTAGTTATATTTACTTAGCATGTTGTTATTAAAGTAATTTTTAAATTACAGAAGTAATATTTAACGGTAATTATTTGTTATCTCTGCAATCAAGTCTTTCTGCGTTGACAGTCAAGACAAGATGCAGTATTTAAATAAAAACGGTCCTCCTGATCGTTGATGGTCCAGGTATAAAACAAGGCTATAATTTTTGGTAAAATTTCGTTTAATCGAAGTAATAATGGGCGTTATTTTGGTCCCAAGGTTCAGCAACGACTAAAAAGTGTAAAACTATATGTAGTAGAAACCAAAATACTGGTTACAAAATCGGTAGGCTGACGACGTTGTACACTGTACAGGTAGCAAAAGTACGAAATAACTATAATTATTATGAAAAAGCATATAAAAAGTGGTCACGAGGCACGTGCTCGCTAGGCGAAGGCGTGTCCATCAAGGTACATTCACGTAATTATACCTCAAGCAAAGCATCTTCAAGCCACCAATATACTTAAATGTTGTCCCACTTGTGTATGTGGTACCATATTGTCCGTATAATCTTGATGATGCCTTACGAAACCATTTGAGAAATGACATGTCTTCGATTCTGCTGCGTTCGCTTGTTTCTAGTTTTTAGGCAGTTGTTTTCATTCGTCCCTGTCCATTATCGTTCACATCACACTATAGTCAAGGGACGTGTTTCTCAATTCATTTATTTTGTCTTTTTTTTTTTTATGTTTGTCCACTCATTTTTCACTTCGTTTTTAGTTAGTCGGGAACAACGTTATGTTGCTTTGTTTTTAAATAAATGAGGGTCGTTGTTATATTAGTATTATTATGGGATGTTTAATCTAACAATAAAAATGTATTATTTGTAAGAAATTATTATTTTATAATTGCATGTAATTTAAAACAAAACATTAAAAAATGTATCTGTATGCATTTTGTTTGTGACACTTGAATGACAGCGAATGCATAAAAAATTGACATTTTGTAAATTTTTTTGACAGAGTAATGAAACGTTTTAAACTATTTTATAATAATAAATATGATATACAATTAGCACTTGCTTAATGTTATTTTCAAATTATAGTACAGTACATGCTATAAAGAAGCGTTTCAAGATGAAGTAATAATCTTTTATGTTCAAGTTCTAATTGTATAGCCGAGCCACCGTCTACTTGCATAACCTTTTAGGTGTGTAGGAATATAATGTTTAATTACAGCTTGCTTATTTTTCTATGTAAATCCTGTAAATGTTTACCGGCGCGAGGGTGGAGTTTTGAGGGGTGTGGTGTGCGAGGGGGTTTGAGATACAGAAGCAAACAACAACCACGAAGTAAGCAGACGTAATCAGTACGCATGCGCACTTTACACTCCTCTCGGCTTCCGCGTGTGAAAACGGCTAGATAATTAATGAGTTTCGTCCGTAATTGTTCGTTGAAATAATTATTTATAGCGTAATAAATTATTTTTTTCACTTAAGCGTCGTGCAAAGGCGTGATTTGTTTATACAAGAGTACTGCTTCATTTTCCTACTTCTAGTTAACTAGAGGATTTTATTTATATATGTATTTATAATCTAAGATATGATTGATAAAATTCTTTTTCTCTTTTTTTATAGATACGTCAAGAAAAGCCGTACTACATTGCTGATCCTGAGGTCGACTCACTTGTGAGTAAATTTCAAATTTTTTTTCAATTATTTATTGTTGTGAATGTTTATTTTTCTATGAATTCCAATCAGGAACGATATAATTAATTTTTGTTTTTAAAAGCGGAACAAAGAGAAACGAACATTTTCTGTTTAGATTTTATTCCGATTATTTGTTTTTTGTGTTATCGTGTAGATACAGACTCCTAAACAAATATATTGAAAGATAGACAAATACATCGCTTATACAAACATTATTGTGAAAATAATCAAGTTGAATTTGGAAATACTAAAAGCATCTTGAAGAATGTTTCTCATTTATTATTAAAACTATTGTTGCAAATCTATTCACTTCTCATAAGACTTGTAACGTTACGAGATATTCTTTTTCTATCAAAAGTACAATTTTATTTACTAAAAAAAGAAGGACATATTGTAACGCCATGAGTCTTATGACAATGTTAACAATTTTAAATTAATAAATTTGTTTTATGCTGCTAATTATGAAATTAATTATTACAAAATATGTAATACTTATAATTAATAGCTAATTAATTTTTATTTTAACTCTTCAGTACTCGTTTCATATATATATATTAGTTACTGATTAATGTTAAACTCCTAAACGATTTTATGAATTTCCTATATGTTTTTCTCTATCTGGTTTTTCTGCCTCATGCTGATTAATTTAGTATCTACGGTAAATTCAGTAGGGTACTATAGTATTTCATTTTTAATTAATTTAATGTTTACTAGTTATTAAAATTTGCTTTAAAATTCGATTTTGAGTCAAAACATGTTTCAGTTAATATTTCAAATGAGTTTTGCTTCCACTTTTAGATATGCTTGTAGATAAAGATCTGTTTAGCAAAAATTGTATATTTAATATTTTTTTATTTGATACTATTTTTTCTAATTTTTTTAAAATATTAT
The DNA here is from genome assembly GCA_963966155.1 of Clivina fossor. Classification (NCBI taxonomy): domain Eukaryota; kingdom Metazoa; phylum Arthropoda; class Insecta; order Coleoptera; family Carabidae; genus Clivina; species Clivina fossor. The sequence goes on along the minus strand of OZ014553.1, from coordinate 4,903,589 downwards.
TTATTGAATATCATTTATTTATATACAATAAAAATTACAAATGATTGTTTAGATACTACAGTATATTTTTGTAAGAAATATTGGTACGAGTACTGAAGAGTTAGACAAGTTATATTACAATAAATTATAGGAGTATGTGTTATAAAATTTGAAATAACCTTAAAGTTTATTTAGTTTGTGTGTATAGTTTCAAAATGAGTTTAGTTTCAAAATACTTTTAAAAATAGACAAATATTTGATTGAAGAACAAAATCGTTCCTGACCCTGAAATAAGAAAATAGTTTTTAAGTAGTTGAGTTTGTTCGATAAATATAGTCTAAGTTATGAAATGATTTTGCGTATAATAATAATATCGTCTGCTTGATCGCAAGTTGATTCATGACGTAATCTTGTTGGGAACCAAGTCAAATAATAAATTAAAAAAAGCACATTCACAGCCATACATATAATAAAGAGCAGAAAGGAAAAAAAACTGGGCATGTTAAGAGAGTAAAAGAACCAGATGTAAATAATTTGGGTAGTGGCGTATTGTGATGTATGTCGTGTTTTGTTACACTATCACAAAAATCGAACGGGCGAGTACGCATATGCACACACACAGGACCGAACGAACGAACGAACGAACGAACTGGCTGGTCGAATGCTTTATGGTATTTGTGTACATTTTTTATTTAAAGTGCGCTTTTTCAAGCTTGCCTGTCGCGTCGAACACGATTTTTCGACCGATAAATTTATCCGCGCGGTGGCCGTTGGCCTCATGTACTTTTCTCTATTGCTGCCTATATTTTTATGTGTGCGTGTGTTTGTATATATGTAGCGGTTGGTGGTACAAATGAAGTTGTACAGGGTGGCCATAAAACGGCGCGTATCTTTTTGCCCAATCAAGTAAGAATAGTCGTCTCGTGATAAGAATGGTAGCGCGAACTTTTGCGAACGCTATGAATTCTAATTATTATTGACGCGATATTTTGCATACACATGTACCTATTTATATTAAACACACACGCACAAAGAAAATTAATAAGATGACCAGGGCCCGTATTCTCACCTCACTTTTTCGTGAAAAAGTGCTTTTATCATTTATTTTAAAATAACTTTTTGCTTCTGTTTGTCATCAAATATAAAAAAATTTTCTATATTTGATCATTTTTATTATATTTGGTATTATAAAATTTAAATAAACTATTTTAAAATGCTTAATAAATGATTTTAAGTAAACGTCAAAAGCACTTTTTTGAAAAAGCACTTTTTCATATGAGGTGAGAATACGAGCCCAGATTTTTATACCAAATCGGGACAAAATACCATCTTCACTATTACACTTTATAAAAGTAATATTTATAATAAAAATAATCAAAAATATATAACTAATTACAGTAGAACCCCGATTATCCGTGCGCGCATTATTCGGGCGGCGGATTCTTCGTGCGGCATTTTTTAAATGTCATCCGTGCGCGGATTATCCGTGGCTGACGGCCAGAGGTTGGCGCATGAACGCTGAATGCACCGTGCAGGCGTTCGCCTCGGGGAATACCCGAGTTCGGCTCGAGAAATCCTCCGTTTATGTGTTTACTTATTATTTTCGCCAACTGCCGACCGACTCGTTAGTTAAATGTAAACAGATATTCGTTTGGCACATGTATTTGTCTGAATAATTTATTAAAAAAAATAAAAATGAGGTCTTTGGATTATCCGTGTTTTCGATTATCCGGCAAAGGCTCGGTCCCGGCTGGCCCGAATAATCGAGGTTCTACTGTATTTATATACACATATTTCCAAAGTTAGATATATTACTACTAAAAATATTTTATATAAAAATGCAGTGCGCAGGCGATTGTAACGGAGGCAAATCTTCCACTAATATATAAAAACATACAAATAACAAAATTCGTTGTCCCTTTTTTTTCATGTTATTATTATTTTTATATTTGATATTTTGTTACTGAATATTCTGCAAATAATAACAAAAAATTTGTAAAAACTTATCAGAAACTGTATCTAAAAAGAGCTATATGAATATGGAACTATGGTAATACTACAAAATTAACCAATTGCTGCTGTAAATATTTTTTTAATTATAAAAAAAAAGTACAATACTAAAACAAATTGGTTAAGGTCTATTAAAGTTATATTAAAATCATAATTTCGTAAAGTCAATAAATCCACAATTTGATGATTTTTTAAAAATATATTACAAATGAAGCAAGAAAAAATAGAATATTTTGTATTTTTTACTGTACATTTATATAGTTTCATGTAATTATAAAATACTTTTTTCTTCTCGAAAATCTTACAAAATCTGTAGACTTAGTTTTAAAATTGTAAAATTTGGTGTACAAAATTTAAAAATGTGATGTGATCAATATATACATTTTAATAATGACCAAAGAAGTAAGTTTTGGGTGGCAAGAACAAACAATTTCAAGTCTGGACTACTGCAGCTTAACCGGGGAGGAGGGACGTCTTGTCATCTTACATTTTAACTATCACATTCTCTTATGCATTATAGATATATTTTATTATTAAAAGCAATAAATACAGACATAAATTTTGTATTACACACGAGATAATAGATAATTCACCATCTAAAGATGATTATTTACAACTGCAAAGTAACTGTGAAATTTACTATGTTTATTTTCTATCTATTTGACCTGGAAGTTCTAAAAAATAATAATTGATGAAATTAACTTTAATTGCTTCACGATATTAATATCAAATTTATTAATATTAATAGTTTTATATACGCGTTGGTTTTTTCTTTTCGTTTTTATATTTCTATATGTACCGTTATCTTGGTTAGTAGTTTGATGTATATATACTTGCTTAACAGCCATATAATTAAAATTTAATTGTCCGGAGTTTATGTTTTAAAATTATTAAGTGATTGTTAAGAGTAATCTTTAATAATACCACCAGGACTTTTAGTTTTCATATACCGATGACATTCGATTTGGACACTTTAAAAATATTGCTTGTACCTTTCATATAAATTATTGTAAATCGAAATTATTTATGCTTTTTTTTCTGTCTTAATAGTGAAAAACGAGTGATGTGTTTTGTAATATTTATATATAAATAAAAGAAATTTACATACAGTTGAATGTCCCGGGGACAAAACAAAAGACAAGAGAGCGCGCTTGAACAGTGGCGCATCGCAGCAGCGATGATCATTTGTTATTCTTGTATGATAACGTATGTACGAATGCCGAACGGTGCATACGAAATGAAAATAATATTAGAATTCTCTCAAAACTACAATATTTTAAACTGGAGATGATTGAAAATTAAAAAGAATTCAGGGACCGTGTTCAATATGCGACTCGGTGTGCGATGACGTGAGTCGCCTGACAAATGCATTCGTTCGCATCTTGCCTTGTTTGTGCGCTTGTATTTATATTGTATTGCTTACTACAACACTGATTTTTCGAGTTTGTTTTGATACAATAACGAAATAAATATCATATTCGTTTTGGATTTCTTTTGAATTTTTTTAATATATTAAATGTTTCGTATTTTTTTAATTTTTTTTTTATATACTTATATAGAAATCACATTATACACATGTTCAAATTATAATATTTTTTATTTCTATATTTGTGATACATGAAATCTCAATTTTTTTTAAAACCATTTTCTCGAATAAAAACTGTTTTAATTTATTTTCTCATCAGATGACCATATTTGTAATTGCTTATATTCATCTTGCTTTTAATTATTATTCTAATCAGTCGGTAAATTAATAAATAATAAAATAGTAATTTCTCGCCTAGAATACATAAATAATTTACAATATTACTTTTTACAAAAAAAATTATTCTGGAAGTCGGTATTAGTATCCTTATATGAAAATAAGTTAATATAATTTGCACTTTTCAGTTTATAAAATTTTGTTTAATTAAACTATATTAATTGTAATTATCAATATGTATTTATATTAATTTATAAAACATATAATCTATATGCTTTGTTACCTACTAACTTGTTTCTATGTTAAGTTGGTTTATTATTTATATCAGTTGTAAATGATGATATACGTAGAGTATAATGAAACATCGATTTTCAAATAAAATATCTACAGAACTTAATCCTAAATTTTTTTAATTTAAATATAATGAGTTCTGAAAGATTTTCTTACTACGTTAAATTTATTATTATTAAATTAAAAAAGAAAAACACTTTTTAATATGTTATTAATAAATAGTTGAATCAATTTTAAAATTAGCAAATGGTTGAGAATTTTAAATTTAATATAGAACAACAATAGAGATTAGACATATTTTTAATTCGTAGAATTAGTTCAAATTTGTAAACTTTTGAATTTTTAATTTGTTTTAAATTTTATTAATTTAATTAAAGTTCAGAGCTATATTTCAACATTTTTTGTTTAATAGTTGTTTCATTTTTTTTTTAAGTAATCTCATGGGAAGTATCAAAACATTTACTATATTGTTAATCTTTTAGGAGCAAATTCAAGCGCTGTATGATGGAAGTAAGGCTGGTGTAACGAGTTAATGGTTGTTTAAGTGATTGGTTTCGTATAGATATTGGTGTGAAACAGAGCTGCGTAATGTCTCCATGGTTATTTAATTTATATATGAATGTTCTTCTTCGGAATGCTTTGGATGATATAGGTATATATAGGTGAGTGTGTTGTACCTGCTTTATCGTATGCTGATGACGTGGTTGTATTGGATTAATCTGAAGAGCAACTGGGAAGAATGATTGATAGAATTAATATTGTAGGTAAAGATATTAATCTTGTGTTGAATGTTGATAAATGCCATGTATCTATCTATTTATTAATTTTTATATTTTTTAAATTTAAAAAATAGAATTAAAAAATTTAATTGAATTATTTGAAAATCAGTGTCTATGCTATTATTATTACATAAGTTTTAATATACATTTTTATTATTATTGGAGTTGTTTTTTTTTATATTTATAATTTACTGTATCAGGTATGTTTTATATTTGATGGTTTATTAATATAAGTAAACGTTCGCTGATAGAATACCGTAGTGAAGCCGAGCATTCTTATTCAAAACGAAGTTTTGGCATTGGGCCATAACATTAACATATGCTAATTGTTTTCAAAGTTAAGTACAACGGGTACAACATGCTATTAAATATTTTAATTATATGCTGGCGAGATTAGCATCTTGATTACCTATGTTGCGTTTGCTGCTGTTACACCGGTGTGCACCGCGCTCCGATCATCTAGCGCAAAGCTGCACAGGCCGGCCGAGCCGCCTCCAATCGCCGTCACCGTTACCGTTTTCTCTCCAGCATGCGTGCGTTTCAATTTAGCGGGCCGCGGCCAAATTAATGCGCCCGATGATTGGCGTACGTGCTACCGTGCGCTAATGGACTGCACCGGTTGATGTAACCGCCCGTCCGCCCCGGATGAGAACGTGATTCTAACGCCGCCACTGCTTCTAGGCGAGCTTTCTGTGTTCTACTATCAAACGAATTTGATGATGCGGATCCTTTTCGGTATGAACCAATTCCGAGGAATATGATTTTGGTTTTCTTTTTGATAAAGTTATTGAAAATCTCGAAACACAAATTTTTAAATTCCCAAATTAGGTTAGGTTAAAAGATAGACAAACATGTATTTTATATTTTTTGCTGATGATTAATTTAAAAATAATAAAATAAATTACATGCTATTTTGGTGATTACTAAAAATAAAAAATCGACACAGGATTTAGATTAAATATGTTTTTAATTAGTTAACACATTCAACAGCACATAAAACAGTACCTTAAAAAATAATTAATTTTTTTATTTTGGGAAAATGGAATAAAGAAAATTTGTCATTGATTGTTTTTATTTTTTAACTGATTTAATTAGTATTCTATATGGATATTTTTTATTGTTTTTAGAAATGTACGTACAAATAATAATAAAGATAATTTTATAGTTTATTATGCAAATAATATAAATAATGAAATATATTTATATAAATTTATTAGTACGCCACTGAAACGCATAGTGAAAGTCGAAAACTACCATCAGAGATTGTGTTGAAAAGCATCAAAACTGTTTTCCGGCTGACGCGTAAATAATACTAGAATTACTAGTAATTTCATTTCGGTAAATTTAATTACAAAAATAATTCCAACCCTTCCGGCGTTAAAAATAATTCCACCAGCAGCAGTGCGGGCGAGAGAGGGTGGTGGTGTTGTGTTCCCCGACTGCTCATTTGGACGGCGCGTGCTTTCGTTATCCACAGCGAATGGAGGGACGCGTCGCGCACACTGCCCGTAATGAGATGATGATGGTCTCTCCGGAGACGGGGGCGCACTAAGTGCTAATAAATCACTTCGCCCCCATATTTTATACATGTATGATTTACTTCCCCTCCTCAAGGCACACTCAGACTGCCACGACATTTTCTCTCCAGGCTGCGCTCGCTGTACCCAGATATGATGTGGACCGGTGTCTGATGCTGGTGCGAAATTTGTACCGATACAATGAAAATATTATTGCTGCACGACATAAAATGCACCCTATGTGTCATGTTTGATGCATAACGTAGGGTATAGATTTTTCTTCATCTAATGCTCTTTCGTTGTATATTGATTTGTACAGGATTCTTTCTTACTTGTTTCCTAAGACTATGTAATATTTCAAGATCACTTGATTTAAGACAGTTAATGTTAATTTCAATTGAAGATACAGTAATATACATTGCAATTCTAGTTCTAATTACATAAAAACTAGTTTTTTTATAGTTTAACAAATTTTTATTAAATACATTAAAATATTTTTTTTATAGTAATAAACAAGAAACAAAATGCAGCAAAACTTGCAAGTTAAGCATATGGATTCGTTTATTTAATATTGTCAATTTGAATATTTATACGCCTTTTAAAGTTTATGGAGGAAGGATCGTTTAAAATTTAATGTCTTTATATGTATAATTTATGAATAGAGATTGAAAGGATGACAATATGCGTGTAGAGGGTGTGTATTATGTTGTGTGGTTGTAGGTTATAATAATATTGTATCTGCAACATGACAAAAACAACGAAAACAAATTCGCCATAATAAAAACTAGAAGCGGAACTAAGATGCGTTCCGCTGCCGTCAAGTGTTGTCCAAGCGTTGAACGCTGTTTGAGGCAGAGAGCGGTACAAGATCATATAGTTTCCATCTACAGGCAGCTTCTCTCACCATATATGTGCCGTAGGTACCATACGGTCGGTTTATGTGTGTTTGTGCAGGCATAGCCGTAGCCGTCCGTATCCGAGTCTTAAAACAAATCTAATGTTTTATTACTTGTCGGGGCCAGTCGCGAATGGCCGCGAATTCCAAGTGCCGTAAAGCTACGAACATGGGTGGTCGCGCGAATCCGACACCGGCCACCGTAACACGTGTGAAATTGTAATACCGAACCGGACGATGAAGAGAGACGCACACACACACACACACATATATCCAACTTCTGCAAGTGAGTGTGTCTCTTTCTATCGGCGAGTTGTTGGTGCTGGGCTGTTGGTATCGGCTATATATTCGATCATTGTTTTCCCAATGCGATAAGCAATGTGTTCCCATCGGTATCGCACAAGGTGGCCGCGCGACCGTAAAACCACCAACACTAAAACAAAGGAGTCGCGATCGCGAGCAACACTGCGCAACCGCGATAACCTATACACCATTTGAGCCATTGCAACATATTCTTTTGCACTAGATCCCCCTCATTGGTATAACCACTCAGTCAAATCCAGTCAATTCATTCGACTATTTTCATCCTTTACCATTACACTGCACAAACCCAGATTGGATGAAATACATCAACGGTCAAGTCATTTTTCCTTCTATACACCGCGCTGCTTCGCACAGCGCTGAGGAAACAAATATTTTCGATTTAACTTAATGAGATGAAATTGTTGTAATTATAATTTATAATACAATTTAGTAAAACGCATAATAAATATACTATGATATTTCGGACAGGATTTACTCGGGATAGAAAGGATGTGCTTTTATTGTAGATGTTAATATCATATGACAAGAGAACAACAATCATCATTCATTCTTTCATTTGGCTGGCTGCATACGTAGTTATACTTTTGGTGGTATATACATATAAGTACTGATAGACACATACGTCCTTTTTGTGAGCTAGAACCGCGTTTGGGCACCCACGCGTCAAATCATTGCCCAGCTTCGTCATTCCATCCCGGATGTGTCTGATTGGTGCACGCGCCGAGATTTACGAGCGAGATGCGAGATATGCGACCGCGCGAGATGGGCCTTGTTCGTGTCGCCACGCATATGCTGGGTTTGCATGCTGCATACCACTGGTGGTGCGCTCTTTGTTTTTAATGTCAATTTTAATTGGTTTCTGTAATGTCGTTATAGAATATTTGTCTCGCAACGTGTCGTTCAACATTGCCGTGTGAATGTTTATGGGTGCTTTAAAAGTTACGGGCGCGTCGCCAGGGACGGACTCGACTATATTCATAAACTGCTACGTAATGGACGATGACCCATCAAACTATATAATTACGGTTGTTAAATTTATTTCTAAGGTTTATTTTTAAGCTCATCATATGACTAAAACTGGGATAACTTATATCATATATTATTTTAATTTTATAATTTTTAGTTCTACTGATGATACTGATGATAAAATTTAGTTAATGCGGATCTGGTTTTGTTGGTCATGCATTCTTCAAGCTTGGGTGTCTTCATCTTAATTAAACGATTCGTAGAAGGGTCCAATACGTGTATATATTAAGTTGATGTGTGTATATGTAACAAGACCCGTTTTGCATATCAGTTGCAGACAAGCAAACAAGAAATGTATATACTTCTCTCTGTCACCATCCCCGTGTCTCGTCCTGCAATCAACTTGCGAGTATTTTTAATTGCCCTCATTACGATGCTACAAATTGTGCTTGATTTTTAAAATAAATCAACGGACTCAACTCCCACACTCGAAATTCGGAGTTGTGTTGTTCCCACACTATGTTCACCTGTTCGGTTTTAGAACTTTTATTGTACAAGCTGACTTTATATGAGCGCGTGTATAGGTGTGTATATGTGTGTGTGTGTGTGTGTGTGTGAGTATGTGTGCGTGTGAAGAACACTCACAAGCAGGTAGAGATAGAATGCATTAGACACAGGGCACGCTCGTTGTCCACTAATGCTTCTGCAGATAAGATAGCAGTTTCTCTGACATTGGTTGTCTTTTCTGTTGCAGATGGTCCAAGCAATACAAGTGCTACGGTTTCACCTCCTGGAGCTCGAAAAGGTAAGACGACATACACACAAAAGATAACCTATTTTGATTGAAATACTCGTTTTTCGAATGAAAACAGATAGTTTTGATAAGACAAAAAGTTTTAAAATGTACGACATTATTGACTAGTTTTGCTTTACTTTTAAAATAAAATGTCAATATTTTGTATTTTGTAACAAATATAATTATTATAATATAATATAATATATACATTATAATTTTTATTTCAATAAAGTTAAGTATTATTTTGACAATTTATAAAATGAATTTATACTTATTACTTAGTTAAACTTTAGAAATATACCTATAATTAATTATATTCAAAATTAAATACTAAACATAAAATATAATTGAAAACCAGATTTCGTTAGTGTATGTTTTGTATTAAAAACAAACATCGTAATTAGATGGGCGTTGCATATACAATTCATTATAATTTTACTGTCACTGTTTTCAAAATAATGCAAAGAATATAAAAATAAAGAGAAGAATGGAGTTGGATTTGGCGATACGTTAATTCACCGACATCTGTTGGTTGTGGCTGTTTTCGTTGGCTACTCGAGGAATCTCGATGCGATGCGATACGAGTCATTTAAATTTTATACATGGCCGCGTGGTACAATGGGGTACATTAAAAAATCAAAATTATGGAAATGTGGTCAACAACAACAACGTTGCTGCGTTTTGCATGTGCGTCCACACAATCGCGCGCAGGTACACACAACACAATTTAAATTGCAAAAAGGGACACCGATATCGGACAGAACTCATCGCATCGCTCGCTCGCTCGCTCGCTCACTCGCAACCGTTTCTTGTCTGTCTCGACGCGAAGCCGCAACCGGCTAACTATTCGACAATCGACAACCGGTCGCTGCATTTTACCCAGCGGCATTAAATGACTTCAACTGGACGACACAACCAATGGATATACGGACGAAAAATAAATGTTTCGTGTGTAATGTACACCGTGATAGGGAACTGAAAAACGTAGATTTTACGTTTAATTGTCAATAAATTTACAACCAGACATTAAAATCGTCAAAAAATATATATAAAATATATTCGTATGGAGGTTAAGTTTCGGGAAATTTTAATGTTCATGCAACGTCACTTATACATAGTTTAGTTTAGCTTGACCAGTTTGGAATATGTCGAGAACACCTTGTTAGGTCGCTCGTAAAATTCTAATTCTAAATGAAATAGCTGAATAGTTGTTTAGTGGACGTGTATCATTTGATCGTTTTCTAGTCAGTCATCAATAAAAGTAAACTATGTGTAGTTTTAATGTAACAGATAAATCGATAGGTGAAATTAACAGATTATTGACAATTATATTATTTAGTTTATTTGATGAAATCGTATTTGTTTGATTTTGCAGGTGCACGAATTATGCGACAATTTCTGTCATCGATACATCAGTTGTTTGAAAGGCAAAATGCCGATCGACCTGGTGATCGATGAGCGGGAGTCGTCCAAACCGCCTGAGTTAACTCCAACGAATGGCGATGGTGGCACCAGAAGCAACGCAGACTCCACGTCGCACACGGATGGTGCGAGTACACCCGACGTCGTAAGTACATATTCATATTTTATTTGAATGTTGAGAGTGTGTTTGTTTACGTCATTTTAACACAGTTACTTTTTTTATGATGAAAAAATTAAATTAATGTGCATAAAATAGAACTCATTTGGATATTTTACAATTTGGTGCTATAAAAGATAATTTAAAGTATAAAATGTTATTCTTGATGATGTTGTGGTCCCCTTTTTGGCTTACTAACACGGATTTCCTGCTGTCATTTGCATAGGATTTCTATTTCATTTGCACGTTACGTAATACGTTTGAGTTTAATTCAATTGTTTTTCGTTTGCTGGTTGTGCATCGTTTGATGCAGAGGGTTGTTATACGTCAGGCAGTTCATCTCACAATATGATGCGTAGAGTGTAGCTCAGGATGCCCGTGACCGGAATACTTGCTATATATATATATATATATATATATATATATATATATATATATATATATATATATATGTGTGTTTGTGTGCGTTCGTTTATGTGTTAGCTCATTTTCATTGATGCTGTTTGCAAAGTGCAGCACCGCCCTTACTAAGGCTAGGAATTAGGGAGCAGTGAAGGGAACCGATCTTAGGGCTTAGAGTAGGGAGTTTTACTGGTAATTGGTGTCAATTTAGTCTGACGCATCAGTCATGCGAGCGCATTGGGGGCGGCTCATATTACAACTGCCCCCTTCCTCTTCTCCTCGAGCTTATCTATCTTGCTGAGTTGCGCCGGCCGCGTTGTCTTTATCCACTGGCTATACTCATTTCTTGATAGCACCGATACAGTGACCGCACCATTTAACAGATGACGAATTGAAAGGAAAGCGATAAAAAGCGTCATGCAGTGTTTGAATGTACTATCTCAGCGCTGCATCATTACTAGGCTATTTTATTATACATAGCCACTTATATGTGTAGGTAGGTACCTGTGTGAAACAGAAATGACTGATTGAGTGACTGCGTTGAAATAAAACCATCCCTGATGCGCGTTGAAAAATGCCACGTTCGCGCAGTTGGTGCTCGCCGTTTGTCGCATCGCATCGCATCACATCGTGTATCTATTCTTGGCGGCTCTTTTAGCATCGCGCTGTCAAAAATAGTGGCACTTCCCTGTCGCACTACCATACGGCTGTGATCCCGCTTTTGCCTTACGGCGCGACTATTCCTGTCTGTTTTGACTGTGTTTGTGTGCACATCAGCGGCGTCCGCTTGGGGCACTACCCCGCTTCGTTAACGTAGCCAACAACTCGAATGACACCGATGCATCACTCATTTTACCGTTGTTTTTCTTAATGTTTTGCTTAAATTTATTAGATGTATATAAGATAAAAATAGCGAATCAAACACTTTAAATTTGAATGCTGACCGCAAGCATTCCTGCACGCCGGTTGGTATGAATGCGACGTCACTCTGGCACGCGGGTGTCTTTTAAACGAACGTTATTTTAAGGAGTTCGGTACGTCACGCCAACCGTACATGCACCGCGACCCGCGACCCGACCTCACCGCAATCAATATAATTAACACGCGGTATTTATAGATTTAGTCTAGCAGACCATTACAACACTCTCAAACTCTTTGCATATTATTCTGTTTCGCTTTTTACCGTTTACTTTATTACAATAATGGTACTGTTGTGTGTTGCTGTTTCCTTCCTGATGTGATTTGCATCGAGCAGCGTGCTGAGTCGGAGCAACGAAGGGCGCCTACGGTTGCGGCTGCTGCTTTTATTGGAGCATTATCATTTTATTGACTTCAAATAGCTTGTAAAACGCACGGCGCCGGGATAGAACGGCCGTCGTTGCCGCCGCGGGAAGCGAAACAGCCCAATTCAGGAGACACTGATGGCCTGTAATCGTCTCAGAAGCTTCCTCTTTTACGTTACGTTACGGTCTTTTTGTCGTTTCGCCGTTTTGTGTGTTTCCCTTCGTCTCATTCATGCGAACAGGTGGATGCGAATCTAAACTAAATGCGCTACAAAACAACGTAGCACTGTAGTTTCGTTTTCATTTTGTTATATTTACCCTATTTCACTTCACTGATGATGTTGACGAAAACAATGGTGTGGCGATAATACAACAAAAAGGATATGTACTCGTAACTAATTGGTATCCGAGTCGTGGGTTGAGTGTCGAGTGCCGACTACACATTAAGTATTGATGGCCAATTAGAAAGGCCAAACACTTTGCATGTATGATGAGCCGGTTTACGGCGGGCACAAACGACTACCATTGCGACGCCGAACGTAATTGGGCGGCTCACGCCGTTACGTTAAATCCTATTAAGAGATTTGCTCGCCATTTGAGCATTACCCTGCAACGAATACCGTATCACAAGCCAGAGTAATATTGCTAGATCATTATTGTCGTGAAGATTAAAGTAAATATATAGAGAAGACAAAATAAAATAAAATACACACACATATACATATATACAAGAAATAGTTGTATGTATATGTGTGTTTTGGACGCTAAAAGCAAAACGAGTATTGGGTATGGATGTGGATGAAATGGCTAGTAGTAGTACTTGGTAGATGCTGGTGCTGCAGAACCGAAGAGAGCCATCAATCCTGCCTGGATTGTTTCCTGCTGTATCAAACTAATGGTCCCAGTGGCAAAAGTAAACTTGGCCGGAGAAACAGTTTAATGGAATCGCGGACCTCAGGGACCATTAAAATGAAATAGTGGCGCGGTCCACCTCCAACGTTTTTCCCTTTGCCCCGCACTATGCTGCGCCGTCAACAGCGAGTTGCGTCGGCCAGGAAACGGTCAGCCAGCCAGCCAGCCAGCATTTCGATCAATCTTTCATGGATTGGCGTACCGCCGCGCTGCGCTGCGCTGCTAAGAACCGGCACATCGGAAATCTATTGTTTGCTTGCCTTGAGCAACAGAAGAGAAAACAACATATATGCACACAAGCATTGTTTCAATTGACCGCCGCCATTGCTGCGTCATTAAACACAAAGCAGACGCGAATGAACACATCGATCTGTTGTTCAACATATAACATACGTGGTTTGTTTCCCACACGGTATTGCCGAGATTGTCAGCAGTCATTCTTAGGTAGGCATATCATCGAGCGGCAGGAAAAGACAGCGCACAATATGATGGTGTTTGTGCGCACCAGGGCCTATAAAATATTCAACCCCGTAATACAATATCGCCCTCTTTGCAGCCAGCCCCGTTATCTCGTTCAGTGTTGGTTGGGCCGTTGAGCCACACCGCACATCACACCGCATCGCTTTGCATACGGCACGGCGCGGCGCGCGGTGTGGCGCGCTATATACTATGAAATTTTATGAATAGGTAATGTCGGTATTGATTTTAATATTCAAACCGTAAAGCAGTCAAGAACCGGGCCGGAGCGCCTATACTCCCATAATCATCAAGGCAGACGGCAAGCGACAATAAATATACACACACCAGGTGCCAATATCGACAACTTACTTGCGCATACATATGAACGAGGACGGAAGACCTGAAATAGATATACGTACGTACGTACGTATGTAAAGAGATATAGGGGAAGGTTACGTTACGGATCCGTCGTTCGTTCGTTCGTATAACGGTGTAGAAGCAGGCAGGCAGGCAGGCAGCAGTAGCAGTGGTGGTACCTGAGCCAACTGGGAGCCATACATCACGCGGGATCGGGCTCCAGCGCTACGAGCTGCGCGCAACGTTGGCTGTGAACGCGAGATTTAGGGATCGGATAGGATAAGATAGGATAGGATAGAGGATAGCGTTGCTTGGTGCGTTGTGCCTGCGCTTGGGATAGAGAGGAAGCCAGGCAATACGACGCGCGCGGCTTCGCGGCGATAAATCACCAGGACAAATTTAATTATCCTGCTGTCTGCGATAAGGCCCGAGACGTTAGCGTTAGCGTGTGCCGTCGTTACGGTTGTTTCCACGGTCGTCGTCGAAGGGATGACGACGACACCATGCAGAAAACACCACTTGGACAATAACGTGCGCTTGCCTTTCGCATGTGCTACTTATTTTATTGCTTATTTTATAGAAAACATGTGCGATGAACGATGTGATTGAGTACTATACGAACAACTATAGAATTTTATTTACATTTTTGTTTCAATCTCTTATTTGCATTTTATTGTAACATATATAAACAAAACAATATTATATACTTGTTTTACATTACTCACATACTAAAGGATAACAATTTATTAAGTTTGGCAAAAATTTAGAACTAATTTAATGTTATCGCAAAAATTATCATCTTTTTTTTTTGAAAATATTAAAAATCTATATTTTAAAATGTAATACTATTAGTTTCTAAGATATAGGAACAATTTTATTAATCTGAAATTACAATAAACGTCAAATTTATTAAAATATTTTATGATTTCTTATAAGCAAAAACAAAATATTTGTATTTGAAAAAATTCTGTTATTTTCTATCTTAAAATTGCACGTCATAACATTTCTTGTTATATAAAAAAAAATACTGGAAATTATTAAAACAGGTTTTATTGTCATCCCCATGTGGAAAAATTTTGTTTTAATAAATTAAATAGTTTCAAAACTTATCGGGTTTTGTAAAGTGTGTTCACAGAACATAAACTGACATAAATTCATTCTATAGAGAGTTATGCAAAAAAGTTTATAAATATTATGTGTTTACAAATTATTTAAATTCTCTTCAATATAATAAATAATGAAATAGTGAAATGAAATGAAGTAATAAAAAACTGCTTTTATTGTTAATTTCAAAATAACTTTTTGTTTCTGTCTTTCATCAAATATAATCTATTTTTAATAACTTTTATTATATTTGATATTATAAAATTTAAATAGATTACTTTAAAATATTTACGTCAGAAGTACATTTGACAAAAATCATTTTTATATATGATGTGATAATAATAATAATAATAATAATAATGAGTTTATAAGAAATAGACAAAGTACTCGATTATACAATTAGTCAAAAAAAAAGAAATGCATACATTTAAAACCTGTAAATATTAATATTAGATCAAAAACTAAATCACTGTAAATATTTTTATTAAATTTTGTACTACGAGAAACCTATGTATGTAGGTATATTTCTAATTATGTTTATTTTATAAATAAATTAATATAAAAAGCATACAAAGGTAGGGATATAACTTTCAGATACAATAAGTGTTTATTTTGAGAGGAAAGTTGAAGTCTCATTGACTAAATAGGGCTTGGTGGTTAACATTGGTTTGTTAGCCCCGGGAAAAACTAACGTAATCGGATCTCGAGCGGGTCCGAAACAGCGCAGAGAGATAAGCTGTGTTGCGGGGTTGATCTCTCTGTTAGTTGGCAACAACAACACACACACGCATGGGGTGGGAGGTTATTGTGTCGATGCCGAGAGTGCAGCGGATAATCACAGTCATTACGATTGCACAGGGATGGTTGTATGAATGCCTAGGACGACGTGCGTCCCGACGACGCGTACGGATCAGCGTGTAGCGTGCGTGTGTGCGACGACGACGCCCACCCCTAGAGTTTGGTCCGGTCGGTGGGAACTGAGTCGTCGTCTTTGTTTCCGAGTGTCACGGACAGCTGTTTGCAATCCGGTGGCTATTTGTTCTGCATAGTTCACTCGTACTCCCGAGTGGCTTTACCGCATATACTCGTTCGTACAATGCGCACTATTCTTTCTTCCATTTTCCTGATGCTACTACTCTCATCAAACAAACACGTATTATACCTACAAATTTTTATAGCTTAATAACAAACATCAAATTATTATTGTTCTATCATTGTCTGATAAAATATATACAGGGTAAAAAAAATTAAATAAAAGATATTCTATATTACAGTGTGGAATTTTTTTTTTGTTAAAGATTTTTTTTTGGTATATTTTTTTTATAGCAAATAGTAATGTATGATTATTTTCACTTTAACTTAAAAAAAATCATTTTCTGAATTTAATGATATGTACAATTTTTATTTTTTGTCATATTTATCTTATAATAAAAATATTTTATTATAAGATAAATAAATTAGGTACATATAACAAAAACGTCATTTTTGGTTTTACGGGAAATGATATCAACTCTTGCATTTCAGTTGATTCTTATTTGAATTGTACATTAAATTTGGAATTCAATGATGTACGACAAGTCTATTTTAGTACAAATTTTTACATAAATTTAGTCAATAACAGAATTTAGAATTAAACATATAATGTGAATTTGGTCATTTATGTTATTGTTTTATATGATAAGTGCAAACTAACTGTAGCAAAAATAGATTTATCGCACAAAATTGAATTTCAAATTTCAAGTATAATTCAAATATATAAAAGATGTATCATTTAAGTAAAAAAATTGATATTTCCATCGATAAAATCAAAAAAAATTCAAGTAGCTTTAATTTCGATGCGTAAAAATGTTATTTTTAATTACTTATATTAACATAATTTCTGGAAAAACTTTTTAAGGTATTATTTTAGAAAATGCAGTATTTCGTATCAACTCTGATTTTTCTATCTGGGTTTTTTTTCGTATTAGAATAATGGAAACATTACTTTTGGCAGAAGTATATAAATGAGTATATGTAGCCGCGCCCGTAATTTTTTACCTTTCCGAGCTTTTTAATTTAGTCGCTGTCTCTTGCGAATGATTCTTCGAATGTTTCATCTGGATTTTTTTAATTAACTTCACGGCTTTGATCACGATTTACAATCCAGTTTGCCTAGGGGTGGTCAAAATCGGCTTTAGGCACTTAACGTAATAACATTTGCAAATTATCTCAAAATATGTACATTTACGATTTTATTATTACATTTTCAAATTAAGTTATCTTCTACGTTGCTTTTCTGATTAACTAAACAATCATTAAATTGCAGAAGAATATCTGACTTATTATAAGTATTAATAACAATCTGTCTACATGAATACATAAATTAATATTTAGAAATAAATAGAAAGATATTATGAAATGAAATTTTGTAATTATTTTATTGGAATGGATTAGATTAATTAATTTATTATAATTAATAAAAAGATTTTAAATGTAGGTATATAAAAAAAAGTATATCAGCTAAAGCGAGATATAAATGAAAATTTAATAACATTATAACGATGAGCTGTTGAGCGTTATCAAATACAAAGGATTAACTGGATTGATAACAGAAATTATACAAATATCTAGTAGCTGTTTAGATAATAAATGCTATGACGTCGAGAATACGTTATAAATTTACTTTTTTACTCATAAATTTAAACATTTTGAAATTCCTCGAACTTGGTAGCACCAGGATCTACTTTTTTTATGTTCTAACCAAACAAAATAACGAAAAATAGAATAAAGTAAAATAAAGATAAAATACTTTATTGTCCGTTTTTGTTTATTGGTTGCAAAAAAAACTTCTTCTAATCGGCTAATCCGAGCAAGTAATATTTCGATAAAACAAATTCCATTTGCACACATGTTTGCATATCCATTAATGACGAATTAAGCCGTTGTCATTATCAGGGATGTGTCATATGGCGTTGCCGACTTTTTAATAACACTTTAATTAATCGCGCGGCTTGAAAACAAACTGGCTACTAGTGCACGCAAACCACTGCTTGTGTATCTACTATACAACTAAAACAGAGATATGAAAATATTATGTAGATATCTTTTTTCTTAGCTTTTGATTTACATGTCTCTCGGTTAAAAACGAATTTTTTAGATCGTTGCTCTTGATAACTATTGATTCAGACTAGTTAATTGAAATAAGATTTATTAGTAGTTGAGTATTTAGACACGATGATATTTTGTAATGGCCTTAAATTTTCATCTGATGACATGAAATGTTTGCCTAGTGAGATGAAATTATTTTATAGGTAATATTTAAATATTATTTATGATGATATTTCTACCAAATTTAGCAATTTATTAACACAGGATTGAAAGTATATAATTTCTGTTAGTTATAGTACAAGTAATTTAATATTTAACATAGTAAAAATGTTTTAGAAGCTTTAAGTTGTAGTTCTGTATAATTTTTAATTAAAATTAGACAATTTTTTGCTGCACAAAAACTATTTTATTGTCTTTGCCTAACGCATCATCTTGTAAATATTGTAAATATTGTACCATCCCTGTCATACAGCTTTTACCTGATCATTGTAATATTTATATTACTTTATAGATGCATGATATAATTTGTTGATTACTGCACATTGAAAAGAGATTTTTAATGGTATTTATATTAGTTATAAAATGTTGAGTTAGAGATTTTGATGACATAACCTCTTGTCAATAAATTTTAAAGTTTTTTTTTTTATAATATCATATACGAAATATATGTTATATTTAAATTATTTACCGTGTAGTGTCACACATTAAAAGTTATACTAAAAATATATTTCAATTTTTTTACTGCTTTTTGTGTATTCAAGATATAAAAATATTAAAGAGAGAGTGTACGAGTACATGAAGTCGTAACTACGTTTACACATGTTTCTAGTAAGAAAATATGTCGATTCATTGTCTTAAACCGGAGCTAGTTGAAGTAATGGCGGCGTTATGGCGCGCATATATATGTATGTGCAATGATTAAATTTAATTACGCCATGGATGTAATTACTGTAAATTACGGAGCACAAAGGTAAAACGGTCACCTCTCTTGCTGTGAGCTGTGAGTGAGTGCCTCGCGAGCTAATTGGGTCAGGTTTGTCCGTTAGGCGCCCAAAGCCACCTAGATCCTTATCGGCCATTTTCATTCCGTCGTCTTTCGCCCGGCTATTCGGTTTGTGTGTCTCTTTTTTTTTTCTCTATATATATATATATATGTGTATGTATATGTTGATATACTATTCAAAGAGCTATTGTCGCTATCACTTGATTTATCTCACTATTTGGTTGTGTATCTCATTAGGTTTGTTGTCTCTCTGTTACTCAAGCGATCTGAAACAAAAGACATACTTCAACATAGATACTTAGTGGAATATGCCCTCAAGAATATTAGACCATTACGGCTAAATATTCTAAGTAATTATAACTCATTTTATTGTAGTTACTTTTTCTTCTTTTCGTATGCATGCATTCAAAACATAAATTTGGTAACAAAACTGTTTGGGCTTTTAGGTAATTTATTTTTAATTTACTCGTTTAGGTTTACATAAATTTGTACTTAACTTTTATACTCGTGTTATGTTGCTGCAGTATAATTAGATTTGAGATAATTTAATTAAAGTAAATTGAAATAGATAAATAGTTTAAAAGTGAAATTACTTTATTTTTATGAGTTATTTAATATAATATTATATATTTAGTTATTAAATTTACATATATTAGAAAAATACTAGCAGTTTTTATCAGTATTTCTTCAGATTTTGTTTTATTGATATATATAAAAAAAAAAACTATAAAAAATTTGTGGTAGGCCGGTAGTTATAAAATTAACAATAATGAACGTTCATTTTTCTTATTGTATGTTAAAAATTATTATGATAAAACTATACGTATAATTATAAAATTTTGTCGATTAATAAAAATGTAAAATACTATATCATTGCAATCATCCTACTAAATTTATCAACATTTGTTTTATCCATTTGTTATACTTGACAAAGAAATTTATGAATGTGGGGGTAAGGGTATTATTATTATATTGCAAAAATGTTTTTGTTCTTTCAGTATATTATTATATTAGTTTTGCAATGAAATTTATTTTTTTTTAACAATAATTATTATTTAGTTTTTCAATACTGAAATTTTCAAGCATTTTAAAAAGAAATAAACAAGTGCAATTCAACATTTGTAACACAGATTATTAAAATTACATGATTATAAACAACATTTATGCTAACATGTTGAATATCAATGTTTTTTTTTTTTTTTAATTAAAAAATGTTAAACTATATTTTTTTCTTTAAGTTTTTATTGACTGAATTATCTTCAAAGATTTCTGTATATGAATATATTGTGAGTATATATATATATATATATATATATATATATATATATATATATATATATATATATATATATATATATATATATATATATCATATATCATTTAAATATTATGAATAGTGATGTGAGCGAGTGCGATGCTCGTTTCTATTATATGTGATTACATGAAAACATTGCGTATGCGTGTCGAATAGCCGAACATTTCCATTATTCGCGGACACTTCACGGCCTACTGCGTCCCATAATGATGTACTAATTTTTCACGGTGTCATAGCGATCCGACAATGTATGAAATAAATTATCTAGCGCAATTGCCACTGTCAAAAAGCAACAACAACGAAAAAACCAACACACACATATTACAGAAGAACGACAGAAAAATTAATAATAATAACAAAATAAAAAAGCGAAACAAGTTGAACAAACAAAAGTTTACACACATACACACTAATAAAAAAACACAAATGTAATCTGTGTGTGTCCATGTTCGTCTGTGTTCGGATTTGTAAAATATACAATTCAAACGGTTTGGTTTTGGCCAGTGTATCTACGCGTTTCCGAACCGGTAACGGACAATAAAACTACCCGTTTTGCACTATTGATGCGAGAGGACTAGTTCCGATTCTACCCTCTGAACCCTGTCCCTTTCTCTCTCACCAGTGATCGTGCTTGTCTACGATTTAAACGTTTAATCGTTGTGTAAAACAAGCACCGCACACGCTATGTACGCTCTTTTGAATTAAATTCATCTTTGTTTAGTTAGTTCAACTGAACTTTACCCACGCAAACAATATTTTTTTTGTTTAAATTAAAATGTAAAATTTTCCAACTTAAAATATTCTATAATAAATAAAGATGACAACATTATTTGAAATGCTGGTTCAATCGATTTGGAATTTAAAATAATATTTACTAACTATTAATGCTGTCATTTTTTCGGGAACTACATATTACTTTAAACCATCCGCATGCAAATCAGTTAGTCTTATGAATAAAACATTTATTTTACACTGCTTAAATCACTATAGTGTCATTGATTTTAATTTATACGAACTAGAACTGTTATCAGTGTCGTATGTTATCTGAAATAAAAAAAAATCTTTCTATAGCGTGTGTATTTAAATGTAAATATTTCTATTAGCTTTCAAATAGTTTAATTCAATTTGATGTTGAGTTTGATGGCGAGTAAGCTTCTAAAAATAAACATTTTTTGGTGTAAACCAAGTGGAATTCAAATGTAAATAAATGTGGGGTTAGTACATTGCACCCTTCGATCTCTCTATACATCGCTCGCTGCCGCTTGCTATGTATAATGATGTTTTTAAAGTCATCTATATAAGCGACCTTGGGTCGCGCGTCTAGCTGTCATCCGCTGGATGACGGATCACCAAGGGGGTGAGAGTGTTGATAGTGCGTAGCGCGTTAATGCACTCCGTGACGTCATCGGCTCGCCTTCGACCCACTACCAAACAACCACCATATGTTAATCGTATCGAAAAGTAGACAGCATAAGACATGGAGGGTTACTACATATATACATACATTAAACACATAAATGCATTAAATGCGTTCATGCGCTCTCAACCGTTTCAAGTTGGAATTAAGAAGTTAAATTCTATTTCAATCTAAAAAAAAATATATACGGATGGTTCGTATACCTGGCTGGTAGAAGTCTCTCAGGTTGACCCCCCGATGCGGGGATCAGAAAGTCACATGTCCGTTGCGGACCGCCCGCTGTTTTTGACGTAGCGGGACGTCAACGAAATTCCAGAAAAACCAGTGTCCTCGAAGGCTTTTAGTTTTTGGGCCCACCCTCAACAGGCAATTATTAGTGGCTCCAAGTAAAGCATGTACAATGTTGAAAAACTTCCATGTCTTTTCATTTCTTTTGGGCTTTTGTTCATGGATTTCTGCAAAGATTTATACTTTGTTTGACCATGCTACAGACATATTCAATCGTTTTGAATTTGAGCCGTCTCTCCGTTTTGGACTTAGGAAATTAACTTTTTACACACAGTAGGCGTACCACTACGCGAACCAACAAAAGTATGAGAATTACCTGTCAGCTGAATCACACTCACCATAGGCGGTATCTAGGATTTAGTTTAAGATTTTTTTCAAAAACCTTTTTTCATAATATTTAAACTTATTATAATATTTCGTCAGCTGCATAATCTGCTAATCAAGACATATCTGCAAGAATTAATTCTATTTTCACCTCTGTATTTTTTTAAAAATAATAATTTATTATTATGTTATCAAAATAATTGCTAGTTGTAGATTTTTTAAAACTTAATGATTATTGATTAATTTTTATTTGTTCTTGATAATTTTATAAATAACGAGTTATAATATTAAAGTTTTATTCACATTTTTTATTTATCTCGAAATTAGTTTTGTATTTTAGTATTATTGGTTCTGAACTAATCTATTGATTGAAACATGTTAATTATTTTAATTTTTGATTGCAATAAAACAAACAATTAATAAAACTAAAATCGTGTTTTTACATTGTTTTTTTTTTAAATAAGTTTGTAAGTAGTTTGGTTAGAACCACTTGCTTTGCGCTAAAACATAACACTAATTTTGTAATAAGTAAAATAGTCTGAATGAGTTCTTAGTTTATAATTGTAATGAATTTATAAAATTTGAAAATTATTTATATTAATTCGAAGATTGTATAATAAAAATGTCTTTAGTCGTGGTTTGAATCAAGAACTGGATATTGGTAATAATGGTTATCGGTAATGGTAGCAGAAGCGGTAGCTGTAGCGGGTTCGGGTACAACTTCGTACAACGTGTCGGATTTATTGTGATTGGTCCACCAATCATAATTTATCTACAAACAATGGTAATGTGCCAATGGCGTGTGTCGAATCGATACGTGATTGTTTCTTGTTTTACTGGCATTCGATTTTCTGTTTTCTGTTTTGTTTTTCCCCTCCACACCAAACCCATACCCGTTACACCGCGCACACCCGCAATGCACCCTTGATGGCTAGGCTGTTTCGACGCACCGAATACATATTCAATCAGCGATTCCGAACATGTAGGTTTTTTTGCGACCGAAACCGGCCCCCGATAAAGACACTTAATTCGAATTCAGTACCATGGCAAACTTCGATTGCTGTATACCATCGTCATCGCCAACTGAATCCACTCCATTTATAATTTCTTCATTTGCCATTGCTGCACTAAGAAATAGCACAAGAACTTTTATCGAAACTATATAAATGTATTTGAGTTTAGTATATTTGTTATAAAACTTTATGATAAAAAAATTTAAACCATATTTAGGTACTACATTTATTTAACTATTATAATATAGATGATCATAAGTTTTGACAAAAAAAAAACAACCGAGATTATAGATAAAACATCATACAATAGAAGATTTACATAATCTTTATGTTTATCACTATATATTAGTGTTTTCACAAGATTTAAATTTAATTTTATTATTATTTATAAAAATTCGTATTGAATAAATAATATTGAAGATGATTGTGTAAAGTTTGTATTTTATTTGTAAAGAAAACAATTTGTTGTCTCATTTAATTTTTGTATGCGAGAAAAACGATATTACCCTTGAGCATAATTTCTTTTTACGGACGTGTGTTATGTAAAATTGATAAAGGGACAACGCAAAATGAATAATTTAGATAGAAAGTTTCCGTTGGAAAAGTTCGTGTAGTTTACGCGCTACGTTTTGACCAACCCTCGTCGATTCGATTTGGACGCAATGAGATGTTATTTATTTAAATGCACGACCAACGCGTATACGATACACAATTTGTTTCTCTAAATGGACGACAGTCAAGATGTACGATTTTGATTATTTTGTTTAGCTTTTTGCGTTATTTTTTTCTTTTCTTTTAAATCGTTGTTTGTTATATGTTATTTTATTGTATAATAATTAGAAATAAATATTTATTAATGGCAGATGACAGAAAATGTGCATGTATTGGTGCGTGTTTGTTGGTATTACTTGCTGTATATAGTGAAAAATGAAAACAGAATAATGTTTTATAATGTTCATTTCTTCGACGACATAATGGTGTTGGATGATGGAGCCACGAGGCGGACGTCAGAAAACATGGTGCTGCAAAGAGACAAAAATTAACCGTGACACAGTAATGCATGTAATCTAGTTTCGCGCGCGCAGCAAGCAAGCAAGCAAGAGAGTCTGTCGTTGCTGGAGCGAATAGCAACGGCGAGACATTTTAACCTAATTGCTCCGGCTGCCATGTTTTTATAATAACCCTACAGTTTCCTCCTTCATCCCAGCAACATCGTCGTGCGACGCATCTACACGAACACCTCGCTCCGACATCAGAATTAATAAATGCATGGCATTTTAATGGACTAATTTCCTTTAATAGACGCGCACTGTTATTACAATACAGGTAGCCCCAGCAGCAGCAGCAGCAACCGTTGTCTGCTGCCTGCCTTCTCTTCTTCGGCGTTGTTCTCGGGGCTTGACTCGCTTCTGCCCTGAATGTAAGGGAACAGCCAAAGATAATTCAATCATAAAACAGAGAGAGAGAGACATTGTCGGTGGGCGTTCGCGTGGAAATACGCCGGCCACTTGCAGTGAAAATTATTCAAATGTTCACTGCGCGTCGAACATCACCAACATCCGTGTTAATGGTATTGACGGAATCCTAATTGATTTTTAGCCAAATGGCAGAAAATGGTCGTTGCTTGTTGTTGGCGAACAAAACGGACGCAAATCTAATCTGCTGCCATCAACTGAATTAGGAATTAACGCGTCCTGCCCCCATGTGTATATGTATTCGTCTTTCTTTCTCTCTTTACCACACACATACACACTATCATTCTCTCCTTTATTCTTCTCTGATAAATATATGTGTATGTGAGTGCGAAATTGAATTCTAGCTGTACACGGCTGCTGCATTCAAATAATAATTGGCCACTTGAAACAACGATTTTCTTCCAGTGCCACGGCAAGAAAAAGCGAACGAACCTACATATAGATAATTCCACCGGGACTGTCTTTGGCTAGGGCGCTGTAACTCAACTTCGAACTAAAAATATGCTTCGGTCTCAGTCTTCCCGTTCTGGCTTTGGGCTCAAGCGAGTTTGTTTTTGACAAAGACTTCCTTTGCACAATAATCCCCTGAGTTGGGCTTCGTTCAGGCTCAGCTGAGCATCGAATGCTCGGTTGGATTCTACGAAATATGTTTGGTCTTACGAATCTACATGCAGCTCAAGTTACATCCTTAACCTCCAAACAACCTACGATATTATCCTACAAAATTTACGTCTAATAAACACAAAAAAAAAAAACTTTAAACTATAAGTATCAAAATATCAAAAATTTTGAACATTTTATTAAATAAAATGAGTTTATTAATCACATCTAAATTTCCATTTTATGAATGGCATCAAATGTAAATTTAAAAGCAAATAAAAACAATGTATAAAATTAACGGAAACAGATCTTCTTCTAAGAACTATAATGTGTCCATGTATGTTTTTTTAAGGAACGTTATTTTTTCGGCTTTTAACATGATGCGCATAAAAGAAATAAGCAGACGACAGTATATACAGTACACATTTGGTGCATACGCACTATCGAATGCACATTAAGATATCGGGGGCGGTTCTGACCCCGACCCCGTCCCCTGTCCCGTGTTTCGGTCAGGTAACGAATAAACAATGTCTCTCTGCATGCGAACGAAAACTACGTTGCATGTCGTGCAGAGATACCAAAAGCCACCGACGAAAATAAAAACAGTTCCGCAGCTATCTTAATGCTTTCGTGATAAAACTGCTATAGATAACCGGTTATGCATCATTTATTGATAGGCTAAAGCCATACGTCTGTACTTTTCCCTTGCAATGCAAAAAAGTAAACAAATAACACATTTGCAGTTAAACTTTTTTGACATACCTTTTTCAAAATATGAAAATTTTAAAGTAAGAAATATTTTATCAATTAGTCAGTTTTCTTTATTTTATTTTTTTATTATGTAATATTTTACAGTTAATTTTTATATACGTCCAAAAAATTTGTATTTGTTGCTAAGATGCATATAGACGTAAGAAATGTAATATTTTCAGATTTTATCGACATGAATAATTTTGTTAATTATTTGAAAAATTGGAATATATATATATATATATATATATATATATATATATATATATATATATATATATAAATAACTGTAATTATTACATAAATGCAATATATACCTAAACAAATTAATTATTTTGTGTTCTAAAATGTTAGAATGAGCAAAAAAATTGTTAAATTTGTAGTTTTATTTTTTATATTATCTAGATTGTAATATCTGAAATGGCAGATTTAAACCCGGTTTATCGTTAGACTTACGAAACAAACTTTTTTGATAGTATTAAAATACAATAATAATTAATAATAATTTTAGTATATGTTAATTTATTCTATATTATATACAGGTAATTATATGTAAATAAAATGGAAGTTGATAAACACTAAAAATAATTAATTCATTACCAGTATGTAATTATTAAATTTTATTCATAATTGTATTTATGAATTTATAATGGTACAATTTTCTATTTGAATTACATTATTATATTATACTAATATTTAATGTAAAAAAAATATATATTACAAATAAATATTTATTATTAACAAAATAAAGCCAGTCTTAGACGGTCAGAATTTTTAAACAAATATTAATTTGTATTTATGTTTACTATGCGTCATTATGTATTAAAAAAAAGATATAGTTACCAAAAAAAAAACATATACGTGCAATAAAGACAGATACTGGGTTTTTGTACGTAACGATGAAAAGTGTCATAGCATTAATAAATATTTATTCAAAAATTATGCTCGTTTAAAACGGACTTAAAGCAATAGTTATAAAATTAGACAATCAAGAATTCATTTCCAATTTTCTGTACTGTATTGTATATATTATACATAAATATATATTAATATTATCTCATAATTTATTAATGATAAATGGGAATCAGCTACAATTTGTTTTTTTTTATATATATATTTCTAATAGTTTGCGTAAATAGTTTATATTAGTTTACAATTATAACTATAAAAATTTGTGTCGAAGTAACATATGTATGCTGCGACATTAGTGTTTATCATTCTTATGTCATATGTCATTAAAAATGAATATGCAGAATTTTTAAACATGTTTTTTTATCTGGTGATTCAAGTAGTTTTATAATAAAGAAAATATACATTCATAATGCTAATATAAAATCAAATACGTCTGTACATTGTTTATGTTTTTCTATTTTTAAAATTATCTACTTTTTTGACATTTATTTATTTTTCTTTCATATTAAAATTAGATATGATTATATATATTTTTTAATATTTATATATATTTTTTTATTTATTTGTTGATTTACGTATATAAATCGATATAATAATTATAAAACTTTTACATATAATCGGATTTGGAAAGAGATTTATTAATAATAATTTTTAAATATGTTACTAAACATTCACGTTTTTGGAATTTTTTTTTGTTTGAAAAATTATTTCATATCTAAAAAAAACTATATTTTTTAAAATTTCATAATTTGAATCTTTATATAATGTTACAGAGTACACATGAAGGTATATCTCATATTTTTAATGAATGAAATTTAGAAAAAATTAAAAATTTTAATGTTATTTAAATAATATTTATTAAAGCTAATATAATTTCAATTTTTAAATTTACAAATTATAATTAGATTAATTTATAAAATCTGAACAATAGTAGTCATAATAAATGTAAAGTTTATAAATAAAAATTTTAAATTTCAGAGATAATTATAAATGTAATTTTAAAATGTGTAGGTATATTTTCCTTATGAATTTCAAATAGAATTTATAATAGATTGGTAAGTAATTTTCGGTTAAAATATTCGGGTGTAGTTATTAATATGAGAAACGGTATAGTGAAATTGTGAACCGGTTTATAGTGTTTTTAAGAATTGGTTTCACGCATGTTTACATGTAAAGTAATTTGCTTTCATTTTATGACACTTATAAGCATGTATACTTCGTTATGGTTTGAAAGAAGAAACTACACAAGTGATTACTGCAAAGTAAACACACAAAACACACACACACACACACACACACACACACACACACATAATCGTAATGTGTACAGATGTGGACAGAGACGCGCGTGCGTCGTTTGTAATTTGAAACACATACACATATGCACGCATACTCACAGACACACAAATAAACGAGCAAATTCGAATTCAAAATTCCGTGCAGGGATTCGTTGTCGTGACGGGACCACGACTGTGTTTTGTTTTTCTTTCCGCTGTTTTTAATTTCGGTTTTAGTTTTTGTTTTTTTTTTCGATTATTTTGCGAGTTCGTTTCGTCGCCATACGAGTGTTGATTTGGTATTTATTGCATTATCAAAATTAACAGAACAACTTTTTCAACCTACTAATTTACAGCTACAGATCTATAAGGGCTGTATTACACTAACGTCTTCGGACATCATTCTTTAAAATCAAAATAAAAAAAATCATTGCAATTTAGTTATGGTACATATATTTGAAAATAACAATATTCTATATTTTTAATTATTGTATGTCAGGATAGAAACTTTGTTAGTTTTTTATGCTATTTAATTATCTTGCAGATTTCATGCCAACCCACTCTGTGGGAAATGACGTGATTATATGTACGTATAAATATTTTTTAATATTAAACATATTTCATACTGCGAAAAAAAAGTTACATATAACAAAATGGATATTTATTTACAATATTGATTTATAGATTACGCTTATCATTTAATCTTATATTTCAATAATAATACTATTTATTATTTGGAAGTATTTAATAATAAAGAAATTATATGCTTACAAGTCAAAATCATAAAAGATAAATTTTGAAAAATTATTGTAAGTTTAATTCAAAATTTACATAATAAACAATAACAAGCTTTTTGCAAGAAAAATAGTAATTAAATTCGGTAAAACTTGCGTGTTAAAATAGCAAGTTGTTTACTCTATACACAGTGTAATTTTTCCTTAAATAAAACAAATCGTTAAATAATAATTTCTGAGATACCGTAAGATGTTTAATATGTTTTATAAAGTAAAACATATTCAACCATTCTACAAAGTCCTATAATATTTGTTTTAATGATTCGTTTTATTTAATAAAATTATTTTATAAATACGTAGTAGTTTAACCTTTCACAATTATCATAAAAATTCGATAAATAAACCAAATTAGTTATAAATTATTCTTGTTCAAACACCAGTAACAAGTTTTTTTCCTAAATCTTGCGATAAAATGGACCTAGCTCTGTTCAATTAAATGTTATTCAGTGTTTAATTGTATATTCTACAATGCAGAAAATTGTTTTATCGTAGCACTATCAAATACATGTATGTAGAAAAGACAGAAATTTATAAGAGACCAATGTTAGACTCGTTTTATCGCCAGATTTACGATAAGTTTTCAACTGACCAATTAACGAAGCGCTTTAAAACAGTTGATAATCTAATTTTGTAGTTAATCATTGATTAATGCAACTTGCCTCCAGTTTTTATATGACGCTTATTAGTATTATTTGTAGTTATAAGGTTTGTTCCAACCTAACATCAAATCAGTTTGAAATCAGTTCAGAATTGTTCGAGGCATGCCCAATGTGGATTTACCATACTGCGCATGCTTCGTATTCTGAAGTAGTTCAAAATTTAATTGGAGCAAACTTCTAGTATACATTATTTAAATCTTTTTTTTTTTTAATATTGAATCTAGTAATGTTCGAAGATGATTTCATGATTGTAATACGGCCGTAGTGTCTCGTCGGGTCTTAAGTTTGTATCCTGGCTGGGTTCGGGGCCTAAAGTCGAGCATCTGGCTATCGGCAGCTGTTCTCAACACCGCTAACAGCAACAGCAATAGCAATAGCATATAGGCAGAGCCCGAGCCAAAACCAAACTTGGGCTCTGGACTACACACAGCACAACAAACGTTTATGTATACATATACGCATGCACGCACGCATTGGCACAGACGGCGACGAGTCTGCGTTTTTGCCTGGCAAAGATCTTCGCTTTCTTCTCGTAGTCGCTTCTTTGTGGCACGCGGTATATATAGTACATATATATATATATATATATATATATATATATATATATATATATATATATATCCGAAGCAAACATGCTAAGTTTTAGTGTGTAGTGTGTGTTCCGTTTGTCTCGGCTACCGAGCTCGATTGCGCAGCGAATGCGTTGTTCACGCCATACACACACATACACACAGATGCATTTGCAAAATTGCATACAATCTAGTATGTTTGTCTGTATATGTATTCCGTATACATGCATCCTTATAAGTAGATACATGCATCTTGTCGAGATGTAGATATAAACAAATGCATTAAGTGTCTTGTGAAATGAGAAACGATTTTTTATCGCTTGTAACATTTTATGTGCTCACATTTTTGTTAACAAATCTGCCGTACGGCGAAAAAAAGCCATTGCCTCTCTCGTACATATAACGTACGTACTTGAACACAGAAATCTTTAATTTGTTTTCTTGTTTTTGTTTCATATATATGTGTATTTTCTTCGTATTTATTTTTGTTACGCATTTAACATTGTTCACATTTACATACATGGAAAATATTATAATTTTAAAAATTAAAATTTAATACGCAAGTTACTTATAATTACATCTTATTCTATATAGTATATGGTAGAAACATTTACTTAATTGTTTTTTCTTTTTTTTTTTGTTGATATAAATAAATTTAATAAAGAACGAAATGTGAAAACAAAACTTTATTAAAAAATAATGCGATATCAAGCTTTAATTAATATTTTTATATTAACAAACTTTCAAAACAATTTTTCATTTAGAAATTTACGAAATTAGTGGATATATCATAATAATAACTTAATCTAGTTGTATATAATAATTTGTCAAAATTTAACTGGAGAAAAAGTATTGACGATTTCTAATTTTAATTGCCTACACAAATTTTATAAATGAACATTGTATGCAATAAAAAAATAATTAAGAAAAGTAAAGCGATGTTTTTAAAAAATTGAGATTATATTAATTCTGTTTATAATGATAAAATGAATTTCAATTTTTTCTTAGTTTTAGTTTGTTTACATTTATAATACATCTCAAGCATACATTTTTTTAATATTTGCTTGTCGAAATATTCTTTTAAAATTATAGAAAATTAGCTAATTGTTTATTGATATTAAAAATAATTGTGTATTATTCAACGAGCATATAATAACGGTTATTACTTATGAGGATGAAATATATCATAATAACATCGATTTTAATTGATAAAAACTATTTAGTAATGATTCGAAAACTCACTAGCGTGAGTAATAAATAGTAAATATAATAAAAATAATATTTAACAGTAGTAAAAATATTATATTATCAATGAAATGTATAATATTATACATAATACAAATGACATTTAAAAAAATAATTTAACAAATATGAATATGTACAGTTGTTATTCAAATATCATAATCATTAACACCAAAATTTCAAATGACCAATATGGCACATCGTAAAAAAAACACTGTTCCGGTATGACAAGGGCGGTAACATAAGGGTCTGATTTCCGATACCATTTGGCGACACAGTTACAGCAAAATGCATTCAGCTAAAAAAAGTAAACAGAAAAAACAAAAAAACAAATAGGTAGTGAAAAAGAACGATATACATACAAACAACTATACCTACATAATGATTGTGTATTTTATTAATTTGTAACAGCATTCAACACAAAAAGTGGCAAAACTAACCACACGAAACTGTTTAGTGAATCGTGTCCGTTACTTCCTACTTCCGCCCGCCCGCTAATAAGCGTGAACGGGACACCGGACACTCAATGCCCTTCGCTGGACGATGATGATAGTGTACACTCACCCTCTTTGCCCCGTACAATCGACGCCACTGTCATACATTTATCGATGAATATTACGCATCAACGAAGAATCGACGTGTCGTTTGTGTGCCTAGCATTCACAGCGTAACGTAGCGCCAATATCCACATTACACAATTACACACAAATGTGTGTTCTATGTTGTTATTTTGTGCGATAATTTTTATGGATGAAATTTTTCAATTGAAATGCGATAATTCTGTAGTTATGCTAATTGAAGGCTAACTTAATTGAAAAACGGTTAGCTGGGAATTTCTAACTTTTAATTTTTCTGTTTTTTTACCTACTTTCATAACGATTTTTTCCAACATTGTAGCGTATCAATTTTTTCCTGTAAAGGTAATATTGATTATGTTTTAATTAATATTTTTTCTTTTTTTTTTTTGGAAAAATATATTTTAAAAAAATTAATTATTTATATTATATTCACTTTTGATATTTTTTAAATTGGTATTCAAAATATAAAAACTGCAAAATGTATATATTTCAAAGTAAATAAATTAATTTTAAAATATTATAATATTATATCGATCTCGAAATCAAACATTAAAACTATAATATTATTTGACATTTAGGTGCGACTATTTGATAATTAAAGTGTTAAAAAACGAAATACAAATAATATCTTCAATTTTAAATTAATTATATCATTATATGCTTAATGAACGTTTAGTTAAAAGAATGTATGTGAATGATTTTGAAGTTATACGTTTGCGAGGACGTCCGATGTGTAGATGGACTGGTATGATTGATTGTGTTTTGCATGAGCGAAAGTTTCCAAGTAGTATGAGAGGTAACATGAATGTGGATGAAACTAGAGTTGCTTATATGAATACAAATTAAATTAATGATGATTATTATACAAAGCTATACAATATATAAGATTATAGAATAATTTTTCTTTTGCCAATGAGTGGAATAAAAGACAAATCTATAACACTATAATTCTAACAGATTTGCTCAAAATTATTCTATAAAAAAAAACATATTTGCTGGTATTACAAGTTTAGTTTCAATTAAAAAAAAAAGTCGATTTTAAAACAATGGAACTGCTATTAAACTAAAATTGTATTAATTAATCTTGTTAATAAAAGATATTTTTTAATTTATAATTTGGAGAAACTTTAATTTTTTTTGTAAAATACAAGGGAAACAAATTGCCATTGAATTATAATTGCCTGTAAAATACAGTAAATAAGTATAAAATACTTTTAAATTGATAAATATGAATAAAAAGTGTACGCAAACAAAAAATTTATATAAATTGAAATATGTCAATATCATATAACAAAGTTATGCATTTGTCATATTGTTTTTTCTTTAATAAAAAATAAATGTAGAATATTACTCTATATATATATTAGCACATTTATATAATTATGTATAAACCGTAACAGTTGCGTACAGTAAATGCAGCGATGACAAAGCACAGTGGCGTTCGTCACGTCACACGCTTATCAGCGGTGGTGCGCCTATGACATAATGCACTTTTTACTGAAATATATAATTAAGATTAATTTAATTACCACGTTACAACGGTATCGCTGTACATTAAAAAAATCTTTCGCTGAATTATCAGTATGTACTTATTTTGAAAAAGCCGTTTTTTTTTTGTCAAACTGCACTTACAAGTTGGGTTATAAAAATTACCTATGTCATAACGCTGGTACTTTTCCTTTCCCCGCGTTCATATTGAGGTCTTGTTGACGGCCCTGCAACAAACTGCGTTTATTTAGATAAAGAAAGTTGAAAAACAACTACATAATAAACTAGTATAGACTAATACATTTACATATTATATATATATATATATATATATATATATATATATATATATATATGTACAATTAGGTATCAGGACACATTTCACTTTCTATGAAAGAATTAACTAATTTGTAAAAAATTAAAATGGGATTTCCATTAAGATTATTTAAAACGTCAACAAAATGTTCATTATATAAACTAACATAAATTTGTTATTCAAAGTTATAATTTTCTATGGCAGTAATAAAAATAATGAATGTAAATAATTTAAAATAATACTATAAATAAAGTTAAATATATGGACCAAAAAATTATATTTTTTATCTATGATTTCCGGTTAGTACAATGAACAATTTCACACTTTTGAACGAAAAGAAAAAAAAAATTAGTAAAATCAAATTCAATTTTTTGTACAAGAGAAATAGTAAAAGAACTGTGCGTAAATTTAAATATTCATTATGAATTATCATTAGCACATAAACAACTCCTGTTAATTTTATGGAAGATTTTATCAGACCTCTTATTTCAATTTGATCTTACACATATATTTCGTTGTTGAGTGGTTAATAATACATTATATACAACACGTTGAAATTTTTAAAATTATAATTATTTTCGCCTAAATTAAGATGTTTCCACACACAAACATACATACATTTGTAGAACCGGAAACGTAACAGTTATCTGCGACGAAACTTTTGTCACGATTACATTATTTATTTCTATATAATTTTACATATTCCAAGATGATACCGATTCACGATTTCATTTCTATTCAGAATAACAAATAAGTAAATTATAATAACGTTGGCGTATTAAAAAATAGGCGGCGAAACAAAATTCGTAAAAATGTGTTTGCATGTAGTATTTTTTTGTATTAAACGTGTTGGAAGGCCGCTAAATTATATATTGTTTGAAATGAAGTATATTTAATATACACAACATATGCTCGTCAATGCAGGCACGCATGCATGTTTAGTGCACCTACGCCCGCGCAACGGAACAGAGATAATACGATTTTAATTGACGACACATAATGGGCAGGTAGTTATATTTATTTGTTAACAGGGTGTGTTTTTACAGTGCGGCTTCGCGAAAATGTGTTTATTTTATAACTCGTATTACATAATCAGGGAAATGCAAATAGGAATTAGGTATTTAAGTTAAAACGGATATATTTACGATTTTATTGACATGTGATGATCGAATAATATTCGAAATTATGCGTACTTATACAGCTTTCTAATAATTCGAATTAAATGACTAAATTTTGGTAATTTGTTTATTTAATTAGGTGATACTTCTTCTAACATTAGTTGTTTTAACATAGTGAAGAATTTTTCACAATTTATTATATTAAAATAAAAAATCTTTAGGATTAAGTTCTGTATATTTTTAAAATTAAAATTCGACGTTTCGATATATTTTACGTATATCATCATCAAATAATAAACAAACAGGTAGAACATAAGACACTAATACGTCTATGATGTAAAATTTGAAGATTGATTTGTGGAAGTGGATCAAAATTGGATTATAAAATGTAAATTTAACAAACTAACTAACAAGTGAACTTATTTGATTTGTTGATTAAAAAAGAATATTTTTATTAAAAAAATATTGACAAAGTAAAAGATTTTTATAATTATTGGTAATTATCAATAGTAGCAGTTACTTCAGTAAGATAATGGTACATTTTATTCTGAAAATACACTGTAAAAAAAAGGTGCCACTTTACATAAAAACCATAGTAAAAAAAAATTACATATTATTTCAGCAAAACGATGTTTTACATACATTTTCTGTTAAAATAATATAATTTTTTAACTTCAAGTAAAATAATTTATGTTTAAATATACGTATTTTATATTTATATAACATAAAAATTTACATATTAAACTGGTGTAACTAAGTTGCCCCAGGTTTATATTTAAAATTACCGATTTTTTTTACAGTGTAGTAACAAGTTTATAATTTTGTGTCGTTTACTTATTTCCTCATCACGAAAGACATTATTATCTTTTATTTACATGTATTAACAATATTGGTCTAGAACTGCATGCACTGAGAAAAATAGATATTTAACAAATTGGATAATAATAAGTAGATATTTATTTGAAATATACGAGTATGTTTACTGTATTCACAAATTTATACATTTTTAAAATCTACTCACATATATATTTTAATACTATATTAAGAATGAAGACTGTAATACTATATACAAATTGATGGTATTAAATTTTTGTTTTTATTATATTTATAGTTAATTTTTAAATATACTTATTTTGTTATTTTTAATATCTTGTGTTTGTGTCACCTTTTTAAATATAAATAGCGTTACGGTAACTATCCATTTTTCTCAGTGTGTATGAGAAAGTTATGTAATTAAAATTATAGACACGAAATTATTTTATTTGTTTATATGACATATTTTTAAAAAGAAAAATAAAGTACTTATTACTTTTTTTATACATATACCTATAATAATATACATATGAAATAATCAAAAAATATTATTACTTATTGTACATTTATGAATTTGCGAGAAAAATTTAAATGGACTGTCGTATGTAATAAGTAAATTAGCCGATCGTTTTTAATGTCGGTTGCTATTAGTTCGGTAATGAAGCATTTATTTTTATTTTTCATCTATTGATAGATTAGTTACGGCTATACATGACAGCGTAAATCAATAGATATTTTTAGTTTAGCGTTTAGGTTATAGGATTATGTATATGTGGGTTGCGTCCACGTTCGGTTTTTTTTTTTACTCTCTTTCAAAACATTCATACTATAAAAATAAAACAAATGAATAGCGTTGTTTTCAAGCTGAAATTCATTGTTTTCGATTTTTTGTTTTTGTTTGTTTTTAGTGTTTTAATTAATATCATGGTTTGGAAAATAAAATTTCTGTTTAAAAAAAATGGACATACACAGTTTACAACTTTTAATTAAATTTAGTCTTATACTAAAATTATTGACTTTTAAATATATTTTTGTTGTGTTTAATAATCTATCCGTATTAATCAATATTTGAAAAATAAAAGAGTAGTTTCTATTATTTTATTTTGTTTATATTTAGGTTTTGCTTTTATCAAATATTTATCAAAATGATTATTTTGTAAATTTGAAGATATGATTTTTTTTATTGAATTCTATTTTAGTATTGCTTTAAAATTAACAGTATTTGATAGGGCAGAGACAGATGTTTTACCGTGAGATATACAAAATTGAATTTGGATTATAACTTATTTTAAAATTAATGTACATTTATAATCACTTAATATCTTTGTTGAGTCTGTGTAATAATTAAATTTGTAAAAAATTAGCCAACTAATTATAACCTTATTATATTTTTATAAAACTTGTTAAACATCATATGGGATCTCAGAGCGAAGCAAAATAAATTCAATGTAGATATGTAATGATATGGCCGTTTTTGGTAAACTATTTTGTAGAAAATAAATATTATATTTTCAAAAAAAATCTCTTTTGCAAAAAAATATCAGTTTCTTTCAAATATACTGTTGGATATTGCAGAATGCCTTAATGCTGGTATAAATATATGATTGCCGAGATGTCAAATAAAATATAGTTAAAAATTCAGAAATATATGAAGGAAGAAGAAGAAGAAGAAGAAAAAGAAAGCAGCAGCTAGCCGAGCGTCGTATAGTGAGCGTAAGCCATTTGTTCTATTGTTTTTAAGAAAACGTGTTTATTTTGTGGAAGCACACGAAGAGTAGGCGAGGGGCAGAAGTAGATACATAAATCGTAGTGGGAATGCGATGCGGTGGGAATAGTGGGCGCCTCAGAATTGGAAGTTACGGGCTGCAATTTTCTTGGCCGTCGCTCGACGCCGCGCCGCGCAGCTTAGAAGCGAACGCTGCAGTTGCGATGCGCCCCATAAACCTCGGGTTTTACGAGTAACCACACAGATATTATATTCCCGCACGTACATACACTCATACACACCAAGCAAACACTCGTACAGCCGCCCGCGTATACACGACACGTGCTCCGGTGCAGTGATCCTCTAAGAGGACGACACTCGCTTTTCCGTTTTTTTCTTCTTTTTTTTTTTCTCTTTACCATTCCACATTTTATCGCGCCGTAAAATATCTATTTGTTTTTTAACGTGCTCTTAACTTCACGTGGCATAAACCTAAGTCTTCCTACATTTAGTGCGCGAAGGAAACAGCTGACGCACGTTAGACACCCAACTCATGAACTTACTACATTCATTAATTCCATCCGAAAAACAACAAATCAAAAACAAACATTCTTCTATTTTTCTGCATCTTCTAAGATATTTACATTATGTTCGTTAGTGGACAGTGATTAAATTTAGATTTGTTTAAAATTTCTCAGTGACAAACTCCTTTATTACAGCAACTTAATAATGCATTAAGTAAATCAAAATGGTAGTAGATTAAGCGTCTGAAGTATATTTAATCTATTAGTATACAGCCTATTGTCTAAGAAAATAACTGCACTAGTATTCGGATGCACTTTTAATCTATTTAAATATTTTTTATCATATTGTTTAATAACTTTTTTTTACTGGACACATTTTAATGTCATTATTGAGCATATACCATAATGTTACTTGCTAATTTTTAGAGTTGAATTCTATTCGTTCAGACTGATTTTAATATATTTTTTTAAATCAATTAATAGCTACAAATTTCTACTAATTAGCCGATATTGTTGTCTAAACTTTAAACTAAAATGTTTTCTTTTTATGTTTTTGTCAGGTAAGCCTTCTAACCAGATATTAACATACAAATATTTTTTACATCTTCAACTTGTGGCGTGGTGTGATTTTTTTTGAAAACATTATCAGTTAGTGTGTGTTATTTTAGAAATCGTCTTTTCCAAAATAGGTAAAATTATACGTAGAACAATAAAGACGTTAAATTTTATGAAATGTTTCTATTGTTGTATATCGAGGTATAAATGTAGATTAAAATACATAAAAATACGGCATACCGATTCACATCATTCTTTCACCCAACAACATATCGACACATTTCTTTGTCAATTCGTGACACTTTGTTACGAAATGAACAATTCGATTAGATGTACATGGAACGACAATCGCTTGTTGCATATTTTATGACTACAAACGAACAAAAGATCGTATTTAGACGCAAATGTAAATGGGATCAAACTGAAAGCGATCAATGTTTCGTAAGAATATCTATCTATCAAAAATTTTCTTTTTTTTTTTGATGCCTTATAAATACGTAATTTATTCAATTCTTATTTCATATATATGTATATATATATATATATATATATATATATATTAAATATAATTACATTCATTAAATATTACTTAGAGAATTTAAATCTTGTTATATTGTAAATGACAATTATTTTATTAATTTCAAAAAAATATCTTTTGTCGAATATTAAAATTCTTTTAATGGAATTTGTGTTACCTCTAATCAAAAGATCTTATATAGTTATCTTCTGTTGTCAATTATAATCACTTGGTTAACTGCTGATTTAGCTAACAATATTTTATACCACTGGTTCTTAATTTATCTACTAATTTCATGTTATAACGATTTTTTTATTTTGTTGTTAAAGTGTGACTTATAAAATTTAAAATAACTATTTAATAATTAATTAACTTTTTTCTAATTTAAGGATATTATATTATTATTTAACATAAATAAATAAAGTTTTATTAAATATGAAGAGAATATAGGTAATTGTTAATTATACACCTATCAAGAAATAAATGCAGTAATTGTTTTTTTCTTTGCTTTTGTTTGAAGTTAAAGTAGACATTTATTAAAATATGAATATGTAATAAAATTAATAAATATGAAGAAAAGAAGTATGCGTGCACCGTGTTGTCTAGCAGTATAATAATGGCATTATATTAATTACCTATAACTATAAGGTGCTTAATGCGAAATTAAAAGCGCACATTAAAACCATAGGACAGATGCTCTGTTAGGGTCATTTGCTTGCCTATACGTATACATAAATAATTTAATGCAACATATCTATCTACTGCAATATCTACATAAATTTTCGTGCGAAAATAAATTGATTTTCGATCTATTGTTAATATTACTTAGACGGAGCCAGTCAAACGTTTGGATGCGGGCACAAACTTCACCTGGTACGAATTACGAAAACACGGAACCATAATCCATATTTGAACACTGGTCGATAAATAATTAATAAAATAAATTACGTTTCGTTC
Source organism: Clivina fossor (assembly GCA_963966155.1). Classification (NCBI taxonomy): domain Eukaryota; kingdom Metazoa; phylum Arthropoda; class Insecta; order Coleoptera; family Carabidae; genus Clivina; species Clivina fossor. Next base: position 4,862,938 of record OZ014553.1, on the reverse strand, counting down.
ATTTATTAACGATGAATTTTGTTTGGCTTATATACGGGTAAAACGACGGGGGTGGTTGAGTATAAAATCTCTTTATAATTATAAAATTTTCTCGGAGAAAACAAAAACCAAATAAAAATAAACGAAGAAATAAATGAAGCTTGACGGTTTGGCGTGTTTTTTTTTTATGTACGATACGGCCTGGTGAGTCATGTATGTTATGTTGTTCTTGATGTACGTATCTTTGTACGTATGTACACAGTAATTGAAATCGGATCGGCGTTAAATAAGGCAAAAATCAATTAGTGACGAAACCGTAAGATATGGTTTATGTTGGATCTGTGTGTATATAGATTTTCGCTTGTTTTTTTCTCGCACCACCTTGATTTTTTTTCTGATAATGTTTTTTGCACGATGCATTCTTTCGGTTGCTGTTTAAAACGATATAATAAATAGCTTTTTGTACGCTTTCACATTGTTCAATTTTGTTATTAATTTTTATGTACTTTCTTACACAATCACGCCATGTACCCATAAGGGTATGGCATAAACTATTTCCATTTGTGCAGAAATTATAATAGTTTCCTATTCAAACAAACAATTTTTGCTGATGTGATGATATTTCTCGTACATGCTTCTTTTGTCTGACTACTAGCAAAGATTTGCTGACGCAATTTACCCTCAATGATGTTTAATTTTAATATAAATTTGACTTATTATGATAAATATTAATAATGTGACAAATAGTAGTTCAGCCGACAAGCCGAATAACGAATATTTGACCAAATTTCAAACAAATATTCTTCCGTATACCGAATAGTAAAACATATCTAATAAACATTCGAAAACATATTATTTCTTAAAATCAATTATATATTTTAAATGAACAATATAAATATGAAGCAAAAGTTACTTGTTTGGATAGAAATGTTTGGCGAAAAATAATTTCGGCAGAGTGGAAAGAGTTTGTGCCAGATCCTTTTAAGTACATAGCATGATAATGTATGTAACTATAGTTTAATTTATTTACTTTTGAAATATATTATTACATTTTTTTTACACTAACGGTTTGTCTATTTTAATTTATTTTTAGAACTAACATTCCCTATTATTTGCGTTGTAACTGAATATATATTTATACACTTTTCCCAAAAATATTATATGCTATTAAAAAAAATTAATATTTTTTTACATATAATACTATATTTTTCTTTCTATAATTTTAAAGTTTCTTTAGTAAAAAAAAATACGGTTAGTATTCCTGTAAGTAATTTACATTTTTGTCTATTATTTCGCAATAATTATAATAATTTAACTTAAGTAGGATCCGAAATATACTTAATTTTTTATGAAATTTAAAATAATAACCATTTGATTAAAATATTTTACATAATGATAAAAATTCTATATAAATATCTAGTTTAAATGATATCATTCATACCTACTACTTTTAAAAATATATTGTGTTAGCTATTGTTCATATAAAAGTGACTATACTTAAAATATATAACACTTAAATTATTTTCTAGAATACTATAAATACACTATTTCCATTTTCTTATTTCAAAATCATATTAACATAATATTAATCGTTGAGAGCGTAATGCAAAAACTATGTACAAAATAAGTATTTGAAAAATTTAGCTTTTGTTTTCGTTGGGAATTCTAAATTTCACGATATTCGTATATACGTGCCCGGTAAGGTCAACAACCTTCTCGAGTTTGATTTATTAGCCCCATGACCTTGGGGGCGGCAGAGACGCGCAATGTTCGCATATTGAACTTGCGGGCAGTTGGAGACATTTCTCCATTATGTATATCTCAATAACAATCTATTACAATTATTATGTACATACATATACATTTGTATTTCTGTGCACTTGATATAAACTCTGTATGTGAGTTTATTTTTTTGTAAATATAAAAAACAAAACGCAAAAAAGAAAACAACGTGAAACAAATAGAGATGTTGATATAAAAAAAAAACAAAACAAACGGCGGTCGGCGCACTCGACATTGCGTGGGAGTGTCTAATTGTTATGTAGGAGAGAAGATGTGACCGGCACAAACCAACGGTCCATGAAATATTCAAATCGAATGGAACTGTGTCTCTCTCTCAAGCCAATTCACCTCCTAAGTTATACGAGTATATCGTATCGCATATCGTGTATGGTATAGTACACATGCATATCTGCATACATATGTTTTGTGTATATTGCGAGATTGCTATTGCAAATACGTCGAAACAGAAAACATAGACGTTCGGAAAATGTGAAATGACAGCGCAAATTTGTGATGTATTCTATGGAGAGATACTGTAATAGTTTGCATATTTTTTAGCACTGATTTCTAACATCATACCATCATTCATATATTCATAATACGTATATTGTATAATACTTTACTTTTATTTTCTAATTTTAAATATTTATCATTGTTATTTATTGATATAATACTAAAATAATAGATTAAAGTAAACATTTTCTATTACAGCTATATTTTATTAAAAATAATTTAGCGAAAATTTTAAAAAGTACAGTTTTCAGAACACGGTAATAAATAATTTTGATTTAGTTGTAAAATGACAAATCAATTGAAGACAATTGATAATCTAAATGCATAGTTAATAATTGATTAAATTAATAACGCTTTATGCGACTGATTCAGTATTTTGTACTTCTAGAAATTATTACAATAGGTTATTGCATCGTAAAATATTATATCATGCATAGGAAAATATTTCATTTCTGCACAATACTTTTTAATTTTTTTTCATGAGAATATGCCTTTTATATAAACGATTTGTGTAAATTTTTAAATTACAGTTCGCTTGTGTAAGAAATTAATTGATTTTTTTATGTAAAATTATTTTTTAAATTACAATAATGAAAAGTTTAATATTTTTTTAATTTAAAATTAAAAAAAAAAATAACTTTATATTATGTTTCTATAGTAAACAAAAAACTTTTGTAAATTAAGTTATTAACGTCTGAATTATTTAATTTTATTTTAATTTCAAATATGAATTTTGTTATTTCAAAGAATGAATATATAAATTTTGATTTTTGTTAGTGTATTACTGAACGGTTTAATATAAATTTATTTTTCATTAGTTAAACATTATTTATTTCTGAAAAATTTTAAAGACATTTTATTCTCGCAAGCTTTGCAAGCGAAAAACCATTAATGTAAATTCCATCATCTAACGTAACAAAAATACATTTAATGATTTATCTCGACTGTCAAATATACATTATTTTTCCTATGTGCGTTGTACGTATGTGTATGTGTGGTCGGTCTAATGACAGCCACGTTCCCGTTGTCGTCGAGCGCAAAATTCGACAAGTATCATTCATCAAGTGCCCCACAAGGATCTGCTCTCTCTCTTTCTCATCACACCACAGAGCCCTGCCGAGTGCGTCGCGCCCGCAAAATCGGGTCGCTCCTCTCTCGTTCAAGAACGATTATCTTATTACATCGAGTACACTCATCAAACACACTCTTCGCCGGGGCCTCTATTCTATTCTTTGCTGTTTCACACAGGCCCTCCTGCTACAATGTTTTCTGCTAGCGGTTCTCGTCTGCCCTCTCCAAATACCCATCGAATAAATACTCGCCTAGCTTGCTTGGCATTGTTTCACCGAAGCTTAAATGATAAGCTCTGATTGTATTTTGTGAGAACAATGATTATTTGTTTGTTGCCATCGTAATGGGTTTTCTAGTTTTTATAAGTTTTCATCACGTTTTGGAATCTAGAAATCACATTATTTTATTTCGTAAAATATTTTTGATTACTGTATAATAATTTTTATAAAACAAAAATTGCATGTAGTTTAAATAATAAGATTTTTCATAAATTATGAATAGAAGCATTAGTATGTATTATGTAAAATTTCATAAATTTATTTGTTAAATTAATGACATAATTTCAATATAGTCAGGATTATTTGGCACATTAATCTAATTAGAATATAAATTTAGTTAATTTAAATTAATCAATAAATGGATAAACAAATAAAATTTATTACCATAATTCTGTAAAGTTAAAGTTATTTGTAGATACAGTAAAATTCAGAATAGTCAAATTTATATAAGTATTTCACAAGGTCTGACAAGTCTGATTTTTATTAGTTACTAAAGAAATGAAATAAAAATAAAATTTATGCAAGATGTGTTAAAATATCTTTAAAAGTTATTGTATGTTTGTTTACTCTACATGATATATAAAATATAAAACATGTCAAGTGAGAATAAATATTTTATTAGATATAAATGAAATGAATCTTAAAAAATGTATCGAATATTTATCAATAATCAATTCGTGTATTGGCATTATATCTATCCATGTCTTAAACGGAAAATCTTGTTCTAGAATCATAAATCTTTATCAACAAGCTTATTCGATTAAAGTGGGTTGCCTAATCATTTTATTAGTTCTGTCATTTATTATTTGTGTTGGAATTGAGTTAAACAATGTTTTTATATTCTATTTCGAACACTTTTCAAACTGTAAAAAAACTCATCTGAAATTAGAGTATAATTTATTTTATGTGAAGTTTTTTTTCAAATCTTTTACATTTAATTTCACAATTAGCATTAACTATATAAAAACCATAATATTTTTTGACGATTAAGAAAATTTTTTATTTGTTTTTGTATAATAAATTAATAATATCAACATTGGTGAAATTTATGTTATTTATTATAGTCTATATGGAGACTAAATTTGTTGGATTTATACGTAATATGAATTTGAGGTATGTTTTTAGAAATGGGAGTTCAAATATGTGTAAAATGATTACGGTAACCATTAACAATGTCGATATAAATATTAAACAGAACTTGAATTAAATTTATATTTCTCTAGCTCGGGCAGTTCTTACGCTGTGATTATTAAATAAAATAGTTTTTTTTTCATCTCTCTGTAGGTACATTAAATTAATTTGAATTATCGTTGTAGCTGTATAAATTTGGTTTCTCAGAAGTCAAAACTAATTATACAAATATAAAATAAAAATTTATTGTTATGAAATGAAATAATGGATTTCTAAGTAACAAGGACAACTTTTCAGAAATGATAAAATATAAGAACGTACAAGTGACTGGTTAAATAATTAATAAAAGCTACCATTAAATAAAACGTCGTATATATGGGGAGTAGTTTGGAATTGGATATTAAGGAAAAATCTGAACTGGTACAGAGAAATTTCACCGCTAAGACAATACCAATTTTCCACTTGTTAACCTGAAATAACTTTCTAATAAAACCGTGAACCAATCCAAACTTGTCGTATACAATAAAATCTCTTGTTTATAACAACATCTCGTTGGCTATAAAATTGTTTAAATCAATAATTTTAATTGGAGATATCAATTTTATACGAGATTTATATTTTATTTTACCATGAAATTAATATTTATCGATCGTGCTCTAAGGTTTTTTTGCTCGATCCATGCGAAAATTGTTTACTTTTGCAAGAAATACTTATTTCATTTGTAAATCACCTGTGCGTACAGTACTTACATACAAATATTAGTTTTTGAATTTTTTACTGTACTTTAAATTGTTTGATTATTGCTAATATTACATTATATAGAAATTATTAAAAAACAAAATCAAATATCTATATATTTATACGTTAATGATTGATTTAAATTTATAAGATTGAACGTACCCTAATTCGATTAGACACAACAATATTAGACATATTTAATTACAAAGTAACATATTTTCTAATGCGGACATGCTTGATTTTGACTAAATATTATGACTAATTCAAGTACTCTATTGCATTAAAATATTTATGTTAATATATGACTAAATATGCCTAATAGTGTTTTATCTAATTATACCTATTATATCTAAAAATATGTATGTCAAGGATTTGACCCTTTTTAAAAAATTTTGATCGCAAGAATCAATATTATATTTATTTTTTTAATTCAAAATTAATGTTGAATATATTAACCTTTTCTCAATAATTTAAATATAAAATTGAGTAAAAAATTCTTTTCACCGGCTGGAATTATCTATTATATTTTTCTAAAAATTAAAGCCTCAAATAATACATGTTTTATAATTGTATTTTATAATAAAAAAAAATTTATTGAAAAGTGGTAAATTTAAATTACTTATATATGACGTCATTTACATTCAAACAGGAAATACATATAAAACTTAACATTAAACCATTTTTTTGCTCTAATATCTGTATTTCTTGGTACAAGAATTATTTTTTTTCGCAAAGATATATTCAAACAATTCGGTATGAACCAGTATCTAACTACCATATTTTATAGGTTATAAAGTACGCAACTGTCATACCATACGAATGTAAATAAAGTTATAATGCCGATATTTTAATCATTAATATTTATGAAAATAAAAGTTATCTTATAATAATGTTTTTTTTTTTAAATATATTTGAACCTAAATACTTGTTTTCTGCAGTAATAATTTATACTTCAAAAAAAAAATGTGATTGAAATGAAATTGGAAGACAGTGGGTTTAATTCACTTCAGGTGCCAAAAGTTTTTCGTATTTTTTTTTTTTTTAAATAAAAACACGTAATATTAAACATAGTCATTTTACATAGTTAAAATATAAAATTTTCAATTTGTATTATTTCAGTAACTTCATATACTTATATACAAAAAAATTAATAAATTTCCGAAATGTAAACAACAAAATAAAGATAAACTAAGATGGCTGGAAAACATTTTAACGTTATGTGTACAGACGTGAGGCAATATTTAGGAGAGTAGAATTTTGAAATGAGAAAAAACTCGAATTTTTACTGGTGTTTCCTCTCTGGCACTGTGATATTTTTACGCGACGTACGCTTTCAGATAAAAACATAACGGACTAATTGAATTGTATGGACGACAGTGTTCACATACAGAGACTGTTAACATTCTTGACTGCTGGCCGTAGCGCGGTATGGCTCGCGCGCTTAGTGTCAAAACAATTTAATTCAGTCAAGTGCTAATTGTACTCGTGCCCGACATTCGTAACGAGACGCATAGCGCCATACCATACCCATACTATACCACTACATTACATGTAATACACATTACATCTCATATAGTATATGTATATACTTTATTATGTTCACTACTACAACTTGAAACATGCAAAAATTCTAAAACTCAAAATGTCTAATAAACTTTTTCGCACATGACTGAAAGTGCCGTCGTTTCTGTGAACATACAATTTTTGTTTTTTAAATAAAAATATTAAATATGAGAGAAAGAGTTAATGAGACTTACAGTATTTTATTACATAAAGTTTTATTTAAAAAATGTTTTTATTTTATTTTTCCTTTTTTAAGAAGAATACTTAAATATAATTATTTTTTTTTATTAAATTAAATTATTTTACACATTTAAATTTTAGCAAATAACTACATGTATATCTATATTTTTATATTTAAATAAAATTAATGAAATAATTAAACTTCAATCATGAAAAATATCTATATGTACACTCTTTTGTAAAATTACACAAAATTAGATTTAATTTTATTAATAGCAATAAAATGTTGCCGTAATATCTCTGACCAATAAGTAAAAGTACCACCGACAATTTGAGAAAATGTAGTGAAACTTTTAAAATAGATATCTAAGTAAGCGTACATAAATATTTCTGATACGGCGTTAGAACATGTGATTTGTCTCCGAAGCAATATATCTATCTACTTGATATTGTTAGTTTAAAAATGTAGGAGCGGAACCTCACATGACACGCACAGGCCAAGCAGTTCTTCAAGAGGGCTGCGACTGGTATATGCTGCTGGGGGGTTGCTCTCCGTTAGAGGGGTTGTGCACGCTGCCGAGATATATATGGGTGAGGGTGTTGGTGGTGTATTAGGAATATTGGTTTCGTATTTCTTGGTGGCTGCGATGCGTTTTTTTGCGGCCTACCCCGAAAACTCGTCGTTCCCCAATGGGATCCAGCGTGCACTAGATGAAAAGTGAAGTGTCGTGTTGTATAGACACCCTTGGGAATGCGTTGGCGGGGTTGCAGGGGGGTAGGGGGAAGAGAAACCAGACACTGTGACGTGAGAAATATATGCGTTGAGATGACGAGACGCAGAAACGCACTCATCAACTCTACCAACGATTACCACAACACTAGCTTGTGTCCCTATCATCATTTTCACTCATAATGATAATGCGTTAAGTTTATTTCTCTGTTCTTTTATTTTATCAAACTATCTTCTATATTAATTATATTAGGTTTATTAATTTCACAAAAATTTTATAAAAATAATTTTTAATATTAGTAGAATATTTCAAGTGACAATAATTTTGTATATTAATTAAAATTTACAATAGTGTTCAAATGTTGATGTTAATTTAATTTAGTGTTTTTTTGTAACACCAGAAAATGTATTTTTTGACTTTTTTTTTATAGTGTAATTTTTATGTCAATTTTTTTTTCTGTATGTAATTTTTTCGTAAGTTTTTATATTCATTTGCCATTATTATTCTCTATGAACTTTATGGCATTTTAGTATTCAATATTAATTTATATTTAAAAGTAATATTTAAATTTTAAACTATCATTTTTATTAGTAAATTAAATTTAACATATTTTAATACTATTTATTATATATAAAACTATTTTTATACATTTTATAAAAAATATTTCAAAATTTTACAATCTAAAATATTATAAACAGCTATAGTAAACACTGAAAGCACATTAAAATTGTGTTAGTTAACGATTAGATTTTAATTTTTTGTCAAACAAAACTGCTAGCTAATAATTTTAATAATATATTGTAGTAACTATAAAAAATACATAAAGTGCACAAATTAGTTGACAAGTGACAAAAATTATGTTAATCATTATAATTTGTATTTTAACTAGTATTTAATTACAGATAATTTACAGCTCATGAATAAAAATAAATATATTGTGGTCACATATCTAATATTGTCTTTAATATGCTTTTGCCACATTAATACAATTAGACATAATGAATATTTATAGGAAAAATTTACTTCAAATAAGTACTTCTTATCCAGACATCATATAGTTGTCAACAATAATCAGAAAATTATGTGACCTAGCTGTGGAAACGATAAACTAGAAACGTTTCGGATTTTTAAAATTAATTGATCTTTCAAAATTGAAAAGTATTAATGGCTGTAGATGGGTTTGACTTTCAAGAATTACTAATTGACGAAAAATTCTAACACAGTAAAGTATCAAAAAGAAAAAAAAAATACCGATACACTTACAACCTAGTCAGTACACCATAGTGGTTGTGATAGCCTAGAAAAAATAAATAAAATAAAAAACTGAGTCTACGTTTTGATAAAACATGTAGCAGATAAAAACAGGCCTTTAAAATTAATTATCAGCCGCATTTGAAAGAATCAAGTCGCCTTTTTACAAACAAATGAATCGAGAAACAAACGGCATTCAGATTATTCTATTGCTAGGAGTTTACGAATTGTTTCTCTTCCGCACAGCTTCTACTAATTTGATAGATAATTTATTTGGAATTCTTTAATTACGTCAGCGGTATTATTACGGAAGAATGCAAGAATATGGCTCGCAAATGAATGCTAAATATTTCTGGAATATATTTTTACATAAAAAACGTTAAATCCTAGAAACAAATTTATCACGTTGAAATGGGAAATTTTATTATTGTTAGAAATGTACATTTTTCTACTGCTAACAATGCACTTATCAGATAAGTAATACATTTGCAGTTTAAGTTTACTGTAATTTTTATAGCAATTTAAATTTTTACGTATATTTATTTTTAATTAACCAAATTCATCTTATTCTTAAAGTTTATGAAATTGAAACGGCCGTATATTTCCGAGCTGTTAGGCATTTGAAGTTTATTAATTTCAAACATAGAGTTTGGCAAAAATTTGGTACCGTTTTAAAATTTTACCGCATTACAGAAAATTAAAAATTGATACATATATGATACATGTACGTTTTAAAATTTAAATTATAATCGTCAAATTAAGTGATTGCGGATGAATATAAACTTTAATAAATTGAAAACGTATAAAAATACATTTTATTATTAGGATAGATGTCACTTATATATAGAGTAAGAATTATTATTAATAAACATTATTTTCTGATTCTTATGAACATGATGTGGAAGTAATTTGCCAGTAAAACGACGAAATCAAATTAAGTATTAGGAGACCGTAAACATAAGTATTGACATATTAGACTAATTTCTATTTCTAATCCATATTACCATTTTTACATATATTATCAAAATAATATTATATATAATAATATTACAAAAATCTCAAATAGTGATGCATCAAGATCGTTCAAAATTGTTAGGCACTTACTTTGTATTAAATTAACAAACACTTTACTATTTTTTATAAACAATTTATAAACAAAATCGCATTTATTTCAATAAAAATGATCTGAATTAAGATTATAAACATTACAATAATTATTGATAATCAGGGGCAAACTAATCTTCAGGCTAAATAGACTATTGCCTTACAATTAGACCTTAGAGAAATTTCGATCTTTCGAATATACAATGTGTATACAATACACTTACAAATAAATCTTATTATAACACAAAATGAACTTTTATTTTGATTAAAAATTTTCGAATAGCTTTGGGTCCATATGACACTTAATCCGACCCTGTTTATAAAGTGTAGGTAAAAAAATATTAATAATAATATTTGAAAAAAAAGAATTAAAAAGTAAATAACCGATTTTTTCAACTTGAAAAAATTATTTTCCTAAAACTCTCAATTATATAATAAATTTTCTATGTATTACGATATAATGTTTTGGGAGACGCGCGTGTATGTGTATGTGTGCGATATATGTGGTATATGTTACCTTCCACAGGTGAATAGTTTGGTCGTGACTATTTATACATCAAGTGTTGGGTCTGATTTCAGCGGCCGCCCTCGTCGTCGCTGTCATACGGGGGTCCGGTGAACGACGATGTTCGCTCGCCCGGATCGGGAGGCACGCCCGGACCACTCTCGCAACCGCCCGCCTCACAGCAGAGCCTCGACGCCACTGACCCAGGTATGTCTTATACATATATAATATATCTTTGCATCATTACACGGCTCTTACATTTAATATCATCAGCAGCTTGCAACTCAATACCTATTGCTCAACCTTTATTACAAGCCGCATTATTTGACGTCAGTATATGTTTTCAAAGGACCAGTTATAATTTATACCCTGATAAAATAAATGTTACGGTCGTTTGAATAAATTTGTTTTTCTCTAATGTAGACTAATTATTACAAAGGTTATAACTATAAAACTGTTGCTCGTTGGAACATTAATTTTTTTTTTGTGAAAAATTATGTTGGTGATAAGTCCGAGGATATTTCGAATTATGTAAAATAATCGTAAGTTATTATATCAGGTATAGTTTCAACAATATATAAATTACTAAGAAATATGAATAATTAGTTTTAAATTTATATGTAAAGTCCAGCCGTGTATTTTAAAGTCGATATATATTTTTATTTATTATCAACAAATTCTTAGTTTCTCTAATATTTTTAAAAAAAATTACTTGTTTACATTTTATAGTTTACCAATAAATTAAATTACTTACATATTTATTTTTAAACGAAAAAGCCATTTGAAATTTGTTTATTTGTTTGCGAACATTAAAATAACAAATTAATAGAATTTATAAATAAAAAAGTTAAAGAAATAATATATAGGCATTCATCAATACAGATCTTGTCTATATTAAATATATTTTTTATAACAGTTTTAAAAAAATTTACATCTCTATATATTTACTAAACATATTTTTTTTACCTAAATATTTTATTGTCTAATTATTCATTATTGTACTAGTAACATAATGATCTTTTTCTACATTATGGTAACATAATATTTTATTTCTTATGATAAGCTTGAAGAAAAAAGTAGGTATATGATTTGAATGAAGCTTACGATAGTTATAAAGTAAAAAAAGGTTGATGTAACATGTAAACAAATTTAATTAATATCGAATCAGTTGCGCGTATAAAGTAAAACCGGCAGTTATCGATCGTATGATAGGGTATTTTTTCGGTTAATTATGGAAATGTACGTAACATTAAAAAGGCCGTGGGGGAGGGGAGGGGGGTTGCTCATCTAAGTTTCCTAACCACCCCCGTTGGCGTTATACGCGATCGACTTTGGTGTTTTGGCGTGTCCGTTCACCACTTAATGACTGACTGAACATTCGTAATTGTATGTAAGCCTGAATGAACAATTATCGATTTAGTCATTAGCGTTATCTTTGGCCGCTAATGTGTATTGGGGAAGGCGTCGCGTGTACTCTAGACACGATGCGACGGCGACGTCCCGCTTCACCGTGTCCTATGCTTCTTTCCCGGATCGTGCTATATTTATTAATACTATCTAACTTTGTATTATTTTTGTTCCGTTTTGTTTGATTATATTATTTTTTTTTTATTTTTTTAGTTTAGGTACTTTTAATTACTTACACGTTGTAGTTATGTAACATTAATATGCATATTACGTGAACCTATCACATCGCTTTAATGAAACCATGTACTTACAAACAATATTTAATTTATAATTTAAAAATCCTTTTTTTTTAAATTAATATTTAAAAATTACGGTCAATCAAATATAATATTTTTTTTTGTTTACCTGTATAATCAAAAGAAATATATATACATATATATATATATATATATATATATATATTGATATTTTCACGAAATATTTGTTATAAAGCCCTTGCAATTTTAAAATTTTATTGTTGCTACTTATACGACGATAAACAGTTACATTTACTAAACAATTTTTATTAAGCGAGAAAATTTTCGATTATTAGAAATAAATTTTAATATATAGTGACCAGTGAATAAATTAAATAATAGAAATAAATATTAATAAATTAAATTAAATTAATATTACTAAATTAAAGATCAATAAACTTGAGTGATACTATAATTTTTCGGTGGTTGATATGCAAAAGGTCTTAAGTTTGAATATATAAATATAAATTATAGATTTAGTTGTGGAATCGGTATCTAGATGAGAAATAAAATATGAAAATTAAATTGTTAATATAACATTTTCTTTTATATAATGTATAACATAAACAACATAGGAAATGTATGAAATGAAAAAATGTCAGTTGACAGAGAAAGATATGTTTGAGAGATTGTAAATATAATACATTCATTGTAACACAGCAGCAATATGATCTGCAATGAATAAACGAACACGAGAACGTCCATTGGTGACAAATTCCGTTAATTACGCGATGCATATATAGAGTGTGTGTACACATATATACATATATATATATAGATTCGAATGCATATGCGTTAGCATCAGTATTCGGGCAATAGCAGAGCCAGCAGTCGCATATAATGTAATGTATAGATGCGACAACGACATCGCTCATAATTCCAGCGCGGTTCAAATCAAACGTGTACGTAACGTTAGGTTTGTGTTTGCGCTGTCCGCACGCTAACGCCAACGGCCCTGACGTTCGCTAATTATACAGAAGTAATAAATTCAGATTTGCGCTCCGGATAGATGTATTTGAATATTGGAGTGATGCATTGCACTCGGCCGTACCGCATGCCACACCACGCCACACTATGCCATACTGTACACTGTACATGTCGCGACCGAGCGCCACCGTTCATTTAATTCAACGCTAATGAAAGTTTACGATCACGTCACGTGACCCATTCTCTGACATTGCTACTACCACTCATCTTTCTCTTCACCGCCACTCTCCGCCCCACACCACTCTTATTTCTATTAAATCCTGTAACATACAGGTAAACACACACCACACACACATATTATACTCTCTGATTCTAATTCATTGCCATGTGTCACACACAACGAATCACTGATATAAATTCTGCATTTTTAATGCCGTTGTTATTTGTTTTATTAATTTTTTTCTTGAATAAATCATTATCGATGCATATGAATGGCATGTACATATATGAATGCGTAATTTTACTGTTAACGAGGCCGACGTAAATACGAGAGAAAGGGGCATACCGATAGCTCTTTCATTCCTGGAAAAACAACAAATGCTTATAGTAACACGGACATTTAATTTTTAACTTGATAGAAAACATATACATATGCACAGATGTGTTTGTGGAGGTCGGAGGTTATCCGTACGATTGTGACTGGTAAACTGTTGACGTATTACGCAGAATGCGACGCGGAACAGCGAACAAACAGGCGGCCGATGCTTCAGAACAAAAGATCGAGCCGTTATCAGCGGTCACCGATAACGTAAAGCACTGCTAACAAAAAAAAAGAAGTACGCGCCGTGCTAAGTTAAAGGAAAAATACGAGGGGAGAGACAAAGATGGAACAATGATGAAGGCAAAATGGGTTGGGCTGGGTTGGTAAAAACCAAATGTTAATAGAACGAGAGTGAACGAGTGAGAAAGTACGATGGAATGGGAAAGAAGGAAAGTTGTTTTCCGAGGAGCTATTAGCGAAGTCAGAGCGATAGAAGATGGAAGAAGGATGTGCGCTCGGGCACTTCTGTTTAAATAACTTCCATTAGCGCGGTACATTCCCGGCACTAAATCGCGAATCAACATTACTGAATAACAGCAACAAAGAGTTGAAGTAGTAACATTTGTATGTATGCTATGATGTACGCTTTGTGGGATGGATGGGGCTGATCATTATCGGCATATTTTGGTGTGTTGTGCGTTTATTTGTTTTTTGAACAACAACGTACACCCAAACCATCTTTAATGGATTGTTGTAAATAACATAGAGCAACGCATAAAGTCGACGCGCGTCTCAATTCGCAACAGACGAACACAGCAGTGCGCATTTGTGTCCAAATAATAAATTCGCATCAAGTGAAAAACAAGAATGAGCAGCTCGGCGTACAACGTTTGGCGCTCTACTGTTATCATGAATTATTAAAATTACAAACTTTTGTTGAAGAAAGAAAAGGAAACGTTATGCTTGTGCGCCTGGTTGGCTGCTTGGCAAAAGCAAAGCCGGAAAGTTTACACTTAACAGAAAAATGGAGTTAAAATGTCGAAACGTGCGAAAGTTTGCCGGAGACGAAAGTTGTTAATATCTGTAATGGAAGTGGTGGCTGTGGAACTCCCCAATATCACGGGCCATCAGTGCGTCGAGCTGAAGCGTAGTACGATTCGAGTTGTGAACCGCGAGAACAATGAATCAAAGCGGAAAAGCTTCGCGTAAGGAACGCTGCACTAAGATTATTTCAAGGCTCGCTGCCTGACGCCGCACAAGAAAGAGGAAACTACCCGGTAAAGGCGACTGAGGGCACAAGTAGATGCGAGCGACGAGCCGGAAGCAACTCGAAGCGAAGCATCATCCTTGTGCTTGCGAATACCATGTAAACATTTCACCTGGTACCGGAATTATTATTATACTTTAGCTGAGTTCACTTTGTCTTGTGCCGAATAATAATAGCACATCACAAATTAATCGCGAGGGTGAAATAAAAGATGGGATAATGTTTCTTGCTTGTTGTAATGCTGATGATGTTTCGGTACTTTAAATTTCAAATTACATATCAGCGACCACCGACTGATCGCCCAAGCCAGTAGGAGATCGGTTATTTTTTGCGCTCGGAGCTCTATTCAACCGTCACGCATCGCGAAGATCAGAATTACAAAACATGCGCCCTCTCACCAACTATGGTCATGTACACGAAACTTGAGCTCCAATTCAAACTGGAGTATTCTGTATATGTATGGAACCCTTCCTTTTGTTTCTTGTGCCCTGTTTAATGGAAAATAACGTTAAACTGTGACGATTGCCGCGGGGTGTTCACTTTAGGGGCACAGATTTAATCTGGCACGTCTGTGACTCTCGGGACGACCGCACCACTACACGTATTTACATCTAAATTAAGGATGCGCTGATAACACTACCAACATTGCGTGTACGTGTGTATATGTATGTATATTGTGTGTGTGTGTGTGTGTGTGTGTGTGTGTGTGTGTGTGTATAAATCTCGTACATGTATTATATAGGCAGTAGCAGCAGCACTAGTAACAGCAACAGCCCTGATTAATAATAACACAATTATTGTGACAGTTTTGGTTCATGGCCGTTTATTATGGGCATCGTTATTTGACAAGTGACGTCATCGAGCCAAGGTCGCGTTTGAGGATGCATCTAAACACTAGAGTGTGAGGGTAGGGGTGGGGGGGATAGCGGGCGAACTCAACAGGAAAGTGATGCCCTGCTCTCTTGTTATGCGGAGAATGATCGGGCCACAAGTCGGTTCAGCTCAGCGGAAGCCCGGCCAATTGGCCCTATTGATTAAACACTCTCTCAACTCGCATACGCGTTTACTTACGTACTCATTCATACACATATCAATTTAATACATTTCAAATTTTTTTTTTTTTCTGAAAACAGAATGCGACACTGTTTTATTTTAGTAACGTACGTGCTTTGCACAAAGACGCCTTCAGTGTTTAGCATTTGTTCAGTTCAGAGTTTTGCTTTTAGTGTTTGTGTATGCGGTGTGTGTGTGTGTGTGTGTGTGTGTGTGTGTGTGTGTGTACGCGCTGTAAACAGTCAAAACCGCAGGGGTTCGTTCTCTCTTTCGTTTGCCGGTTTGTGGTTCGATAAATCAAACGTGCCACTCCAAACAGTTGTGTTTGATTTGTTTATTTTTGTTTTATAAAATATTTAGGCTGCGTTTAGCGGCAGGGTCGCCGGCTGTTCGTTTGAAAACAATCTTTTCAACTAGCTCCCCTTACACAACTCGTACCGCACATCAATTCACCTTTAAAAATACCATCAACCCTAACTAACTTCTTTATGTGTTGTGTAGGTAAAAAATAGAAACTGTATGCTGGTTATGAGGAATGCGAATTTTAAATTGATGTTGATTTAATTTGTGACAATTGATATCATAGATAGATCAAGTGGCAAGCAAAGCAGCAAAATTGTTCCGTTTGTCGCGTGAACGCCTCCGGCCACCAAGGGAACTTTGTCTTGTGCAAGAAGACGAGCGAGCGCAGATCTCCTTCACAGTTCTTATCTCTTACTTGAGACAATTCGAGCACAGCGACACTGGAAATTAGAGGTGTCCTATCCCATTCGGGGGTGGTGACGGTATTGCCACCAACGTTGGTTAATTAAACTTCTCACTCGCACTGGCTTTGTGTTTTCTTCCCCCGGTTTGTTCAACGTCCTCCAGACCTGTCAGCCCAAAGTGAGAAACATCGTTCCTTCATTCGACCGCAACCCGCACTTGGGCACAATATGTCACTCGACATGGACTAACCAACGTCTTTCTTTTATTCTTTTGTTTCTTGTTTTTTGTTTTTCCGGTTTCTGTTTCTATTTCTTATTTTGCAAGAATGTGTTCTGTAGTATTAATATAATAAAATAATTATAAACTTTTAGTTTTGTATTGCATTTCAGTGTATTATAAATAATAGTTAAAATTTATTTTTAAAAATCATTTTGTAGTTTTTCTAAATTACAGTATTGACACTTCCACAAATAATTGATGAAAATAAAATTTACATAAATTAAAAGAAAATTATTTATTTATTAATTATTATTATTAGATAACAGTGAATAAAAATATATTTTTTGAAGATGATTGTGTACTCTTCTTAAATTTTAAAATTAATTTGTTACAAAAATAAATTTTTATTTGTTAAATTTAATCATAAACAAATATATTTTGTAAAAGTATTTATAATTAAAAAATAACAAATTTAAGGCAGCATTTTTTTGAATAATATTTTGATCTGTTTATTATACATTATAAAAACGAAACGTAGCAATACAAATTCTATGATTTGTCAAGATTCAAAACAATAATTTACTTTACATATAAAATAATAACTATGTTAATAAACGTTTGAATATTTTATAAGGTATTGTGAATTTTTGTTCATTTTCATGTTTATGTATTTTTTAATATAAATCTATTTCTATTAATTATATGTAATTTGTATGATTTGAAGCGAAATTTTTGAAGTTCGGTTTTTTTTATCGATTGCATGAGTCAGTGGTTGTGTTGAAAAGTTGAAGTAAAATTGAACGTTTAGAAAAATGCGCTGAACGACGATATATAGTGATAACGACTTACTACTTTTGTAACCCCGTTCGTTTTCTTTTCTATCTCGTCCAAAGCGAGGCGGTAGCTGGGTGGTAGTGGGTAGGTGGTGATGTCGGCGGCATGGCCCGGGGGGACCGACTGATAAAAACAAATGAGTCCGACGACGTCGGCATCGTCCCCCGATGGAAATGACTTCGGTTCCGGCGCGCTTACTTATTCATTCCACGAAACGAACTTTTTAAATTGTGTAATTTAGCAAACATGGCTCCTTTATTTCGTTCGCGTCCCACCGTCGTCGTGTCTTCCTATCTATGTGCTCTAGGGGGTTGAGGATGGCCGAGACAGGGGTTGGGGGAGGGTACATACACTAGCGCCCGTTACATTTCATTTTGTCGCCACCACCTCCACTGCCACATTACTATCATCGTTTTCGAACGTTGTTGCAACCACCGGCACCATCTAGGCACACGGATATAAATTGGCAACTTTAATTAAGATATCGTGGACAAACGGTCGTTTCTTTTGTTTGTTTTTTTTTCGTGTTTTGTTTTTTTATTATAATACTTTTTATTTAGTAGTATGTAGTACTGTGTTTATATACAAATGTAAGTAATAATTTTATTTTTCTTGTACTTGATTTCTTTAAAAAAATAGGATAAATTGATCAAAACGTTATAGCACAAATCGTATCAATAGTAAAATTTTTATATATTTTCACTGTAATTAAAAATGGTTTTAAATGAACTTTTACAATTCGGACACATACTTGCATTTAAAATAATTTTTTGCAATAAGCACATTTGTATTAATTGTGTAGATAATTAAAAAAAAATATATTTACAAAAAAAAAAAAAACTTACTATGATATATCGTATTTATAGATTATTTATCTATTATTCATATAATATTGGTTATTGCAACAAGTAAAAATATTTAATATTTGGTATGCTTCATATCTCAAAATTTCGTATTAGGTTACGTTGAAAAATTAATGCCGAATATTTATTTATGTGTCAATTTTTAAAAATCAATGCTTATTTCGTAACAGAATACCCAATGATCATTTTGCATTTTTGCTCATTTTTTTGTTCTTTTTCTCTCTTTAAAATACTTATTGTGTAATAGGATAGTTTTTTAAATTGACAAAAAAACTCTAGTTTCATAAACTTTCATAAAAATTTGTATTTCTGGATTTTAAAATTTTGATATATTGATATTTGGATTTTTGGGTTTGAAGTTTTGTGATTGATATTAATAATTATGTTTAATTGAATTAAAATATAAAAAGGTAAAGTTTATAATAATTTAATTAATAAATAATGAAAATATATGAAAAATACAAGTACGAAATGTAGTAGTAAGTTGTCAATTTTTTTTTTTAACGTAAATACGAGAATGAATTTGATATTGGACCGCCCGTACTGCGTGTACAATATGTGTTTGTCAAAGTGTAAGCACGTGTGATGGTAGGAACGCAATTACAATTTAGATTGAGTTCGCGCGAGAGAGGTGCGCATATAAGAGTGTTGGGAACTGTTGACGAACCGTGAAGTGACCGTTGGTTCGCAAACGAGTAATATCGCGATTGCCAATAAAGAAATCGATTGTTTTATTTTTGCGTTATCGTATAACAACTACGTTATGGTTGTATGGTTGGCAGCGTCGCGTTCGCGGTTTGAGGGCGATTGTATGTGTGCGCGCTTGATGTTTTTATGCGAAAAATTGTGAGAATAGCAATGGCGTACGGTGCGGTGCGGGCCTCTGCAATTCCCTCGGGCGATTACCGATTCGATCTGCAGTAATTTCTTCAAATTGCGGACCACACGACGGAATTAAACAGTGCGTTTAGTATTCAGGGCGGTGCTGTTGCGGCGTGGTCCGTCAACAAATTGGATTTTCGTACGCGCCACTTTGCTGCCTGCGTTGCCAATGCGTTGCGTTGCGTTACGTCCGCTTATATGCGTTTACATAAAGATGACAGCAAATGATTACTAGCCAAAATTCTTTTACTCTTACTTTTACTTTATTTCTTCTGATTGATATAATTCTATTTCTATTTCCTATCCGAAATATGGAAAAATTGACTAGATTAATATTGTAATGGATTTGGAAAGATAATTAAATTTTTAGCAATGCATTACTTAATTTCATATAGAACTTAATGAACTTTTATTTATTCTGAAATAAATAATTTAAATTGTGACTTTTATATATAATTATTAATTTTTGTATAAATGACAAGAGTTTGTACTACGCCTTTTGGCGTGATTGTATTATGTAGTTGTGTATATGTATATATAATTTCAATTTCAATTTTGTAGTTTCACATTGTTTACACATAATATTATTTTTATTATTTTGTGTTATGAAATATTTTTACAAGTAATATTGATTTTATTAATATACAACAAACCCACAATTTTTAAAAAAAATAAGGTTAATAATTATAACATATTTATTATTATTTTACACCGCATTTTTAAAAATGTTTTAACAGAAATAATAAATGCGCTGGCATATACACACACACACAATGACAATATATTTTTGTATTAAAATTTTATTTATTAAAAATAAAAGCAATTTTTAGTTTATTATAGTTTTTTTAATCAAAGTGTAGTAGTTTTTACTGACATTTGTTGAGAACTTTGAAATATTAAAATTAGTTAATTATAGTTACAACTTTAATCAACATTTTAGAAATAATAATAAAAAATGTTTTTAAGTAAAAATCATGCAAATTTGTAAAATTCTTGTTTTAACGTGGACCCAATGACATATAATATTTAGATAAGTTAATTTAATATAGTTATACTTAAATAAAAACAAAAAAATGTTAGTCATGTTTAAATAAAATTGTATGAGAATCTTTTGGGTATTGTAAACGCAAAAGGAACTATGTGTGATGTTATTATTTGTGATGCGTGCTATTAATGTATGTGAAGTCTGGACCTGCCCCAACGGGCATTGGGGGGCCGGCACACGGAAGCAACTTGACAGCTCACGACGGATTAATTTATTCATTGTGTCGCGACGATTAATTAAAAACTCATTTTTCACCAGTGACTATCTCGTGCCCGTGACGGTGACGGTCACAGCGGAACTATATTATTTTCGTATTTTAACGCAACGCGCACGTTACTTAGAGTTTACGTAAAGAATTTCCCACAACAGCGTATACCGTTCTGAGAAATAGAAATGTTCAAACTCGGGGGATCAAAAGCGCCGTTTATATATTTGTAGAAAAGTTTATGTCGCCGCCGTATTATTTCAGCCCGCGGCCATAAAGAATTCGGGTCGATGTGGTATGTTGTAACGAACAGTTAAACGTCGTCGAGACGCTACGCTAAGACAGCACAGCAGTACAGAGAGGGAAACAAGGGGGTGGGAGGAAGATGGCGCGCGGTCGCACAGATGTGCCAATAAAACGCTGCTCCTCACTCTATGTAAAACTCATCGGAATCACTTTAATTTCGAGCGAAGCAGTCCCGAAGGAGTGACGGCGCCATCAAGACACCGTTGGAGAGGTCATTCGGAACCTTTCCGCGCGGATAAAATCTCACAGTCGCGCCCGTAAAAAGACACTAACCCAACTCCCTAACACTGACTCGAACTCATTCTAGCCGATGTTGTTGTCTCACTTCTGCTCATGGGATTCGTGCGTTGAGCAGACGGCCGACTACTATAAACTTTATGGCGCACATTCGACACCAGTTACCTTAATAAAATACTGTTTTACTATGATACATGATTATCTGGGTTTAACTGTGGACCCGGCCAGCTCCGGGCCACACGCAACAGATGCCCGATTCACTATAAACGAATTCAACACAAATACAACTCAGTTTTGTTGTCAACGGTTCAAATTTACAAATCTATCTCTTTATCAATTTTAACTTAATTTGTTTCAGTTATTTTATTATTTTACCAACTTAACATAAAAGTTTATATATATATACATTAAAAATTTAAGTACAATATTTTATTTAAAAAAGTAAATATTGACTTTAGTATTAAAAGGTATGAGTGAACGCATAGTTTGTAAGATAGCGCAGATTACAGGAATACGATGGTCGTATAATATGTTACGCAGTTTAGCTGAAACGATCATCTATAAAAGTAAATATGTGTATCGTATCGGTTTGGTATCCATTTTTCGCCTGGAATAACATGCTGTTATGTACGACGAGATGGCCGCTGTCCGAAGCCAAACAGTGAGAAAGGCAGGTATATTGAGACGATCGGTGTTCAGTTTAGTATAGTTTCATCTCACAGTTAGTGCTCGAAGCTATCGCACAGGTATATCATTTTCTCTTTAGAACTGATATCCATTTATGAGCTTTCAAGTCGATTGACTCGTATAAGCGCAGGCGTGTCATTAAAGCGAGACAACGCGCGCGTTTCATATGTTCGTCGTTCTTTGTCGAAAAAGATGATGGCAATAGAGTAACGGTGATGGGGCATTGGTGCTGGTGGCGACGCGGCGCGTCTCGACGCTGTTGGAAGAGAGCGAGTTTTGCACGTTTGTGAAAAATTCAGGAGCAGGATGTTATACGCGCGTATCTCGAAATGTAGAAACGTTAGCTTGACAGCAGCGGATAAAAAATAAACGGAAAAAGGGTTCTATCTGACGTCACATCCGATTGGAGAACTGTCAGGGATAAAAAGTCGACAGGCCGGGTGACAGTGAGTGGCGGGTCGACATTGCCGACACTGCTCTAGCGAAAAACATTTTCTTGCTGCTTCTGTTGCCGCCGTTAGGCATCGTGATCATTCGTTCATTCATTCGTTACCTCTCTCTCTCCATTTACAACCAGTTTTTATTTAAATATGCACACACATAGATATTGATAAAGAGGTACGTATTTTTATATGGCAATCTACATTTTTAATTATTCGCTCTGCAATTATGAAAATTTTCGCGAGCATATCACGGAAATCCTAATGGAATATTTCACACTATCGAATTTCATTGCGGTCAAGTATATTTTGAAAATTATTTTGTTTATAAAGTAGGTAAATGATAATACAGTGCTCTATAAAGAAAGAAACAAAGAAGTTTGATCTGTTTGAGATTGATGTATGTAGCGATGACATGGAAGATTAGGCAGGCGCTCTCGTTTACGTTTGCTCCGTCGTATGTAAATAATCAGCGCGTCATTGATTGATTGTTCAAGATGTTTATATATATATATATATATATATATATATATATATATATATATATATATTTGATACGCGTGCTTTTGCACGAATGCGTGCGTAATGTTGTTGCTGGTTGTAAGTGAGTGAGTGGCGAATTTCACAACGATTATTGATTGGGTGCGTGTATCGAGGTGCTACAAAGAGGAGTTGCCAGTGTTAACACGGGGGCGGACAGGGGCCATACACCTTTTGAATTATCTTTTAACACATAGAGGTTGAGGCAGGCGGCAGGCGTATGGTATTCGTTATATGTTATGAGTCGCGAACATGCACTCTCTAGCTAGCTTCGATCGCAAACACTGATACGTGCGAACGTGGACACCTGGAGTGGTGTGCCGGTGTAGAGCGCCCCTTCTTTGTTCGCCAACGGTGAGCTGGGGGATTAGCGGCCCCGGCACTCGATTAAAACGCGAGTTAATTACGCCGAAAATATTATGGGATTAGAGTGGCGGTGGTGCGGAGAACGGCAACGGGGACTTATCATCAGTCACCGACGCCGCCACCAGCTTACGGCTGCACTATTCCTACGACACAGTAGCAGCACGGTTGCTTCTAATCATCAGCATTGGTGACTGCACAGTGGCGCGCTGTTTGCTTGACACGCGGATTACTTACAGTTTTACTGCCGCCGGCTTAAGAACGCTGCCAGTAATTCACCGGCAAATCCAAGGGCTTACGTGCTCTACACACACGTTCACTTGCTTGTCCGTCCGCTTATGCCCACCATACCTATCTCACCCACAATTTCTATTTTTGCTCGTATGTCCCTGATCGCTTTGCCTCGTTTGTTTTGTTCTATTTTTATGGTGTTTACTTATTGTAAAAATGTATTGGTAAAAATAAAAAAAAAAATTTAAATTAATTTTTTATATAAATAAGAAATTTTAAATTCAGAAAAATAAATGAAAAAATAAACTAAAGTGAAATGCATAGGAAAAGCAACATGTATGATAAGAAACTCTGTTATTATTCACACGAATGTAGTACCTACATAGAATAAAATATGAAATTAAGTTATAAATAATTCATTTATGACCAACATTTAATCGTGCGTCGTGCATGTTCTTATGAGTATAAATAAGGTAAATTTGAACAAGCAAAATGCAGTGGTAATTTAGGTTAAAATGGTGAAAAGTCTTGACCGATCATTAGATTGGTGTAACTGCTAATGCATTTGGTGTGTGTACATAGCGCAGGAAGCAATTTCATCTCTGTAGCAATCTGGAACGGCGTAAATCCTCTTAGGTGCGGATCAGGGCCAGACGTCTCGACGCCCAGAACCCGATGCCCGACGCAGGCCCGGATTATGGGTGGCCGCGATCGATACATGCACCCGCACGCACGCTCACAATTGGGCACCAATCCGAACCCGGCTCTGCTTTCCTTCTGTACCTTTACTACTGTGTATCTCTTGAGTTACGTTTCTTCTCCTGCTTGATCTTCGTTTAATAACGTTGCGATCCGATGCAATGCAATGCGATTGTTACGTTTACGTAAGCAAGCAAGCAGGAAGGAAGGAAGGGTGCCATTACAGGCTCGTAATTGTGTGGGGCAGCTATTGCTTTTTTAACCAAATACCTGGGGTGATAATAGCTTTTAATGGGGTCTGATTACGACCCGAGCGAGCCAACTGGATTAATTCAGTGTCTCAATCGAATAACTTATGCAAACGACAGTGTAAGCGACCGCCTGCGGTGAAAATGGCGCACTTTTGCAACCCTGCAAATGTCTCTTGCTTTGTCTCTGCTCCGTACTTTTCTCGCTTGTATAGGTATAACCACGCTAAGTAGCTATAGTATACTTAACACACTCATTAAATATTACCTACCGTTAAACTCTTACACCTTGCACGTTTATAGAAAATAAAGATTTAACTTGGATGATTGCCAGTTTAGATTCCCTAACTACATTTGTATAATTCTTTTACTTTAGAATATATGAAATGAAGATTCTGTTTCAAGTTGTTTTAAGGTATGGAAGATAATGAAAAAATAGTCGTCGTTCTAATCGGCCAATAAACTTGATATTTAAAAGCTGTAGAAAATAACAGTAAGATAGAGTAAGAACGTGGACGTTGTGAAGTGTAAAACTTGGGTCGATTAAAGCAAGGATGCGTGGGTTTGGACACGAATGTGCAATTGTCCAACGAGTGCCAATGCCTAGGTGCTTAATGCTTGGGACCTGGGTTGATGATGATTCGTTATAAAAACACTTGTATCTTGAATTTTCGCCGCCGGCTAACGAGCTACAAGCCAACCACTTCCTAGTGTTTACAAATATACACGACAAGGTCCACATGCCCAGTATATGTACGCCGTTCTCTTCGTCTCTCATTTTATGGACGACATACTTGAGCCATTCCCGCACGCCCAGAGCCACGATGCATAAGTGGAATAACATGTCTTCGATAATACGCATTTTTACTCGGTTTGCAACCCGTACAGGTATACAGGTTCCACGTTATGTTGCAAAAATTTGCAAGAATGCAAACTGCAGGTCGCACAGACACACACAGACATTGACAACACCAACTATGATTATTGTAACCAGAAGTTTTCAAACAAAATTCCAAAGAAAATACTTCGCTATTCATTCTCGAACAGTAAAAATCAAAATTAAAATAAAAAAAAAAACAGTTACAGTATTACAAATATGTACAATTTTATTAATTTACAAAATCATTAGAGCATCGGGTGGCATACGACAATTTCGTGTCGTCGGCTTGTAAATCCATTAAATGCTCATCAGATTTTGTTCATTTTTCTGCAATCATTTGTATAAATTATATCCTACAGACGGTGTATGTGCAAAGTGTATGATGATAATGACAACTTTCAGTATAGAACGCATCGCCAATCGTTTATGTAATAAATATGTAACATATGAAAGCGATGGCAGCGGAGGCGCTGGCATAGACAGAATGCAAACTTACCCAATCTCACGCTACGATCTGCTCGTAACTTGCTGCAGTGTTTTCGCCTCATTTGCATTCATATATCTTCTAATGTATGACCTTTTACGTATTCATCGTAGTAAAAAATCATACATTTCAAAATGATTCTAATCGTTTATAGAGTTCGTGTATTTTTTTTCTTTACACCCTTTAATTAATTTACTTATAATACTTATAATATTAACTAAAAATAGAATAATAAAAAATGAATAATAAAATAGTATACTCGTGATAATTATTCATAATTTGTTTATTAAAAAATTAAAATTATAGAAAATAATTTTTAATTGCTTATTTGTGATCTCAAATATACCTATATATTTATAAATGTATTGTAGTATAAAAATAAATAATTAAAAGTTTAATAAATTGTATTTTGATTAATTTCGATTTGTAAATTATTTACAATTTTGTTAAATTTATTTTTATATTAATGAAATGAACTGTTAGCATGTTTTGGAGAAAGTTTTTAGCTTAAAATTTGGTAACCTACAGGTCAAATGCAATGATGTAAGCTAGCAGTTTTAGTTGCTACAAACTACTTTTAAACAAATTTTAAATTAGCGTTTTTATATTGGTGTCCAATTTATATTTCACACGTGAATTTCTTAAAGAAACATTTCTAAAATAGATACATTAATGAGAACTGTAATCTGATATGTTTTTAAAACAATTTCACAAAAAATATTTTCTCTTTTCTTTTTTATTATCAAATAAAATGTATCCCGATTTAATTTCGAAACATCGTAAAATAAAAATTGAGGATGAGAATAGGATACTAATGTATGAAGAAATTTTCTACAGTCTATAGATAACACAGATTATTCGTGATAGTAATTTTGGAAATATGTGCTAAACTGTGGTTCTGGGTGTGGTGGACTGGTGGTGTACAAATTTCGTGCTATTATCATTTCGGACAATGTGTGCGTGCGTGTACGCGTGCGTGTTTCCCAAAATGAAAACATAGAAAACGACTGCCGGCACGCATATAACCTAACCGAGCTATTGAGTCGCGACCACTCCCTCTTTTGGCACGGTGCTCCCGTGGATAAACTCCACTCCACATAGCACAGACTTTACCGTTGTGGCTTTTCGGACTCTTTAACCCAAGAGGGAGTCATGCGTTCATCTGCTTTAGAGCCAATTTATTTTTTTGCGCTTCGACCAGGCTACTGTTTTAAATTATTTCTTAGCGCACTACCATACACCATCAGAGCCACCCTTTGTTTTGCTTTGTCCGTCTCTCTAAGAACGGTTTCTTTCTTAATTAGTTTTTAAAAGTCAACGGCCACACGGGGCCGTTTTTTAATTAAAATCACCCAAAAACACGGCACGCACTCAAACACAAAACGCAACACGCGTGCAAAAACACTATTACCTCTACCATGTTTGTTATCAACCACAAGTTAGTGCTCCATTCGTTTGGTGCATAGAGATTCCTTGATTCTTATCTAATAGAAATATCTTTTTTAAAATGTGTTGTTGTAACGCGATTATTCGAAATAGATAATATTTTGTTTTGTTGTTTTTTGTTCACATTTTTCTACCTGACTGAATTAATCAACTTATAATCAAAATAACGCATTATATGTATCAACGAATTAATACCAATATTTCCAATTCACTGTATGATTGAAATTTTAATTATTTTATCGGAAACTTTCATGCACAAATTTCATTCAATTGAATATAATGCGAAATAGTTTATTTTTAAATTGAAAAATTTGTTTTAAATTTATTCACTACACTAAATTTATTCGTATGATTATTACTCTCTTTGATAAATGAACAACAGTAAATGAAAAGCTGTAAAAATTTATAAAGCTAACTGCGTGTTGTAAATTTGACTACAGCAATTTGTTGTCATAATATTTGGTGTTTATGTTAAATAAGAACAGCGAGAGAGTGAATAAAAAAAAAGCGAAAGAGATTTAAAATTTTGGTAACGTTTACGACATAAATTTATTTGATACGTTATGTAGTATACGTGTGCATAGAGCAATGCACGTGTCGTCCGTTAATTAACTACTGCGTAGTTAATTTTGTAGTTAGTTCGTTGCATTGTGTTTAAAACACAACTACATGCACCTTGTAGTATTCCTCTATATATATAGTAATTGTAGTCGCATATGTAGCTGGGCTGGGTTTTAAACTCGAAAACAGGCTAGCGGAGAAACAAATGTAGCATGTTTGTGATGTCGTTTATTTGTGTTTTTACCGCATGGTCAGGTAAATATTTTTACGGGGGAACGGTGAAAAATATTTCAAAAGTAATTTTGACGCGCTTATTCGAATTAATTACGCGCTGTGCACGTACCTAGATATCTCGGCAAAAACTGTGGTTTGGTGTGGTTCGTTTGCGACCGGCTTCTTCAGTTTATAGATGTATATCGTGTTGGCAATAAAAAGACTAAACACATTAGCATTTCCTTGCCGAAAAAACGAGTTAAAAGATTACCATGATTGCAAGGGTAATTAAGAAAAGGACGCGACGTTTCGACCGACTGAGAGCCGTTGTTGTTTTTAATGTACCAACACTAACGCATTCATTATAAATGTATATATGTGTAATGTAATATGCTATAAGCTATATAACATACTGTATAGATAGTGAATGTTATGGCCGTACAACCATGTGAATATGCAACATGCAATAAAAACGAATTGATTACTAGATAACATATTTGACGTATTTGTGCAAGAATAATTCACAGGAAGGAGCACCTGTGATAGCCATCAAATTTCAAACTTAAATTTATATCTTCTGTTTGGGTAAAAAGTTAGTAAAAACATACTTGTAATTTAAAACTATATTTTACTTAAATATAAATTTATTATTGTTACTTTTGATTTTATTAATCATTGTTTACTTTTTTTCGTAATAAAAACATTTTTTATTATTAATTTAACAAAAATATGCTTTTTTGAATGTTCTATTTTAATTATTTTTTTACTTTCCTCTACTCATTTATAAAATCTATGTTAGAATATTGCTTTTTAATCTGGAATATTTAAAAATTATTTACTTAATTAAATAGTTTTTATCCAGAAAGAAACATTTCTTATACATATTTGTTAGAAATCTACAATTTGGCTAAGTTAATTTATTATAAAGTTGACAGTATTCAAAATTTAAGTTATCTGAACTTTCATTCACAACTCGTCTGCACACGCAATATTTTACACCTTCTGTCTTCAGTCTGCTAATTTCTCATGGCTAGAAACACCTTCTGCTAATAGAATATGTAATAGTATATTGGTTATAATTTGTATCTGTTGATATTTTATTTATGAATATTTATTAGATTTAGTTTAGATTTTTTGTACATTTATGTACATATATATACATATATATTTTTTTGCAATTCTTTTATTGCACTTTTTTCAGTGGATTATGTTTATTAAAGTAAATATAAAATCAGTGATGGCAAAATCATTACAGATATTGAAAAAATACTTGAATTTTGTTTATTAAAATTTTTTAATTTTATTTTTCAATATAACATCAACAAATTGTTTTAGAAAATTATTCAAAATATTTGACAATTATACTGATGCTAGTGCGGTTATTATAAACAAACTGTGCTATTAAAATTTATTATTCTAGAAACGCAGTGTTTTATTTTTAATTAATAGGATATTAAAAGAATATTTCGCATCATATAAAAGGTGTGATATAAATTGAAATAAAGTCGAGAATAAAACTGCGATGTGATATCGCGATAGATAACATGCGATGCTGCTTGTATTTTTCTTTTCTTCAGTATCCGTTCATTTATTTATGTATTTTTTCGTTTTCTCACACCGTGGTTCGTGTTATTTGCGAACGCACGAGGTCAAAGTCAAACTATATAGATAAATGTAAATATCTTTCCACGCAGAGAGCCAGAGCAGTTTAATGCGTTTCGGTTTTGTGGTACGGACGTAAATTACAATAAACGCGCATTTCTCTGTGTTTAAATTGCAATGTGGTTCTTCAAGTTGTCGATAAACGG
Source organism: Clivina fossor (assembly GCA_963966155.1). Classification (NCBI taxonomy): domain Eukaryota; kingdom Metazoa; phylum Arthropoda; class Insecta; order Coleoptera; family Carabidae; genus Clivina; species Clivina fossor. The sequence goes on along the minus strand of OZ014553.1, from coordinate 4,832,722 downwards.
TACCGACTATATGGGACACTCATTAGATTCCTATATTTAAATTGCAAAATCTCCGCTTCGATCGTCGATATATATGTACACTTGGCTCGTATAAGATTTTTCTGGTTTCGTTCTCGGGCATATCATTGGCAAATACCGCGCGCGGCGCGATACGCGTGTAGTGCAAAAGTATGTTTCATGCGATAGTTATCTCAAACAAACCCAGCATTCATCAAATTAAGATTATATTCCGTAAAGGGGGACGCAATTAAATGCAAATTTGACCACGTATCTCGCAGTTCCAATGCTTGCTTTTTTTTCTTATTTTCTCCTTTTATTTCGATTTCGATTTTTTCCTGCAATTTAAACAAGCGCAGTATAAATGCGAAATGCAAGGGCAACGCCCATATACATAAACTTATGAAGCATATGGTTATTACGATTAAATGTATGTATATAAAAATTCATAACAAGCACAACTATCGAGTCTTTAAATTGCAAATAGACATTATTATTGCTGTTATTATCTACAGTTACAGTTCAGCTTTTTTACTGCTAACTTATGGAGTTAATATAATATTACTTTATGGTTCAAAGTATCTATTAGTACATTTCTGCATACTTGTACATAGTTAATTCTTTACTTAAACAAATTAAATCTTATATTTATTTTAATAAATTGCGTGCAGTTTATTTTAAAATTTACCTGTATGTTATAGAGATTTTAGAAAATGCTTTTCTAATAACAATTACTATTACATTTACTGATTTTGATTTATTTTTATTTATATTTAAAACAGCATTTAATTTTGAACATTTTAATCAAACTGAGACAAAAAAGTATTGTATTTTATTTTTACGAGTAACAACCATCATTCGTTAAGTGTAATATACTCCAGCAAAAGCTGTTATATCCGGCATCGTATTAAGCAGCATGCTTTAAATACCGGCACATTTCAAAATGATTCAATACCGCGATACATATTTTTTAAGTTAGCGAAAAGATGAAAAACTTAAATATGTACGTTTTATTATCAGGAAATTTTTTTTATTTGAAATCATGCCTGTCTTACGCGTGGTAGATATCAAAACTTCGAAAAAAAATTTTCACTACATTACATTTACAGCTAGGTGTTATATCTGAAATTAATTTTAAAAATTACAAATAATAACATATGCATGTTTATAACTTAACGATAGAAACAATTTCCTTTATATATTTATATTATGCACGCGTGTAGGTTCCTAACATACCTCAATATCTCAATGGATGCAAATAAGTAACAATATTCCGAGCTAGGCTGTATCAGTTGTGTTCGTGTGTGTGTGTGTGTGTTGTCATCTATTTTATCGCAACGTCGCCTTGTCACTTGACAGTTTAATTGCGTTCGAAGCGATTGGACCGATGGTATAGAGTCTCGATCAGCATCGAATTTGGGAAAAATTCACGTGCAGGTGATAAACTCTATATAACCGCATTGGAAACGAATCGAAACGGTGAGCCCGTGTCATGCCGCGCAGTTCACTACATGACATTGCTTTTAAAATATGATACACGGCTGCTCGAACCGGACGATAAGGGTCAGGACTTTGGTGAGAGTATAGCTTCAACGAACTTACTTGCATATACTTACTTATGCATGTATACAGGCAATGATGATCTTTTGTTTTTACTTTGTTCATTATTTAAATATATATTTGGTTTGAAAAAATATTGCTTGTGCATTTATATTTATTAGGGGAAAAACAACTTTTTTAAATTTCATAAACTGTATAAAATCTTAAATTTTAAAATTGAATAGTTATAAAGTAAATGTACAATAAAAAAGAAAAAAAGATAAACGAGTTAATATATTTTTTGTAAGTGATTTTATTGACTTTTACAATTCTGATTATTTTAATAATTAATAATATAATGTTTTTTTCAATAGAAATTTATATATTCTATTTTTAAGAGTTCTATATATTAGATTAAAGGGAAAAAATAATGATGTTTATAAAAATGTATGTTATTTTAATATTTTTAGTTTCTAAATAACTATATTTTTATTTTTTTTTAAAATGAAACGTAATATAAAGTATCAGTTTACAATAATAAAATGAATTTGAAATTTACAGTAAACTTCACATTGTTTTCAGAAACAGATGTTATCAGTCGAACGACACAAATTGGAAATATTAATTCGATTTTTCTAACAGAATTTGATTTGTCTCAAAAAAGTCCTTACCATATAGAAGAACTTTGCATCACTTGCATAGAATCAATAAAATCTCAATAATAAATAATAGTATTTATACATTTAAGCAAAAGACACTTACGTTAACTTTCGATAAAAATACTTAGAGAAACATTTTAAAAATAATTCAGAAATTATATTTAAAAAATTATATTTTTTTAAAATTTTGATCTAAAATGTTGTAAACAGCATAAAATTTTGCTAAATTTTGCAAACAAAGTATATTTATTTAAATTTTATTATAAATTCTTGTCAAAATAATAAAACCAAAAATGATATCACAATATAACCGCTAGGGTTATTTTTGTTTGGGGGGCAAACACCTCCAGATGCACTGATCAGATTTAAGAAAAGAAAAAAAGATAAATGATGTAGATACAATATATATATGTTCTACGCTTTAAATTTCTTATATTGAGAAAAAAAATTCAAACAAAAATATGTATTTTTTATAAAAACTGAAGTATCATGCAATACAAAAAACCTTTTCATTAAAAACTTTCGGAAGTTATTCAGCATATATTTATCTTTTTTAATATATTCACAAAGTGGGGGGTGTACATTTATTATAATATAATGTAACAAGTATTTATTTATACATTGTGTATTAAAATTGGGACAGAAAATATATTATAAGAAAAACATATTTATGGAACATAAACGAACAACTTAAATGGTATATTAAAATGACATACATGTATAGATATATAAGTGGTTTGGTTAAGTTCAGTATGCAGAATCCCCGTGAAACTAGCGTTTTGTTGTATTTAAAGAGGGCTGGGTCGAGGTTAAGCGACGCGTACCCGCTCATTTTGTGGCGGCCGCGTGTTGAAAACGTTCATTATTCGGACGAAACGTGCGGGCGTGACTCGCCGTCACGCAGCAGCTAAAGAAAAGCGACTCGAAAACGGTGCTGCGCTGCCGCTGCTGCAAATAAAATCAACCGAAAACAAATGAAACAAAACAAAAACCGGAGAAAGAAAAAGCCGCATTGCACACACATACACACAATGACGTTGCAAAAGCAAATGACATGTTACATACATACTCTGGTGCTGTGACGTTAATACTACATGTTTATTTTACTTTTTGTTTTGTTACAGATGCCATAGGTAAGTGGTCAAACACCACTATATATTCCTGCCCTATCAAAACACCCCTCACCAACTTCTATTGATCAGAAACAGAAAAACAGGTACTGTAATCGCATCATTCGCATTATAATTATTGTTATATTTTCATATACATATTTATATGAATTTAATTATTACATTTCTGTTATATTTAATTAAATATGTAATACGTAAGTTAGTCAGTAAATGTTAGTTTTGTATTAATAAATATAATGTTAGTTATTTTTACAATATGCTCATTTCTGTTATATTTGAAATATTTTTTTCTGTATGTTTGTTCTTAAAGTAATAAATAAAAAGGCATCGTATTATAGCAAGAGATTAAGTCGAATTTTTAATTAAAGAAAAAGTCCGAATGTTTAAATAAAAACGGTGGAGCCATCATTTAAGATTATATACAAAGCTAGGTAGAGATGGTGTGTTGTATATGTTTTTGGTTTTATAGTTTTGAAAGGAATACATAAGTGCGTTGCCCCCACGCGACGCGGACTAAAAATTTTAAGCCATCAAATATGTATACAAAAAGTTGTCTCGTATCCGGCCCGTATTTGAAAACGAAGGACGTATAAATATGAACCACAAAAATGTTTCTTTTCATATTCAAATTAGGAGGCATCAGTAAAACTCGATACACGAGACGCACTATAGTCTGTGGGGTACAAGTGCACGGAATACATTAATAATAACGGTGACCCGCTGCTCTAGCACAACGCACACGCACTCGCATACGCATGCTCGCATGCACACGCACGGTATGTATGGATGTATGTATGTAGCCAGGCATGTGAAACAAAGCAGGCGAAACCTCCAGGCTGGGAGTACGACGTGCATGGAATGTCGTTCTATGTGCGTCGATCACGTAATCTATTTGCGAGAGACGCTGGATTCAACGACGTCTCAACGCTGTGACGTGGACGGAACGCCAAATAGGTATTCTTCCTCATTCCTATCAAAACTCACCCAAAATCCACTACATATCACATTTAGACATTCGCCAGTTTTCTTTAAATACCTATCTTATTATGATTAAAGTGCTTGTTAGTATAACGTAAGTGACAATGGTACCTTAACGCGTAATTAAACAAGTGAGAGAAAAAAGTGTTTACAAAATATTCAACCATCCATGAAATTAGAACGCTGTTGACGATCTGACAATCGCAAAATCAAACTACTTGCTGCCCGGTTATCTACTATACGAAAAAAAATAATAACAGCGCACTTTGTCCTTATTCAAAGTCAACACTATGTACTTACTCATTTGGTGTGTCTTTTTCTCAAACTCAGCAAGCAAAACAATTGCTGCACGCAACATGTGGGCAGGTAATTATTGTCGAACGCGCCCGAGGCAGTACACGCCCGCATTTGCTCTAAGATATTAATCAATTTTTACGCATACATCGTGGCGTAGTAATTAATTCCTCGTCTAGGTGCTATCCCGGCTCCGGTTTTGGCGGACACAGGTGTACATTTTGCACCATTCGTTTGTCAGTGTATGCGATGTCTAAATATTGCCGACCCGATAAACTCTCGTATATAGAGGTACAATAGCCAAGTTGTAACTGTATGAAGAATGACAGAACGAAATTTAATAATGCATCCCTCGGGACCCCTACCGACCACCATACAACATACCGCGCTACCGGACATTATTCTTTCAACATAAAAAGGGGAGACTTTAGAACAATCGAAACATGATAGTCAGCGCTTTTTGTTTCAAACGTATATAGCAAAGTAACTACATCTACTGCCCGCTGGTCACTAGAAATCCCTATGGACGTCCTGTCTATAATTCTAACGGCTATTGCCTACAAGGGTGTTACATATCATATTTTATAGTTTAAAAAATTTGCTACGCTATTGAAAGAAATAAAAGAAAAATGTTACGTATTGGAAATCAAAGAAATATATTGAAAATTTATTTAAATGAAGAAAAAAAAAGAAAGTGTAAGCTCGATTTAGAAAAATTGTTAAATTAAGAGTGTGTTGGTACAAGGGATCAGCGTGACGAATTCTGGCTGGTGCCGGTGGTTAATTGTTTCTGTCGTCGAGACGGATACGGATGTCGGCTGTTGAATGTATGTGTGTTCATGTGTGTGCATTTGATTTTGCGCCGCGCCGCAACAAATCACAACTAATTGAGGTAGCCGAAGCGGCTGGAAACGTTTCGAGTACGGTACAAGGCAATGGAGCTTGGGTATACGGCTAGCTGACGTAATTACAGCGTGCAAGTGACCGCCCAGTGCTACCGGTCGGTCGTGCACACTCACCTCTGACCTCAAGGACCGGTCAACATTGTACCCACCACCATCCGCTATAGCCTCACACTGCGCTGCTAGGACCACCCGAACTGATACACGCGACGCGACGATCTTACGTACTACGTTAAGATGATCTTGTAATAGGTATCAGCGGCAGCGGCAAACTCTCTTGATGTTTGCCGGTAGCTGCAAATGTGCGTGAAATTTGGATTACGGTGCGTAATGCTATGTACGGATGCAATAAGGATGCCACCATGAGCGAGCAATACTTTCAGCATATTTACCATTTGGAGACGCTGTCGACTGTGAACGCAGGAAAGAATTTCAAATTATGAAAAAACGATGTTATTTTGGACGAATGCATTGTGGCCATTAAGATAACGGACGGAGCACGAAGCACAAACTCGACGATGGTCTAGGTTACGTCGTTGTGTGTGTTGGAAAATCTACAGTAATGGGTTAGTTTATTGGTTGGTTGGCTAGCTGGTACCGAGTGCAACGGAGTGCAGTTATGGATCTGAGTTGGTATGACGCGATAAAAGTTCACACGGGCTGTAAATCAAATAAGCGACTGCGGTAGGTGGTGGCCACGATCGAAAGTCGCTTGCACCACCACTCTGCACTCTGCAACCGCCACTACAGCCGTAACGTAATATGCAATATGCACTAAATGTGTATGGATGTATGTGTATGTTGATCGAACAGAACACTCATCAACGGCACCGGCAGTCAGGCTCAGCCATACGTTCCAATTGAGTGCAGAGCAGCCCATCAGCAGCGATGGTGCCGTCGTCAGCACATATTGTCGTGTGTTATATATATACGATACGTACAACGACAGGAACGACACGAACACGGCCACGGCATGCGATAAACGATGGGGCGGCTTGGCTGCGGATCAGCTGACGTGGTACGCGCAACGTCATCGCGACCGTACGGCTAGGTCAGGGGTGAATTACGATGACAATTACGAGTCTCCGAGAGCGAATATTTTAGTTTTAGTGTCCGGACATGTCAGCCAGACGCGCCCGCCTATGACGGACCACCGCCTCCATCTCTCTGCAGCTCTGCGATTGATAAATGGCTGGATGGATGGATGGATGGATGGATGAATGTACATATATGTACCTATATACGTACATATTACTTATTGGACTCGGTATTGCATTGGCAATTTGTCACGATCACCACGAGTACGCAATCACACTTTTATGCTCTCCGACCGATGGCGGGCCCACCCGCGCACCCACGGGGCACACACACACACACAACACACCATCCGCTACGCATGCATGCAATGCATATGTAACTCAATGCATATGCATTATTGTAACAAGACCCTTACCCGTAGGATATATACCTCTATGATTGAAGATTGAACTGTGAAATTGAGTGCACCATAAACGAGCACCAACTGTATACATTTGCCTTGCTATACCCATACTGCATAAAACGATAGTTTTAGAATTCTACGACATTTATTCGAACAACTGAACACTCACCAAAATCTCGTAAAAATTGAAAGAATTGAAATTGCTCAATAAATTGTTCTATCAAAATCGTAAAATACTATCAACTTTTTTTTAAGCAATAAAGCTGGACACAAAAGTTGATCATATATTTTTTTGTAATAAAAAATAATAATATATTAAATTCTGTGATATGTAGTGCAAAACCAAGATTGAAAAAAGGTTTCAATAGAAGAAGTCTTTAGTAAAAATAAAATAACCAGAAAATAGGGAAAGTAAGTCATAGGTAAATGTACATAGGTGTATGACAGAAATCGTGTCGGTATTCCCGTGTGCGTGTTTAAATATTGGGGGCGTTTTTCATTTGATTCGGTTTCGAAGTTGCGGGCAACCGTGATCAGGTAATGAGCGTGTTTCGTTTTTCGTATAGCTGGGCCAGATGGACGGCGACAGATAACGACAGCACACGTGAATCTACTATTACAGCACGCGTACGTTATTAAAACGTTGTTGTCACAATATGGGTTTCTATTCTCTATGTTCGAAGCGATCGAATTTTCTGATCATGCTACTACTGCCTCGACGATGATGATGATGATGATGACACACGTCGACATTGTTTCATCGCAACCGGGACATTAAAATCTGTTTAGGAAGCGCGCATTAGTCGTCGGTCCTCTGGGAGCTCGCTTAACAGGTCTATCGCATGACTCCAACACTGCGACTCTACGACTACGGGTATCGTACGTATATAGTTAAGGCTTAACATTGGAAGGAAGGGGGCGAGCGTCCGCGAATGATCCCCCGCGACTGGCTTGATTACAGACCGGAATTAACTCGATGACTCAATAATTACCTGTCCAGGGATTCACTTTTCTATCTGTCACCCACCGACATTGTACATCTCCATTACCATTACCACACAAATACTATTAATAGCTCATATCATATTAAAAATTCAAATAAATTTGTATTAATTTCCTTATAACGATTAATATTTATGTTTAAGTTGACAAATGCATAATAGCATTTTATTCAATGAACATGTAATATCGGTTATTATTCATGATAATGAAATTTACGTCACGAACCGCAGACAAGTTTTATAATTCTTTCGATGCAAATAAAATATTTTTCGTTATGAAAAAAAAAAACATTTCAAAATAATTATATTTATTATGAAAATTGCCTGGTATTCTAGGAATAGCGCTGATTTGTCAAATATTTCAAATGCATTATTGTGATGTGAGTAACAAATAATAACATTACTTAAAATAAAACGGCTATTGGTTTTAGTTCTGTATTAATTTTTATTAATAATCGCGCGTATTCGACGTACAACGGACATCCATCAAAAATTTTTGTGCGTATTGATAAACCAACAATATAAAGTCATATTAAATGTCAAGATGGTATATCAACCATACATGTAAATTGAAAGGAAAAGGATAATTTTAAAGGATAATATTTATTGAAAAGTCGATTATTAATAAAGGTTAATGCAGAACTAAAAACAAAAAGCCGTTTTAGATTAATATAATGAGTTTTGAAAGCTTTTTTTACTCTGTTATACCATTACTTTTCACAAAACTATAATTAAAATATAATGAATATTTGTCTGAGTAGTTTGGAACTCACTATAAGTATGTAAGTAAAAGAGTTAAAAAACTATATCATAAATTTTTTGGGCATATATGTATGTTTCGCTTTGGAATTACGGAAACTGATAATATTATTTAATAAGAATAGAAAAAAGCAGTATTATTTATTTTGAGTTTTGTGGTGATTTGTGCACGATTAATTAAAATTTGTTGGCATTTCTCGGTTCGGTTGCGATTAAAAAATGAAAGTGAACCGTTGAAATTCGGTGCGTAACCGCTGACCTGTTGGACTGGATTCTTGGCGCGCGAGAGACCTGTTCCTTTTTCATTTCGTTTTTGTTGTAATCAGAACTTGTTCCAAAGAAAAACCAGAGGGAACATACTGACCGGCGAACAGACACACAATGGTTAAAGATGGCTCTCTCTTTTACATCTTCTGTTCTTTTTTTTTTCATTTCGCGTTTTCGTTCTTTTTTCGTTGTTAGTCCATGAATATTTTTAGTCCGACGTGTCAGCTAAAGAATTAATTGAAGTGCAGAATTAAAATTCGCAACATGCACACTCGGTGTACTGGAGCATAGAAAATGAAACTTGTTTATTCTTTTATTCTCTCTCTCTAGAGTTGCGTACCAGAAGCACTCAAACTGTCACTTATAGTTTCGTAGCGCGTCAAGTGCTTTGGCGATCGATGATATTTAAAAAAAAAAAGAAACGTTTAAAGAGGGGCTGAGTCCGGTTCTGTGCGCATAGTATGTTCGCACCTAGCATCATCGATTTGCATGACATTGTAAAAAATTAAAACATCAGTAACAATTTGTAGGTACATGTCACCGTCTGACACCCCTACCGCTAACTTATGTACAGTTAGGTTTTTAGCTTACCTTACCCGCGTTTATATAGGATATATATATATACGTATAGTACGTATAAATATAAATGTAATTGTAAGCCATGAGGTTTGGCTGCTGTATTATTTTGTTAGCATTGCTTTGCTACACTAGTTCATTTGAATTTCAAAAAGAAAATCGATTTTTTACAGTCACACTCGAAACTGTGTGTGTGTGTGTGTGTGTGTACACGCTTGACTTTTTATGGATTGGTTATGTCCAAGCCCCTGGTCGCTGGCTCCGATCGCGCGCCATATATACACATACATACAGACACATCCATACCCTATACCATAGCAACTCAGATTTTAATGAAATTGTGATGGAATTTTTTTAAATTGAATTCTCTTATAGTGCATTGCCAGGCAATATCGCATTTTATTATTGTACTAGCTAAAGTGTCCGAGGTTGCTCGAGTATTAATTCTTTTACAAAATATTTACATAATACCTCTCATATTATTTATTTGATTTGTTTGGTTTCAATTTAATTTAATATAAATATCACTATTTTTTGCTCTCTTGTTTACAAAAAATTGAAATAAAATTTAGTACACAATAGAAGTTAACGCGACATGATATTTTATAATATTGATAATTTATTTTTTTTTTTTGATATTTTATTTATTTCATGTTAGTTTAACTGTTATTATATTATAACTGCGATTGTTTATGTTAATTAAATACTGGTTCAAACTATGTATATTCCAAAATTTAAGTACTTCAGTTTTTTAGTTTTTGAATTATAAATGATTAGACGGATATTATTACTTCATTTTTATAATACTATAAATAGTAAAATACTAAATAAATCCAATTTGTTATATTTTTATTTTTAATATAAAATAAGCTGTATTTATTGTGAAAACACATGCAGAATAGTTCAGATTATTAGCTCATTTTTTGACACACATTTAACCAAATTATATATCATTTTATGTAAAACCATCCAGTTGGTACCGTTATTTTAGTGTTACATATTTCAAACCAGTTTTCGACGCGTATTTAACCGTTTGATATTTTCAATTTTGTATACGTAAACATTATTTTTATATTCAAACAATTTAAATTAAACTGATATAATATTACCTATTCATTTTAATATCGTTAGTAATTTTGTGAATAAATAAAAAAAAAACCGTAACTGGAGGCACTTTAACGACGTTGCTAGGAATATATGTATATTTGTATGTTTATATGTATGTAGCTATTAGTGTGCATCTGTCATCACATAAAATTCTCATTTAATTGACACTAATATAACCGAGTGTAACGGTTACTATAAACTGTATTGGTTATATACATGCATGGTTATGTGTGTGGTATATATTTTATTCAAAAAAAAAAAAACTTTCATTTTTCATATGATATGTAAACATACTATAACTAACCGGTAAACATGTATGCTAATATTATACAATTTTTACTAGAAATAACCATTTTGAACTGTATGTAAATTTTTATAATCAGTAAAATATTATACTTTATAATTTTATGCAAGTTATTTACTTTATAAATTATGATAAACCAATAAATCATTTTAATAAAATAATTGATATGATTATAATTGTTAAAGCATATTAAATTTTCTTTTAATTATTAATTATGTAGTAAAAATAAATAAATAAACTTACAGTAGGTATATATTAATTTAAATTTGATATCAAAAATTTTGTAATAAATTAAAACTATTATTAAGAGAGATTCGCTAAATTTAATAATATCAGGTGTAGATAATAAATTTTACGAACACCTTGTTCTGTCATGACTTCACTTTATATGCCAACAAAATTTAACTAAGGTAACATTTATTTTAATACATTTCATGACATAGAAGAATTAAGTAAAAAAAAAAAACTGTATAGTGTAGTCGGAAATTAAATCAGAAAGTTGATTGAATTAGATTCAGATGAAACAAAAAATAAGTAACGCATGTTTATAGATTGAGAAGCAGGTGAAGTGGGGTCAGGGGGAGGAATAAGGGAAGAGTAATATTGTAGTGACGTAAAGCGTGGTGGCATTATATATATATAAATGGAGCGCGGCCCCCACTAAATCATCTGCACGTAATTTTAATAACAGAGCCGGGTAATTAAAGGTGTGCGCAACCGTTTTGCCGCCTTTATTTATGGGGAACTCCGCACCAGCACACAGACTTTGATGGGTTATTTAGAATATTTGCTAATTATAACGGGCCGCGCGTAATTAAATAGTAATTGCGTTTAATAAGTGACAAATTGAAATTTATATGTAGGTAAACACGACAACACACACATACACACACACACACACAGAGTGTAATACATGTATGGTGTTGTGTTGAAGACAACGCAAATGTGTCGAGAATAGTACGGTGTTTGGAAGAACTATCTGGCGGACAGTGGCCTAGTGTTATCGGCGAACATCCTGGTGCTTTTGACGGGTTTAGCTAGCTAAGGCGCGATTCAATGTTTGTTTGGGTGTTGTTTGTTGCGTTCTCGTTGTGAATAAATCATGTTCGATCGGATAAGGAATTAATTAGGGCGTAAATTATAACCGATTATTAAACAACGAATGTAATTCAATAACGTTTAATCTGCGTCTTGTTCGCTATTACCGCGCGCTGCTTTCAGAAGAAAAAAAAAAGACATTTATTAAATTTTGCTGTCAACACTCACGCATCTTATAACTATAATATTTTATATTGAATATGATTAATATAAATCATATAATTTATTTTTTACTTTAATCAATATTTTTTTTTAACAAGAACTTATTAATATTTACTAAGTGAAAATAAATAAATAATAAGTATTTTTTTGATAATAAATAAAAATAATTAGAAGGTTGCATCGTTCAATATTTTAATATATAAAAATATTAATACCTATTTTAAATGATAATAACATTTTTTAAAAATAAAATATTAGTATTTTAGTAGTATTATCTTTAATAAATATGTCTGCATTTGCATTAATTTATCTGGTATACAATTTTTCAAATAAAAAAATAATTTTTAATTTAAATAATTTTAATTTTTAACTTTTTTATATTTTATAAACATCATACATATTTTAAATTAATTATGTATTTTCGTTCAATCTTTCCATTAAAAAAAAATAATATATTGTTTAGCTTTCTTATAATTTTATATGGTCAGAAAGCACTAATAATTAATATCAACTATTTTCTTAAAGATTTTATTTAATATTTGAATAGTAGAAATTTACCGTTTGTAAAATTAACCATATATTAATAATGACGGTAGTAAGTAGGAACGATTATTAGTTGAGGCGTGAGAAACGGAGTAATAAAATTTTCGAATTAAATCAAAATTAATCGTTCGTATAGAGTAAAGTAATACGTTTCTGTTCTGTATGATGGTTGAGCGCGGGATTGCGCTAAAACAAATTACTACACATCCGATTCGAATCGCCACATCGTGTGCACCGCTACACTGAACAAATTAAACAAACACACACACACACACACACACTCATACTACTTCGTTCGTTCGCTGGCTGGCTTTGCCTCACATATCTTAATTCATCTGCGATGCGAGGAGGTAGATTGGTGTTGTGCAGGCAGGCAGGCCTTAGTCGGGGCAGGGTAGGGCGCAGGTGGCCGTAAAAACTAATAGCTTTCTAGACACTGCTTTATGGTGGAACATATTGAAAACATGCTCTTCGTGATTAATATGCAAATGCGTTTGACGACGTTGACTTGGTCCGCGACTCGGCTCGGCTGTGCTTATACTGCTCCGTTCGGTTAGGACTCGTATGCGTGCGCCCAGCGTGGACAGGTGCACGACGGGGAATCGAACCTCGTTACCGTACGTACCTCCACGCAATTGCGCGATTAATTCAACAAGATGTGCGTTTCTTTTACTGCCATGCTTCCGCTTTCTGTATATTCGTTTAGTTTGTTTTATTTTTTTTTTAAATTTAATTTGTACGTATAAATATGGGAATGTTTGTTTGATGTTAGTGTAAAATAAATCGTGGAATTAATATCGAATATGTAAATGTTTATATTTATAAATGCGTTACTAAATATTCAGTATTTAAAATACAATAAATTGTGTGTATCAATACAGTAGATTTGTTGTCAAAACTGGAAACAGTAAAATTGTGATGACATAGCTCGTTTATATTACAATTACCACTAATACGTAACAAGATTGTAAGAAGAAAGAAAAAATCGCCGTTAGACAGATCAGGGATAGCTAAATTAAAAGCAGTCCGAAATACATTCAATGCAATAAACGAACTTTATTTTTTATTGAAATTGTTTGAAGTTACTACTAATTACAGGTGACAGTAAACTGAGGTTGCCTCAACTTTATGTTATATCGCTACAGCGCGATCGATTTGACAGTTATTTTTGTTTAAATTTTTTTTTCTTATAAAATTATTAAATTGGTATACAAAAAAAGATTTTATAATATATTTATTATTAATATTAAAATTATTTATAAAACAAATTTTAATTTTTAAAGATTTAAGATAAATATGTATCGTTAGAATAATTATATAAAACTTATTGTTTTATTTAAATTAATTAATAAAGCGCGAAGTAAATTGTTGAAATATGCAGTACTAGATTTTTCATTTACACATAATTTATATTTAATCTGATTATTATAAAAATTAATAAGAAATCAATGAGCATTTTTCTACTGTACATTTATAATAAACCTGTGTATATTATATTCTTGCTTTCTCATATTGTACTATGTATATTATAGGCAGTATTACAGTGTGTTTTTTGTCGTGCACGTACACCCTTGTGATTGTGCGTGCAGCTCCCAGCAGATAACACGAAACGCCAACCTGTGTGATGTGTTTATTCCTTTTAATAAAAACCACACGAACCACCCTCTATCTCGCTGGAAGCTGAAACCGAAGAAAAAGGCGTTGTACGCCTTACTGTGTTACACTGTTTGTTGTACAACACGGGTTCTGCCTTCCAAAATAACTTCCAAAATACTTTGACCCTCTATTTTTCCTCCCTTATTAAATATAGTTCCACCCGCGCGACGTTGTATTCGCTCGCTTTTTATTCCTGCAAACGAAATGAAAACAATAAAATTTTGGAAAAATTTTCCTGCTGTCTACTTATACTTATATTGTCGCCAATTAGTTACGTATTTTATTTCTTTCTTATTCAGTTTGTTACTCTGGGATTTCTTAAAATTAGAATGATAATTATTATTTGTGTTCTTGGTAAAATTAATTAAAGAAGAGTGCTAATTTCGGATACCGCAAAATTATATTAAATGAAAGGATATAATTAATGTCAATATGTCAAGATATCAATCATATTTTTACCATTTTATGGATTCTATATTATTACGATCGGAATTATTATTAATTATATAGGAATAGAAATATTCCGAGAAAATATATTCTGTTTAGGCCCGGTATCCCTTCGTTAATTTAAACTTTAACTAAATATTTATCTTCAGATTCATGTTTGGTTTTTCGACAGCAGTTTAACGCAAAAAAATAGTTTTTTTTTATTTTAATGTTAGGTTTATATATTATATCAGTTTGGAAATTAAAAATAAATAATTTTTTTTTCTTCAGGATAAAAATTTTACTTAAATGAAATATATTTTAATTATAAATATTATTTATGTCGATTGCCTCAATGGTTTGGAATCCACTATAAAATATAAAAAAGGTGATTAAAAGACTCTTTTTTTGGTTAATTTTTAGTTTTTAAAATAATTTTTTAAGTATAATAATTGACAATTGAGTAACTGAGCTATAAGCCGATCAAGGATCCTGATTAGAAGCGAATAAGGTGTAAATGTTGCAGAAGGGTTTGAAGAGTGGAAGGGGGTGGTCTGATTGATATGCAGATTGTACCCAAGTACAGTTTCAAATTTAACATGTAACTTGAGTCTTCTCATGCGCGCATTCGTAGGTGGTGTGTGTGTGTGTGTGCAGCGCAGACGCATCGTTATTTTCCATCTATCTCGCTCTTCCTTACTGTCCCGCATTTATAGTTTATACAATTTTGCTCCTATCTTTGTTTCACTCGAAGTTCTATACGAGCGTTGTAATTTATTTGCATTGTTAAGGAGTCTTGTTTGTACCAAAGTCTGATGCCTCCACCATCGCAGCGCAGCGCAGCGACTGCATTCTACTATACCCTATACATCTTGAAAGATAGATATCAAGCGCAGGCGTATGTGTATGTATGGAAGAGCACGGGCGCGTGCTATCTTCACATTCGACGTTATTTGATACGTTTAACGTGAGATGCTTGTAGTTTTATCATCCGCCATTGAGCAATCGGTTTATACATTACTTATTTTCTTTATGCACACGCACTCACATAGGTGGACAAAAGATATTTTACTCTCAAAAATTAAAAATAAATAAGAAAGGTAATTTACATTAATATTATATAATAATAATAAAATATATTATTTAATTAATATATGATAAGGAAGGTGGTATATATTGTAATCATACGAATTAGACTTACAGTAATACGAATCAACTGTTTTAGTGTGATGTCCGTCTGTCGATCTGTGGACACGTGTAAAGCAAATTTGGTAAAACAGATTATTATAAAATTTTATATTTAATTGTCACAACTTTTATTTGCAATATTATTCGGTACAGCTAAATATTTTTTAAAATTTTTTTATATTTTTATGATATACTTACATATACAATTATGTCAAGATATTCCTATCTTTTATCTATTAAGCATAGGTACTCGTAATAGTGACAATGCCTAAATTCCATAATTTGTATTAAGATTTACAAAAACATTGAAATCCACAAATAATTTAATAAAAGTCTCAGACAAAATTACGGTACAAAATTTTAAAGTTAAACTGTGTAAATCATAGAATCAATAAATGTATATGGACTTAAAAAAACCAATATAATCCAAAACCAATTAGACACGCATCGGTTAATCGCAATGAGACGCATTAGTCACGAATACATACTTAAATGTAGGTATTCTGTATCACCTCTGTTAAAAATTATTGCTGAATTTCAGGATGCCTATTTTAATAGCCATTATATTTAACAGAAGTAATACAGAATACATCCAATTTTTTATTAAACAATATAACTAATTTGTGTGTGTTGCTGCATTAGCAAATACGTGTTACTTTGTGACTAAATGTGTCCAATAGTGTTTTGTCTAATTGTAACTAACTGGTGTGAGTACCGACTCCGGAAAATTATAGAACTCTTGAGTGTTTGTATGTTACAATTATTATATCCTGAATATCTTTGTTCTGGTGGTCATATTTATTTTTTCAACGTATTTATGATATCTCTCACTCAATTGTATATTTCTTGTAAATATTAATTTAAAAACATGTTAAAGTTATATTTTAATATAAAAATAATTTAAATGTTTTTATCTTATATTTATGAAATAATAATTTAAATAGATATATACGTACTTAAAATTACCTACTTGTTTTACTTTTCAGTGTTCAAAAACAAATATACGGATACATTAAAAATAAACAACATATATATATATATAAGGTGAAAAAATATTGTATATTTGTCAAGTTATAAATAACATCGCAAATAAACTTCACACTTACCATACATTAGCACACACATTTTGCCGGAAATGACACAAAGGCACAAACATAATTTGTTCTTCTAATAGCCGTACAATACCAATTAATACCAAAAAAAAATAATACTTTTACTCACACGGACAATTTATTTTAAAATACATTTTTTTATATTGAAATACGTACATCCAACCAGCTGATGTGTAGTGATAATGGCGTCGATTAAGAAACGGCACGGTAACGTGTCCAGGTGTGAACACGGCTTTGCAAGTCATTTCCTTTTGCTGGTCACACACTCACACATACTAAATTACGCTAAAAGCCTTCCCGATGCAGTTCCCTCGATGATCCCGAGTTTGCCGATTGTACATTACATCATCAAAACTGTCTTCCACCAAATTGCCAACGCTGCCAACTATTACTCAATTAAATATAATAATATGACACACACCGATGTGTCCGGAGCTGAGGTCGTAATTGTTCCTTATGTCGTAATTATTATGCTTGAAATCATCTTTGCTTTGAAAAGTGTTTATTTTATAATGCAATTCACTTTATGCATTATATTCAAATACGGGTATGTTGTCTAAATTTTATTTATTTACTTTTTTTAATTCTAGTTCTACCAATATTGGAACAAAAAAAAAACATGATTATGTTTTTTGTGTTGTAATTTCGAAAAATAAAGCAAATCAAGTAGTTTACTTTTGATGATTTTATGGATTTTATATATATATATATATATATATATATATATATATATATATATATATATATATATATATATAGAAAATATTTATTATTAATGTAACACTTTGTTAGTGAATAACTATAAACTTAAGGGAGCGTACGTTAAAGTAGTGACTATTTAATTACATAAGCAGTTAAAGACACATATTAATTCAAACCCAAATAACACTAACTAATATACATATAAATTACAAGTACAAAATTTAAACGATGTAAAAAACTAAATTAAACTAAACAACGAATAAGCGAATTTAGTAAAATAAAGTAAACTAGAGCCCTCAGGTAGTTTAAGCGTGTAATAAATCGTGAGTTTAGTTACTAAACAAAAGCGGACTTGACTAAAACGAAGGCAAACGTAGACTAAACTTAGGCGATGGCGAATAGCGACTAACTGATGCAAACCAACAAAAATACAAATTTTACTAAAATAACCAAATTGTGACTTTCACGAAAGTTACAGCAGAAAATTCAAACCACTTCTAAATATTTTCAATAATCTCTTGAAGTGTTGAGTGGTTGGCTGCAAACATAAATCTGTCACTAGGTCAATTCTAACAGATAAAAAATTTCTAGTTTCAGAAATATGTAACGGGTTACAACAACCACATTGCCCAACTCTACCCTGTTACATTAATGTAGAATAAATAAGGACTTAATATAATATTAAAACTTTTATTTTTATATAACTTGAACTTTGGTTACTATAAATGATTGAAATCCTAGGCCCGGTTGCACGAAGTACTGTTAAATGCTTTATAATTAATTATCTCGTTAACTTATAATTAACAATATAGTTGCCTGGTTATATCATTGATTAAATTATCAATGTTTTTTTTTTGCAACTGGGCCTTAGATTATTATTAAGATGATATTGAATACATATAAATATATATCTACATATTTATACATATACATAAATCGTTAATTGTTGTAAGTCTTATTTTAAAACATTTAGTTTTATTTTAGTGCTATTTATATTATACAAAAATAATATGAAATTTACATGATAACAAAAAAATAAAATGAATCGTTTTATTATGCAAATTTTGAATGCATATTATAATTCATATAACGAAAAAAAAATTATAGCTATAAAAACGAATAAATATTGAAACAAACTTTTCTATAATATAAATAAAAAGCTATTATTGAACAGTAATCATTTTAAAGCATAAAATTTTTAAGTATTGTACTTTCTCGAACATGGAACGTTAAAAAATTCAAATACGTAGGTTTTAATTTTTCGTTATTTGTTCAACAATTTTTTTTTTCTAATATCAAATAAAAAGTAGTGCTCTATTGTCGTAGGTATATTTTTACGTACGAAAAACGTCACCATTTAAATAATTCAATAGTAATTGTACACATACGCGTTTTATTTACAATCTGTTTTTTTTTTTTAATAAATTTATATTTATAGAGTATCGTTTGAATTGAGTTTTGAAATTTTATTAGCACCACAAAGCAACAATACAGTCTATTACTATAATATACGGAACTAATGCACCATAACTCACTGAAATTTTCAATATTTAACAGAATTATTACCGGACAATGAAAGCAATAAAATAATTCAGTTTTAGAAATAAATCTGTCAACTTGGAAAAGACATATCCATTGCAACAACGTGTTTTACTTCGCATTTAAATTGTTCGTTTTTGCACTTCCAGCTCTGATTTATTTAGACAAATAACGCGTTAATATATTGCCCTTTTTTTCTCTATTTCTATTGCTCGTCTTCAAACAAGAAATTTTTAATAGAAATATTTTATTCATTCTATTCAATTTATTCACGTCATCATACCATGTTTACATTCTTGAAACATTAAACAATTCTTTTTTTTTTCCACAAAATTTTTATATTCATTCTCATTGTTATATATTGGTTATGAATGAAATAGTAAATCATAATAAAATAATACACACAGAAATAATTAAATTTATGCGTATATAATACTAATTTATTAATAAAAGAATATATTTTTAAACAATCTGATTGGTTATATTTGATAATAGTTTGAAAGAATTTAGAAATTTTTGCTAAACATACATTAATATTAAATTTAAATTAAAAAAAAAGATAGAATGAAATATATTGATAGCTGTCAACAAATCGTAATAAAATTCAAAACTATAGATTTTAAAATAAATATAGTATAAACTGTCAGTGTTAAGATATATTATTAATATTTTCTTACGTAGTATCAGTATTTAATAATTAGTCAACGATGACATTATTATAAACTAAAAGAATTTAAAATTTATATCTGTATTGTATGACAAAGAAACATGGAAATTTAGAACAGTTATCTAAACGAGAAAGAACAAAATCAAATATTTTTACATCAAAAATAAATTTCAGATAACAAACGAGAACAATTAAAAGCAGTTAATTTTGGCGTAAAATATTTTTAGAAAATAACAATTATGTTTAGACAAGAAAATAGGTGCAAAAGTGTACATATGAGTAAGTTGGCAGCAGTTTTATTACAAAGAAGACAAATATAATTAATGGCTATGTTAATTAGGGATCAACACTATACCGATAATAAATCAAATGTTGTTCAACTAAACTTGATCTTTATTTGCAAATACACGTTTAGTTCCATAAGAGAATAATAAATCTACTCTCACTCACATTATTATCCTCGCGTTTAAAAACAAATTACAGCCGCGATTTTCACTATTAGCAACTGATTATTTAATCTGTTCGTTAATGATTAGGAAAACAGTTGCTACTAAAAAATTGACACGTTTGCCAATTATGTCAAATAAAAAGTACTTAACTGAAACCTAGTTTCTAGTTGAGTTATAGAGTTAAAGCCTGATTTTCATAAATGAATCATCGCTCCTACCGAAGTCACCCTCGTATAAAATCTCAACACTATTAACATACAACAAAATGTACTACCCGTATGTATATGTATGTATGTATGGTACCCTTACTATATTTGATCGAATTATTCCCTCTGCTGCTGGCAGGTCCACCCCTCTATGTTCCTCCCATAAATGTGACTTTTAAATAATCAATTGTTAAATATCTACAATGAGATTTAACGCTTTAAATTAATTTTTCTTTATTCGATTTTTTAAATTGTTTTGTTTTTATTTTAATTTTTATTGACTGAAATATATGAACTTAAATTTGATTTTTATTACTTTTTTTATTATTTTGTAATATGTTTTATGTGAATTCTGTTCAAATTAATAATGGACTATTAAAGGATTTTTTTTTATAAAATTTTCTCATTATTTAAATAATTTTCTTACATATCTGTATAAATATTTTGAAGTTGTGAGAAAATGTGTTTTTTTTTTTACAAATATATGATTCAAAATAGTAATATTACAATTTTTAAGTATATGACACTTTGGTAGTGATTTTCTTGGGAGAGAACCATTAAAAGTTTTTAACCAAGTTGTACAGAAGATTGTAAAATGATTTCTTCTCTTTAAAAATTACTACATATCATATGTATGATGGGTTTCTGGTCATATCTGTAGCGTTACTGAATATTTTGTTTTTTCTGTCAAATGAAAAATTGTCTTTATTAGAAAATGATAAAACATTTTATTTCACTACAGAGCTCTTTAAAATTTTATTATTATTTATTTATTATTTATTACATATCTTGTACATGTTTATCATACAAGGATAAAAGAAGAAGTGCTTTCTTTGTTTCTATTGGCCATTTGCCACTTTTTCAAAATTGATAATATATTATATCTTATCAAAAACGAGTAAATTAATTTTATAAATATATTTTAACATTAAATAGAAATATTTTAAAAAAAGTTTTATTAAGCATACATATTAAGAATTAATTTGCTGTTTTTAATAACTGGAAAATAAAATTTGCGAATAACATAATTATGTAGATTTTTATGTGTAAAGTTGCTTTGAAGAACACGTAAAATTTTTTTTAATAACCATGTTATATTCGGGTGGCAGTAATACAAAAGAGGGGACGCATATAAAAAAAAAGTGCTTAAATAAAATTATACAAGCGCAGCCTAGCGCTGAGTTGCGGTTGCGAACCGAATTCATTCAACGAAATGAAATTTTCAACTTGAAGTTGAAAACGTTTAAAACGAATGCGTGTGCGAGAGATGTGCATGTATTATTGTGGGGAAAAGTCGAATGGGGAAGCATTAAAAAACCGCAACGATGCATCCGATCCCCAGCAGCAGCAGCAGGAACAAACGGTACACAGTAGCAGTGGCACAAATTAGCAGTGCAGGAAGGGATTAGTTACGCTAAAGGACTTAGAGCCACACTTGAACTTATTGTCACCGGTAAACAATACAAGTGTCAGTGCTCTGGTAGCCGGTTTGTGCTGTTTGTGTCAGAGGCGCGCGTGCGTGTCAGTATTCGCTGGTGCTGGTGCTATCGTATGACGTAATGCCCCTATTGATTTTCCAGCCACGGCTGCAGTGGTTCCTTTTTCGCCCCGTAGCGGCCGTCCCGAAAACATCGAGCCCACCACTACGCGCGCCGCGCCGTCATCGTACCCAGCTGATCTTTATGACTGACATGCTACTTTATTGAATGTTATGAGATATTTGAATCATGGCTCGGGAAAGGTTACGAGCGGGAGCGTTCTCCGTGTCAGGTGGTTGCTGCTGCTTCCGATCTAAAAATGAAAAAAAAAACGAAGAAGGAAAACGGAAAGAATTCACGAACAACGTCGCGACGCCTAACGTACGTCTTACACGCAATATGTGCACCACTTTATACAACATGCATTACACTTACGTTAGACTCTTTTATAATATAACCTACCTACTATGTATATATGGAAATTACACTTTATTTTCTTCCATATATATAGTGGCCTGTGGAAACATTCGCCTATCAAAGAAAGTTTGCCTTTTTTATCGTTCCTCATAATCTTAAGTAATTAATCGAGTTTTATTACACTCCAATGCAAGTCTCGCGTATTTTTTTCATTTCATTTTTTTGTTCTGTAATTTCATTTGAAATTTGAACCGATATTTATTTCTTTCATTAGATTTTATAACAAAATACCTGTTATTATCACACGACTCTATTCTGTACAAACTTTATCACTGTTATTATACAATACTTGGTTTATTATTATGTCGGAAAAAATTATTCTGCAAGTTTTTCGATTGCATTGTCATAAAATTACAATATATTTCGTTTTTATGATTTGTGCTTACAATTATAGCAAAATAGAAAATAAATTTGTTCGAAGAGACAATTATATGGCTCTTCTTGTGGAAATAGACAGTTAAAATTTCATATGAAAATGTTTTGTACCTAACATAAAAATTATAAAATTTACCAATTTTTATTAACTAGTTCTACTCAAAATCACAAAAAAACAAATATCGAACGTTGCCACTTGCCACTACAATGCATTAAAGTAAAATAAAATCTTAAATTCATATTATGAAAATTATAAAGTAGTTTTTTATGGTTTATTATATCTTAAAATTTTACAGCAGATTGTTAATGATATCGGATAAATTCTATTATTGCTATACATAACTAAAAAATTTATTACTTTTGTTGCTTTATTTATTTATTTATTTTAAATAATACTCATACCGATAAAAGAAACTTTTAAAATTGTTTATAACATTTTTTGAGCAAAGCACAAAATTTGAAATGAAAACTAAACATTTTTTATATAATAAAGTAAGCAATTGTTCATAAGGTTTGTAATTTTTTTAGATTAGTGGAAAATTAAATAAAAATAATACAATAGATATTGTAAATGTAATTTGTTGGACATTAAAATAATACAGTTAGGTAAATGTATGTAGATATGGATATGCAATGGATATTTTTCGTGAAATTGTGTTGTTCGACGACGTTTCAAATCGTATATTAGAGAGCAAAAAGCAAAGTAAAAATAAAAACTAAAAGCGGAAGCGAAGAGAGTAACATGTAACGTGTACCGTATAACGGGTGCGCCCAGTCAATTTCATGGGATGCTGCATTTTACAATTACCCCTTACGGCGCATTCAGACAGACAGTAAAGTTTATCGCAATGGCCATTTAGGAGATTGCAAGAGCAAGACGGCGGTAGCGCGCCGCCACGCTATTGGAACGCGCGCGGGTCGACGAGTTCGGCGTCGTCGGCGTCGGCGCGGAAATCCATTCCTGCGGCGCCGTGCCCGTCCGTCCTCTCGCGCGACGCTCGCTCCTCAACACACGATGAGACGGCGGCGAAGAGTCGTTGCGCGCGTTTCACTCGATTTTGATGGACAGCTGAGACGGCCGCGCCCTCGTTACGAAACTAACAAATCGCTGCCTTTATCTCATCCAAAGACAACCGCGACGCCGCACCAACATTGCATTGCATGACATTGCTCTTACTTACTTTTGTTTTTTATATATGAATTTTAGGTAAACGTTCTTTTTTAAACATAATCCTTTTTATTTGTATTTTACTTTCTTCTAAAAAATAATGTGTATATTTTTATTTGATTTAAAAATTAAAAAAAAAAACATATTGAACAAAATTCTTACAAGATTTTCAAAATTTGATATATTTTTTTACTAATTAAATTATGAAAATGTATAAATTTAATTTTTTTTATAATATTTGTTTCTAAATTACTTGAAACTGAATTGTAAAATAGATATTTTGTTAATTTTTAAAATAATAGTGATATGATTAATAATAGGTATACTCATATTACAATTTACTTATCGTACGTATATACTGTAAGTAAACATTAAAATCATAATAAAAAAATGTAAGAAATTAATAAAGCAAAGACGTTGATTATGAAATAAAAATGAGAATTATGAGTAAATATGTTATGATTTGGAGCAAGACGTCGGACGGGGCCACTCACTAAGTCGCCGAGTAAAGATGAGACCGCGCTTGCTGTTGTGAGTAATTAAAACGCATATCCACTATATCATTCTCTCCGGCTTAATTGAAATAAATTACTTACTCAGGTTCAGTTTGTTTCTATTTAAAAAATCTTACGTCAGACACTGCCGCACCGCGAAAACTTGTTTCTCATTCTTCCATTTCAATGTAACGGCAAATCAAAAAATCTTTACTTGCTACGTATGTATTATCTCGTATCCGTGTGTGATTGTATGTTATTTCATTTTTCATTAATATTTTTATAATAGATTTTTTTTAGTGTTGGTAGGAATGTATATAATACCTATATTTTTTTTTGTTATTGTATATTATCGTCTATATGAAAATAACGTAGATGCTTCACACCGTTACACTACATCTATTATTTTGGACAAGTTGTATAGTTAGTAAACCATTTGACAAATCATTTGAAAAATTGATCAGATGTATAAGATGAGATAAGTCACGCCAAAAGATATATTTACTGTCGTTATAACAAGATATATGTAAGCATATTCATATACACATAAAATACCGTGTTAAAAATATTATCAACAAAAAAAATTTATATTGTTTCTAATGTCTTCCGTGAAGGAAAACATACTTATGTTTTATCGAAATTTTAAAGGTTTTTTTGTTATTATTTTTTTTTAATCTTTAGTATTTAAAATTATTTTTATTTAAGTAAAAAAAGTCAAATATGAACTTTTAAAATAAATTAAAAATATAAACTATATATTCAAGTGAATTTGGCTAATACTAAAATATTTTGTAGATTATAACTGCAGGTACTATATAAAAAAAAATTCTAATCATATTAGATAAAATATCTAATGCAAGAATAGACAATTGCCTATATTTGGTATAGTTATCTAATATAATTAGATAGTTTTTCCAGTTTGTTGAGTATATTCTTGTTTGTTGATTTTAACAAAGTTTTTATTATTTATCTAAACTTTATTTGAAACAATAATTTGATTTAAAGATAAAAAATTGATGCTATTTCTGTCAATATTTTATTTGTCGACAATAATTTAGTATTTTCCAAGAATTTAAGATACAACATATTTATAATTTTTTCCTGTAATTACACATGAGATTAGAAAAAATAAAATCGTGATAGTGTGATGATCATAATATGCAAAATTATAAAAACAAATGATACTTGTCGTTGAGAACAAAGAAAATCGCAATTGCATAGCAGTTGCATATGTTTTGAAATTAGCATTTAAATCGGGATTCGTTATGGCATAGATACAGTTATAAATTTAAAATTAAAATCTACAAAGTACTTGAGCATTTCATTTGAGAATGGTAATGAAGCAATCTTGAACAAGAAGCATATATATATATATATATATCTGACAGTATTTTTTCTATTACCTTAGTTGTTTTTTTGTTGTTTTTTTGTTTTTGTTTCGAGGTATTGTATTATTTACTCGAGAAAAACAAGCTCTATTCGAACAAGGTAACAATATAATTAGTTGTTAGTTTAATTTTATGTAGGTATTTTCTTCTGTCGCAAACAATACAAAATCAAAAAAGTTTCTTATGGTTTGTCTGAAACAATAACGAACGCATCACTATATTGCAGTTATTGTTCTATGTTCGCCTGGAAACAATGCAACATCGGATGTAGTACATTACATATTATATGTATGTACCATGTTAATATGAAGATATCTGTGCCATGCACAACAAATGTTTTCTGCTTGTATGTCGGGTGTGTGGATACTTCGATGACGATTCAACAATCTCGAGCCTGGAATGACATCACTTAACAAGCAATTAACTAATTAAAAGATGCTGTAATTACACATGGCATAAATCGTTCAGAGCAGCGCGTGTCCGGTTCCAAGTTACAGAGTCACGCCAGAAGCTGCAACATTTTTACGACTTCGCATTTCATTTTTTTTTTCTTCCTTCATTTCGCGCATTTGTTCTCTTGTCTTTTCTCTTTGCTTCATTCCATATACCTATACATATGTATGTTCGGCTACTGGTCTTTAGTCATTAGCTTTTACTGCACAACTGAATTTATTATCATAAATATTAGCATCTATGAAATTAGATGCTTTTAACGTTTTGACATACCACAAAAATAATTTCTTAAAAAAATAAACACGACACGGTTGTAAAACGTTATGCTTCCTTTGAATGTAATTTTATGGGTTCGCAATATTGGCCTTTAAATAATTTAATCAAATAAAAAAACCGAATGAATGATAGATATAATGTTGTGTAAATAAAATACTACAACTAACATTATGATGTGGAGGTTGGTGAGAAAAAAGAAGAAGTATTTTTAAAACTAATAAAATTATGAAATAGTGTCGCACGTGATTTACGGGCTGTATAATATGGAAAGATTTGTGTGTTGTATTTTTAGTTTGTGTTTTTCTAGTTGGGATATATTTCGACTTTCGACGGATATATTGTGTCTATCAAACCGAAGATATTTGAATGAATATTGTGTTGAACTGAACTAAACAGATGCCGAGTACAATGTGTGTGTGTGTGTGTGTGTGTGTGTGTATGTGTGTGCATACCATAAATAACTTAATAATAATTCAAAATGAACCTCTCAGACTTCGTTTATATATATATATATATATATATATATATGCTTACGGAGGAGAACAGAAAACAACGAAAAACAAAAGAAGCGAAGCGCGTCCTGAGTGCGGTGACATGGTTACGTTAACAAACGCCAAGCGGAAAAGAGAACAAGCGAACATCGCGCATCTCGTCCCGTTCAGCGCGGTTCGAAAAACGAATTTCAAATACAGGCACATTCGTACAGATATATGTAGGAAAGCAAGGCTCGGTGGTGTTGTTGTATTATACGACGCATTTAGATTGCGCGTCCGTATATATATATTTTAAACAGCTTGAAGAGAAGAAAAAATACCACGCGGCCAGATGGTCGCGCCGCGCTGTACGTCAGCGTCAAGCACGCTGATTATTTCGGAGACTTGCGGTTGTGGGTGGTCCAAGACACTCCATTTATAAACCCGACAACGAGACGGCGGCTTCCAAACACACCACGAGCACTAAATACTCGGCGCACTGTCCGTGGAAATCCCTTCTTTCTTCAACATATAGGCTTCCAGCGTATGACATTATGGTGACGACATCGCGAACATACCCAGGTGTCACAAATTATTTCTTTTCACATTTAAAACAATATTTCAGTATCATTAAAAAATATTTGTACGCATTGGCTAGTATTGGTTTGAAAACAACGTAACTGTCATAAGAGCAGGACGAAATAAGTGAACTAAAACACCCAAAAACAGAACTTGTAGTAACAGCCATTGTCTTTATTTCTAAAAGTATATTAACTTTTTTAATGGCATTTGAGTCTTTTATAGTCTTTTAAATGTCGTAAGCGTACTTTTAGTGAAATGCATATGTTAAGGTCATATTATTTTTTCAATATTTAAAAATATTTTTTTTAATTCATTTATTTTTAGAAAAACAAACAAAAAAAAAAAGAAACAATCGCTATTTTTACAAATTAGCAAGGCTCAAATGGTATATTAATAATTATGATTACATTTATATCATTCTTATTTTCTCAAGTGGCTTTAATAATACTTATAATAGTTTTTTTATAAAATGCAAATTTAATATACAATGTTTTTACGATAAAAAAATTATAATTTCGAGAAACTAAACGTACTTCAATTACATTATTTAAAATAATATCAATCATGGAAAAAAATTGAGGTTTCTTACGATATCTTTAATAGTTTTATATCGAATATAAATTTATTGTTGTATTTTTATTAAAACATTCAATTCTATGTTTATATCACTGAGCAGGCAGAATTAAAATTAAAATTTCAAAATTCTTGGCATTCATTTAAATATTACTTAATGTTCTTGTATGATATTGTTGTCCGTTTGTATCACTAAATATTTAAAAGTGAATTCGAGTAATATAGCTATTTTGCACAGCTGTCTCCAGTCATTTTTAGACTTGAAACATATATCTACACTAAAGAAAGAATTAACACTGGCAATAACCTAAAAAACATCGAAAAACAAATAACATTCGAATTCCAGTACAGTGCATCTTCAGCCGTATACCCCAACATGGCTTACCGAGTCAACCTAATTTATTTTCTTGCTAATGATGTTTGGCTACCAAAGAAAAAAAAAAGACTAACTCAGCACACACAAGAAAAACAAAAGAAAAGGCGAAGAGAAAATAAAAATAGGAAAGTTTGTTGCGCTGAATTGGAATTATTCCATAATAAAATACACATCGCACATGTGACGCATTTGCGCGTCGTGAAATTTGAAATAAATCAGCGCACGGGCCTACGACGACGACAAAAAGGCTTTAAGCACACACACACACACACACATAGTAAAGTGTGGTGAACGCACGGATACGCGTAGCTTCATGGATAAAAAGCTGATTTTTATTAGAAACACTCGGTGATAAAAATCACGCTCGCGTTTTACAAGCACCTTCTCTCTTGCTCGGAATACGGATACGGGTGTGATATAGGACTAGTCGAAATTTGTAGGCAGATGCGATCGTTGTAATAAATATAAGCTCACGACTTGTCCCCGATGCTATGTTTCCTAACCTAACCTATACGATACAATGTTTGCGTACACCTGTATGTTTTGTCTCTTCTTATGGTGTTAAAATTTCTGTTCGACAATTTAATTTATTTGATCAACGATCGAAAATTAATTTTAATTCGTTTTATATTGCTATTTTATGTTGGGTTTTTTTTTTAAGTTAAACAATTAGTTCAATTTATTGTTAGCATAAAATTTACATTATTTTGTGTCTATAACAAGTTAATTTAATTTAACAAACAATACTTAATTATTTAAAATATTTTTTACTGTTAAATTTTTTTATTGTAGATTCTATTTTGCTATAAAAAACATATTTTTAACCTCAAAATTATAAAACAAAATCACTGAATGCCTACAATTTATAAACAAATATTTCAATAAAATTTGGTTATATGCATCATATTATACATCAAGTATATATTATATTTCAGAAATTTGGTTAAAAATACATTTATTTCCAAGTTTTCCATTAACTTATTACCAAATTCAATTCATTAAAAACATAAAAACATATGCTACTAGCCTTTACACAGCGAAAAATCTATTGTTATGTTTAATAATGCTGTTTTAGCCAAATGATGCATAGTCAATATTTTGATTGTGTAATATATGTCGCAGAAACATTGAATAATTTTTTTTGCAGTCACTATTGTTTATTTGAAGAAAAAAGAAACAAAATCTTTAAAAATATTAATGATTTTGTAACAAGAAACCGGATTATTTAATATTCCTGCTGCATAAACACGATAAAAAAATTAAGATCGATTTTTGTTCTATATGGTAACAGCATTTCGGTTTTTTTATATTGCTTTATTATGGAATTTGTCATTGGATATGTTACAATTGATATTTTAGATTTTATAATTTTTAAATTTCGAAATTGTAACCCATTAATGGCATATTTAAATTTTATCAAATATCATATATTACAATATTATAAATTATATTTAATGATACATATTAATTTATGTTATTAAAATTATGCAAAAACTAGCAAGTTTATATATAAAATTATATATATATAATATATAAAAATATATAAAATACATTCTACATCATCAAATTCATTGTGATTATTTCTTTCTGGGTAATTACACATAAAAAACTTGAAGAGGTTAGATGTTTATCACGATATTAAATATATGAAATAGCGTTCAAATTACTATAATAATGTTTAAAATTAATGAAGAAATTATATTTAATAGTATATTTACAGAATATTTCGATACCCAACTCGTGTGAATGACAGAGTATTTGTTGACCCGTTTGTAGGTTTTAAAATTATATAGCGTGATGGCGTCAGCAGAACACAACAAACATACATTTAAGTAATGTGTATAATATCATCTACATTTATACTTTTATGTAGATGATATTATAGTTAAATACACAGAACGCTTAAATACAACTAGGAGGTGTCAACATTTCTGCAGCACGCACGTCAAGAGACCATATGCGATGACTGGGGTTTGTGTATACGCATCCGGACGAAGGCGTCAAGATGCGTGCGACTGTCATTTGTTGGTGTTTTTGTTTTGTTTTTGTTTTTTTTTGCTCATCCGCCTGTGGCAGTTGTGCAATTTCAAAATGCAATAACACTACTGCAGTCAGCAGTAGATTTTTTTTTTGTGGGGTAAAAAGGCCTGAACAATATGAATGTTTGTTTCGTATATATAGAAAAAAACGTGGTGTAGTGTTAAAATTTATTAGCGCTTATAATAAGTGCGTTGTGCTGATAGAATCACGGGTTGTTCATCATTTTGCCTGTGCGCGCGGAGGGAGCGCGCGTGGTATGACATTCGTCAAAACAGCGCGTGTAGTGTCTGCATTATGGACGATGTCTACAAACCATTGCGATGCTTTACTGGGTTGTTGGTGATCATACATTGCACGCCGGGCATATACGCGAAGATTTGTATCACAACTTGTTCTTCTCGACGTTAAAATACTGTATACTTCTTAAATTTATCTAACCGCTCATATTTTTACCTTGTTTTTTTCGTCTTGTTCTTTTACTTCTAGGTCAAATACTTCTGATGTTCATTATTTATTTACTTGATTGTTCATGGGTTTTGTACTTTAACAGTTTTTCTATTTTTCTGTTATGATAGTTATAGATGTATCTATAAATTTATATGATTCTATTATGTACTTTTAGAGTATATTAGACAGTAAAAAATCATTACATTTTGAACAATACTATCAAAGCATAACAAGTGAAATATTACATGTATTACAAATTTGCTCTAAATCTTATCATAAATTATAGTTAAATAAAATTAAAAGTATAAACTCTAACAAAAATATAAATATAAAAATATTTTATATTAAAAAGCAGTTGTGAAAACTGAAAAAAGTATAAAACATTTTCCTTTCAGTAGACTGACTTGAATTATCGCAAACTGTTTGTGTTACTACTCAGTGTAAAATATACAAAATAAAAAAAAAATTGTACCCATCATCTATATATTGGTTTGGCCGCGAACTTTGCCCTTGTTTAATATTGAGTGTAAGTAACTTATAAATAAAAAATTCCAAATCTTAAAATCAAATATACATGTACGATAGCTTACGAAAGCAAATAATATGTTTCTATAATTATTTTTACATGGTTTTGATTATTAAAATGGTGTATTCTAAATTTAAGCAGGAACCACAATTTAATTTGCAAATTACCTAGAGAAATATTAATAATATTATGACAATTACTTATATTTTATATTTATTTTATAAAAAATATTTTAGAGTTGCGAATTAAATTTGCTCAAATTATATTTGAATTAAAGAGTATAAACGACACTTGTAAATAAGTGAAATTGGTTAAAGTAAAAGTTGTTTGCGTTAATGAATAATTCAGTGATTTTTAAAAGGTTCTTTTGGTTCTTTTTTTTTGGTTTTTTTGCGCGTCTCATAATACGGTTATTAGTGAATCATTAATAAATACAATCTAGCAGGCGAAGTGTGTAATGGCCATTTTACGAGCTTATAAATCGCGCAGATAAGCCATAAACGGAGAACTAACGCTGTTACACGAAACATATTAATAAACGTTCGTTTCTCTCTCTGTGTGTTGATAATATTTAATTAAAATGTATTTACTGGGAAATATTCTGGTGCCCACCCGTGTGCTGTGTGTGTGTGTGCAATTACTATTTTACCGGGAACACATATTAGACGATTGATGTTTCCTGACTCCGATGAACAGTTTAAGAATCAGATGCGACCACGATTTATAGATACTTACCTATATGAATATGATTGTACGATCACAATTATACGTCTCTATCTAGTTAAGTAATTCTAAACTTCAATATACTTTAATGATAAAATATGTGAACATTTATGACAATTCATCCGAGTACTATTTAACATACGTTGTTATTGATTCAACATAAATAAGTATAATAAAATAAAATAATTTCCCTTAAACCATTATTTTATTTTATTAACTTTTCGTCAGTGGAAGATCATATTTTTATTTTTATTTATTATAAATTTATTATCATTTTAGTTTATATAGTTCAAACTAACGTGATGTTAACTTTAAACTTAATTTTTTTTACATTTCTTGACTGGTAGCGTATGTTGCATATATTACAATTAGATACAATTTTTAAATTGTTCAATATTTCGAAGTTTTAAAGATTATCTTCAAGAACAATATAAGTATTAATAGATAGAGTGTAATTAGTTTACTTAAAACATTATACTTAACACAAAACTGATACTCGGGTATGTAATTGTTTTCTTCTAATTACAACTAATAATTTTGTTAAATGTGTATACCATGTGTATATAATTTTTTTTTCTAAAAATAAGTTAAACATTAACATAGTAAAAAATCTTTCAGAACTCATTAATCTAGTTACTTTGTCACTTAGTAACTTGTTTCTGTGTTTTGTTTGTTTATTATTTATGTCATTTGTGTTATTTTTTCCTGATGAAGATATACCTAGACTATATTTAAACGTTGATATTTAAATAAAATATACATATACAGAACTTAATTCTAAAGCTTTTTTATTTTAAATTTAACATTGCTAGATTAGAAAATTATAATAAACTGTTGATTTATTATTATATTACTTAGCAGATAAGGAATTAGTATTTTTAATATATTTTCTTATGACAAATTCTTACCAAACTTTTTAACTATATTGAAAAATATATAAAATTTATTCATATGCGAGTCAACTGGAAAGCAACACATACAGTGAAACAAATATCTTTCTTAAAATACTGCGTAATTATACCCACTTGTCTATTCTAATTTTAAATCTGTACACTTCAACGCATTAAATTATGTTATAGTGACAGTAGTTTTCATTTCATTCTTGTATATTTTTAAAGTTTTTTTAGTCATTTTGTCATAATACATAAGATTTTCTTGAGGTTTACTTTTTAAAATTGATAAAGAAAATAGAATGATATTATTGACTACAAAGTCATAATGCACGAACGCCGCTATACAATTTTACCAACAAAATATTTTAATATATGTATTATTTTTCAATTATTTCTTCTATTTTTAAATATTATTTTCTATTTTATCATTATATACTCACTCATATTTCTTGACTGGAAAATGATAATATTAAAGAAAACAACTTCTCAAGCATTTTTTAAATACTTATTTTATATTTCTTTAGATTGTTTCAGTAAGGTTAAGTTTTTTGTTTTGTGTACCTAAAACTAAAAAAAGCACTTATTCGAAAACAAATATAATGTTTAAGTAACTATTTTATTCGTTCCTATTTGGTGAAATTTTTAAATATTTTATAGTAGACGAAAAACTAAACATTAAATGCAAAATCCTAATAGCGACCAACAAATATGGTAAAAAATAATTAACTAATTGCTGAACAATAATTAGTAGTGATGCAAAGAGTCATTAGTACGATATGTACCTTTTAATTAAAATTCAGATTAAATCAAACAACCGACATTTTTGTAAACAAACAGGCATTGAAAGATTATGATTAAATTATATCATTTGTGTGTAGGATAGGAGAGAGAAACCAGAATATTTGCGTCCATCCGTAGATGTATAAATATAAAAACAAAAGAGTGTATTATATGATGATGGTATTATAAAAATGTCAACTGTCATTCGTTCAATTGCCGCTAAAATCGGTGCAAAAAAATACGCCACGCTCTAATTAATTAGAGTCACTTGAGCCAATTAGTAATGCACGCCACGAGAATAGTGTCATCATAAATAAATACATGGCATGGCGTTCACTCTTGTCTCTCGCTCTCTCATGTTTGTGTTTGTGTTTTATATAGTTTATGCAGACCGAGCATGCGCACAACACATTTGCTCTATAACCCTACCGTATTATGTTTCAGAATTAGTTTCAATTCATATTTTAGACAATTACGTATTACATACTGTAAGCTAAATTGATATTAAAGCATGATTTACATTTTTGACTCATAGCTAGCTGTGATAATTTAATTTCCAGCAGAACATTCATAATTTTTGTTTAATTATTTAGTACGATTATTTTAAATATATAATAATATTTTCGCAGATTTTTCATTGTTCATAGATATATCTATATTATAATTATATTATCTCAGAATTTTATATGTTTTATTAATTTCAGAAAACACAAATGTATATTTTATTTAAAAGGTAAAAATATATATTTTATACAGTTAAACGAGCAAGAATTGTCTAGTTTTTTGTTTGTCAATTCTATTCTGATAACGGTTCTAAAGATTATGATGAAATGGGAACAATATAATTTTCAGATGCTGAAAAACCTTTTGGCTAGGTTTTGTATTTTGAGAAAACTCATTTACAATAAGATAACTTATTTTTAAATTCATTTTTTGATACAATAAACATTACTATCATATTCAACTGGAAACATTGTCAAACTTTCAAAATATCTTTACTATTTTTTGTAAAACGGGCAATTCTTAACTCTATGGGTTTCAGCCTTCTTTAAAAGCAAAGCTTTGCTTCCCTGATTTTATTTATAATGGTGGAGGTAAACTTTCTGCATTTCAAAATGATTGAATTTTGAATTGTGTCATTATCCTTAGTGTCGTGCAAATATATGTAATGGTGATTTAATTAACAAAATTATTCTCGTAACACAACAGGATAATTGGAGATGTAGCTGCATAAAAGATATCCGTACTCGTGAGTACGAAACCAGGAATATTTATTATATAAATAGCTAATGATAGTGAAGTACTAATAACTGTTAAGTTAGAACAGATCGACGGGACCCCCCATGGTGTTAGAGCTGCGAACCGCCGCCACTGCCATCGCCGCCATTACAGTTTCCAACGTCGTTCAACTTCACGTACGTTATGTATGCCAGTGTCGTGCAACGATCTTGCACACACATATACGTACCTACACACACACACATACGTACAAACACTACATATTCAAATTCATTTATGTACTCATACACCACCTAGGAAGATAACTATCTTGGAACATATCAAATCAGTATATAACTGTTATGGTTTATTTTCTATATACCGTTTCGAATAATAATATTAGGTATATTGTAAAATCACTATTGAAGAATTTTAGTTTTACATTGTTTTTCATTATTGTTTACTATATACATTTCTATAGTGCATCATAAACAATCGTATTACTTTATAAAGTTTAATAAATTAAAAATCTTCATCTTGCTTTTTACTATGTGCTGAAAATATATGTTAAAATTGATAAAATCAAATACAGTTTTATAAAATATATTTTAAAACAACTTTATTTTAAAATAAGTTCAAATACGCAATAACAAACATAAATTTATAAATTTAATCTTTAATTTTAAATTAATAAACTCAAGCTTTATAAAATATAAGTTAAAAATTTAAGCTTTATTTTAAAATGACTACTGTTAATATACAGAACCTACTCGAGAGCTTTTTTATTTTAATATAATGAGTTCTGAAACATTTTTTACTATGTTATATTACAATTTATAATCACTATATTTTATTTACATAAATTCAATTTAAAAAAACATTTTTTTTTTAAAATGTAATTGAAAAAAGTTTTTACTTTTTATTACAATAAAAAAATATAATAATAGTAAATAAAATTTCAATGTCATTTTTTTCTTATTAATAAAATTGAATTTAATAGTATATAATCTAGGGACAAAACTATTAAATAAATATAAAATTGTCATTAAAGTAATTATGGTATAATAAACATGATATGTGTCAATAAATGTCATAGTGAATATAATACGTGCAAAATAAGCAAAAATCACACGCGCATTTCTCTCTTTTCCCGGTACGGAACAATTTCGCTTCAATTCTCGTGGTAAATGATCATATCTGTCCGGTAATTATTGTTATTATTACGATTATTTACAAATTATTGTAATATGACATGTTAAAAAACGACCTTGTTGACATGTAGGTACGCTAACCACAATTTATAATTATTATTTTAATAGTCGTTGAAAACGCGTTACTTCGATTTTTTTCGTTATTTGTTAATATATATTTTTTTGAGGTTAGAATTGTATCTTTACTGCTGCGATATTTATAAACAGGCATATAATTAAATGATACTTATAAAAACGTCATTTAAAAAATAATTTTTAGGTAATGAACAAAATTAAATATATAAAAATAGTAAATATAACTTATGAAATTAATAAATATTATTTATGAAATAACATTTAACGTACAAGATTTTCTTATAAAATTTAAAGTTTTTTATTTTACTTTTACAAGTATAATTTTAGCTTTTTATAAGTTAGTCTATTATTTTTTAAGTTTTTTTTTAATGGAGCGAATACAATTTTAAGCAAACATTCCGAGTAACAAAATTATTGTTTAAAGTAACATATTTCATTATTTTTCTTTATTTACAAATATACGGGATGTTCGAACTCCAACTGCTCAGGCAACCGACGTCACAGACGTGTTAAGCGCGTAGCCGCAGGCCACTTTGATTTTAAACGATGTGGGTTCGTATCCGCTGGCTAAAGTTACCCAATAACTTTGATGGAATCAAACGAATTGTTTGATTTGTTTTACCGTAATATTATAAACAGACTAATGAAAACTTTATAAGAGAAATTTTTATTATAGATTTCTGTTTTAAATTGACACGTGGTATTTCTATGCACATTGTATTTAAGGTGTTACGTATTTTCAAACAGTTTTTTTTAATCTTTATTAACTAATTGTTTTTTTTTAATACAATTTTAAATTTTAATTAATTACGTACATATCCCAGTTATATCTTTTGTGTATTAGAATTACATTTCCGCTTGATGTGTTTGAATTATTTGACGTTTGTTCGTCGGTTTTTGTACTAAAAATAATAGATTCAAGTTTCAAAATAACTCTATCTACAAGTCATTTTTTATTGTTTAATTAATATATATTCTAATATATATATATATATATATACTTACAATTAGATATAAAATTTATTAATATTAATTATTGATTGCTGCAGAAATAGATCATGATAGAAAAGTATGTAAATTATGACATTATCTTATGCTTTTATTACTGATTATAATTATTTATGGAATGCTTATATATATATATATATATATATATATATATATATATATATATATATATATATATATAATACAAATGTCAATAAAATAGAACAACATTAAAATTCTAATCATACAATATAATCGTATATACTTAATTTTAACTGCAACTTCTAATTTTAATACAAAATGAAAAAGTCCGCCTTATATACTTGTATTTCTATTAGCTTTCATGTTGAGTGGGAAAAATATGCAAAATTACAGTCACATTCATATCAAGAGTAACGAGCAAGAAAATAAATAAATTTTTATCGTATGTTTGTATGCGATGATAATGCGAGTGCAGGCGTAATTTTCGAAACGATAACTTTCATCTCGAATATACCTTATGGCTACGAAAGACGACGGGTATTCGTAACGCTGAAGATACATCATTTTATTACGTGGAAAATCAAGCAGTCGACGATGGGGAAGTTAATATGTATCTTGCAAATATCGTTTACGGCAGAAAATTGCCTCGGAACAGTCAATTGAGTCTGAAAATGCCTATGCTCTCGGTCTCTGTGTATAGTTGGTGTGCGCCGCCCCAGTGTTCGGGGCGTACAGCGTTTCGTTGTTGTCAGCGTCGACGCGATAATAACGTATTTACAATGCAGGGTCGTTGGTGCGACGCGGGTCGTAAATGAATTGTGCCCGCGTTAAGGTGCCTGGGGTGCCGCTAAGGATACCTCGTGCTTGCTTGCTTGCTTGCGTTTGCCGGGGCAGACGAATCAGGAATGCACTACTTTTCCAACATACAAATTTGACAATGGGACTATAAACCCGAGATAAGATTACTTTTATATTCGTTATTTTCAACTATTATTAATCATGTACAAGCAAGGAATTTGGGTTGTTGAGATTAATAAGTTCAAAATATAGCTATTCTATTGCAATGTAATTTATTACTTTTTTCTGAAATAATGTTTAATGATTTTTTTTCATTGGTTTGCTTATAAAGTAAAAAATAACTGTAAATTTACTTTGATAATCATAGTAATTTTACTATATTTTTTATTGTAAATTTACTAAAAAAAAAACTATAATATTACAATAAAAATATAGTAAAATTATTAGGATTATTATGATTTTTTACAGTGTATTTTGAATTATATATGTTCTTTGTTTAAAATTCTTTTATATTAAATTTTATATGAAACATAACGTGATTTTGTATGTATGTATAGAAATAATTTTTAGTTACAGAACTAAAACCAAAGGTTTTTTGTTTTATTATATATTTATATTATTTTATACATTTTTTTTAAAGCTAATTTTTATTCAAAAAAATTAACAATTAACAAGTTTTTTTTTCCTTTAAAATACTTGATACGTTTTAATTAATTAAAAGAGTACGTAAGCAGTTTTTTTTTTATAAATATTTTTAGTCCAGTAATAATGTAACCAATAATAATTGCAATATTGGTTGTTTACTAAAATTACAATTATAGTTGAGGCAAGATAAAAAAAATATTAATTATTTTTTACTATACCTATAAGGTATTCAGGTTAGAGATATCTCAATATAAACAAATGTATGTATGTATTTATAAAATGTATTAACTAACAAATTTTTTTTAAAGAATTGTACCAAGTTTTATATCTAGTTCAATTAATTTTAATATAAGCATCTTTTATAGCTTTACACGCCTCGAAACTTTGTTCAATTTCACGATCAATGTTTTTCAACATTAGAAATGCTATTGAGCAATTGCAACTGATATGCTATTGCAAATCTTCTATAATTTGAATTATTTTCAGGTACATAAAATTCTTAATGAATTTTCATGCAAAACAGTTTATAACGATTTAGAAAAATATTGATTCTGATACAAAGTTGCACTATAAGAAGTAAGGTCTTTTTGTAATCTTAAATTTTATTCATTTAAATTATCACAAAATAAATTTTCACTCATCAGTTCTATCTGTGGATTTTTTCATATTTTAAAATTTATTTTTAAATACTTAATAATATTCGAATTTAAAAAAAGAATGATTGATTCAAAGCATTACAATAAAATATCTTTTATCCGGCATTGTATTAAGTGACACACGCTCCAAACACTGACAGATTTTTGTTAATATATGGCCACCTCTAGATAGTCCAAAATGCCAAAAAATAGTTTAGTATTTTGAATCTAAATGTAGGTAAAATATTAAACAAAAAGTTCAAAGCTGTTCTCGAAAATAAAAGACATAAAAATGACAAATCAGTTGATTCATTTTTAATAATAGAATCAACAACAATATGTGCATGCGTCTGTGTACAGAAATCTATTTTTAACGTGTAATTTTTTAGCGTTGGGGATTCCTCTTAGGTGGGCACACACAAGGGTGTCGGCATGAAGCATCACCGACACCTTTAAAAATAGTTATAGTTATGTCTACGAGACGAGATATGTTTCATTCGTTCACTCGCTAAGCTAAATGCGTACGGGTTACCATACACACATACATATACTTACTTTACTGTCGCTCTCTATACATCCTATGTGGATATGTGTTGTATTTGTGTGCCGGGCGTTTATATGCGCGTTCGTCGTGTTGTAAACACGAGGCTCGAGCGGTTTTACTGGCGACTTTACGGCCGGATTTGTTTAAAACACTTTAATTAAGTGGATCGGGCAACATCTGGCAATAAAACTTTCAACGAAAATTAGACCGGAGACCAACGTCACCAAGGCCCTATATTTACTATTCATTCTATGCTGGATCCCACTTAGATTGTATTGTCTCCGAATCTAATCTTTATAAATGTAGGTATATCTAACTACATTTGAATTTTACAAAATTCTACAAAAATTATATAATTCATCATGTTGAAAAATCATAAAAAAGTATGTATATGAATTATAAATTTTCTGGTAGACTTATTGAGAAATTCAGAAATTACTTTTTTCATGGAGCTCATATTATTTATTTCATAGATACACAAATTTTATTCATAAACATCGATATAATTTCTGTATAATATGAATTGTATATAATTGAGTTACGTAAGACAATCGACTAATACTCTTCAAAATACTTTATAATTATTTTTATAAATAAATTAATACTTGCTAAGAAAAACAATTTTTATGGTATTAAACAGAAACGTTAATAGTAAAGCTAGTCCTAAAAATATAAAATTTTAGAAAAATTTAAGTTTTTACTTGAAATTTTAATTTTTGAAAAATATGACACTAAAATTCACAAATTTAACAAAAACTTGTGAGTTAAAAAAATATTGTTAAATATTACTGAAAATTTAGAGTTTTTCATGTACCTTACTCATGAAAGTTATATAGTAATTTATATAAATTTAATTTTTAACTATTTTTAAAATAATTAATTTTCTAAAATGCCAGCACAAATTTATTTATTAAAAATTTTTTTTATTAGCAATAAATTTTTATAGTGATATTCAAATTACTTATTAATTTATTTAATATATTACTCCTAATAATTAAATTCTTATGTTGCAAATTGTATAAATTAGTTTATTAACTATTTTATGTTAATTATGAAATTATATTTTCCGTAAGTTTAATTTTTTTTATATTTCAAATACAATTAATGCATATAATACTAAAACTTTATTGCCATTTAACTACTTATAATATATTTATAATATGTGTATATATAATAATTACTTTATTTGTTTATTTATTTATAATGTAGTAAGATTTAATTTAATTATTAACATCTCAGTGCAATAAGAATAGGAATTTTTATAAATATTAGCATTAAAACGTTCTAAACATATTATGCGATACATTATAAACTTTATAATACTTTTTAAAAGTATTTCTAATTAAAAACTGATTTGTCGATAATTTTAAAGAGCTCGAAGTATCGTTAATCGAAATTTAAAATCAAAGTCAAAGAAATAATATCAAAAGTATTTTTTATTTATATCCAAAATAATTTAAGACATTTAGATAAGTGTAATATATTTTGTTGATAGGTAATTCAGTGGTGAAATAGTGGCATAAGGGGTGTAGTATCGTTTATTGAATTTTTCGTAAATTAATACGTTCGTATGTGTCAAAAGAAGTGAAGATTTATTGTAGGACTGGTTCTGGAACAGAGTAGCAAGAAAGCGAAGAGATTCCACATGTTGTGTGCTATGTAGTTGTTTGTGCATTAGGTTAAGTTAAGGTAAGGTATATCTAGTAGGTATATATACATATACATACCTGCCGCGTTGTGGTACGAACGAACGAGAAATAAGAACAAGAGCGCGCGCCGTGCTAGAGTGAGACGAGCATAACCGACTTGAATTTATCGGACGCAATGATTTACCGTGGGAATTTTCCATCGCAATTCGAAACAATCGTAATTGACTGCCATTTGTTTCTGCTTCTTATTCATCCCGATCCCCGGCCTCGCTCTGCTTCGTGTTCGCTCCCCTTAATTAACCGTGTGCGCGGGCAAGCATTGTTGTCGGAGCACCAAACACTTTCTTCGCGAACGGTACGCGAATGTAGGCGCCAATGTACGGACCATCCACATACTCATCACAACACCACAACCCATACACTTACTTGCAATGCAAAAATCATTCATTTACTTAATATTGTGGCATCATATTTCACTTGCACCTATATGGTATGCGTTTTCTTATTCTGGATCTGCTAAATGTCAAAATTGTATAATCCGAAGACTTTTAAGGTTACGTCAGTAATTTATCTATATGTAATTTCTGTTACAATTATATTATACCTACCCTTTTTAGAGTAATATATAGGAAAATAACCAATGAATTATAATTATTTTAATTTTGTTAATATATTTTTAATATAATTTTGTTATAATATTGTTTATAACAACTACAGATTTATTTTTATTAGATTTTACATTAGTGAATTTTTAGCAACCAGCAAGTTATAATTTTACCATCCATTGTTTTTGTGAGATTGCAATATTTACTTTACAATTAAAAAAGAACTTGCAATGTAAAATATAAAAAAGTTGAATGTTAAATATGATAATTTTCACTTTTGAAAACAATTTGTTCATACATTTTTAAAGCAAAATTTTACAGTATGTGCAGTATATAATTATACAGGCTCTTATGTGATATAAAGTTTTTTATGGACAATATTTTTTATTTTTATATTTGTTTTACAATCTTCTAACAAAACATTTGTTCCAACTAAAAGTCGTTATTTCATACACTTTTTGAGTGTACAAGTAATGCATCCGAAGTCATGTTAGATAATTTAATGTTTTTATTTAAATTTACGTATTATGTTACGTGTTTAAGTTTCTATTATTCACACCATACAATTGGGGTGTTGCCCGTCTGGTGTAATCTAAATATATAAATAAATCGGATAATTTCGTAAAATTAATGTTTGAATATTTTGACTACAAAAAGACTCGTACTATTGTACGGACTTAATCTGTCGATCTTAATTATTAAATAACAGAGTGATAACACGTTAATTTTTTATTAAGAAGATATAGTAGGTATAAGCTCAAAATGGATGTTCTCAATTATTTTTATAGTATGTTTATAGTTATACACACGAAAAAATCATTAGATTTTTTCTAATAATTTAGTTATTGTTATTATTCAAAAAAGTAGATAATCTTTAGTTTTCTAATCATATTAGATGAGACATTTTGATTTATTGTATTTAATTTCAATTTTTTGAACTTGTTCGTGAATTTATCCAAGTTATTTATTTAAATATTATTCGAAGGAATTTTATTTGAACTAATTTATATGTAAAAATAGAATTATTCGCGTATTCATAAAACTTTTCATTAAGTAGTAAATTCTTGGATTCTGTGGATTTTGCAGAATCCCATTCAATTGTTTTAATGATTCGATATATGTTTAACGAAAAGTTTTTTGAATACAGGGTTAGTGTTAAAAAAAGAAAAACTATCTGATTTTCTAATGAAATAATTAAGTTTGACAATAGCATATTTCAAACAAAAGATTTTTTACTAGGATTGCGTTATTTAATATCAAAATTAATTTTGAGTTGTTTAATGAAATGCAATAGTGAATGGGTTAGAATATAAATTACAAACTGGTGAATGATAAATATGATAATGGTGTTTAGATTAACGCACGTTTATGTAACTGCCAAGTGAAAATTTAACCGGAGATGGTAGATTGAAACGGGCCTAAATGAATAAACCTCAAAAACAAAGCGAACGCTTTTGAATAGTCGTATGGTATGGTATGGTATGATGCGAGATGCGCTTGCTGTATGTAATATATACTCATAGTGTGAAATGTATAAGTTCCGATATTTGATATTTTGCCGGGAAGCGCGCGGTTTTCTCGTTCATTCTATGTGTGCGTGGTGAAGAGAGATAGTAAAAGAATTGTGTATATATGGAATGGAGTGAGAGGAGTAGATGCGTGAGATAGAACACCGCTTTAAACAACACCTACACGAGTGCTGTAATATTTCAGTCCGGCGTGCGCACAATGAATTTCATAAAATATTAACATCGTCCGTGCGCAAACAGGAACGAATGTGACAGCGAATAATATAGAAAAACGCACTGGCGTGCGAGTGGGGAATTGCTCTGGCACGGCACACATTGGGGGCCAAGGGGGACTGATGGGTTGTCGTAGCAACACGCATATACACGCATTCACTGCCCGTACACACACACACACACACATACACGTTCGAAAAACATTTTCCAACGACGTGCATAGTAGCTGGCGTGATGACGGAATTATGTTATTGTTATTATTATTATTATTATTATTATTATTATTATTATTATTATTATTATTATTATGACGATTCAATTTGGCGTGTGGCATTTCTCTGACGATCTGCTCCCTGCGGGGACGTGAACAAAACATAGCTATAGGTAAATCAGACCAATGGACCGCATCAGACGATTGAATGAAAGCTCGACCAGCCTCTAGTCAAAAAAACTTTTGCGTATACACAAACATCTTATATAACCATAATTTAGAATGACAACCTATAGACACATTACAGTAATTACGAATATAATTAC
The DNA here is from genome assembly GCA_963966155.1 of Clivina fossor. NCBI lineage: Eukaryota > Metazoa > Arthropoda > Insecta > Coleoptera > Carabidae > Clivina > Clivina fossor. The sequence goes on along the minus strand of OZ014553.1, from coordinate 4,787,870 downwards.
GCGCTGGAGGAGGCTGGCTTTCGGGCTGCAACGTCTATGTCACGCCAACTGTCTTTTCGGACTTGTTTCTAGAGAATACGATAATTGCCGGTTCAGCGTTCAAACAGTGGCGGTCGTTAATCGTATTATATATCTATATAATGATAAGTTTACCGCCGAAAATGGTGAGCACATGTCATCTGTGGCTTATCGATCATCCACCCGGCTCCCAGCAGCAAGTAAACGTGTTCCATTTAATGGGTTTGTTTGTTTTGTGTGGCGCGACATCCACATTATGTTTGGCGATCGCTTTATGCGACTGATGCGATTACCTCGTTCCTGTTAGTAATATTGCAGAGCAGCGTGTTTTACATTTGTTGTTATGTTGTTTCAGGCAAGTGGTGTCCACGGCGCGAGTGGTCGTCGCCGCCGGACGCGCGGGCAGCGAGCGACGCGGCGCGGAGAGGTGTTCTCTACTCGTCAGTATTCCTCGGTAGTCCTGGTAAGTCCCACAATATCTTTTTTTTTACTCATTTTTAACCTAACAGTTAGGAAACATATCTTACATTTTTTAAAAATAAATTAAAATACGCCGTAACAAAATTTTAAAAAAAAATTACAATTTCTCAATTTTCAAAATTACTTTTGCTATTTTATGATTGCGAAGTCGTGTCTAGGGTCACGGCTTTTGGTGTGTTCAGTTCGTATCATATCGCATCGCATCGTTTCGGATATGAAACGAAACGAAACAAAATCCAGAGAATGTTTGGGGCGAAGTGCAGTGGGACGTGAAAGACGTAAACCAGTGCACATGCGCATAAACATTGTGTGCAATGTACGGCCGTTTTGCCCCGCCGCGCGCATTCCAGCGCCGCCCGAGTGTGGTGGGGCCACTGCATCGGTCCGTAGCGCAACGTGTGTGCAACAAGGACGACACGAGTGCGGTAGTCATGGCAACCACCACATTCCCGCCTCGCGGCCATGGCAAAGGCCCGGGCATGCGCGTTGCGAACGAGAACGAGCAGCACATGAACGCTGACGGTTGCCGATGTAGACGGTCGGTGTGCAGACGAGGTGAAAAGTTGGAGTCGGCGCACCGCAAACGATAGGGTCGTGCGCAGCAGCATCGCGAATCTTTCGCTTTGGTGTTTTGTCCTGCGCGACCAACTCCGGAACCCGCGCGCTCCGGTGACGACGCCTCCGGAGCCGCAACAAGACAATATGATAGAACGCAGTGCTACGAGGCAAAAGTCGTCCAAGTCAGAATTCAGTGTATTTTCTATTCACTGGTACAATGCAAATTATTTATAACGTGAACACGAAATACAAACATAAAGCAGAAATAAATACTCGAGATATACTTGTGCTTCAACTACGAGTACATTATGACGGCATCTTTTATAACGACTATTTCAATTCCATTATGCAAGTACATTTTAATGTTTTCTATACACATTCCATGTATACGCGCATACACACTCCACTCACCTCACACAAACACGATATAATCATATTTCTCTATAATGATGAGCTAGATTGGCGACTCTTTCTTGATGTGTGTTGGTAGTAATCTTGTAGCTGGGACCGACGAGAGTGCATGCCGTGTGGCATGATCGGATCACGGTCAGGCGGCTTCATTCTACCGCCGCACCGTGACCCGGGGGTCACCTGGAGAAGGAAACCCTCTGATTGGACCATCCATCACTTCGCCCACACAGTAATTGGTTCCCATGGAGCCACACCGGGCCCGTCACGTGGAAACATTTTAGCGGCCGACCGAGGTAATTGTTACCTAGGCAACGGCGCGCCCCATCACTCAAACATCCGTATGTACACGTATATGTGTACCTACGAACCTAGAATGAGTCTCTTTCTGCCTTGACCACAGCGCGCGGGATTTCAGTAAACTACGATACATATAGACCGAGGGTCGAACCCTGGACTCATTTCGGTGCAGGCAAGACAAAGACAACAATATATATATAGAACCGAACGGGCATTCGTCTAATTAAACCCTATTCACTGACTGCTGCTCCGTTCCGTGTACTGCGGTCGAACAAACAAAGATACTAGATGCCGATCCGAGAAAGATGAACCGATGAAGAGGAAAAAAAAATATCCGTTCGGGCTCTCGATCTCCAGATGATGGAATCCAACATCAAGATGAACTTTACCATGAGGAATTTTAAAACGAGCAACAGAAGAGGAAAAAAAAACATTTTAAAGAACGACCGTTTTAAATGAAAATTTAAACCGTGTGAAAGCCACGAATACCACTTGACCACACTCGGTTTTCACATTAATAGAAATAATATCGACGAATAACACACGAAAATACATCTAGGCTATTTAACTTTTAAAAAACTGAAAATATTTTCATTCTAAGTTTCTATATAGAACACTAAAAACTATCCGTAATTTATGTTTACTTAATTGTATCATATAAAGTGTGCTTGATTATATATAAAAAGAAAATAAATTTAGGTACCTGTTATTATATGGTTAAGTTTAATAGAAAAATTATTATATTTAGAAAATGTTCCCATATTTTGTATCTCTAATATACCTTATTTTCTATTATAGTATATTAGAAAAAAAGCCACCTGTTTTTTTGGGTTAGATTAGGTTTCTTGTTTGGGTTGTTCATATGTTACAAAACTACAACATAATTTATATTTCAAATAAAATAACTAAGACTTCTAATGAATTACTTCTTTTTTTAAATCATATATTTTTATTGTCAAAGAAATTTAAATATATAAACACATAATTCGTAGTACAGTTAAAATGTAACTAATTAATTGATTCATTTAATTAATACAAAATGTAATAAAGTATTAAATAATTTTTAAATTTTTAATATTTTAAACTTAAATGTTGGTGTTTGCTTATATTATTATATTAACTACTGAAATTTACAGTATATCTTAATTATTATTAATTACATACATAGTAATATCTCTCAAGAGTAATCTTCAGGTTTTCATAGCTAGTGACCATTGAACTTATAGAATTTTCTGGACTGGTATGCCGTGGTCGATTTATCCTCCGTGGTCGATTTATCCTCGGCGCAGACAAACACTGGCTAAATATCTGCGGCGATAATAGATCAACCACGGCATATCTGCCCAGAAAATTCTATAAATTCTCTCAAGAGTTTTTAAGTAAATATATAATTTCAATCTTTATTATTGATAAAAAAAATAGTTTTATAAGTAGTTATGATACAATTACTATGAAATATGTTATTTTACAAAAGTTGTAGAAGTCTATTAACCTTAATTTATTGATATTTTATGGTTTGTAGCTTAAATTATATAGATACTTATATTTTTTCCATATTATTTTACTAAACTAATAACTAATACGTTAGTACTATTATTATAAAAATTATTTGAGAATATATTTTCAAATACAATTTATACTGTAAATATTCTCAGTTTCACTAAAAAAATCTGGAATTCTAGAACAGAAATTATACACTTTATAATTAGCGTATGTAATATTTTTCAAAATATTAAAAATTCATTAAATAAAACGCGTATATTGTATAAAAAGTGTATCCGTTTATGATATAATGTAATAGACGATTTGGAAGGAAAGCAGTCAGCCAATTTCATTTAGCTTCTGAATTCCGCAGGGTACGTAAAAATTAATTACCAAAACGGCGGTTGTTGCAGCAACAGCATTTACACAAAGAACGTCGTCTGCTGCGTTGGGCTGCGTTACGGATGCCCCGCCGATGCGTGAATATGTGTGCGTTTATTTGTGTATATATATATATATACGTGTGCAGATGAAGCGGCCACGTGCCCGTGTCGATACGATGCGTCTGCGGGTGACAGCTCGGAAAATGAAGAGCTCCCTGCTCTCGGCGTCGGGCACCCAGCCGACGCCACCAACCGCCTCCGACGCCGTTCACTGCCACGAACATACGATGTGCGATGCCACGGTGCTGTGCTGTGCTGTGGCACCGCTATATACGCTACCTACCCCAAAGTACTGCAACGCGCAAAAAATATATACTCACTCTTGCTTGCTCTGGCCAGCGTTCCAAAATTTTTTTCGCCTTCCTTTTGCTCGGTTTTGCCTCGATTCTCGTCCACTCGTCTTCTATTATTGGCTGTGGATTTTTTTCTTTTCCCTAGCGCTTATTTCATCAAATTCCCCGAGTTGTACATTTTTTTGCGACGAATTTATACGCAAAAACTAGTTAGATTTATATTATGGCACCATTTCGCATTGCTTTAGAAATGCTTTGATTTCAATATTATCTGTATTTTTTTGTTTGACTTACTCGTATTTCTTTTATAAATTAATAAAAATAAAATTTAACGTTTTCAGATTGATAATAATTATTGACAAACCTTTTAAAAAAATTTAGTAAAAATGTTTTATTTAAACTAAATTTACCGATATAATTATAATTTTTGTAATATTTATGATATATTTGTATTTGTTTGAGTATTATAGTTTAATTTTTTTTTTGTTATTTTTATGAACGAATTAAAGTTGTTGACTCTCATTTTTTGATAATACAAGTTTGACAAATGAAGGAAAATAAAATTAGTTAAACTGGATATAAATTTACAGAACAGGTTACATAAAATTGTGAATAGTATAAAAATTTAGTAGAATCATAAATTAAAGATAAAATTTTAATAATTTTAGTGTTACCTTTTATAATATTAAAATATACATAAATCCATCTTATCTGACAATTTTTGGGAATAAAGAAATCAGTTTTTGTGATTGTACTGCCAGTATATTAATGTTTAGGTTATAAATTTGTAAATGTAATTATTATTTTATTTAAATTAAACTTTTGTGTAATCGTATATTTTTGAATTGGTGCATTTTCTATATAATAATAAAACTATGATTTACATAATTTTTGTTCTTATTCATAATAATAAATATAAATGATGTTGCGGATCTTTGTCAGAAATATAACAACAATATTAATTATAGGTTTGAAGCGAAATTGTAGCGAAAAAAATGCGTATAAATTCGGCCGTAATCATGTTGACATAAATTATACGCTTTTTTTTCCGTATTCGTGTGGTAAAGCCGTATGCCTGGAATAGTTGTAGACACATGAAAATTATTTGACACAATAATTACAACCATTCTCCCGCGTGTTTCATTCATAAAGAAACTATTTCCAGACATAAAACGTGTGTGTACCATAAATAACTATAATAAATGCAAATTATTCTCAGCGATAATATGTAAATATTCTGTCATTTTTACATGATTTTGATAAAATATTAATTATTAAAAACATTTCAGTTTTTTTTTTTTTTTTCAAAAATATAATCAATCAAAATAATTAAATATAACCGTTGAATTAAGCCGAGTATTATGTATTTTTGTATTTTAGATTATTAGTTAGATGAAATGTAAATATGGCTGTTTTATGACAAAATCTTATTTACATATTTATTTGTTACAACAGGCCCGTAAACTATATACATATACCTACCTACACCTGCTCTGTTTTATACAACTCTATACTATCTAACAGTTTATCTAAAAGAAGGTTCTACGACAACATCATTGCTAGAATAAAATTAAACACAAATTTGTATCGTACAAATACGCGTTAGGTGTCAATAAATTCGTTTCTTAATTAACTTGATAGCATTTACTATAATCGGCTCATTATCGTTTTCGAATTTATTAAAGAAATTGCGTAAATTTATTTAAATAATATGGATATCGTATGTATAAGCGATTAAAATAGACACTTTATGCACTTGATTTGGTTTGCGATGATCTTATAATAAAATAGAGTATATATATTTGTTAAAAATATTTTATTTTGTAATATATTTTTAGTATATTTATTATGATTAAAGTGTGAATAAAAAACTTTATCTATATGATGTAATAACAGATTTTTTGTTTTGTTTTGGAGATAGAACGAGCAGAATAGTGTTTTTCGTCGAATCGGTTTAATTGGTGTAATAAAGTGTTCTTTTCAGAGTCGAATGGTGGCGCATGCTAATTTTAAAATTCGTTGGTACGGATCGCGCGGGCCGTAAGTTAGGACCATGGCGACGTTAATGTTCTGATCGTGGAGCATCTGAATGTAATACAATTCGACGTGTGTATGTAGTACCTGGCCCGTAGCCAGCACTCGCCGTTTCCAAATTCAAATAATATCTGTCAGACGGATGCATAAAGACTGTCGTTAAAAAACCCCGACCCCAGCACCACGACATTTATCCTCCCACATATACTCACACAAACACACTCACACTCACATACGTATACGCAGCACAGGCAGAGATATTCAAACACTCCGATAGAGTGACATATACGGGAGCGTTGTTTTTATGGGTCACCCGACGAACTGTTATAACCGAAAAATTTGAAATACAGGTCATTAAAAAACAGTCGAACGACGACGTTTACTGCGTCAAATGTGCCGGACAATAAAAACAGGGCTGTTTTGGCAGTTCAATTGTTTTTATGGCGTGTAGCTTATGTTTTGCAAAACGCGGCTTCGTATATGTGACCTGAATAATTGCCCTCGCTTCGCTTCGCTATATGATTTTTTCTTTTCGCCGGTCGGCCGGCGGAGGACCAGTCGACTCGAGATGAAGACGTTCTCGTTCGCACGACAACGACTTTTTACCGTTCGTCCATCCGTGATCCGTGTATATGTCTTCTTTTTCTCTTTGCGTACGCGTGTTGCGCTCAAGTAGAAAAACAAATTCGATTAGATAATTTGCAGTTGAACCGGGTGCGCTTTTATTTTGTAATTGTATTCGAATGACGACGGCTGGTTAGTAAAGTGAAAGGAAAAAGCTCGGAGCATTGTGTCGTTTTAGTGGAACACATGTTGTCAGTCAGTCAGTCAGTTAGTACAACAGGCACATATGGCGCTTTAGTTTTGCTCTGCTCTGCTCAGCGCAGCACTTGACTTGCCAATGTGTCGGTGCCAAGCTACATAATGAATAGGAACTCTTCACTTAACACGATGGTCATTTGCTTAGCCAAATACATAGGAATTTACGCGTGTGACTTCGCACCCCTCACGACCACCAATTGCGCCCTCCGGCTTCGGTACCAACTTAGATAAATTAACTATTGTGGAATTGTGGTTTGGCCCGTGAATACAGGATGTATGTAATAAGCGCTTATTTACACTATACAAATAACGTTCTTTTCCTTTACATTATTATTGTTATTTTCTCATCATGGTGTTACTTTGTTTGTTTCTATATTGCATGCTTTTAATTTGAAAATTACCCACCCGATGCACTGCACCCTTCTAGAAATGGAATTGTTTGATTCATATTTTAAACGCTCTAATCTAGTTGGCTAGATCTTTAGAACGTTGAGTTGAGTGGTGTTCGGTTGAGTTTTTCTGTCCATCATTTTTTAAACGTGCGATAAGAGATCAGAGTGAGCGATGGCCAAGTGATCGACACATCTTGTGGTGAGAATGCGGGCTTCAGTCTGGACGTTTCAACATGTCCCCGAGTCAAACTGATCAATCTCGAAATCTCTACAGGTATTTCTTTGTCTTCATTTCGGTGTGTTAAGCCACATGATGGACCCTGCACTAGTGCCTATCGTGATTTAACGTTGGACTAAAAGCCATTGCCATTGTATATATATATATATATATATATATATATATATATATATATATATACATATGAATCACATGTGTTTTGTGTGTATGAGCACTGAAAGCGTTGAAATTAAGCACGCGGGCGATTAATGAGATTGTTGAGAAATAATAATATTTACTTTAACAGATGAGCGGCGCAGAGTGCACGGCCTGCCACCACCACTGACACCAATAAATAACTCCCGAGTTGTCACCTCGTGAATTAACATAAATCTTAGCAACGTCGCATGCGGATGCGAGCGCGCGCGCGCAAAATAAAAACACGCTTCTCGGGGAAAAAAAAGCGGTGAATGTGGCTCGAAAATAGTACGGCACGGCGTCCAGTCAAAATAGCGTCAACGATGGTAGCAGCGGTGATGGTCTGTGTTTACACGCGGTGGCGCCTTGAAGTGCTCGTTTCGACACCTGCTCTACGCGCGTCACGGCGCTGTCACAACGCCTCGCCAAATTGCTCACCATCCAACACACACACACACACATTTGCTTTGCTTTCTAACATATTGTGGCTTTGTCATTTTTCATACTAGTTAATTGCCCCCAGAAGCCATCACCCTCACATCAAAAGCATCATTACAAATTCCAATATACGCATTTGCTGCTGCTGCTGCTAAATATTTGTCAATTATATTTACGGTGTTTATCGGGAATTGGGTTATTTTGGCGAAGGAAATAATTGAATTTTTTGGCAGTAATGGTATATTGGTGTTATCGTTGCTTAATGGTAACGATTGTTTTCTCGAAAGTAAAATTGTATCGCGGATATTTAGTCTTGTGCTCACGTGAAAAGCGACGCGTGCCAAAAACATGGTGTTTACTGGCGCACGTTGTTTATCAACAAAGCAATAGAATTTTACGAGTAAGTAAATCTCGATCGGCATCACCAATGTGAAATGAAACGAAGCAAAGGTGCATTATACAATGCATATATACATCAACTTATAGTGGTTGTGCTGTGTGAAGAAACTCAGTTCCGATTGTTTATACTTGCAACCACGTTCCAAACAACACGCTCGGCCGCCAGATCGTCACTTTAGCTCGATTCAAAATAACGCAAAGCAGAAATTGGAATGCAAAACTAGTAAGAACATAAGAAAGCATATGAAAACATATGAAATGCAATGCAAATAATGTGAATTCGTAAAATGAAAGAGGACTATCTTTTATACTTTTCATTGCATACACTTTTTTTTTCTTTTGTTTAATCGAATGTGATAGGATACGAAATTATATAGTTTTATAAAAAATTAATAGCATTAATTGTACGATTTTAAATTACACAACATATTTTTAAATTTTAATGGTATGAGATATTAATTAAAATTATTTTAAAATTTTTACATAAAAACTTGTATTATTCTATATGAAATGTAATACAATTTTAAAATATTAGAAAATATAAAATACATATTTATTAGCTAGCAGACAAATTTTTCATATTTACGATATAAACTGAAACACTTATTGAACATTTTTTTTTATTAAATTTATTTATATTCAAAAAATATTTTAGGACAATTATTTGTTACATTTATCTACACACGTTAATTCAAAATTATATATTTTAAAATTTTAAACAAATTATATATATATATATATATATATATATATATATATATATATATATATATAAAATGTGTATGTATGTGTATGTTTGAGCACGTTAGATTTTTTTTGTATCATTGAGTTGACGTATAATAGTAATAATAACTGACTGATTGCGTTCGGTTTTTATTATCTATAAATGCTTCTAGTTTCTTACCTTATATTTCTTGCGTTACTTTACGCTATTTTAACGCTACAGCATATAAGCCGGCAAAGCAACGCAGTCATAGTCGCCGCGCGCATAGTCAGCCATGACTTAGAGGCGCGCAGCACAAAAAATATGCCTACCTCATCTCTTCAGATCGACAGCTGATTGGATACAGCGGTTAGCTGCTGCTTCACTTGTTAATGATGACATCACGGATGCGTCGTCGTTTGTTTCGTGAATCATCCCGACACACACACAAAAAAAGCGAACCAACAAAAGAAACCTATACATATAGAGAAATTGACCGTGCTTCTTTTTCCAACGATCATGCCGTGACATGGAGGTTCCATCTTTCGATTTCAACTCTACCACCACGGTATGGCCAGGCAGGCAGGCAAGCAGTATGAGGGTAAAATGCATTGAAAATGCAAGCGAAATGTATGTAATATTTATTTGGCGGAAGTAGAGAATGAAGCGTAAATAATCGTGATGAATGATGCAAACGCGTGCCCCGATGTGATGAGCAGCGCGGGCACTTGGCCCACCGGTTGCTGGCCACTGGTCGACGTCGCCACTGCCGGGCCCGTCACTCACTTGTCATCCGCTGACAGTGATCTGCAAATGTTTAGAGAGCGCTCGCAGACCCCGCGTAAATAATTACGCATTCTTCGATCTGTTTCTTTTTTATACACACACACAAACATACATACATCTGCAACGAACGAACGTAAATTCAAGCAACTACACAAAGTACTATTGTATATACATCTACCAGAAATATTCGTTTATATATACATACACACACACGCATACAACTAACACACTAGCAGATAGGCAACGTGCCGATAAGTATGTTATTAGAACACTAATTGATTTACATGTGCGATCATCGAAACTCTGTTTATTTGTACTTTGGCACTTTAAAGTTTTGCATTCACTATTTATGTGTGTACGTATGTGTATGCATTTATATATTTATATACAGACTTAAATTATGTTTATAAAGAATAGCATACCATCACTACTTGTTATTTTACTTACATTCGTTTTGTATTATTTTTCAACTATGCAATATTTACTAAAAAAAAAGTATAAGTGCATGAAAAAAGGAAAAACTCATGTTATTTCTCAAAATGAATATCAGTAAAAGAAAATTTATTATTAATTATTTTAGTATTCTAGATTAAGAATAATATATGATTTTTTAAATAAAAATAAAATTACCATCATCTAAAGTTGTGGCACAAACTGTTTCCATCCAAGCAGAAGTTAGGAATTATTCTTGTAATTATAATAAAAATTTTATGTTGTAAATATAATCATATTAATTGTCAACTGTTTCGACACTTACTTCAAATTGTGAATGATTTTATGAAAAATTGCGTATCTTGTAGCTGATGCCCGTTTTAAAAATACAACATAAAAAATGCGTTCGAAAGATAAGTGCTGATTAATTGTATGGTGTTTTCGTCAGTGAATCGAACCGATCGCCGATACGGTACTGGACGGGCAACAGGACCGGTTTTCGGGACTGATCGGTGAATAGATAATACGAGAATGTTTCGATCGTGATAATGAAAACCGAGAACCTTCTCCAATATTTTCTACATCACAAACTATTATTCGAACAATTCAAATATTTCGATCTTTAACGAACGAATCGAGAAATATCGTAAACGAATACATCAAATCAACGTGCGTGCATGCGTGTTTAAAAATGGATGGCAACAGAAAGAGTATCTCACATCCGATATTGTTCAACAACAAGGATAGAAAAATAGTAGAGAGAAAGATGAAGAGAAGAGTCAACAGAATAAAAAAATAATTGTAATAATAATAATAATAAGAATGTGGTCGCGGTTGAGTGTATGTGCATTGGTAATAGCAATGGAAAAGATGAAAAATAAAACAGTGAGAAAAAAGTAGTTTTTTTGTTGTTGGTTGGGGCCCGGCGGCGTCTGCGTATTTCTTTAGCGGCCTCATAAGACGCTTGTGGGAGGCCGCACAGTACCGTGCTGGACTGGAAGATAACGACGGGTTACATCAGTCACTCATTGGCTGCGGGCCTCACTTCGCTGCTTTCGAGAGGAAAAAATATTTTATATACATGTAAGGCCGGTCTGGTCGCTTCTCGAGTCAGGTAACTTTGGTCGCCATGCCGGCATCCATCCATCCATATATACAAGACAAAAGTTAAAAGCGATGCGAGCGAGTATGTGTGTGTTATGCGTGCCAGCAAGCGTGAACGTGGCCCGTTAATTACAAACCATTGTTCAGGCAATCAGCTGAACCATTGTCATAAACGCGAGTCCAAAATTCTCTCAACTTCACACACACACACACACACACACACACACAGGCGTACACCCGTACAAAAAACAAACTCACAAAATTCTTCAAACCTAATTCTTAATCCTCACACTGCCTGGTTTTAAAAACCTTCACATTTAATTCGCTGCTTTTTTGTTGCGTCTTGTATATATATTAGTTTCCTATAAGTCAAATTATATTGTTGGAATATTTTTCATAACTATCATGCCAGGGCATTTATATTTTTACGTCTATATGACAAACTATTAACAGATTAATAATAACTTCTGGAATACAGGAATATAGAAAGATAAAAAAGGTATACAAATAGTACACGTAAGTTTAATGAAAAAGCGTCATTAAATTTCTATATAATTTCGGAAAAAGCAATATATTTATAACAATTATAAAAATTTATTTTCATGGTTTCATTCTTAACCTATTGTCTATTTATATTATTTAATACAATTATATATAAAACATAAAAATTGATATTTATGTCAAGATATGACGTATATGTAGTATTTTACATTCTACAGCCAGTTCAAATATAAAAAAGATAAGATTGACATAATAGTCACTGATTGGTGCAGAATATTTAAGACAGGGAGGATTGAAGCATATTATAATTAAGAAAATGTATCCTTAAATTTAATATTGTTTGGATATGACAATATAATTATTTATCATAGGTATAATATTGAAAATGAAGTAAGTATTTAAAAGTTTATTTATGTAAACTATTAAATTTTTTTTATAAATTCTGTCAATAAATGAAGCTACTAACAAAATTACAAATAATATTAGTTACTTGTTAAACAATGTTTTATTACAACGAAAATAAAATTTGTTCAATTGTATAAATATTTATTTATGATTTGGTTAAAATCTTAAAATAAGTGTTTTATCTATATTTAGTAAAGTGGTAAAAATTGTTCTTAGTAAATCTAATAAATTAAAATATGATCGTACTGTGGCGAAAAGTTAATGAAATAAAATAATTTTCTTTAAACTACAAACGTTGAGTATTCGTGTAACCATAGATCCACTGATTAAGACTTTAGCTTTATCATTTGCTACTGATGATAAAAACTTAACTTTCGAAATACATATACAACTTTTTTATGGTTTATGGGAAATTATTTTATTTTAATAAATCTAGTTAGCGGGAAAATGTTTTTTGGTAATTTTGGCTATTAAAATCGATTACGCTACTAAAATAATAAATATGTATATTTTATTATTCATAATGAAAAGGGGGAGCAATATTTTATTCAATATCAAACCTAAAATTATTTACTTTAGTTAGCAATGAATATAATTACAATAGCACTAGAGTAGAATGTCATGTTATCCAAGAGACAAACATTGAATAAACAAATAATAACATGGTATAAGTTACTGTAAGTAACCGTATTTGATCAGTAAAAGTTGGGGGTTTAGTATTCGAGGCTGATGAACCCTCCTCTTTTAATATAAGTATATATATGAACGTAACGCAATAATCTCACACTGCTTGTTACATAGATGTTAATTCGAGGTTCGCTACCGTCCCTTCCCGCCGATCACCACGATATTCAACGTGTACAAAACCGAAAGTTGTTTGCTTGATTCCAACTCACACACACACACACTGAGTTTTGTTTCTCTTCGTTTTCGTTGTCGGTTGTTTTTTTTTCTTTCTTTTCTTCAATCTCGGAGTCATATCGTGAACATGTGTGTCTTGTTAGGCGGCCATTACGGGGGGACTAGTGAACGAACGCCGCGCCGCCGCCGGTGAACCAGCGAACTAAAAACGGAATCGAACTCTCGGAACGCGAACCAACATTTTGTGATTATATCCCCGGGCATGACGTACACAGCGCATTATAGATGCGGGCCTTATTACCATATTTTACATAAATTATATTTTTATAAAATAAAAAATATTATCTACAGATAGATTTTTTTTTTTTTCGTAATCGACTAGACATGCCGATATTATAATATTCCGAGTATAATGCACGAAATCGATCACGAAGAAATTAAAAGAATTTCGAAAAGTTCTAGGTATATCCGGTTATTTTGTAATAAATACTTTCAAATATATAAAATATTTATTTTAATTATTTTATAGTATAATTATAATAATTAAATGTTACAGATAATAATAAATAAAACACTTTATTATTATACGAAAAAAAATAAAAATTATTCAATTATATTTAAGTTTTAAATTTTAAAACAAAATAAAAGGATAAAGTTACAAATACAATTTCAAATTAATGTCTGTGCAACTTCTTCGGGACCACTACAACAAGATGAAGATAAATTTTATAGACTCTTATACATAACAACATAATGTTCAAAATCGCTTATTATTACAATGTCAAATGTTCTACTAAGATGCTACATATATATATATATATATATATATATATATATATATATATATATATATATATATTTCAAAATTCTTTATGTCGGGATAACAGTCTATTTTGCGAGAATATATTGCAGTTGATTAAAAATTAACATTTATATTATTAAATTAAATTAAAATATTAATTATCATGAATTGCCATTTTTGCATCACAATTTAAAAAAAATATTTTTCTATTTTTGTGAAATATTACATTACGGAATATATGTATGCTTTTAAACTATTACTTAACATCTTTTGACCAATCAAAATTGTAGCGAGTTATCGATGTTGCTATAATAGAGTGGAGATTCATGCTTTAAATTTCATTGTCATTAGTTATAACTATTATTACTTGCTCGTTGAATAATATACTATTAAAAACAAAACTATTACAAATTTATTTTATATCAATTTAAGTTATTTGTTAATATATTGGTTCGGAATTTGTGATACTTATAAAACTTATTTGTAATTTCTCGCTATTAAAACACAAAATGTAGATACGCAGCCCCATTTGTAGCCCTTAAAATTATAAATTAATATTATATATTTGAAAATTAATATTTTTTTATAATAAACCTAATATATATATATATATATATATATATATATATATATAAAACTTTGAAAGTATAATAAAATTACAAATATTTGTAGAATATAAAATTATAGAAATAAGTACAAACGCATTAAATTCAAAATATAAATTAATGTTTTTATTACAAAACTGTTATGTACAGTGGAAATTTATTATTAGTTATTATGCTGTGATAGAGCATAAAAACAAGCCGAAAAAATTTTGGCTTTATGTTTTTTTTTTCCTGTATATATTCGTGCAATCTGTTTTGAATGGTGTCATCGTTTTATATAAGGGCAACAAATCCATATGGTACCTGTTTGTAAAGCTGACAATCGTTCACATATACATTCACTCACTCACACTAATACACATATACATTTTTTTTTTCCACTACACGCATAATACATATATAAAATGAGAGAGAGAGAGAGAGAAAGAGAGAGGATAACAACGACGCACCTGCTCAATGTCGACCATCGCTTGCGGGCTGCGTGTTTCTGTCTAGTCTCGGATGCTGCGTGCTCATTGAATTTCAAATCCGTACAATGCGTATAGCGTCGGGGATAAAAAGGTTTTAGTATTATTTTACGGTGCCGACAAGAGGCGCCCTCTCGTAAAACAAGCCATTCGCGAACGATACGCGCGCCGTCGCGACATCTCGCTCACGCACAATGCCACGCGCGACGCGAGACAAACGCCCGCCCGCCCGATAATGCCGCATCGCGGTTATCTTGCTTGCCTGCGAGAAAGTAGATGGCCCCCTCTAATTATTAAGATAGCGGGGGCAATCAAACTAAAAGTTTTATGCACCCGCCTAGTGTAATACTGGTTTTAATTACCTGGAGAACCGACAAACGGCGACCATTTTATGCCACTATTTGTTTGCCGTCTCGTTCTCGCCGAGAGGAAGATTGAAAATTATTTAAATGTCCTCGTAAAATTACTCACTTGCAACTTTAATACCGATTTCTTTACTAATACTTTTTCACAGACTAATAACTCATATAACATTTTGGATAATATGGATGCACTGGAATATTTACGTATACAAAAATTTCAATACGTATAATTATATGTATTTTGATATCTATAATTTTATAATTTTATAATATAAAAATGTTAAAATTTTATTTTATTCGTAGATTACGCTACATTATAAAAGAAAAAAAAAACTTCAATACAATGTTCTAAGAAATTAATTTTGCTATGATATTCAGGTCTTAGAGTGTAGCTTTAACTTATTTGTGCAGCTCTACAATTCAAATTGCATTCAAATTTGTGCAGTTCTAAACGTTACTTTGTGCAGTACTTTACAGTATTTTAAGGGAAAAATAAATTGTATTTGCATTTTTTATGAAATTGATTTTTTATATTATTGTACTACTAACCTTGTTATTTTAATGTTGAATTAAAAAAAAAAAATTATAAACACAAAATTTACAATAAATATGCAATTTTGGTACAGCATTTTGTTCCAGCATACACTTAAGTTGTTTTCGTTAATATGTATATGTTTATGTTTTTTCTAGTTAGAAAGTATAAGTATTTTACAAAAAGATTATAAGCATTCAATCTTTTTATAGTTTTTACTTACATTTTTATTATCAAGTTCTAAAATATTAATTGACTAATATCAGCAACAAAATTGTTCTACAAAATGTGTATTTATTAAAATAAATACTTTAAATATAAACATTCTGTAATATATTTTATTTTTTGAGTATTTAATTTTTAATCCACATTTTTTTTATCATTCAAATATTAATACTTATTAGCTAAGACTGAAATTTTTGCTGACATTTATTTGTAGATTATAAAATTAGTTTACTATGGTAATGACGTATGGTAATCAGTAATTGATAATTATTTTCAACCTAATGTTTTTCTTTTTAGTTTTGTTTTCATTTGTAATATATATTTTTATTGGTTATTATGTCTTTCAAGCGTTTACACTTCCTTGTATAATATTATTTAAATGTTGAAAGAAGGATTAAAAACATATATGGCTGAAAATTACAAATGATAATATTATCACGTGTGTTTTGAAGAAGGGTTGCGTGCCCTCCCTAAACGGTTTGCAGACTAAACAGAGATCACTGGCGCATTACTTTAAATATTATTTTAACAAAAGCTGCTCATCAGTTTTCATTAGAGCGCGTTAATAAATCGAAAATCCGGATTAAGTCAGCCTAGGCCTAGGGTCACCAGGATGCCAATGTGAGTGTGTGTGTGTGTGTGCGTGTTTGTGGAATGCAGATCTGTTGCAGGAGTAGTGATAGTAGTATAGCAGGAATCTAAACGCAGTGATCGAATCGGTGTCTAGTGAGAGGGGTGGTTCGGGCCCAACCGTTGACGAAACACAATCCTGAACCCTAATCTGATTTCTTTCCCCTTTTGGCATCAGTGTGTGTTTGCGTGTGAGTCATTAACTTCCCCGCGCCTTCGTCCCTCTACCGCCACCGCCGCATACAAACATTACATCGAGAGCCATTAGAACACCCGCAAAATTGCGTAGTGAAATTACCTCACCCCATCGGTTGTTGCCTTGGCTTCCAGCGAGCGAAGGGAACGTAACGCAACTGAACCACAGGCGCACGCCGGACCTATTGTCTCTCGCTTTCTGCTACCACGTTACATGCATACCATATACACTTACACAATAACGCAATACCATCATATTTAGATGACTGAATGGGTGTGTATGTGTGTGTGTGTGTGTGTATGTGTGAATGTGTATTGACATGCACCCGTCAAATTGCTTATATTGACCTAACATGTATTATCTCTGGATGTTTCCCTAAAATGTAATCAAATTTTTCATTTATGTTAACATTTTAGTTATTTCAATCAACTTATAAATAAACAACGTAAATACGAGTAATGAATTTTATAAAACAATATTATTTAAAACAATAAAAATAAAATTGAATAAATTTTTTTAAATAAAACAGCAGCCTGTACCTAATAACTAAACAAATATGCTTAAATTTGTCTTTATATAAGTATAAAATAAATATCGTAATAACATAAATACTTATTTAGTGACACGAGGATTAATTGTAATAAAATTACGTCAAATTGTAATTTATATCTTTGGGTGACTAAACAATATTAAGGGATAAAAATGACCCTTAATCATAAAAATAATAATTGTGCAAAATATGGTATCTATTATATTTTGCAGATATTAATATTTATATTTTTAGTAAAATCTTATTATAATGAGTATTGTTATTGTTAACAAGAAAATTTTGTTAAATTGATTTTAGCATTATGTAGATGTGAGTTATTATTTTTATGTATTAAAAGAGAATATTATTTGCAGGTGATGCAAGTAACGCGAGCATAGGTAGTGGAGAAGGTACAGGTGAAGAAGACGACGATACCAACGGCAAAAAGAACCAGAAGAAACGGGGTATTTTTCCCAAAGTAGCCACAAATATTCTACGAGCGTGGCTTTTCCAACACTTAACGGTAAGTAGTAGTGGCAAAAAAAGAAATCAAAGAAAGTATTCATCACTTTCATCAATTGAAAAGTCGCATATCTTAGTCGTTATCATACGCTAACTTCGTCGTTTCCATTACCGATATTAAAAGAGCAAAAGAAAGCAAGAAAGAAAGATAGAAACGAGAGATTGGGGAAATGCGACGCAAACTTTTGGGGCCTAACATACATTTAGATACGGATCTTGATCGCGTCGTAAAATAGTGCGGCGCGCTCAATGTGACCGCCTTCTCTTTCTTAAGGGATTTGCATGGAAAATCTTAGAAAGGGTAGAATCACCATCTCAGGACTTCGTAGTCGGACCGACCGGCAATATTCGCTTGTGCTCTGTTACTACAGACTTAA
The DNA here is from genome assembly GCA_963966155.1 of Clivina fossor. Lineage (NCBI taxonomy): Eukaryota > Metazoa > Arthropoda > Insecta > Coleoptera > Carabidae > Clivina > Clivina fossor. Next base: position 4,769,349 of record OZ014553.1, on the reverse strand, counting down.
GCGGACAGCGCGTTTACATGCGCGTTTACCACCATCGATACTTTGTCACCTAACGGCCCATCACGTCGACCATAATCGCTTGTTTTACTATTGCTTTGCTGATGCTCAAACCTATACTATACCTTACTATACTACTACACCGGACCCGCAACAAAATAAATAAAACTACCTTTAAATGATTTTTATTTCTTTGAGACTTTTTCTGACTTTTATTGTCTTACAAATTGAACGATTTTCGAAATGTGTTTTCTTATAATAATGATTATATTCAGGTAGAAACATTATATAATATAAATTCAGATAGTTTCATGCGCATAACATTAATATTTAATTTTTAACAATTTTTTTTATCAAGAATATAATTATATAATACTAAGTAATTTTTATGTAAATTTTGTTGTTATATGCTTTGGTATTTTGTAAATCATACAATTTCTTTAAACTAATTTATATCATTTAAAAAATTGACATCTCAGATAATATCTTAGGAAACAAATTACATAAATGAAAAAATATTTTTACATTCATTTTATCTAAAAATTATTACCAATGAAATTACATCAAAAATAAAATATTTTATTTTTTATTTATGAAATTATTACTTAAATATTGAACATTTCATAATTATTTCAATAAATGAATTTAAATCTAAAATTTAGGTTGAAATAGATATTTTGCAAATTGATTAATATATGAATTTATTTTATTTATGTTTAGTAAATTGGTTCACGTGTTCAATTCGTTTATTCAGTATGAATGTAGCAAAGAACAGTATTGGTATGATACGTGCAATAGAAAGCTAGTGTTTGTGTGTGTGTGTGTGTATGTTTGTGTATGTTAGTGTGATATAAGGCGGTTGGTTTGTTCCCGGAGGAAATCCGGGTGTATGCTCCGGTCGCTGTCTACCTGTCAGCCGGAATTAAAGGATGGCCAGCCGCAATTGGACCTTATTCGCGGCGCGGCCAAGTCGGAGACCCGTAGATAACAGTGAAACGTGCCTGTCCCCGGGGGCCGCCGCCAGCGACTACCATCTTGGCTTGCGGCAATGGTCAACCTACAAAGAGCCAGGGATTCATATTTAATGCGATCGCACGATTCAACTTAAAAGAGATCATCGTTCAACTAAGACCAGGCCGGCGGCAACTTTAAACTGTCGTGTCAATATCACATTTTCTAATAGATTGTCAAATCAAAAAAAATCATTTCATACATGATAAGCTTAAATAAAAATATAGATTAGATAGTAAGATAGAGAGTGAGTGTGTTGTTGAAGTAACGTAGTATTTGAGTATTTAAGCAGCGAAGTCGGTTCGTTCGTCAGGGTGCGTTGATCCGGGCTTACTTGCACGACTCATTAACCCTTGTTGCTAATCCCGCGTCCAGGGGCGCAACTACGATATTACTATGGAGAACAATTTCCCCCCCCCTACCTAGCACAACCACAACTACACATACACAAAAAGTATGCGCTTGAATTCAAATAGATACATACATCATCTGGTTTACGTTAATTGTCATATAGCTTGCTAATGTTCATTTAAGAATCGTTTTTATTCTTTTTCTTCTTTTACTTAAAATGAACGCGCACTACGCGTTGAAAATCTGCGGAAGAAAAGGAAGTAAAAAAAAAAGAAAATAAAAAAGAAAGAAATGCGACAGTATAAGTCGGTGTCGGTGTCGGGGTGCCGTGGATATTAATTAAAGCGCCCGTTGCCAGAGCAACGCGTTCTGTTCTTCAGTTTTCAGCGTGCGCGTCGGCGGTAATTACTGTCACGTGACCAAGGTAACTCTCGCTGCAATTTCATTAGAGCTTAACGGTGTCCATAAATCCCGGATGGCGGCGACAGAGGAAACAGAACCACGCGCACCGCGCCACACAGCATTTGGCGAGAACGAGCGAGCGAGATGCCCGACGCATTTTTATGTAAACGCGAACCAACAACGTGCTCTTCTGTAATTATTTCTCTACTTTGCTTGCAAGCCGATCAAATAAAACAGTTTCTGTATTTACTATTTTGTGTATTTATTAATATGAAACATATTGTGATGAGAACTATTAAAAACAAAAACAATACTAATTTATGTAAATCACATTAACGATTTTTTTAATAGTATTATATTTAATTTTAGTTTCAAATATATTTGAAAATTTATTAAACGTTTGAACAAAACGAGTATTTTTTGTTCGTGTTTATTTCTAAAAATTTCGTTGAAAAGTTATCTCTGTAATAGGAAAAAAATAGAGGGAACAAGCTGGTAATGTATAGAAAGAAAGAACGTGTATGTGTATGGCGTCGGCAAAAGCCCCTTGATTTTTACGGTTATTCCGATATGTCGAGAGTAAAACGAAAAAATAGTCTTTCCGGCTACGAGCTTCCATTTCCGTTCCCCGGGCGTGCATCTGTAGCGCAGCGCAGCGACACGACGGTATGGTGCGCTATATTTCCGGTGCGGTTATCCCAGTTTATCCGGCGGGAGAGATCCTGGAGCCAGCATCGACATGTGTCCTGCTTTCCGCGACAGGAAATCCACGTAGGATTTGCTTCTCTACTTTACTCTGTTTTCTCCATCTTCTACTACCATCTCAATTCTCTCACATCTCAGCGCTCACTAGCGACAATGTTGGGTCACTCCACCGTGAACTATAAACTGCAATATGTTCTGCTCATAAAAATCCCCCGAAATATGAAATATTTGACAAGGTTAGAATGATGCTGTACGCAATAAGAAAAACAGAGACGTTCAGTTGCAGTGCCAGTTCTTTCGCACAATAATGGCGTACGTTCTTTCGAACGGGTGGAACTTGCGTGCGTGCTTAGCTTTAAGTTAAGTCCTGGCAACTAACAAACCATCTGCGTAACTCTATTTCAATTTAAACTGATTCTTTATATAAATTTTGTTGAAACAAAATAAATTCAAATAGAATATTTTATAAAATGTACGCAGTAGATATTAGAATTTGAATATGTAATTCGGCATGTCTGTCGCTTAGGAGATGTCGTTGGCAGTTGAAATGCGACTTGAGGGGTGAAGAATGAGGTGTAGTTTTATGGTGGTGCTCTTGGCGAGGTTATGTAAGGTCGGGTGCGCGAGGTCGGTGGCGACCGATAGTGTCACCGGTGACAGAGTACCGGCGTTATCAACGCAACACACGCCAGCAGAGAAACAAAATGAGCGCGCGCGATTCCCGCCGTTTCCCGACTGCTCCGGACGGCACCCGCGCTGCTCGCTGGCTTCGGGCGGCAGCAGCGGTGACGCAATGATCAATAGATAAATGAACCAGAAGGACGGGATGACAAACGACCCATCGTGCTACACACACACACACACACACAACAACGATTTCTCTAACAGTATAAACGACAACTAGCAGCCCAGATGTGTCTCGGTATTCAACATCATTTTACATTCATTGCGTTTTGTTGCAAAAGCAATTCCAAATGATCCATACTCTATAATACTACATAAATATAGAATTCAAATTTAACATAATATTGTCAATACAGGTATTAGAAAATTTATATAGTTTAGAACATTTTTGAGTAAAATTGTGTTTTGTTTATTACGCATGCTTTGTAAAGGGTGCGTGGTCACAGCTGCAAGTGTCGTGATTGTACGATTACTACTTATAAGTAGGGATCGTAGTTGAGTAGGTTGGGCTCAGATTGTACAGAATTACTACGTCATGCAACCTACCATGGCGGTAGTAAGAACGAAAATATCGCACAATTATATAGAAAAAAAAGGTAGTTTAATATGGCAGAAACACCGAACAACGACATAACATAATAAAGAGATGAATTGACGGCAAGCTGGGGACTTAGAAGGGGACCGCGTTATTTTTACAGCAACCTCAATGATGGTCGAGAGAAACATCTCATGAAACTTGCAGACCACGACCGGTTGCAATTGAAATTCACGCGTCCCCAAGGAACAGCGGTCTCCGTGGTAAAAAGTGTGCGATCGCGTGCATTTGACCCAATATGGATGCGGCACGATTTGTAATTTCAAATAAACGTACCGTTGTTTTTAACGCCTTTTTTATGGAACAACATAGTCGAATCACAAATGAGCCGACAAATAGTTCACTTTTTTTTTACGAAGTTTGTAATAATAGAAGTCATTTGAACTTTTTAGTGTTGTTGTTATTGTAGAAGTTGAGATGCGAATGGTAACGGTAGTGTAGTTGCGGCTGCTGCAGCCGCATCGGAGCTTAACGCTATTCATTTTCCCGGAAACATCAGGAGGAAACAACATGACATGCAGATCATGAAAAGGGGTTGTGCGCCCGGCATTCGCACACCGGAAACGAAACGGGAGCGAACAGCAAAGCGTCGTGTCGTGCAGCAGACGCAGCGGGGCGCACAGGAAGGGCTTTAAAGAAACACGCAGACATGGAAATACCGGAGCGAAGAAACTCTACTATGCTTGCATAAGATGATGACGCCCAGTTTCGTTTCTCTTCGTGCTACGCCACGCTGAACCGACACTTTGAAACTTTCCGTTCTTGTACTATGTTCTCTTCTTCTTGCTCTCGGTTCCGTTTCGTTCCGTTCCGAACGTTGTTTACTGCTATTGGCTTCAGGCGAGTTTATACCTCTCATGGGAATATTCTGGTCCACCTATCGGCTATTTTACGTTTCTTACTAAAACATCACATGCACGTTGAATACAAGTCAGCCACTATTGCAAACTTCATTCATATTATTTACTGAAAAAAAAAAAACTATTAAAATTTTTAATATCTTTTTTTTTTAGATATTAAATTAAGTGACAATTTTTATTTTATTTGAAAATGAAATAGAAAATTTTCTCATGAATAAAATATATACATGCGTGATAGAATTTATTTTTGATGCTATAAACCAGTAAGAAACTGAAATGATCTGAAATAGCAATTTTTGTGATTTTAATCCACATTGAGAGGGGCGTTACTGTGATTGCTGTTGTAAATTTCGATGTCGTTGTACATTGGTGTGCTATCTGACTAGGTGATATGTGTTCCCGGCGGGCCGTTGAAAATCGGCGCCCTCACATTTGAATACGAAGTCCATTGCGCCACAGAATCGCAACGAATTCAGTTTCAGCTACAGATGCTATGCTTGCTGCTAACGTAGCTGCCCTACACACATACTCACACCACACTGTCTGATTCCCAACGTAATCATAAAAATCACTATGCATCCCGTATACATTGGCAATTCGATACTGTCCCGGTGGGGTGACTTACGCGTTTTGGAATTGTTCTTTTCTCAAAGAAAATGGGAAACAGTCCGACAGCCACAAATACCAATATCTAACAACATACTGCGATATATGTGCTGGTACACTTTCTTACAGAAGTTTTACTTATGCAAACATATCTTACTATTACCTGTACATTAAACAGTTTCTATTTTATTTATTAATTTGTCTGAAATTGTAAAAAAAAAATTAGATAATATTTTTAGCATTTCACATTATGTTTGTCATGAATAAAATAATAATAATATATTATAAATATATTAAATCATTTTTTATTACATTAACTTGAAAAAATATATAGAATAAAATATATTCGTAGCTGTCAGATTCATTACATGTTACACAATGTTGATATCACAATATTGTCAATTAGAGTATCATTGAAATATATAAATATTCTTATAATTTTATTTCAAAAAAATAATTTTTGCATGTTATCTCTAAAAGCAAGTATTTTAAAAATTAAATAATAAAATTTAGTAATTATAGTCAGATTTTAATCAGTTTAAATTTTTTTTTATTTTTGTTATGCTTTTTCTGAAACAATACATAATCACACTATGTAGCCATAAAAGTGTGGAACAAACTCCATTCCGTATATATATATATATATATATATTAAAATAAAACTAAAAACTTTTAGTGTTAGTTTTGTAACTAAAATTTTCTGTACAATCACGCCATGTACTCATAGGGTGAGATTCAAATTGTTTCTATTTAAGAAGAAATTAGTTTCCGCTAAACATACCTATCCAGACAAACAACTTTTGCTTTATTCATATTTATGGTGTCTCTCATACATGTTCTTTTATTCTTAAATCAGTACATAATTTCAATTATTTTTTTTTTATTTTACATAGTACGTCTAGTAATTATTTTTAAAAATGTATAGCTGTAATGAAAACATGATTTTGGAAAATTGAAAAATATTTATATTTGCGAAAAGTTCTGCGGATTTGTGTACAGTGCAAACCAGTGGCAGGGCTGTATACACCGTAACATAAGGGTTATGCAACCCTGGAGAGAGGGTGACGTAGCGATGCGATGGGGTTATGAGTCTCCAAGGTGCCTTTCCAAGGTGTGATGGGAAACGAATGGAGGCGCGTCGATGTTTTTCATGGCAAGGATTCCGCGAGACTGCGGCGGACGCTTAATGGCGCCCGGTGACTCCCAACGGGACCGCCACGATCGCACGCCTCGACGCCCATCGAAGTGACACCACACAAAGCTCTTCTTTCAAACAAACAAACATACACAGACTTGCATTCGGTTCGCAAAAGTTATACGTATATCCAGCGAAGCTTTTGTTTCTCTCGTTATTTGCGACGAAATAAATGAAGCGTATAGCGCGCTTTGCGTTAGCGTTGTTTCTGTATCGGTTTATGACGATTTTCTCATGAAGAAAATGGGCAGCTGAAGGGATAAGAGGTGATACGGGGGGTGGATGCGATTGATTCAAGTATTCTGCATGACGAAGCGCTGTATGTAACCAATTTCACACGTGTCAGTCATACGGCCGACATGTCGCCCGGTGCATCCGATACATTTGTTACGTCAAACAGCGGCGACCCTGCTCACACACACTATATCCACACACACACATACACACAACAACAACAACATTTTTTTATTGCAATAATTCTAATATTTGTTACAAATTTACAGATAAAAAAATAGTATAAACTATATGTTGGAAAGCATTACAAATTTAGAAAAATAACTATATTATTTTACTTTTGTTAAAGTTATATATTTGTGTCTTGGTAATTCATATTATTTATTACCAATACTAGTTAGTTTTTCAATTTCTATTTAAGTTAATTACTTAATATTATTGAGTATTCAAAAAAATAATTTGAAATAGCTAACAATTTATTGTTGTTGCTATAATACAGTATCATTTTTATATTGTCATAATATGATATAATTTATGGTTGACTGAAAAATACAATTTTCGTTTATAGTGTGCTATTAACTTTTTCTTCATGAGTAATAACAATCATTACATTTGAAGAATTTATAAATTTATTTTAATTACAAGGCGATTGAAATTTTTTATATTATAAAGAACTCTAAAATTAAATAAAATTTGGCTTTCTTTGATTAATAATTTATATTTTTTGTTACATAGTCATTTATTTCTAAGTTATTTATTTATTTATTATTTGTATTTATTTTTCTGATAAAGGTTATTGTGTAGCGAATCGAAACGTCGTATTTCAATAAAAATATACAAAACTTAATTCAAAAGCTTTTTTCATTTAATATAAATAAAACTAGGTTTCGTATTCAAATATGGTAGTAGTCATTTTATTTTTTATAAAAATTTCCGGTTTGTATAGTAGAAAAGCAATGAAAATATTTTTAGTATTTTTTTTTTTTTGAGTTTAAAAACCCTTATATAATATAGGATTCGGTAGCGATTGAGTTGAGGGGTGGCAACGAATCGGTCGAGCAAGCAAATATCGGTAAAGCCAAGCGAATTTCCATATTCGCGCTCGGCACGGCACAGCACGGCACCACACCATCGGGGACATGCCAAATAGACGGCACCAGAAACACATGGAAGGATAATCGAACGATATTCAAAATCCCATTTGTTTCGCGTAGATTGAAGAAGGAAGCCGTGCTTTAAACACGTACCATTGTCGAGGCTGACGGTTACCGTTTTCCATTCTATACCCACCTATTGGATGGGTTTTATTGGCAATTTTATCCACAGGTCGCACACACACACCCCTCGTTCTACTGCCTTCTAGTTCCTTTCTTATTATTAGTCGAGATGCACACACACACACACACGCACACTTACACCGATTCTCAACTATGCGTATATAAGGTTGTTCTACGTAGATGAGTTAAATTTATACACAAACATGCATAGATTATAATTAGTGATGGCTTATTACCCAGCGCCGTTGTGCTAATGGCATATGCGCTCGTTGGCCACTTTAATTATTCACGTTGATTAATAATTACGCACTGTAAACATTTTATTCCGGCCGTCGTCGCGCCAGATGAAAAGATTAATCGATCAATAGACGCATGCATGCATACCTATCGCTACCACCACTATTTCTTCATTATGATGAACATTACTTGCTAAGTAGAACACAATTTGATATTTGCATATACTTCTCTCTACTAAATCAAAATAATTGGAAATATCTGTTACCACTAAAGTACCAAGAATTATATTATGCGTGTATTTTTGTACGAGACTCGTTTAAAATGGGTAAAACATTATTGTCATCGTTTTGGTAGCGGTACCTGCTGCCTGTTAACTAAGTAAGCAAGTCTGGTAGCCGGCCGACGACAGAGTGATAATGACGGCTTGCGAACGATTGGGCTGGTGACGCCGGGTGGCAGTGACAGGTCGAACGTCGCCGTTGCTGTCGCCAGCGTCCACGCCCCCGCCGACGTCCGACCGGAAATCAGAGAGGAAAAGCACGAGCCCCAAAATCCGGGCACTACGTATACGTCAGCAGACACGCATACACATTCTGCTGACTGTGCCTTGTTCCAGCCCAACTAACGAATATCGGTCCATGTCATCGGTCCGCCCACGTCATTGTGTCATGTCAGAGTTGGAGCGTCACGTTTTCATTTCGACGGTACGCTGCTGATTGTTGCACAAAAAGCATGGTAGCGCTGTTAGCAGATCATGCCAATTTGAATGTCACACGGACAAGATTACGATTGTGTTGTGCACAGCGAAAATCGGCTAACTGCTGCTGCCTGCCTGGCTGAAGTGAACTGTAATCGGACGGATAGTGTGCCGCGTTCGCTCGGCGTGCGAATCATCGTGTACCGTGTCGTTGTGTGACAGTGATGGGCACTAGACAGCTAGGGCACTTGGGGGGCCCGGTGTTCGGGCTCCGGGGACTGTGCCATGCTACCGCGCCGCGCCGCACTACACAACGGAACGAAACGGAACGGAGAACGCAGTGCACAACGCCGTGAAGCGCGCCACTTATGGCTATTGTTTTCGCCGGAATTGGATTGTTCAGAGTGTCGGGAGGCCCGGCCCTCGCCAATTACGAAGATTGCTCTCTGTCTGTCTGTCACTCTCCCTCTCGACTCAACTTCACTACACTCTTACGCACACATACAACACTTTACTTCAAATATTCTCAATTCACAGCATTATCTAAATTTCATTTATTACTGTACGGTGAGAATCATATTTTTAGACGTAGATTTAACAATATTAAAAAGAAATTAAGTGATTTTTGTAGACACCAAGAGAATTTTTCTTGAAAAATATGATAATTCTGATAAATATTGTAGCCGAAATAGATTTTTTTTAAAAATTACCATTTTTTTACCGAAATTTGGTAAGACTTAAAAAAATAATCTGCATGAAAATTTTTGTACAAAATAAATTTACTCTGAAAATTTGTTGTAAATTGCATATATAGTAGAATATCCAAGCGGGTGTGCAAAAACAATCCTTACAAACTATATGTTCAACTACAAGGTTATATTCTTGAATTTCAATTTAATTTTTATTAATTTTTACAATGCTATGAGACACCGTACACATCGCTGTACAACTTCCCCATTCAGCCGACAAAAAGAAAAGAAAAAGTTTTGTATTGAGATGATTTTTATTTTCCATATACACATATGTGTTTTGTCTATTGTCTCTAGAATGTTCACAGAGTGCATTCGGCGAAATATGAACGCGTAGAGTGGCAGCAGCTAACCCTTAACGTGTTACCGTTGTGCGATTGTGCGAATGTGGGGGCGGAATGAATATATCTTTTGTTTCGGGTACCGCGTACACATTCAGATAAATACTATACATACGCGCGGTATTGAATTCGTATATTTACAATCAGGCCTGTTTTGTAACTAGACACCGCGCGTTCGGCGGACAATAGTGGCCCCAAGCAAACGCACACATCTGCTCCCCGCCCCCTCACACCTGCGGTTACACGTCAATCATGCTACATACATACATACACACGCACATATACATCGATATAAACATCCTGAACAGTTTATTGAGAACATATAACGCGCAACGAATAGACACGCCGGGGCTCTTGTCGAATGCGCGCGCTCGTGTAACCCGATACCGTACCATAAATAACACACGCACACGCATTCTTTCTTTTTTGCTTTCTTATACTCGTATATATGCTATGTACCTATTATATTATATATTATACGTATTCTATATACTAAAATACTATATACCTACTTTCAAAATAGTCAGAGAATTGAAATTAAAAAATAATGATTTTTATTATAAATATTTAATTTATTTTTCAAGATTATTATGGTATTAGTAAACATTTAATTAGTATGCATTAAAATATAAACTATTTATTGAAAGTTTATTATTTTAAATATCTGGTGATCCAAAATAATTGTCCCTGCAGTTTTTAACCGATTTATTTATTATAAAAAATTATGATAAAATATCTGCTACTCTCAAGTGATAACGAATAACTTAAATTTTACAAAAGGTTTTGTTTCAATTATTGTCATTTTTTTTCAAATTTACATAAATAAATATTGAGATACAAGATGAAAGAATAAAAAAATTATTAATATTTATAACTAGATTTGAAAATTATAAAACACATTAATAAACGACATTAATTCGATATTTTTTGTTCATTTTACATCTAAATTACAAATTTTAATCAAAATTACTTTTCAGTTTTAAATATCAAATGTGAATCACTGTCAAATATTTTGTTTTATTAGCATCTTATTTTTAAAATTTTATTATTTACAGTATTTATAGAAGCTTCCTTCTTTGTTTACATAGTTAACAAAAATTAATTATTATTAAAATCGTGAATTATTTTTCTTCTGACATATTTTGTCAATTGTAATTACGATACATTTCAATATTTTCTGATTTACTATTTTACTATTTATTATAAACAAAACGATAAAAAATTCAGGAACATTTGAGTATTATAAAGAAAAATAAAAATTTTAGTTAATTTATATTAAATAGTGATATGATTGTTTTTATCTGTTTAATTATACAATTTTTTTTTTTAAATATAATCATAGTATTTTAACAAAAAAAAAATGCAATTCAGCATTATTATATTAAAATTTTAAAGTTTTGTATGAATTTTATTAAAACTCGACGTTCCGGTTTACAACGCGTAAACCTTTTTCAGGAAAAAGAAGAAGGTTTACGTGTAGTAAACGTGGAATTTTAATAAAATTTATACAGAACTTTAATCTAAAGTTTTTAAATTTTCACATAGTATTTTAATGAAAGTGCAAAATTATAAGACAATTTTATTAATTTGCCAAAAAAGTATTAGAATATTTCTGATATTTTCAATTTATTTTAATTTCAGCATCCGTACCCTTCAGAAGACCAGAAGAAACAATTGGCACAAGATACGGGCCTTACAATCCTTCAAGTCAACAACTGGTAAGTGGCAATTTTCTTTCAAAAAATATTTTTTAATATATATATATACGGATATTAATAATATAAATAAAATGCAATTGGAAATGGTAAATTTGCATTATAGTGAGTAGGGACGCATTGCAGTGTATTTATTTGTATATGCAAACTCCGTGTCGTGCGCGTATTTTATCGTTGCGTACTCGTTACTGCAACGCGTAGGTAATTTGTGGCGGATTCGGCGCCGCTATACGACGCTTAATTGCCTGATGCTGATATTTAAAATTATGTGTAGCTATAATTCGCTCCAAATTCCACTAACTTTTTCCGCTCGCTAAAATAGTTCGTGTATATACCGTCGTGCGACAGTGATGCATATCAACATTTTTCGTTAATTGAAATTTTTTTATAAAATGCACACAACGTTATTTACATTTTGTGCTTTTATGAATATAAATTTAACATATTTGTTAAATTTTATTTTATATTATAGTAAAATCAAAATATTTATTTTTGTGTAATAAATGCAGTGGAACTTTTAAAGAGATCTATCAACATATATTTAAGAATATACCATTATAACGCAAACACAAATAAGGTTTTTTTCAACAAAAATAATTGTGCGAACTCAGTTTATTATTAGCTTTCAAAGTATTAAGTTAGATCGATTTTATTGAAAAACGAATACACTTACTGCACTGAGTGTAAGTTGGACCGTCAGTTATATCTGTTTGTTTTCTTTTAGTTGTCTTTGTAGTTGAAAGCGCTATATTATTTATTATTATGTAAAAAAAAAATATTTATTTTTTGTTGATTTAGAAATATCAAATATAAAAATAATATCAAATACTTATTTAAAAAAATAACAGAAAAAGTAAGAAACAAAATTTGAAATATACGTCAAATAATTTTTTTTTAAACTAAAAATGCTATTAATAGAAATTACGAATATGAGCTTTTGTTACATTGGTAAAGTATTTTTGACTACTACTGAAATTATATATTCACATTGAAACTAATAGAAAATAAAATCTTAAAAAATGTTTTCTTTCTATGAAGAATTTTGTTATCATATTTATTATTATATTACATAATTATTATTATAATATCAAAATATTATATCATATCGTTATAAGAAATATGAATTTGATTTAGAATGTTTATAATATGAAAATAGAGTAAGTAATAAAAATGTTTCTATAATGCGATTATATTTTCGAATAATGTAATTTACAAGATGTATACAACGAGAGAAGTGCGAATATAATAATATAGCAAGTGGCACGTAGTGAACTCTCTTACAAATGGAAAACGGATTGATTAATCGTAGTAATTACCGATCAGCTTTCTGTGCTAATTAGATCTCGTCCCCTGCTCGTGGCAAATGAGATTATACTGTGTTTGGGGTGCACGAGACGAGGGTGAGATGGTTGGAATCGCGCAACCGCCACGACGCTGGCGCTGCGCTGCCTAGTTTCCTCCGTTAATTGTTATCGATTTTTTTCTAATGTGATAATGCAGGTACGCTCGATGTGTCATGTCCGGTTCAATACGCTTCCATCAAGCGATTGCCGACAACTGATGAACGCTGTGCTGCTGTTGCTGCTGCGCGCCATTTGTTGCTGCTGTTGTTATTGTCGCCCATTGTCGCTAACTGATTTTATCGTGCGCATATTTTTACTTTGCTTGTTTTCGTTCAACATATACATATACACATACATACACAAGTGTCGGTGATGCTGTCTCGCTCTTTCTCTCGCCACCACCGCCGTCGCTACTGCTGCTGCTGCTGTATAACTGCCGCTTGTACCGCCTCCGCCCGTATACAATTTACACTAATTACCGCGCCCAGCTAATTGTGCAGCGTTGCGATCATTTATTATGAATGCACGGCGGCATCTCTACGTTATTAAATTTGTAGTTGTTCGGGATTCGTTCGTTTGCAAGGCAACGGCGCGGCGGTTGCAAAACACGATCGCTTTACTGCTACCCTTCGCTCCCATTTCCCATTTTCTTTCAGCCTGTCGCTCTGCACACCATATACAAGGCACGGCAACGCCGCGTGCGCGTCCGAAATCCATTAAGAGCCATCCCGGTGTGTCTCGGCGGTCATTTTAGCCCTGTTTACGAGTCTGAAGAGGGCGATTACTGTCCGTTCTCCGCGGAAATGGTCGCCGCGAACGTGCCTCACTTGGCCGTCAGCCGTGACGTTACGCTCACTTGCTTGCCCATCACCTTACAACTTAGAACCGTCAATGCTGTGTCGAATTACTAATTTATACACTTCTCTACTGTCCAACCACCTACCACCTTTCATCTCCAGACGATGTACGTACATACATACATATATACGTACGTTATGTATGTATTGTTCCATTTCACATAACGTATATACGTTTTGGTCCCCGAGGAGTTTTTCGTTCATTCACGAATCCGTGTCATCATCATTTTTCACTGTGTGCTCCACTACCATTACCGTTTTGCGCCATTGTCTCTGTCTTTGTCATTTCGTTGCGATCTTTTTCTCTCTCTCTCTCTTTTTACGTTCACCTGCTCTGCTCTGGGTTAATGTCGCTGCACCGGTGATAAATTGTCGCCGAGTCGAGGGGGTCTTATCAACTGTGCTCGCCTCGACGGAAGACGGAATTGTCCTCTGGAATATTTTTCGTTCCATTCCTCTTTCTTGATCGTGCCCCGTGCCGTCGCGTCGCGCGCCCTGTTTTTTCTTCGTTTCTTCGTCTGTGTCTCGTCGCCGAGAATCGAGTCGTTTGCTCCTTTTGCGATTTGCATGCGTTTCTCGGTGCTGTTTTTCAACCATTCATCACGAGCATCTCGTCGTCGTCGTCGTCAGCAGTGAGCAGCGCACAATACCACAGCACGCAGCGCTATGCTGTCTTCTTATTCGTCTTCTTTGGTTTCTTCTTCCCGACGATGCGACGTCGTTATTTTTCACGTTCGACTGTGTCGCGTCGCGTCGCCGCGCCCCTCCCTAAGAGACGACATTCGCTCGTTGTATGTGTGTGTGTGTGTGTGTGTGTGTGTGTGTGTGTGTGTGTGTGCTGGCGCGCAATTTACGGGTCCGTTTCATTGTCGATGCTGTCGCTGTCGGTACGTTCGGTACGTTACCGTAATGCCGCGACGACGGCGAATGGCTCTCCGAGGAGTAATATCAGGCCACCTAATAGCTTACCAAATAGCCTCTGAAACACCTTTTTAATGAACTATTGTAGCAGGAAATGAAAATGGGGACCGACACCAACAAAACGGGCGCATCGGGTGAACCGACGTTGAGAGGGGGGTTTAACATTCCGTCCCGGTGACGACGCGCGCGCCGGGAACACTAACGACCCAACAACGCGATCCGTCACGTCGCGTGACCTACCCTTACCTAGCCTCTTCTTCTTGCTTTCTCACAACATTACATCTAACTATTATACTAATGTACAAATAGAATGGCTATTTTTTTTTTGTTATACTTATTTTCAAAAAGTCGAATAATTAAAAATAATTAACTTTCATACATATTACAAGTGTATATGGATTTAATTTAAAAATATAAAACATATTGCTTTTGAATAAATAATAAAATAATCTTTATAAAAATAATATATTGATTTTTGACAATGATCTTTGTTTGTTGTGATTGTTTTATACGAAATGCGGTACAGAAAGGGTGCGCAAATACGATGCATCTAGTATCCCACGGGACGCATTTAGGTGTCTGTAAACGGACAGTAATTATACACCGCGGCTTTGTTGCCGGCTCCGTGAATACAGCCAGTCATCGCAATTAGCTAAATGGCAACTTAAGATATAATCCCTAATGGTTAATTCTCTCGAGGCATAATTACGTCTCCGGCTAGATTAGTTTCCATCCGCGCATTTGCGAACACAACCTGAACGTACCAACTCATATATACACAGTCAGCATACTGCACTATACATAGCAACCGTCTTTTTGTTTACGCGCGTTTTTAATTGATTTTGCGCGTACACGTAAAATGAAATATGATTATTTAGCGACGGTTGACGGAAACTTTAATTTTCTTATAGACAATTTTCTTAACAATTCTTAGCAAAGTCTCTGAGGAAATCATTGGAAATGCAAGTGGAAAATGCGAGTCACCTGACCTCGGGCCTTATATCTGCATGCATGCATATAGACATGAGAGCAAAAATGGAAGAGAAGGCATTTGGGAAATTGGATATGTTGTACCTGAAAATTGAAAAGAATGTCGGCTCAGGCTCAGACTCAGTTTGGGTCTGGGCTAGTTGCATTTCTCTTCTCCGGAATGAGAACGAAGTGAGTGTTGAGCGGGTTGGAATGCGGGCGCTTGCCCCGTCAATACATCACAGGTTCGGGCGCGGGATTACCGCTTTTTCCATCTAGCATGATACGTTCTTTATACTCTATGTGCATGTGTGTGTGTGTGTGTTAAGCGCGCAAAGCACAAGTGGGAAAAGCGTCATAAATAACACTCAGGGTTGACTACACGCCATCTCCGTCTAACGGCTATGTCGTCTCGCTCGTCCCTGGCGAAATATGAGCAAAAAAAGTGAGAACCAGGGTACGTGGGCAATAAATAAACAGCAGACGCGCGCACGGAAAGCTTGACGTGCGCGCTAATTCTAAACTCTCTTTCACCTATGTCCGGATATTTCCTGTTAAAGATTATCCTTGCAGTGCGCACTGTGTTGTTCTATTCGTATATATACAGTGGTGCTTGTTTTGATAAAATATATTCGAGTGTGTCTAACAAGAAAAGTGCGTGTTCCAATCCCAGTTGCGGCGTTTGGATATAACGCGTAACGTATTCGACGGCCGTTATGCAAAAACATGTTCCGCTGCTAGATTTAATAGCATTGTGATGTAGATATGTTTGAGAGAACAAGGAAATATTCGCTTTCATGAATAGAAAGCGACGCCGACGCCAACAACAAGTCACTATTCAACGATGCTAAAGCAGTGGCGTACATACACACATATAGTTCGCGTGATGCAAACAAATATGACACTGATACTTATACGGGAATATCGGGCTAGTTGTACACGTGTATGCGGTTTTGCGGTCGTCGTATATTATTTATACAAATAGTCGTACGATGTCAAATGGATTCGTATACATAAACGGTGTGGCCGGCCCTTAACACGGAATTAATGTTTAATCTGCGGTTATCGTTCTCAGCGGCATTTGCGAAACGAACAAGCGATAAACGCACCGTACCATTTCGTTCTCTATGTAGAGACGCTTTGCGCCGCACCGCGCTGTACTGTACTACTGTGTACTATAGTATAGTACGTAGTAGACACATGTAGCGATAATGTTGAGTGCGACGCAGTTGCGGCGCAGAACAGTATTGTGTCCGGGCACATAATAGACTATAACAATGCAGGTATTGTGTTATCCTTCAATACGACGAATACAAGCAGCATTACGCTGTTCTACACTTTGCTTGAATTATCAGTAGCAGGCAAAAGATAATGCGAAAAGTGATATTCTCAATTTCATTTGAGTCTTGTTCAGTACCAGTATCGGCTTCGCAACTTTTTTCTAAATTCTTCTTTTTTTCAATTGCGCTAGTCTTACTTTTGTAGCACAGGTTCCTTTCGGTATATCAATTGTGCAACGATGCTAGCTTTCATACAGTCCAAATTGCATGAACCGAACGCAAAATGACGGGGCGGTACGGAGGCGGGAATTGTAACGCTAATGGTTCTGCCAGAATAATGGATGGAATTGCATTAAAATGTGATCTGCATAGCCAGCGCATACATTCCGTTCAACGCCCCGGTTTCCCCTTGTCCCCACCATTGTCCCTTTCGGGTAACACTGCCGCAAAATGTAATTAGGATCTTTTTCACTCTACGCCGTGTTTACATTGAGCCTCGAGCCTCCAATCTCTCTGTTTCCATCAGCGCGCTTCACTCTTTTGTCAATACTCATTTCAATACACGTTCAGCTTAACGACAACTGTATAGGTTACGACACAATACAATTTACAAAGTAACGCATATTTACTATATCTTGTTATTTATGTATTGTACAGTTCTGGATAAAATATTAATAATGTTTTAATATTTTTGAAGGTAACATTTTTTTTTTGTTATTTGAAGTGTTCATTGGTTTGAAACCACATGCCAAGTGGATGTTTTGTGCACGCAAGAAAGTTTGAGGCAAACCGCAACAGCATAGAGCCGAAGGGCTACTTGCGGAAAGTAAAGCGAACCGCAAGTAATTGGTGGCCGCCCTTTCATTGCACGCATCTTTACACTGACTTTCTTTATTCCATCTAGTTCCGTCTATTCTGTGTTGTATTTTCTCCGTTTCGTAGTATTGCCATTGTTTTCGTATGATTGCTGGATTTTGTGGTGCTATAGTTATTTTGTCGGCCACCTGTCTGGAGCACCTGCGTTGCTGATCACGTGCGAATCGACGCCCTTATTTGTGCCACGAGCATCGTCACAACCCTGGTTTGTCAAATTTTGTGCCTTCCAGCGGCAACGAAAAGTAAACGTTAAGTTATTACGACCTAATACTCGTGTTACGATTGTTGTCGACCACTTACTGTAATTTTCGATATTTTTAACAGCTTTAACGGTCATTTTATCTTTATTATACCTGTAATCGTAAAGTAACTCAGCTCCTTTTTCTCACCTTGCTTGCTATGACTTTTTCACAAGGAACTTTTGCGGTTTTCACTTTGTTTTTTGTTGACTTTTTAAATTTGCTTTTCGTTATGCAAACAAATTTATTTAATTATAATATTATTTTTTGGATTTGTATAAAAAACTAAAAAAATGTTTGAAAATTAAAGTTTTAATAATATGTTATCAAAAATAAATTTCGTAAACATATGGTATAGTGATATATAGTGATACTTTGATATATTACGAATAATTAAATTTTGGATATATGACATTTATGTTTTTTTTTATATAAGACTATGAGATTTCAAATAATCCAAATAATCTACATTGTTTTTCAATCATAATATTAATTAAGAACAACCATTTATTTCTAAAAATTTAACTTATTTCAAGAGAAATAGTTGAGATTGATATAGAATTTATCATTTACAAATATCTAAAGACAAAAAAAATAAAAGTATTATTATGCATTATTATTAGTTTATATGGATGCTTCTTAAGTGTTTGTTTTTTAAAATATGAACATTTTTTTACAATTATTTTTTAAATAAAATTTGTTGCGAGTTCTAGATCTGTACAATCTTGCATAACAATAGTGTCTATGATTAGGTGTATGGGATAGTATTTATTCATAGTACAATATGGACGTAGAAGAATGACGGTGTCATTGTTATCCAAGTATCTGAACATTACCAGTTGGATCATTGGTATGCGCGCGGGCGAAGAAGAAGAGAACAAGTGTAAAACGATCCGCGTCCGCGGTTAGAAGCGCGCCGTGCCGTGCCGAGCCGCACCAGGCCTCAGAGCCCCGATAAGAGATGTTGCATTCAGATAGCGGGGCGCTGTCTAGTTAGGGTCCGAGCACCGTTTGATTTGTTGCCGATCTCACGCGGCGAGCCCGTCCAAACGACCAACAAATATACACGAGCTGTTTTTATTTTTATTTTATTTTTTAATCCTTTTCTATACACGCCACATTCTATCTCTGTCTTACACTCGAACAAAACACTTGGTTCGATTCTGTCTTCCATATTCTTACTCGGTGACTGGACGACTTGAACTAACCTCTCAACTGTGATGGCTGCGCTCCGACATTTGTATTTTTTATGGCTAGTTGCACGCGAGTGTGCGTGCATACGACATTTAGGACAACGATTTTTTTTTCAAATATCTTTCATACTTTTCAAATAAAATACATATATAAGTTTCTATCACATCATAACATAACTACTCTTAAATTTTGCTAGCTAAAATGATAAATGCAAATTATTTAGTGTTCTTGTTATTGCAAAATGTAATTCTAGAAGCTTTTTTTGTGTATATATATATATATATATATATATATATATATATATATATATATATATATATATTTATTACCGATTCACATTTAGTTTTACAAATATAAAATTGTAATATTAATTTTATCTTATTTTAGAAAGTAATGAACAATGAAGGTTTCAATTATGTATAATATTATTATTATTATTATTGGCATTGCCGTATCAGTTTCTAATAACCAATATTATTATTACTATTATCAAAGTATTTGTTATAATGAAAAGTAAAATATTCTACTTAGTAATAAAATGAAAAAGTTTTTAATATAAAATGTAATTAATTTTAAAATGTTGTTTAAATAAAATAAAAAATTTAAGTTATCTCGCTGCATATCTATAATAAAATAAAGGAAAAGAATTAAGACTTGCAAATAAATAAAACAAAAAAAGCAAAGTTGTGCGATGTGATATGAAGCATCTTGCATATTCACATACCCATACACAACATACATGTAAATGCATGGAGTGTATACGTATATACGTAACACGCTCTGTAAGGGGTATTAATTTCAGACAGCACCCGTCCTTGACCCTCTGTAGCCATCAAGTTACAAACAGCGTTTAGAACCTGTTTCGCATCAATACGTTGCAGAAATATTCATAAATATGTCAGGACGCGCGTATAATCTTCTCTCACGGTCAGCTGAGCTGTGTATGTGATACCGGTGTACACCAAGTCAATAATCATATACCTAAAACAAAATATATTTTTGGAATAAGAAAAACAAAAATGTAACATCATATGTAGATTATATTTGTAGAAATGTAAAAAATTTCTGAATTAAATTTTCTTTGCATGCATTTACATTCAGAAACGATGATGGATCAAAATAATAAAAAAAAGGAAAGCGAGGTCGTAGCTCTGGAACACAAAGAATTTGAATAGTATTTGTATGGTAGTGGTAGAAATGCAGGAGAGTATAAGAGTTGAGCTTGTTTAGTTGGCGACGTAGCATTGCCGTGTCAGAGCTATTCGATCATGAAATGGCTTCACGACTGTAACGGAATTGTTTTGTTTGCAATTTGGCCATGTTCCTTTTGAGCGTTGAGTGCTGGCGGGAGGGTGAACATCCCCGTTTTTCCTGGATGCGGCGCTCGTGTGCGACGGACGAACGAATGACAGAGACGGCATGCCATCAAGTTGGCAAGACGCGGTGCGGTAAGGGAGAGCGCGCGCCGGCAGCGCAGAGATAAGAGAATTGCACTGTCAAGCCGGAATGATATATTTGACCAACATTTCCATACAAGCCCGTTGCCCGTGCTGTGCCGTGCCGCAGTTCAGTTCGAGTCCGCGCTACAGATCCCAGTCGACGCCAGCACCGAGTGAGGATTTCCAATGAAGCGAGCGAGAGGCATTTTGCCCTCCCTTCTCTTTGTCTGCATAGCGATTGCTGGTAGCGTACCGCTGCGCTGTGCCACCACCGCCGCCGCGTCGCTTCGTCAGAAGCTGAAACGTGCGTAATCTCGCCAATTCAAATTAACACGCGCACACGAACCACCCAAATATTTGGCTCAGGATCGAAGCCGACGTGCAAACACATCGCCGCAGCCGGCACAACGTGGCGGTTGATGTATCGTCCAGCAAGAGCCTAGGCAAGCAGCAGCAACAACAGTATTGTGAACACCGGAGCGGCGCGGCGGCGACTATGCGTTCGTTCCCTTTACGCGCGCGCCCTGACGCGTCATTTTTCACTCGCCGCTCTCCACACGCGGCACAACTCACTGCACGTGATTTATATCGCGAATACAATGTTTATAAAAGTAGGATAGCTTCGAATCGAATCGAATCGAATCGAACTGAACGGTTGTGAGACTTCATTCATATGGAACTGCATATTAGAACAGTACCTAGTAGTCGATCTGGCTGATGGTACTTGCCATGATAACATTGTGTTCGTTGTATAAATTGTTGAATTGTGAATTTGGCAAGTTGCTTCGTCTAAATGGAATGAATTCCTATTTTTGCTGATCGTTATTTCTTCCTTTCACCATTAAGAAATCCCAAGAGTCGTCGCAAAAAAAGCATCTTGACGTGGTCCATTTGGTCGCGAAGACTTTACCCCTCTGCTGGCGTTACTGCTGGCGATGGCCTTGTGCGCCCGCCGACTGCTGATTGCATATGGATTAACGCAAGCAGCAGTAGCAGTAGCGCTGGCCCCAAGTTGGCGAGCGACGACGTTGTCTGCAATTTCTCTATATTTCATCTCCCCCGGCGCACGGTGCAGTCGCTCTGTCAACGTCAGGCGTCCATTCGAGCGATGGCAATAGTAGCGGCGCGGCGCGGCGCGACGCCGGCAATCGTCCCCTCGGAAAACGTCGCAGTGCGGGAACTACCATGCCGTCATTACATGGCGTAATGTCGACGGAAAAACTGTCCTATCGTCCAAACAAACATATACGACGATACTTCGATTCTACTTCACACATCATTGCTTTCTTGGTTAATCAAAAAAAAAAAAATTCAATTATGATATATAGTTATACCAACGCTGAAAATTTAAGAATAATTTATTTTATGTTTTAAAAAATTTATTATTATTTATTTTTTAATTTTTGAGAAATTTGATAAATATAAAAAAACTATGTATTACTTATAGTTACGATTCAAAAGGAAATCAAATAATCTTGTTAAATTGATGAAAAATATGTATTAAAATTATTACGGTTTACTATATGTGTTGTCATGGTGACGCTCTCGATTTAGCTTCGACTTCAGCTTTGGTAACTACTCCGGCCGCGGTATTGCACAGCGAGCAAGAGTTCA
Source organism: Clivina fossor (assembly GCA_963966155.1). Taxonomy (NCBI): domain Eukaryota; kingdom Metazoa; phylum Arthropoda; class Insecta; order Coleoptera; family Carabidae; genus Clivina; species Clivina fossor. The sequence goes on along the minus strand of OZ014553.1, from coordinate 4,746,961 downwards.
CGAGTCATTTCACTTCCGTTTCCGGTGAGTGATCTTTGTTCATGCCACAGATTCTCGTTCGTCACTAGGGGCTGGAGTTTCAAAACACCCAGTTTCTGTTCCCATTCTCTACTAGTTCTTTTTCCGCCAAAAGCATTCGGTTCAACTTTAAAGTGCTATAGTTACTTTACGTTTCATTGCACTTTAAATTCGATTTATTATTAATGAAAATGAATCTTTAAAAAAAAAAAAATGGAATAAAAATTTTCATATATCAATATTAATTTATCGTAGCATTTTTTTAGCATGTAGTTTAGTTATTCTGTGAATCGACTGCATTGTTCGCTTAAGAACGATTTGTTTCACTTGCTTGTCGTTTTTTTTTTATGAATAATAGAAAAGCGAGACGAGTCCAGTGAGGCGAGGCGACGGGGCGAGGCTAAGTTTGGTTAGTATGTATGTGGGTGCCTTGGCGCGTAATAGTTGCGCTGGGAAATGTAACTATCATGAGGCATAACATATAATTTTTATGTTCTTTGCAATCACCAATGAAAACAGACACATGTCTCCGTAAATAATACACGGAAAAAATAATAATGGCCGGTAACGCGGTAACGGAACGCACAACAAAGCGACAAGTCTATTATGGCGTTGCGTGCATGTCACATTGGCAGCAAAGACGAACGAGGCCGCGCTCTGTGATTCTCTTGTTGTTGTTGTTGTTTGTAGTTCGTTGGTTGAAGGTTCTTAGAAAAAAACAACCGGGGCGTATACCTATAAACTGTGGCAGCGCTAGTGCCGCGCTTATGAAATCATAATAGTAGCAACGACACGGATACGATACAACGTGTGTCCCTTTCTATATTAGAACGTGGACGGATACACTCCGCCAACGATCTGACGGCCAAATTGAGTGCGTGATGTTTTCTATCAAATTAAAATAATCACCTAGTTATTTTGCAATCGTTAAACGCATAGTCCACGCGATCCGCTCCGATTTGAAATAATACAAGTAGGAATGGATTATTTGTGAGACAGTGTTCGCGCGTTAAGTCTGTTATAATAGCCACTAACTCCAACCCCTTCGACGAATTTATCGCGTCTTTAGCATGTGCTTCGAGAGCGGTACGCTAGTAATTCGTGCAGCTGTCGCCGACGCAATCTGACGCCTAAAAGCTCAGCTCAGTGCTCGACACCCGGGTCACCCAGGACTCCATCATTGCGCTGTCATGCCGTGACCCGGCCTGGCGTCAGCTTGCTCGTTACCAACATATATACGTTTACGTTCGCACCCAATTAAGAATTTAATATAACGTCAACATATACTTTACACTTACACATACACACACACACAAACACACATACATACACACACACATACACATATGCACTTACACAGTCAGTGCGAATGAAAATATGAGACGTGGGGTATTGGCGTCGGATTTTGATTTTCCTTGTTTCTGTGCTCTTTGTGTGGCTCGTTCCACTGGCCAATACCGATCCAATCATCCTGCGCGTACGGGAAACACGTTCGGAACAAATCATAGGACTTGTCACGGACGGGCGAGTATGTGCGCTGTGTGGCCACGAGCTCTTTTATTTGGAGCGTGCCGTCTCACGCATAGGAATAGCCGTCAAGCAGGCTAATATCGCACACAGCATCATACCTATCCCCCAACGACGTGGCCAATTCTTTCAGATTTTACGAAAGCATTTCGACTATGCCGTTATATAAGTTTACTTGGCTGGGACCTCTAATTCCCCCAAGTCACCGGTAAATAACATACGTGCACATTATATGCCACATTGCTTTACAGCCCCAATCTCATCTCATCTCAAACTTATCTAGCTGGCTTTTGGACAATTTTCTACTTCTAAATATACCAAGGCCTACTACACAAAATGCATAAGAATTAGAACTGGACGCATATTTGAAATACTATTTAATAATATTCTAGTTGTTGTAAATAATGGTAGCATACGTACGTAGTCGTATTAGAATCTCTCCCCTTTTGATATCCGGCTATCTAGAACATATTGATTGTACTATTAGTGGAAAACAACGTTAAATTGCCGCCTTTCGCCCGGCGCCATTTCCCAAGCGTCGCGTCGTGTGCACACACACACTCACAAACACAGACAAACAATGAAAAAGAAAGCGAACGGTTGCATTGTTTCTCATTGTCGACATCACAACCCTTGACGCCCCAGCCTAATCCCTGACTAATGATTGTGCTGTGTTGTACTGACCGCCTGCAGTAAGCAGCAACCCTACGGCCAGGCCAGTCAGCCCTTTTCCACCCCTTCCTATTCTACGATTACACATAAACGAGTGTTATTTCCATTTCTGTTTGCAATTATCGTTTCCGGATTAGGGACTGAGAAAGGAAATGTTTTTCGTTCGTCACCCCTTTAGTTCTCCCCGAGCGGCTAAATGTGATCGCTCAACCCTCATGAAGTAAAGGATACTAAGTACAATTTTTGATGTTTTGTTCTATAATATTTATTCACCTGTACCTTCCTATATTTTCAAACATTTTATATTATATATATATATATATATATAAAAATTTCTAAATACTTAATTAAAATTCAAATATTTAACGCAGGATCATTTTTAAAAGACTATAAATATATTGTTTCTTTAATTTATTTTGTAACTTAATTGCGTTCTCAATTTTATTATTAGATTAGAGAATTTCACTAAACTGAAATTCTAAACTATTTTGATAAATTTAAATAAGATTATATTTTATTTAATAATTATTTTATTTGAAACATTTTATAACATAATTTCTGCAGTATATTTAGGAATATGTTGTAACTAAGTGGCAAAGTGTTGCCTACAAGGTAAACAAAACAAGCGAAAACAGTGCAAAAGGAGAAGGAAATAAAGCACCAAATGTGTGAGTTTGTATGCAGTGTAAGCGAGATGGGAACGAGTTAAGAGTGTGAGACGGCGAACAAGGAGATTTCAATTACATAGAGCGCGCCACGTCCCGCGTGAGCGAGTCCTGAAATAATAACAATCGGTTAATAAGCGCGTCACGGCGCGGCAACGGCGCGGCGCGGCGCGCGGTCGCTCGCACTCGCTACCGCGTTATGAATGTGCCCAATTACATCTTAAAAGCTGTGCTCCATTAATTTTCACAGCTGCTGCCTCTTAATTGGGATCCACACGCTTGATAATAAACCACGCAGACCGACGGCATATTGCGCGCACTCTCTACTCCTATACATACTATATTGTGTGTGTGCCTATGTGTGTATATAGAAAGCAAACGCTCGTCCGTTTGCTTGCTTGCTTGCTTGCTCGTTCACTTATTCGCGCTATATCAAGCAAAAATTAATTATTTCAAATAATAGAAGAATCCATTTATATCCGCGCTATTAGAATATTCTACTTACTTCATCACTTTCCTGCATGACCTTCAGTTATTATTTTTATTATACTAACAATTACACTATTAATACAAAATAACAGGAAAACTAAATAAGGAAAGCTTTGTTCTAAGCTACAAGTTTGGGATAAGTGTATGAAACATAAGCAGTATGCAAACTTACCCCAACCTGTTTCATGGCATCCTAGAACAAACCTAAAGATACATATATTACATACAGTTACAATCACAACATATGTCTATAAGAATGTGGTACAAACTCTATTTTATTTAACATAAAATATTTTCCGCCAAACATTTCTATCCAGACAAACAGAAATATAGATTCATAATATTTATCATAGTAAACAAAAACTGATACAGTTACTGTAAAATATTTGATAATAACTGTAAATATGTTTTTTTATTGCTGCATTAGTCCAACAATGTCGTTTTATCATTTGTTGTTTTTAAAAATATTTAAATAATTATGGTTTGTAACCAAAAAAAAAAAATAAACATATCTACAAAAATATGTGATATTTTGTGCAATAGTTATTTTTTTAAAACTATGAATTGTTCCAAACAACTAAGCAACAGTATGACATGAAAATAATAATAAAAACAGAGGAAAAAAATTCTATAGTAGACATTTAATGAAACATTACAAATGTTTTTCAAACAAATTTGCGCAATTTTAACAGTACATACAAAACACACACTCGAAATACACAAAATGAAAAATGTTCATAGCACAAACACAATTAGTCAACGCTGCCTGTAATCTGATTCTTCTCGAACGTTTTCTATATGTGTATGTGTTTGTGTGTATGTGATATGTGGTTGGTTTCGATTATTGTAAAGGTGTTTATATATGTGTGTGTGTGTGTGTGTGTGTGCGTGCGTGCATGCGTGGTAATCAACGCACGAAAACCCAATCATTTTCGTTGTCAGTGTGCATCAGTGGTGACACGAACTGACTGACATGGCGTGTTGGAGGCAGTGGCGGCGGCAGCAGGAATCAGCTATGGCCGCCGCGAACTGTACTCTCTCGCGCGCGCGAGGCGCACCGGAAACTTACGGATCTCTCTCATCGTAAATGTCACGCACATATGACGTGACCACGTGCATCCATTATCAAACAAACAAAAATGTTATTATGTACATAATATTGTACGGATTGATACCTGACAATCGTCTATTCATACTCGTAAATAAAACAAACAAAAAATAGAATGTCTTTATTATAACTAGCCTGCTTGAAAAAAAAAAGAGATACTCATTCATTTATAATTAGAAATAGAAATGTGACATTAATTTTATGTGACATCTGGTGACATATATATTTGAACTATTAACTGTCTGATTTAATGCTGTCCGTTTATTTTCTAACCGACATATTACAATGTAAAAAAATATGTAAACTAATTACCTAACATAATTAAAACATGCAACAGACATAGATTTTTATTAAAACATTATTTCTATAATGAACATTATCTACTTATCAGTTATATTGTATTAATAATCAGTTGTATTAGATTTGTGATAATATATATACTTTACGAATTAAAATATATTCTTGTATTTTTTAATTATATATAAATCTGAAATACATTAAATTCCAATTATTTAACAACAAAAAAATTAAATATATTCCTAACAATTAAATGTCAAAAAAAAAATTGACATACATTCTATAAGCAAGAATATTATAACTACATAATAATTCTGTATGTATACGAACTTAGCAAGATGCACGAATAATGTCACAAATAATAAAATTTGTTTGACGTTTCTATAAATTTTAAAATATTTTATTATTTTAGATATTCTAGAATAATACTATTAAATTTAAAATTGAATAAAATCTGCAAAGTAAATAAGTATACATTTTTAATATACACTGTTGTATATAATATTGAAGCCAAATTTGAAAATTTATAATAGTATTTATTATAATCGTAATTTTATTTTACAACTTATAATGAAAATGATACATACAAGTAAGGTTAGTTTATTTTTCTTTTGTAAAGTATCGGACTATGAATAGCAAATATTGTAAAATAAAATTATTCACCAGATGCAAAAAAAAAACAAAAAGGAAATGATTGTATTTACTCATTTTTATAAACGTGGGGGAGATGTAGTACATTTTTAACATAATAATTAAAACATTACGTTAGTTTAAAAAGTGGATGCCGGGTAGGGGGTCGAATGCATTTAATACCAATGTAATATTCAAGATAACGATGGCGTTTGCTATCGTTGCGAAACGATACGTGGCAGAATTTAAATAGCGCACGCGTGCAAGCACAAAGATTAGCGTCGCGACGTTACGAAAGGGGGATGCCTAGGACGCCACCCCCTACCGTCGGTCGGCAAGGCTGGAATCATGTTTTTCTACGCAATTTGTTCGCGTAGCATTAATCATGTCAACCCTCACACACATACTCACTCACACACATACGCACACGCATACGCGTCAAGTTATGCACGGGTGATGTGCCATAGCAAACGGGATTACGCATCCACATATTCACTCCGAGACACACACACACCCACACATACACACCCTTACATAAATTGCACCGAGCATATTGTTATGTATGGTTTTGGTAACACCTAATGTCATAGTTTCTGACTGACATCTGACACTACATTTCTCATAGGTATGCATCATCCACATCTAAGATATTTATTTGCATTGCATAAATAGATACATTTTATTCCTGCCAAATTTATTTGAATATTTGTCTGACTAGCAGCACGAATCACATAAATTATCTACTAAATTCTAAACTATATTTAAAGGTGTTTTTTTTTTTCTTGTTACAATTTAAATTTTTTTCTATAACAAAAAAATAAATTATATAACAATAATATTTCTATCGAGGACAACAAAAACTATTTTTGATATAGGAAATTTATTAGAAATTTATTATTTTGTTTATAAATATAAAACACTGATGTAAAGGTTAACATACGTAATTATATACCTAATAAAATAATATGTTTTATAATTCAATTTAAATAATAAATAAAATAGACAACTATTATATATAGGGATTTAATTCATAAAAATTCAAGCTGTTATCAAAATAAATATGTATTTAAATTTATAACATCATTATTTGATAAGTTTATATAAGTGTACAATACAAAGACGTCAATAACATATATTTCTTTATTTTAAATACGTTTATTTCGAGAAAATATAAAGCTTTTTATTTTAATAAATATCTTATAATCAAATAGATATTTATTTGCCACTATTGAAAAAAATATTTGAGTGAAATTATTTTCTGTTTTCTTGATAAAATATAGGACATTATCTAAATTTAACAAACGATAAAAAGTAAAAGCTTTATATGTTATATAATTAATAAAATTAAAAAGAATTTAAGTGCCAAAATTGTAGTTTTCAGTAAACAAGAAAAATGAAATACAAGTATGTTGGCACATGCATCTGTCATTTTCAGTCTCTTTATTTAATCACCATTATTTACAATGGTACTAAAATATATGTATAAGTTTTTGGCAATAATACAATATTTTATAACAATAATATTTTTTAAAGTTTTAAGACTTTAGTTATTATTTATTTTCACTTCGTTTTATTCAACATAAACATAAACATGCAAAATACTATTTATTTGTATTAATTTCACTAACAAATACTTGTGTCATACAATTTAATAACATAAACTGAAAAATAATAATGTAATCGCATGTAATACCAAATTAAATTAACGTAATCAAATAGAATTTGATGAAATTACACAGTTTATTTCAAGCGATTCTAGTGATTTGCAAGTTAGCATAATCACTGCACACAACTTATATCTTTGCTGATCGAGCGTTCGCGTATATATGTGTGTGTGTATGTTAGTATAATATACACACACACGCACGAAACCGGATTCGAATGAAATTTAATTATAATTGTCTATAATTTATCGTCGATTAATAGCGGACATATTTCGTTGAGCAATGTCTGTAAGCAAAACCCAATGCGTCGTCCCGCACGACTTACGATTACATATACACATACAAAACTCATTGCGTTTCATACGAGATCCCGCGTAATGAGAATTTATATTTTATTTACCTTATTGATATTCTATTAAGATAAATACATACGCATGCCGCGCACTTATAAGTTTCTTGCTACACTTACCTCCGATTGATTACTGAAAAAAAAATAATAATAATTTGTATTTGTGTTATAATTGTTTCTAATTTTTTATCTATTTTTAAGAACTTGATGCATTATTTATAGTTGTTACAGAAAAGTTTATTTTTTATTAATAATTTGAATTATATTTGAAGATAGGTTTATTGCACTAAGCCAAAAATGGTCAACAAATCAAAAATACGGTTGTTTGAAAACAGCTACTGTTTGCTGAATTTGTAACTATGGTTGACTAGTTTTAGAATCTGTCAATAGGTGTTAACAACAAAAATATTCTAAAATAAAACTTATTTATATTTGAATAATAAATAAAATAGAAATATGATTTATGAAAAACTTTTTGAATATAAGTCTATTAAGTATGTATATAGAAATTCATTCATTGTAACTTTTATAATATAATATAATATAATAGTATAAAATTACAATATGTAACATAAATAGTATGAAAATATTAAAGATCTTTAAAAGACCGTTTTATCTATTAAATAAAATTTTATCATGATACTAAAGTCTATAAATTTGATGTTTTTGTATAGACAATTTTGAATTTTTGAACGCATCTATTAATTTAAAAATGAATAATACTAAACTAACTTTTAAATATTAAAATGTTATATTGTAATGATAAATTGTGAAACAATTGTGTATTGTTACAGGTTTATCAACGCACGCCGTAGGATCGTTCAGCCAATGATCGACCAGTCAAACCGAGCAGGTAAGTACGGCCAAGCCGTAAAACGTTTATCCGGGTGGGTAGGGGTAGGGGGGTTGGATGGTGGCGTTTGCAGTGGTAGCAAGAGTAGAGTAGCGTTGAGCAAAGCGCCTCTTCTAACGTAATTATTATTAGCAGTGGACCATTAGACGGTCGGGTCGAACGGCGCAACTAGGAGCCGTAAAACGACGCCCCAGCATCACCTCTCAAGTACTATAAAGAGTACGGCCATTCGCAGACGCCAGCCAAATATCCCCGTACCTCATACTTGTGTCCCGGTCCCGACACTATAACATTTACGATGCGATGCGATGCGATGCGCTTCCTAACCTAACAACCAAACGTCTGCTGCTAGTGCACGTCACGTGCGTTTCATGGCGGTTTTACGCGTTTTTCAATCAGTTCGCGAACGTATACGGCCTGTTTATTTACCCGTTATCTCTATACGACCCATCCGAATACTCTTTACTTGATCTTTTCGTCCATTTTGTCTCGACCACATACTAACAATAATGCTTCATATACTGCCAAACAATTATATCCAATTTTATTTACTGTTTTCCATAACGTACCATGATGATAATAAATAAAAAAAACTTTTCTATGGTAAATTAATTTGATACAAATTTACAAGTTATGAACGTAGAGTATAAAAGTAACCTGAAATTTGACCTTAGAGCAGTTGTCTAAAGCAACGCCACTCCGCGCCGTCTTGATCACGATCGAGTGGAGTGATAATCCGCGTCTCGTACATGATTTTCCACTTACGATGAACGTTATTCTCTCTTGGCCGCGCTTCATCCGCTATCCGCCTGCCAAACCAAACCGAACGATTCTATATCGTGCACGCTTTTTTTCTTTTCTTTTTTTTCGTTATTATTATAAAAATCCATAGTTTTTCGTATTCGGTTGGTAGCAATGGTAATGGCAGCTGAAACGACAATGATGTCTTGGTTCATAGTCGTATTTGTTTCATCGGTAAATGGAATATACCCGGAAAGGATTTTTATTCTTTTGACGACGTAAATTAATTAAATTTTTTCCATCACACTGAATGCTATTAACCGAATATGCAATGAAATAAAAAGCGACAGATTTGAAAATTTATCAAACAATTTGACCAATATTCCGTAAATGCATTTGATATCATCATATGATGCAAAACTAAAGTTAAATGTATTTTGTTTTAAATAGACTTTTTCCGATGTTCTCTTTATCAGTTTTCCTGGTTGCCAATAGCAACTTAAGCAAAATATATCTGTATGTGAAACAAGTGTGTGTGTGTGTGTGTATGGTCGGTGGTGCACGGAAGGAACTAGGAACGACATCAATCAGAGTTGTCTCCCGGTTAATGGGAGATGTGGACCATTGATGCTGTGTCCACTGGCGCATGATGTGGGGAGCGGACCACGGATAAGAGCTTTTATCATTGCGGCCGATGGCCCCACTGTAGCGCAGCGGCACAAATATCCTTTTCCTATTCCCCGCGTGAATCTACTGGACTAGACCAGGGATCACAGACTCTAATAGATTGCGCTTCGTCGGCTAAATTTTCCCATTCGATGCTATCGTTTCGAATTGCTAAAAGGACTCTAGGTGCGTGTATGTATGTACGTATTGTACGCTTATTTCATATTTGGTCATACACGCTGCGGGTTGATAATTTCTCAATTGTTAAGAACTACGGGTATACCATTCACGCAGACTATACTACGTTTGCTCATTTGGCAGGAAATGGTAAAGTGAAAACGGGTAAGCGAGAAAGCGAGTGAGAACGGGCAAGGAATTAGCACGAAAAACTCGTTTGCATACCGTTGGGTTACGAGCCCGAATTAATTAAAACCGGCGCGTTGAATTGTTCCCGGTCGCACATTTCCTCTCTGTTGACTATCGCATTGTCTCGCATCGCATCGCATCGCATTGATTTGCTATAGATGTCATAATGTAGTAGTTCATATTTTTGAATGAGTAGGTCCTAAGAACAGTGTTTGACCTTGGTAACGTTTAGTGTTCTCTCCGCATGCAGGTCCGAGCGGTGCCTATAGTCCCGACGGCTCCATGGGTTACATGATGGACGGCCAAGCCCAAATGATGCATCGACCGCCAGGAGACCCCGGCTTCCACAATCAGTACGCGCATTACCCCGCCGAATATTATGGACATCATCTGTAGAAGGTGTGTATATCATACGATATTTTCGGTTAATCCAAAACTATTGATCATCATTAATTGTTCCTGCTTAATTTGTTTTTCTTTCGTATTTATAGATGAATATTAAATTTTAAATTAAATTTTTTTATGTTAATTTACTTAGTTTTGTTAATAATTATATTAAAAAAAAAAAGAATTATGTAACTATGAATCAAATAAATTAGTTTCTTCCATTACGTTGTAATTTTTCTTTGAGTAAATATAACTATATCCGAATACTAATGGTATACTTTGTTTGTATTGTTCTGATGCAGATGTGAAAGGTAGCGGACGGACCTTGTCAGCGTGAGGACGTCGCGTCGTACGTTAGCGTCGGTGTTCGTGTCGACGTGGACGTCGTAGCGCCGCCATCATAGTGGATCCTCCTGCTCCTGTTCCGCATACAACGAGCTACAATATACATACGTTATACGGACCGTGTATACAACTCTTAAATGTGATTATTCTTTGTACAAAATGTAAATGTAGTGTCCCAGTGTTTAGAAAGGGAAGGATTTGTACAAAAAAAGTATTAGAGACAATTTCGTCGTGGTGTACATACATAAAATATTAATTAATAATAATTACATAACTACTACATATTTAGTAGAGGTGGTGCGTGCATACGGACAGACTGATGACGACGACAGGCACGGGCCGCGCCGCGTTCCGCCCCAAACGATGTGTGCAATACGAAACATTCAACAAATCTAATCTTATATTATAAAAACTCCCAATCGCCCCCTTAATCCACCCCTGCGCCATTATCCTCTCCTTGCTTACCTCATCCAATTCCATCTCGAAACAAAAAAACGTCAGCGGCACCGCGCCACTATCAGCTGATTTCTTATTATATTTATATTTAAAAATAAAATTGTATTAGCGCGTAGCGAACTGTGTTGTTACCCGTCCCGCGAGACGATTTCCGAAACATTTTTCAAACATCCGGTATAATTCCTTCCACTCAGTCACACACACACCGCCATTTATTCCTTATACCCTGACCCCCCCCCCACCCCACCGCATTTGTATCCTACCTCACGCATAAATATCCTATTCGCGCACGTACGCGCACCTGTACAAAAAAATAAACAATTCAAGGTTGTGCTGTTGTAAAGATCATCATGTACTTGTTATATCTGTTGTGATTTTCGTTTTGTCTAAATTAAATGCCTGACCATACACACACACACTCACATACAGACATACACGCACACAAAAAACATGAACACATACACATAACATACATTATTTCACATCTTGTTGTATTCCTCATTTTCTTTACGTTTTCCTTTATTGCTTTTTTTCTGGAGTCCTGGTATAGTGTCCCATCCCGACATCCTTAACACAACACTTGAGAGCACAAAACACGCTGACATTAAATACACAGACACATTGAACACAAATCAATCGAAACACAATATACGTAAGCTAAAAACTAAAAAAAAAATTAGTGAACGAGATGGTGTGTGTGTGAGACACCGTCTCAAAATGGTGTTATTAATAAAAAAAAAAAAGAAAATTTAATTAATACACACAACTCCTATAATTAAGATTATTAATTAAATACGATGAAAAATACAAAAAATATTGAAACAAAAAACAATACAATGAGTATACAGAATGTCGCAAAAGTCTCAGGTGGTTCCTCGGCTGACACAACATATACATATATAATTATATAATATACATATACGATACATGATTACATATATATGTATAAATTTTCAATAGATAAAAATAACGAACAAGCGTGATTATATTGTACATTTGTCCTGAAACATCCGCTTGTGTATAGACTGCTCTGCTGTTATTCTTGCCAATCGGGACGGGGCGGTGCGGTGCGCACACACAAAACACTAGAAATGAAAAACATGGCTCATGCACTCACTCACTACCTACGAGTCACTCTGTACGATTACGGTTTGTAAACTAAAATAAATAAATAAGAAAAAAATTAAAAAAATTGTGTGACATGGCGCCATGAATATACCTCCATTTTTACCAAATAATATATTTAACACTGAAACACAGTAGGTATACGATTTTAGTAATGCCCCCTAGGTGTATTTTAAAAATGACAATGATTACTAAAAACCAAGCGGCTACCCAATATTGTAAATCTAAAAGTGAGAAATAACAAATTATTATTATTATTATTAATTATTATTCTATAAATAATTATATATTATTATAAATTAAATTAAGTATATATACTTATATATTTGTATAAATATTAAGTGACGTGCTATTATACTTGACAAGTGAAAAATAATAATGTTGGGCCGCCGCTGAAGGACTCGCGAACATCTGAGGGTCGTGCAAAGCCCTTGGTTGTGACGTGCCTTTTTCAGGGCCGGGCCTGGCTCTTCAACTCTCTCGCTTTAGAAATCCCGCTCACACACACAACACACTCACACATATTCACGTCCTACAATGAAGCCTCACTTACGAAAAAAATGTATACCAATTTTACAAAGACAATTTCTTATATAAATATTATATATATATATATACAGATGTATTATACTTGTCTAGTTTTCTAAAAACATGTTGTTCGATATACATATTATTATATTGTATAGCAAGTAAAGTAAAAGTAAATTAATGAAAAAACGAGGCGCCATTACCAAAATACCTATGACCTGTCCCCCTAAACACAACGCGACGCGCGGGACGCCGCACCCAGTATACCGGAGCGAGTTGGAGCGTCCGACCAGGCCCGGACTTTACAAAGTCCACAAAAATTTTATTGTATACTACAAAGAAACCACAAAACAAAACACTTGTATTGTTATAACACACCCAGAAATGACAACCGAGTCACATCATACGAATGATTATTTAAAATACCAAGACATTATTGTTGCATACATTTATTTTTCAGTTTGTTTAAATTTGAGTCCTTTGTAAAACCAAAGAAATAAATATTTAAATATTGTTATATACATACATGTTCAAAAACTGTTGCACAGATAATGTAAGAAAGAAAGAAAGAAAAAGGTCTTGGTATTTTAATTGGTTTAACTACTGTACCTATACGTTTTTTGTATACTTTGTATAAAAATAATATGAAGCTGATGTGCAATGCAAATTGAAACTATGTAAAAATGGAGGCAAGCAAGCAAGCGGTGCGTGCGCTGTCGCCCGGTGCGTCCCGTACCAGTCTGTACATACCAGATACCTCCGGAGTATAAAAGAGAGCGCATATTGGCTGTTCGTTTTTAAGTGATTTCCACCATGAATCATTGTTCGCCTTATCCAATGTATACGAATCTTATCAATACAGATCAGTGAATGAATATCGTACCTCTATGTTAACATATATATGAGAGGAAATTTATTGTGTTCTGCTTTTTATTGAATAATATAAATTATCAAATGGGACGAGTAACGAATGCCGTGTCCTCTGTATAGTGTTTTCTCTTTTTTCTTTTTTGAAACGTGGGCATTAAATGCTACATCTTGTGTACTTATAAATACATGTGTGGCCTTTTTTCATTCTCACCTACCAACCTGTATTATTATCATCATCCCATTATCCCGTCATTACTCTATAACTTGGGATGATGTTCATTCTAGTTCGGTAGCAACTGCAGGTAGAGACTGATTTACTTACTTATTTTACTTTTACTTATATTATTATCGGAATTCATTTAGTTAATATATATATTTTACTAATTGGTAACAAATTGGAAAAATTAACAACAGCAAACTTATCTTATTCTAAATAAAAGTTATGCTAGAATTTCGGTCATTTTCAATATATTATTAGTTTAATAAATGTGAGAAAATTGTATCTCATAAAAATGATAAAGTTCCAGAATTACATAGCAACCGCTACATAACAATATTTTACTGACTAACAATGGAGTAATTGTCATATAAATATTTTTAATAATTATTTACAGTCACTACTTCTTGTTTCTCTTAACTAGAATACATCTTTATATTTATTATCATTTTTTTCGTAGCTTCAATCACTTTAATTATAAAATTTTTGAAATAAATTCATCAAATCATTCATTCATATATTATTTTTTTTTGTCAAGTAAAGACTATGTATAGTTAAATATTACTTACTATAAAATAAAATGAACATTCAGAAAAAAGCATATTTTTATTGTTTTATGTTATAAAAAATATGTGTATTTTAAATAAAAGTAAATTCAATTATTTAGAAAAAAGTTACAAAAAAAAGAAGCTACGAATTAAAATAACTAAGTGCTGTTTTTATACTGATATGTTTAATATTAGTATGAGTAAAGCAGAGTTAATCTTTTTACCTATCTCTGTTTATGTTATACGTGTTGGTTTCTTTCATCCCTCTAATTTAATTTGATTTTTGTTGGGGTTATTTTAGTGAATGTATATCGTGTATTAAAGTTAAGTGACAGTTGGGGTTGTGTTTATATTTTATTTGTGTTTATTTTGCGAAAAGCAGTCAGTGTAGTTGTGTTTTGTGACCGAATGAAAATAGGTTTATGTGCAAAGTGTAAGACTTCGTGTCAGTCACATGACAAGGCAGGTAAGCATAACACCGCATAATTTAATATTTCGCGTCTGGTGCACGGCGTACGGCGTACGGCATACGATACGCTACTATATATGCTAAATGTAATCAGAATTTAATTAACGGACTTACAGGTAAAGTTAGTTAATTATCGGGTATCGCGCAGTCTGCGCAACTAATAAACTTGTCTGTGTCGTGCGCAGACGGTAGGTAGCGGCACGGCGCGGCGCGGCGTCGCCCTCGCGTCACAGCTTCGAACGTACTCTAATCTAAGTTACGGGAAACTCCGGCGTCTGCGGCCGGGGCCGCCCTATCAGTTTAATTTCGTCGAGTAAAATATCAGTTCAAGTTGATGCTCTTAACTTAGCCGTTATCGAAACGATTGCTTGCGGCACGACGCTGACTTCGTTTCTCGCCGTGTCATGTCGTTAAGTCGAGACGACGCGTGTATGTCACATATCTCGCATTACTGTCCGGCGTTGTGCTGGACGTTGGTGGACGCGTAGCGGTCCGGTCAGGTTGTTAAGCAGAGGAAATGAAAAGGCTCGTGATCTCCATCTGTTGAAATGAGTTAGGGTCGGTAGATGGGGAGTATAGGATTGTAGGATTTTTGGTGTGAGGTGTTTGGATGTCGCGAAAAATGACCTCCTCCACTACGTTGACAGATAAAGAGGCATAAGCCGGTCGGGCCGAATGCCGCGCTGTGAAAAGATCGTCGCGTCCTGACATTGCGATAATGGTACGAGATCGATGGCACTATACAGGATCGGACTTAGGAATTTACATTAATTTAAATAAATTAATTAATTTAAATAAATTATTGTTATTATATAAATAATGAAAATATTAATATTATTAATTAAGATTTTTTTCTTTAAATTATTTACAATAATTTTTTTTTTCAATATACATTGAAATTTAACCAAACTATTAAAAACATTGTAACGATTCGATTTTCATGTTGGTTTACTCTAAAAGAAAAATGGAACGGTTTTTGAATCATTTAGTGGTTAAATTTTTACAAAAAAATAATAATTTGAAACTCATTTTTGTTAATATTATATGTTAATAATAATAGTAATATGTTAATATATATACGCCATGTATTCATAAGGATATGATACAAACTTTTTCCATTTAAGCAGAAATTAGTTTTCGCTAAATATTCCTATTCAATCAAGCAATTTTGCTTTATTTACATTCATAATACCTCTCATATATGCTTTTTTATTTTTATGTAGTATAGTTGGTTGAAACATATGATTTATCTTTATTATTATTCAGACAAAAGTTATTTTAGAATAATTTTATTTTATTGATTAATTCATTTATGCTAGTTAAAGACTTTTCTATAATACTATACTCTACTAATAATTTAAATTATATATGTAAAATATTAATTAATTTATTATTGTCTTGTATAAAGTTTATTACCGAAAATCGAAAACATTTTGTAAATTTATATAATAAAATACTATATAATAAATTATAAAAATGATTCATATATTTTTCATACTATGAAAAACTAAATTGAAATAGATTTCTAACCGCTTTGTAAATTTTATTTTAACGGATTTGATTAGCTTGTAAATAATCTAACTTATATAAAAAATGATATCTAAAATTTACAAAATGAATATTATTTTGAGCAAATAAAGTAATTAATTTTTTCAAATTATATATTATAATCTAAGTAAAAATCAATTTTTGTTTATTTTTATTAAATAATAAATAATTTTGTTTTCTTTATCTTTACTGTAACAAAATTCTAAACTAAATTTATAACTGTAATTTTAAAAATAATTTACGAGTACATTGAGATCAATATTTTTTGTAAAGCTGCAAATAATATTCTCTAGCAATTATATAGCTGGAGTCTTGTGGTCTGCAAACCACTCTGGCGTTTTAAGAGATAAAAGAAATCAAGTGATCCAAGTCACAGACGTATAGAGATACGATGACTATGTGCACATGTGTGTGTGTATGTGTGTGTTTGTATACATACAAACAGCGAGACGAGCTAGCATAGACACAGAGAATGAAAAAGCAAGTAAGCGAGCGGAGCGAGTGAAGCAAGCAAAGTAAAGAAGCGAAGCACAAGCAAAGCCTAAAGCTTGGACTGCTTTGGCATCGGTAGAAAGAAAGAGCGAGACGGCTAGAGACATTAGTGGCGGGCGCCGGATCTGGGATGGCCATTGGTCATCCCAGATTGCTTCTAGGAGCCGCGGTGACAGTTCCTATATAGGTTTACTCTATCCCTTTCTGCCGGAAATTGTGTCCAGTGGCGCTGGCGAGGTTCCGGTTCTCTGCCGCTCTCTCCTTACCGGACCGGATGCTGAACGCGTGATATATGGACCAATCATTTTACCGTGCTCGCTCGCTCGCTCGCTCTACCCGGCTACCCGGCTACCCGTTACCCACACTTATCCGCACTCCGCATGAATGCTGAAACGACAGCACGACGACTCCGACTTGCTTTTGTGAATTCTCCTAGCGAAATTTCATTTAGGTCTGATGGTATAAGGCAGGCCTGACGACGCGACAACTTTACCAGCGCTGAGCTCCGGGTTGTACGCTATGCTGGCTGCTGGCTGTGTGCTGGCTGCTCTGTTATATATACACGCTGAACGTGATTCCTGAATCGTGATTGCATCGTAACAGAGGTTTGCCACGCATGTTCACGCACCTTCATACACTCGCCTAACCTAACGTACATTCACTCTATATCATTAATTATTCCAACCCGTTTGCAAACCATCTACAGACGAACTTGCTCTGCAAATTTGCCGGAAATTAATTCCTAAGACGATATTACTATCTAAACACCTTATGATAAACTTGAGCAATTTAAATTAAACTATAAAGAAATTAAATATTGACTTTTCATATGGAAATTTGTTGTTATTTAAAAATTTAACTTTTTTTTAAATAAAATATGCATTTTAAAAAGACACATGTTACAACTTATATATTAAATTTACTGTTAATTTTTAAAATGCGCGTGACAGATATTTAAAAATTTAACATTTTTTTGTCTTCATAAAATTTTCAACAATTTTAAAATATTATTTTAAAAAAATAATTTATTTGTAAGAAATTTACTATATCGCCACTACTTGTTTATATTATCTAATTAAATACACAAATCATCTAAAATTTAGCCATGTAATTGAAATAAAATAAAATAACTGTTTGTTTGAAAGTAAATAATTACTTTTCGAAAATTTCTGAGAAAAACAATAAATTAATATAATAACCAAACTGCATGAAAATAAAAGTGCATACATGTAGTAAAACAAACTATGTAATATTTTATCTAATTTTAATAAAAACAAAAACTGTGTTTAAATCTTCACTTCAGCATTTATAATACAAAGTAGACATTTATTACAGAGTCAAGTGACAGTTGTATTACATGGAGCTACATTTTAATTAATTCTCCGGAGAGAAAGAGATAGATAAAAAATACGCAAATGATTTCTACAAGCACGAATCTAAATAATAATTAATTTTCACATACACATACAGTGACAATCAACTACAAATACACAGATGTATCTGTGTCTCTATTAGCAAACCAATTATCCGTACTACATATTCTTATTAATTTCTTTATTCACCAACAGCGAAACTCATATAGGGTATAATTATTAAAATAATTATTATATCAATTATTTACCCGTTAGGAAAAAACATAAACTAAGGCAGTCGATCTATCTACTAATCAAGATTGAAAAAAAGAAGGAATGAATGTGATTGCAGTATGTAGTAGTTTACTTTCCTATAAAGCTGTCGCCGAAGAAAAGAATTAATCGATACTCGCGTTTCAGTTTAATTCAAATCATATATATAGTTTGAGTTTCGTTTTCATATCTTTAAATGGATTCTTATTTTATTTTTTTATTAATATTTTTATGTGATGAAAAGATAAAATAACATGTGATCTGAAGGTGATCGATTTAGAGAATTGGGAAGAAATAGTTCCGTAAATTGGGAGTAATCATTAAAAAAGATTCTGGAATAAATCTGTATATATACGTTATGCAACCGACTCTCAAAGTGTTATCTAACTATATAACTTTAAAATATCACACTAAACAGTTATCTATGTTACACAGTATTACATATATTTAAAAATATTGAAAATAAAAATAATAAGATTCAAATAAATAGAAATTTGACAAACTAGTTTTAATTTTGGGGCGTATTTTTTCGTATGCAAATTGATTAGACATTCGATATATTTTCGATAAGCTCTTCGTGACAGAATCATTCTGTGCGAATAGCGTCGCTATGTGACGAGAATGAGTAATGAAAGAGTGACAAAGGAAATTTATACGAGCGAAGCGAATAGGACGACTTAGAAATAAATGGCCGGACGTTATTGAAACCAGCATCGGCAGAGGGAAGAATGTTCCTCCTTCACTAACCTAACCTTCGTCCTTGCACCCTCACCGCCGCGCCGCCCCCCTCTTGCGTCACCGGATCCAACTAATAAAATGTGCGGATTACCAAATACATTGATTCGACTTTACTGAAAAATTGGATTGTTTCATTATCGCTAATATGACCCGTCATTCTCTTGATTGTCATTCCTTATAACTGATTTTATTAAAGAAAATTATTTGCTCACTAGAAAATTACATTTATAATATATTATGTAATTCATAGTCAATTTCATAATGATTTACTTAGAAATATGTATATCATATATCATCAAATTTGAAATATTAGACGAAACAACAAAATTTGTTTCTATGTTCTGTTTATTTACTGTTTATGTCATTTGTATAATTTTTCCTGATGATGATGTACGTTGAGTACGTCGAAACATCGATTTTTTATAAAAATATAAACAGAACTTAATCCCAAAGCTTTTTTATTTTAATACAAATGAGTTCTGAAATTTTTTTACTATTTTATTTATTTATTTTATTTATTGGTTTTTAAATTGTTTGATTGTATTTAAGCTTTCAAATATGCTATGCATGGTTACAGTTATTAGTTTATCAATCGTCATATTTTAGAAATAGTTTTTGTGTTTAAATAATAATATAATATTATTTAATATATTTGTAACTAATTGATTAGTTCAGTGAATTTATTTAATAATATTTACTTTTAAATAAAAACAAATAACTAATTTGTTTAATTTACTGAGACAATATTCTCTGTTGCCGATTACATTTTTTTTTAAAAATATTATCAACACAAATAGCCAAATATAAGCCACACACAAATTACAAGCTTGGTTTTTGGGTGTTTTAGTTAATTTATTTAGTCTTGCTCTTCTACTAGTTGCATTGTTTTAAAACCTGTATTTGTTAAAACCAATTTAAAACCGAGTTCGTAATACGGGCCAATGTTTATTATTAATTTCAAAGAGTATTTTAGACGATACAAAGACATCACAAATATATATGCACCAAACGTGATTCAAACCCGGGCCCGCACAGGTAATTAATAATAATTAGATTTAACAATTTAACTATTACATATTTTAAAAGTAAATAAAAACCTTTTTTTACGTATTTACGAACGTTTATGGTAAATTATAATAGAGATAAACAAATTAAAAATATATTTAAGTATAATTTTATGTCATGCTATCCCAATTTTTTTAAAATTTAATATAAATTATGCACACTGATTTTGATATATTATTCAAAATACAGAAAGAAATATGAATTGGTGATAATGTTACAAAATATATTTGTTTTTGAATAATTCAAATTAAATGTGTATGTTATAACATTCATCCGCATTTGTTGATTGGTAACGCTACAATTAAAGAACCAAATTCTTCACTTGGCCTAACATATGTTGCAGTAAGTCTTATTACTTTTTCACATATGTGAAATAATCAACCAGTTCACAGACTGGGCAATTTAATGATTGGGGATGTAACATGTATATCAAGGATGAAAAAAAATAGTTTTATATGTTATAAAATTGTTGTAATATTCTTTGTCTGCATAAAAAATTAGTAAAAAAAACAATTACAAATATAGTTTATAAATAAGTGTTCAAAACAATTTATGCAAATAAGTAGTTGATTTATCTTTAATTGTACAATTACAATTGGACTGTTGATATTAAAGTGAACAATCAGAAAACCTATATAGGATAAAAAGCTAAAATAATAATAATTTCGAAACGGTTTAACTAATAACATTGATAATGTGAATAATACCGCCCAATGACCGAAATTACTTTGCAAAATGCGTTTTCTTCAGTTTAAGTTTATTGAGTTTTATCGTTTTTAGGTATTTTCCTGGCGATACGAGTTTACGTATATTTATAAAATGAATTCAGTGGCGTGGTATATTCCTGAAAAGCAAAAATGTATTGGGTTTTTTTTTAATAACAGTTATACATAGAAAAAATAAATATAATTTGGAAACAGAAAATAATTTTTTGTGGACATTTATTTGTGATATATAACCGGTATTTATCTCATTAGTTATTATAATTTTCTTTATTTAATACTTGGTATTAAAATGAATTAAAATAATAATAAAATAAAATTTTCTTATTTTATATTTCTTATATAATATTGCATATTTTGCTCATCATTATGAAGTATAAAATATTTTTTTTTTAAATGACGATAGTAAATTTTCTATGATTTCCAAATCAAATATACAAGTTATGTTACAATTAAACATATATTATCTATATGTTTGCTATACATGTCTTAGGTATTCTATTTTTTAAAATCTAAAATATTTATTTTCTTAATAGTTCGATATTTTAAACGCCCTGGAAGTTTATCTACGCCACTGAACAAATATTAGTCAATCGTCGTGCAATTTTAGTGCATAAATAACTTATTAAACCAGTTTTATACGATGTGAAAGTTTACATTAGAATAAGAAAAATACTGATTTTGATTAATTTGGCTTCGATTAAATTAGCAAATACGCCAGTTCTCACGCCGTCTAGTTTATTTCGGCTAACAAAAGACTGATTTGGACAATACGCGATTAAAAAAATTTTATTTAGTTTTTTAAAGGTGTGTGGGTTGAAACCATACATAACTATTTCTTTATACAAATGAATTGTATTATACACAAACCTTTTATTTCATTAATATTATTTTATTAACATTTAAAAGTTTTGTTTTTAAACATTTTGCTATAATTTCTGTAGAATAAAAGAAACTTAAATTGCATGTGAAAAAATAAAATGAGTTTTGGTAAGCAATATGGAATAATAATGTAAATTTTTATGTTTGATTTTTTTTTATACAAGTTTTGAAATAATACTCTATTATTCTACATTCTAAGTAACCATTTACGTTATTTTAGTATGATTTATAAGTTTGAAAAAGTATAAAATTTGCCATAATTGTACAAAGTGTGACGAAAATATTACTAAATGAAAAACTTTTTTTTTATTGTTGATTAAATTAGATTTAAAATTTATAAATTTAAGTACATGATGAATTTAAAATAAAAAAGTCCAACCAATCAGAGTCTAACTTAGAAATCAAGTGACTGAATGTAATTTTTTTGACATTTTTGACATATGCATCATTTGGGATTATATGGAAACTAAATTCTTAAAATAATTTTCCGGATAATTGTTGTTAATATGTAATAAGTATAAATAAAGAAAAACTTAATTTTCATTAAAATTTAACAACTTTGTTTTCTCTGTTCACTGACAGCTGACGACAATAAATCCATTGAAATAAGTCTACTATATGCATGTATGAGTATCATATGTTCAAAATATTGTAATATGATTGGTTAAATATAAAATATAATGATATTCTAAATCTAAATTTTAAATCATGAATTCCATAAATGCATTATGTGCCACAACATGGTATTTCATATTATTTATTTTTCTAATTTTAAATCGTAAATGTTAAATTTGTAAATGAAATTCATTATGCACTACGCTTAACAGTTACGATTTTTTAAAATTTACATTAATTAAATATTTGTTTATTATTTGCATATCAAATTATTAAAATCTATTTACAGATTTATTTTAATTAATGAAATAACTTTTAAACGTAGATTTCATTTGTTTTAACTAGAAATTTTTGTCTAAGTATACCTATTCAAATTTTTGAATTGTTTCACAAATATATTTATTTGTATTATAAACTATAATTGATTTTAATGATTTCTGGTTCCACATTATACAAATATTTAAAAATATATGTTTTATTATATTTTGTTTTTGGCAGTTTTTTTATTTTTATTGATATTTATTTATTTATATTATATTATTGTAAACAATTTACTATTGCTGTTATCATTATACAATATTAACATATTTCATCGGACACATAGCTTTGTCAAGTGACTCCATTTCTAGTAAACACATATATAATATAAAGTACTTTTTTAATTTATGTTGTAATTCTGTAATTAATATTACAATATATATATTGTTTGTCGAGTTGGAAAAGTAATAAAAAAATATTTTTTTTAATTTAATGCATGAAAACAAAATGATTCAGAAAATAAAATAATAAAATGTAATAGAAGTTAGATGTACCTGCGTATATAAATAAAATAATGCGTGAGTTATGGGAAACATATTAGTCATGTAGTTGGTTCGGCTATCGTATCGTGAGACGGCGAAAAATCATGCGAAAGCACAAAGCGGAAAAGACTATAGCCAGCGAGTGAGCTAGCTGAAACGCAACGCAGCGCAGCGCATAAAATGAACCGTGAGCGAATAAGCGAATGAGCGAACGAGCTCGTAAGGGTGGAGAATTAAAATTACACAATCTATGGCGAGTGAGCGAGCGAACGAACGAGCGAGCGTGCAGACAATGGAACGAACGACAAGGGCAAGGAGCTCAGCCGTTCCGAGAGAGTCGAACGAAAGCAGAGCAGACTTGTTTCCAATTTCTGTATCGGTAATCTGCGGTGGAGAAACGCAGAGGCCTCGCAACTCGCTGCTGCTGCTGCTGCTGCTCGACTGTGTTGTGGGGGAGTAAGGGGGAAATGGGGGGAGATCGCTCCCGTTTCCGAACGTAATATAAAGTTAAATTTAAGGTGATGGATGCTGCGAGGAACTCAGGGAATGTAATCTAGCGACGAGATATTGTCGAACCAGCTGTCGGCGCGCCGCCCGCAAGATGGAATCTGCATCCCAACGCTCTCGCAGCCGCTTCTAGCCCGTTGTTCCATGCCTTCGTGCCTTCACCGTTCTTCACATGTATGAGGTGGGACAATAAAGTTTCGAGAATTATTTTATTTCCCTCAACTCTTCTCCTTTTTATCAAGAACTATTTGTTTTAATAGTTGACTAATATTAAAAAAAAATAAAAACTTTGTTGAAGATCTGGAATATTCAGGGCATCCTACCATCTCGCGACAAGGCAAAACTATTATTCGCTTATGTGATTTTATTACTGAAAAATTAAATCGTAGAAAAATGTTTTTAAATTTTAATAAAATTTTATTTATGAAAAAGACTACTACTGAATTACTTTTTCCAAGAGCACATTCTAAAGAGTTTTTTTACTTTAAAATTGATATAATTATAGGAGTGTTTTGTGCTATCTAATCTGTTAGAAAATTGTTTTTAAATTTTAATAAAATTTTATTTATGAAAAAAACTACTACTGAATAACTTTTTTCAAGAACACATTCTAAAGAGTTTTTTACTTTAAAATTGATATAATTTTTTTTTCCTAGCTATAAAGAATCGTTCGGTTTACTCTACTTATCCCAAATTTAGTGTTATGTTTTAATAGTGATGCTATTAGTTTTTCAGTACACCACTAGCTTGTAACTGGTACTGTAATTAAATCAACAACAATTTACAAAACTGAAATTGTGCATTTGCGTTTTTTTTTTTAAATAAATTAGTAAGTAGTTGGTTCATAACCACTAAATCTACGCTAAAACCTAAAACGCAACATTAATTTTGAGATAAATAGAGTAGTCAGAATGAAGCTTCAAAATTAATAAACAAAACACATTTTCAATTATTTTCTAAAATTTAAAATCATGTGTCATGGCTATTAAAACCGATCACAAAAAGTTTTGATCAGAAATGTTAAAATTCGTACGTACAATCTCAAATGGATGACTATGAAGGCGATATATTAAATTTTTAAAATTCAATTTTTAAATGAATTATTCTTGAAACTTTATTGCCACACCTCGTATGTGTATTTGTATTCGTATTCGTGTGGGTGTATGTGCACATGGTTGCGTTATATAAGCCGGCGCTTGGTAATATACGATGCGGTACGGCACGGAGGACGTCCAACTTACCCCGCCATACTCGCTTTGCCTTATTCGACGGGCGAAACAACCCCGTGTACCCATACCCGACGACGACCTAGCCTGTATCGTTACACGGAACCTACAAACAAAATAACACCATGGAATACACTCACTGACTTTTCGGCTACATTACAATTCTCTATACCAAATTCTTAATTGTATATGTTAGCGGTAAAATGTAGAATTTGCTATTCTATAGAATGTCTAGAAATTTTATTTAATATCATTATATAATTAAAAAAGTTCTCGTGCTTTTGATCGAGGGACTTAAGCGCATTTTTGGCGGGCGGATCAGTATTTTTATGCGATGCGCTAATAACTCGACAGCACCGAACTAATGCAAAAAACTAGAACTCTCTACGATGTCCAGTTTAAAAGTTTTTCTGGAGCCGAACGAACGACCGAACGAATAACCGTCCGACCGACCGACCGACCGACCGACCGACCGTCCGACCGAACAAAACGTATTATTGAGCTTCCTTTTTGAAAACAAAAATGCGCTAACAATTATTATCTATATATAAAAATAAAGAAACAACTATTGATTGGATTTATAATGCAATTACGTAAATTTTTATTAAAATTAATTAAATAAATTTCTTATTATTATTATTATTATTAGTTTTTTGTTAACAAAAATAATTATAAAGTATTTTAAATAATATACTACGTGCTAGACTTCTTTACGTAACTCAATTATATTTCATTAATATTATACAGAAATTATTTTGGTGTCGTTAGATATAATTTGTGCATCAGTCGAATATGCGAGCTCTGTGAAAAACTATTATTTTTAGTGATTTCTATATATTGGCAGTTAATACCAGTGACAACAAACGATAATAATAGAGTTTAGAAATTCCAGTGTCAATTTAACAAGACGTAATTTTTATATAGGTTCTATACTTTCAAAGAAGTAAATTGTTCAACACAATGGGCTATCTATATTACAGGTAAAATATTATCATTTATTATATTTTAGTTTTAATATATAAATCTATATATATAATATGCAAGCTATTCTTTCGTCATTGTATCTGCACGCTCTAGAAACCAGCATATTTCAAAATGATTCGATTCCAAAAAAATATCGTAATACATAATAATTTTCAGAAAGCCAGAGTCAAGTCATTCAAAACAAGAAATAATGCAATTATATATATATTGTATCCTACCTAATACGAACAAGACATATAGTAAACCGATATTCATTTTTTTTTTTTTTTTTGTAAAGCCATCAAGTAGAAATAAATTATGTTAATTTTTGGATTATACTTGTTTATTTTTATTTGTTAATCGTATAAATTGAATTTTAATTTTATGAAACACATCAGAATATATAATATTTGTGTTAAACTATGATTTTATTGAACTTGTAGATTAATCTTCAGGCTTTCACGGGCCGGGCCGGTATCCACTGAATTTATAGAATTTTCTGAAAAATTCTGAAAAATTTCAAAAAATTCTATAAATTTAACTTGTAAATTTTTGTATTCGAAAAATTTTGTTAATAGGTATATTTTACTGTATATACTTATTATTTTCATTAAAAGCAAGTCAATGTAATAATAAACTAATTTTATTAATTTCTTTAATAATTATATACTTAAAATTTCTATATTAAAATTTATTTAATTTATACAAATTACAGATGACACCCAATTATCATTATCAAATTGTTTTTACTTAAATAATATATGTACTGAATTAAACTGAGAATACATTTGGTATTCTATTTAAAATAAAATTTTACATTTTTGTTAAAGAATACAATAAGTATGACGTTTCAGAAAAGTGCAAAAGTATCTTAAAAGTAGAAAGGCAAAATGATGATGATGATGATACAGCAGTAAATGTTTAAAAGTATGAGTGGCAAAAACGAGAAAAAAGTAAGAGAAAGAACTCGCAGCGCAGCGCAGCACAGCGCAAGGATTCGTATTTTAGTTTAGGTTGAAGTGTTTTGCGAACTGGGTGTTGGGCAGGCAGAGAGTGGGTTCGGATTCGGGGTCGGTTTGGGTCCGGCGACTCTGCGTGATCTATGGCAGGCGCTTTTGTCCTGCCGACGCCATTCGAACGCATTTCAAAGGCTCTTTTATTCTTTTCGTCTTTTTTCTGGCCGAGCCAAAGCCCGACCCGGGAGCGAAGTGAGTCCCGGCTTTGACTCCCGATTCCACGCTGATGGACGACGGTTGCGGTAGCGGCGACCGATGCTGTTTTGACAGTGGAACGTCCAATTCGACTGAATCGAAACGAAAAAGAAGATTTGCTTTTGTTTTTTTTCTGTAAAAAAAAAACAATTGTAACCAATACGAAATCAATGTGTTTTGGTACAGAAAATATTTGTTAATACTTTGAAAAACCACTACATATACTCACAAAAAATAAATAGTAGATTGTAGAACAGGCAGCCGTAGGCTAGTGGTAACATGTTGGACTCGGATCACAAAGGTCCCTGGTTTGCGTCGCGCTCATACAAGAAATTAAATTTAATATTATATCTGATATTAAAACCTTATACGAGTACCAATAAACCTCCCAATAAACTGATATTGGCTGAGTCCGATTGATTCGGAACCGACTGTAAACTGTAAGTTCCTTGCTTGGCTGTGGGCTAACAACCCGCACCATTGACAATACGAGTAAAAATTGTTATGAAACTGTATGTTCAGGTTCTCGAACATATAACCTTTATGTTCCATCTAGGAATCTAGGAAGTGATGATGATAAATGTATATAAGTATAAATTTTAAAATATTTATTTTTAACATGATAGAATAAAAATGGTATATGAAATTATACAAATTTTTATTTATTTTAAGCTACATAAGCTTCTCTGGATATAGGGATGTTTGGAAGAAACTAATTTCGGGATAGTGGAAAGAGTTTGTGCCACACCTTTTTGGGTACATGTATGTATGTATAAATTATAAACATTTGCATAAAAAATTATGCTAACGAAAATATATTTTTTGTTCTAATATGTGATAATATTGAGAATTCTTAATAATATAAATATGACGTTAATAAGAATTGTAAAAAAATATTTTTTAACTACTGGATTTTTTCTGTAACAGTAATCCAAACTGTTGAAAGTTTAAAATGTTTTTTTAATGTATCTATTTTGTGTAATTACTTTTAAAATTTAACAAAGCTACGACGATAGATGTTTAATATTTAATAATTTTACTGAAAAGTTATGACATGTTCATGGAACAAAAGTGTTCCAAGAAACATCAGTTAAGAATCACTATTAAATTATTAAAATAGTAGATTATTTCGTAAAACAATCTTAGAAAATAAAATATTATATTAGAACAAGACTATAATCGTTTTAGATAGTCATCAATGTTTGGACAGCAGAACACAGAATTGGATCGAAATGGTAGAAGTATATCGTTTTGTTCTCCGTTCGCGCGCGCGCCCCGCCCGCTCTAATTAAAATGCCATTTCACGCGCATTATATTTACAGTTCTGATAAAGTTTATTACCTTGCTGACTATTAATTGCGACACTGTTCCTATAAAACGTAAATTCATTTGTGCTGTTTCCCAGCGAATGGCGTACACAGAGGCAGCACACGTATTTGTGATAAAGCGAAAAATATAGACGTACTGTCTCGTATGATCAGTAACGTTATTTCTGGATGCAAAATTCCATGGATTTGTTAATTGAATGGGATAAATAAAAAATAATTAGTTAATTATATTATTATCATTTGTATTAATTTATTATATAAATATTTAATATTTGTCATATCATACCTCAAATAAAAAAGAGCAAATGTTACAAATTGTCAGAATTAGCATTTTAAATTTTTTATTTAATTTCGATATGAAAACAAATGTAATTGAGATTATTTATTAAAATGCATAAAATTTAAGTTATATTTGCTGAATACTCGTGTAATACACTTTTTTTTTAATGAAAATAGATTTGAAAATATTTTTAGAATTGTTCCTAATTTCAAAACTGTTGCGTTTCTTTTATTTTCTCATATGATAGCTTTTATATTTACGACAAATTTAAGAAAAAAATAATTATTTGTATATTATGATACTTTAGAACTGAAAGATAATATCATTATTCTATTAGAAGTTTTAAAAAGTGACAATAGTGCATTTGGTAATATTTACGAAAATTATAATTAAAACACTGTACCTCTGGAAAGATACATGATAAATTTTTAATAAACAAACTTAAATTTCCATTTGCGTTAGTTTCCTAATGAAGGTGTGAAATAATAATAATGTTTTAGCTTAATAACTTTTTGTTTGGGTGGACTAGTAAGGTTACGAATTCTTTTTTTTTTTTTTCTAGTAAATAGAATTTACATTTTGATAGAAAAATACAGAATGTCTTGTAAGGTTACTAATCTTACAAGATGCGAATAGCACTGCAGCATTTATAAATAATTTTATAAAAAAAATTCGAATGTCATTTCTGCTTTATTTTCACAAAATATCTTACACTTACAACATACTTTCTGCATATTTATTATTATATAAATTTGCAATTTTGTTATAATATTTTTTTAATTATAAAATTACGTATTTCAGCAATATTCTTTTAAAAAATATGTTTAGAAGGAATTTTTTAAACTGCGAATTGGCCCGTTTTAAGATCAAAATCTACCCCAAAGGGTAGGAACAAAATTTAAAGTTGTGTGTGTCACTGCGTACGATACAAAATAAATGGACAACGCAATATCTTGTCGGGCCATTTCGAACCGATATTGCAACATCGCATTTTCTAGATATGTACTATATCGTCTTTACGTTTATAAAGCGCAAATGTATATCTGTACGTATAGTGAACAATTTGTCCAACTCTTGCCGACAGACACCCGCTTGCTAGCGCCTGTAACCCACTGAGTTATTTACGGGGTCCAGAAACGCAAATTTTTTCTAGTGTTATATCATTGTGTTTTATGGTATTGTCTATTTTTTTTAAACAAATTGAAATATCAATATGTGTACGTACGAAAGCTTTTCGAAACGTGTAATTAAAAAAAAATAACAAATGTATAAGTAATAAATAATGATTGAAAAAAAATTATTTAAATATTATAAATATTACAAACTAATATATTTATAATACTTTTAAAATTGAAATATCAATTTTTTCTTTTTAAATCCGACATTTGGCAAAAGTTAAATTTATTTTTCTACTTTCTTTTTCTTTTAATATCAGTATCTTAATTTGATAACTTTTTAAATATTTCAAAAATCTTTTGGTACCTTCCATAAAAATTATGAAAACTTTCATGCAAATGATTTTTAGTAACAGTTGTAAAGCTTTTCGAAACCTATCAGTTGAGGGACAACACCCTAGGAGTAAATCCAAAACAAAAATTCTGAATATTACCTGAAACCTTTTGCCATGTTTTTTTTTTAATTAATAATAAATTTTAATTACATGAAAAAAAAAATTATCATAAAGAATCGCAAGTATTCGCGACCGAATATGTTAGTTTTCTTTTTAATATAGACAATAAAGTAGATATTATGTTCGCCACGCAGGACGAAAAACAAAACATTATAAACCGATCAGACATATAATATTTTATAGACACAAATAAAACTAATTCACTGATTTCTAACAATAGTGTGTTTCAAAATATGTAGGTATTTGTTCAATCATCATTTAATAATTTTTAAAAAAAGTGTTAGTTTTATAATTCATACAAGCAACGATTATTTTTATTTCAATACGAGTATAAATACGTGTATAAACTGTGTATTTACTGTTACTATAAATGAATAAAAAATACAAATCGATTGATAGGTATTATGTATACCTACTGGCTACAGTTGATTGGCATTTTTAAAACTTTTAGGAACTGATAAAAGTAAATGCAGCGTTGATTCTAATGTTAAAAACAAAATTACTCTACAAGCCCCATACAGTTCAGCAGCATGTTCTTAGAAATTGAAACCGATTAATACAATAGAGAATAAACGATTTAGAATTTCTTAGAAAACATAACCTAAAAGCTCATACTTCATGCGAGCGTTATATCACAGAAATCAACGTAAATTTTCGTAGCCATAGTGTTACCAACTTACGGCCAGGTCGTATGCTGTTTGTTTTTGATGGAAGAGTGGCCCGGGAGGGCGAGGTGTACGAGGATACGATACGGGGTACGAAATGTTTGTTTTGTTTTGTTCTCGAGCCAGTTGAGTTTAATTTATGAAACAATTCGCGTAAGATTGGCCGCGCTGTGGAAACAAAACGGGTACAAAATGCAGCCAGCGCAGCAGCGTGTGCGACAACAAAGGAATATGTGTATGTCCCGCTTCGTGTTGCAAGGCGCGTTCGACGTTTGACAATTCGATACAAAGCTTATATATCATTCGTACCACGAATCTTTTCCAATTGTTTAATTATTTTATTACTTGTTTCATTATTTACTATACAGTCTGATATTGATATGTTTAATTGTTTGCTAGCGGAATAACATTATGAAATACTAGATATATTTATTTTGTACTTTTCTATTTGAGACCATACACTAGCATAGATGTACACTAGAAAACCGACACGCATTCAATTGTATAGACTTGTTTTTATTAAATGGGCGTCGGAACACTAAAACGCAAACCGATGGACATCTACTTCAGTCTGTAGGACCTCTTAGTTATATAAGCTTTAATATTAAACAAGTATTTGTAAGTTATTGTTTTTCAATCGATGGTACATTTAGGATGACCGCCTTTTCAGTTTCATCCAAATTTTCCAATTTCTAGGCTTTGCTATAATATTTTTAATAACCTACATCCAATATTCTTTTTAAATGGGTTTATTATTTTTGTTTAAAGTATACAGATTGCTTTTTCTGAACATTTATTACCACCTAAAATTAAATAAAAAGTGATCACCCTAGATGCCTAGGTACTCAGATAGTGTTTGAAGATATACATGAAACTTTTAAACAAAAATGCTAAATTTTTCATTATTTACCTAAAATAATTTTAAATGGGAATGTGATTTAAAAAATTTGAGAAACATTTAGAAATATTTAAAATAAAAAAAAAGTTACGAAACTAAACAAAATTATGTTTGTGTGTAATCAAAAAGCCACTTTTTTTATAAAATATTTTATGCTAATTAAAATAATAATAATACAATTCACAAAACTTTCTTAATGTAAGATTTTTCCAGTACCAATAAATTTAATAATTCTTAAGTTTTTTAACTAC
This sequence comes from Clivina fossor, assembly GCA_963966155.1. Classification (NCBI taxonomy): domain Eukaryota; kingdom Metazoa; phylum Arthropoda; class Insecta; order Coleoptera; family Carabidae; genus Clivina; species Clivina fossor. The sequence goes on along the minus strand of OZ014553.1, from coordinate 4,714,525 downwards.
TATTCTTTCAAATTTCAATAAATTAGAAGTAACAACTACTTAATCTAATTATACATAAAAAACATACTAACTAAATAAAGAAAAATCTACATGATTATTTTTAAAATTTTCATGTACGTAATATATTTTTATACATTTTTAAATTAATATTTTATTACATACATTATTGTGCTGCTATCTTACATGGATATTCTATTTTTATTAATAATATTACTGAAAAACAATAAATATTTAAGCCTCTATTCAAATCTATATATGTAGCATATTAGCATTTATTATTATTACATATTTAATATTTAAGTTATTGTAACTGATATTCAGTATGAATTGCCTAGTTAAAAATGTATGATAAATGATAGGCTGTAGTTAGCGGCTATTCGTAGAACCATGCTAAGAAGACATAAAAGAAATGTTTTTTTTTTTATGTATAATAAAAAATATATAATAGTATTGTAATAGTAATTTAAATCATTCATATTAAATTTTAATATTAAAAAAGTTAAATCATAGCGGATTCAATATGATGACTTAAATTTTATATGTATTAAAGGCAAATATTTATTACTTAACTAATTTTTATCAAAAAAATTATACACATGTTTTATGAGTATATATAAATGTATATTGGAGAATAAATATTTAAATTCACAGAATTATATAAAAAAAATTGTGCAAAAAATATGGCGCACTGTGTAAAACCGCGAGGTATTATTATGTTTAAAATGTAATGCGTTCCGATAATTCAATTATATGGGCCACTTACTATAAATTTGTATATACAAAGTTCTCGATAAATATTGAAAAAATTTCCAGTAAGTACAAATAATTTTTAGTAAAGATTGAACATTCCAAGAAAAGATTAGTAATAAATATGTATTTTTATTTTAAAACATAACTCTTATCGCAGTCAATGTTAAAGTCGCCTGTGAGTCAAATAACTAATTTTAATAAAATATACTTCATAATCGAAGAAAATGAAAATAATACACTTAATTATTCCAGTTATTTATTGTTACGATTATTTTGTCCTCTCGAACATCAACAGATTAAATGTACAAAATTTTTGCTGTTTAATAATTAAATAATAATTTACTTTATATTATAAATTTTTTAAAGCAACACTAATTTTGACGGTTACAAGAACCCAGTTTAATTTTTCCTCGTTTTCCCTGTATATATCTCTTTATAACAATAAATTTTATTTTGCAACGTCCGACTTGTTTTCATATTTTAATCAATGCTTGAATATATAGTGTATTTATCAATTTTCAAACTTCTACTTTAGTAATCAACATTAACAATTTATCAAATAATTTTTTGTTTTGTATGTAATCGCGCTATATTTTTGCATTTGTATCTTTCGGGTAAAACGCAGATTTAAAAAAAAAAGTGCTGATTTTTGCACCTCGTACAAAGACGCCCATACAGTGTTAACCTAAATACATTGGTAAATTTTAAAAATCTTTCTGTCACCAAACTCGATAAGCGTCAAACAACTGAGCCAGTTAAACTATTACACGCTGACATAAATTACAAGCGACCGTATCTGCGTTTGTCTGTTGTGATGACCTCAAACGGCAATTCGCGTACACAACGAGGAACGTCGCAAAAAAAATGTGCAGCCGATAGCGACGAGACGGCCGCGCGCGGCCGTTTGCGCGCTACGACGACAGTCGACGCTCGCGTGAAATATTACCTGTGCCACGTGCGCCACATCGCACCATACGGCACTGTCACACATTGCCTCTGTATATATATATATATATGTGAGTGTATGTGTGAGTGCAGTACACGATAATAGGCCGACCGACCTGAAAATCAATACGATGATGTGCTTCACTAAATGTCGCCCAAATACACACACATATATTCACACATAAATTAATATTAATATCGCATTTTTTATTTATTTACAACAGCACTACAAGCCAAAACAAATCTATGGCCAAAAAATTTTTTGTTCAGCGATGTTTTGAATATCATACATTTTACTTGCATTTTTGTTATTTGTTGTAGTTTTATGAAGATATATTATTTAAATTATGCAACTATATTTATGAATAACTAAAAATTAACAAATTAAAATACAGAATAACTCGCATATTGTGCTATTTCACGACCGGTATCCATTGCATTTCTAATATTTTCTGAGCTGGTTTCAGACATTTTGCCATACATCGTAGATCACCTCCTCAATTACCAAGCACTGTGGATGCCATCTACGATGTATGACGAAACGTCTGCGATGAGGATAGATCGACCGCGGTATACCAGCCCAGAAAATTCTAAAAATTCAATCGCTTATTGTGATGTGTAACATCTTCAGTTTTGCTATAAACAGTTTACAAATTGCTTGTAATCCATATAATCTTTGTATCTAAGTATATATATGTTAACACTAGAACTACCAGGATTTGTTCTATACCTATTTCTACCAACCGGTCAAAATGACCGGTTTGATGTGTAGTTGCATGTGTAATTACTGAATAAATATATGGAATATTATGTATAAGATAAAAATATTTGTTCACAACTAACTTTTACAATATTAGCAACAATGGTAAAATATTTTCCAAAATATTGTTCACTTTTTATATTTATTTCACCTCGCACCAGAATCACCAACAAGAAAATGAAACTACTTAGCCGCAGAAATGTGAACCAGAACAGAATCTTTTTATTCGTGGGACTCCCCGTATTTAGAGTAAAAAATATGTTTTGTGTATGCTACAATGTTGACAGAGTGTGTTGCTAACGCGTGTTTTAATTTTTTTGCATTTGCACAAGCAATCCTAAACTCTGGTAATGTTTTTATATGACGGTCAGAATGACCGGTTGGTATATTTAGGTATACCACATATTTATCTCTGTAAAATGAAATCGCACGAATCTAACATTTTGTAAAATTAAAGATTTGATAAATTTAGAAAAATACATAGTATTCTAAAAACAATATTTTTTGTAATTATGAACAAAAAGTGTTGATGAACTGATGCAACCGGTCATTTTGACCGGTTGGTAGTTCTAGTGTTAAATATAAAATTATTTTTAAAATAAAATAAATTTGTTTTAATCGTAATAATATATTTAATAATCTTTTTACAAATATTCTTACGTTCAAATTATTTACATAAATTCTACGAAATATTATAGAATAATTTTGAACAAAACATGATATACAATACGTAAGAGGCGAGAAATAATATTCCGTAACGCAGTACACAGTCAGATGAGACGCTCTTATTATAATTAGCGCGTGATTGACGCACAAGTTCTCTTTCGTTCCCGCGAGCCCCCTTATCCACTTTCCCAACACCTTGATTTAATTACACGTAAGCGAGCAAGTTTCAGTGGCAAGTTTTCGGGATCGTTTTGTCGGGGGCAATGGCGGATTTCTTCAGGCGTACACACACACACACACACACACACATACACACACTAACTTCGGAACGTTGAAATAATTATAACTTTTGACGGATTTCAGATCAAACTGCTCTTTCGGCTACACAAGACAAACTTTATCCCACCCCCTGCCCTTCGTCTTGTGCGCTTGGCGCTTGTTCACGTTGTTCTGTTGTCACAAAAGAGCCGCTAGAGAATGCGATGTTACACCAACCGGGCAAAAATCACGGAATTTTCGCTTCCTGTCAAACAACGGAAAGTGGTATATATACTATATATATATAAAATACACAGACTATAGAGACGTTTCCGTTTCGTTATACCGCATCGTTTCACTAAATCAATAACGGTAACGTTGAAAATACGGTTCCGGAATGGATTTCTAGAATGCTCGTTAAAATTTCAATTCAATATCTGTAATAACTTTTAAAATGATTGCGAGGAAACTAAAGAAACACTTTTCAGGTTAATTTTATATTAAAAATTTTAAATTGTCAAATATTCTTTCTTCATTGAGATATTTAAAATAAAAATGCAATAAGATCTGCTTTATCCGGCACTGTATTAAGCGACACTCTTTATAAACCGACATATTTTTAAATGGTTTAATTTCAAAAACTGCAGCACATTTCTAAAATTTGCTGAAAGTGAATCATGTCATTCAAGAAGTAATGCAATTATATATATAACGCATAAAGTAAACTAATATTTATCAATTACAAGAAATATACTTCTATGTTTATTTTTAATTTTTGTTTTACCCTATGAATCTAATTTTAATTTGATTAAATACAGAATATATATTGCTTGTGTTAAACTATAGCTTTTATTGCACACATGTACGCTTTTTTATTCGGCAAACTTTGTTATCCAAAAACATGCCGTTTTCGCACGTACCGGATAAAACATATTTTACTGTATTATGATTGTAAAATAAAAAATTTATGATTAATTTTTATATTTTTGACATTTTTTACCACTTTGATTGCAAGGAAAAAGTGGTATAGCATTTGGTACAGTGTCTGTAACATTTAAAAAAAAAAAAAATTGTATAGAAATCCTTCATATAGTCCGTAGATGACGAATCTGAACTTAGTTTATGTGGGTGTATGGATGTGCGTTGTCAGCTCGCTCGCTCGGTCCTCAGTAAAAATTTTGTGGCTGCAACTCCTCCTAGACGGTTCAACCGATTTTAATGAAATTTTCAGGATAAATTTGTCTAGTGCCCAAGATGGTCATGTGGTTTTGGTTTATTCCAGTAATGCCAACCGAGAAAAAAATTACTAAAGTTTTTAAAAATTTATTATGGCCATGTTATTCAACCGATTTTACTCAAATTTTCACCAAGATTCTCCTAGTATCCATACAAATTATATAATTTCAACAAAATTCAGTGTTTCCAACTTTCCTAGAAAAAAAATTATCTAAAATTTTAAAAAAAATTCTTATGACCACGTTATTTAACCGATTTTAATCAAATTTTTACGAAAGATTTTCTTAGTACCCGCATAAATTATGCAATTTTAACAAAATACAGTGTTGCCAACTTATCGAGAAAAAATTATTCCTATTTCTTATCATTTATGTGATAATGTCAAAATGGTCTATATGGGTTTACCCATATCTACTATTGTTAAGATAGATATAATACTGAATTAGTAATATTTATGCCATTCGGTATTAATACAGTTTATAATATTAAATTTTGAATTTTATACTAATAGCTATAAAAAATGTCTAAAATTTTAGTTTACGGTTATGAGTTCTAAATTCTAAAAAAATAATTGTTCCAAGTTTTCAAATAATAAAATTTTTGATTAAAGTTACGGATTTGAAAATACTTAAAATTTCAATTATACTTCTAAAATATGAAATAAAATTGTAACAACATATTAATAAAACAATTTCAAACATAAATATCTTCATTTTTTCAACATAAAAATAATTGAAATAGAAATAGGTAAATGTAATTTATATGTAATGATAAGGAAAAGTTGGTAGATAGTAGTTTTGAATTTTGAAATATTGATTTTAGTCAAGTTTATGGTTTTATAATCTTTTAAATAACTATTTCAATTAAAAATTAGTTTAAAAATTAAAAGAAAAAAAACGTAAGAAGGAATCTAATTGACGTGACTAACGAAAATTGTAATGGAGTCATCCGGTAATTTTTTTATGTTAAACTAGAGATTTAGAGACCCGTATTTTTTTATTTTTGATTTAAGTGAACAAATACCGAGAAAAAAGATTAAAGTTGCTAAAATCCATAGTTGTTCTTTTTTTGCACCATTTTGTAACGTCAAAGTCCCATACTTACACGAAAGATTAAGTCAGGTCGTTCTGGATTAAATTACTGCTAACGAACTAGATATGTATAAGAGAAATAGATTGATATAATATAGAAAAAGGAAATAGTATAAAAGTTTAAGATATATCAAATGATAATTAAAGATGTATGTTTAGAAATGTTGATTAATAATTTAAAATAAAGCCCAAAATAAAATAAGAATATACAGTCCGATTATCGTCAATTCCGTTATACGTCATCAAAAAAAACTAAATCTATGACTTGAGTATATTTATATGAGCTCATAATAAATGGGTAGCTGAAATAGAAGAGCATCTATGAGAGATATTATAAATGTGGATAAAACTGAAGTTGCTTGTTTGGATAAGTATATTTAGAGGAAACTGATTTCGCGATAGTGGAAAGAGTTTGTGCCACATTGGGGTACATGGTGTGATTATGTATGTATATATGTATGTATAATAAATTTCTTATTAAAATTTTATGCAAATTGCATAAAATAATATAATAATTGTTTTATTTTTTATAATTTTAAAATTTTTATAATACATGATAAAGACAATAAAAATTAAATTATTAAATAATTACCAGATTAGTCTTGATAAAGACTGATGTTTTGGATATTTTAAAAGAAAATCTATTTATTTGCAAACGTATATGGGCAACATAAAAATAAATGATTGTTTTTTTTTTGTTTTTCAATGTAAACGTAAAATTTGATAAAAATAATTATGATTGCTAAGTATAGCACAAATAAATATAAATGTTAAAATATTACTGTATATAATTAGTACTTGTTTGTTTGTAAATATATCATTGATAAAAAATTTACTACATTAAATTTTGATTTTAAACTATTTAAATACTATCTTACATAAAATCATATGCAAATTATTTACAAACACTATTATGTTATTAGGTTTGTCACCAACATAATAACGTGCAACGGAACTTACGATAATCGAACTATAAACTGTAATATTCCAGTAACACGTTTAAAATAAAGTCATCTCAATCATCAATAATTCATCATGCAACGTAGCAGATGCTTACGGGTGGAAAAGCATAGAGCGCAAAGCGATTGAAAACTAAAACATTTTGTTGTACGAATAAATGAACCCCTGTATCCTCAAAACGATCTGGTTTTTCGGTCGAAACGGGCGGGCACTTGCACATCGACTAACACAAAAGCAAACGCGAGATTCAAATAAAAATCGAACAAATCTATCAAGTCACCCTTCGTGCGCAACGGCAACGCAAGGAAAAACAGCGTGGAATTGAGCTAGAGAATGATATGGGATGGGTGAGAGAGAGGGCGGAGACGTTAAAACAAATCACGAGTGAAACCGGAAGTATGCAGAACACAAGTAAATGTAAGTGAGGAAACGAGACTACGTTCTGAATACAAATCAACACACACGATGCCTCGATGTCGCTTCTTTTTTTTTTCTCTTAGACGGATATTTCTGTAATCCATACAATGTATAACTTGACACTTGCTTGATGCAGGAATTAGATCTAGTAAGCTCTTCTCAGATCTACTTACAGAAGAATCGGTAAAAACTTTGAAGGCACGTTATACATACATACATAATCACGCCATGTACCCAACAGGGTGTGGCACAAATTCTTTTCATCATTCCGTAATCAGTCTCCTCCAAACGTTCATATCTAAACAAGCAACTTTTGCTTCATCCACATTCATAATTCCTCTAATACATGCTCTTTTATTTCTACTACTTGGAAACTTTCGCTCACGCAAGCCACCCTCTCAATCATACCACTCCAACTACTCATCGGACGTCCACGCAAACGTATACCATCAAAATCATTCAAACAAATCTTTTTAACCAAACGTTCATTAGACATTCGTTCAACATGTCCGAACCATCTTAACTGACTAACACCAACTTTTGCTACAACATTTTTTTCAATTTTACACTCATCATACACTAATCTATTTCGCAGGTCATAATCTAGGAAAACTTTTAAATATGAAAGTTTCTAATAAAAAAAATTAATTCTTTGTATTCTACACGCAATTAACTAAATTTGCTAAAATACATGCAAATTTTAATAAACATCAAAATAAATAAGTACCTATATAAAGTATATATTATTGCATTTTTTTAGTGAATACAATATCTTTATTTTGCCTCTATTGTCAACAGTAATTTAAAAAGTCAAATAATACACTTTATTTTAACGTTACTTCTATTGCGTTTGAGACTAGATTAGATACAAAAAATAATATGCTGACAAAACAATTTTATTTCGATTCGAAAGCTCATGTGAACATACCAGTGATTAATGTCACTCGTTTGGTGGCAAAAATTGATGACGTGCCTTTAAAATTTCACCAATTCTCCTGTATTTATGTATGTCATGTGTATTTATCTAAAAATTATCTTTGGTAAATGAAGCACAAAAATAAGAAAATATTAGTGAATTTTCAGTATCTAAGTAATGCATTTTAACAGATTGTGAAATTTTATATTTCGATACAAAAAGCAAAACAAAACCTTAGTGTAATCAACACTGTGATATATATATATATATATATATATATATATATATATATATATATATATTTAAGAAGAAAGAACGGACATTTTGCGTCATCATCCCCAAACTTTTATCTGTAATAGATAAACTAACAGGGACAAAGTTATAGTTTAGAATCTATTATAATATTAATGTATTTTTGTAAATTTTACCGAATCTCAAATAATTAAATGTAAATTTATAAAACTTTATTGACGGATAACGAAGTTTATGTTCAGACAAATTTTTCTTGCTAAAAATCTATCAACTTTCAACTCTGAATATGTTACATAAATTAATTTTAATTTCTTAGAAAAGAATAGTAAAAAAAAAATGAAAGTTTATATTAAAAAAATAATATTTTTTAAAAATATTTTGAACTATAAATTTGTTTGTATACAATAAAATATTCGGAAGCTTTCTTAATAAAACCGCGTTTATAAATTGTAAATATTTGAACGCATTCTTGAGATACAAAACCTGAAATATATTGCGGATTTCAAACAAAAAATCAAAAAAAGTTGAAAGATGTCAACAGTTGAATTGGAATAAAATGTTTTTAATGTCACAATTTGCTTCTAAATTAAATAGTAAAACATATATATATATATATATATATATATATATATATATATATATATATATATATATATATATATATAAGTATATAAGTATATAATTTAAAATAAGAAAATAATAGACAATTTCCGGTCAAACCAAAAGTGGCAAATTAATGGCTAAAAGTCTAAGAAATAAATCTAGTAGTGTCTATAATGTGTTGAATACGTTCAATATTAAATAATTTTTAATATTTAATAATGTATATATATAATTATTTTCGATGCTACAAATACCGTACCAAACACTATACCATTTATTTTTTAGTCGCTATAGTACAATAATTGATTTCAAAAAATAGTTATATTTTGCATCCAAAATTTAATTGAATTTCAAATAAGTATATGCAAAATGTTTTGCTTGTCAATAATTTTTACTAAATATTTAGAAATTTTTACTGCAAAACTCAATTTACAGTAATTAAATAAATCAACTCTTGGAAATTTCAATTAAATTGTTTCCAAATATTCATGATTCATTTACTTATTTTGAGAAAAATTGTAATTATAATATTTTCAATACATTTTTATTTCAAATTAATGTTTATGAAGCATTATAATTGTTGCTAGCTTTATGTGATTATAAAAAAATTAAATGCAAAAATTCAATTTCATATAATTACGCGAATAAATTTTAGATAATTTTAATTAAAAATGTTTTTAAATAACAATATATCTTCTATTTATATTGGGATTAAAACAATAAGTTTAAATAATTATCAAAAATAAATAAAATTATATACAGAAATTTTTTATATAGCTCGTAGATGACATACGTGAGGGTGTACAACATACGTATGTATATATCACACAATATCTTATTCTTTTAATTTTTAGAGTAGATTATCTTAGACATCGAAATGGTTTTATTTTTTGCAGTGTTGGCAACTTTATATAAAAACATAAATATATTATTCAAAATCACTCTATGTGGACATAAGGATGTGATACAAACATTTGATTTATTATAAATTTCAAATATCTATTCAAATTGTTTATCAGTTTATTATAATTCATTATTCATTTTACATAATTATATTTCTAGAAGAAATTAACTATAACAATAATCAAAAATCAAAATTATTTTATGAAACATCAAATTATTCTTTATCGAAAATGTTTTAAAAAAAAATTACTTTTTAATTAGACCACTTTAATAAAATTTTCAAAATAGATATTTATCTTATTAAAAATTTTGCTTCTCTGCACTTTCAAACGAAAATGTTCTAGTGAATCAAACAACTTTAGACAAAATCTAGGATTGAGTTCTGTATTAATATTTATTAATAATCGACGTTTCGACAAATTCAACGTACGTTTTCATCAGGAAGAAAAATATAAATGACATTTGCAGTAAATAAACAAAACACAGAAACAAGTTACTAGATAACAAAAGGAGTAACTAGATTATAAAATTTATAAATTATTAATTAAAAAAAAGCCAAATTTTATTTATATTAGTGCCTTTATACTGATTGATAATGAGTTATGAAAGATTTTTTTTTACTATGTTAAAATCTAAAATATAAACATAAAAATTGTTGAAAAAAAATTTATATTTTTTATGTAACAAACATTCTAGTAATATGTGAAACAGATCTTGCGTTCAACAGCAAAATCACCAATAAATGAAAAACCAGAATTTGCGAATATACGATGGTTGTGTATGTGCGAAAAATATTATAGTGTCGTGTTTCTCATTTTAATGGTTTGATTATAGTTGAAGCAAAAGTTGGCGGCCATCTTGGGTGCTGCTCCGTTTGACAGCTGAATACTTTATGTGCGCGCTGTAATTACTTTTGCGAACGCGGGCACTCGCGCGCGCTTATAGACGAAAATGCGAGCGACGAGCAAACGAACTCCCAACCACACGAATGAGAATCGTGCGAGCGCCCACCAAGGTATATATACACGGGTACACACGGTACGGATCTTGAATCGCAAAAGCTACTTACCTATATTGAACAATTTGGATTTCTGTTTAATGCACCATGAGATAGAAGTTTTTAGTTCTATGGAAATAAGTCATATTACTCAATGCTGTTACACTCTGAGTTTTATCAAATAAACGTTTCAGTTCCTGTACATTTTTCGATTTTAAAAAGAATTGAAAATTATTTAAGGTTAAGAATGTCAGAGTTTAGGTTTAAAGATATTCGTATTTTAAATTAATAGATCACAATGAAAGAGTTGATAAATTTGCTACTTTCAATAAAGAATTAATTACTGTTTTGATATGAAATACAAAAATCCATTAAATGGTAATTTTTTTATCTAAAAATCTATAGATTTTGATACGTTGGATTAAATGGTGCAAACGGCGGAACAAAAATCGATTTTAAAATTTTTGTCGAAAAATCGAAAAATTTTTAACTGATTTTTATCGTAAAATACATATATTCCCTAAATGCATAATTTTTAATTGAAATCCATAGATTTTGATGCGCTGAATAAATTGCGAATATAATATAATTGAAATACCTTTGAGATTTAAAGTAAGTAAGTAGCGTTTCACTATTGAATTATCAAATTAATTACACATATGTTTACCGGATATATGTATACGTTGACATTTATTGAGGCAACATAATACAAGTGGTAATAGCATTTTGAATAGAACACGTAACTGTCAACATTTGTACGAAGGTTTTCCGTTTAGTTATTCAATTTCTATATGTATGAGTAACTATGTACATACACATTATTATATAAATATAAGTGAACAATAGCTAATTTGGTAACAGTTATTTATACCTTAATCTGGTACAATAAAATAATTGTATTACAATTTTATTATTGCGTTTGGTTAATGATCGGATCACCCACTAGGAAAAACATAAACATCTCTAATCGCTAACAATGTAATTTTACAGAAAAAGATAACTATTTATAGTTGACTTAATTAAAAACATATCATTGTTTTATATTCCTATTAAACCTGTGCGACACGGTGTAAATTTCTCTCCGCTAATGTACGCGGTAGTTCAATTTTCTATTATTTTTACGAACTACTGCAAATTTTAACTCGTCTTTTTTCAATAGATTTATATATCGTATCACACAAGACACGGTCTTTAATATAGTAAATAAAAAAACATCTAAATTATTAATTAATTTATTTTTGAAAATTTTATCAAATTATATAATTTTTGAAATTTTGAAGAAACATAAATCTGTATTATTTAAATAATAGTTATTTTACATAATTATTATAAGTAAATAGTAATTTAATAAAATTTATCAAATGTAAAAGTTTTTCAAAGAAATACTATTTGATAGTTATAAAAATAATTTAGTATTTACAACAATATTTAAACATAGACTTTTTTAATCAATTTTGATAATTTGCTATAAAAAAACCAAACTTATTAATTTACTGCTAATCTTAATTTTATCAACTTCAATAAATGGTTAAAAAAGCAAAAATGAAAACCTAAAATCTTTTTTATTTAATCATTTTTAAACTTTTTCATAATTCAAATGAAATTTATAAACGTGTAAAAATTATATTTTGATATATTATTAATTTCCGTTTCAAACGTCTATCAAATAAAATGTAGTTAGTGTACATTCAGCACTAAAAACCATTTTAAAAAAACAAATAAAATAATAATATATTTGCAGTTACGTTTTACAACAGTTATTTAATATAATTTTTATTTATATTTATTTTATACGTAGAAATATTCGTAAACAAATAATAACATTAGCTTATATAGCGTAAATCGTAGCTACGTCGTATGGTACGGCGCAATGTACCGCAACCCGTCATATTAATCAATTTATTCTAGTCACTCTGATATATCTTTTGACTCACATACATCTTCTTCAACGCTGCGGGTATTCTTTTAAGATGACTTGCCGTCTTACTCTAACAACATTACGTCACTAATACATCTTGTTCATCGGACACTGTCACAGTATGACGTTTAACTTTTAGCTGCGAGAAAATTCTCCGCGTGTCTTGTCGATCGCAACAGATCTATCTCCATAATACCTATTTATACTTATATCTATAGGTATGTGAAGAAAACGAAAAATAATAACCGAACAATTGACATTTCTTTAAGACAAGAATATTATACAGAGAATCTTAGTAGGTCAAGAAGAATGTGACAAGTTAATGCTATATTTCTGTACAGATTTTGTGTATCAGTAAATATATGGTGATAAGTCATTCAAAAAAAATGTAATATTGATGTTTGAATGCAAGATTTTAGTTTGGATAAAATTTTAGTATAATATCAGGACGAATTACAAATATATACTACTACTATCATTATATTTTTAGTAATTTTTTTTAAAACAATTATTTTTATTAATCCATATTGACACATGACATAATTTAATGATCAACTGATCAAATGATTAACTTACTAATTAGCTGTATAAAGCTTCAATGCACATCAATGTAATGTGCAGAAATTCTAATAATTTACTGTCAAATTTTGATATTTTTATGAAAATCTTCAAAGTATGCTTATAAATTTAAGTAATTAGTTATATTGTTTTATTATTGTATTATTTGAATTAATTTATGTAGTTAATTGTCTTGTCCTGTTACTGATTGTAATTAACTATTGGATAATAAAGTTATTATTATTAATTCACATTGCGGTTTTATCAGCAACAGTATATTTTACACTGCATTTCCACTCTACTGATACTGCTTAGTGGTTATTTTATTTTGTCGTATATCAAAAGTATATAAATTTTTTTGAGAAATATAACCATTTAATAGAATTGAGCATTTTTATTCAAAAACATTTCCATATTTCTTTATTGTATATTTGTTCTGAAAAAAGTTAGGAGTGCAATATTGAAATTTGTCTGAAATATTTTCATTTGTCGGCACGACTCTGTTTATAGTATTAAATTTGAAATGAAACAATCTATTAAATTTTTTGAGAAAATTATAAATATGAGATGTGTAAAAATATTACAAGTAACTATATACTGAAATGCTTTATAAAAGAATCAACCTTAAAGCATTTAAGCAACGCGGGCCATTTAACTAATATTCTAATATTATTTTATAGTAACAAAACAGAACATATATGTATACAAAAATTTTATACATTTATTTAAAAGGAAAATAAAGATATACGACATACACAAGCAAAGCACACATACATTTTGCGACCGTAATTTTTATGGAATCTTAGCAGGTCAAGAGGGCGTGATAACGGGCATGTTATATATGCGATGCGATGTATGTGTTGTTATTGCAATAGCAAGGGATGATGGTTGTGGTTGCTTTTACAGTCTTGTTTATGATTAAGTTATAACCGTAAGGTTAAGAACTGACAATAACATGACAGTGTATATAATGCTGGCAATACCGTACTGCAACAGCAGCAGCTTCGCGCCTGCCTGCTCTGTATGAACAACTATGCCATATACTCTTAACATGTTAATCTTCAAAATGCACCTTACTATGTACTGGGCTGTGCTGCTGAGATGTTCTACTTGCGCGCTCACTGTTTTTTTCTTATTTCAGCAGGAATACAGAGTTGGATTTTACATTTACTACTTTTGTTAATTTTAATTTTATACAAAATATAACCATTTTAATATTTGCCGTGAAGTGGTACTTTAGTTTTTGAAATTATAAAAATGCTTCCGTTTAAAAAATTACGATAACAACAAGTATATGCTTCTAAAAATGTTCTTAGGTTTTTTTAAAAATGTAACATTCAAATTTTAAGAGTAACAATACTTTCGTGACAATTTTTTTTGTAAAATAATAGTTTATTTTTTGAAAATAGTATTTAAAAGCAACCCAAAAACTTTGTATATTATAAAAGATATGTTTTTTGTAAAATTTTGGCACTTGTATGTTCAAACTGATGAAAATTCCTAATTACAAAACACAGCATATTGTAAATGAATAGTCATTAATAAATACACAAAATAAAAAATTATTACATTCTTATGTAGAGCTTTTTGCCTTATTAATATTTCTATTTTATAAGTTTACTAAAAGTATAAAAAATTGTGTGAAATAATTACCAGTAATTTTAACATATAACGTACATATAAACAAAAGAAAGCTTTTTTTGATATAATTTCTTCAAATTAACAATTATATATAAATACAAAAAATTTAAAACATTTTTCATTGATATATATTTTCTTTTTAAAAAAGTAACAATAGATTTTGTATTTCATAATATGAAATCAATTATTTATGAAATAAATTTATGCACAAACCAGATTAAAAATTAACTATTCTCTTCTCTTTTGAGTCCATACGATAATAAATAAAACATTTTTTTTTTCAGAATTATGTTGCAAAATTAAATAATATATTTTTGTTTATGAAATATATTATTTGCTAGTAGTAGATAATAGATTAAATAATAGAAATGATATAGTTCCGTCTCTGTGTAATCCCCATTCCTCTTATGCAGGTAGCGACACGTGCACATGTGTGTATCTACGTATGTCGGTTGTGTGCGGATGATGTGTGGTAGAAACGGTAGAGGTACACACAAGTGACACGAAGCATGTATGCCGCCGATGCTGGTGCTGGTGCTAGTGCAGGAGTAAGCAAGGCGTCATGAAACATTGAGGCACCGCTCGCGCACCGGTATATGGTGTGCATTATTTGAAAAGCCTTAACATCATGAATATTGGCTGACGTGTTTCGTGTCCTGGACCAGAGAGAGGGTGCGCGCGCTCTCGCTCGCTTTATAAAGGATTCATCGCAGGAGCGAAATGGCGCCTCGCTGCACACGTACAAACAGCCAGACTTATTCCTGCTGTACGGCGGTAAGTTGACGCTGAATGAGTGTTTGCATGGGCAACTGTGGGGCTGTCGGCCGCTGGAAGCGTCGCCGTCGCCGACGCGCGTACCGCCTTCAGCCACTTGACAGCTGAATGCATATTTCAGCGGCGCCACCGCCACTGCCACTACCACCAACCAGGCAAGCACTACTGACGCGAGACGGATCAAGTTCAAGCGCTCGCACATGTTCCACTAAACTTTAATTGAACACTTTAAATAACTACAGACATGTTATATTTATTTATATATATATATATATATATATATATATATATATATATATATATATATATAAGTATATCATAAGCAACAATAATTCGTTTATTTTTACTGTCATTGTTAATCAACATTCTACACAATTGGAAAACAATTCTTAAAAACGAAAAAAAAAAACTAAGAAAAAAAATTTATTCGTGAAAAGAAACAAAAAAAATCAAATTTTATAACATTTTAAGATAAATAAAAACTTTATTTAAAAAATATTTAATATTTTTTAATATTAATAGTATATTATTCACAACAAGTATGTAATAATAATTATTCCGTATAAAGATGATGAGTACGGCACAAACCGCTTACATGGGAGTTGATTACTACACTTATTTTACAAAATACAGTACAAAAATGCACTTTTCGATCGGATAATGACATGAATGACTTTTCATAATAATTGTAATATAAAAATTTCACAACATTATAGCAACAGCCATAACTCGTCAAATAATTCAAATGTATCTACTCACAAAATATTGAGTAATAAATCTACAAAATTTTGATTGGTGATAATAATTAGTTATTAATTAATTTGACTAGTATATATAACATTAATTATCAAGAAACACATATACTTATAATGAATATATTATTCAATAGGAGCAGTAAAAAAGTTAATTTTTTCATTTGAAATTCTTTTTAACAAAAAATTTATACTAATTAAAAAAATATTTCTTTATAATTTACTTTATACTACAAGTAGTTAATAAAAAAATATATACTAAAAACTAGTAATTTTTACTTTAAATTACATTTTAATTTTTTAACTAGGAAACAGTTTTCTAATTTTTACTCTCCATTATAAAAAAATATTTCCGCTTTGTACTAATTTCACAACAAAATTAACTCAGGTTTAACTTTTTTGGAAGTTCCCTCGAGACAATTTTGACCATTTTTTTGTGTGTACGTGAACATTGTTATTACAGCTTAATAATTGATAATTATATACATATAATATATATTTTATTAATTATTATGTCAATCCTATAGTAAAAGTCATTGTCCTCAGAGTAAGTACATAGATATAATAAAGTTATCAAAATGTAAAAAAATTATATTAATTAACAGCATGACATTATATATTTTATTTTAAAAACTAGCTGTATTGTCTCTAATTTTTTTATTCAAGAAAACACTATAATAAATAGTAAAGAATTTTACGTAGCTTTCAAAATAGTTATATTGTAATTTGTTTTTATTATTTTTAAAATTTTCGGATATGTAAATACAAATTTTCTGAATAAAAGCACACTAACTTTTGAAATAAAAATAAAAACATAAAATTTAAACTAAATTTTGTTCAATGCCGTGTATACATTTAGCTTGACTATAAATAAAAAGTATGATGTTCTGTTTAAAGTAAATGCAATTATAGTTTGAGCTTTGTTGTAGTCATACATGATTTGTTATATGTATTATAACAGCAAACAGCGAGTCAACTTACCTATACTTGTTACACTATGATTGCATTTGTCCGAAGTAATGGCACACTGCCATCACAATAGTTAAGCTTGTGCGTGTAAATTAATCTTAAAGTTCGTCGATAAATCACAAAGAAATTATCAGAACCATTAAAAACACAATTCGTTCACGTTTCAAGATACGATTGTGAGAACAATTGCAGATAAGGACGTCGTTAATTTCACGCGTGCAAAACCAACTCAGTAAACTACCGTCGTCGTTCTACAAAATTTCAATCATCTATTTCAAACCAAATTCAGTTTGATTTTTATTACAGTCATGTTCCATCGATGAACTGCAATTTTTGTCTGTGGTTCGTGTCGTAAACTTCATCCTTGTTAAGTAATATATTATTATATATATATACATATATATTTAGTTTTGTGTTAAACAAATTTGCGTTAATAAAAATTTAAAATTCAGATGTAAATTTATTCCGATTTTTCTTGTGCAAAATACTAATGATTTTTGTCTGTAATGTTTGTTCTAACTACAGATCACCGTCAACATTACTTATTCGTTTTTGTCTGGTGGCGCTTGCCGCCCCCGGGATGGGATCTTTTTAAAATCAGCTCAACCGCCAAATGGCACTGTCAGCGACCGCTAAAAAATTTGCCACAAGAGAGCCGTAACACTGTTAGAAGTCGTCCAAGCACACCGCGACGCTGTGCGCAACTTTAAACGGAACTCAGCGGAACACGAACTAAAACGGAATAAAGGTGCTGGGCTGGGCTGGCTGGTACTCCCCAAAAGTTTCATCTTCACTTAGACTTTTAAAAGAAAAATAATTAAAACCATTACAACGGTAACCTGTCATACTATTTTCTACTACTTTTTTCAGTTATTTGATATTTCAAATAAAAAATAAAAATAAAACTGGACTAGAAAATTTGCAGGCGAAGTGTTTAGGTTAAATAAACTTTAAACACTCTTTGGCTTTTAAAATTTCACTAAACAAAGTCTTGAAAAATATAATTAAAGATTTATTTATAATCGAACGACATTTGGTAATTATACATTTATAAATAAAATTAAAAAGTTGGAAATTATACGTTAATCTTAATATATTACATATTTTGACTGAGTTTTTAGACCCCAGACAATTATCAAGTTTGTTTAATAAATAATTTGCCTGAGATCAAAATTTTAAACGTTGTACAGTAGTACCTCGGCTAACAAATTTACTTCGTTTTAAGAAGTGACTTATAATACAAATTATTCATTTACAACTTTTCACCAAGTCTTCAAAAAGAGAACTAAAAGCATGGAAAATTCAATATTTACACATACAGTCATAGAAAAAATTGGTTTCAGACCCATAAGATTTAATTAGTTGTATTTATTTCAAACTTGTAAGAATTTTTATGTACGCATTATAATTTTTACTACACAATACTCGTATGAACATGTTTCATTACAAATCTAACCACATTATAAAACAACAACAAAAAACAGCAATGAATTGATTATATGATTTTCGTGCGTTCGATTAAAGGACGAAGTAAATGTACTAAGCAAGTTCGTTAGCCGAATCTCAGTTTATTAGACAAAACAAAAAAACCTTACAATAAAAATATTTGTTTGCCGAATTATTCATTAGAAGAATTTTTCGGTTAGCTGGAATACATAACTGTATTAGAATTTTTCATCCATTGTCTATGAATTTATAAAACTATAAGCTACAAAAAAAATATGAAATAAATGGCAGTATTGCTATTTTATTCATTAGTTTACTGTATCTAATTTATAGATCATAGTTAGTTATTATATTCATATAATATATTTAATGTAAACTACACAGATATCTTTTATCAGCAACACATTTTAACCAGATGTTTTCCTTAATTCAAAAACAATAAAATAGCAATTTAATTTCTTGCAGCAAGACTAGAATATTTAGCTGAAAATACGCGTGGCAATTGTCGCCAAACGCGAAACTGTGCAGCTAGGTGGCAGAGTGGCTGGAAAGAGCCCGCACACGGCGTCGTACACACGTAAACATAATAACTTAAAGGCGGGCGCGCGGAGGGAGATGGGAGGTCCCACGCGTGAAATCCCCCTACGGCCCCCCCGACCAATAAATGCGTCAAAATATCACACGGCCTCACACACGGGAAACTAATCGAGATTATGAGCAAAACTCACCTACCCCCGTAATGAGCTGCTACAGAAACTATACTTTAACTTTTAATTCACGCCATTTTCTAGTCGATTCAACATTAAAGCGCGCACACTTCCTGGCTCAGTGCTTGCCAAACGATTTTTTTCTCTCACACACACACACACACACACACTTTGTTTCAGTTTCAACTTATTGTTTGCAACAATGAACCATTATTCTTGCGTAATTGCTTTGTTACTTAATGCAATTATAATACGTTTCTTATTTGATTATTACTATTATTGTATTATATAAAATTACTGGAAAAGGAAGTATTTTATATGTATAATTTTATTATATAATTTAAACAGTATTAATTTTAGTTTTACAAAAAATAATGAACTATATTTTTCTTGTAGGATAATTTATTTTTTCGCTTCCTATATGAAAAACTTTTTTAATTATTAATGATACAAACCAAAAACAATTTAAATTTTACATTATTTTTGAGGAAAATCTAATAGTACATTTTCGTTAAAAATAACAGTTCGTTAAAATGGATTCTTGGATTCCGTAAGAAATCTTTCTATGTATATTGCAACGAAATTTCGTAGGAGATCCAAGAATTTTCGTTCAAACCATTATTTTTAACGAAAATGTTTATGCATATATGGGCATAAGTGTTAAATATTTAATTTTTTAAGGCCCAGTATTTCCAAATGTTGGAAATAAATATATCCTTGAATTAATTTTAAAATTTGTCAATAAAATGTTTTCATTTATTCTGGGAATATTTTTAGCCAATCAATCAAAAAATGTTTTTTTATTTATCCTAAAAATAAAAAATCGTAAATGCTGGCTCCAAGTCATCTTAAAATATATCACTAAACTGATAAATTGCATTTTATATTTATCATTAAGACTTTGTTTGAAGGTCTAAAATATATCATAAAATTATATACATAAAGCCAATATATAAAATTTAATTTAATTTAATTAAGAAACACTTAATTTATTAAAACTAAATCACTATTATTAAGTAATGTATTAACATACAATATATATATATATATATATATATATATATATATATATATATATATATATATATATATATATATATATATATAATTTGCTTTAATTTAAAACGTTTAAAATAAATCAAACATTGCACATTGCAGCCAAAGCCAGCACCTTGCATAAATAATGAGCCACATTGTGAATCCATCCGTGCGTTAAACGCATTTTATAAGTAGCATAAGTGTTGATAAAATTTTTGACTAAAAACGGCAAACGACGGAATGTGCATATGTGCAACTGCGCAGCAGACAACCAGCAACCGGCAGTAATAACGAACAACTGTTCATGTGCGCCGACGATAAATTAGGGAAGCGACGTAATCAGTCTTGTGCATGATGAACGCACAGCGTAGGTACGCTGCAGGTTACAGTTCCCGGTGGTTGCGCGGTGACTGTCTGCACTCTATGCAATGCTGCAGATGTGCAAAATGAGCTTTTGCACACGTTGGAACACCATACGCATATACGGTTGCATTGCTTCAACATTTCTAATGTGAAATAGTTTTAATTTGCGGAAAGATAGCTAGCTGTGCTAGAACAAAACATACATTTTTCTGTTACAAATAAGTTTTTTTATTATTATTGCACCCTTGCTTCAAAAATAGCACAATTAACAAAATAACTTCTACAACAATTTTTTTTACAACTTAACTGAAAATTTTAATACTTGGACACAAAATTTACTTAGCTAACAAATAAAAATTGATAATAAAACTTTATGATTTGATATCTTTTAAAAATATGTCATATTACAAAAAATCCTTGTTTCTTTACGAATTTTTGACGTATTGTATAATGATTAAAATGACTAAAAACAACCGAATAAGTCATATTGCCAAAGTGATTATTTTATTACAAAATATTTTATTTTGTCTAATAATATATCTGAATACAATTCTGTTTTTATGTCTTCATTGATGTATGAAAGTGAGTGTTGGGTTTGGCATCAGAAGAAAAATGACTGCATTAGAAATAAGATTTTTGCATAGTGTAACAAGAAGAAATCGGAAACGAAATAATTTTATGTTTGAAGAGAGTGTAAAAATGGTAAAAAAAATTATTGCAAAAGTTAGTCAGTTAAAATGGTCACCTTCGTATTCGTCTATGTAGATATCTATTGAGTACATGGATAGGTGTGATACAGATTTTTTTGCGTGAGCAAATGTTTTCAAGTGGTAAGAATAAAAAAATATGTATAAAAGATATCATAAATGTGGATGAAGCAAAAGTTGTTTGCCTGGATACGAATGTTTGGCGAAAATAAATTTCAGCTTGAATGAAAAGAGTTTTTGCTACATCTGGGTATACGGCGTGATTATAAATGTACGTTTAGAAAATATTACTTTATTTGTAAATATTAGATTAGAAAAATTCGGATAATTTTAATCGTTGTATAATGTTGTGATATGTTTTTCGCAGGAATACTGAATACCGTGTTTTCTTTTTTTAATTACTAATATTTTAAAAGTTTTTTTATTTTTATTTTTGTAAACTAACCTTTTTAATCTAACTTACCGTGCATTGAAAAAATGTTCATGTTTTACAAAAAACCTGCTTATTTAATATTCCTGCAACATGTACTCTGACTTTTTGTAAAGTGTTTTAGGCTATAAGACAATAATTCTAAATATTTTCAACTTCTATCAGTAAATATGCATATTCAAAGAAAAGTCAATCTAGCGCTGTTTATCCTTCCTGTTCAATGTATCCGTATTGTATGTTCAAGTCGAAGTTTTGGCGGCGCGCGGCGGCTCGGC
This sequence comes from Clivina fossor, assembly GCA_963966155.1. Classification (NCBI taxonomy): domain Eukaryota; kingdom Metazoa; phylum Arthropoda; class Insecta; order Coleoptera; family Carabidae; genus Clivina; species Clivina fossor. Next base: position 4,692,193 of record OZ014553.1, on the reverse strand, counting down.
ACATCCAACGCCATCAATTCCCGAATGAGATTCCCCAGCGGGCGTCGGATGCAGCCGAGGGTGACTAACTGCATTGCGGCTAAGGGTTCACAGTCATGCACACACCGACACACTGACAATACCGGTGCCGGGGCTATACACCACGATCTCGAGACTCCCGGTTTTGCTTCAACTGCTACAGTTACCCATCGTCTCGTACACTACCCATACTCTAGGTGGGTTATGTTTCGCAGATGAATATTCACAATGCAAAGCATTGTTTTGTAACGAATGTGGCTTTCTGTTGTTGCATATAGATAAAATTTAATTTATAAACTATTTTTATTTCTCTATAATCTATTATAATATAAAAATAAAATAATGTCTAATAGCTTATACGTAAACTTAAAAACTAATACATTAAAAATTTTGAAATTTGCATACAAATATGCAATCTGATGGGATTATAATTATGGTACACTAAACAAGACTGATATAATATAAATAAAATATATAAATATTATATATATATATATATATATATATATATATATATATGTGTGTGTGTGTGTGTGTATAAAACATATGAGGCGTATAGATGCAAAACTCACTATTCGACAAAAAGTGAAAAATGAGATTTTGCGCGATTTGGACGTAGAATTTTACAAGGAATACGATATTTAGGTTAGTTAGAAAAAAAAACTCAGTATTTAATATGAGAAACACTCTTTAAAGTTTAGTGTTGGATGCAAAACTCACTACTTGCGTTGATAGTTTAGATGCAAAAGTTTGTTTTCCACCAATAAAAATTTTATTGGTGGAAAGCAAACAGTTACTTTGTATGAATTAATGATGTTTAAAACCAATGATTCACGATTTTAAATAAGTATTGCCATCTAGTAACAAGATTTTATCATCAAAATATAATTACACCCAGCTATAACAGATTTTTTGCAAATATCTCAGAACTTAAAATTTGCAAATAGTGAGTTTTGCATCTATACGACTCATATAACATATTTAAATAGCACTACTGTCGTGAGGAATCAGCAACTTTTGAACTTACAATGTAAGAAATACATAATAGTAATAGTCATAAAAAAAATATAACCTAATCTTACAGAACACAAGTAACAATGTATCATTTTAGTAATTTTTTCTACAAATTATCAGCGTAGTAGAAATAATAATATGTAATATAAGGGAGTACATGAACAAAGAAAATCATTTCGAAATAATAGAAAAGCAAGCAAGCATCGTATCGTAGATAGGAATATTCGTTCAAATTCAAAGGGAGGAAGGTTGAATAATAGAAGAAGTTTTGCGCCTGACCTTTCTGCGGCCGAAGGAGCGTCCGGGTAATTAGCGGGTCAATCCGGCAAATGGGCCTGATGAAATATGTACGGGGCAGGCCAACCGCCGCTACACGAAATGACGAGCGACCAAACCTAAGAGAACTGACTGCCGCGCCATCCATTATTGACGCACCGATGAATTTTTCATTTTCGCCGAGGCCGGCCACCAGACGCAGACGCTCGCCTGCCATTTCCATACAGAGAGCGTCACGCTGTCTAAATTATTTCCAATCAACCTGCTACTGCTACCGTGCCGTCCTGGGCTATACATATAATACTCCCTCCCCTAAGAATAAACACGCACTATAACTTAGACCGATTTACGTTCATTTCGAAGTGGTTACATAAAATGTGGTTGCACGTTCTTATTGTTAAGTCAGGTTATTATTTTGCTTTCTCTTACCTACTGCATTAAAATATAGTTATGTACATTAGTTAGTGAACTGACAACAAATTTAAATTAATTTGGGGCCAATATTTCCAATTCTTATTTATTTTTAAGATAAGTAAAATATCATACGTTTTTGGTTAAAATGTATTCTTATAATTAATGCCAATATTTCATTGTCTAATTTAAAATTTATTCCAAAAATCAATTTATTTAAAAATTTGGAGTACCTACATAAAAAACAATGTAATGTTGTTAAAATTATAATTAAAATTCAAGATACTTTTTCTATGTTAACTCTCACCAAATACAAAAACTTTTCTAAAAACAGAAAACTTTAAGTAGTGTTTAATATATACTTATATATATATATATATATATATATATAATTAGTTTTATGCGATTTCTTGCTCTTTTGTAAATTTTACGGCAAAAACTGTGGAAAGTCAAGTTGTTTATAATTAAAAGATGCATACAAAACTGTTTTTACATTTTTATTAAGCTTTTGGTTTAACCGCAACTTTAAAAATAATTTTAAAAATTTCTGTTAAATTGTAGCAATAGTCATGACTTTTATTTTTGTTGAATTATAATTTATTAAACGTCTATGAGAGAAATTTATAAACATCAATCATTTTATTACATAAAATGAAATTAAACAACAATTTACCAAAAAATTTGAATTTATTTTTACATAAGTAAATATTCCAAGTAATAAGAATAAAAGAGTACACATCATAAATGTGGATAAATCAAACGTTGCTTGTCTAGATAGGAATATTTGGCGGAAACTTTGTATGCTTGTGCCACATTCTTATAGGTACACGCGTGATAGTAATCACGTAATAAATAAAACAAATAAGCTTACTGTTAGTAATGTTTTAATACATTTTTGGAATATAAGAATATCAATTAAACATGATAATATTTACACAAACCAAATATAAATGTCAAATAATAATTTTAAGAAGTTAAATTTAAAACAGAAATGCGGACAATACAATCGAATATAGGGTATATGTCTGTAACAATTTTACAATATACATTAAAATTATGAAACATATATTACATTTCTATTATTTAATATTTATTTTTTTATTTATTTAAACAAATTAATTGTCGATAATTTGAAAATCTACTTACTTTTTATATGAATAAAAATATCTGAGCCTTTAATTGCGGTAGTATGATGTCCGCTTTAATGTAATATCGATTAAAGAGCTGTCAAAAACAGAGAAATTCATTTTTTTTCTTCTTTCTTTAATTCCTTCTTTATCAGCAGCCGAGCATTCATTTGCTGTCCCAAGCCAACCCAACCTAACCCCAACTTCAACCAGAATTCTATATGCACCACGATTTCATACGCCGTAGCTTCCACCCCCTTGTTTTTTAACTATCTACTACCAGATTTTTTGCATTTCAATTTTTTTTAAACAGCATATAATTTCAATAATATATTAACTATTTTTTAAATAATATACATATCTGTCAGAAATAAATAACGAAAGTTTATAAAATATATTTATTACAAGTCCTAAATTATGTATTTCCAAAAAATATTTCAAATGATATAATTGTCTTAGTGTTATTAATAATATTCTAATTATTATTATTTTTTAGTAACAAAAAATTTAATTTTTTAAACAATTCTATAATTAAGTTTACTATTTCTGAATCTTTATTATTATTTTTTTTATCTTTTATTTTTTAAAACTGTATAGTTATATTTTAAAACGTAGAACTTATAAACATTTAAAATTATTGTAAAATAGTAAATTAAATATTCATCATCTTTGTAATTGAGTCATATTTGACAAAATTTTAAAAATATTTATTTATATTTATAAAAAAAAAAATTAGAATAAAAATATTTCATTGATATTTTGTTATTCTTGGATTAGTGATCCTAGAAATATACTATTTTTTTATTTAATCTGAATTTATTCTCAAGTTAACATGCAGTTAACACCTATTTTATTACGAAAGTATATTTTTAAAAAGCTCTTAAAATAGTAAAAATTATAAGATTTAAATAGAATTTTAAGTTTCTTGTAAAATTAAGAAAATTTAAAAGATAAAAAATTGTTATTGTTAAAAATTAAATATGTTATTTTTTTGTGTTATCGAAAAAATAAAATTTCTAAACTGGACATCAAAATCGAATTACGTAAAACGTAAAAAGATGTTCAAGAAAATAACTTTATAATTATTTTTTACAACAAAAATTAAAATTGCTGTTTAAAATATAAATAATAAATTTTTATTTCTACAACTTTTTTTATTTCTAAAAGTAGATTGCATTTAGATTGCATCAATTTATTCAGAATTGATAATGTAAAATAATTATATTTTATGCACAAATATCGCGCTATTTGTTATGATACGAACTTGAAGATATCTCTTAAATAATTCAAAATTGCTGTTAGGTATTCTTCGCGTAAACATTATAATTATTTATTGCTAAACACTATAATATCTATAATTTGGAGTAGACAGTAATTGTTGCTTGAAAAATTACGCAAGCGTCTGAATTTACATAATTCAGTTATGGCAGTTTGATGAACCACAAGTAGGTGTATCGAGAAAAGGAAGAATAAAAGTTTCATTCCTTTCGGAAATTCATCTTCTCTGAATTGTACAATATTTTAGTATGTATTAGTGTGTGTTGTATGTGAGAGCGAGGTAGAATTGGATCAACGCGATGTCACTCCGGGCGCCATGTCTGCGTGACTGACACGACATTTCCGGTGGGCGAGCATCCGTCCGAATCCTGCCTCTATGATCACGTGACCAATCACTGCAATGTAACGCACTCACACACGTATTCAATTGAAAAAAAAAATAATCTTACAGATGATGCGCTATATATGAACGACTACAATAAATGTTATTCTGTCAGAAATATTGCTTAGGAAATTAAATATTTTTCTGGAAAAAAATATATCAAGATTGTTATTCATACTGTTATAGAATATGTAGTATGGTTTTTGAGTCGAAAATTGTTATGAACTTATTGGTTATTTTTCTTATTGTTATTTCATATTTTTGAAATCACGTTTTAGTCAATTAGATGCTTTAAATAAGCATAGAAATTTAATTTAATATAATACATATCTAAGAAACTAGATTAATGAATGTATGAATATTATATATATATATATATATATATATATATATATATATATATATATATATATAAATCACGTCTAGTATATAATACAATTGATTGTATTTAATAGGAAAATAGTCAAAAAGGTTAAATGTGTGAATCAAACTATCATTTAAGATTCTATGTCAAGCTTTCGCTGGTATTTTCCACTTTTTTCAGGACCTTCTATTTTATTAATTAATTATACAAAAAAGTACAGTAAGCAAAAAAAAAAAAAAAATAATACTACATATTATTACTTACACTGTTGGAAAATTGAAAAACAAAACATAAATATATAGGTATGTATGCGTTTTCTGCGGACAAAAAGTTCACTTAATTTGTTTAGAAAAATAAAATCTTTAACATTTTGGCTTTTATCGAGCACTATAATTACCATAGATATTTTTTAAATGTAACAGTAGCCACTTTTTATATTCTTAAATTTGATAAATTCATTTTTAAGTAATATTAGCTCAGAGTAACAAAAATAATTTTAGTTTAAATGTTAATTTATTGAAATATGCAGTTAAATACAATGGCTGACATTACAAGCTCGATTTTTTGGTATTTGAGTTCATTTATTTAGTACTACTTCAATAGTTCGCAATACGAACCAATATGTGCAATAGCAATTCTAATATCTAGAGTGGAACTCATATATTTAATTGAAATTTTACTTTTTAGCGAAACTTGACAATCTTTGCATAGAGGTTTTTGATTATTGAATAGTATTATTTCTATAAAATTGTTAATTTGTCTATATAGTATAGGTAACATTGTATAATATTAAAAAGCGTCACGGTTCGTACCTTGAGAATAAATTCGTATCTAAAGGCTAAAATGAAAAAGTTCGTATCTCGAAAAGTTTATATATTGAACGGTTTGTAAGTTGAGGTACCACCAGGGCCGGATTAACCTTTTGTGGGGCCCTAGACATTTTTTTTCTCCGGGCAAAAATAATAGGACTTTATTGCGTAAAAATACATAAAAATGAAATTTGACCGACTGCAGACCGGGCCCTTTGTATGCGGGCCCTAGACATTTGTCTTTTTTGTCTAGGCCATAATCCGGCCCTGGGTACCACTGTACTTAATATTGTGTATAAAAAATACTTTAAGCTATTTTTGGTTTTCGAGAAAAATGTTATTAGATATTCTACTACGATATTCTGAGTAAAAATAATTGAAGATAAATAATTCAATGGCAGCAGCTAAACTTTATTCCAATTTTTCAAAATCTTGCTTCAATTGTATATTATTTTGTATAATATCTAACTATTGTTATATCAGTTTAAAACAAATTTACCAACATTTTAATAGTGTAGATTATTTTCAAAAGAAAGTAATAAGCATTGTAAATTTTTTTATCGAAACTCAACAAAAAAAAAAAAACTCCTAGTAAAGCAAAAAATAAAGAACTCCGTTGGAAAAATCCGACAAAAAGATACTGGCTAAAGGCTGTACGGAATGAAAACAGGGTGGCTCAGAGTTTTTGGATCAACGGCGACACGAAGCGGGGCGAGGTGGGGTAGCACGCGAACAAAACGAAAGAGAGAAAAGATTTATCTGAAATGGAAATGAAAAATTCGTATCGCGCACGACCGGTCGACGGGCGCGCGATAACCGAACGAACTCTCACTAATGCTGGGCAAAGAAACAGAAAGATTCTACTTTACAACTGGAGTCGATTCGACGAGTAAGAACAGTGCAGAAACTGGCTGGTGCTGGTGTGCCGCCCCCGTCGCCTTAATTACTAGCGATAACGATCGCCCACGACGCGCGCTCACTGACGATCATTTCATTTCATTTCTTTATTTCTTCGCACGACGTTCGCTAATTTAAAAGAAAAACTTACGTGCTGAATCTTTTTGCCCCCTCCGAAAACATACACTAATAGAGTCTGCACTCTTTAAGACACGGAGGGTCAGAAAATTATTTGCATTCGTTTATTTAATATTGTTCTTTGTGGTTGTTTTATGTTGTTAAATAAATAAAATTACTAGTGATAAAAATGATTTTTTTTTAAATTTTGATGTCTAAATTATAATAATCACAAAACACAAGTAAACGTATAAAACGTATATTTTATAGATTAACACTCGTATGCATGAACATTTTCGTTAAAAATAAGGGTTCGTTAAAATTAAAAATCTTTGATTCCTTAAGAAATCTTTCTTTGTATATTGCAACGAAATTTCTTACAATATCCAAGAACTTTTATTTTAACGAACCGTTATTTTTAACAAAAATGTTTATGCATACGTGCATAAATCAGTCGGAGTATATTAAGTGAAATATATAAGTTGATTGCAAGTGTTATGAAAATAAATACTCCTATTATTTTTTTCATTTTGAAATAGAAACTAAAATACTGCATAATATCAAACATTCGTATTGCAACATTTTATTTATATATAAAAGTAACACGTTTATACAATAAATATAGAAATATTAAAATAAGCACATAATTAAATATTATAATTATTAATTTTTATGTGTTGTAATTTTCAATGAAACTCAAAATTAAAACGACATATTAAAATTCTGTAAAAAAAAACAACAGGGTATACATGTGTCAAATAACTATATTTTCGCGCAAACTAAATACTGTGGCGTCTCGTAATATAAGCATTTTAGAACAGTAAAAATTAAATAAATTTAATTATAGTCGAATATTTTGCACAATAATTGTTAGTGGAATCATAGTAATGGAATAAATTTTCAACATTTTTTATTTATTACAACATTTAGAACTTAACTGTTTAAGTACCTAATTCCCAAATTGCGAGATTTTGAGTCTAGAACTTACGATACTGAATATTACATAAATTATAACAGTAAAGTGTACAAAATATTGGTATTTGACTGTAATAGTCTACCTATGTAAAATTACATGCCTTTAAATTCAATTTTTTTTACAGTATAAATCACATATATTATTTTAGGATAGGGATAAACTTATATTTATTACAAAATTATTAACAATATATTAACTAATAGTTCAAAACAAGATATATGTTTAAAAACATAACTTTCAATTTATTTATTAAATTTTACTCTTTCTTAAAAACATCATTGTATTTCTGTACTAATTACTGTACTAATAAATAATGTTCAATTGTAATTAAATTAATTTCTAATAACAAATAAAAATAATATTACTAATTATTCTTCAATATTTATTTAACTGCCAAATTTTGAGTAGTCGGAATATTACTATTGTTCAACTAATTATACATATAACTAATTGACTAGTATACAATAAAAGTATAATTTATTTTCAAACATAAAAAAAATGCAATATTTTATAAGTAATTACATTACATTTTTTTAAAATTATAACATAAGTATTACTTCAAATATGAAATTAACGAACAATATCCAGATATAATTAAAAGAAAATATTTATTTTCAAAAGTATAACTTAAATTTATATATGCAATTGTTCATTGGAAACCAGCAAACAAAAAGAAATATTATGCAATTTGCATCTTGTTCAAATAGAATAATGTGATATAAAAGGAAAAAAAATATAAATAGTTTCAAAACTAGCAATTGCGTGTGAGAAATACATATACACATACCATATAAAAATTACCTGCAACAATTTTCTGGTATTATGATAAATATACTTATAGTAATAAAGAATGACAAATGAAAAAAATTGTTGTGTAATTTTTATGTGTAATACGTCATAAATTGCCTGCAATTTTCGTATATTTGTAATATTTTTTTTATTATTTAGTTTAGCTTAAAATTTACATAATAAATCTAAATGCGGTTTCTATATTTACAATTCTGCAGACACACATACAAATAGCTATTTTATTTAAATCGAATTAGGAACAGTATTTCCAAATGTTACAATAAACTTATCCTTAGAATGAAAGCCAATGAAATATTGTCATTTCAGGAGGATACATTTTTAGTCAATCACAAATGATTTTTTACTTATCTTAGGAATAAATAAAATTAAAATTACCGACCATAAATAATTAAATTTTAAATGATTTGTGTATGTTAAGGGTTGGTATTTCCAATTTTATTTATTCTTAAAATAAGTAAAAAATCATTTGCGAATCGCTAAAAATGTATCTTTAGAAAAAATAACAATATTTCATTGGCTAATTTTCAAATTATTCCAAGAATAAATTTATTCCAACATTTAGAAATACTAGGATGAAATATTATTTGAAATAAAATAGTTATTTCAATTAAAATTTAGATAAATAATCGAAAACGGTAGAATAAATCAGTAAACAAGAATGTATGAATATACTGCAACTAAAAAAATATCTGATTAAATTATATAAATACAACAAACGTAATCATTTACTCTTGAATTAAATGTTTCATCTAATATAATTAAAAAGCCGAAAATCATGTACTAATTTTAGATAAAATAACTAAAACATGAAAAAAATCATCTAAAGGTTTTGTATAAATTAATATTTTTAATAATTTATTATTTAACTTTGTTCCAGATTTTCATAATAAAGTATTTAAATTTTAGTTATTTTGTAACAATTTGCTTTTGAACAAATGACAAATTTTACAATACAGTCGATTCCGCTTAATTGGGACACCGCTTAATTGGGACAGCCGCTTATTTGGGCCAAATCCCAAAGAACAGAAACCAAACCAAGGAACCAACAGTAAATTTACATGTTTAATTGGGACAACATTCCGCTTAATTGGGACAGTAAATTTAAGATCACAGTATATATTATGTTACAAATATTCACAAGAAAAAATATTTACAAAAAATTTAATATGATACGCTTCATATCTTTTTGATTCACAACATGGAAAATTATATTTAAAAAACTAGCAAATATGTATCAATTAATTACATTAGTATCGCGCGCTGTGAACTTTTTTCCCAACACATTCATTCACGTATGAAGTACGGACCCACGCGCGCTCAAAGGTTAATGTTTACCCTCGCGTCGGCGTGGCGCGGCACCGGTCATTATAGCTGTGAGAGTCTACCCTGCTGTCTCAATCGTTACGTATTCAGTTATGATTCAGTTACCACTACACCTCGCGCGTGGAAGGTTTGTTATTTATTATTTTATTTTGGAATTTATTATTATTTTTACTTAAAAGTTTATATTTTTTTGGTTATATGTAGTTTATAGTTTTTTCCAAGAATTTATAAAATAAAATTATTGTAAGAAAAATATGGATTGCTTAATTTTATGTAAAATTCGGTTAATTGGGACAGCCGCTTAATTGGGCCAAAATGCCCTAGTCCCGATGTGTCCCAATTAAGCGGAATCGACTGTATATCTATGACATATAAATATACATTAATTTAAAAAATTATAGTAATTTAATTACAACTTTATGTTAAAAATTCTACGGTAAAATATAAAAATATGGTTTATTAAATATTATGAATTACAATAAAATTTTATTTTTTGGAAAAACGAAATTTTAATGAAATACAAAAAACTATTAAATTTTTCTGCAATTGAGTGTTGATATGGTTAATTGAAACACTAATAATAAAAAGAAAAATTAATGTTTAAAGTTTTAATTTCAATTAAAAAAAATTGAAAAACAAATTATCGCCGTTCTTTCCAAAACCTCCGTAAAATATTTGCACATTTTTCCTAAAAAAATTTTCAGTATTACTTCAGATAAATTTGTTAATATATAAGCAGACATATTTTTTTATTTTTATTTAAATATTATTCTAAATTTTATATGAAATTTTGAGTATTATTTCAATTTGAAATTCAATAAAATTAAATTATAAATTAACGATATAAATTGTATGTTATATTCATTAATTTTATTTTTAATTTGTTAATGTATATTTAAAAAAATATTTATGTCATTTAATTCAAATTAGGTGGCTAAATTTTACATTATTTGTTTATTTAATTAAATATTTTTTTATAATAATATTTAGTTCTTTCATCTATACCCAAATTAATTCAAGGAAAATTGTTATACCAAATAAAGTTTAAATAATTTAAAGTTTTGAATAAATCAACGATTAAGAATATATAAATATAGAACATAATAAAAAATATCTAATTGCATTAAATCAATATATTCCAAACGTATTTGTCTATATTCTTGCATTAAATTTTTTGTTTAATATGCTTAGAAAGCTAATAATTATCTACTTTATATATAAAACAACTAAAATTTTTATCTATTTTTTCTAAACATATCAAAATACTTATATTCTCGTACCGCCTCAAATTACTAACAACTGCTACATAAAACTAGTCAAGATTTCACATTTAATATTGAATTTTTTTTTTTTTTTATAACAGATATAGGAGTCGTAGAAAAAATATTACATATATTTAAAATATCTAATATGTCTACATTGTTACTAGAATTCTGTATTGTATAGTCGTAGAAAAAGTATAGTATAAAACTCACATTTCCCACACGTATGAATTGCAGCACGATTCTTGGCGCATGCTGGAAATTTTCATACTTCTGGGATATTATAACCTTCTGTGCTGGTTGTGCAATATGCTATTCTGCTTAAATGTAATGCAATTTATAAGTATATATCATAATTTTGTATATTAATGCATTTCAATATTGTTTAACAATAAACTAAGAAAAGAAACTTTATTGTCAACTAAATCACGGTAATTTCATAAAAGATATTATATGTTGCGAAAATGTAGTCGATGAAATTAAAAAAAAGAAAAACGTTTTATTTTATTTGTTGTTTAAAACAAACACAATTTAATGCATTAGCAAAATCAAATTATCTCACCATTAATCGTACTAGCTAAAATTAATAATAATTATAGGTAATTTGAAAGTAATAAAATAAATCAACATCATTGTAACGTGTGAAATACGTTTGTAACTGCGCATACAATGATTGAAGTCCGAGACCTACACACCGCATTATTGTGCAGTAGTAATAGGTACTTGGCAGAGAAATTGTTCTTCCATGTAATGGTAGCCAGCAATCGGACCATGCCGAGGGTAGTTCCCTACAAAATTAACTTTCCGTCAGAGTAGCCACACAACCACGCTATTTCTTTTTTTCAGCAAACCAATATAATCCGTTGTAGTGTTTCTATTTTATGAATATTAGTTTTGTCTCGTTTGTAAAAATTAAATATGTTAGTAATTATCAAGCTAGACTCTGGGTCGGTTGCATAAAACGTAATTTTTCTTCACTGCATGCATGTTAAATTTATGCAGGTTTGTGTAAAAGTATCTTTTTGAAAACTAAATTATTAATATACTAATGTAACTATAAAACATCATTCAGAATGCATTTTTGCTAGCAAAATTAGTGTTATACTTTAGCGCAGAGCTAAAGTACATGTTAGTTTATGGGGATACACTGCACATGCGCAGTTTTAGTTTTATAAGCAAATTTTGTTTTATCCCAGCCAAAGTCTGGCCTGAAAAACGGTCAATCAGATTTCAGTACCATGAGATAACGATATATAATGTCAAATTTATAATATGAAAATAATAACTATGAAAAATATTATTTTGAAAAAAACGTATTTCATACAATAAAATAACATTTATTTTAGAAATATCAGAAGCAAAATTTGGAAAAACAAAGAAGATGGTAAATGTAAAATTATATTTATGTCTTATATAATACTATTCCAAATGTTCTGTTTCGAATTTATATTTTTTAAATGATTCTACAAGTTTATTTTATATAATAATAAATTCATTTTCAGACATATTTAACCAATAAAACAACTATAATTGCAAAAAAAAGCTGTACTGAAGATAAGCAAAAACTGTGTGGCATATATACAACTTCAACAGAAATTTCAGAAATTATTTTTAACCGAATTTAAATTGTTATCACTGCGCAGGTGTAACTGACAGTTCGGAAAAACAAACATGCAATATGAGTGATCAAGTTTTTGAGATGTGGTAAATCGCGGAAATTAAAACTAAATCGTAAAACTGATTTAGCAGCCTGAATGAGACTTAAACCTACAAAAAACTAGCTAATTTAAAATGCATAATTTTTCAATTGAACAAATATGTAATTTCCAATGCAGAATTTAGAATTTCTACTTCATATTTTGTATCGTACGAAACGTTACAAAAAAGTACGTAATAATGTGATTAAGATGCCAACAAGAGTAGAAAAAAAAGTTAACAATCTAATCACATAATTAACCATTAATTCAATTAACAATGTTTTATGCATTAGCTATAGAATAAAATATTCGATTTCATGTTAAAAATTGCATCAAATATACTGACAATACACCGTAAAAAATCGGTAATTTTACATGAAAACCTGTTTAATATGTAAATTTACAGTCGTCAGTATTTGTACAAATACGACTAGTTTTGACTTCTTACGAATAAATTGTATTTAAAGAACAATCAATAACATTTTGCTTGGTACTACCTAAAAATGTGAGCTTGTATCATATCACACCAAATGATTTGATCGCGCCAAACAGCATACATATGCTTGCATTTACAATTTATTATTTAGATTTTACTATGTACTGACAGCTGTACAAATACTCGAGCTGGTATCACAGATATATACACCCTCATATACTGTTTCAAACAATGATCTGACAATTTCTTATAAGAATTGACGTGCTAAAAAACCTAGTATTGTTTCATCCTTTAATTATTCTAGCTAAAATTTTAGTCTCCTTGATTATCATCTAAATTGAGAACGAATTTCATCTCGTTAAAAAGATTACTCTATAGTTTCAAATGCTTAAGACATATTAGACGTATTGGTAATAAAATCGCAAGGTGCCGACACGTTTGATTCGCTTATCTTCGCAGATGAAAATTTATGTTTTGTCGGTGTTGTCATTAATTATCGCTATGTTTCGCGGTCGTCCGTACGATTAAAAATATCTACCTGCCAATGAAGCGACGTTACTGAGTACTGTGTTCGATTCGGAGATGGATTGTGTGCTGAAAAGATGAGAATTAAAGATTGGTGTTTCAGTAAAAGTTGTTTGTTGACTTGTTTTACATGAAATTTATCTTGGGTATTTGGTTTTATTAAAGATTTCCCATGCGAAATTTTATTGTTTATCACAAATCATATAGGAATAAACTAGAGAATCTGTCTAATACATAATAAAATTAATACATTATATTTTATTTATATGTTATTAAAATTTATTTCAATGAAAGAAATAAGTTTTAAATATTAACTTTGATAATATTTAAAAAAGTAAATAAAATTAATAGATAAATTTCATTATTCCTGCTGTAAATATCGGTTCTCAAAAAAAGTCAGAAAACAAATTTAAAGTTTAAAGACAAATGGTACACAAAAAAATGTTTAGCCACAAAAATGATATATTTTAGTATGGATCTAACTAGCATATCAAATTATTTTGAAATATTTATTAAAAAGATATTTTCACACTTATTTGTTATTATAACTTATACTCACGACAATTTAATCAGTACAATTAAAATAAATATAGCTGCATTTAGTTTTCTATCAGTAATCGTTCAATTTGTGTAATTGAAGTGAAATGTAATACGCTATGTATCGCGTATCGTATATAGAAAATGGGAAAAAAAGGAAAACAGTGAGTTTGAAGCAAGAGCTGGAAGCTGAAGCGAGCACATGCAGACAGGGTTGCGTTACGTCCCAGCTAGAAGGAATCAGTCAGGCCACGCTCCATTACGCGGCCCGCGCGCCACTAATGCGATACGGGGGCTAATGGCTGCCGCCGAGCCGAGATGGATGACCGGCCTAAACGGCTTCAATAAGAGATCCGGGAAAAGAGAGAGAGAAAGCGAGTACGACCGACGCCGCCGCCGCGATCCGACCCGGAGCCAAAGCTAGAACCAGCTGTGCTGCCAAAAACGGCAATCGAATATACAAGGGGGTAACCAAAAATAACCAGAATTTTAATTGTAGCTTATGAACTAGACCTAGTTGCAAATTTCACCTCTAGTCTGAGCCAGTCTTACCACGTCGCGAGGTTCTGAGTTAACTAATTTGTTTTCTGATGTGTGCAAGCATTATTGGAAATTTTTATGATGACCGGTAATAAATAATATAAAGTGTAAAGTAAAAATAATCATTGAATAAAGTTACATTATAATTTAATTTACGATAACAAAGTTATGTTTCATATGTTTTTACTATACAATAGCTGGACTATGCATTCATTTCTATTTCACGAATAATCGATGACTTTTTGTCTAAAGTAACTTCATTGAATGGTTATTTTTACTATACTCGTACATGAAATTATTAAAACTATTTTTGTTGTAATGCTACCAGAAGCTACCAAATAAATTTTTGAAGTATTATAATAAGTAAGACACAAGTGTAAAATTGGTATTTGTGTAATAATCGTAATGAAATGTTATTTGAAAATTAATCACAACCTGATCGACTATCAACAAAACAAAATCACTAAACAAAAAATTTTGAAAATTAACAAATTATTAATATGGTATCTAAGGTAACTATTACATAATTAGTCTTTACATTTATGTAAATAAACTCTTTAAAAATTTATATCTTTACTCATACTTTTTGACCGAAAAATGGTGGTTGTTCCCCATTTACGTTATTCATTAAAACTAAATCTATAAAACTTATTTTTGTTTTCTCATATAAAATATGACTTAAACAGAATTCAAATTGGAAAGTTCTAGAAATATTTATAGCCGTAAAAATAAATTGGGACAAATGATTTGAATTAAAAAGGGAGACTACACACTAAAACAATTTAGATTAATAAAATTTCTAAATAAAATGTTACTTTTTTTAGTATAAAAAGCAATACTAAAATTGATATTAAAGCATTATTTTTTTTGTAAAATTGTGATTTTGGTGAAAGTATTTGGTATTGATAAATTTTCCACTAATAGTGGTGAATGTACGTGTTAAAATTAATCAAATTTTTTTTAATAAACTGAAAAATATTTACTAGATATATATGTTTTCTTCTAACAGTTTTGCTTATTTTTGAGTTCCCCTTATCTACGCTCGTTTCTCGTGCAGCCGAGCCGAGCCCCACACTCATTCCTCTCTCTTTCGGATTCGGATTATTGTCTATAAGTTAATTCGCATTTATTTTTCAGAGCTTGAGAGTACGGTGCCGGTGCCACAGTGCCGATGCGGGATGTATGGGCGGACTTAGTCGGCCCGATCGACTTTAGATTAAAAACCGGGCATTCGAGTTCCCAGTCGCGTTTCGCATCCGACGGGATAATACCGAACCGGAGAGTTGGCTGGCTGGCTTCGTTCGTACGATCCCAGTCCCCCCCCCTCCCCCTCTTGCTTCCACTGTTTTTATACGCGCGCGTGTATTCGATGGAATTACCGAAATCGAAATAAATTTTAACAAGGAAATTTGCGCCGCAAGTACTCGTTACGCTATGCCGAATACGACTGCTTTAGACAAATCTTTTACTGTTATTACTACATCCTGCTGCTGTACGTAGCTGCGAACAAATCATTATTACGTTATATTTAAAATATCCTACACGTACTTACTTATATGTGATATAAAAAAGTTTTAAAACGTTATTTTTAATGTTACTCATTTTATTAATAAATAGTATTTTTTTAATATAATAGTTGACCAATTTACGCAAGATATTACTTATAATAAAATTGTTTTTATTTTAATTTCAAATAAGATATATTTTGCATAAAAAAATGTATGCTGATTTTTGTATTTAATTTCTATATGAAACACTTAATTATTTCCGGTGTTATTAAAGTATCAGATTTATGAAAACTCATAATAACTTTTCTTATTTTGTGTCTGAATTTGAATTTAATATATACTATTAGTGGTCTTCTAGTAGTACCAAAACAATTGAAAAAAAATCAAAAAATACGCGTATGTAAATAATTAATAATTATCAAGTCTGTATGAAAGAGCATGTATGAGAGGTGTCATAAATGTGGATAAAGCTAGAGTTCCTTGTTTGGATAAAAATGTTTGGAGAAAACTAATTTCGGGATAGTGGAAAAAATTTGTGCCACACCCTTTTAGCTACAAGGCGGGATTGTGTATGTATGTAAACTAAAAGTAAAATATATCTTTTTTATTAATAAATTATATATATATATATATATATATATATTTGTCTCAGGCATTACAACTGATAACTAAATTATGTGTCTCTTGAATTTTTTCGTAAACTTTTAGAGATCACTTAAATTGCATCTGTATTTAATATTTATTAAAAAATTAATCAAAATTTCTTTGTTTTTGTCTGATATTAAAATTTATTGATCAATAATTAAGTAAAAAACTATTGGTTAAAAAAAGAATTAAGTATTATTGTATGTTTATGCAGTAGAAGGCCAAAAAAATAAAAATCGTGAATATATTAGGTTTATGAGATACCTACCAATAACAAGTAAAAAGAGAAAAAATTGGTTTTAAACAAAACAGAAACAACTAGACTATAATGCGGTTCAAAATAACCACAATAGTAATACGACAAAAACATAAACTCTGAAACGGACAAAAACTAAGTATGTACTCTGAATGAAGCTTTAATCATTACTTTTAATTAAAATTTAGTGCATCAACAAGTTATTTTTATTAAAGAACTTTTTTTATAATACATCCGCAAGAACAATTTATTCTACTAATAAAAATACCTCGCTAGAGAAACGTGTAAAATTAATAAGCAAGTATACGTACAATTATAATATTTTTTTTCTCCAACTTAAAGCTTAGAGATATCTCGTTAATACCATCTTATTTTTTACGTACATATATACAATATACTACAAACGTAAGCATATCGTAGCACCCAGCCTATAAGCGTTTTAGTTCAATTACGCGAATCAAAGAGTAAATTACATACACGCATTATAAATAACCTGTATTATAGATTCACTTCTATTTCGAAAGTTAATCGACGCGAGTGCTGTGCATATAACAACGGCGCAACGCGTCTCTCTCCTCTCTCTCTCCCGGGAGAGAAGAAACGGGTTTTTGTTTTTTAGATATTCTAAAAGAGATAACACGGCATCCATAATTGTCTTCCAGTTTATTATATTCGCTCGTCTCTCCTATACGAAGTAAGTATGCATCGGCCAAAGCCAGCCCTAGCGGGAAACTGCTTTAGCCATGCAATGTGAATATGCAGACATGTTGTTAGTTGTTGTTGTTGTTGTTTATGCCAGTGATAGCCAAACAGTATATTATAATCGACTGGACTAATACGTAAAATATAGAAAAAAAGACAATTTTTTATAATCGTGTGGTTAACTCAGTAATTAACTCCTTTCAGTACTAAATAGAGTAAACTGTAAGCAATATTAAATACTAAGGATCTGATATTTTGTGTTCCAGTTAAGACTAACCGAACTTTCAAATTAACCAAGTATCAAATGTTTTTTTTGTTAAATTTGATAGGTAGAATATATAAATTTATTCACTGGTTACAGAAAATGAGTCATTGTAGTCAAGTATTAAATTCAATCAACTAGAAAATAATTTTAACTGAGACTTAAAATACTGGAACTAAGTTAATCGCAGATAAATACGACTGCAACAAATTACTTTAACTTTAGGAGTCAAATGCATAAAATATTTGTTAACCAAGCAACTAGATTCTCAATTATTGATTAATCAATAAAACGCTCTAAAAACAATTGGCAATCTGGTTGCTTAGTTAATTCATTGACATCATATGGGGTGTTTAAAACACTTGTGAGCCAATTCCAAAAAGCTTCAATATATATTACATCATTTTCAGGGAGAATTTGCAGAGACAATAAAAACTGAATTTGTTTAATAAACAAAACATTTTCAAAAATTAACCATTATACAAAATAATTATAATATAACGTTAACAATTAAGAATCTTATAAAGTTTTAGAAATAATAAATATATTATTTGATTAGGACATTACGGTTTAAAAGATTTTACACAATGTCTACACGTCAAACATTTTGTAACTTGTGAAAGTTCTAACAGACTACTTTTAACCCACGAAAATTTTTATTTAATTATTATTATTTAGTTACGACAAATCCAATTCTATATATATATATATATATATATATATATATAATTTTAACGTAGGTAGAAATAGTTATTTATTACACTTGCTGTAATCAAATGAGTTTATGGAACTTTACTTCCAATCTCTAATTGAAAAAAAAATAACTTGGTTCATTATATCTCTGAACACCTCATATGTTGTCATTATTTAGCGACATTTGTTTTTTTTTTCAATTTTTATTTATTATATTATTTATTCAATATATGTTTTTAAAAACCAATTCTTTAAAAATAAAATTTATAATTCTTATTTTTTCTGAACGGAAATTTCTTTATTTAGTTGCATAAGTGTACTTATCAAAAATAATACAATTATTTAATTTCGAACCAATTTGTACAATTTCTAATTATTAAAAATTTATGTTTAGTAATTTTTAGATATATAATTACAAAGATATATCAATTTTCAAATAAAATATGCAAAAAAAAATTGTAATATGTTTGGAATAATACATGGTTGACCATAAAATCAAAAAGTTTGATCATCACTGACTTAGTTTCTTATAATACTTCATTTATCAGATAATTCTTTCTTATTAATTCATGCACATTCGACCTACACAACAAAATTGATTTCTTTTATTTTTCTTTAAAAAACAATTTTGCGCTTATATATCTTTTTGTTGATATGCTAAATCAGTTTTGTTAAGTTTTTTCTAAAAAAAAAACATTCTTGTGGAAAAACTATACATAGATTGCAGATGTATTATTAAACATATATAATTTATTATTGTTTGTTGTATTCCTGTGATAAATACTAGCGTATTGTGTTTGTTTAATTTTTATTCTGGAAGTAATTGTTAGAAGATATTTTATATAATTTAAAAAAATACTTTCTTACAGAATTGCATAGCGTGTATTACTTTAAAGGATATATAAACAATTCTTAGATTCTTAATTGTATTAGATGCTACTTCTGATATAAATATAGACAATTACGTTTGGTATATTAATCTAATGTAATTGTATTTTTTCAATAATTTGTTATATTATTACATAATATATTCCTGTTAGTTGATTTATCCAAAGTTTTAGATTATTTATCTAAATTATAAGTAAAATAATAATTATATTCAATTAATTTGTATTTAGATGAAAAAACTATTGCAATAGTAATTAATACTATTATATCTAAGTAAATAATTATAATTATATTTGCTGTACAGTTAATGAACTGTAATTATTAATATTGATAATAGTAAAAAATGACAAAAACTATCAAAAACACAAAAATAATATATAGTATACTAGAGACAACTAAGGTAGTCGTTGAAATATAATTATTGTTTCTATAGTAATATAGTAAATACTTCTGTATTCTCAAAAATTAAAACAAAATCTATTCTGAAAAACTCTTCGATTATTTTGTCGATTGAAGAAGCTAATTTTGAATAAAACTATATACTATTCAAATCAAATAACAAACCACAAATATTTGGAGCACTAAAATATAACTTTTGTTAATAAAATAATTATTTATATATTTATAAAATTATGAATAAATAAAAAATGCACAGTTTAATTTTTAATTTAAAAATAATAATAATAGTTTTTCTTTGTATAAGTTCTTTACTTTAACATTGTGATATTATAGTTACTACATTAAAAAAAATCAGTATCCAAAATTTCTAATCTAATAAAATTGAAGCTTTTTTTTTATTTATTAATATGAAAATTACATAAACAAGATTGAAAACATAAAAAGTTATATATATTAAAATGTTTTACACGTCTAGCAAATACATATCTCATAAAGTAAATTCGCTCAAATTCAGCCTTAAAGGTGAACGAAAGTGACGATAATTAAATATGGCAGGATGAAAAAAAAAGAAAATATTCATCGTGCAAATAGATGCCTTACATTACATTACCGTTTCGCATCGTCGACATTCGTTTGAAATAGAAACGGACCGAGCCGAGAAGCGTTTATTTATGGAAGTCGGAAATTAAAAAAATTGATTTTCATTTATCCGAAGAGAGACCTACCGAATGCCGATTATAAGCTAATACTTTTCACCATTCGCCGTGAGCACAAGCTCATAGTCTTCTATATATACCTAAACGACATTGACTTGGCAAAAAACCTGTATGTAAGTTGTCGCAAAAGCTGATTGCGATTGTCGACTGGTTGGAAAACATTTGCCGGTGCGCGCTAACGATTTCACCCCCATCCCACCACCCGGTTTAGTCCCGTGCCATTTGTGACACTCGAGAACACGGGGTTGGGAGAGGAGCAATATTTACCTCGCGCTCTGGCCGACAATTAAAATTCGCCCGGATCAGGGTTAGAACGGACTGGACATAAATCTTCCGTTGGCCTGTACGACAAGATAACGTGAACACTTGAATAAATCGACGACAATTCGGCACGACGGCACCGGGCACGACCAACACGCTCCGATTCGGCTCACGCTTCCACCGACAATCCGCTTACCGATTAAAGTGGCGCTGCTCGCTGCACTTCACCAAACTTTCAACACTATGCTTTGGTTTCAAAATACTTAAATATTATCAAGTCCTATTTTGATAAGTTTTAATTACATAATCGTTTATACAGAATGATTAACATTTAAACTGTTTAACTACGGTAATTGATTATTTGAGATATTCTAAACAAAGAATTTATATGTAAAATATTCATAAATCATGGGTTATTTTTTTTGAAAATATTTTTGACTAATTTGGTTCTTTTCAAAATTACATTAATATAAAAATAAATAATAAATTTACAGCATAGTAATAACGATATACGAGTAGGTCTGATTTTTCACACAAATAAGCTGTTTCTTTGAATAATTAAATCTAGATTATTAGTAATAATAATCGAAAATTAAATACATATTTTAAATAAATAGCACATAACTCATTATCATATCTTATTTCATACTTTAGTTTGTTTTCTTCAAAATTATGAAAATATACGAATAATTTCAACATTTGCGATAATTTTCAAATAATTCAAAAACCAAAATCCCATACATTAAAATTTTAAAAACTTCAAAATCTTAATGTAAATAGTAAATCTTCAGACTTTCACGGCAGGTATCCACTGAATTTATAGAATTTTCTGAGCTGGTATGCCATGATCGATATATCCTCGTCTCAGAAGTTTCGCCACACATCGTAGATGGCATCCTAAGTGCTTGGTGATTGAAATCACCAAGCACTGAAGATGTCATCTACCATATATGACGAAACGTTTGGGACAAAGTTAGATCGACCACAGCATACCAGCCCAGAAAATTTTATAAATTCAATTCTTAATATAAATATATTTTTTACCAAGTATATTATTATTTATTAAATATTGATTAAATTAATAATTAATTATATATTATTTTTAAATTAAACATATATAAAAATAAAACATTAATATCGAAAAAAATTGTTTTATGATATAAATAAAACACAAATTTTATTCTAAATAAATAAATACTAACACAAAAATATACATATTATTTATTTACAATGTACTCAATAGCAAATTTATAATGCATATATTATTATTACCTACTCTGAGTGCATGACGAAACGAATATAATATAAATCTCATTCTCTTACGTTACGCCAATAAATAATATTACATATATTATCATAAAAACAAGTAGTCACAATATTATAATAGTACGAAATTAATATCAAACGTTTGTCAAGCATTCGTGATAAATAAAAAATCCACACACATCATTCTACGCATCTTTCTCACTCTTTCGTTCTTTCAGTCGCTCTTCCATAAGTAATAACAATACATTTAAATTGCTATAAAACTGTTTGCACATTCAATAATGATACATAACCTCGATAAAAATTAGATATCATCTGTTTCAGCGAATCTCAAACATTTCCATTTCTAAAACTTTCTCGATTTAGAATGTTTTAGAACTAAAATAACAAATAGTTATTTACCAACGTTGATTTACAAACAATAAATATGTTAGTAAATGATATTAAAATATATTTTACAAAAGAAAAAATGTTTACAGGAATAGCTTTTATATTTTAAGTTGATGATTCTATTAAATTGTCGACTGACCAATCAATGAGACACTTGAAGACAGTTTTACAGAACGGATTTATGTAAGTGGTTTTAAGTTTAATTCATTAAGTTAATGATTTTAGTTATGAGTAACTGGTACAGAAGACCCTCGCTTATCTGGTACCATTTCTTTTTTTTAAATAATATAAAAATAAAAACTAAACATTACCGTTTTATTTAATGTACAACAGTAAAAAAATGGTTTCTTTTTTCTGTTCACTTTTTTACTACCTCATTTAATATATAATCCGTTTATTGTAACACTAGATACCGAGAATCAACTTAAAGTTAAAAATAAAAAGTCTTGCCATTTTATCATTTTTATATTATAAGTTACTTTTAACCTCGCATTGAAAAACCAGAACTAAATTAGATAGTTTCATTAAAAAATTTAATACATATTCATAGTTATGGGTCGTCAGTTCATAATAATAGTTAGTTTTAGATCATGTAGTTGATACAAATTGAAAACTGATTGTTAACTTAATCAATTAGTTAATTAAGCAACTAGATTGTCAACTGTTTTCTTTTTTGAAATTTTTTACTGATTGATCAGTTGGAAAGTTAACGAAATGATTAACTTACAAAACATTTAACAATGCTTTATGCAACCGGGCCTTATGTGCACATTACCATTGCATTACAATTGCTTAATATCTAACATTATTAAAAATATTAAATGAAAAAATTTGTCACCTGAACGTGTTTTAAACTTTTCAATTGCTGTGGAGCAATTGATTAAACAAATCTGAGTTTTACAATTAAATTAAAAATTAGTTTGATACATATTTTTTTAAATAAAATTGTGTAATATACATTCTCAAACATACAAAGCAAAAAATATTTAATACTATCCATTGTTCTATTTGAGATTCACCAAAAGTATTGTGTACATGCACAATTGCTGATTGCTGGTATTACCAAAAGGACACTAAATTAAATTGACATCAACATTTTTGGCACTATTGTATAGTGTAGATAATTCATACACAAAATTAGTGTTACACAAAAACATTTACATAAAAATAGTATCATTTTTTGACACTAAATCCAACAGAACTTTTAATGATAATAAATCTTACGTTACTTTCAAATATACATAACCATTTAGTTCAATTTAAAATTTTATTGCTTTGCCTCTGAAGAGGTTAAGAAAACAATGTTCGTATATTCTCATCTCATTTTTAAAAGTGGTTTTTGTAAAAATTACTTTTGACGTTTACTTAAAATTACTGAATAAGCAATTTTAATTAGTTTATTTGAATTTCATACCATTAAATATTAAAAAAAAAAAATATCAAAATAGAAATACTATTCATATTTGATACGAAGTATAGTAGAATAAAAAATTTATATAAAAGTGAAAAATAAAAGCAGTTTTTCATAAACAAAAGAGGTATAGGAATACTGGCAAATAATTTTAAAAAATATTAAAGGACTTATTGCATAAAAGGTTACTAAACACATGTCAACTAATAACATGATTAGGTTTTCAAGTAACCAATCACTTAGCAATCCCAAGATACTTGATAACGTGAATATAAAGTTACCAACTTTGTAACCATTAATAACATTTTAATAATCAACTGATCCAAATACGATTTTCAAAATTCCAAAAACCATATAGTTCATTCCAGTACCTTACAAAACTCCAAATTTTTATCAACATTGAGAAACACTGATCTACTTAATAGCCCATCTACATTACCGTACAAGAACAGACGACAAAGACGCAAAGCGAATGAGAAGGAGACGAAACGTCGTCGTAGGAAAGATGAAAGACATTCATTTCGAGATTTTTCTTTTTCATCCGAGTCACGACGTATGATTGTTATATCGTATTGTGGCGCATATGATGGTCGCTAATATGGTTATCAGCCCGAAACACTTGAATCACCGTCGCTAATTCGAGCACGTGATTCGAACCTGTAATACAAGCGGCGGACACGGCGGCGCGGCAAACATATTATTCGTTCGCGCATATACAATACGCGAAAGCGCGTCATGTATCGAATAGCAAATAGTTTTTAATGTTTTACACTCGGACTCTACATACGAAAACGAATTTATGGGACTTAATTGTCCGGCCGAGAATGGAATTACTAATGCAACCTTATTCGTGTAGGCATATTCTAGTATACGTTGGCTAGCTGCTATGATATTATAGTTTGTGGTATATATATACGACGCTTTAATTTAAGTGCGAGTGGTAATTTGAAACTGCTATTAGTGATTGTTAGCTAGTTGCTGCAGAAAATATCATAATTTACATTATTCATTCTTTTTTTCTTTCTCTCTTTCTCTCTCTCGCTCGCTCGCTCGCAGTGAGTTTATGTCGGTAATTTTCTAGATTTCCATTTTTAGTTTTAAATGTAAAATTAAGTTACTCTAGGTCTAGGAAATAAATTTTAAAACTATACAGTGTTAAAATAATTTTCATATTTTACTATTATAGCAAAAATATTTTATCCCATATCGTATTAAACGACACGCATATTTCAAAATGGTTCCATTTCAAAAAATATCATGATACAGCTTACAGCAAACTTACATGTGCGTATATTGGTTTTTTTTTTTCTTAAATCAGCGAATATATGCAAACTATATTTTTCTTTAAGCGTATCAAAACATTGGTAATACGTTATTATATTGCCTATATAGAACAATATCATTATGTTACTAGTAAAGTAATAAAACATTATTTACAGTAGTTAGTTATTGTATACATATATTGGGGGCAGCACCAAACATGACTACATAGTTAAGTGTATTCAATCTAACAGCTCCGGCTGTCATGTTAAAAAAAATTTGGTCATATAATTACGTTATAATAGATAGTTGAAGTGTTCATTTTCGCTTGAATTTGATTATAGAAAATGTGTGAAAAGTGCAAGAAATGCAAATTTGTCAAAAATTACATATTCTACCAAATAAACATTAATTCTCACAAATCACATAATAAATATAAATAATATATATGTATATATATATATATATATATATATATATATACGTATTGTTCTACAACTGTTGGTAAAATTAAGGTTACTTGATATATATAATATCATTTTTCTAAAAGTCAGCGAATAGAAATAAATATATGTTTGTATATGTTTGTTTATTCAAAAAGTTTTCTTATCCGACACCATGTCAAATAAAAAATCATTTGCTGTATAAAATTTTACGATTAATAAAATTTTTAAAAATAAATATAGGTAGCTAATAAATTTTGGTTATCAAAACTAAATTAAAATAAAAAATGCTTTTGTTATATAAATACTAATATAGATAAATAATAAGAGTTATTGTCTCGTTATCGTTAATTTATTAATTTTTTAAAGAACTTATGATGTAAATTATTTTATTAATTATTATATGTTTAAACATATTTTATGCACAATCAGTCTATAATATATAGTTTTTCACCTTGAGAAGCAAATGTAAATAACTAGTTTACCGCCCTAGGAACTTCAAAATTCTTCATAACCTTTCAATTAGAATATACCTTACTTTCTGCAAATCTTAGTAAGTATGAAATTATAGTAACATTTTCAAAATTTGTTTTATTATGCATTTAAATGAAATAGTTTTAGATTTTTTGTTATATAACTATATAAATATTTTCTATTATCTTGCATAATATTAAATTATAAATAAAAATAATATATTTAAATTAGTCGAACCGTGTTTCAACAAAACCAGTTACGTTATTGCAGCCGGAAGCAAAAGTTCGTCCATAACGTAGTGCCTAAAAGAGCAATAACAATTTTCGAAGGCATCGACAGAACAAGCTAGCGAGCAAACGAGTGTGCAGAAAAATCAAAATGGCCTAAACGCGTCCGGCCAGTATTTGGACGCGGGGCTTTAGCCGCAACGCACATCTGTCCGAGCGATTATGGTCGCGCGACCGGATCTCGGAATTCGTTCGCTAACATTTCTCACTTTTAACCGCGATCGGATAAGCGGCCGGGGGGCCTGGTGGCGGCTAACTTTCACGACACGATGTCGGTGCATGTTTCAACCCTTCATCAGGGCGGGCGGGCGCAGAGTGCGGCGTGTCGCTATGGCAACGACACGGAGAGAGCCGCACGGACTGACCGCCCCCGACTACCACCCCCGGGTATTGGCACACACACACACATACAGTGGCTACCATACACGACGACGCTTTGCAAACTCCCGAACGGAAAACACTTTTTGCGCGATTTTCGGCTTAAACAACAACGATAACGCTACACGATTCTCCAACAACATTCAACCCGAACCCAAATGAATTTCATCCAATAATAATATTTGTGTATGGGTGAATGTAACATGTAACATGCTTTAAAACTTTGAACAATACTATGTATTCCTACAATGAATTCTATATCTTATATCTTTCAGCCAGTTGGTAGGTTCACAATATAGATAAAAAAAATAATTTTATAAAATATTTATAATTGTGAATATAATTACTAATATCAATAGAAACATTCATTTATAATATACAAGATACAAATTAGCAGAATACATTGCAGGCATGTGATAATACCGATGTGTTATCTCAAATCATCAAATGTACAGCTGCATTCAAAATTACTTTATTTCTAATTTCATTTTCAAATTAAATTTTGACTTTTATCATTTTTTAATAATGAAGCGCTCTTTTCATAATGTATATTACATTTTTTGTTCACATCAGTGGCGCAGCCAGTATTTTGTCTTAGGGATTTTGTCTTGTCTTGGAGAAGCAAAAAAAAAGCAAATACTAACCATAGATTTCCACTTTATCTTACATGAATCGAATAATTAATAGTTTAAAATAATGAATGTTTGCCCAATATTTTGGGGTAAATAATTGTAGCGTTAGAAATGGAATAATATATGACTAAACGAATAAAAATTGTGTTAATTCTGGTAGCCTTGGAGGGGGGGGGTCCGTCGGCCCCCCTTTGGTTGCTCCCCTGGTTCACATTAATCACGAATACATAAATACAAATAATTAAACACAAAAAAATGTCAAATGTGACACTTCTGCATCTCTTGCATATACATTATTTAAAGTGTATGTGCAAAGTATGGAGCTAGCAAACTTTGAATTGGAAAATCCAAGTATAAAGTGAAATTATGTTGTTATGAACGATCATACTGATATTAACGACCTTTTGATAATTTTATGATGAATGTAAAATATTCCAGGATTTCTAAGTTTTGAATAAATGAAAATTTTAGACTAAAGTTTTTATTTAATCAAGACCTAGAAATCCTAGAATATTTTACATTCATCATAAAATCATATTATTGTACTATTATTACAAAGTATAAGTTGAACATTCAAATTAAAATTAGATCATTTTGTATGACCTTTAATTTTTTATTTTGAATTCTTTTTCATAGCTCGCATGAACATAAAAGATATTGTCTAATTAAATTTTTCGCATAGAAAAATTATCATAATAGTTTATTTCTATTACATTTTTTTTTATTTGTTTGTAGAAAGTCAATATACCTAAATATTCTGGTCATACTTATTGCTAGAGAGGTTATGATTAAACGATTAAATTTTGATTGGTTTATTCTTGATGATAAATTTGTGTTTTCTATTTTTACTCAGACACATAATAAACATTATACCGACGATTAAACCTATTTAATCTAATCTTGAATTCATAATGTAGTATTTTTATTTTGTAATACAAAATATATTTTGTCTAAAGGCTAGTATATTCAATTTTTTTATTCTTAAGATTAGTAAAAATCATTTGTGATTGACTAAAAATGTATCCTCAGAATAAATGACAATATTTCATAGACTAATTTTAAAATTATTCCAAAGATAAATTTATTCCGACATAAAAGAATTCAGACAGATACTATCTATCTGGTTAAATACTATATTAGCCTAGTAATTTAAAAAT
This sequence comes from Clivina fossor, assembly GCA_963966155.1. Classification (NCBI taxonomy): domain Eukaryota; kingdom Metazoa; phylum Arthropoda; class Insecta; order Coleoptera; family Carabidae; genus Clivina; species Clivina fossor. Next base: position 4,663,366 of record OZ014553.1, on the reverse strand, counting down.
TAAATAACTTACAGCTTGCTCAGTCATATAACAAAATGGTATTTTCTTATATCAAATTTTATAAGTAAAAAATTCAACTTGAAACTGTATTGGTACAGTCCAATAATTAGCATTTACTGTATCAGTTTCTTGTATTAATACATTATTATTATTTTTATTTTCTACATTTGCGTATAATTGTAAATTTTCTTTATCAGATTTAAAATAATATAACCAGTTTTAAAATCAACTAAACCTTTAAAAGTGCAAATTAGATTGGTTAAAAATATATATTAAAATGTTCAGTAGATACGTAATGTGTAAATGTTTATTTATTATACTAATTTTATGCCATTTGAGAAACTATTTCAATCTGATCAACGAAACTAGAAGCATATATAATTAAAAGAATTAGATCTTTCGAACCTTGAAAAAACAATTGAATTCAAATAAATTAAGTAAACGTATTTTTTCTACAAATGCTAATCATTTCAGTAGAATCTAAACATATGTAAAATTATGTAGGTATGCATAATGCATTCCAAGTTCCTGAATAAGATGATTTATGTATATTATGTAAAAACGAGACCAATCATTTTCTATTTGAAAAAGGCACGTTTCCAGAATTTCTGACATTTTCGAATGCCAAATTCTATTAATATATGCATATCTCGCAAAAACAATTTTCTCCATTCATAACAAAAGAATTAGTAAATTATTATATCTGAAACTATTTTTAGATGTCGTATGCAAATTTCATTTTCCAAGAATTCTGTTTGAGGTTTATTGATCAAATTTTATATAGTTGTATTCAAATTACGTGATATTAAATTGTCATAAAATTAATTTAAATAAAATTAATGAAAATACGTAAAAATATCATTTTTATATTTAGTATTCGTACATTTATGCAGCAGATTTAAATATATAATGCAAGTAACAGTTATACATTGCGAAATAATTTATACATACAAATAGAGGTTATCTTAACAAAATTTTAGAACCGCACATTTAAAACAATCAGTTAAGATGGTTCGGTCATCTTGAGCGAATGTTTAGTGAACATTTGGTTAAAAGACTATATGTGAATGATTTTGAAAGTATGCGTTTGATTAGATGAAGTGGCATAATTATAAGTGTTTTGTGTGAGTGAATATTTCCAAGTGTAGAAATAAAAGAGCATGTATGAAAGGTATCATAAATGCTAATGAAGTAAAAATGACTTGTCTGGATAGGAATGTTTAGAGGAAACTAATATCGGGATAGTGGAATAATAATTTATTTATACTGTAAACAAACAAGTATTATATACCTAATTACATATTTACAGCCTATTTGTAATACATTTCATAATCAACTATAATCCTTTACATATTACTTATACTATGATTATTACGGAAATTATTGTCATTGGTATGATTTATTAATTTAAACATATACTGCAATAGTAAAAAGTTGTCCATAATACGAAATATTTAAGATATAATTCTGAGATACATGTTAAAAACATGAAAATAACATGCACTCAGTAATGTAGATTCATCTATATTAGAATTTTAAAAATTCTTTACGAAAATGATTAATATATAAATACGTCTTTGTAACCATACTAACAATTAATAATTATTACTTATATATATATATATCTACATTTTTATAATTTTTTTTATAGTAAAATTAGTTTTTTTATTAAATTAGTTTTTTATTCTAAGTTTATTTATTAAATTTAAAATGCAAAAATTAATAATTTAAAAATAAAATAAAAACATTAACATTTGTTTTCATGAAAATACACTCAAAATATAAGTATCTCTTTTTATAGATAATAACACACTTTTCACAAAATTACTAAAAATAAATCTCGCAAACAATTAAATCATAAATTGATAAAAACCATAGGAAGAAAAAAAATGTCCGGGCATCATTTATGTACGCAAAAACTTTGCGGCGCAAACAATTGACGGGGTGGCGCGCGGCATGCAGGTTGAGTCGCGAGCACGGTGTCAATGTCACGACATGTCAGCCACCTGACAGGATGACAGAGTGACCCCTTGTCTGACATCCGTGCGTCATTTTAGCCCGATCGTTCGGGATTTTTTTTGCTGCTGCTGCCTCTCTCTCTACCCGGCCATCATATCGCTCGCCCGATATGTATTGGCGTATTGGCGCGCTCAGGTATCTATATCTACATATTATATCCACTTTATAGACGATGATTATGTGAAACATGTGTGTGTGTGTGCGTGCGTGTGTGTGGTTGGTGGTTGTGGTTATGTGTAGTGCGTGTATGAGTGAGTGAGTACGCGGTTTTGAAAAGAACGGCTTTGCACAATTACAGTAATAAAGACAAACGTTAAATGCTTGATATTGTCAATCATTATTTCGTTAAATACTATGATTTATTCGAGTAAATTACGGTTGAGTGTGTGTCATTTGGTTAAATGGAAATAAGTATAAGTGTAATTTGTTAATTTATGACTAGAAATTAAAGAATATAGAAATTAATATTTAACTATGTATGTGTATTATTACTTATTTCACTTAAATCAGTGGTTCTGAACTTTTTTATAGTCACACAGTCACATCGTAATAGAATTTCAATATTTAAACTCTCATCGGTTTTTTTTTTTACATAAAATCGGCACTGATTTTTTTTTAATAACGCATTCAAAAACAACAAAAATTAGACAATTTATATAATATTTTAGTTTTTTCAGTTTTTCAATCAAAATCATAATTGATGAAACATTTAATGCATGAGTAGACAATTACATTTGTATATTGAACTAATGTTATTAGATTTTTATTTGTATACCTATATATTTATATACACTTATTCATTGATTTATCAAAAGTTTTAAATTATTTATCTACTCTTGATGAGTACCGTAAGTTTTGGACGCAAAACCCAGTAATGCGAGGGGAGCACCCTCGGGGGCCCGTAAAACCAAGATGACGTAAACACTACAAAGTTGTAATACGTAAATAAAAACAATATATTATAAATTTGTTCCACTAGATTCCACTACAAATTGTTATTTTTGGAGTATTTTTGAAAAAGGAATTAAACAAAATGTCGACCCTAATTATATGTATGTAGTTTTTACTATTCTATACTGCCTATAGGTATTACCAGAAGCCGCGGTATTTAATTTCTCTACTTTTTATAGAATTTGAATATCTTTTATTAATTGCAAATTTTATTTAAAATTATGTAAAATTATGTGTTATTTAAAAAATCCCTTTTTTACAAAATGTGGTGTAAGTACTATTAGAGAAATATAGGTATTAAATAATTATTTTACAGTGTCAGTATTTTTTACATATAATAAACTAACAAATAATAAAATTGTATTGACCATATTTCTAATTTTTTTGTTGACAGTATTTTATTTTTATTAGCCGTTGTTTGAATAAAATACTAGCAATATTTTTTATTGACAGTTTTGATTATTTTTAAACTTCAAGATCATAAATTGAAATACTGCACATAGTAAATAAACTACAGACAAGTAAAGTAAGTATATTTCTCATAATAATAGTAAAACGAAATTTATAAACTTTGTCAAATACAAATTGCAATATCCCTAACACTATCTAGATAGTAAATTAAAAAATCTGTAATAAGTAGTAAATCAATTTCTTCTTTTTTTTTAAATTTTTTTTATTGTACTTTGTGGAATAATAGTTTTAATACAAAGCAAATAAAAAACCAAAGTTTTTAATAGTTTCATACATGAATCGTATATTTCTGTCGTATCATATTTCATTTACTCACAATTTATTGCCAAATATTAAAAATTAAATTAATTTAATGTTTATTAGATTTTAAATTAGTATTAGTAACACCGAATGTATACTTAGCTGAAAGTCGAAACTGAACACTTAACTTCAAAATTAATCATTTATAAATCAAGAAAAGATAACAATTATGTTATGTTGATGAAAAATACATTTGGCATTTTAGTATAGTAAGTGCTACAAATTATAATATATTTATAAAAATTGTATATTTTTCTAGATACATATATAAACAATCACACCATGTACCTACTCATAGAGGCATACAAACTCTTTCCATTTTAAGCGGAAATTATTTTTTACCAAACATTTTTCTCTAGACAGGCAACTGTCGCTTTATCTACATTCATGATATCTCTCATACATACTTTTCTACTCTTGATAATCACACCAGTGAGTTTTCAAATGGTTACTCAATCTAGCTTATTAAAATTTTGACTAATTACACAATTGTATTTGACAAGTTGTTACGATACATTGAAATTATCTATATTATAATTATTTTGAAATACCGTACAAATCGAACTGAAAGTATAATTTTCTGTATTGTATAATCTTAGAAAAAGTTTTGTTATCTACACAATAATATCAACATTAAGTGACAATGCTAATCAATTTTATAAACTTTAATTAAAATTATTTTAGTGTATTTCGTATAATATATTTTTTTTATTAATGCTAATGAAATTGTTTGAAATTGGGAATATTAAATAAATTAATTTTTACCTACTAAAAATCCAAGGCCCGTATTCTCACCTCACTTTTTCGTGAAAAAGTGCTTTTATCATAAATTTCAAAATAACTTTTTGCTTCTATTTTTGATTAAATATAAATAATTTTTCTATTTTTGATCATTTTTATTGTATTTGGTATTATAAAATTTAAATAAACTATTATAAAGTGCTTAATAAATAATTTTAAGTAAACGTCAATAGTACTTTTGGGAAAAATCACTTTTATAAATGAGGTGAGAATACGGGCCATATAGTTTTTTCATCTACACAAGGACGTTATTAGAATAATATTTCGTTTTTGCTAAATACAGAACTTTCTATTATATTTTACCTTAAATAAACATTTCGTCTTATGTTTAAGTCCTTAACTTTTATTTTGTTCGAAACTTTTTAAATTTCAAACACCTTTACTTATACTCGTATATAAGTACGATATATGTATTAAAAAAAATTATAATTAAAATACATGTAAAATATAAAAATAATAAAATTATTGAAAATATTTTATTTTTGTATACAAGGTGACTTAATACCAATACCTATAACTCACTCTATAGAATGTACCAAATCTGAAAGAGGGGAAAAATTTTATGACATTCATTTATGTTGTCAATACTGTTTAAGTTGGTAAGAGTATAATTTAATTATCTTTTTTGTTAAAAGTAATATTATTATAGTATTTTTTCTATAAGCTGACGTGTTTTTTCCAATTTATTTTTTAATTTAAATCTAAGACTTCCAATTTTTATTTCGCTGTGTGTTTTAAAAATATGTTTTATATTATATATTATAAACATTGTGTTACAGATTGCTTATATAATTTGTAATATATACGTCATCAAATATGGTGGACATAATGGCGTATATGGCATGAACTGTCTTGTATTAAGTCACCTTGTTTATATACTTATTTCTATTTGCACAAAATAAATAGTTATGTTAATATTTAAGTTGTTTAGATAAAATAATCGATATTATATAAGTTATAATGCCATTAAGTTCTTGCAAAATAGAAATAGTAATAACAAAGTGCAAAGTAATAAAATCTTGTAAACCGCATTTATGTAAAATACTGTCAATTTAAATCTACGAGCAATAAAATTTTCATCTGTGTATTTATTTGAGACATTTGAGGTAACATTATTAGCAATAAATTTTAGAATACACCTGTCGTGAAATTCAGCAGATAAAAGACATTATAGTAGATACATCTCAAAGCAAACAGACTCTATAGAATCATGACAGCAATAACAAATATATACAAATCTTAAAAAGGGTTTACGGAGATCAACGAAATCCAACTATACAAAGTGTTCTATTTTTCTTGGTTAGTTTAAATAAACTACATTGGACTTTTTGTGAAAATAGAAACGTAACTTTAGTGAACTTATTATATGTGTATTTTGAATGTTCTATAATCAAAACACAAAATCAACTCACATTTTTTTGAATTTCCAGAATTTATCAATTATAAAATGTGAAATAATGAATATATACATATTATTTATACAGTTTTATATTTTAGTTGATGTACAATTGAAATACAGTAAATTATTAACACATATTTATTTTATTTTTACTTATTACTTGTTTATATAAAATAATTAAGACTCAACTCACTTTTGATAGTGATTTTTGTCAGATGTACTTTTGACGTTTATTTAAAATTACTTATTAAGCAATTTTAATTAGATTGTTTAAATTTAATAATATTATATTATAAAAAATATATTTCTATAGAGAAATTCTATACATATTTGATAAGAAGTAGAAATTAAAATTTATTTTAAAGCAAAAAATAAAAGCTCTTTTCCATAAACAAAAGAGGTGGGAATACGGGCCTAGTTTTTGTTATTTTATTGTTTTATTATACAAGTAAAAAGAATAACAATATATATATATATATATATATATATATATATATATATATATATATATATATATATATGTATATGTATTTTTATTAATAATGCACTAAAGTTAAACATATGTAATGTATATATTTTCTTTTTAACCATTTATTAGCCTCGTTCGTATTGAAATTTCTAGATTGTTTTTTTAGTGAGTCAAATTAAGTATTATTGTTAAAAACAATCAAATTCATTTGTAATTCTAAAATTTTTAAACTTTTTTTTCTTAATATTTAATATTGTTTGTTTTGGCTTATACAGTTTAGCTATTTAATCAAATACACATTTGGTACATAACTAATTTTTATTTCAAAAGTATTATATAAATATATAGTGTGACTTAAAATTAGTAGAAAATACGATAGAACTTTTAATTTACATATTTGTAACATTTTATATAATTTATGTTTCTACAAAATTTATTTACATAACTTTTTTAATAACACACAAATTTTTTTTCAATAATTCAACACTCAATTTCGACAGCATTGCATTCAACAAAATTATATTCAGTAACACGCTAAAATATTTTTTTAGCACCAATTTTTAGGCAGTTACATTATAAGTTAATTGATCGCTATTTTTTCTTAATTTTTAAATATTTCTTTAACACGCAAAATTGTAACTAATTCTTACCCAAATAGTTAATTCTCGTAAAATAAATTTATTCAAATATACGTGTAATTACTTTTTAATAGAAATAAAGTATTATTGCAATATTTTTTAATATGGACTCAAAAAAAAACCTGCAGTATCCATAATTTTTATAGAGAACTAAGAACAAATTTATAATCCTTTAAAATTTTGGCTTGAATTCTTGCATCAAACAAATGATAACACATGCATATATAAAAATTCTTTTTTTTTAATTTTAAATAAAACATAAAAAGTTTCCGTCACATAAAAGCCATACATAATTTAATCTTCTAACATTAAAATTAGCTGTATTCTGTCATTACAAACAACAACAATTTACCCTAAACCGGACACGAGAAATGTAACGCTTCGTACATAAACTCGCTATTTTTGTGTCGTGTGCAAAAGTCCACGCAGCACACAACACTCGCGCGATATAAAAGGAGCAAAGTCAACCCCCCGCGAGCAATAAGTAAAGTTTTTATTTCATCCGAGTGATCATCTCGTTTCGTTTACGGCCATTATCTGTCTATTGTATGGGCTACTTGTGTGCCGGCGCACAGCATCGTCCCCGCCACACACACCAGTTACGTTTTGCGTTAGAGGTGCTTTTATAGTACAATAACAGACAGGAAAGTGCCTTATTAAATATTTTATGGCTGTAAAATGAAATGGGCCAGAAGAGAGCTTACGGGCCCGACGATAACGTACTGCAAAATCGTGCAAACGATGGAATATGTGGCGCCATACTGGAGTCAATAGTGGAACTTTGTTCTGAAGAAGAAAAATACTATAGTCTACTGCTTTACTGGTTTGTTTTTGTGATAATTTATATCTTACAAAAATTTAAATTAATATTTTCTTATAAATTAGGTATATGGGCATTTGTACAAGAATTTGATGCAATATGTTTTGCAAAAATTTCACTAAAAAAATTAAACAATTTATTTTACAATAAGTATATAAGTTAGAGGATTACGCATTTTGTAATATTTATAATATTTTGGCAATTGTCATATTTTGCGAAAAATCTTAGCTTGACCAAGCACTTTACATAAAAATTCTATATTCACTGCAAATAACAATATATTTCTTTTTTTTTTAATTAATCGATATAAATAAAGTTTTCAAAATTTAAGAAAAAATAACATAATTTGTATCAAAAATATACAATTTTTAATATTTATATTGTTTTTTTACTGATATATTTTAGATGTCATATAGTTTTTGACATAACAAACTGTCAAATATAGAAATACAAATTTTCCAAAAGAACAAATATTGATTGTGCTTGTTAATTAACAATAAATTAATTTGTATAAATTGTGTAACAATGTAAATTAAGTTAAACACTTATGATGTCGACACAATTTGACAAAAATCACAAAACTCAAAAGCCAAAGTTATTGTGTATGTATGGTATTTTTCAAAATATTAAGTATAAATAAAATATAAACGAAAAAATATGCAATTTCTGTGTGAAGATTTTTCGGAGTTTTTACCCCAGTTTTTTTTTTTCTTTACGGTCCCGAATAATCGAGAATCTAAGGTAACTTAAATCTTTAAGCAATAAAAATTACACAAAACATTTTTTTAAAAATTTGGTAATTAAAACGTTAATTTCAACTTGAAAGTGAAATTTGAAACTGCAACATTTTGAATTTAGATTTTGCTTTAATTATAATTTAATTTACATTATATATTATTTCTAAAATTGATTTGATTAAATTAATGACTGCACATAAAAATATCGTACCTATATGTACCGTATTTGAATTCTAAAAACCAGATAAAGTAATCCTTATAAATCAAAGCAACAATCCATCTAACCTTAAAACAATAAAACGACAAAAAGATACTGTAACTGTTTCGGATTACATAAGCGCCCCCACAATAAAACCGTCGATAATTGTCCCATAAAGAAAGAACTACCACGTATAGATCAGAGTATATAGGAGCATCGGAGCGGCCATCAGCTGTCACGTCAAATTCAGCGGCGAACGAGATGCGCTTGCTCTCTCGACCAACCGCTCTCTCTCTCTCTCTCTACAATCTACAGTGTCTCGTAAACACCGCGAACACGCTGTTCGATTTGACTCGGTGTCAATCAATCGGTTTTAGAGAGATCCGGAGCGCCGATCCGAGCCCCCGATAATAGACAGTCAGTGCGCTCGGGGTGGTGCGTGCGGGGACTTGGGCCGGACATTCTTCGCGCCTCTGCGGTGTCGTAAACACGATGCTTTAGTGGACCGGTGTCACATACGACCGGTACCTTGTACGATCTTCGCCCGGGTTACTTATGAGTCTACGGTTCCCCGGTAACTGCCTACAATGGGATTGGCGGATAGAATTTGTGGCGGTTTTTTTTTTTACTCTCTTTCTTTTACTTTGATGCTTTGGTGCGCTATGTGTGCCATGCTGTGACTCTTCTTACTAAAATCAACGCATAAGGTTGTTTTAAAGAAAGATAATACTATGAGTTTTTCAGAAATTATATATACACAAAACAAAACAATATGTTTGTGTTATACTGGTATCTCCGAAACTACAGTGATATAACTAGTAAACTAATTATTTAAAAATATTTTTATGGACCACGACCCATTTTCAAAAGTACAATTTTGAAAACAGACAGACAAACAAACGAATACTCGTATCACACTAAAAACAGTTGATTTATATTACTATAAGCCCAATTCGTGCTTAGCTGTAAAAATCTCAGTATGTCAAATTTGGGATTATTACAATACCTTCCTTATCATATGTGATATCACGGTCGGTAAAAAAACTAATAAAAAAGAGCGACATTAATTGTAATTAAAAATAATGTATTACATAAAAAAGTAATTGTACTTTTGAATAAAAACAAGTGTTGACAAAAGCGGACAGATGTCTGAAATACATACGTCATATGCCAAGAACTACCATTAGTAGAGAGTCACATTTATTATTGGAAAATACAAGTAAATATTGTATTGCTAATTTCACATTCTATATTTCCTATTGTTAATAAACAAAAATAAACATTTCAGTTTAGAATATTTACAATAAAATAATACTATGATATAAAATGTATATACTTAATTATATACTTTTAGTTAATTTCCAATTTAAAATGTTTATCAAATTAAAATTGTTTCATCTACAAGAAATAGGACAGTATATATATTTGGTATATGAATGAATTAATTTGTATTAGCAAAAATGAAAAACCCACAAGCCCAATCGAGTATTCGTGTCCCATCTATAGGTACGTCTCGAGTGGTAAATTATAAATCAGACTCAGCGGCTGGCATAAGATGGAATACTGCGGGCATAGCAGAGCACAACGTTTTGAAGATTCGATCTCATTCTTCGTCTTGTACATCTCTCCGTCTTGTGGCGAAGCAGCAGCAGCAGCAGCAGCAGCCAGAGCATTGATTGGTATTCGGTATACGGATCGGTCGCTGCATGCGCGCGTAAAAACGTCGCCGGCCACAGTAAATTTACACACGCCGCTCATAATTCAAGTGGACTGTACGACAGAAAAACCTATAAGATCTCTATTATAATTTCGTCTTCCTTAACTAGAGAAAAACTAAGCGAACGGAACGAACAGTCAGTCGGCAAAACGGGGAGCAAAACCTTCTCGCGAAAAAACGGGAAACGAACGACTCCGCTGAGACACATTCAATTATAACGGGCGGTGGAGAGAAAGAGAGAGAGAAGGAAAAAAACGGAGACCCACCAGCAAACACCAGTGCGCCGAACTTGATTCTCTGCACAGATAAATAACATTTCGGACCTGGGAAAAAAACACACGCCACCAATACGAATCTACTGCACGAGTATACTTTGACTTTCGTTTCGATACGTAACGATACGTTATAGACAGACTTTTGCGAGCTACTTTTTCTATACCGCAGATAATCCAATGCGGTGGGCTCGGGCTGTTCGTCAGCTTTCAATTCTTGTTTTCCCCTTTCTGCAAAAAGCATTGTAATTTGGAATTATGTCGGTACAAATTGATGACATATTACAGACGTAATAATTATTCTTTTTCCTACTGATATATGTATAAAACATTCAAAAACAAATGCATACGTTTTTAGTTTTTTACTAAAGTTAGAATTTAAGAGAAAATTAAATTTATCTCCATCTACCATGGATATTATATAATTATAAGACATCTATTTATTATTATTTTATTAACATATCTTATGGATGATAATATGATTGCAATTTTTAGTTTTATTACTGTAAAAGCAATTAATATTAATAAAATATTTTCTTTCATTATAAATTAAAAATTAAGATTGAGCATAATATATTGTCTTATATTTAGGGTTCATCTGACATATGAAGAGCAGACTTTCAAAATGCATTTTGTCCAAAATGTAAAATTTTTAGTTAGCGATGGTATTACGTTCTATGCGCAAACACGCATCTTTTAAGACAAATTCGACATTTAAAACGCATATTATCCCGTCTGAAATAAATTTTGAAAGTTACTTGGACATTCAAAACGCGTTTTGTTCAATGGGCACGTAATGTACTTTCAGATTTAGTCAAAAACGTTTTGCCTCTTTCTGAAAATTATGGAATTTGGACAAAACGCATTTTGAAAGTCTGCTCCTCATATGTAAATGATAACTTCATTGTAACATTAATAATACCTAATAATAATAAATAAATAAAAATCTAAAAAATTATATTGAAATACAAATTTTTCGATCAGAACAATTTCTCGTTACGAAATTTAAGATATCTTAAAATTTTATTTTAAATTTTATTAATAAAAAATTTATAATTTTTTTAATAGAAAAATGTTTTTATCAAGAATAATTAGTAGACACTACATTAATTGCGGAAATAGTTTTTAAGTATTTATTATAAATTTTTTGGATGGACACGGCTGTAGGCACCTGTTGAAACATTATTAAAAATAAAAATATACACACGACTCTTGGTTTTTGTTTCAAAATTTATTTATTTAACTTATACAATGTACATTTCGGCTTGTTAGGCCATCATCAGGTGACGAAATATGATACAAAAAAATTTATATATTTCTAACTATATATATACAAATACTTATTTCTAAAACATACCTACGACAAGGTCCTTTTTAGGTCTTTGTCGTAGGTATATTTTAGAAATAAGTATTTGTATATATATAGTTAGAAATATATAAATTTTTTTGTATCATATTTCGTCACCTGATGATGGCCTAACAAGCCGAAATGTACATTGTATAAGTTAAATAAATAAATTTTGAAACAAAAAAACCAATAGTCGTGTATGTATTCTTATTTTTATAAAGTCTGCAACTATTTTTTGGTTAATAGTTTTGTTTGTTCTAAGATCTAATATGTAATCAACACGATTTGTTACGTGATTTATGTATATATGTTTTAAAACAATTAAATTTAACAGATTTTAAAGATATCGAAAAACATGAAATATATTACAGCTAACAAGAAATAGTATTATAAACTTATATCAAAACTTTCAGTGCAAAATTTAAAGTTTAAATGATTATTTTTTTTTTTTAGAACAAGAAATGATTAAGATAAAAAAGAATATTAAAAACAAGAAATTTTGATTTGTAAAACGCACAAAATGTTAAAGAATTTTTTTGGTAATTGTGATCCGACTAATTTAATTTTTTTAAATATCGAAATATTACAATTTTTTGTTTTTCTTAAAAATTGTAACAATTAAAAATTTAACTAATAAATTCTTATTACAATGATTTTTTTTTTCAACGATTTTATAAAAATTCAAATAATAATGACTAAAAGTAAAATTACCTACTTTTTTCTATATTATTTGTATATCTTTAACATATTTTAATCTTTCAAAAATATATTTATAGGTCATTATACGTTTGAACAAAAAATTGTTTTTTCAATTTTACATTATGTTTCATCAGTAGCTTAAACCAAATCATAGTTACAACAAAAAAAACCAGAACAAATTAAGCATTTTTTTATAACCACAAACGGAACCTGTATTTTATTTTTATTCTGAACATTTCTCACAAATTTATTTTTAATAGACTAAAAGATTATTAGATTATTACCTTTGGTGCTCAGACAATATTAAAATTCTTAACATATCTGTAGAAGTTAATAAAAAATTGTCGAAATATAATTTAAATTTTAAAAGAACAATAAAGTTAATCATAAACTTTACCTACTTTTAACGTTCACTTAAAATTACTTATTAAGCTATCTTAATAAGTTTATTTAAATTTTATAATATTAGATATAATGACAAATATCAAAATAGAAATACTATTCATATTTGATAAGAGATAGAATGATAGAAATACAAATTTATTTTTAAACAAACGATAAAAGCACTTTTTCACAAACAAAAAAGGTGAGAATACGGGTCATAGTATTCTACTCGCATGTAAAGATATACTGTTTGAATGAATTTACGTATTATGATATTCGCGTGCCACTTGAACTGTAAACTTTATTTTAAATAAATAATAATCATTCGTTATTATTTTGATTAATAAAAATTTAATTGAATTATTAATAATAAAATTTTAAATAAATTTTATTTACAAGTATTTTGACCATTATGAAAAATCTTTTATTAACCATAATTGACTATTGTAGATATATTTAATATTAAAGTTTATTAAAATTAATGTCTGCTAGTAAAAAGAAAAAACAATATGTATTGAATAAATAATCGAACTATTGTCTTTTATAGTACATGATAGTACGTATTGAATCGAAGATATATAAATCGCTGACAATAACGGTATATACACTTAAAATAATTCCCCTTCGCGTTACAATCGATCGTAAAATATTCATATTGCAATAATCACTATATCCTTACTTAAAACGAAACAGAAGCAAGACTCCATTCGGAAAAACGAAATATCGTTGCGTGTTTAATATCAGTTTACCCGTTTTACCAATGCTCGGAAGTACGGCGCGCGCAGACAACAATTTCATCTATATAGGGATACATACGGTGTTTTTCGAAACCGAACCATCTCATCTATATACGAGAAAGAGATGCGCTGAAACAATTAAAAACATGCACAAAAAACGAAACTGACAAGAAGTGAACACCGAGTCCATTTATAAGAAACGAGAGAAGAAAAAAAACGAACGAAAAATATAAACGGTCGGTGCGCGGTGAAGTGAGATAGGCCGATATAGGTGAATTAGAAGAAAGAAATGAGACGGAGAACGTGGCTAGGTTGGGGAAAGGGCCATTTTAAATTACAAATATAATTATTGGGTAGCCGAAGAATCGGCACGCTATTCGCGGCAGGATCGTTTCGGAATGGGTTCGGCCCCAAATGCGGCTTAGGTGCTCGCGCGGCTCTCTGCGCCCTACCCGCTGATCGCTTGATACACCACGGACTTCGGAACGTCGACGTTGGACGTGAAGTCATTAGCCGACCTGAAACTATATAACCTACCTATACATACGTATATATAGCTAGACAAGAATCAAAGATATAGAAGCTAACATTATACCACGAAACCTATTTCCAGCTTGTTTTACCTAATTGCTTTACTCGACTTTTAAGGTACATCATTTACTTTTTTAAGTTTTTTTTTTTTTGTAGATATGTTTATTAATTTTTGATGAGTTTTATGCTAAGCACAATAATAATAAACATTAACTCTTTTTTTATTCATATTTTGTTAATTTAAAAATATATGATAATATAAATAAAATATATTTTACGTTGATTATATATTCGTATGTAGAAAATAACAAACAGAAAAAATAAAATGATTTAATTTGAATTAAATGACAAAATTTTAGATAACTCGTCTATTTCATTAGTTATCTTTTATAATATTAGTTTTTTTTTATTTACATACAAATTAGTATAAATAAAATTATTGTCCTAAACAAAAACAACAAATTAGAAATAATTTCTAATTATTTTAGATCAATATATTAAAAGTCTACTCTTACATTAGATGTTCCTTCAAACATTATTAAAAAATTGAAAACAATTTATTTTTTTACAGATAAAACAACTTAAATATTATTACATTAAAAACTGTTGTTTTAAATCGGTTTTTCTTGCTCTCCTAAAAAATAATTTTTTAGTGCCGCTACTCTTTAAGATTTACTCTTTATTGTTTTTAACAAAATAATTATTAAAAATATAAGTTTTTCATATTGCAGAAGTAACACTGAAAAAGCATTGAAATAAAGCAATAATTTAGAGAAAAAATTGTCGTAAATTTAATAACAATTTTTCAGCGATAACATATATCACTTTATGCAACCCTTTCTATAATATCAAAAAATTAGTTAATATCTATACAAGAATATCCTGTGTTGAAAGTTCTTTAAAATTTAAACATTATTATTATGACAAAACACTCTTAACTGATATCCATGCAAATAGCTGTTCTAGTTACTTTCAAAAACAATTTTTCTACAAAACTTAAACAATTCTTTAAAAATTAATTAGCTAACTTTATCATCAAAAATGTTTCTTAAGTGATTTTTTATACTAAAACACCCCTAACTGCATATTTATCAATAATCATTAACTTGGGCAGTTATATTATTTATGGGATAAAAACTAACAATATTTACTTTCCTTTTTTTTCTGTGTTACAAAATAAATCAATTTCAAATTAAAATTTAAATATTAATATATACCTATATATATATATATATAATAGAATAGAAGTGGTAAAAAATAAAGTAAGTACTTTAATTTCTCAAATTTTTAAAAAATGTTTATTTGAATTATATTTTTTCTAATATTATTGAAATAATAATTTTATAATAAAAATAGAATTTCAATTTTCCGCAATATTAAAAAAACAATTAACAATATATGAAACAAAATCATTATTATTTTTATTATTTATTTAATAACAATATTATTGTTTATCAATAACGTTACCAGAACACAAAATTAAATACAAATATCTAGTTTTCTACACTCTATTTAACTAACAGCAAGTTTAACAAGATTGAAATGAATGCCAGCCATATGTTAATGCTTACTACCGTTTCGTGATACGTATTCGGGCGTATTCCCGTCATAAATACCGGTGAATGTGATTATTTCCGGCGACGGCGTCGACAATGGCGGGACGCTAGGCATCGGGTCACGAACTTAGTATAGCAATGGGTGGCAAGCAGCTAGTGTCAGGAACCTTCTGGTACCGTCTTGACTCAAATTTTGTTGGTGATCGCTTTGACTGCACACGGATCAATTAAATCTATATGCGAAGTTAAATAGGTTGTTTGTAACTATAGTCACAATGAACTGCAATTGTTTAACCAAAGTTTTGTTTAAAATGAAGTTTACTATAAATGATTAGATTGCATTTTGTCATTTATTTTCATAATAATACAAGTCATATATAACATATGATAAAATAAATTAAATATAAAATTAGTATTTTATTCTAGTACATGATATAATTATCTTATATTTTCTAATTTAATTTGTTTATATCGTGGTATTAAATATTTTAAAATATTTATTTTAAAATATACTGCAAATAAACTTTTCACAAATTCACAAAGTAACGAACATTTAATTTAAATCGTAATTTTCATTTAATAATTCAGTCTAACAAATATTTAAATATCCACTTAATTGCAGTGAACTAATATATAATTAGTTGATTTAATAAATTTGAAAAATGTATTGACCTCGACGGAATTTGAACTCGGGATCTCCTGCTTTCGCGGCAAATACCCTACCAACTAGACACATTTTTCTAATTATATTGAAATAAAATGTGTTTGGAATCAAAAGGTCCCGAATTCAAATCTCGATGAGGCCAATACATTTTCCAAGTTTACTATTTCTACTAATTATATAATGACTACTGTTTTAAGTCCACACTTGATAGAGAAAACAGTGCGATGACGCCAGTTGTATTTGAAATAAACAAATATTAAATGAAATTAATACTGAAAAGTAGCATATAGTCACCTTTGGTCTAACGGGCAAGGCGCTCGACCGGAGATCAAAAGATTATAGGTTCGATTTCCGCCAGATAACGAAATTTTTTCGTTAATATTTTGACTTTAAAAATATGTATTAGATATAAATTTGTAATATTAATAATATTCAATATCAGCTTATATATTAGCTCACTGCAATTAAGTGGATATTTAAATATTTGTGAAATTCATCCCAGAAAACATTGCTTTAATATATAATAATTCAATCAATTGAATTTACAAAATTTGTTTTTTTTATTATATAAAAAATATTGGTCGCAAATTAATTATTTCCATTTCATGTGTTACAAGTACATTAAAAATAAAAGGCAACAAAAAAAATTATATAGACTTTTTTTATAAATGTTTGAAAAAATTCATACAAAAAATTTAAAAATGATTGTCAATTGCAATATTAAAGCATGTATAAAAAAAGAATAATATTGAACAAAACATTAACAAACGAATTTAAATTAGGTATATCGATAGAGATTTTTGAAACAAAGTAAAACTTTTTATAACAAATAAAATATTCCATAAAATCAGTAATAAAATTTTTTTTTTCTATTTTTAAGCTTTTAAAATCTCGATACTTTTTCATTCTTAAGAATCAGAAAAAAAACTTAATGATCGACAAACCTTATTCATATTTTTTAACACAAAAAATTTATTTTATGCAATGTTACTCGTAAATACTCCGTAAATAAAAATACTGAACATAAAAAATTAGTTTTCATTTATATAAAAGTAGTTTATTTTTTTAAATATATAAATAAAAAACAAAATATTTAAATTTAAAATTAGATTTTGTATTCTTATAAAATTATCATTTTGGCAAAAATTGTAAGTATACATACACATACACAATCATGCTATGTACTTCTAAGGGTTTGGTCACAAACTCTTCCATTATAAAATATGTAGAATTTGTCAATTACAACTACTATTTCAAATAAATCAACAAATTTTTTATTATACATGATTTCAACTAAAACAATTAGTCTGTATAATTTAATAGGAGTAGTATTTATTATTAGTTTAAAATATTACATTCTCATAAGTTTGCTGAAAATTATTCCGTTAATTTCATAATTGTTTTTTAAATATTTAATTTAAAATAAGATATAATTCTGATATATCATTACAATGGAAAATGCGCGTTAAATGATTTTTTGTCTTTTTTTTTAAATACTTATATTAAAATTTCAACATTAATTTAAAAATTACATCATTACAAATATTAAGAAACAAACACATTTATTTAACATTCAATAATATTAATAACAATAATTAAATTTAATAAATATATTTATGAAAACGTACCGAATAAGAATTATATCGTATGACACATACATATATTTTATAACGACTAACAAACCTATAATAAACATGTAATTCATTGACACCATAACAATAGACAATCGTATAAAGAAAATCAAAAGAAAAAAAAAAGAAAAATCCAGATGTCAGTATAATCGTCGCAGGTATATTCATTTAGTCAGGTTTGTAAACGGTGCACATCATGACATGCAATTTCACACATAGATACGAAACTCCGATCACCCATTCAAACACTGTGAGCATTTTGACAGCGTAGCGGCTCGGTTATGGGCTCTCGAAAAAAACTTTTTTTTCTCTTCTGTGTTGGCTTTTGTGTACGCAATGCAATAGGCAAAATGGGCAGCTGGTATTCGGATAGGTACATATCGCAATCGAATACGTTTTACAAATCATCCTTGATAATTGACTGACCAATCAATCCGTCAGTGCATAATTGTAAGTTTTCATTCCACAAAAATAACAAATATCGGTCGGTGGCCGTGTAATTATCGGGAACGGTTAGCCGAGTCGTTACTCTGACACCCGACTAATTGTATTTAATTCCCGATTGGGCAGAAAAGTATCCAATCCCCAGACCGGACCGGACCTGGGTCCGCTTCGGCATATAAACGTTGTTGGGGTCAATTACTGTTATTACGTAGAAGCGTTTCTTCTCCTGTACCAATTTTACAGTAGTATGAAGGCCTGCGGGCCTTTTTGCTTGGGCCCCCATCTTGCTGCGGCTGTAAGCATCGGCACAGCTCTATTACACTTACTTCGGATGCATGCAGTATGATGATGATGATGGTCTGAACGAAGCCACTACTGCTGATGCCAATGTTTCATATGTAAGCGCTTTTCAAAATAAGAAACTGAACAATGCTTGCAGTGGCGGTACAAATTGGTTTTACAAATTTTAATATCAGAACATAGATGAAATAATTTGTTTTATTTTTCTGCAAAATTACTTTATTTAAAATTATAAGCCACATTACTTATAATTATAAAAAATATTTATTGCTCAATATTATTTAGTATAAAAGAATTTACAGTAAGAGTTTAAAAAATCGACAGTTTGTTGGAAATAATATTTTAAGTAAAAAAATGTGATAAAATTTTACCACAAAAAATAAAAGTTTTATTAGTGTAAATATATAAGTTGAATATCTAGTTATTATAAAAATAACAAACTTCTGCTGAAGAAAAACATATTTTAAGCAATCTTTTAAAGTTTTACGGTATGAATGATGAATGAATATGTTTCTTGTTCAACTATTATTAATATTTTGATGTCTAGTAACATTTTATTAAATTGAAATTGAACTAATTTATATATATATAAAACCATTGATATAACTTAAAATGTTCTCTCCAACAAGGTATGGAACTTTATTATAGATACGTACACCCCGAATAATTAAATATTGTGAAAATTAAATACAGAAAAAAAACCTATTTCGAAGATATTTACGAAAAAACTTTGAACTAAATTTAAATTGACATTTGTTTTTAAATCTCAAATATCTTTTACATAAACACATAAAAAAACAACATTTCACATAAATAATATATTTTGTATAAAACAAACAAAACAATGCATTTAAATTTTATTACACTTAAGTTGTTTTGCTACTCTCACAGTCTTACAGACACGGTAGTATCATAATGAATTTATTAAATTTATTATATACAAAAAAATACATTCACCTAGAATGCTATACGTTTTACAATATAATATTAAATAAATTGTACCGTTCGATCTTACATGAATAACATTTATGATATTTTAATATAAATTGCAAGACAATAATTACAAATTTTATGATTGGCTATAAACTATTATTATTAAAATTATAAAATTTCGATTGATCAAAGAAGTTGGATAATGATTCAAAAACTTATACTAATATAAGTAATAAATAAGTTATAATTAACACACAAAAAACGCATATATAATTAATTTGTTATTTAACAAGAGTAGAAAAATTATATTATGCACATCAATTCCTAAAATGCAAATCTTTACTTAATGTGATACTAAATACAAGATATTTAAAGTTAAGTATATATAAAAAACTAATTAATTGATGCATTAAAATAATGACACTAATCGATAAAATAAAGTTGATTATTTCGAATCGTCGTTACGCCACTGCGTATATACGTCGCAACGCAATATAATTTATGCCCGTTGAGCGCCAAGGCCGTCAAAGCTATTAACGACGAGACTGCATATTTAACTGCATCCCATTGCAGACGATGCACACAGCACAGCCCGCGAAATCACCATAAAAATATACGGGACCATGCCATGGATGCCGCAAGATCTGACTAAACAGTTCCCGGAATTATAAAAGTAAAATAAATTGTTGCGGTCAAGAACATAATGTTCTTTATTCATGTCCGCAAATAATTATTAATGTAACCAAAGTTATATAGGTATATATTATTTGTTTACTTATACGACAACGACAACAAAAAAAAAGTAAGATTTTACATATACTTTACGATTGGTTTGGTCTCAAAAATTAATAATAATTTAGTGGAAAATAGCGGATATATGTTTGAAAAACTGAGCATTCTTAACAATTTTTACTTGCATTGTCAAGCCGTTAGCCTACAGCCAAGCAAGGAACCTACAGCTTGTAATGGGTTTCGAACCATTCAGATGCAGCCGGTATCAGTATAGTAATACAAAGTGTTAATACTAGAAATAATATTTAAATTTTAGTGTGAGAGCAGCGCGAACCAAGCCCCTTTAGCGTCTTTTACCCCTTTTTACAAAATATTAAAAACAAAAAATAAATTCATATCTTTAAATTTGATTTCAAATAATTTTTACTCCAAAACTTGATAACATTACACACAACTACAGAACGAATGCGCGAAGCACATGTACATCTTCAAAAACTAAGTTCAGATTTGTCATTGACAGTATGTGTCTAGATTCATCATCTATATGAAAGATTTCTATACCTACATATTTTTATTTTTAACACTATTATTGACAACGTACTCATTATACGTCTTTATTTTTCTTATCGCACTGATAATAAAAGATAAAATAATCTATTTTCGTATTTGAAACAAATACAATATGTAATAAAAGCAAAATATAATAAAATAAAATAGTAAAAAAAAATATTATAAAAAAAAAAGATCTGCAAACTTTTTATGAGTAATTTAAATAGTATTTTTTTATTGCATCATTCCAGAAATGTTTTAGTCAAACAATGTATGTGTGTATAATCCGGTGTGTTGTTTCAGATGCTTGCTGCACATCCTCCAGTGTATAGTATATGTTGCGCACACGATTCGCGATTCTAATTTGCGTTTCTTTTTTTTGAAAAAAAAAGAACAACAAACGCTTGCGCGCTTTCAAACAAAAGGACGACGTTAACGACAATATCGACAGCAGCAGTGGCGAATTAAGGAGGAACTGACCGGGCCGCAGCCAGGGCCCCTAGATTTTAAAACCTCTAGATCTTACGTTTACTTAACAATCTCATTCATGAAGAAAAATTATATATAAAAAAAGTAAACCAATTTAGTAGTAATATTGTTATTCAAATTCTGTTTATATAATAAAATAAAAATAAGTTACCTGTAATATATACAACCAAATGAAATTAAATGTATGCAAGTATCACTGGTTATCTAATTTATTTAAATGTCAATTATTAGAATATGATTCCTTTTTTTTAGTAAACAGAAATTATTATTAATAAAATTCAGCCAGGTGTCATACAAGCTGAATTCGCTACTGGGCAGCAGTAAATAACAGCAAAACGTGACGCGTTTTAATCTTCCTCTCAACTTTGTACCTTGATTGGGTACACTGATGGTTTGCAATACTATCTTTTTCTGAAATTATAATATCAATAACTGTTTTAAACACTTTTAAAATAATCTATACCTAGACATATTTTCCAATTATTTATAATAAATTTGTTTATTAGTGAAAAACATTCTGCAAGCGCCTATGTTTGCAAGTATTAACTTTAGTAAAGTAACCTCTTTATATGGGTAGTTCAATAAATTAAAAATTATTTTCGATTCTTGGACTTTTTCAATCAGATAGAAAATATAAAATTATTTATTTTAACATTAAAAATATTTCATGTTAAACTCTTCATGACATTTTAATTATAAACGAACTAACATTTCCATTATCCATACGTACATACATACATATATACATACAAATAAAAAATTATCTTATATGACGATGTGATATCATCTTCTCGTCAGCTGTCTATATAGAAGAATAGTTGATATGTGTGCATTACCATCTTCACCAAGTCTTTTCCAATTAAATGTGTGCATCCGAAATGAAATGTAGATAATTTATTCCGGTTCATAATTGTCGAGAGCACCGGCACACACCACCACCGCCACCGCAGTTGATAATTATGGTGCTGGATACGCAGCGCGTATAGTAGACCTTCTTCGCTAAGACCCGTTTTCTTTCGGTCCCTTATAATTATTATCGGACAAGAATTTTAATTGTTGAGAACCCGGTGCGTTAACACCCCGCCGAAAAACGGACGAAATGATGCCTTCAGCTTCAGACAAACGTCAATGACTCTTGTCAATTATTTCAATGCTTTGTATCAATTTTTGATTAAAAAAAAACTAATATAATAATAATAATCTTTAATTAGCTATAGCTATTTACTTCACATACATATATAAACATAAACAAAGATTTACTACACACAAATTAAATATATTCTACTTCTATTAAATATTCAGATGCAGATTTTAATTTGTAATATTTTTCAAAATTAAAATATGTGTATGTTATTGCTGTTATTGGTTTAAGTATTATTCAAAATAAATATGTATATGAACCTGTTAAAATAAAGAAAATAATATTTTCTTGGATTTGCAGAAGCTCAAACATATAAAATATCAAAAATCGCTCTGCTTTCATTCTTAATTTCAAATATGTCACTTTAACATTTACAATATATTTGAGATTTCTTCTAAAATCGGTAATATAAACTATATATAACTGTATATTGTAACACTAGAACTAAGGTGATCCAATTTTTTCTAAACATTTTGATTTTCCAGTTATTTATTTCCATACGTAATTAGAAAATTATTTCTACAATTTTTTCGAATGGTAATATGTGTTTATATATTTGATATAATTTTAATAACTTCGCGCTAAAGCATCACAAGTTCTTGAAATTAAGCAAAATTTACGTAAAAATGTTTGAATTTTTACGCCCACTTGATAAATTGAGTCGAAAAATTTTTTTGTATGCTATACATGTTGTCAAAGTTTGACAATTTTTTAAATCAAAACATGTTTTTTTCTGCGGGGTGTGGTGGGGAACATAATAGTTCAAATTGTACATATATTACATGACCTTAAAGATAAGATTTTAGATTTTTTCGGAAGCAAAATTTTACTAAATGTCCTTCAAAATTGGCCGAATTATACCTATTGAAGATCGGAAATTTTTCTGATCTTTCGAGTAGCTCTTTTTTTTTTGACGAGTGTATATAGTTTGTTGATTTTATTCGTTTCTATATTTTCTTTTCTTGTTTCTTGATTGTAGGTAATATTTTTTTTAATTGTATAATAAAAATGAACAAAAATTATTTATTTTCTTTCATATATCAATATTTTAAAAATCACAATTTTTTAAACGACATTTCTTTTTCAATACAGTAAAAAATTTAAAATTTTATACATGTATTACTTTTTCATTGAAGATACAATTTTAATTTGTTTTTTATTAATTTTAGATAAAACATTATTACAGTTCTATTTTGTTTGTTTTAAAAATAACGTATTTGTCTACAAAAAATATATATTCATGTGTCTAATAAGATTAATTTACTAAATCATATTTTAAGATTTCAGTAGAAGTGATTATAAAAAATTGGCATTGTTAAAAAAGAAAGCATCTCCAAATTACAATAAATAAATAGGTAACGCTCTCATAAACTACAATAATTGTCGATAATATTCCGATTCATGAATGACTACGTGGAGAGAAAAAAGATACGATTTTAATTTGAGTCAGTGCGCGCACGGATTTGAGTTCGATGCTTCGGTCATCCATAGCGATGGTGTGCATATTAAATTGGCAGCTGGAGGCCGTCCAATAGCTAGATGGACGCGCTCATCATAGTGATTTTGGTAAATGCGGGGAGTGGCACAACTTATAATCACGAGAACGTAGTCTGGGGCCCTCGGGGCGCCCATTAAGCAGGCCGGGCTCGACGCAAGCTGACGCATTCATGTGCGTGCCCGAGTATATTTTCTCGGTGCACTGGCCGAAATTGGACCGTTGGGCCCCATGGGGCGGAGTCCGAACCATGTGTTTAAATATTCTTAAACCTACGAAAGATGCGATGTGCACTCATAATCATTGTTATTTTATTTTTTTGTTCTTTCCAACTCAGTTTTCTTTTTTCTTTTTTTTTGTCTTATTTTTTTAATGATTATAGAAATCGTTTCCAAAAACATATGCCGACATTATCAAAAACTGCAAGTACTAAACATTGGTTAAATTAGATCGAGTTTTTTTTATTATTAAAACAACTTAATGGTGCTTCAATTTACCTATAAAACTAGATATTGGAATATTTGTTAAACTGTTTTATATGAAATACGGGATTAAGCATTTACGTACAAACCCTAATTGTCTACATCTACATGCACGTGTAAAATGCATGTGTCAACAAACGTAAACATTGTGTAAATAAATAAAAGACCATTTGTGATTTGTGAACAATGTTTTGATATAAATTGTTAAACTATAAAATTTTCTAATTATTACTGCAATAGTTCTTCTTGTAACCGTGGTGAGATTATTCACTTATCTAAAAGTTGTCAACTTGTGATTTTCAAACCAAATAGAAGTTCACAACCGATTTACAGGTGGTTTGCAAAAGTATTATATTTATATTTTGCAATTGTACATTAGAAGCATGAAAATTTTTTGACAGTTAAGTGATTAGTTTGTTATTTGTTTCTATGTTGCAATTTAATAAAATAAATAAATATTTATTTCTGAATTTATATAAATTTTGTTTTGTTTCGAAACTGCTATTAGTGTACGAAAACTAAAAAAAATTCTAAGAGTCAGTCACTCAAAAACAAATATAGACAGATATCTTGAACTCGAAATCAAGAAATCAGTCAAAAACTGTGATAAATTAAATTCGTATTATAAATTTTTTTCAATATCTGTAATTATGAAAGTTTCTCTTGTTAACATAAAATATCGTAATTATTGAACAATTTTAGATTTTTATAAATGATATAAAACTTTCGATATAAACAAAAATAATTGTTGTTAAATTTTAGATAGTTATGGCCGTTCTACAACATATCCAGAAATTAGCCCCCTAGGACACCCCCCTTATTAATTAAGATCAAAACTATAAAAAAAATATAAAAAGTAAACAAATTTGTATGCAAAAATTCAAGGTCAAATTTTGACAGACTTATAGCGTCCTCTAGCAGTTTGGGGTAAAATAATTTTTACTAATTTTAATTAATTATTGTTAATTATTATTATTATTATTAATTACTATTAATTAATATTAATCTTTAATAATCTGAAATCTTTAATTGCAAATATCTCGGAAACGGCTGGAAATTTCGCAAAAATAAGAAAATTTGCCGTCCCCACTATGTACTACAACATATACAAAAATCAATTTTCCTGGGGCCCCCTTATTAATTAAACGAAAAACTGTTATAAAAAGTTAACAAATTTGTGTGTAAAAATTCAAAAACTAAAATTGCAAATATTTCGCAAACGGATGCAAATTTCGCAAAAATAACGAAACCGTCCCAAAACACTTGGTTTTGCTATAACATATGTCAACCCCAACCCCGTACGAGCCCTCGGCTGTTAATTATTAATGTTTGCAAAAAAAATCTTTAATCGCAAATATCTCGAAAACGGCTGTAAATTTCGCAAAAATAACAAATACCAGTCAATTATGGCCGTACTACAACATATCCAAAAATCGGCCCCCTAGGACACGCTCTTATTAATTAAGCCAACTTCCAAAACTGTGTAAAAAGTTAAGAAATTTGTGTGTGTAAAAATTCATGTTCTTCTAAAAAAATATATGTTTTCCTGAAAAAGCATGTGGTCCCCGTATGACCGCTCGGCTATTAATTATTAATATTTTCAAAAAAATCTTTAATCGCAAATATCTCGGAAACGGCTGGGAATATGTACTACAACATATTCAAAAATCAGCTCCCTAGAACACCCCCTTATTAATGTAAGTCCAAAACTGTAATAAAAATATAAAAAGTAAACTTTGTATGCAAAAATTCAAGGTCAAATATTTCACGTATCTATGATAATTTTGCAAATGTTTAAATTGAATCTTATAGATTTGGATGCACTGAATGCAATGGTACAAATTTAAACTATCTACTCTTATAGTTCAATCAGAAATTGCATTTTTGCAAAAAAATCTTTAATTGCAAATATCTCGGAAACGGCTGGGAATTTCGCAAAAATAACAAAATTTTCCGCGTTTCACAAATACTAGTCAATATTTGCCATACTCCAAAAATCAGCCCTCTAGGACACCCCCTTATTAATTAAGCCAACCCCCAAAACTGTGATAGAAAGTTAACAAATTTGTGTGTGTAAAAATTTATGTTCTAAAAAAATACAAAAAAACATGAAAAAAATTGCATTTTTTGATGAACTGTGATAAAAAGTTAACAAATTTGCTAAAAAAAACTATCAGGATAACATGATGTTTGCAATAGGCTGGTTTTTCTGACACAAATTTTCATTTCGTGCTTTCCTGGCACAAATTTTTCATTTCTTGCTTTATTAATACAATTTCGTTCAAAAAGCTTAGCTTATACAATTCCGTAATGCATAGATGTTAAACTGGTTGCTTATAGGCTTGCTTTTCTAATAATTTTTTAAAGAATATTAAACAAATTTGACAAGAATTTTGACAATTTTGAAAGATTTACTTAAATTTAATGAACGTGCTGTTATTTTTTTTAATATTTGAGGAACTGGGAAAAAATCGAAAATATAAACAGTTATTTGTTTAAGGACTTTATTGAAAAATAGAAAAATACATTAAAAAAAATAAGTATAATACGTATATAACTTAATTATTTGATTAATCACGTTGTTAACTACGTGATTTAGTTCGCAAAACACTGTTTAATAATTTAAATGTAAAAATTTCATAAAAATAAATAATTATATAAAATTCAAAATTTAGTAACTTAAGTAATTAAGAAAGTTGAACGACCTCTCGAATTGATTTTAGTATATAAGATGACAGGAAAAAGGTCAAATAAAAATGCTCTAGTTTGTTAGCATGCGACTAGTTTCGGTATATTCAGCATACCTTCCTCAAGCAAATCTACAATATTATGACAAAGTAACTTATTAGTAATTAACCAACAACAGAATAAGTACAAAAATATTTTTTACAATAAAAAGTTACTTACGCTAATATGTTTGAACAAAAATTAAACATTTATATGGTTTCAATCGCAGCTCGGTACAATATATAAAATTATTAAATTAAAATTATTCAATTTGTCACAGTGTAAAATAATAATACAATCACAAGTCAGGAATAAAATATAAATAAATTAAAAGTAAAATAAATATAAATACAAAAATGTCAAGAATTTAAAAAACAAAATTGATGTGTACACAACCGTTGTATATAACAGACTGAAACATAATTGAAAACAAACTGGATGTTTCAGGTTTTTTGATTTTTTATAAATTCTAAGATGTTACCATATGACGCGCTTAAATTCTCCACGTCCTGTTGTATGTTAATATTATTTTTATTAATTTTTATATAAACCATCTCTTTTGTTAACCTTTTGTTTAGTACGTTTTCTTTATCAAGAATTTTGATATTATCAAAATCGAACACAACAATTCACAACAATTCACAACAATTGAATGAGAACAACGAAATTATTAGAAGAGAGTTGTCAGTTATTTATTTTACTGAATTTTCACATATTTGTGACAATAAATACAACTACTATTATAAAAGATATAGATTAATTCAAACTAAGAAATTCAATAATTTTATTAAAAACAATGAATACACTAACACACAAGTTAACAGTGAATTCATTAATAATCTCACTGACGTTCAAATACCACAAAATGTTGCTGAAATACTTAATATGGGACCAAAAGTTGCTATTCCTTATAACAATAAAGAAATACCGGTAATACAAATGATTAGTGACATTGAACATATTATTACAAATAATTCTAAATGTGAAGAATTTGATTGTGATCAAGTTAGATGTAGGTCCATTAACTTAGTCACTAATTATTTATATAAAAATAACAATAATAACAGACAACTTAATTCTAATGATAAACAATTGCTTAACAAATATAATGACACAAAAAAATTCTTAAAAAGCAATGATAATATACTTGCTATAAAATCTGATAAAAGCAAAAAGATTGTTATAATTGAAAAACATGATTATAATAACAAAATGTTAGAACTATTAAGTAATGAAAATTATTATGTAAAAATCAATAAAGATCCGACAGAATGCATTCAAACCAAATCAAATGCCTTAGTCAAAATGTTGCATGATGATGGGATTATTGACAATGGAACTGCAAAAAGATTAAAAACTTACAATAGCACTTGTCCTAAAATATACGGACTAGTTAAAGATCATAAAAATGATAATCCTTTAAGACCAGTTGTTTCATGTATCAATGCTCCCACATATAATATATCTAAGTGGTTTATTAATGTGATTAATAATGTAAATAATCTAAGTACATATGACGTAAAAAACTCCATGGAATTAGTTGAACAAATACAGAATATACCTCCTTTAGAGGAACATGACATTTTAATATCATTAGACGTAGTGTCCTTGTTCACAAACATTCCTCGTGAATTTGTTACTGACATTGTTATTGCTAAATGGAACACTTTTAAGAATTATACAAATATGACCCAGGATAAATTTTTATTAATTCTGAACTTTATTTTCAACAATAGTTATTTTACATATAATGGAGTTTTTTACAAACAAATCTTTGGCGTAAGCATGGGCAATCCTGTAAGTTCATCGCTGGCCAATTTAGTTTTAAACCATATATTAGACGGATGCATTCCTAATTTACCGTACAACGTTAAATTTATTAGAAAATACGTTGACGACCTCATATTGATTGTCCCTAAGATGTTCACCAATGACACGCTTAACATTTTCAATAACTACAATCAATCTATCCAATTTACAATGGAAGTTGAACAGAATAAAGGTCTCTCTTATTTAGATGTAACCTTAGAAAGATCGGAGAATGGAATTTTGAGTAAATGGTACAAAAAACCTGCAACCTCTGACAGATGTCTCAATTTTAGGTCACAACATTTAAAACAACAGAAAATGAATACTGCGTATAATTTAAAAGATCGTGCACTAAAATTAAGCAGTCCGGTTTACCACAGTGAAGTGAAAGAAAAAATTTGTGATATATTAATGAAAAATAATTACCCGAAACTGCTTGTAAATTTTATTATGAACAACAACAGATTAAGTAACAGTAACAAGATTAACAAAAATGAAAATGTTAATTACTGTGCTTTAACATATGTAAAAGGGTTATCAGAACCATTACGGAAAATATTAACCCGTGACAACACACAAATCTGTTTTAAATACAACAAGACAGTTGAGAGTATATTATCAACAACCAAACATCCGACACCTATACTTTCACAAAGCCATTTAATATATGAACTGCAGTGCAAAAATTGCCAAGCTACATATACCGGCCAGACTATGCAATATATTAAAAAACGCATCCAGCAACATAAGAATGATGTTAAAAAGAACGCAGACAAACCAATAGCGAGACATTGCATCGATTTCATTCATCAATTCGATTTTGATAATATCAAAATTCTTGATAAAGAAAACGTACTAAACAAAAGGTTAACAAAAGAGATGGTTTATATAAAAATTAATAAAAATAATATTAACATACAACAGGACGTGGAGAATTTAAGCGCGTCATATGGTAACATCTTAGAATTTATAAAAAATCAAAAAACCTGAAACATCCAGTTTGTTTTCAATTATGTTTCAGTCTGTTATATACAACGGTTGTGTACACATCAATTTTGTTTTTTAAATTCTTGACATTTTTGTATTTATATTTATTTTACTTTTAATTTATTTATATTTTATTCCTGACTTGTGATTGTATTATTATTTTACACTGTGACAAATTGAATAATTTTAATTTAATAATTTTATATATTGTACCGAGCTGCGATTGAAACCATATAAATGTTTAATTTTTGTTCAAACATATTAGCGTAAGTAACTTTTTATTGTAAAAAATATTTTTGTACTTATTCTGTTGTTGGTTAATTACTAATAAGTTACTTTGTCATAATATTGTAGATTTGCTTGAGGAAGGTATGCTGAATATACCGAAACTAGTCGCATGCTAACAAACTAGAGCATTTTTATTTGACCTTTTTCCTGTCATCTTATATACTAAAATTAAGTAATTAAGTTCGGAACACATTTAATTATCTTATTAATTTAATCATGTGTTTAACTATGTGATTAGATTATCAAAACACAATTTAGTAATTAAATAATTAAAACGCAAAAAAATGAATTAAAATTCCTGATAAAAATACGAATTTAGTAACTTAATCACATGATTAATTATACGATTAAATTGTTAAAATATACTTAATTATCTTGTTAACTTAATCATGTGATTAACTAAGTTATTAAATTGTTAAAACATTGCTTAAACAACATTAACATTAAAAAAAGTGAATTAAAATTTCTGATAAAATAACAATTATAACGAGCAACGCTCGAATTTCCTGATATTAGTTTTAAAAAATAGATTATTTTATTAAATTACAAAAAAAAATTATGGGTGACACAAAAAACGTTTTTATTAATGTTATTTTATTTCCGTATATTTCGTTTAATAATATCTCGGTAATGTAAAAATATTGGTTCACTAGCATCTCGACATTTTTCTATTGCTTCCTTATATTGTTCTTCACTAAACGTACCAACTGTATGAGAAGCTACAATATTGCGTTTAATACTATCAAATACAAATGTAAATGTTGTCTGAGCTTTTGCTATCATTAACTGTGATGGATTTACAATAACCTCATCTTCATTATTAAGAATACAAGTAACTGCCCCAACTAAAAACTTCATTTCAATACCAGAATCCAACAAGGCTAAACATGCTGTATTTACGGCACATCCCACAAGCTAAAAATAAACACAGTACTTGTAAAATTAAAAAAAAAGACATTAATTTAGTTTCCAACCTCTCCACAGTTTTGCACTTCTTGAATAACAACAGATATAGATGTTCTAGGATACAAAGCAGCCATAAGTGCTGTTTCACAAGTATTACGAATAATCGATTCTCTTAAACGATCAGTTACACCTAAAATATTATCATAAAATTTCAATTGTATAACAAGTTTATTAAGATAGTCAACCTGGTAATCCAGCTTTTGGTCGGTAATGAGCCTCTACAGAACTTTTTTCTATTAGCATTCGTTGTAATTTTGCTTCTACTGGGCCGTAAATTGCTGCTAACATAATTGTTCCGCCTATAAAAATTATTTATTAAGCATGTTTATTATGTTGAATTTCATTTTACTTGCTTTGACTTAAAAGTGCCGATCCATCAGTTCGTGACAATATTCCTAATTTACTTAAAAACTTTATTTGATTTTCATCACTATAATCATCTGAATCCATTGTGAACTTTATAATTACTTACCTACAGTATAGTACTTTTATATTATTTGTAAAATGTGTTTTTCAGGTTAGCTTACTAGCAGTGTGGAAATGCCAAACTAAGTCCAGTTTACACCAGTGAACTATAATCTGTGTGTTAAATGATTCAATTGCAAATGGTTAAGTTTATTAATACAAATTACATAATTTAATTATTTATAAAATGTATATAAACTCTATAAAATATTGTTAAATAAAATAATAGGAGTATAAATTATTTATTAAATTTTAAAAAAAATTAACTTCTGTCACAGAAACAAGTTAGAATGAAGTATAAAAGCGCGTTTTTCAAAATTTTGATGTCTTATATAAAAAATACAAAATTTTATATTATTTTCAATAATAATATGTTTATATTTAGTTATTTATTTCCATTTCAAACATTATAATCCCAAAAACAATTCTTTTTTTCTATAGTCATTTCTTGTCTCAAGTTATCGTGGCACTTGAGACAAGGTAAATTATCTGATTATATCAAATTGAATTTTTTGTTTAAAAGTTTTACAATTTTCAGTTTCATAGCTATCCGTACTTGGGAGTAATATTATAAATCCATAGTAAATAACGAAAATATAACAGGTTTTTCCACGCGTTATTTTGATGTTCTTCCGCCAATTAAGTTTTTTTTTTTTATTACAAATATTTTGTAAACGAAAAATAATTTCAAGTAAAACAAAATACTTCTTATAGACGTCTATATTTAAGTTACACAATTGGGTACATAAAAAATTAGAACCTAGTTATTTTTATAATTTATCTAAGAATATAATATGTAGGTTTTAATTTTAAATTAAATGCTATAAAATGTAGTATCCTTAACCAAAAAAATAAAATAAAAGTGTGTATATATATATATATCTTCACAATAATTATTATATAACACATATTTGTATCGGTAAATAAAATTTTAGTGTACTTTTATGTTATATACCTAAAAAGACAAAATGTACTTAAAGATTTATAAGTAATTTTTTTAATTAATCTAAATCATCATCGTCGTCGTCTGAAACATATTTTTTCGTCGTTCGTTTACGTCTTCCTGATGGACCTTTCTTCGATTTCGAGATTTTTATTTTCATCTTGACACTGGAATCTCCATCCGACTTATTATCATCATCACCGGCATCTGTAATCAGATACATATTATTTTAAATAAAAAAATACCGAATAACATTAGGTGAATTTATTAAATCAACCAATCAGTTTTTCAGACTATCTAATGTATCAAAGAATAACAATTTTTTAAAGTCAGATGAAGTACAAATTTTTTTCCGATAAAATTATTAGCTAGTCTGGAAAACGGAATGGTTGATTTAAAAACTATACACTGTACAAATAATAAAAATGTGTAATTACGTGATCTGCTTTCGTCATCGCCTTCCGAATCAGCGTCTGTTTCTAATCGCTGGCGAGCATTTGTAAAGACAGATTGAAGCACAATACTATCTTCGTAGATCAGTGACGCTTCCTCGTTATATGTTTGCGCATTTTGACACAGTTGCATAAAATCGCGTTCTAATTCCACTAAATCGGAATACTGAAATATTGAATACAGATTATATATAAAAAAATAACAAATCTAATTATTTATAAAATGTTGTATACATTGTTACTGAAAAAGATTAGATAATAACTTTTAATAAAATTACCTTTTTCTCATCGATACGCGAAATAATTTTGTTAATATCAACAGGTTTTTTAATTATTTCGTAGTAGTGAGGTAGTTCTCGTCTAGATGGCAATTTCATAAATGGCTCGCTTAATAATCTTCCATCACTAGAAATATGAAAATTTACGTTTTCAAACAATGAAGAAAATAATAATTTTTTTACAAATTTATAAAATTATTTAATATTTCTCACCCACCTATCAGTGTACTTGACAACAATATTCATTAATTTCTTCATTTGCTTCTTAAGTTTTGGATCGACACTGGATTGACCACGTTTCTTCTTTGTTGTATTGGATTCAACATCGGAATCATCTCCACGTTTCGATCGTTTTCTGCCTCTCTTCTTTTTGACTTTTTCTTCCTCTTCCTCCTCCTCTTCATAATCGCCACTATCATCAATCGCTTGCAACCATTCTTTCTCCGTTAAACTGTCCGTGTAATCAACTTCTTTACGTTGACGTGTACCGCGTCCCAGATGCGATTCTTCACTTTCATCGCACGCCCATCGTTCTTCTTTATCATCATCTTTCACAAGCCAATCGGGCAATTCACTTTCTTCGATTAAACGAGACTTACGTTGTGTACCAAGTTTTGCTTCTTCACGTCTTCGTTCTAAATCCATTTTTTGAAATAAATCGAATTCCGCTTCGCTACGAGCGATCATTTGATTCACTGTTTCGTCATCGGGAACTTCATTTTCCTCCTAAAATTTACAAAAATTATTATTACTTATATATAAAATTGTCAGCATATAGTTCTGAAATTTTATTTAACAGTAACATTTTAACTTTAAAAATATATATTTGTCATGTCCCCTTCTCTCATCTGTGAAAAAAAAAAAAATGAAAGAATATTTCGAATATGGTAGAAATCTGATGCGATTTCATAAGTCTACGACTGAAAGATATAGATATACTGAATAAAATTGCAGTGTATATTTTTTCAAAAATATTTATGAATATAATTTCAAAGTTTTAGTAAATATAAGTCCCTAAATTGTAAAAGCGATTGTGATTGATAATATTTTATATAAATAATTCAATTTTAAATAAAATTCAAAAAAAATCTGCTAACAGTTTGAGTATACATAATAAAAAAATCGATATATTCAATACTACCAAAAATTAATTATTAAAATAATATTTATAAACTTTTCTTGCATTTTGTGTACAATTACATTTAATATTCGCTGTTAATTATAATAATTATTAAGTGAAAGTAATTAGATATAAAATACCTCTTCATCGCCTTCGTCTTGATGTAGAATACTATGAAGAAACTGCTGTCGTTCAGAACCTGTAGATTTTTGATCGAACATACCAGCTTGAATAACTTTTTCATCCATATTTAATTTATATCGAGCAGCAGCTAAAATTCTTTCTTCCACAGAATTTACGGTCATCAACCGTAATACACGCACTTCATTTTGTTGACCAATACGATGAGCACGATCTTGAGCTTGCAAATCCTATTAAAAATTATTATTAGTATATATAAATATATAAAACAAGAGAATTATTATACCTGATGAGGATTCCAATCAGAATCGAAAATAATAACAGTATCAGCAGACTGCAAATTCAATCCGAGACCACCAGCTCTTGTTGACAGTAAGAAAATAAAGTATTCACTGTCCTTAGAGTTGAACTTCTTTAATAGCTCGCCTCGATCTTCTGCTTTTGTTGCACCATCAAGCCGTAAATAAGAAAAACCACGCCAACCTAAATAATCTTCCATAATTGTCATTAACTGTGTCATTTGACAGAAGAGTAAAACACGGTGATTTGTTGTTTTCAATTTCGGTAAAATTCGATCGAGCAATTCGAATTTACCAGATGCTCGATATAGATCGGGACTGTAAAAAAAATATAATTGTTTTAAGTAATAATTTTTGTGGTTTTTGTGTTAGTCTTACGACAGTTACATTGTCTTAAAATCGATATTAGTTATTTTTATTAGACAAATTTCTGGATGACCATATTAAAAAAAAAACGATGTAACAATAAAATAATTATAACAAATAACTTACCCAGTAATAATGCCCGATGACATGCCAACATGATCACAATATTTCTCTTCAATATTATGAAACATGAATGGATGATTGCATAATTTTCTTAGTTGAACAATGGTATTCATAAGAGCTTTAGCACCACCTTTGCCCTTATTACCTCTTTCTGAACCATCCGTAAGTAGAACGCCTTTGCTTTGCATATGCCTACAAAATTAAGATAAATTTTAATTTTCCAAAAAGAAAAACTAAAAGCATAAATTCGTATTAGATATTCTGTTTATATTTTTGTTAATAACATTATACGATTAATGTTATTAAATAATAAAAATGGCTTAGAGTTGTCAAATGAGTGAAATTCTAAATCAAGTGACAATTGTTTTAAAAGTTAAAAATGTATTGTTGCTCTGAATGTATTTCTCGGATTAAAAACTAGATACATAATGGTACATTTTTGAAACTAGTAACAAAAAAATAAATAAAATAAATATACTTGTATAATACGCGTTGTAATCCAGACATATCACATTTAATAATGTATTCCACTTTATCGGGTAGCTGCGATTCGACTTCTTTCTTCAAACGTCTTAGCAAGAACGGTCGAAGTACTTTGTGTAAACGACGAATAATTAAAATTGTTTCTTCTTCGTTCAATTCGACCTAAAACGTTCATGTAAATCATTAAAATATTTAACTAATAGCCGTTAATTATCTAATATCTTCTAATATCTAGGTTAAAAGCCGTAATGTAATAATTTATTAAAAAAATAATCAATTACAATTTTAAGGTTTTACTTTGCACTTATAATTAACAAAAAACTAATATTGTAAGTTTATTATTAAAAAATGTATTTTGTAATAATCATAGAAAACGTATATTTTTCAATAAATTGTTGAAACTTACTTTTTCACCAGTGGTAGCAAAAGGAGCATTAAACCATTGCTCAAATGTTGAACAACTCTTGAAAATCGACGGAAGAAGGAAATTCAATAAAGCCCACAATTCCGGTAATTTGTTTTGTAGCGGTGTACCGGTTAAAAGTAGACGATGCGGTGCTAAATAATGTGTATTTAATACTTGAGTTAATTTACAATGATGATTTTTCATACGATGCCCTTCATCGATAATCATATACTTCCAAGGTAACTAAAAAATTAATGTTAAAAAAATTATTAAATGATAAGATTAACGAGACTTTCTCAAAAACAAAAATAAAAATTACTTTAGCTAGTACGCTTTTATCCTTAATAACATATTCGTAAGTAGTTAAAAGTACGTTAAATTTAGTAGATCTCATCTGACTTTGAATCGCACGTCGACCAGCCGGAGAGCCTTTATAAGATACGACAACGACAAAAGGCGCCCATTTTTCAAATTCTAATACCCAATTCGATAGAGTGCTACAAACAGATGATTACGTAAATATAACTTTGTAAATTTAATCGAATAAAATAAATACAACTTACGATAGGGGAACAATAATTAAGAACGGTCCATTAACCTTTTTCTTCTCCATTAAATGTGTAACTAAAGCGATTGTTTGAATTGTTTTACCGAGACCCATTTCATCGGCCAAAATACCATTCAAATTGTTATTAAACAACGATACAAGCCATTCAAGTCCTTTTATTTGATATTCTTTCAATTTACCATTGACCATAATTGATGCTTGTTCAGTTACTGATTCATGTACAGTATGCGCAATACTGGAATATTAAAAGTAAATCAAATTTCTTCAACATTCATTTAATATTTGGAAAAATTAAGTTTTATGGAATACTGTACATATATCGTAAAAATCAGAGGGTACACGGTTTACTCAGCAAAATTTTAAAAACCATAGGATATTATACTCCATTCATTCAAAACAAAGAAGAAGATATACGTCCTATACTTTCCACTACAACCCTACTTAACATGTAGAAACAAAATTTTAATCATTTAACAAAATATGAATTTAAAATTTTCAATAATAAATTGGTAAAGCAAATTATTATATCACCGATTGTGTACCTGTAATAAGTTTGTTCTTCAGTAGCATTTTTATATTCATCATCTTCAACTTTAGCCTTTTTGATAACATCTTTAGCCTTGTCTTCTAAATTTCTATCAGTATTTCTGTGGTCTCTCACTAAAAATAAAATAGATATTATACTGAACAAAAAAGTGTCAACTTAGAAGCGAACTGATATTGTAAAATTGACCGGAGTTTTCTGTGGTAACAAATTCAATCTTTTTAAATTTTTATGAACAACATAATCAATTTCAACTACAAAAATAAGCAAACTCACTAAATACGTACTCCAGAAGTTAAGCTTCTGTTATCAGTAACAAATCGCAGATTTTTAATGCTTTTTTGCCTAAAATTATTAGGAAAGTAGTAAATTATAAAAGTATGATTTTACATGTTAAAATATTATAACTGCGAGTCGCGGGTTTCACCCTGTATATTTTTAATATTATAAATATCTAACGTCGTAGCTATATATGAGAAACAAAAATAGTAAAACGCTTATATCTTCAAAACTAATAATCGTAGAGTAATAATACATTATTAGATATCTTTAAAAGTCCCAGTAGTGTTTTAAAATTAACCGAAATCTCTTTCGTAATTTTGTTCGCCACACGCCATTCGAAGATTGACAATTAATGAAGAAAAATAAGAAAACTGTTTTGTTTTTTCGATGATATTTATGCGTTAAACATTTTATGAAACCGATTCAACTTAACGAGGCCTATGATTGGGTTCAGTTCGTTTCGGTATGTCAACAACTTAAACCAACCTTCACCATCTTCACCTGTATCATCCTGATCACTTTCGTCATCGCTATCAATAACTTCCCAGCCGGGATGTTGATCAAGCCATTCACGTAGATGACTCAATAATGGCGCATCTTCGCCCGAAATAACTTTACCGGTACTTGTTTCCACTACGGTTACACGATAATCAGAATCTTGAGATGCATCATCCCCATCATCTGGCATTAGGCCAGCTACTGTCAATCTCTTCTTATTTTTCTATATCGAGAAAATCGTGATAATGATACAATTGATGATTAGAAAAAGAAAATACTGATTAATATTGAATGTTGAATATTTAAATTTATATATTTCTAGAAGTTTCCAAGTATGTTTGGAGAAAACTGATTTCGTGATAGTGGAAAGAGTTTGTGCCACATTCTTTTGGGTATATGGTGTGATTATGTATGTATGGATATTTAATAAGAGTTTGAATTGCGTTACTATTATAATACAGAAAAAAATATTTTCACTTACACGTTTGCGTTTTTGTTCTTCGACCTGTTTGCGTTTCTGTTCAACTTTATGTTGTTTAACCATTTCGGTAAGATTACCAATGTATTCGTCTGTTTGAGATAGTAAGAAAGCTAAACGTTTATCTTTCTTCTGATCAATAAGTTTACGATAACCTTCTTCATCCTCTGCCATGAGTCTAAATAAAAGTACAAATAATTTTTAAAAGTTTCATAATTAATTCTCACGATTTATTTTATTATTATTAATTATTAAATATATAATTTTACCCTAATCAGTCCAGGAACACATCTTAACTTTATATTGCAATATGTTACAGGTTTTTCTTATGTTTTTTCAATAAAAAATAAATTTATGAATTTTATTTATTTTCTCGTAGATTTTTCGTGTGTACCCCAAAAGACACAACCTTAGCTCAAATGTAACAAAATAACCTGGTTCGATTAGGGTTGTTAAAGCAATATTAAAAATATGATTACCTGCCAATACGTTCTTTTTCAATTCGCTCCTGTTCTTTCTTTTGTTCTCTTTCAGCATTCGCGTGATAATTCATAACAGCTTTATTAAGACGAGCCAATTTAGCTTGATTATTGCGATGACATTCCTTAAAGTTTTTACCATGCTGTAGAACCGAACTCAAGAATTCTTGATGTTTCTGTCTACGTTTACGTTCAGCTTCAAGTTTCTGTTGTTTTTCTAATTTCTCTGTGGTACGAGCTTCACGTAAACCTTGACGTTTAGTACGTTTATAAGCTTTAACATTGATAGCAGTTTCCAAAGTTGTATCGCGACGTGTACAAGCAATTATTTCGCTACGCAACTGACGTTGAAAATTTAAACATCGCAAAGCTCGCAATTCAATTTGCGCTTGCATATGGAGATCTTCAGACATGTTTGTCGGTAGATTTTTCAATTGTTCCATTCGGGCTGCAATTCTTGCAGCCACTCTAAATTTATAAATACACAAAAAAATGATTTAAGAATAATATTCTCAGAGGCCAACATCATTTATAATCAGTTTAAATAATCAATAATTACTTTAAATTGTTGACTGAGTACAAACCTATTTTCACGTTCTTGTAAAATAATTAATGGATCAAAACCAGCTGGTTTCGGCAATGTAGTAACTCGACTTTGTTTCGGTTGCATCTGCTGACCCGGTTGAGGTTGGCCAGGAGGACGTGGACCTGGACCTGGTGGAACTCCTGGAGGAGCACCAGGTCCTTGCATTGGCATTAGACCAGGTTTCATTGGACCTTGTGGAGGCTGTTGAATAGGTCCTTGCATCACCTTAGAAATATCATCGCATACAATTCAATAATATTTCCTAATTTTTATGTAATCTTTAATACGCACCTTAGTTTTAGTAATATATTAATTCTTATAATAAATAATATGTACATGATTAGAAATGAAATGATGTTAGAATAGTTTAATTATTAATATTTCTTTTTTTAATAAGGTTAGAAGATTCCTTAGAGCTGTCCTATGTATTTAGCTAACTTTTTCATTAAGTTTTTCAATAAATATGTATTTACAAATATTATTTTGATTTGACATTATTTTTATTTACAATTAAATAAATGTGATGCGATATTGAAATGAAAACTATATAAAACAACAATATTCTGTGCCAAAAATCCGAACCGAAATCATAATCGGACCCAAAAATAATTGTATTCGAAATTTTTAATCAACAGTTTAAAAACAAAATTAGATAACCATAACTAATATTATAATTTTTGCTCTTCGATTTTTTAACAAATATATTTCAATATACTTATTTGAATTTTGACATTTTTGATTTCTTATCAAATATATAGGTTTTAATAAATTAATTCCACTGGAGTAATTTTTTTTATTAATATAAAATGTATTTATTAATTTATCAAAAATAAAGTAATAAACTATACTAATAAAAAAAAATACTTAACACCAATAGAAATAATTTATTTTAATCTATAAATATTGTAATTATATTTTACATAAATATTGTTTTAAATATTTAATATAGAAAATAATAAATTTAGCAATACGACTTCATTATGGCACAGTATATATATATATATATATATATATATATATATATATATATATATATATATATATAAATTTAAATTTTTATAGTTCCTATATTGTTAAAGAATTACAAAATTACAAAATTTGATTAAACTTTTCAATTCAACATCGATCACAATTAAAAACAACATATATTTATATAGATATAAATCGGGATAAGATAAGATATTTTACCTGGGGCGGCGGCGGAGGAGGTGGACCGGAGGGCGATGGGCCCGGTGGCCCAGGGGGAGCAAGAGGGCCGGGAAGAGCGGGGGGCGGTGGTCCCAGGGGCCCTGGCGGCCGCATCGGTTGTAAAGGTACCGCGCCCCCGCCACTAGGCCCGTCCTGTGCAGCCTGCGAGTCACCACACTCGCCCGCTACAGACGGTGGCTGTGAAGGCGCCTAAACACAACTCGCACACTCACATTTCACAGAAATACGCTTCTGCAATTTTGGTTTATTTGCGTTAATTTTGATCTACCAAATATACTCGCGATCTAATTCCATAGAAAATTTTACTAGTAAATGTTGCACTAAACAAAATAGTAATATCTCAATAATACTAGACTTGATTTTTACAATTTATTGTAAAATAAGTTTTGCGTTTATTTAATCTAAGCATGCTCAACCTTTTGATAGCTAAGACCATCTTCAAAAAAATTACGATCGTGATTAACTTAGTATGCAAGGCCAAGATAAGTTTTTTGTAATTTTGTTTCTAAGTTACTAGAACTTAGCATTAGGAAACGATTTACTTCAGAGGGCATCGGTATCAGATGTACAAAGATCGACCAGTTGTCTTCAATTCGCAAAAAATATTAACTAAAACGAAGATTTTTTTTATTCTGCTAAAATTTATACTCTTATTAATAATAACATAATATGGATCTGTTGTTTGAGATATTTACACGTTTTTGTTATTGTTTTCTAAAAGCTTAAATAATATAATTAAAAATTGGTACATATTTCATATCAAATATGTCTTTTTAAAAAATTTAATATCATATAATAGATTTCCGATAAATCAAAGTGAATTTAAAGAAACGTCTATAACAATAACTTTTATAGTAAAATAAATAACAAATTTACTATTATGTTTAGTTTTGCGATTTTATAAATTAATTTTGTATTAACAAGCATGTATCTTATTTTCGGCAAAAACAAGCTTTTCTAAATATTAATATTTTAAGTAATGCATGTAAAAATTTGTCTGTTTCTACCAACTATAGAATTGGTTCGCAACTGTACAAAGCATGCGTAGTACAATAAACTACAAGCCTAATCAACATTATGCATGCTATAGACAGTTGTGAATTGATCCCAAACTATTTTGATGGTAAATTCGTACAAACCTAATATAATTAATTAGAATTTTATTCAATAAGTCATTTACGCACTAAAATAATAAATGTGAGAGTTAAACTAATGTATAAATAACTAAAAATAAAAACCAAGCATTTTTACGTTTTAATTAAAAAAAAAACGTATTATTAAAAATAACTAAAACTACAATAAATTATATATATAATAAAATTCATTCTAACTTCTACAGAATAATTAAAACTACTAACTACAAATATGACTGTTTTACATTAAAATATATCTAGCTAAAAAGAATATAATTATATATACTTCAGCATAAAATCAAAAGACAGCTCTAAAGAAATACAAACCAGTCACCTTTGCACTACAAATTAAAATAAATAAAATAATATCATTACTTGACTGAAAAATCAGTGGCATTCATATTAAAATTTATTAAAAAAAAAAAAAGAAAACTTATAAAAAGAAGCTACATTACATAAATATACTATTTACTTAAATTCATCTATAAAACGTATAGGTTTGTTTCTGTCAAATATAAAATTAGTTTGCAACTTTCTAGAGCAAGTGCAGTAAGATATATTACAACGTAATTCTACACTACGCATGCCTCAGAAAGTTATAAACTAATTCCAAATTGAAATAATGATATTAAAAATTTGATAAATAAAAATGAAATATTGGTTATATTATATAAACAGAAATACATTATTATACAAATTAATTAAAAATCACACTGTTTGTTCAGTAATGGTTACTATTAGCATTGCAAAATTATTATTATATGTTTAAAAATGATTATAATTTTAAAAAAAGCAATAACTATTTACCAGCCAATTTAGAAAATTACCTGTTGATTGGGACCCGGTGGTACTCCACCTGGTGTTTGCTGTGGTTGGAAAGGACTGGAAGGTGGTGTTGGACATTGTGGGGGACCGTCTGTTCTCTTTCCTTGTACAGCTATAGCCAGTTGCTGACTTAATGGCTGATTACGAGCCAATTGTCGGTAAGCCATAATTTGAACACTAAAAAATGATTAAGAAACAAAGTTAAAAATAAATTATACAACAAAATATTGTAAAATTGAGTAAATAGGATCGCACGATCATATTAGTAGTAGTATTTCAATTTTATTTTTAAATTTTTTTCAAATGCTAAAATAAAATCCTATTTTAAGCATTCGACACCATATTGCAGTAACAAAATACTAAATATATATATATATATATATATATATATATATATATATATATATATATATATATATATATATATATATATATATATATATATATATATATATATTTTAAATTAGTAATTATTGAAGAATCAATACTTGAAATTTTGC
Organism: Clivina fossor; assembly: GCA_963966155.1. Lineage (NCBI taxonomy): Eukaryota > Metazoa > Arthropoda > Insecta > Coleoptera > Carabidae > Clivina > Clivina fossor. The sequence continues at coordinate 4,619,503 of OZ014553.1, read as the reverse complement.
GATAGGAGTATTTGAGAACAAATATGTCTAACCGAATATAACCATATATTTATGATACAATCCGGACAAGTATGTTCTTGTTCTTCTGTGTATTCTTTGCCCACTGGAGACGGAACAATGTTCGCTAGTTTACCAAATATTCTATACACAAATCTTGTTTGCTCGCATACAAACAACACATGTGTAAAGTCGGCTTGATACTTAAAGACTATGCAACTATGAATTCGGAACACGATTGTTGATTGCGGTATTATTATTGAATTAGAATGATTAACAAATTATCAGTGAACATAAATAAAATACCGTAATTGTTGTAACTGTGTCGAACTAAATGGATGAGGTCCATTGCCGCTAGATCTTGCTCGCAAAGCTAATAATTGCGAATAACGTGGATCTTCCTGCATGCCTTTTTCTTCCATTGTATCAATTGCTCTTTGGAGTGCATTCAAGTTTTCTTGTCCTTGTCCACCTGGACCAGGCTGACCCGGTGGGCCAGCTGGTGGACCTGCATTCGGTGGCACATTTGGTCCTGGTGAAGACGCTGACGGATTCTTTAAATAAACAAAATTGTTTTTATTTTTAATATATTTCAAATAAACTAAATGGTCGGTATTCGAAGTTTAGCTTCTAGGGTCCCATAGTTCATTTGATTAGTCCTGGTCTCGTGACAGCTGCATTGTTTTAAAACCGATCGTCACCACAAATAAATAATAATAAAAAAAAAACAACAAAATACTACTATAATAAGCAATTCATGTGTTTCAACCAGTAAAATCAAATTACATATTTCACATTTATTTTGTGAATATGTGACTAATAAATTATTGTTGTACTGTAATAGAAGATAATTAATATATTATCTAATTTTGGCTAAATGTGTATAATTAATTTTTCTATTGTTAAATAATTCAAAAAAAATAATAAAATTAATGAAATACTAATATGTAACTTTTCAGATCAATATTATTATTGAATTAGAATTTAATTATATTTTAATATACGTAGATTAAAGAAAAAGAAAAAAAAAAACTTACTTGACCACCTTGCTGTGGATGTCCCATTGGCATTGGATGACCAGGATAAGTTTGTCCTGTTTGTGGCATATTTGGATTCATTCCATGTGGTGGTGGTCCTTGTGGCATCCCAGGATGATTCTGTGGAGGTCCAGCAGGTCCTTGAGGCATACCTGCGTGTTGTGGAGGGCCACCAGGTCCTTGAGGCATACCTGTATGTTGTGGAGGTCCGGTAGGTGGCATACCTGTGTGCTGTGGAGGGCCACCAGGTCCTTGCGGCATACCTGTGTGCTGTGGAGGCCCACCAGCTCCTTGAGGCATGCCTGCATGCTGTGGACCACCAGGACCTTGCGGCATTCCAGTATGCTGTGGTCCTCCAGGACCTTGAGGCATTCCTGAATGTTGAGGGCCACCGGGACCCTGTGGCATGTTACCATGCTGTGGAGCACCCGGTCCTTGTGACATACCACCTATTTGAGGGCCTCCGGGGCCTGAAGGCATGCCACTATGTTGTGGAGCACCTGGTCCTGTCGGTATTCCTCCATGCTGAAGACCTCCGGGACCTTGAGGCATTCCTGGATGATGAGGTGCACCAGGGCCTTGAGGCATACCACCGTGTTGTGGTCCGACGGATCCTTGTGGTATTCCTGGATGTTGTGAGCCACCTGGTCCTTGAGGCATGCCAATGTGTTGCGGAGCACCTGGTCCTTGTGGCATTACTAAATGCTGAGAACCTCCTGGAGGCATTCCAGAATGTTGTGGTCCAGCAGGCCCTTGCGACATGCTAAGATGTTGTGGAGCGTTTGGTCCCTGTGGGTCACAGATTAATGAACGCATACGTAAAAGATATGTATAACAGCGAAAGTAAATAATAATAATAATAAAAAAAAAACACGAAAAAAATCAGTTATGACACTACACATAAAACAACCTGGGAGAATATATACTCCTGGTTACTAAAAAGTTGTAACTGATGTAAAAAAGAAGTATAAATCATAATTTGCAACAGGAAAGATTTTTTCTTGTTGCTTGTCGTAGTTATTTTGACTTTCATTTTATTATTATTGAAGATAAAACAGCTTGAAATAACTACACAGCATAAAGCTACTTTGTCTACTGTTTTTAAAGATTTTTATGAAAAGTTGATAGAAAGAGAAAACAAAAAAATTTATTAATACTTGGACCGACGTAAGAAACAGATCATCTTGTAGATTTAATAAAAGCAGAATTATTAATTACTACCAATTTTCATATGAGTTGCATTGACTTATTTTATTTTATTTCAAAAGATAAAACAATTTTTCAAACAATAAATATTAAATGCAGTTTATAATGTTGAAAACTAATTTTATCTTAAGCAAAAAATAAATTGAGATTAATCTGATATATTTTTTTCCAAATGATATGTGTTTTTCTCCTATAGCATAATATTATAACTAGTATTTTTACTACTTTGACTGCAAGGAAAAAGTAGTATAGTGTTTGGTACGGTGTCTGTAATATTTTCAAAAAAAAAAAAAACTTGTATAGAAATCCTTCATATAGCCTCTAGATGACGAATCTGAACTTAGTTTATGTGGGTGTATGGATGTGCGTCGTCAGCTCGCTCGCTCGCTCGCTCACTCGCTCGCTCGGTCGTCAGACAAAATTTTGTGATCGCAACTCCTCCTAGACGGTTCAACCGATTATAATGAAATTTTCAGGATAAATTTGCCTAGTGCCCAAGATGGTCATGTAGTTTTGGTTTTTTCCAGTGATGCCAACTTTCCGAGAAAAAAATTAATAAAGTTTTTAAAAATTCATTGTGGCTAAATTATTTATCCGATTTTGATCAAATTTTCAGAAAAGATTTTCCTAATGCTCCTATTAATTACATAATTTTATTAATATTCAGTGTTGCCAACTTTCCGAGAAAAAAATTACTAAAGTTTTAAAATTTTTATTATGGCCATGTTATTCAACCGATTTTACTCAAATTTTCACAAAAGATTCTCCTAGTATTCATATAATTTATGTAATTTTAACAAAATACAGTGTTGCCAACTTTCCGAGAAAAAAATTAGTAAAATTTTTAAAAATTTATTATGACCATTTTATTTAACCGATTTTAATCAAATTTTCATAAAAGTTTTTTTTAGTGCCTAAATAAATTATGCAATTTTAACAAAATACAGTGTTGCCAACTTATCGAGAAAAAAATCACAAAATTTTTTAAAAATTCATTGTGGCTACATTATTTATTCGATTTTGATCAAATTTTCAGAAAAGTATCTCCTAATGCCCACATAAATTATAATATTATTAAAATACAGTGTTGCCAACTTTCCGAGAAATGTCAAAGTAGTCTATATATGGGTTTATCCATATACTTCTAATCTTGTTGAACTAGTATCCTACCTGTGGCATTCCGCTATGCTGTGAGACACCAGGACCTTGAGGCATACCTGGATGTTGCGGACCACCTGGTCCTTGAGGCATACCAGGATGTTGAGGACCACTAGGTCCCATTGGCATTCCTGATGCCATAGGATGATTCGGAGGTGCACCGGGAGGCATACCAGGATGTGATTGTGACGGGCCATGCGAATGACCATTCGGTGGCATGCCTGGATGCTGCTGTAGTGGCATGTTATGAGTAGGTGGTCCAGGCGAACCTCCGGGGCCCATTGGATGTTGCGGCCCAGATCCGGGAGGACCAGTCTGAGATGATGGCGACATATTATGAGGTGGTGGACCAAACGGTGCTCCCATATTTGGTCCTGACATTGGATTCATGTTCGGATGCCCCGATCCGGAAACTGGTGGCATATTATGAGATGGTGGACTGTTCATATGTCCCATTTGTGAAGCAGCTTGATAAGGACTATGTGGTGATTGTGGTGGTGCCGGGCTTTGTGTCGGAGGTCCCATTGGACTCGGTGCCTGAGGTGGAGGCATTGGACTATTTTGCGGAGATGGACTCGCCATTTTCTCTAATATTCTCTCTAAATATTTAAAATAACATTTACTAAAAATAGCATATGAAAATCATATAGAAAAGTTAATGTATGTTTAAAATTGACATATATGATTACATATAAATGTTGCTTGCTTGTTCGCGGCAAAATGTCCGGTACTACAAGCTCGATTTCTGAATGTTTTTATTTGTTTAGTGCTGGTTTTATAACCGTTGCATTAATATAAAACCGGTATTAGTTGAAATCGATTTTAAAACCGTGCTTATAGTACCAAGCAATGTAATCAAAAACAATCTGGTATTCTAGGGTTAAAAAAACGTTGTACGAATGTTTTTATTTGAAAAATAATAGAAGAAAAATTAGAAGTTGTAGTTATTTGTAAATTAAATGTGGAAGACAATCACAATAAAGTGATATCATCTTAATCTTTACTGCAATGGGATTCCATAACTCATATTCGTTACTTATCGCTATCGTTACTATTTGTTATTATACAGTAAAGATAGCGATAGATAACAAATATAAGTTACAGAATCTCATTACTGTTTTCTATTAAATAGTGAACAAATATAAAAATGCATATAAAGACAAACGTCAAAATAACAGCATAACCTCAAATTTGTTATTTCAAAATTATAACATAGATACCGTATTATTCGTAATTTCTTAGCATGCGACAATTCAAGAAATAATAATAATTGATGGTGCTTACGTTATTTAACAATACTGTAAATTTTATTTCTCTAAAGCTGGATTTAAAATTTGATGCTTCATTTAATCACACCAAAAAAGTCGACTGCGTCTCTATAGATAGGCAACACGCATAGTCTGTCTAACTTAAACTGGCACTGCCATCTGCGTATGAATCACAAAGAAATAATAGAATGAACAGAAATAGCGATTTTAACCATTTGATTTAAAAAATAACAAAACAAGCAAACATAAAAAACGAAATAGTAAATCAAAATAAATTTTTTTTTTTTTAAATTTTAAAATTCAACATAAATTTAAAATTACATATATTTGCACAGTGTAAACTTGCCATAAATGTACAGTGAAATAAAAGCCAATATTGGGTTTTATTTCACTGTAACATACACATTGCAATATTTTCTTTATTAAAAAACGAAGGAAATATTTACACAAAATATTTATTTTTGTTTTCTGCATACAAAAAAACATATAAAACATAAAAATGCAATGTATAATATTGTAATGACGTTTATTATGATAATAAATATACTAATATTAAAAAAATGTTAAAAATATCAAAAATGTCAAAATGTCACAAAAAAACATATAAATCGAAGTGGCGCATGAATATTTTTTTTGTTGAAATAATTGAAAACTGTCAAATCAAATATGAAAATGATAAAAATACTTCTCGTACAGCAATCCCGCAATAAAATATATTTATTTAGCAGTTAGAGTGTACGTTTAGCTACAGTTTAATATGCGACAATGTAATATTTCCAAAAAAAAAAATGTAAATGTAATGAGTCGATAGCGCGCGAATTCAAAATCATTTGTTTTTAAAGAAAAATAGCGGCACCAATCAGAAGCTGAACACTGCACTATTTCAGGTTATCGGCCGAACTGTAGTGTAGTACAGGGGGGTGACAATAGGTATTTCAATTTGAATATTGAGCTTTAGTGGTGCTATCTATAAACCACTAAGATAAGTTTTTTGGCAATATTTATTTTTTTATGCAGCAGATGTCGCCACATTGCAGAATCACGTGACGTAAGCACGTGTGCTAGCGCACAGACGCTTTGAATGACGCCATTATCAGTATATATATATTACTTATTCTATGGTGTAGTATCTCTAGTGATTTGTGTGATTTGATATAAAATGGTGAGCGACAAATACATCAGATTAAAAGAAGCTAATAGACAGAAAGAGACCATTTCTGTTTGTTAGCTTCTTTAATAATCTTATTTATTTTTCGCTCACGTTCGATTTTCTTTCCTTTTAGGTGCTTGTTACTCCAGCGCGAACTGTTCGGAGCTGTTCCTATAAGGAACACGAATTTAAACCTTAAACTTAACAAACTCAACCTACAAAGGGCTTGTTGCACCTACTCAAGAGGTAGTGCTTGAGGGGAAAGGGGATTGCACTTCCAGGCAGCTCTAGAGCAACAAGCTCTCCGTAAATGGAACACGAGTGTAATGCCATAGACATGCCATAGATAAGGAAGCCGTAGCAGCTCTGAGCTATTCCAGTCTTCCAGTCAGTAAAAGGAAAACAGTAAAACGGGGGGCATAACTCAAGCATGTTTTTAATAGCAATGCAACAGCGCCGCCACAACTGCCTGGAACTGAATTTTTTAATTTCATTAGACATTACTGTTTTGCATGTTAAGAAAGAAAGCACCAATCTGTCAAAGATATCATTGTTTGTAAACGAGAGAACTAAAAACAATATTTTTAAGAAATTTGTATATATATATATATATACTTCGTATATATAATACTACATTAAAAATTAATAAATAAAACATATTTATTAATATACGTACTGTTTTGAATAGTATATTATTGTTTTAAAGTTCCCAAAGCACCCAAAACCTTACAACCAGCATTTACTCTCTTTTCAATTTCACGATCAAAACGGCCATCTCTAGACAACAAACTACCCAAATACACAAATTCTTCTACCTGCTCTAAACATGTACCATCAATATGTACATTACATTCAGTCGTCAAGTCACCCTTCTCAAAAACTAAAACTTTGCACTTATCAACATTCAACACAAGATTCATAACTTTACCAACAACATTAATTCTATCAATCATCCTTCTTATAAGAATTATAAAAATATTGTTGACTGAACCATCCTTTCTGACATCAACAATTGTGTATATATTTTTTTTTGATTGGTCCTTCCTCCATTTGCAGTATCTTTCTTTGTTGACATCCTACTAAAATTGTGTTATTTATTTTTCTAGATTTTAATTTTCAATATTCGTTTTTACTTATTGCAGATACAAGTACAATTTGATTATTTGAAGCAAATTATTATAAAAGAACAACTGTAAAGAAAAAATTCTTTTATTTTACACACAATAACTTATAGTTCTATGTACAAAAATTCTGTAAAATTTTATAACATATTTACTAAACTAATATTTATATATTTTAATTTTTGCTTTAGTTTTAAATTAAACTGTAACAATTATATTTGCGATGGTTATCATCAGATTTTTTAAAAAAAGTAAATATTTTGTATTCTCTAACATATTAAAACAAATTTTTTAAATTTGATATGATACATTTCATATGATATGTAAACAAAAATTATTACAAATATATATTTACAAAATTATAGCTTACATGTTTTATTGTAACATGCAAATACTATTGCAGTTTACATATATACATAATTATTTTTAAATTAATATTAGTTAGTATAATATTATTTATTTTATTTTTAGTCTTTAAATGCACTAATTTATTTATTATTGTATAACAACAATATATTTAGAAGATAAAAAACAACTAAACAGTCGATTTCAATATTTCATGATATATAAGAAAATAAAAATATTTATCAACAATATTATTTTGAATAATATAAATAATAAATTATGTATATGGCAAATATGAAGTACTGCAAAATAATATCAGTAATTTTTATTACGAATAATTATGAAAAACTATAATTTATTGCACATTCCGAAAATAAATGTATGTTATTATTTAAATATAATTTAAATTACATTATCAATTAAAAATTAAAAAGACTATATCAAACAAATAAATTATTAAATCACAATTTAATCAAAACATATGTTAACTACGTTCATGTGTAATAATAAATAATGACTAGTTGGATGAATAGATGCACAGAGGGCAGTTATTTATCGAAATGGAAGTAATGGACGGTGGAATGATGATGGGGAAGTTTAGACGCAACTTTCCGGTAATCGGTTCGCCATCAGACGTTCCTTAATCGCAAGTCCGTTCAGCTCCAAATCGCTAGAACGCGTTGCCGGAAGCATGTCATCTGGATCGATTGCAAGCTCACGAGGATATGGACCACTCATTATACTTGCTTGTACTGGTGTACTGTATGGACGATACTAAAAAATGATATATAATAGTATAATTATTCAACGAGCACTTGATGATCTTAGTGGAATAGTGATAAATACGCCACTTTGAATTTCGTGATAATGCCGTTTAAGGAGGGATACCACGCTGTACTATGAAAATAGTTCAAATTTTGGGAATTTTTTTCACGTAGACAGAATGAAGCACATGTCTCATGGTGTTTATATGTTTTAGAGCTTTATTTGATCTACAATTTAGAAAAGTTTCAACCAAATTGATTGTAGTGGTGAGCTGTAATTCGTTCATTTGTGGACTCGTGTTTAAAATACAATGGTCCGTTTTCCAGACTCCCGGGCAGCACTCAAAAATATTTTTGGTTACTCTGCCCAAAAGTAAACTAAAAAAATCTAGGATGTAGAGTAGAATTATTTTGAAATTCATAAAATTACCAAAATGGCAGCATTTTGAAAAAGTTTTTTTTTTGAAAATTGAAAATAAAAATTCGAAAAAAGTAGATATCAAAAATATCCTACTCTACTTTCTAGAGAATTCAATTCTCTTTTTTTAGAGAGAAAATCAAGTCAATTGGACCAATAGTTTCTAAGATATTTTTTTAGATAAGTTATAAAAACATGGTTTCAAGAAAAACGCGTTTCAAGTTTGAGATACTCTATCGGTTGCCCTGACACGATTTTGTAAAAATCGCTGTAACTCCGCAATAAGTTCTAATTTCAAAACACCAATTTAGCCAAATATTCTGCACACTATAAGCTTCCAAAAAATGTAAAAAAATTGATTTTTTTTAAAAAATTTCAGGGTGGTGTACCCCTATAAACTTTACAAATAACCAGCGACGAATAAGCATTCAATGTTTTCAAAGGATGTAATCGGACATTTTGTCTACTAGTAAAAAAAATCATCAAGGTAGCATATTCGTCATATTTTACTAAAGTCCTCATATAATGATGGCTATTATAATGCTATTACTCATGAGGACTCAAGAGGACGAGTGTCATAATTCATTAGAATGAGTAATGAACATTATATGTTTGTTCCAAATTGTCTTTCCGTAAATTAATTAAATCTTATTAATAAAAAAAGTGATTGTAGAAAAACGACTGTGTATGAGTTGAGTAAAAAAAGTACATTCTGCACTCGTGTAATCACATCACGTGTAGAAAGAACGCTTTTTAATCCTTGTAAAACAATGTAATATACCAAAGAATCGATTCCAGCTGTAGTGCTCGAACTGATCCATTGAGTTGTTTTTCCGTCAGGTGGTATATGATCATTAAAAGTAAACCGAAGTTTCTCGCCATCTGGAGAACCTGGAAATATATTTTGTAATAATTAGAAACAAAAAACAAATATATTGGTACATATTCATAGTCTATTTTAGAAGAACTTTAGATAAAAACACTATTTAATGTATGTTTCATATGTATATATATATATATATATATATATATATATATATATATATATATATATATACTTATTATTATTTCCAAAATTTCTATTTACATTTGATAACAGCAAAAAGCCAAAACACAATTTGAAATATAAATCAAATAATGCTGTTAACAAAAGTTCTTCTAATAGATACTATATATACGAGCCATTTTGAATCAACACAGCTCTAAAATAGAAAACAACAATTTTATATTTATTTCTTTTCAGAAAACATCTTAAATTTCCTAATTTTTTAAATTGTTTTATATCGAAAATTTACAATATAAAAGTTATGTTCATAACTCTGTATAATAAAAATAGGGAGTTATCGCAAGTACAACGATAAATTTAGCGTACGTTATTTACCTACAAGCGAAAGAATGCGCATGCGCATGGATTTAGCGTACGGTAAAAAATAACCGCGGTCCGCTATTTTCGGAAAATAGCGGAGCATTCTCTCATATATTATTTTGAGTGGTGATGTTATGTTCTTGTGTTTATAAACTTGTTATTTTATGCAGTTAGGTTAAGTTGTTGTGAAATAAATATAATTATGGAACAGCAACAACAAATCCTGACGATTTTAATAAATCAGCTCAATTCCAATAAAAACTAATGTATATATATATATATATATATATATATATATATATATATATATATATATATATATACGAGGGCTGTTTGATAAGTCAGTGACTTTTCAAATTTCCCGCGCAGTAACTTTAAATGCAACATTGCTCCCGTCAACAGTTATCTATTGATAGACTACTGTACAATTTTGAGTATGCTATGCCATTTAGTTTTTGTTTGACAGCCAGTTTAAACAAACAACATCGTGAATTTTAACGAAAATGGAAAAAAGCGAATTTCGTGTGCTGATTAAAGATTATTTTTTGCGTAAAAAAACCATCACCGAAACCAAGGCAAAGCTTGATAAATATTATGGAAACTCTGCACCATCGATTTCCATGGTTAAGAAGTGGTTTGCTGAGTTCCGTTGTGGTCGTACAAGCACAATTGACGCCGAACGTTCTGGTCGCCCAAAAGAGGTCGTCACGCCAGAAATCGTTGATAAACTCCATGGAATGATATTGGACGATCGGAGAATAAAAGTGCGTGAGGTGGCTGAGGCTATAAGCATCTCAACTGAGCGGGTACATCACATTTTGCATAAATATTTGGACATGAAAAAGCTCTCCGCGCGATGGGTGCCGCGATTGCTCACACTCGACCATAAGCGCAACCGTGTGACCATTTCAAAGGAGTGTTTGGCGATGTTCAGCCGCAATTCGAACGAGTTTTTGCGCCGTTTTGTTACTGTAGACGAAACATGGATCCATCACACCACAGCAGAGACCAAGGAACAATCAAAACAGTGGGTTTCTTCGAGTGAACGTGCACCAAAGAAGGCCAAAGTGAGTCTGTCGGCTAACAAGGTATTGGCCACAGTATTTTGGGATGCACGCGGTGTTATTCATATCGATTACCTTCAAAAGGGTAAAACGATCACCGGCGAATATTATTCAGAGCTATTAGACAGATTCGATATTGATTTGAAGCAGAAACGACCGCATTTGGCGAAAAAAAAAGTGCTCTTCTATCAGGACAATGCACGGGTGCACACGTGTGTGGTCTTCATGGCAAAATTTTTTAAATTGGGCTACGAACTGCTACCCCATCCAGCATATTCTCCAGATTTAGCCCCCTGCGACTATTTCCTATTTCCAAATTTGAAAAAATGGCTAGGCGGTAAGAGATTTGGGTCGAATGAAAAGGTCATAACTGAAACGAACGCATATTTTGAGGGACTTGAGAAAACCTATTATTTGGAAGGAATAAAAAATTTGGAAAAACGGTGGACTAAATGTATCGAGCTAAAAGGAGATTATGTTGAAAAATAAAACGCTTATTTGCCGAAAAAAATTTTTTTTATTCAAAAAGTCACTGACTTTTCAAACTGCCCTCGTATATAATTGTTTTTTTGTTGAATAAATACTTGTATCAAACCTATATTAAATTATTAGATTACATTTAGATATTCCTCCAATTTTAGCGTACGGTAAAATATCGGAGTGCGATAACTCTAAAGTGTCATTTACCATACAAATTAAATAACGTATAACGTCACGTGATTTTAGCGTTAACGGAACTTTAACGTTGTGTTTGCGATAACTCCCTATTACTTATGTGACTATATGTGACGAATTTGTATTCACTAATGTTTAATTATCAATATACAAGATCGAATTAGTCTTAAATAATACTGTGAAAAATCGTATCTATTACTTTGTTTACTTTTATCCGTAATCACTTTCTTTTGCTTCACCTTAGTAACCAAACATATTTTTTTTATAGTTTTAAATAATATTAATTCTAATTGTAATTATATATATTATTGTAAATACATAAAACATTTTTTTATTCTTTAGTAAAATTTTCACAAAATATATTTCAAATTTTTTTATCGTAGTATATTTTGCACCATTCTGACATTCTATTTTAAAATTCTTACTGCATTCGTACGTCTACTTGCTGCAAAGATAAGCACGCATTACCATATTGCAATTTCATGCGGCGATGGATTTCAATTTATCTATCACTAACTCTGACTTTTTAAACATTTCATTTTCATATCGTACGAATATAAAACGAAAGATTATTTTCTCGAAAAATATTAATCACATCAATGCCGAAATATTTATAAATTTCGTCAGAAATATGGTCCACTATGAAACAAAAAGATTATTATTATTATTCCGCTTTATAAATCTCACCACTTCAGCAAATTTTGCAAATGTTATTGCAAAAGTTGATGTTAGTCAACTAAGATGGTTCAGTCATCTTGAGCGAATGTCTAATGAACGTTTGGTTAAAATAAAATAATACATGTAAATGATTTTGAAATGAGAGGTATTATGAATGTAAATGAAACTAGAATTGTTTGTTCAAAACTAATTTCGGGATAGTAAAAAAGAGTTTGTGCCACATACTTTTGAGTATATGGCGTGATTGTGTATGTATGTATGTATATTAATATTAAATCGTTCAATCTTGTACAATAAAATCTGTTTTTAAAAAGCTTAAAAATTTATTTAATTCAACTTTAAGTTTGAAAGTAGTATAATTAATAATTATTATATTGTACACTAAAATTATTTAGACAAGTTATTGACAAAAATTGGTACTACATAAAACTACTAAAGAGCATTGTAGAATATACAACGTGTTCGTGTATAAAAGAGAAAACAAAAATATTTGACACAGAAAAGCTGCACGCCAGAACTATGAAACAAGTTTTATCCTAATTTTAAGTAATCTTATTAAATGAAATTAAAATTTATTACAATATGTTTATGTAAGTTGTTCTTCTTTTTAGTAAAGATTTTGCATTTCAGTTTATAATTACATTAAATACACTAATTCTTTTTACAAAAACAGATATTTTTTATTAATTATTATTGTATATTTTTTTAATAAAAGAATTATCTCAATTTACGTAATATGTAGTTTATTGAAAATTATTCTATTCGTTTAACTTACAGCCGATTTCATAATAAGTACTTTAACTAAAGTCGACTTTAAGCTGGCAAAAAACATTGAATTTAAATAGTATTACCATGGTTATTATTGTTGTAAATAAAACGGTGCTTTTTGGCCAATACACGATATACATGTACAATTTAAATTTTTTAAAACGGTATTATAATACCGTTTTTAAAAATATATTTTAAATTAAAAAAATTCAAATAAAAGTTGTTAAAAAATTATAAATTTTAAAATTTATACATTATATGTTTCCTAGAATCATATTATTTTCCTTTAGAATAACGAAAAAATTTAAGTACCTATGTAATCGTATTACTTTTTACTTAAATAATATTTCCACTTTTATAACCTAGTTGCCAGATTAATTCTACTGCAAAGATAAAAAAAATATGCTTAGAACATAACATAAATTTTTATTTTAATAACATTCATAGATGGTAAAATATATTGGAATGTCATCCTCAAATCTAGGCAGTAAAGTCAAGTCGAACCGCGGCCTCGGAGCCGTTTAAAATGTATGAATCAATTTTATTAGAAAAATCTTCAATTTCCCAACTCACCATATTTTGCGGGTATAACATCTGGATCGCGTTCATCATCGCGCGGTGCAATATTTCGGAGCACCGGTTTCACTGGCACACCGGTAGCCTCCTGCACCGATTTTGCGTCGTCGCTGTCCAGCACGTCTTGGCTGCGTCGCATTCGTATTAATACGACGAGAACGACGATGATTAGGGTAAATACAATGCCCGCTATTACACCCAATAATGGCGATAGAGATATGTCGCCGTCCGATGCTGAAAAGAATAATTTATTATTCAATTAGTATGGCAAAATAAAGTGGAGTTTGTTGATGTTAGTAAGAGAAATTAAGTGCGGAATAAATTCATGCAAAATGAAGACAAAATTAAAAAAAGAAGATAATTGGTATGGCTTAATGGGCGTCCGATGAGAAAGTTAGTTGATATGATTAAGAGTTTTATAGGCGTGAATGCATTCCTGGATAATAATTTTTAGCGTAAATTAATTTCAATGTAAATTAAAAGAATTAGTGCACCACATTTATACATATTGTAAATGATTTAAAAGTATACTATGATAAATCTCGTGTTATATTGTAACGATTGAATTTAAAATAAAAAAGATTACTTTTTACATTAAATTAGATCAAACATTTACTTATAAAAAATAATGGCGAAAAATATATTGTGTATTGAAGTATTATATATTATAACAAGGTAAATAAAAGTTTTTCAAATATTAAGTACAATAAATATAAAATCTTCGAAATCGACTATAGAGATCTAGTTTATTAGTAATTTAAATAAAAAAAGTCTAGCATCAAATTTAATATAGGTATATATTTACATGCTAAAAAAAATGAAATTAATTTATTTTGTCCAATATCAATAAAATGTTTACATTTGTAATGAGTAACTCTCTAATCTTTTTCGGCGTCACGTCGTTCAAAAATACATTTTTCATTAAAAATCCGAACATTAATCATTCTAGAATCGATCATAATTACAAAACTTTTTACCACCCGTACAAAAGACCATATTAAAAAGCTGGGGAAAAATATAACGTTTTGAATTATTTTAAAATGAGAAAAAATCTGAAATAATTTTGCATGTAGCGAAAGCAACGAACCGAAACCCAAAAATGATTTGTCTCCTGGGGATGACCAGTGCAATAATTTATTCGTGCTCGTAACTTACTTTTATTTCTCCAAATTAAAATGTGCGAGGGCGACATACAAAAAAAAAACATTTTTCAACGCGTTCGTTTGAATTATGAACGGTTGCACATTTTTGGTTGACCCAAACGCAAACGCAAACATGACTACGCGACTGAAATTCAACTATTTCTTTTTGCGACATACGTGCAGTATTCTTTGCATATTAAAAAAATATATTAAAAGAAAAATAAAAGTACAGTAGTATTCATAATAAAAATTTTATGAATTCAATTTTTTGATATAGAATGACAACAATTTATTTTATAATATATTGTTTTATAACAAAAATTGTTTTCATTTTATTGTGGTTCTTTAAGATAAAATTCTCACTAAAATGTTGTCAGATTGACACAAATTCAAAATTTAAAGTATCTGTATTTTTAAATTAATTATTATTTTGAGAAAAATTTATTGATACCGATCGATATGGTAAGACATCAAATAGTAAGAAACTTTAAACTATTTGGTATTGACCAGAGCTGACCGGTTTACAAGCTATAGACCCGAAGTGGTTATATTTTATGAACCACGACAGGTAACTAGATAAAGTCAAGATTATTTTATAGATCATTCAATTGCAGTTAAAATAGCACTTAAAGTTTTTAATACGCAAGAAAGCGCGAACTAATAATAAATCTTGTAGTGTTACAACGCCGGAAAGCAATGGGCATCTTTGCGGGCCGGACGACATTACGATACTTTGATAAAATCTCTATAAATTTATCAGTAAATTGTTTTTGATAACTAAGAGTCAAGATATAGTAGTTACAAAAAAATTATCTGTAAGCGAATAAAGCCTTAATTATAGAAAATTTGTAATATACTAATGCAGTGTTTCTTAATCTTTTTTTACTCGTAACCCACAAAAAAATTACAAAATGCACTTTTTATTTATATGCAATTATTTATTTTAAAAATTAGTTTAATTAAAAAAAAACATTTTTTTTGCATATGTAATTGGTTTGTTAGTTATCCGATATTATTAATAATAATTAGACTAAAATATTATACAAATAAGTATAGTACGTAACATGAAACTAATTTTATTTAGTGAAATCCTTGTGCCTGATGCGTATGAACAAGTGTTGTTAGTGATAATCAAAGTTCACCTCTGTTTTTATTATTATTAAAACGGTTACGAGCTTTTGATAACAAATGAAGAATTCAACTAAAATCAGATTCCACTAAATACAAAAGTAGGAAATGCAATAAAAATAATTTTGCCTTTTTCCAAGGCGTTGGAAAATTATTCGAAATTTCACGATGTAAGTGAATATTATGGAGTTAAAATATAAGTTAGGCGGCCAAAGTAAGATAATTATTTCGAATATATTTGAGTTTGTGACTAATGAAAGTACGCAAAGAGAATTAATAATTCCAATAAACCGAATTGTTGATCAAGTTCTAGTTATGACAGAAGTTTCACGGCGCAGAGTATATATAGAATTAAAACGAAAAAAATAAATAAATGTGGTATATGCATTATTAATTTATTTATAAAAAAAGCCGTAAAACATGAAATGTTTGTTATAACAAAAAAGGTTTAATTTCATAATTAATATTAATAGTTCAATAAAGTAAAATAAAATTATTATCATTATAATCGTCTTATTAGTACTATTTTTATTAGTATTATTGCGATTGCTAATTCGAAAAATATTAATACTGCAACAAAAATACATGGTTTAATAAAATTGATAGAACATTTTTTTTATTATCTAAAAATGTAATATAACGTACCTATTGCATATAATGCATAAAATGTATTTACCAACCTTCAATATAATAAAATTCATACACAAACACGTTCTATTATTATTTTATTACTTTATAAACTTGATTTGTGTGCCGTATTCATATATTTTCTCATATTTGATATTAAAACATATCCCTCAAGATTCATTAAATCGGTGATGTTTAAATTCCTTTTTTTATCATCAAAACAAATATTAAATATTTCTATTTGAACAGAATTTTAAGAGTCTTAGATTGATTAGTTTTTGTTATATGCCTAGCGTCTCTGGCTTTAAATTTAGTTAATATATCGTCACCTCGGTGTAGAACTAATCTAGTTTAATTTTTTTAGCTTTGCGTTACAGTGGTTTAGTTTCTTTTGATAGTATTTATATGGAGAATATTTTCATATAAACTGTTTGCATAAATCGAATTAAATAGTGATATAGGCTGGACTTAATTCTGTATTGAAAATATATGTTTTTATGATATTTTTTTCATATCATGTTGGCGATATGTATAAACATATGTTGAAGATAGAATTTTATGTCTATATCAGGATAAACTTGATAAAATCAAGGGCTACATAGATTCTCTGTGATTTATGGAATAACCGCTAAGAAATCATAGAAATTATGTAGTAAATAAAAAATTATTTTATTCAAAAAGTAGTAGATTTTTGATTTAGTTAAATAAAAAATTTTGCAAATATAATTTCTTATAAACGAATTTAGAATCACTTTCTTTAGTACGCTCAACTATTGAAATTGAAATATTCTTTATTATTTGAATAACATTACAATTCCACATTAAATATTAAATCTAACATTTTACTCAAAAACCTAAAATCTATTAATGGATATCATATTAAATCTAACTAGAAACCTACAAATTTTCTATTGTTTTGTTGAATAACAAATTTGGAGTTAAAAATTTACATGAAATTAAAAGCAAACATAGATGAATTCCAGTAATGCATTTGTCACATTAAATGTTTGGGTATAACTCAAACTCTAAATTGCGAATACGTCTCTCGTGGAAAAGACAACAATATACAATACATTTTAAATTCACGACACAATAAGGCAGGGGCGAATGCGATAAGCGCGTCCAATCCAATTTTGTTAATCTGACCGCACCCTAACACATTTATATTATACTGTAATCAGACAATTGTTACGAACAATTGCCATTAGGGGACGAATTATGGCCGAAATATTGCCACTTATTCGATTGACGTTCGTAGACAATGTGTGTTCCGCAGGAAAAAAAAAATTGCGGAGTAAAAAATACGCCAAGGGTTTTATCATCAATTACCGGAAATGAAATTACGCCGGAAATGCGCTACATGCTCGCCTTGAATTTAGTTATATTCAAACAAATATTTCAAAGTCTTTGTCAAGTATTCATAGCAGTTTTTTTTTTTTGACTTTTATTTGACACTAGATGAATTATGTTTTTGAAGCTTTTAATTCGAGATTTTTTTTTACTTTGCTTTAAACTGGATAACTTTTAAATAAATTTTTGATTTAAAAATATATGTATTACGAGTAATGTTTAGAATAATTAATGTAATAATATATTACTTTTCTGCGTTGGTTGGTAAGTAATTGGGGTAAAGGTTTGAAAAAGTATAAAAGTAAAAAATAAAATCTCACTTGATCTCGCCTTACTTTAAACAATGACATTAATTAAAATGTAATAAAAAGCAAATACATTTAAATCTCACCTGTTCGTTTCTCTGGATCTCGAAATAAAACTTCTTCAGTAGAAATACCGCTACTTCTGCCTTTTGCATTAACAGCAAAAACGACAATTCGAAATGTAACATCCGATTCTAAATCTGTCAGAAGGAATCGGGGCTCTATGTTTGTAATATTATACCGTGGTACTGCTGATGTACTGGTATATAATTCTAAAAGAAATTTTTGTGGTAAGCCACCATCAAATCCAGCAATGCATATCACCTGGAAAAAAAAATTTAACATCATAATTAAAATTTTCAGAATTTTATATCAACATTCTGTACATTTTTCTATAAATATACAAAGTGTTTCGTAAAATGTAGACTGGTTGTTTATTTATAGTTATACATAAATAAATACAAATAATTTTTTTTTATAAACGTAGTAGTGTTCAGAGAAGATATGAAAATTTCAGTGGAAAAAGTAACAAATATGAGTTTTGGATAACGTCGTTTAATGAGAGAATGGGCATCCAATGTTTTAAAATAGAAATATTTATATATAATTTTTTTACAAATATCCAAATTGAGAATAGTAAGTGATTGGACGTCTTTTTTACTTGTTGAAAAAAAAAAATTGTTTTGATCAAGGAGATTTATTCGCAACAGTAAGAAAAGAAATGTTATTTTATCACTTATCATAGTAAATGCTAATTTTAATTTAATCTGATGTTAATAATCTTTTGATACAAAAATCAAAAATTTAAAGAAAAAAGTTTAAATATCAGCTTGCGGAAAATAATATCATCACAAGCTATTGCTTGTAATATGCATTTAAGTATTTCCAAATTATTCCATATATATATTAACATTCATCCCGTATTCTTTAAAGAAACTGCTACCATTATTTTTAAAAAAGAATTATTGACATTTTTGTAATTGCTCTCTAAAATTTAAATAGTCAATTTTTTATTAGTATTTAAAATTACTTTATTTAATCAGATAGTTTTGTGTTGAATACGTTAATATCCAAATAATAATTAAAATTTTGAGTGATACATAAAAATTGTTAATTATTATTTAAAGAAATAATCTTATTATTTCATTTACTTAATTAACAAATCTAATATACCAGTTACCAGGAGTGCCTGAGTTTAATGTCATTAAAAGCCACATTCTGAAATCCTGAAATATTCAAGAACCGCAACTAGTTTTGAGGGATAGAACAGATCCGTACCTTAGCAAAATATTAATGTAAATTTTAAATTTTTTGTAACTCGTCTTTGCACTGCAAATATTAAATTTTTTATTAGATTGTCCTGCTCCAATTTTCAACTTAGATGCCAAACTGATTAATAATTTATACATATTGTGTTAACAGTGTAGCATAAACTTATTGCATTCAATCAGTGAGCAATCAGCGTGTTCTTACAATTAGTATGAAATACAACATTTACATTTTTTATCAAAAAATTTCAGTATTTGTTAATTTCGAAACAAATTTTAACTACAAAATTACAGTATTTAGAAAAAATATCTTACTGGATGTTTATATTTTCCGTCAAATTTAGATAAATTTAAATTTTTCATGTAAATATCTTGTTTACTTAAAATAGCCTTACTCAACACTCATCAACTGAAGGATCTTACAAAAACTGAAGTTGATTAAAAACTATTTAAGATCAATAATATATTAAAACCGAACAAATATGTGTGCAACTTTATTATTTATCTTTTTGATAATATTCAAGAAAAATAATTTATGCATTTTTTAATAGTTTTAACTTATTTAATAATTTAATTAATTCTTTTGGTCCAGACCTCAGAATATTATTATACAGCTCTCAATAGAAATAGAATAAAGTATTTTTTAAACTTTGAATTATAATAATTTTTTGTAAACAATAAATTTTCTATACAAAATTGATTAAAATTTCTTTTAAGATTTCAAGTAAATGTAAATTGTACTCGAGTATATGCAGTATAACATTATTGCAATATTAATGCTTTAAGATTAATTTATAGTAATGTTCAAATTATTTACAATACTTCAAAAAATGTAATTACTAACTGTCATAGAAGTCGAGATTCAGTTTAAGTCTAGTGTCGACTGCAAAACTGTACTAAAATATTTCAAAATTAAATAACAATAAATATTAACCAGCCTATTAAATTGGAACTACCAATCTATATACAATACCTCAACAGACGCAATCGTCTGATTCGCCAGCGTACAATTGGTAACCGGAAATGGCTTGCCGGCGGCAACCACCTGAAACATGCACGGTTGTTCCTGGCGTCCGACAGCGTTTGTCGCCCAACAACTCAACGTGCCATAATCCAGATCGGATACAGGAGTATATTTCAATACACTCATTGTTCCGTTACTTGTTTGAGCGAAACGGTCCGATGACACGTCCAGCGTTTCGCCCGAATTGTTGAATTTCCATCGGTAGCTTTTCGCCGGTGGATCCGCGTCCACTTCGCATGCAATGTCGAGACTTTCGCCTCGACTCGCTCCGAGAATGGCCACGTGGTCGTAGCGGCAAATTGGAGCGACTGAAATATAAAATAATTCCCGTATGAAGAAGATTTTAATTATCCGTACAATTGCAAATGTATGCTTATTTTTCATGTTTATATGCGTGTTTTTTTTATTTAAATTGTTTCGAGTGGATTAATTGTTTAATATTGTATTATAATAGCAAATAGTTTATGTTGTATAATTATAATATATAAGAGCAGCAAATATAATATTGCTCTACATTTTTCAGATAATTAGAACCACTATTAAATATCAGCAATAAAGATTGAAATCTTGTTCTTACGTAAATTAGTAATGGGCGCGTAATCTATGCCAAGTTATGCATCATTATCTAAGCGTAGACAATAATAATTGTCTACGTCATCAAAATCTTAGTTTGAATGTAAACTATGTAGATGTCAATAATGTAAAAATTATAAATGATATAAAAATTAATTACACCAAAACACAACACATAATTATTAGTATAAAAATACATTTTGAAATGTCAATAAGTCTGATTTGCATTGAAAATTTTTTTATTTTATATGTAGTTTATTTGATTATTATATTTTTAAACACAATTAAATATCATATAATATCAATTTAACTGAATCAATATAAGTTTTCCAACTTCTAAAACAAAGTATTTAATTTCATAAATATATTAAATCCTTTTTGCATTCTATCAGTTTAAAGTTTTTGGAAAATAAACAGAGCTATATAATATTAATGTGTACCCCTTTAATATTTGAGAATAACTAATACAATACCTATACATTTACAGATAGCTCTATTATTTGTTTATGCGATATCTACATTGTTTACATATTACATAATGTAAATACATGTATGTGATAATTAAATTTTATACATAACTGTCCATTCTAGGGCTGGGAAAAAATCTCGATATATCGATAATTTATCGATATATCGATATATCGATAATTGATATTAAAAATAAAAATTATCGATATATCGAAATATCGATATATCGATATATCGAAATATCGAAATATCGATATATCGAAATATCGAAATATCGATATATCGATATACCGATATATCGATATATCAAAATATCGATATATCGATATATCGATATATCGAAATATCGATATATCGATATATTGATATATCAATATATTGATATATCGGTATTTCGATATATCGATATTTAAAATAGATGATATCCTCTTTGTAAGCTACAAATATTTGATCTCGCATATGGATGAGACATAATAAAAATGATTGGTTTTAATTGAAATATATAACGGTTTACAATAACGACATTTAATATACAAGATTAATCATTTTTATTTGCGCTTGATAATAAAGTGTATTTTAAAATCAGATAAAATTAAAATTATCTATCTATAAATTTTTGTTATAATTAGTTCACAAGCGATAATTTATCGATATATCGATATATCGATAATTGATATTAAAAATAAAAATTATCGATATATCGATAATATCGATATATCGAAATATCGATATATCGATATATCAATTTATCGATAATATCGATATATCGATTTATCGATATATCGATAAATTGATATATCGATATATCGATTTTTCGATATATCGATATTATCGATATTTTTTGAATATAAAATATCGATATTGAAATTCCAATATCGCCCAGCCCTAGTCCATTCCTAATAGAAATACATGTTAATGGCAATTTTAGCAATTTGTTAAACAGAATAGAAAATAAAAAATGTAGAATATTAATATTAATTATTTGTCAGTAAAAATAAGTTATTTGCATATCAAGTACTTACTGTAATTGTGCTTTCAGTACGAGTTGACACTTTTTGACAAGATACATACAATTTTCTAAATAAATAACTTAGAAAATGGTACTTTCTCGCATAGTGTTGGAAAAGTAGAGAATATACAATATTACCGACAAAGTGAGCTTGCAACTGACAGTTTGTACATTATTTATTTGTTTAAAATAGATAGGTAAATAATTATCGAAATTTTTTACTAAGTATAAAAAATAATCATATGTATTACTAAATAAGTTTATAATATTATTTTAAATTTTATAAATTAATAGCAATTTTAAAATTTAAAATAGCACATGTTTTTTTTTTAAATTTTATCGTAATAAATATATAATGCTTGTAATTATAATATAATATGATAATTTAAATAAAATATATAATTTATTAATACATTTATTTAGGTAAATAAAATTCCACAAAATTACGCAATAATAATATAAAGAGTTATTAATATAATTTATTAGAATATAAATAATTCTGCTTTAAAAATTTCGAATAAATGTATTAAATTTAATTTGTTCCATTTGTAAATTTAAAATATGTGAGTTAATAAATAAAAAACGACACAAAAAATTGCTTTTTTTGTAATTATACGTCATAATTTTAAAATTTGCTGTGCCAATATTATATTTTTAATGTGATGAATTATTTTAAAAGTAATAAAATATACTATTTTAGTTATAGTTACTATTAAAACTACCTGATACCTATATTAACATTTTTGACATATGAGGCGTATAGATGCAAAACTCACTATTCGACAAAAAGTGAAAAATGAGATTTTGCGCGATTTGGACGTAGAATTTTACAAGGAATACGATATTTAGGTTAGTTAGAAAAAAAACTTAGTATTTAATATGAGAAACACTCTTTAAAGTTTAGTGTTGGATGCAAAACTCACTACTTGCGTTGATAGTTTAGATGCAAAAGTAACTGTTTGCTTTCCACCAATAAAATTTTTATTGGTGGAAAGCAAACAGTTACTTTGTATGAATTAATGATGTATAAAACCAATGTTTCACGATTTTAAATAAGTATTGATATCTAGTAACAAGATTTTATCATCAAAATACAATTATACTTAGCTATAACAGTTTTTTGCAAATATCTCAGAACTTAAAATTTGCAAATAGTGAGTTTTGCATCTATACGACTCATATATTTGAAGAGTTTATTTTTTAATTTATAATTCTTAGAAATCCTGTAAAAATCTTCATTATTACAGAATGTTTTAACTTTTTTATCGAATATATTCACAAGTTTGCTCAAAATCACACGATGGTACGTGGTACCTATTCTATAACTTTTATCACTGCTAGTAATATGTTTAATATATGATAATATTTTTGACTGTCAGCCATTCATCTTCTTCTTATTTATTTTTTGGAATATACTTGTGAATTACATATCAATTAATTTAATTACTATTAATTTTTGTTCAAATTTATGTTTACACATTGTATTTGTATGACATATTGAATAAATAAAATGATAAAATAAAAATCATATATATACTTACATTGTACACGAAATGGCAATTCATTGCTGAGCGTTTCACCCTCGGTGTTGACAGCTGAACAAACATATTTGCCAGCACTTTGCCGTGTAACTTTCTGCAGGACTAAACTCTGATTGGAACGAATGATGCGTGCTGACATATTGTGATTTAATACAAAGCCCTGCAAACATACAATATCACAATACTACGTTAGCCACATTTTTTTTTTTTTTTAATTATAAATTTTATAATACCTTTTCAAAAATATATATATACAATAGTAATTATATACCACGACTGAAAAAACATTTTTTTGTAGATGAGAAGTATTATTTATCAAGATATAACGCATCGAGAAAAATAAATTTGCGAAGCTATAAAAATCTTCTCAACCGTAGTTTACACATTATTTTTTCACTATCAGCATATTTCATTTTATAATCATTTTTAAACTAATAATAAAGTAAAAAGTTTGATATAATGCCTTGTTTTCAATATGTACAAGTATAGGCTTTGAAACTGTCATATTTGAAAATAAATAAATTATTAACTCTTTCGGCCGTTACTTTGTGAAATTTCATATTGAAGTAAATTAATAAAATAAAACACTTTTAACTTTGATAATTTCACACATTTAATATAGAAACGTGACTGCAGTTTCGCCAAACATTTACATTATCGTACTGTACATATTACATTAAATTACAAACAGATAACTTATATTCTACTACCCCTCTACAGAACAGTTTGCTATGATTGGTCAAAGCACAACAGCATTGTTGATGAACATTGAAAATTGTTGAATATATTGATTAAGTGTTTACAATTACATTGTTGAAATAAATAAATTATTATAATTGACATTTTTTTATGAGAAAATTAGTACGTAGTATCTGATACATTGCATTATGCAATAAATAATTAACGTTAATAAGTAATATAAATGGCTTAGATCTATAAAATAAATAAAATTCTAAATCAAGTTCAAAAAGTAGCTATCAATTGCTTTTAATATTTACTAGTAGAAGAAAAACCATTATTGACCAAGATGAAGTAAATTTATTTTTCAAGTTGAAAACTCGGTATATAATAGTAATTTTAAAGCTAGTAATTAATAGTAATTTTAAAACGGGGGCCGCATGCAATAGATAATAGTAAGAAGTGTAAAAAGTATCTGTCGTGTTTTCTTAAAAAAAAAACGACTAATATTTTTAAAATAAAATATAAATTATTTAATTTACAATTAATAATCAAATATCACAGAACAAATTTTTATATCTGCATAGCAACAACAAAATTAATAAATATTAATTAAAGTACGTTACGTAATGAGTATAACTTTCCAGGTATAAAATTTTCACTTAGTTTATCAATTAATCATAATTAATTTACCTTATCAAAAGTTTTAGCTAAATTAGTATATGAAATATCTAATCGATTTTTCATATTCAAATTTTACGATCATTAATAATTTACAACAGGTAAACTCTTATTGTTGAACAAATATAATCTCATCGTTAAGATGATTTAAAAACTCATAAATTGCCAAGAAAGTGCGTGGTTTTACTTCAAAAACGTTAAATCTCAATCAATAGATTTAAAAAAACTCTACAAATTTGTCATAGATCGCAAAACAATCCAACGAAAATATTGAAAATCCCGGAAGAGTGGTTGCCTGAATGTTTCTTTTAATTTTTATGACATTTTTCGAAAGATTTTAAAAATTCGCCGGTAAGGTCGAGAAATATAAGAAAACTTTTTCAGAAAATTTGAAAAATCGTCAAGATTGCAAATTTTCGGAAATGTATTTATCACTAATTAGTTAAAAAGTTAAATTTTTCGAAAAAAGTGCATGTTTCGAGGGTTTTCTAGCGATTTTTTCACGAAAAATGATATTTCTTGCGACGGATTACAACTTTCCTATAAGATTGATAACCGACGTTAAAAATCTGTTTTTTGTATAATAGTATGATTGTTTGGATTTAAATTTTGAATTAGGAAATCCTAATTATAGTATATATTATGAAAACAATATAAATATTATATTATTATTATTATAAATATTGTTTATTATATAAAAAAAAAATAAATATAAAAAGTTCTTAAATTATTCTATTGTTTCATTTTTCTATATTTATAAATTAAAATAATTTTGAACACTAACTCTTATTTTGTGATAGTTTGAAGGGTAAGTTTTTAATATAATTGAAAATTGTACCTTGTCTCTTTTGCTGTTTAAATTTTCTTATGGTACAATTCTAATTATAAAATTATCTTATTTATAATTGAAATAAAGCAAAGTGCCCTTATCTCTTACTCATTGTGAGTAGAATGAATAAGAAACATAGAATTCAGCAGTCTAGACAAAAAAATTAAAGTTAAAATTTTATTGAGAAAAAAATAAAATATATTTTGTTGTGTATAATAAGTGACAAATGTTAATATCATTTTGTAATGCATTTTTTTAATAAAAATGTATTACTACGGCAACATTTTAAAATTTTCAAAATATTCTTTTTATACTATTAAACGTGCAATGCTTAAACTATTTAATAGATTCAGTCTCTCTATAATAAGGAAAGTGTTGTTTTTCTGATATTTATTATAAGACAAAAATGACATATATTTAAAATAATATTATATAAATTTATGTGCACAATAAATGCAATAATTATTTCAATAAAATTAACTTAAACGACGTACGTTAGTTCGTCGAAACGTTGATTATTAATAAATATTATACAGAACTACAAACTATACCCGTTTTATTTTAAAAAATACTACTAAAGCAAAACTTTATATTTTACTGTATTCTATTTATTGAGAAAATATTATTAATATAATTAAACAACATAAAACAAAAAGAATAAAATATATTTCGTTTACTAATAATTGCTATAATAATTCCTTTCAAAGATTAACATAAAAAAATATTTGATGAATTTTTAAAAGCACTTTAATAATTATGTTGAATATTATATGTATATTGCAAATTTTTATATGAACGTACTATATAAAAAATTATAATTGTAAAATTGCAATTTGTGTTTTATTGCAATTCTAATAAATACGATGTTTGAACTTGTATAAATTCATATGCAATTAATGTGTTTTGTATTGTTTGTGCAAAACTAAAAACCATTTTCAAGAGCACATTTCTGTAAAAGAATTTTTATCGTTAGAATATTTTTCGTATTCTTCTAATTTGTACACAAAAAAATCCATAAACAAAAAATATTTTCAGTTAATTTCTAAAATACAGAATCATGTAATACGAGTATTGAAAAAGATACCATAGTTTATATCGGAAATATTATAATTAATAATGCCGATATTAAAATTCGTAAATAAAGACTCAAATAAATATAGTTTGAAAACACTTTTAAAATGAAACTTTATTATAATACCTCGTATTACTGTTTAATTTGCATATTTTTATATCTATCCATTTACCAAATACAATTGTTTTTTTGAAATATATATATATATATATATATATATATATATATATATATATATATATATATATATATATAATTTAATTTTTATTGACATATAAATGTAAAAATTAACACAGTAAAAATATATAAAGCTTCATTTATGATAAATGATTCTTTATTTATGTATTATAATTTTAATATACTATAAAATAAAAAAATATATAAAATCAATATAATATAGAAGTAGATTTTAAATAATTAAAAATTTTAATGGTATATTCAATTCAGGATTCATGTATTTAAAATTTATTGATATGCAATTTCCAATATTTTTCATCCCACGTGTACATTAAGCAAATTTTAAATAATAAAAAAAATAATTAAATTTTCATATAAATAATGTCAAGCACGTATATATTTGCGTTATTATTTTGTTATTCGAAATTTTTCGGAACAATAAACAGCAGAGATTTGTGTGTCTGATTAAAAAATATGAGAGACGGACAAAAAGAGAGAAAAATTCGTAATATTTTTGTCACCAATGTAAATTTTGGAATTTTTCTCATTTATACAGAAAGCGGGGCAGTATCTATGTGTCCATTTCGTTTGTGAACCAGGTGTGCATGTACAAATATATTGTTGCGTAAATTACGTGTTTCATCTTTTTGTTTGCGTTTTTTTTTTGTTAAACGCTTAATTAAAAATGAAGCAAAATTACGTCGTTGTTCTTACGTCTTGTTGGCGTAAATGTGCGCACCGGCTTTTTTAAAATTACATTTTAACGTTATTATTGTAATATATTACATTTTGCGACATATCCACTGGTTTCCTTTTATATTCTATTCCCTTTTTTATTTGATGATTTACGCAGCATATATCTGTTTTTAAATAGGCGTTAATGCTTTAAAAATGTCAAGTTTAAAAAGTACACACACACTTTTTCTTTGTAGGAATTGGAGTAAAATTATTTGGTAATGACATTTATATATTCCATAAAATTTAAACTTGACATATTATTTAATCATCAGTTTTATATTATCATTGTATGATTATTTTTGAAATTAATATTTATGGTTTGAATTAATAGAAAGTAAATATTTTAACAATTCTTAACTAATAATAATAATATAATAATAAACGGTCATAGTTTCGTCCGGTTCCCAAAATCTACTCACATTTTGGTTGATGTGCGCCATTACTGGTATTTATTAGTTGGCGCTTTTTTGCGTGTTTAAAGTTAGAAACTTTATTTACCATTTTTAATAGTAATTAAATAATCTATAAAATGCTTTTTAAAATAAAAAAGCTTTAGTTCTGTTAAATTTTAATTAACATTTGATGTTTCGATATACTGCACGTATCATCAGGAAAAATATATACAAATGACATAAAAAAACAAACAAAACATAGAAACAAGTTATTCGGTAACAAAATACAAATAACTAGATGACAAAATTTATAATTTATTATTTAAAAGAAACCAGATTTTATTTTAATTAATTAAAATTTAACAGAACTAAAACCTAAAGCTTTTTTATTTTAATATAATGAGTTCTGGAAGATTTTTACTATGTTAAAATGGTTTACAATATATGCAACTTCTGGTCAAACATTCAGTCTGTAGCTTGTAAACCGGTAATTTCCAATCAAAACGTGCAAGATTAATGATTTTTAGATTTTGATGCTTTATCGATTAATATCGACAAATTAATCTCCAAATATAATTTGGAGTTATTTTTTATTCTCTCCTTATGAATGAATCCTACAAACGCTCGCTAATTTTTTTGCATCTCGCATTTAAAATATAAATAAAAAAAATAATTTCTGAATTGATTTTTGTTGATATCTAATGACCTATAAATTTTATTAAAACAATCAACGAATAAATGCGGAATATCTTGTTAAAGTATCTCGTATCTATTATATTTCGTAACACTTGAATTATTATAATTAATAAATTAAATATATTTTCGAAAACAGCCGAAGTCTGAATTTGAACCAGTTCGACGTAATTGCAAGATGAAAACGATAGGAAATCTTAGTAAATCGCCTATGTAAGCTTTATAGTAGTAATACAAAACGAATATAAGGCATATCCCATCTTCAGTACTCGTATATATATGTGGTACAAGAGCGAGCGAGCGAGCGAGCGAAATATTTGACCAGTAGCGTAAGCCAAAGCCCCTACAGCAGTAGCAGTGGTTCGGCGGTTATAATCTTCGGTCTTATGCTCGCTTTCGATTCGCCGTACACTTCATTAGGTTTCTCATCTCGACCGTTTTATCAGTCTTTAGCTGTTGCTTGTCTTCCGGTCCATAGAACAGCAGCCCGCCACGACGACGCCTAACCGCCGCTATCAACCGCCGCGCCGCCTCTCCATTGGCGATTATCCCACGGTTCGTTCTGATCACGATTTTTATTTGATTTTCGCACAAAGAATAATGGACTATTAATTTTTTCCCTTTGTTAGAGCGTCCAACGGGAAATGGAGATATAAATTTTAGGCGATGAATTCTTTTCATCGTTTTCACACAGCCAAAAAAAAAATCCCATTATAGAAAAGGTGTAGAATACTTACTAATCAGACCGAAATTAAATGAATTGCGTTTAATTTATTATTATGGTATGGAATATTGTGGCAGTTAAAATATTATATAATTTATTTTCGTAATTGAATTTTATAGAAATTTATTAATTAAATTTAATTAAATGTATTGAAATAATGGATTTATGTAGACTTAAAAACAAACAAAGAGTTTCATCTTCAACTTTTTTATTCGCGATAATTTTACTACTAATAAACAAAATATATATTTTATTTTACTTTATTTATCTTAAACTGTCCGAAATGTTACAAAAATATTAAACAATTTAATTGGTAATAGTAATTTTCAGACTTTCACAAATATTAAATGCATTTTTGATTATACGCGATTTTTCAGAAAATAAAATTATTATTATATCTCTAACCAAAGACTGTTAAGTTTGCAGAAATATGTAGTTTTCACTGTAGAATTTAGAATCCCACTGCACATTTTTTGTCCAAAACTGCATATAACAACAAAGTCTAAAGTGACCTAAGGCAACAATTTTTGATAAAACAGTATGTGCTTATAATTTGACATAAATGTGTAAAACAAAAATAAATGTACATTTTTTTTTGATAATGTAGTTTATTAAATTACAATTAATTTAAAAATGAATTACCATACTTTAAAAAAATATTTATAAGTTTTTTAAGAGAAAGTATACAATAATAAGCATAAAAATCTGTCAAAACTTGTGTACTATCAAAACCTAAGAAATTTTCTTGATATTTTTAAGTTTTCCAAATTAAATAAGTTGATCTTTGGTTATAATAAAAAATTCTACATCATCCGTTTTTCATTTATTAAAGATTAGAAAACAAAATATTCTCATTTTAATATAAAATATTTTTTTCAATTAGTTTATAAATTATTTAATTTTTTTTTTATATGTCTAATTTTTAAAACAAAGTTTTATACTTCCAAATGTTGTACATTCTATGAAATATATCTTGTAATTTTAAAGTTTTCGTACAGAATTTGATTTGTTAGAGAAATCAAAAATATCAGTAGCAAAGCGAGAAAACATTGAGTCGAGTTTATTTACATTTTATTTTGTTGAAATAGAAAAACCAAAAAAAAAGAACAAGCGAACGAGTGAAGAACTAAAGTTACGAAAGCAAATATTTACTTCGATAAAACTGAAACTGACAAATGTATTGTTCGTGTGAAATTTAAAGTGAAATATACAGAATGTTTGTCAAACTACATATTCATTCACATACCAAATATTGCTTTAACAGTTTTATATTTTTTATCTGTAATGTTTTTGCACATTTTCACACAAAATTGTTATTTATAATTAGATAATTCCTTATGATATATATTTTGCCAAAGCTTTATTTAACAAAACATTTTCACGCATGTTTACATTATAAAATTGTAGAAATTAAACATTGCTAAAATATACTTTTGGGCAAGTAACGAATTAAAACAACTTCAAATGTAAATAAAATTGTTAAATAACATAAAAATTATATCAAATTTAGATACACTAAATATAAACACAAGTTTTGAAAATTATATATGTATATATTCATTTACGAGTACTTTTAAATTAATCGATAAATATTCCTATAAGTAAGATTTCCTTTTCTATTATATTTGACTATTATTCGTTTAAATAAAATAAAATGTCTCATTTTTATTTTGTATTATAATTCTAATGTTTGTAAAGAAAATTTAAAAAAATAATATCTATTAAATATTATAATTCAATATAGTAAAAAATCTTTTAGAACTCATTATACTAAAATTAAAAAAAATTAGGATTAAGTTCTGCACACATTTTATTTAAGAATCGACGTTTCGACATACTCTACGTAGAGTATATTAAAACATTAATTTTTAAATAAAATATATACAGAACTTGAACCAAAATTTTTTTAAAATTTTTATTATAATTCTATTTTTTCATTTACGTATTTTTTAAAAATATTTCTTAAATATAATATAAATTTATGTTTTATTAAATACGACAAACCAATTTTTACGAAATTAATTGTACGAAATAATTTAAATAAATAAAACAAGTAATAAGACGTATATCTTGTTCTTGAATGTTGGATTTGGTTGGAAAAGCATAAACGGAAAATGACTGCTGTGGAAATGAGATTTTTACGTGGGGTATGTGGTGTAAATAGGAGAGATCGGGTACGAAATAGATTAGTGTATGATGAGTGTAAAATTGAAAAAAATGCTGTAGCAAAAGTTGGTGTTAGTCAGTTAAGATGGTTCGGACATGTTGGGCGAATGTCTAATAAATGTTTGGTTAAAAAGATTTATTTGAATGATTTTGATGATATACGTTTGCGTGGACGTCCGATGAGTAGTTGGAGTGGTGTATGATTGACAGGATGGCTTGCGTGAGCGAAAGTTTCCAAGTAGTAGGAATAAAATAGCGATGAAGCGAAAGTTGCTTGTTTGGATAGGAATGTTTAAAGGCGACTGATTTCGGGATGATAAAAAGAGTTCGTGCCACACCTTTTTGGGTACATGGCGTGATTGTGTATGTATTTATGTATGTATCTTGTTTTTTGTTTCGTATGAATAGTATATGATATATATGTTATTTGACCGTCTATTCTCTGTTATTTATCATATATATTATACCATATATTAATTTAGTGACTACTGCACTACTTTCTTCCAAATAAAAATATTTAAAAAATATCTTGATATTTGTAATATTTTTTTTGTAGGCTTGCTTGTTAAATAATATAACCAAAAATGTGTATTTACAATCACAATATTTTTGAAATCAGCATATCTTTTACGAAATTGAAGTATATTACTTTTTATTATTTCTAAACTTTTGAAATTTAGACAGATTTTTTAATGTAGTTTGGTTTTAAATAAAGTATGCTCAATTCTCTGAATTTCATTAAAATCCAATATTTTTTTGGTCATCTTTTGGGAAACACACTATATATTAAAATACATTTTAATGTAAATATAAAATCAATTCTACTATTCAGTGAATTATTACATAAATGTAATTAAATAGAAATCTTTCATCACGAAACTTCAAAAACACTCACTATATAACAACCAACGAAACAGTTAAAGACATTTCAGCAATCGACAGTTAAAGGAAATAAAATAAAAATAACAAAAGCTTGAAAAGAAGAAGAAATAAAGAAAACTTACATCGTGCAACCAAGTGAGGCGACGCCATTGTGGATTCGCTTTCACGTGACACTCGAAATAGACGTCGTCGCCTTCTTTGATGTCATCGGCGTTAAGCGTGCTGCCTAATTGGAGGGACACTATCGGCGGATCTGTTCACATACACACACACAAAACACATGTCTTTTTTTAACTAACGACCATACCGTACTGTACCTGTGCACCTAACTGCTTCAGTGCACATATTATATATCTTAGCAAATTGCGCAATGCTGTTACTTACAGTCATTTGTTGCTTTAATGATGTGATCTAATAAGACGTCACGTTTATTTGACTATTTGTTTTGTTTACACGGTATTAACTTTAATAGTATTGAAAATTTATAAAAAAATAATGCTATACAAATATTTATATAAATTTGTATATATTTTAAAATAAAGAGATAAAGATAAATGCAAAATAGTACAATTTTACACTGATAAAATCGAAAATTAAAAAAAAAATATTTCTACCTCTTATCAAATATGAGTAGTATTACTATTTTTGATATATGTATATTTTTATATCTAATATTATAAAATTTAAATAAACTAATAAAAATTGCTTAATTACTAATTATTAATTTTGACAAAAATCACTTTTAAAAGTGAAGTGAGAATACGGGTCAATAATTTTTAAAAAGTTAGTGTGAAAAAAAAAGTTTTATGTATAAGATTAAATTCTAAATCAAACAAAATGCACGATTACTATTTGCTAATAGAATTATAAACCTAAACAATAATTTAATAACTATACTAGTTACAAACATTGACTGTTGATAGATATGACTGAATAAAATGTCACATGAACATTTATCTTTGTTAATAAAATATGGCAACATTTAACTATTTGAGATATATTTATGATATTTTTTGTCAAGTATATAGTATGGGGTGAATTATTTCCATTTGAGATGGAAATAGAAAATTTTATTAATAAAATAATTTATTGAATTTTCGACAACTTATTTTATATTAATAAAAGTTTGTACTTTAACTTTTAAAAAGTGTTTGCATTGTAGGCAATAAAGAAAAAAATATTTTATATGTATGTTATTCAAAAATATGGGTCTTTATTTTTACTTAATCGGAAAATCTTGCAATAACTATGACAGTAGTTTAATTTTCATCTTTAATTTTTGTGCAAAAATATAATTTTTGCAGCACATAAAAACTAAAGATTTTAGATGTGCATTATGTCACTTTTTCATATATTATTTTCTAAATTTTTGCCTTTAAAAATTATCTATAAAAATTATAAATATTAGCAAAAGCAATTAAAATTTATATAACTTATAATGACATAGAATATAATAAATATTAATAAAAATTTCAGTCGGTCGGCATGGCCAAGCAGTTTAAGACGTGCGTCTGATACTGCTTGTATCTAAAATTGTATCTAAAATTCGGGTTCAAATCCCACTTGAGGCATGAATGTTTGTGATGTCTTAGAATCGTCCAAATACACTTTGAAAAGTGATATCAAACGTTGTTTCTGACTGAGGCCAATATGTGTTAAAAAAAAAATAATAAAAACAAAAATCTCCGATGGCATTTAAAATTAAATTTGATTAGCTATTTAAATTACATGATACTGTTATGTAACTTATACCTACTTTATTTTTTAACAAATAAAATTAAGTATTTTTTCTTAAAAATTTAAACAATTTGGCAATGTAATAAAATCTGTAAAGAATGTTTTTTGTCTCTACTTTTAAAAATAAAAAAGTAGATTTTTAATTAAAAAATAATGAACTTAAAACTCAAATTATATAAATATTTATATACTTTTTGTAAACAAATATATTTTCTAATACTGTTTTAAGGTAATTTGTTAATGACAAAGTATTTTATTTTTTTTCAGAAATAAGTATTAAGTGATAATTAACACAAAAAGTACTTTTTCAAACTCATTGGTGACAGGTAAAATTGAGACAAACAGTCAGTATAATAAATATACTATTTAACAAAAATAGAAAAAATATATTTCATTATTAAACCACTGAGCAAAATAAGTTAATGATAACAAATATGAATAAATCTCAATTGCTGTCAATTTGTGGGCAACATGCCGGTAATGATAAAATAGACAGTAATTTTGAAAGGAATTTATCAGCGATGTGTATAGCCCAATCTACTTACATGAATGCCGGCATTAGGTTTTCATTTCAGTACGGCACACGGGCACCGCATGATTCGCATGAAGAGTCAATTACATCGCGCATAGAACCGAGACACAGAGAGACGGGTTTTGCGCGCTCAGAGTAATTAGTTCTCATTTAACGCAATTCCATTTATTAATTGGGCTAAGTTAGGCAAAACGGGAGGCTCCCCGGTTAATAAGTCTAACAGGTAGCGAGAGATGCCACGAACCGGGCGAAGACCGCAAACCCAACATCAGCTCCAGCTTCCATCACTTTACGAAATGATGGTGGAATTTTGCGCTGCGCACGAAAATTTTGCACTGTATTTTAAAACGATGTTTTCATTTCGAGACGTGCACTTTTAAGATTAATTACTCTTATAAACTTTGTTTAGCGCAAAATACTCTGCTAAATGTACTGTATGCTTTCTGTAACTATAAATATTTTAAATATATTTTGATGTAGTATAGAAAGGTTCTTTAATGTGTTACAAGAATAATTTTATAAATTTTTGTATTTCTATTAATTGTTTCATGAAACTGACTCATTATTCAGTGTGTGTAAATTTTAATTTTTTGCCGAATCTCATACACATAAAAGAGTGGTTTGCCCGTAAGGTTGTATTTTAATAAAATTTAATTAATTTATAATTCTGAAATTTCAATATAATAAAAAATATATTTTATTAGTTTTTTATTGTTAAATTTTATAAATAAGGGAAAAAAATATTTAAAAAATGTATACATTAAAATTTTATTTAAATTAAAAAATTTATATTTATTTAATATTTATATAAATCATTTCTATAAATTTAACTTTTTAAAATTATGCTTGCTCAAAATATAATTAAATATAATTTCAAATGTAGATGCATGTTTAATTCTAATTTTTTTAAATACACATGATTATGGCAAATTTATAAATTTATCTAAAAATATTTCGTTATTTTTTTTTGTAATATTAATTATTTTGTTTAATATATTATTTATAATTATTCAAGTGCACTGAAAGTGGTTGGTTACTGGTTTAAAGTAGCAAATTAAGAAAGCTGACTGGGCTACACCAAGGATCACTCAATATATTAAGAGCCTACAAATTATGTAATTCAAATATCAAATAAAAATGTATGAAAAAAAAATATTTTTTTTAAATTTTCATTAGATTTTTAACATGTCCATTGCAACAAATTTTTCATCTGACCTAGTTTTGTACGAAATTTATCAGATATATTAAATTTTGTTAAAGCTGATTTTCCACATCTGTTAATTACGTCAGTGAAAGTTCACTAGTAATAATTTTTTATATATTTATTTTATTGAATATCCTATCATTATATTTAATTTAAATATATTTCTGACTATATAAAATATATCCAAATATAAACAGGTACAATATAAAAATAGAAGATGCCAAAAAAAGAAATCCACTTACAAACCACGTCGATTTTCCACGACGTCTCCAGGAACAGTCCGGTGACATTGGGGTTTTCCGCTCGGCATGTGATCGACTTGGCATCGTCCTCTGTACTGGGCACGAAGCTCAACTCCGACAGCGTCACATTCTCATGGGTCTCTTCCTGCGGGAATAAAAATCTGTTTATATGTATACGTGCGCGCAACGCGACTGAGTGTGCCTGGTGGTTAGAAAACGACGTTGTGGGGGATCAGATGCTCTGATGTGGAACATGAAAACTGCATAGGTAGGCGTCCGATATTATATACACACAGCATGGGAATGGGTCCAGCCCAGCCTAGCTTATTCATACACGCATATATACAGAATAAAGGGCCAATGTTGGCGCGTCGAGTTTCGGTTTAAACTCGCACAAAATAAAATCACGACAAAATTGGTATGATGGATGTGACAGAAAAAAAATCTCCTGTCTATACAACTTTCTCATATTGCTTACTTTTGTTGGATTTTTTTGGTTGTTGTCACTGTCTGGCTATATATAAATATGTTGACGTCAAATATGTAAAATAACATATTTACATATAATTATGTTGAATATATTTATTTTTAAATACATGTTTTATTAAATTATTTTATGTTCCGCAACATCAGTGGATGTGTTTTAATTTGTTAGATACTGCATCTCATAAGACTTATAGCGTGACAAGATATTTTATTGTTTTTATTTTATCATAAGAAGAATTAGAATTACTAGAAACAGGCAAAATGTCTTGTAGCGGTACGAGTTTTATGAAATTTCATTGTTAATAAAATACAATGCGATTTTACTTTATTTACTTTATTTTATTAGGTGAAGATCATGAAAATTGTAGTCAAAATGGATGGATGTTTAAATAAAAAAAATCTCATTGTAGATTCATTGCCAAGTTTTCACCTTCTTCTTCTTCTTCACCTGTTCTTATTTTAATCGCCATAGCGATTACAGATTTACTTGCTTCATTGGTTATTTAAATATTCAAACAAATAACAATTATACTAGTTTTTATTTACGATTATTTTATATTATTAACATTTTTCCAATTATCACCGAAATAAGTTATTACAAATATTTATTTATTTGAATATATGAGTTCAATTAAAATAAGAATATATGTTAACTATAATTCTCCATGTATGAAATATTATAATAACCAGTTATCATAATCTCTGAGAGGAATATGAAGTTATATACTTTTTATTTAGATTTAATTGCAATTTTTGATTGTATTGTCAGTGGTGCGGGTCGCTATTTCACCACCAAGTAAGGAACGTACAATTTATAGTAGATTTCAAATTATTTCAATTATTATTATATCAGTTCAGTAGCATGTGGTTTTAATACTAGAAATAATATTTAATTTAATTTCTGGTGTAAGTGAAGTTCGCC
This sequence comes from Clivina fossor, assembly GCA_963966155.1. Classification (NCBI taxonomy): domain Eukaryota; kingdom Metazoa; phylum Arthropoda; class Insecta; order Coleoptera; family Carabidae; genus Clivina; species Clivina fossor. The sequence continues at coordinate 4,581,322 of OZ014553.1, read as the reverse complement.
ACGAACCGAGAATCTATGGAATTCGAGTAGAACATGCTATCTTGTAACTGCTTTATAATTTTGTGAAATATATTTTTATCTATATAATTATAAAACTAAATCAATTTGTATTCTATATTAAACAAACAATTCTTGTATATTTACTTATTTTTAAATTTTATCAAACGGGTCTAAAGATCTTGATAAAATGGTATAAATATACCATTTGTAGGTACGAGAAAGCAATATTGACTTGACTTTGCAAAAACTCATTTAAGGGGTCGGTAAAAAAAGATTAAATGCATACAAAATTATAACTGATTTGTTATTTTCAAAGATCTTTGGAAAAATCTGCAATATATAATTTTTGTCAAGTACATGTTTTTAACAAATGCTCAGACTGACATAAAATATTATATAAATAAATACAATAAATCTAGTATAAAACACGAACATGTTGTTATAATAAAAAATAACAAAAACTAAACTACAAAAGTTTACAGTTCACCTAGCTCAATGCTAGACTAAATTAAGAATTAAGAAATAAATGTTAAAAAAAAGCAATTGTATTCAAGCTACCAAATAGTGTAAATTTTCTTTTCAGGCATACCTATAACATTAAAAACTAGCATGTTTGACACGTAATGCAATGTACCTACTAACGGTTAAGATGTGAATGTAGTTAGTACTAAGGTTCTAATGTGTGATATAAACAATCTTCACTGACTCTATTCTACGTATATCTATTGTCGCCAGTCGTAGTCGAATAACGAATGAATGAACTCGACTAGATGAAAATGTCTGGACGCGGTAATCGTGATTTATATTGCTGTTTTCACTAACCACTTTTTTGTGTCGCCGGATAAAAGGTGCAGAATTGAAACGGAACAAATTCAAATTAATGCTTTTTTTTTCAACCATCCCCACCGTTCTGTTCATTCCGAAAAGAGGAGATCTTCACAAAATTAATGGTGATGTACTTAGTTACATTAATACTAGTTTTAAATGCTGATAGAAATTACAAAGTACTAGACGCATACGGAATTAAAATAGTGCAATTAAATAAATAGTTTTTCATTTTTGTTTTATTTGCTTGCTATTTATTTTGCAATACTTTTTATTTACTATTTACTTTCATTTTTTTTTATCGTATAAATATGTAATATGTTTCTTTTTAAGTTTCATTTTTGTTTATTATACATAAATGAGTAGCATTTCTTAAGTAACTGGTCAAAACAAAATAATATTAAATTTATCATTTCTATTGTGTATTCAGTGAAGATAAAATAAATCAATAGACTTCGGTATTTATAAAAATAAAAGTTCAATATTGCAAATTCACAAGCTGATAATACAAGTTCGGTTTTAACTAATTTCAGCTACTAAAGTAACTATCATAAGAGCAAAATAGACAAATGAAATAAAACTCCCAAAAACCGAGATTGTATTACGAGCTACAAAATTTATTTTGAGGTACATTATTTAATATTTATAGAGGAATGCAAATAACGGACTGTCAATTCCATCTTATTTATTAGAGCATAATAAATTGTTTTCTTTTATTATTGAAATTTTACAATTATGATTGAAATACATAATTATAAAATAGCTATATAGTGACAATCAAACTAATAACTAAAGATAGTATAGAAGTCGCATAATTATTTGACCATGTTTTTACTATTCGGTTGAAAATTTGGATAAAATTTAACCAAATATTTGTTATTCGGTTAAACTACTCATTTTGTTATATTGGCTGAACTATTATTCGTCACATAATTACTAATAACATTGTAGTATTATTGAAAAAGTATTATTGTCGTAATTCATTTGAATGAGTAATCATTATATTTTTCCCATACCATAAAATAGAAAATTTTACTTTTTGATCTGACATAAATAATAATTTAAAATTATTATTATATGAACAATATACATAGCAACAATAGTATAGGAACAACAATAACTTGTCAGATATTTCAAATGCAATTTTCTGATAACATAATAAAAATTTGATTAATAAAATTGAGTTCTCGTTAATTTATATCCACACTAATTAAACGCTTGTACATATTTTATGAATGAAATTAATAATGAAAGCTTGAGTCCAGTTATAATTTAATCGCGGTTTTAAATAAAATAATCCATGTGGCCTGTAACCTCCAATACCTGAGGATATTTGAAAGCAATAAATAATCGAGAGCGAACGATGTGATGCGATCGAATGTGCCGGGGATTTGACAATATTGACAATTATCATAAAATTGATGTGAGGCGCAAATCCGAGCAAGTGCGCCGCCACCGCTCCGATTCACCCACAACAAAACGATCAACGCCCGCCCCGCTATAGCTGATCGTGGGGGGGTTGGGGGACGCAAGAGAGAGAGCATATTCGCTGCCGGCATTTGTCACCGCTGACGTTTATAAGTGGCCCCATAAATATCGAGCTTGATATTTGGCAGTTATAAATCTGTTTAACATTTTGTTTTAACACTCGCGAAAGAACCTGGCGCGCGTCTGAAATGTCACACACATGTTATATCCTCTCTGGGCTGTTACCCATTTTGCTTATACCGATGCCCTCTCCCCCGCCGGATGTATATGTGTGCTCATTTCATATCGATATGTTCCTTCCCGTCTCGATATATATGTTCCATTCGCTTCACTGAAGTGTGTGTATACGTATGCGTCGTAGCTGTTATGGAAATGCGTCCTATACATATCCTGTAATTACTTTAACACCAGCTAGCTATCTTCCTGAATAGATGTCTATTTGGAAATCACTATTTACGGAATGGTATTACTGTTTACTCGTGACATATTGGAAATGATGATGATTATTAATGGTTTATTGATTTTTCTTACGTCAATGGTCTAATTTGAGAGCTTAATGTAAAAATAAGAAAACAAAACGGACATATATAAATACAAAAAAAAATTTGTATTTAAATATTAAAAAAAAATATATATAGAAACTAAAGTTGCATGTGATGCGTTAAAATTTTAAATGTATTTGGTTTTGTTCAATGCATTTACTAAAAATTGAATTATCGTATTAAAAAAAATTGCTCTAGTTTTCATAGTAATTAGCATAAAAATACAATATAAAAATATAGTAATTAAATTTAATGCTAATTATACAAATGTATCACAATAAGAAATAATAAAAAATATTTCTCAAGTATATATAAATATTAATTGTAAAAATATAAATTAATACATTCTAAATTCAAAAACTTGATTAAAATTAAAATGTGGTTTGATTCCAAATTATGATATAACATAACAAACAACAACATAACCAAAAAAAAAAAAAGTAGAAAACTTCTATTTCATTCGTTTCAAACTTTTTTCGTGTCGTTTTGTTAAGCGGATTTGCTAGCATAAAAATAAAACAAAAGTATATTAGTACAACCAATGCATCCCACATCATTATTAAGCTTGAATTATACATTTTTTGTCTAAATTTTTATTCAAGTTTTGTTCAAGAATTATATTAAATCATCTAGTCAAAACTAGTATAATATAAATCACAAATTTCTTTTCAAGTTTCAATTGATTATGATTTGTATTCAAGTTTGCGGTTTAGAAATATAAAACATGGTTTTTCTATTCGAGTTCTATACTAGATTCGTTATGCCAATTCGCAATCAATCTGAAAGTAATATTAAATTTTATTTAAAAAAATTTTTCAATGACAAAAATTATTATAAGTTTGATGATTATCTTAGTGACAAGACCTAATTTTCAATTGTAATGTAAATTTTTATGTACTTATTATATATTATATTATTATTATTACTATTATTATTAATAATCTATATTTAGTATTTTACAATACCATTTGTATTGGCTTAAGTGAAAATAAAAGTATTATTATTTTACTACATATTTATTAACGTATTAGAAGTTATTTGAGGTTATAGTTTTCACATTAGTCGGATAAAAATATTTAGTTTTTTTTTTTAAATAAAATTTAAACAAAAATTCTAGTTTAAATTAAAAATAAGCATAGAATCTGCTGAATAAATTATTGTTAAGTTAAGAGCTTTGTTAGCTTGTTAACTAACCAATCAATAAATCGCTTTGAGAACAGTTAACAATCTAATTACAAAGCAAAGTTAATAACATTTTATACAACTGATCTTCAATGATAATTTACAGCTTAAATTATATATGAAATAATAGTACAATATTATTTTTCAAAAATGAAATAATGTACATTTTTAAAATTCTATTTATCCAGAAAAAGAAATAAAAAAATATGACAAAACTTTTCTCGAAAAATTTGCGAAATTTTAATGAAATAAAAGCAACACAAAAATTCTTTTAAATTAATTCTTCAGCGAATCAATATTAATTTTGCAGGATTTTTTTTAATCATTTTATCTTCTAAAAGTTGATCTTTCTTCGTTGTGCTAATGCACTTAATCTTCTTATCGGCTGGCTCTCTTATTAAATATCAACGTTACCCATCTTATTGCTGGTAACGTCTAACGTACAATATAAACCTAGACAGTGTCTTGCTGTACACACTACGTATAATAAACTATAGAGCTATCTTGCGTATATACAAAATGAATGAAAAATAGAAGCGATGTTATTGGCTGCATATGTGATCGATGGTTTTCGATGCTTTTCACGTATTCATCAGATGAAAGTTATCTGAGAGATGCCCCTGCATTATTTATTCGAAGTCAATATGTGTACTGCCGCCTGACGTATAGTGGTGCAACTATAAATTTTCCTATATTTCATTTTTAATAAGCGGTATTATAACGTACATTTTACTTTTGTATTAATATGAAAAATGGTAATTTTAGAGTAAATTGTACCATTTTATATATATATATATACAGAATACATAAAATAAATGTATCTATAATGTATAAATGTACAATGTATAATGTATAAATATGCTATAAGAAACTTACATAAGAAATGTTGAAAATATTTAAAATTGTTAAAACAACGTAAATATAAAATATAAAGTTGTAACAAATAAAATTTTCTTATTATCAATAATAATAATTACAAAACAAAAATAAAAAAAAATAAAAGTAGAGTTTTTTAAATTCTAATAAATATTAATACCTACATAAAATATTTATTTAATACGTACAAGTATTATTTCTTACCTCGTCATATTCATTTATTATTTGCAATTTAATAAAATAAAGTAGATAATAATTAAAAAAAAATATCAAAAATTCCTGTTTTACTATTATTTAAAGCACCTTTATTATAACATAGTAAAAAAAATCTTTCAGAACTCATTATATAAAATAAAAAAGCTTTAGGATTAAGTTCTGCACATATTTTATTTAAATATCGACGTTTCGATATACTCTACGAATATATTCATAAGGAAAAATAATGTGTAGAGTATATCAAAATATCGATATTTAAATACAATATATACAAAATTTAATCCTAAAGCTTTTTTATTATTTTTATTATAGTTTCATGTACATTTTTTTTTAAATTTCTGATAACAATTTTTATTTGAAATATTTTTCTATATATCTTTGATTATTTGATATATTTATTTAAAAAATATTTATTTTTAAATATATATATATATCAAAATAGATATGATATTTAATAAAAATTTAAACTATATCTATTATAATTTTATTAAAAAAAAATAATTCATGTTATAACTTACGAATTCAAATGACTATAAAAATTATTTACTATAATTTTTTTTATCGACTAGTAAGTTATTGAATACACAACATAAAAGTTGTTTTTATTATATGATATCATCAAATGACACTAGTTTATATGTAGCAACTAGATACTAAGAAACTGAAAAAAAAAAATTGATTAAATTATAAAGTTAAAGCTAGTTTAAGTAAGCCAAGTTTAAATAGATTTTAAATGACTAAAAGTGAGTGAAAAGCAGTGACGGTATATTCCGACAAGTAATATTAAAATTTAATTGAAAATTTTAACAATATTTTTGCTTTTTTTGTATGTTTTTAAAGTTTCTAAACTTTGCATAAACTCCAAACTATCTTCTTCAATTAGGTATCAAAGTGCGCGCTACTTTGTATATGTACACCAAACGTTTATTTTGCACTCTCCAGCTATAAAATATTAAACAGTAAGTAAACGGACGGTTATTTCAGTATAAATTAATAAACGACCCAATGTAGCGATGACTTTTTAACGACACCGCAACGATGATGGCGCAGCAACCGATCGCTATTGATTAAAATCCTAGATTAATACACCTTGATCACCGTACCACATAAGTATATTGTTTTCACCCTATAGAATCTAAATTTATAGCTTGCAACAGCTTTTCTCGTAGCGTGCGAGTATTAAATTCGCTTCATAGTTTTGTAATTAACACTCTTTCGGGTCGAAATATCGCACCTTCAATAGAAAATTGCGCCAAGTGCAAAATGTATCATTTTTTGTTTCATTGAAAAATTATCATATAAGAATTATCTTTCCAGTAGTTTATAATTTTCATTAATATCATCAAAATGTGCTAATGTCTCTTTTCTTTGCAACAGTAATTCTAAATTCTATCAAAATAATTAAACTAAATTCTAAATTAGCCATATGTATTTTTCCAAATATATTAATTTTTAATGAAAATAAAAGAATAGTGACATACTTAAAATAGAGATAACTGAAGACAGACTTTTAAAATTTAATTCAAGAAAATAAAAAGTATATTCTAAAAGGTTTCAGTGTAAAGCCTTGTTGTCCGGGTTATAAAACAAAATAAAGCAAAATAATCCCTTACCCTACATTTACCAGTCTACCACTAACACTAGATTTTAAATTGAGAAAAAAAAATAGGAAAAAAAATAACTTGATTAAAAACGTTCCGAAATACATCGATCAGTACAAGCGTTTTAAAATAAAACGGCTTTAGGTTGTAGTTCTGTATAATATTTATTAATAATCAACGTTTCGACAAACTCAACGTAAGTCTTCATCAAGAAAAAAGATACAAATGATATTTACAAGAAATAAACAGAATACAGAAACAAGTTACTAGGTAACAAAATAAGTAACTAGATTACGAAATTTATAAATTTTTAATTAAAGGAATCCAAATTTTATTTAAATCAGTACCTTCATACTGATCTATGTTATCCTTTTCTTTCTTTCCTCTTTCTTTTACTATGTTAACAAGCGAAAAGACAGACTAAATGGAAATTGATGGAGAAGAAGGTTTTCAGGAAAAGGCAAAAAAGAAGACAGAAGCAAAATGAACGGAAGAAAAAAGAAAACAACATAGAGAAAGAATGAAACAGTACTGAAACACTGAAAGAGAAGAAAAAGGGAGGAAAACAATCATGATAAGTTATTTCATAGTCCATAGTCGGCCAAAATCAAAGAAAGAAGAAGAAGATAGCTTCATAGCTTTTCTAATGTTATAAATATAATAATCTAAATGAAAAAAATTCTTGCAAAATTATAACATTTTCTATTATATTAGAGGTGCGACATATTGTTTCTATTCTGTAAAATCTAAATTTATAAGTAGCAGCATTTTTTCTCTTAGCGTGTAAGTATTAAATTCGCTTTATAGTTTTGTAATTAACACTCTTTCGGACCGAGATATGGCTACGAGTACGAACAGAGAGAGAGAGAGTAGTAAATTATAGTTCTCTTTTGAAACATAGAAATGTAGCAGGAAAGAATTATTAGAGTGAAAAAAAATGCTTACTTTCGTTCTTTTGAGTTGGCGTTTGCCTTTGTACCATGTGATAATAGCTGGCGGCCGAGATCCTGCCGACTCGCATGTTACCTCGTATCTCCGATCAGCCACCAAAGGACTTTGTGTCTTTAAGATACGGACCGTCAGCGGTTTCACTGGAAATTAATTGAAAATGTGATTCATTAGTTTTAAAAAGAAAATAAAAAATACAGACATAAAATAAATAATTAAATACGATTGCCATATATTTTTTTATTTTCTTTTTTAATTAAAAAAAAAATAAAAATAAATTCAGATTCAAATCAATATTATGCTCGAAGGCAACTAATCAATTATTTCTAATTAAAAAATATGATATTTTATATATTAAAAAAATTAACATTTCTTAAGAGTAATTAATTATTATTGTTATTTAATTTTTAATAAATATTCAAGCAAATTAATTTATTTATTTATTTTAAATATATTTTTAAGCCAAAGTTTTTTTTTACACAAATGGATTCGGTAGCGAATACCGGTAGATTTTTAGATATCATATATATCTCGACATATACAAAGACATCACAAACATTTATGCCCCAATCGGGATTCAAACCCGGGCCCGCACAGGTACGAGTACAAGTACACCGCTCGGCCATGTCGGCCAACTAAGTAAAAGATCAAAATATATAATAATGATTAAAATATTTCTTTTCTAATTGTATATAAATTATTTTTAAATTTAATAATATATTTTCATTCTATTCAATATGTATTTTATAAAAAAAAATTAAAAAAAGGTAGAAGTATACTTGTTAGTTTGACATATATTTTTAATTTTTTTGATAAAATTCGGATATTATTTATTGAAACAAAAATAAGTTATAATTTTGTAGTTAAAGATATATCAATATTACATATAAATATTTATATGTAATCAGCAAATAAAAATCGCCGATAAAAAAAATACAGTAATTTAAAATTTAAAATCAAATAATACTAAACCACAACGAAACAAAAAGAAACGGTTCGTATTCAGTCTTAAATTCGCTTCAATTTGTGGCCAAATAAAAAATTAAAAAACAAATAAAAAGAATAGATCGGCTGTAGACGAGACGAGGCAAAAATCGGGCACGACCGAGAACGAACGCATCAAATGCCAAATGTGTTCGCAATTCCGATCTGATAGTAAATCCCTACAGACCGCTCGCTCGCTGCGGGGCTGACCAAATCTTGTTCGCGTCGAACGCCGCGCCGGAGCTCAAGCCGACGGCGACGTTGTCCGTATGTGTATGTATGTATGTGGATGGATATACGTATGTTTGTACATGAGTTTGTCGTGGTTAAAGTGTCGCGTCGGCCGACGGTTTAGTCTGCTGATCCTCCGGATATTGGTCGAACAACCGCATATTACATTAGTTTTACATGAGATTGCTCATGTTTTCACATATAAAATATCTACTGAGTTTGCACAGAAAATATAAATAGTAAATAAGCATTTACATTTTTAAAATAAATTACTGATTTTTGAGCAAATAAAATTCAAGTACTGTATATATATATATATATATATATATATATATATATATATATATATATATATATATATATATATATATATACGATCACAATATATAATTCATAAACTTTGATTTAAGTAAACACGATTATAGTTATATGAAAATTTGAATAATTACACTAATAAAATTTTAATATTTTGTACTTTAATTAATTGATATAGTTCTAAGTTTATAGAAAATTTATTTAAAATGTTCGCCCATAAAAACTGACATTTTTTTTATAGTTGTTCGAAAGTTTTTACAGCGTCAAAAATAAATAGTAAAGTATTTATTGAAATCACAGATAATGTTATTATTTAGATATTATTATCACTTTCGCGAATAGCGGCTACATAGGAAAAACATCGTTTATAATTATCATAATTACGATCTATGTTATCCATTTTTTTAAAGGATAGTTTTCATCTATGAGCATTAACTTTATTTGCTTGCTTTTGTTTGTTTGTATTTTTAAGCCCAAGAGCTATGGGAGCTTCCTTTCTCTTCCTTGTAAGTTAGCAGTCTGCAGACGTTAATAGCAGCATTTTGTTTTTAATTACACATATGATTACAGATATATTTTCAAATTAAATTGAAAAAATTTAACATTTAATTTTCAAATTTTTTAAATTTGTTTACTGTTTATTTTTACGTATATCTATAGTTTATAATAATTTTGTTGATGTTTCTCAAATATTTTTGTTCTCAAAAACTTCAAGTTCCATTATGACCATGGTATTTAAATCAAGTGTAATTTTTTTTTTTGAATTATCGATTATAACATTAGTTTTTTTGACAATATTTAAAAACTTATTAATAAATTATTTATAAAAATCTAATTAATAAAATTAAACATTAATAATTACAAACTTAACAATGGAGATTTATATACTTACAATAAAGTTCTAAAGTAACAGTAACATCTCGCGGTTCGATAAGCAACGTATTAACAGCTTGACATGTAAAAATACTATCCAGATCCCTTCGGGCAACGGCCGGCCAAGTGAGTCGATTTTCGATGACATCGCCGGCGTTATGTTCATATTCATCGTCGACAAGGGCGCCATTCACCAGCCAACGTACAGTCGGCTCCGGATGGCCGCCAACGCAACGGCACGTCATTGTTACGTCGTCGCCTTCTTCATGCGGGCCCACCGTGCCATTTAGTTGCCGGCCCCAACGGTCCAGGATCACGGGCTGCTCGGGCGGAACTAAAAAGATAATTTTTGATAAAAAAAATTGTTTATAAACATTGTTACGATTATAGTGACGATATACATTAAACAACCAAAAGTAACATAGTAAAAAGTCTTTCAGTACTCATTATATTAAAATAAAACGGCTTTAGGTTGTAGTTCGGTATTAATATTAATTTATTATACTCAACGTACACCTTTATAAGAAAGAAAAAAAATGATACAAAATAAATAAATATATAATATTTTTATAAAAAATTTGCGTGGCGGAATCCCATCAGACAAAAATGAAATGGTTAGTAATTATCAGTTATTTATAAAAAGTAAATATATTTGAAGAATTTGATACTAGTTACGATAAATTAGATTGAGTTAAAGGGTTGGTTGCCAATTATTTAAGCTTTTCCAAATATAAGCTCTGATAAGTTGTTTGTTTTTTTATGTTTTTACAACTTAACAGTGTATCAGAAACAATCTTTACCCCACTAAAACTACTCCAACAACCCTCAGTCTGAAGATGGCAGTCGCCGAAACGCGTCACACATAAACATAAGTAAAGTTATCCATAAAAAGGAAAAAAAAAAACAAAAGTGCAAGTGCAGTGCAAGTGCAAACAATAGTGCTAAAATGAATAACAGGAACCATAAATACATTAATAATTTTGAATAACTATGTATATCTAGTTTTATATAAAATACAATCAATAAAAATTTAAAAAAAAACAAATACAAATAAAAATAAAATAAACATTGTAGGTATATACAGTTTCAAGTTGAAACAATATAATGAAACAATTTAAGTAATTTTTGTTCTGGTTAGATTGCGTCTTAAACAAATACTCTTATATATCAAGTTAAGTGTATTACAGAGCAGTAGTACAGTGCCCCAGATAAGCTCAATAAACAAGACGGAGACGTTGGTGGCACCAGGTGGTCTTCAAGTAATAGTTACATCGGTATTGCACCGTTAAAAGCGATTGAAACGACTCAATAAAGAAAGCAAAAGAATTAGAAAATTATTCGAACTACGGCAATGACGCGTTACTTCAGCGAAATAACAACACATAATATTTTTCATATTTACAAGTAGATTTATAAAATAGTAGTATAATAAAACAATTAACAACAACCTTTAAATTTATTTAAAAATTCTAAAAAATTAATTAAATATTTTACAAAAAAAAACTAAACTTTTTGTTATTGCAAGTTAGTCTTAATAATTATTTACATAATAAATTTTAAAAGTTGCAAACTTTTATTACTTATTTTATTTGCAGATCTTTAGAGGTTCAATAGCATTTTTGAAAAAAAAAAAAATGCTGTATATACACACACACATATATATATATATATATATGTTTATTTAATTTATTAAATTATAATGTATGTACAAATAACAATAAGTAAATCACTTTAATCGAACAAAAAAAATCAAAAATTCTAAATTACAAATAATGCTCTCGCGGACCACCTGTAAATTATTTGTGGACCACCTATGGTTTGTTCTATAATAATGACTCAATCCGCAAATTTTAAAATTCAAAATTTCGAATAAAAGAATTATTTCTATACATGATCTATATTTATTTTGTACTATTTGGCCACCTTGTTCTAAAATAAGAGATTTTTTAAATTAATCTTTCTTATAATACAGTTATTTATATATTATTTATATATATATATATATATATATATATATATATATATATTTATTTATTTATTTATTTATTTATTATTCATATATATATATATATATATATATATATATATATATATATATATATATATAATTATATATATATAAAATAGAAAAATCTAATATAAACCGGTTAAAGTCTAGCAGTTGGTTTCTTTAAAAGTGATTCATTTTTTTTTTAATCGACGGTTTAATTCCGATTTTAGTCCTAGTAACATAGTAACGTTATATTATGCTAACTCGTCACATATTTCAAGTAAAAATTTGTAATAAATTGCAAATACATATATGATAAATATATTAGTGAACAAGAGTAAAAAATAAGTTCTATCTTAAAGTGTACCAAACTCCAATTTTTTTAATTTGTTATTTAAAATTAGTAGATGAAAATAACTGTATTGCTTGCTACATCCTGACATGCATTAAGCTGAAAATGCAATTCCAAAAATTTTGCGCTTTTTAGTTTCAGTAGTTCCGTTGTAACACATATCTGCTACAGAATACACAAACATGTGTGTGTGTGTGTGTGTTTTAAGCTTTAAAAGTAATAAAATATTCTGTGTGCACGCGCTTTGGTGAAATGCATACATACATAGAAGAAAAGATGTTAAACGTCTTAGCTGGCCTCGTATTTAACTAGAAAAGTGGTTTTGTCACGCCTGTTCGCGTGTCGCGATCTAATGTAAGCGCCTCAACTGAACATAATTCTACTAAATACAAAACGTATCGCTACTGCCTGCTTACTCTCAAAAGCACCGCACTGTTACTGACACAGCGTTTTCATAAGATTTCGTGTACGAAGTCAGATAAAGTTTTACTACATCTATTTATATTTAAAAATATAAATATTTATAAAATGTTTTTGTTATTCTTCAATAATAGTGGTTAAATTTGCCAGTAATTTACTTTGTGAATTAAAGCTGCATTTACAAATAAAGCTAAATTTCAAAAATTGTAGTAAAACAAACAATTAATATTTTTTTTATCAAAAATTTAACATTACTGTTTCAAGATTTTTACAGTATTTCCAATTTTTTCTTTCAAATAACCAAAAGACAACAGTCTGCGATCTTTAAATTTAGTTTGGTCATATATTGTGCAAAACAAAATTTTGAAACAGAAAGTAAAGTTAAGAATCAGCAAATTAAAATTAAAATCCAGTTTTTTAAAAAATTGTGGTTATATTAGATGTAATTTGTAAACTTATTTATTTTTAAGAAAAAATTTTGTTCTTATTAAAAAAAGAAAACATACGTAGTAAGTATAATCAAACTATTTTAAATATAACAAGATTAAATATGCAGAGCATTATTTTAGTTTTAAAAAGTTTTGTTTAATAAATTAGATAATTTATACACAAATAAGGTAGATAACCAAGAAATTCTAAACTTAGTCTACGTTTTTTTTATGCGTAGTTATTTCTTTTATAGAGATGCTTGTAAGTAAAATGCTTATAAAAATTCATATTTTTAAAATCATATAGGTCTCTATTCTTTTAAATAATTTTTCAAAATGTAAAGAACAAACAATTAAAATAAAAAACTTGATTTTGACATAACTTTACATAAAAACTCAATTCATGTATTTAATAATAAAAAAAAATTAAAGATATAGTAAAAAATCTCTCATTTATTAAAACGAAATGAAAAGTTCTGTATTAATATTTAATTTGGCTTTCTTTAATTAAAATCATAAATATTAATTCGATTATTATAAATATTAATACAAAACTATAACCTAAAGCCGTTTCAATTTAATATATTATTAAAAATTAAAAAAAAAATCATTTGTTAATTTAAAACTACTAATGTAAATTTGAAAATTGTATAACGCTAAAAAAAGATAAACCATATTTGATGTAGTACTTTTTAGCAGAATTTTTATCACAAATATTTTGCAGCATTAAAACGGCAAATATTCATAACAAGTTTGATGATATATTCGTGCATACGAACCGGCGTTATGTGAACCGCTGTGAAATGGGGGGGGGGGCGGACGAGGAAAGAGAGCAAACTGTCAATGGGTGCCTGATATACACCTAGCGAGCAGGGGGTCAGGACGCCGAGCGTCCATTAAGCCATAAATCAGCGGGCGCTCGACGCGACGGAAACGACCGTTAATGCTCATTCGAATCCCCCGTTGGACTGAACGACGAACTTCGTCGTTTCGACCAACAACCATCATCAGATTTTAACATCGAGCAGCAGCGCGACTTTGCTGTCTCGATACGTCGTGAATTTCTTGTCAAAACTCACATAAATTTTATCCGGTTGCGTGCTACGCTTTTATGACACAATGATAACAACTACCACACACACACACATTCACCCATGCACACAGCTTATCAATGCATCGGTGTTTGCCTACATTTTTCTTTGACGCTTACCTGATCGATTTGACACAGATTAAGACCGTATAAAAATATATATACGTATGTATATATAATAAATAATGACATATCATAAATAAACTTGGACACAATAATACAATACTTTCCATTCCTGCGGCTATTATTTCCAGCGCCATGAATTATTCAACTGAATGTGATATGAATTCATATGATATGATTAAGATACAAAGGCATAAATTGATACCATTACTTTCGTGTTTGGTTTAACTAAAGTGATGTAGCAAACTCTCTACATATAATATCGAAATTTTTTTGATGGTTATCTAAGCAATATATAAAAATAAAAAAGTGCTAAATTTATTGCGCTGTATTTGAACTCCTTTTAGCTAAAAGCACTTTGTAATGTATTTTATATTACAAATTATTTATTGTTATTTTTAACTTTGTTATGATTTCAAAACGTTTGATGTAATATAATATAATATAATATATTCGATAACATAAAACAGTACAAACATAATTTAAATAAAATATCAAAAAGAGCCTTATATAAAAAATACATCATTTTATTTTACTTAATAAATGTAACATTAATAAAATACAGAATATATTAAAATTTATACACCCGGGTTTGAATCCCGCTTGTGTTGTCCTTGTTTCGTTTAAAATACACTTTAAAAAGTGAAAACTAGTTATACACTGACTAAAAGTTATCAAGCTATGGTCATAAAGAATAAAAAAAAAATTATACACCTAACTTATGTAATAAAAAAGTAAATAAATGTATTTAAAAAATTAAAAAATAAATTAAGTTATATTTTCAAACATGTATCAAGAAATCTAGTATTTTTTGCATTTAGTATTTTAAATTTATTAATTTGTCTATTCACTTACAGAACCAATATTAGTATTAATGTCAAAAGATAAACTTTTGTTCTTGGGTCCTGAACCTGCGTTATGATTAATTATAATGTTATTAAATTCCCTATCAGGTTCGTTATTGTTTTTAGCAATTATAATTATTTAACATTTCTCCATACATCATAGATGGCATTCTCAGTGACTGAATTACAGTTTCTGCTTCGCAATCTGGTATATATACCTCTACCCCCATCATCCCCTACAGGTATCGTTACTGGCCGATTCTGGCTGGCCTGGATAGCCCAACCTTTCAAATCGGACTGTACCTTCAGTTTCCGTTAATTCTAGTCCAACGGTGGGCAAATGCGGCTCCGAGAGCCGCATGCGGCTCTTCAGTGAGTCAAGTGCGGCTCTCGTTAAAGTTTTAGAAAATGGGTGACAACATATTTACGACACATTAGTAAATATATTTTTATGATATAGATTTCTGTTATATTTCATTTTTATTATATTTGAATTTTATTACTAAAATTTTGAAATAATTATTTTCTTTTTCATTGTTATATTTTTATGTTTATATGTTATAATGATATTTTTTCTATGTTTTTATATTGTGACTTGTGAAAATATGCAATTATATTAAATAAAAAAATTTAATTTGGGTATGGCTCTTTATAGAATATTAAAAACCGGATTGCGGCTCCCTCAGGCCTCATGTGTGCCCACCCCTGTTCTAGTCTATTTCTTACAGTTTATGCAAAAGTATTAGAAACAGATAAAACAAAACATAAGTTTACTGTAAAAAAGTTTTTGTAATATTATATAACTCATCTATGTAAAAATTACGAAGAATATTTGTGTAATTTTTTACATAAACGTTTTATGTAATATTACATAAGTTTCTTCGTTACCACTTCCTTAAGATCAAACAACGTGGTTTAAGAAAAAACGCGTTTAAAATTTTAGATGTACTTTATTCATATATGATAATAACGATTAAACAATGAAGTTTTTAAAGTCGACGAATAAAAAAATAATAAATAAAAAATAAAAAATATCAATTTTATATCTGTGATCGTAAGCTTATTCTATCTTAATAAAAGCTTCGTAAAAGATATAAAACTTTTAATTCAAATTTGATTTAAACATTAGATAAACTATAATTTGCACTACAAACATTATAATTCAAATTGATATTGTGCGATTTAAAATAAGTTCAGAAAGTGAACTTATTTTATGAATACTATCATTCATAAAAATATTATATAGTAAAATAAATCAAACGAATTTTTGTATAAAATATAAGAATATGAGATAGAAAAGAATATAATACATTGAATATGTCGAGTCGTCAGTAAGTCTCGTATACGTTTTCCGCGTGTACGCTTCATAGCTGAGTGCTAGAGCACCTCAACCACTGCTGCTACGCTCTAGCATACAAGTGAAAAGCACGGCGGCGGGCGTCGGCATCGGTGTCGGTATTGGCGTCGGCGTCTTTTCCATGACGTGTGCATCCATTACAAAGTAATCCACTAGTGTCAAATGAAGAATACGCACGGAGCATCGCGCAATTTTTCATCGGCGCGCGCGCGGTGTTTTTAGCGTAATGAAAGTTATTTATTCAGGTGAAGAAGTGAGTCGTGCACCCTCATCGTCTTATCTTATTAATAATATTTTTATCCCGGGCGTGTGCGGGCCCCCGCCAAAAAAGCCGCGCGGATGCTAAGGAAGGAGAAATTCGGTGTCTGCGCTTTTATTCGCCGCACTTCACGTTCGTTCTTAATACGTAATCATCAATCGCTCCGGCGGCTTTCTGCCACACTGTCATCGATAATTCAAACGCACGCTTATACTTTATCCGGTTACTGTTCCAGAATGGGAGTCGTGTATTAAACTTTTAGAAATTTTGAATATTGGAAATATTACAGTTTTTATCTTTTGATATTTTTATAAATAATTTAGTAAAATGAGAAAGCTTTAGGTTCTAGATTTGAATCATTTTTAATATAATGATTTCTGAAAGACTTCTTACTATGTTAATAAATTTGTAAAATATTTTTTTTTCAAAATTTTTTATAATTATATAACATATACATATGTGCAGAAAGTTACGAAATTTTATATGTTTATATTGTTGCTGAGTCGCCGTCATATAATTTTTATTTGATTTTAGAATAAAAATAATTTCTAAAACTGCTTTTTTTACATTTTACTATAACACTATTTCTTATGTAATCATTTAAAAATGTAACCTAAGATTCGACAAACCCTCGTCGGCCATAAATTCCTATCTATGATATAATTAATATTTCCAGTTTGTTTTTGATATTTATTAAATAAATTAGTTTCGATTTATCTCTTATAGTTATTTCTAAACGATCTTCTAAAACGTTAATACAATAAAGATTAAAAAATTAATGAATTCTAGTAGTTTATCACACCCCAGATATGCACTGATTAAAAAAAATAATTAAAGAAAAGTAAAAATAATAAAAAAAATACCATAAAACTTAAAATTAACAATAAAATATTAGACATTTATTTTGAAACTAGATAATTTTAAGTATTGTTTTTCTTTTTCTTATAATCTTCTCTTTTAAAATTTCTGTTAAAATTAAAATAACAACATAATTAAAGAATATTATAGAAATAGGTTTTACTATTTACAATATCCATACAGTCTAGTGTAAACACAATAAATTCATTTTGATGTATTAAACTGGTTTCAAAATTTTGCTCAACTGTATATATTTAATTTGTATTATGATTACTCTAATTACTAAAATTGCAGTTTGAATGTAAGCTTAATAGTCATTAATTTTTTTCGTGTATCAAAACTATAAAATTAGTAATTAAATTTATCAAATAAAATAAATAATTCAGTTTAAAAAGTATATAATTTTGAAAATATTACAGGTCAATCAAAGATAACAACAATATATCAAAATAAAAGCGCTTTAGATTGTAGTTCTGTATTAATATTTATTAATAATCGACGTTTTGACATGCTCAACGTAAATCTTCATCAGAAAAAATGATACAAATGACATTTACAGTAACTGAATTGCAACGCACGCTGCAAAATGAAAAAGATATTACTCCTCTTCAAACTTCGGGTATATATAGAACTTCGTGTGAATGAGGTAAGGTTTATGTTGGACAAACAGGTAGAACTGTTTCTACTAGATTTACAGAACATTAGAGAAAATCTTCATGATGTAAAATTCGAAGGTACTATAATAATTGCAAGACCCATCAATATTAACAGTAGATTGATAAGAGAAGCAATAAAAATGTATAAAGAAAATAACATTAATCAATGTAAAGGCAATGATTTAAATAAAATTTGGCTTCCTTTAATTAAAAATTTATAAATTGTATGGATCTAGTTAATTGTATTTGGTTACTTGTTTCTATGTTCTGTTTATTTACTGTAAACGCCATTTGTATTATTTTTCTTGATGAAAATGTACATTGAGTACGTGAAAACGTCGATTATTAATATTTATTAATACAGAACTACAATCTAAAGCCGTTTTATTTTAATGTAATGAGTTCTGAAAGAATTTTTTACTATGTTAATATATCAAATAATAACATACTTATAACAGCTATATAAATATTGGATTCTGAATTTTCATAATAATCATACAACGAAAATTTTAGTTTGACTTCTCATGCATATAAACATAAGTCATGCGAGAATATTTTAACACAGCGAATGGAAAATACTTTTGGCGACGATATAAAGGTGTCAGCAGAACTGTCGTGCTGAGTAGAATTTGTAGGTTGACAACGGGGACCATTTGAATACAACGGAGACATTATACACATACACACAGTATTCCGGAACCCGCTTCAAGTCCGGCTTGCCGCCGATTCCGGGTCCAACTTCTCTCTTCCGGGCATCAGCCATTCGCGACACGTTCCACTTCCAATATGTACACCCGTTGCCGGTACGAATAAGGAAACGAAAATAAAAAGAAAGATACCGAAAATAAGAATTTGATCGTATCGTGTGTGATATTGTACGGCTGAGATAAAAAAAAAAATAAATATACACACCGATATATTTGCAGTGTCAATGTTGATTAAATATTTATTGATATAATACGTTTTGTTTGATTAACTAGAAAATTTCATTTACGTATAATCTTCTTTGATTTTTACTAATAATAACTTTTTTATTATTAGTTTTAAAATGTACCATTATTTATCTTAAAATAAAAAGCTTTAAGTTTAAGTTCTGTAAAATTTTTAATTAAAATTCGACGTTTCGATATAATGCACAATTATACAGAATTTAAATTCAAAGCTTTTTTATTTTAATATAATGAGTTCTGAATGATTCTTAACAATATTAGTTATCTTATTTTTAATTTGAAATTAATTTTCTTCATCTAAGACAATAATGTTCAAGCGTATCATAATATTAATATTACGTTACCATATTGCTTATGTAGAAAAAGATCATTATACTACTAGTACAATAATGATATTATTATACAGAAGTTAGTTACTGTATACACCAGTGGTGGCAGTACCAAACATAACTATAAAGTCAAGTGTATTTAATCTGACATCTACGGCTTCCATATAGTTGTATAGTTTAGTTTTGCTTGAATTTGAATTTGATTATTGAAAATGTGTGAAGAAGTGCAAGAAATGTAATGTTCATCACCAGATTTGTGAGAAATTGTATATTATATGTATATTATTATTTCCTACTGCTATATAATAAAAAAAAATTGATATTTATCATTTTTTAAACATGATTCGGAATTTCAATATTCTAGCAAGTCTAAGCACTTTTTAGTACAAAATAAGATCAATTACTTCATGTTATTAATAAAAATATAAACAATACAGCAGAGAAAACTAAATTTTCTCATAAAAAATATCAATAAAAACTATTCATTTATTTTTAAAAATAACAGTTGTAAAGCCCACAAGTTTTCCATAGATATTTAAAATCTAGAATTCATATCAAACTTTTTACTTTATTATCGATAAAAAGATGGTTAAATAATAGAAATAAATGTGCTAGTAGTGAAAAAATAACATATAAATTAAGGCTGAAAAATCTTTTATAGTCTGGCACTGTTTTTCCTTTCGCTCAGAACTAATGCAGCTCTCAATCTTGGTGAATAATTATTATTACTAAAAATTATGAACTTAAATAATGTGTGTTCTAGAATTATTCTAAAGTTTCTCATTGTACTTAACTATTGTTTTATGATAAACAATAAATATATATTTATTTTGTATAATAAATATGACAAAATAAACATGAATTTCTGTTTTAACTTCAACTTAAAACAACATAACAAAGTTCAAAAATATTTGAAATAAAAAAAATCGCTTTGCATCATTAGATTTTTCTCAAAATGATATCAGATAAAAATCTACATTTTTTTTTTCTTTTATCAAATTAATGTTTTAATTTTTATTATATATAAATAAAATTGTAATAATAGATTATATTTAAATTTATATTTAATAATTAAAAAGTTTGTGTAAGTATAAAACGTTATGTTTGCACTATTAGTGGAGTACCGTAAGGTTTATATAAAAATAAAAAATATTTATTTCATGATTGAAATTGTGTAATTTATGAGTAATTGAAATTATTAAATTATTATTTGATCAAAATTTTGTGATAAATTATTATTGTAGATAAATAATTAAAGCAATTTGTTACTGCGATTTTTTTTTACTAATTTAAAATTAATATTGAAACACAAAATTTAATAATCAAGTATTGACAAATGAATGAAATTTCAGTGTGTTTAAATTTGAAATTGATTATACACATTTGTATAGTGCAAATCGTATTTCGAAATACTGTAATGGGAAGTTTATTATATTCCCAATAATTAGCTTCCATTATTTTATACAAATATTTAGCAATAACATGCTTTCCTCAGTTATTTTCAAACTTTTATTTGTATTATAAATTCAATCAAGTTGACTTTTGTCTCAGAATATTTATGAATGTATATTTTTTTTAAATAAATACTTAACCTAAGTTATAAATATAAAGCGTTCACTTAAAATTCTGAACGCTAATAATTCGAAAAAAAAAAACTAGTTATTAAAAAAAAAATGTCAGATATCTATAAATACTGTTAAAATAAATAAATAAGTTTTGCAGTAATACATAAAAAATAATGCTTAGACTGATTAAAAATATTCCCGTTACATTATTTTTGTTTCTAAGTATTTTTTGACTTTATCTAAAAAAAAAATGTTAGTTTTTGAGATATTTATTATTTACAATGTAAATATAGTAATACATTTTAATTTGTAAATTTATTTTTAACATGATGCAGTATACGAAAAAACACTTTTGACAAAAGTGTAAATTTTAACTTTTTTTAAATATTTACAATCAGAATAGAAAAATAGATATGTATTAATGTGGATGAAGCAAAAGTTGCTTGTAAATAGCAATCTTTGGCAGAAACTAATTTCTGAATAATGGAAAGTGTTTGAAAGAAACACTTCTGGGTACACAGTGTGATTGCGTATGGATGTATGTATGCACCATAATTTTTTCAAAGAGAACATTGCTTTCAATAATGTCATAATATAAAACAATTAAAATAAGTAAAAGTTATTATATTTTATGATTTTGTTTAATGAGACTAATAGTATGTACACTGTAAAAAAAAGTTGCCATTTTACATAAAAAAAACTATAGTAAAAAATTACATATTATTTCAATAAAACGATGGTTTACATAAATTTTCTGTAAAAATAATATAATTTTATAATTTTTAGTAAAACAATTAATTTGTCATATTACATATGTTTTTTACATAATAAACTGGTGTAAATTAGTTTTTATGTTAAAATACAAATTTTTTTTACAGTGTATTTATAAAAGTTTCTTATTTTTTAACGTTTTCTTTAATCATTTTCGAAAGTACTGAAGAATTTTTAGATAAATAATAGGAGTAGTAAAATCGTATCTAATTAAATCAAAATTTATTTTCTATGAAAGTAAAAAATTACAAATTTTAAATTTCCAACCAGAGTTAAATCTTGATAAATAAATATAAATTAGTGGTGTTCGGTAAAATTTTTATTCGGTACAAGAGAAAAAATCCACTCAAAATTAATTAGTAAACATAAAAACAAGTATATTTAAAATAGAATAAAGTGATTAACGCATGCGCCGTAATAGTGTTTACAGTTAATCGCCGGCTATTTATCAGAATTATCAGCACGGAGTCCCGTTTACAAACGCGCCCCAGCTAGCGGGTCCGTCGTCGTTAAAGCACACCGCGATGCGCGCTGCTTTGCTAGGTGCTTGAGAAAGATGGATGAGCTTGTTTGGGAAAAAATGAAAATATGATTCGAAATCATTCCTCTCTGACACTATTTAAAGCGTTCACTCAATGATTAATGTCTCGCCATTTTATACCTGCTTGCTTACTTGCACCTATTACGCGTATTACATATATATTGATTCGTACTACTTTTTCCGCGGATAAAGGTACTTGTGTAACATGCTCGTTATCGCAGACGGGAAATTTTTGAATTCTCCACACTTGTGTTTGATTTTATCATGACTAAACTGTCCGGCGTTGCTAGAGCTTAATTCTTTTACAAAGGTCATTTTATTAAAAATTATACACTTACACGTCTTCTTGAATTAACCCCCGAATTCTGAAACATTTTCGTTAAAAATAACAGTTTCGTTAAAATGAAAATTCTTGAATACCGTAAAAATTTCGTTGTAATATACATATAGAAAGATTTCTTATGGAATCAAAGAATTTTCATTTTAACGAAGCATTATTTTTAACGAAATTGTTTCAGAATAGATTATTCGTTTGATTTGTTAGGTTTCAAATTTAATTCTATATAAATAAAACTATACACATACACTTAATATGAGAAGCTCAGTAAAAAAGTGACAAATCCGCCACTTTGTAAGTTCTGAGATAATATGGTTTAAAAATTAATATCACAAATTAATAGTGACGAATAAGTCATGTGTCATTATTCCAAGCTATTCGCTAAATCGCTCGTTAATATGTATATTTTAGTACAGATTTTTGTAATGTACTACATATACTAACCAAATGACAGATTCATAACTGACAAATTTCACTTTACGAATAACCAATTACAAAATCTTTTTACAGTTAAATACATCACATATAAATTATGTCAAAAATTTTTACTGTAAAATTTCAATTAAGTACCTTTAACAGCATTTCGAATATTGCATAATATATTCGCTACAATAAAATTGAAAAGAAGAGGTATCTATGTCTATTTTACCTGTACTATTTTCTATCGTAAACTATTCACTATGTTCTAGTGCTTGTCGGCTTATAAATGTCGCCTAACGTCATGTTAAATTACGCACAGAATATACGTGTAAAACGACATCAAATTTAATACTTGTTCATCACAATTTAAGTAGGAAGATGTGATGGAGAAGTTCCCAGGTTTCCACTTGTAAAGTTCTACTCTACACATTACATGTATTACATGTTATAATATAGACGTAAAGACTATATAAGATAGAAATTCGTTAGTTAACGTAAATAGAGAAATTTAATTTAAACAACCTGCATGTTCATTTACTATAAAGATATTAGATAAAATTACAACATATTCTAAATAAAAACGATGATATTATTTTTCTATATTAATCTAAAATGATTCCTAGAAAAAATATTAATTTTAAAATTTGTAACTATTGGTTGACTGTACGCCGTCCTGGTGGCGTAAGTATCAACTAAAACAAGTGTACAAGTGTATATTAAATTACATAAGTAAAAATTAAGTAAGACAAAAGAACAAAATACATAGAAATTACTAGACTTGATTGTTACACCACCGATAAGCGTCAAATGTACACTATCACCATTATATATATTTTAATCACTAGATTAATAAAGCAGCGCAATTCGGTAGCCATTTTGTGGCTTCTAAAAGCTGTGAATTTAAAATTCATTCTAATTACAGTATAATTAATTAATTGTATAAATGGACAGAATAATATGAGAGATTAACATTATATTTCAACAAAACAAAATCAATCGTTATTTCGTTAAATTGCACTACATTATCAATCTAGTAACTTTAATATTTATGTAAATTCAGCACCATCACTTACAAAAACAAATTATTTTTAATATAGATAATACACAAGATAACATATAGTAGATTAGCAAACGTTTTACTCCAAAAAATTTGAAACAGGTAGGCACGTCAATTTTTAATTAATGAGAGAGTGAAAAACCCTATTAATAAAATAGTAGTAATAAAATATTTAATCGTTGTGCTAGCATCGCTTTCAACATTAAAATCTTAAATAGCACTACCCCTTTTGCGATAATAATTTAAAAAGTAATTTCATTACAAGTATAGCGTCGCCTGAAATTTTAAAATCGGTTTAGTCTTACGGAAACTATAAGTAAACATTTTATTAGAAATTGCAAAAAAAAAATGAAAGTTTTTATTTAAGAATAAAGAAAATTATTCAAATTCACAATAATAATAATAATAATAATAATAATAATAATAATAATATAAAAAAATATGTGTGCGTGTAAATATTGACTGTATAGTGACAAGTTCACAGAAAAGAAAAGTAAGCTCAGTTAACTTTGAAAATGTTAACTTCCAATTTTAATAAGAAATACAATACGTTTACCGCACTGAATGTACTTCTTACACAACATTTCTTTGTTTCCTCTAATACCAGCTCATTCTCTCTTCTTATAATCTATTATTAGTAGTACATGCAGTGTCAGGAAACCTATTTCTGCATAATTTTTTTTATTTTAATTTTAAAATTAAAATATTAAACAAAACAAATTTTTATTTCACTTCTATAATATTAAATAAAATCAAATAAAAAAATGTGTTTCTCAATTACTTTCAACGGCAAATTATAAAGTATTACAAGTAATATTAAAATTAAAATTAATTTAATTGTATGAATTATTAGCTATAAAATTTTTATTTAAATTATACGAGTTTTTTTTTTCTTTTTATTATCTGTGCGTCGTTAAAACTAATTTTATGGACTTTTACGCTGTAAATCCCACGAGAAATAAGTAAAACTAATTGCTTAACACAATCTGCTTTTAAAAGCATTAAAAGTATTACCCTTAAAAAAGTCCTAGGTTAATTGCATTAATTTTTATATGTATCTTGGATAAATAAAGTAATTGCATAATATAGTACAAGTACGCCCACTTCACCTATGTATATGTAATATGTCAAACGCAAGTAGCTTGCAGTTTAAAACGTATACAGATTAACTTGTTAATTAATCATTAAACGTCGAAACAACATCAGCTTCGACTTTGCTACTAATTTGAATTACATTTACAATGTTGTCAAATGTTAAATTGCGTTAATAGTAATAATTAGTATTTTCATTACAATAGATAATCAACAATAAAATTTGACGAAAATAGATTTGCGATAAAATATAGTAGGTTTAAAAAATAAAATTAAAAAATATTTAATTATAATGAATTATGAATTTTAAAAAATACAAGAAATATTTTTTCTATGACTACTAGGATCTAGTTTGTATTTTTTTTGAATAACGACAATCGTATTATTCTAATTTCATTTATAGATTTTCTTAAACTTAACTATATTAATATTTTTCATATTAATTAAGATATCAAAATATTAGAATTTATAGAATTTTCTGGGCTGATATGTCGTGGTCGATCTACCCTCGTTGCAGACATTTCGCCATACATCATAGATGTATATCGGGCCGTGAAATCCTGAAGATTAATATTATTATTTACTATTTATTCAAAAAAGAAAAATTATTTAACTATATTTTAATTAAGATGATTCGGCCATCTTGAGCAAATGTCTAATGATCGTTTGATTAAACCAGTTTATACAAATAATTTTAAGGTATAAGTTTGCGTAGACGCCCGATGAGTAATTGAAGTGGTGTGATTGAGAGATATTATAAATGTGGATGAAGCTAAAGTTGCTTGTTTGAATAGGAATGTTTGGAGGAAACTGATTTCGAGATATTAAAAAGTGTTTGTATCACACCCTTTTGGGTACATGGCGTGATTGTGTAAGTATGTATATTTTATTTTTAATTTATAATTGTATTGCAACAAATTTGTATGTAAATGAAAGAATGAGTGTTATAAAATTTATAAATTTAATTAAAATTAAACGAAACAGTTATTTTATTTTTATCTATGTACATAATAAAATCAAATAAACTAGAACAAATTATATTTAACATGCATATTGCAGTTAACTGCAATTCCTTTGTTCAACAATTATGCCTAAATTTGCAACAAAATTCATTTAACTCAAATATAAACCGGGTGTAGCGAGTAATAAAAATAAGCGAGCAATTATCCGAAGAATATTAAAACCACGCGAATATAACGTTTGCGAACATGATAATAAACATAATCAATGGAACCTTTTACAGTGTAAAACTATCGTTGAACATGAGAGAATATCGCGAACATTATATAGTTTTGCACACTAGGTAGCCGGTGTAATTGCACGAATAAAAGTGCACTATGTATGTATATATCCTGCATATTGTAATAATGAAATTGGAACATGCGTTCGACCTGCCGTATAGTCCCTATCTGGCCGTGCTATACTCGCTTGGCTATTACATCTAATAATTGGGCTGAGTTACAAGTGTACTTTTCATACAATTGCACACCGAGATATACGTTTGTATTATTATTATAACATTATTATTCATTTCTTCCGTTTTTATTTCTTTAATTATTTCGAAATATACCTACTTTCTATTCTTGTTCAAATAGTGATTTTATAATTAGGAAGAAGAAGAATAGCAAAATTATATTCATATAATCACGTCAATTAACTGAGCGACATTGTTAACTTAACAATATTGTTAAATTGCTAGACATATTTAGGAAATATTGTATATAGTGTCTCACTTTCGATAAGTAAGGAAAAGCTCCTTCCACTTTTAAAATAGTACAAAAAAGTAGCAAAATCGATAAACGGAAGAGAGAAAATTAAATTATGGAAAAGTCGAAATATGGTCAGTAGAATAAACATACTTTATTTTAGATTGAAACAATCTGAGAACCAATAGTAATTTGAGCTACCTTTGTTCTTATGTTTTTTCTCGAACAGTCTAACTTCACACGTTTAGTTATTTCTTTTGAAAGATGCTTATTTGTATTTCATTTGTAGAATTAGTATTTTCTAGTATATGTATTGGACTTGTGTATATAACTGGGCTTTACACAAGTTTTACTATATTTAAAATATAATAAACAAATCTACTTCAAAAATCCAAAATAAAATTTTTTTGTTAACAAATAGTGTAAATTATTAAAAGACTAAAATAATAAATAAAAAATTTAGAAAACAATAAATTTCAACACGAAACACAAAAATTATTTTAAAAATTTTGTCAATAAATCGAAAAATTTATACGGTCTCCCTAGTTGACTGATTTTTTTTTGCGAAAACAAAAATTTACTAATTTTTAACTGAATTTTATATATTTTGATGCATTGAATTCGATGGTGCAATTAACGGTTTGAAAACTATAAGTTTCACAAAAATCCTTTTGGAAAATTTTTTGTTACTGAAAATATTAAAAATTTCATGGCACTGTATAAACCAGCCATGACTTTTCTGAACTTAGTGTCTAGTGTACAATTCGAGAACCACTGGATTAGATCATTTATCCGATTTTAATATAATTTTCAGAACAGATCTTTTTGATCCTCAACATGACAATATATTTTTTTTGCAATGTTTCTAAGTTTTGTAGAAAACAATATTTAGCACTATTGTTTTGTATAAAGCACATATCAATTGTACAATAATCCCAAATGACTTAACTTGTATAGGTAAAATATTACAATTTTTATCTAGTAACTTTTATTAATTTTGTAAACATACAAACGTTTGTATTATATTCTGTTTTGTTTTTAAATGATGAAAATTCTTTAAAAATGCTATTCATAGAAATTGTACAATTATTTATTTTCCTTTATTTGATGTTTTATATGTTTTTTTTTTTGTAATTCCAAATTAAACACTGAAACAAAATATTTCAATTAGTTTATTTCGTTTGGCACATTTTGGTATAAAATTTTTCCATTTTTGTACTCTTTAAAAACAAAACAAGCTAGACATTTAAATTTATTATCCTACAATGTTTTTTATCATTTCAATTTCAATAAAAAAAATATATTAAATTCCAATTTTTTAAAGTTTAAATTTATTTGTAAAATTTAATATGTGCATACATAAATATTTTTCATATTAATCAATAAATATGGTAATATAAATTAATATTTCATCAATTTTTGTTTATACTTTATTTTTGTTAGTAATTATTTAATCTTTGCTTAAAAATAAAACAAATTCAGGTTTTTGAATAAAAAATATTAAAAATAAATCATATTAAAACTAAAAGTTATATATTATGGGTGAAATATATTATAAATCGTTGATTCATGTTTTTGTAACATAGGTACGACTATATATCTCTAATTACCATAAATATACCTATATCATGCTTAGGTACTATTAATTTACTAAAAAAATTCTCTAAAATACGTTTATTACTTTTAAAAATTTTAATCTCATTTTATTTTGAAATTATGTATTCATTGCAGGATTATTAAATAATCTTTTTTGTGAAATTGCTAGTATGTTTTGAAAATGTCGGTCGAAATCAGTGCAGTCGTAGATTACTTTATATTTTTTATATTATTAGCCTAAATTCCTAACAATTAAGGATATATATATATATATATATATATATATATATATATATATATGTGTTACGGTAAAAGTATATACATTATATTCAGTTCACATATACCTAACTTTTTGGGAAATGTACACATTTTACGGTAAAAGTGTACATTCCCCAAGAGTGTACATTTACCGTAACATATATATATATATATATATATATATATATATATATATATATATATATATATATATAATGATAAATATGATTTAGGAAATCTATTATTAATATTACAAGTTTATTTAATATTTATCTCCGATTGAACGACTTGTTTGTTACACCAGGTGCTCGACTGGAAATCAAAAGATTGTGTGTTCGATTCCTGCCAGATGACGTAATTTTTTTCATTTAATATTTCGAATTAAAAAATATTAAATATAAACTTGTAATATTAATAATTAAAGAAATATTTAAAAAATAAAGCAATTTGTATATTTAAATTAGGTAGAAAATTGTTTTCACAATATTTATATTTCATTTTACACAACAAAAAAAATAATTACAAAGCAAAATTAATATTTAATAAAACTATACAAAACAATTGTTGTAACCAAACAAACAAACAAAGGTTTAATAAGTGACAACATCCAGTGAGACAGCAGAAACATGTCGTTTATTATATAAAAGAGAGAGAGAAACATCGGCCTACTAGACAACAACACCAGAGCAACAACACACAACAAACAATATTTATTCGATTTGGCCAAGTGCGTTGTTGTTTCCAAGCACATATAAAACAAAGACTACAATCGTAGTGGTTATTCCGAACAATTATTCGGGTTGCGAATGGCGAGCAGGCGCAATTTTACCGTGGTACGTCTCGTCTGCCACATAGTCGCACCAGCACTTTCCGTATATTTGTTAATTAAACTCGTTACTGATATTCCCTACTACATAGATACCATATACACAGACCAACACCCAGATACCTATTATTGCATTTGAAATCGGAACTTTACAAATTGTTGCCTTGTACGATTGCAATATAATTGCTGTTATTCCCGGATCGTTGGTTCGCAATTAAACGATGAGAAATAAACAATACAATTTATTGATATAAATATGAATTTTCTGTATGCATTTTTCAAATATTGTTTTTTTTTTTTGCTACAATAATAGTGAATGTGAAAATACTTACGTATTTTTTTTTACTGTTTTACATTTCTAAATTATAATAAACTAATCAGATAAATATTTGTATTAGATATCTTTTACGACCAGTACATAATTTTCTAGGCCAGCCAGAATCGACCAATGACGTAACGGCACCTGTAGAAGATGGTGGGGTACAGGTATATATAAAAAGTTGTGGAGCAGAAACTATCATTCAGACACCAAGCACTGAGGATGCCATCTACGATGTATGTCAAAACATCTGTGACAAGGATAGATCGACCACGGGAAACTAACTCAAAATTTTTTATAAATTAAATGAGTACCGGCCGTGAAAGCCTAAAGATTAATATTATTAGTTACTAATTTATTGAAAAAAATGTAATTATATTTTATTTAAATTTATAATTTTATTGCAACAAATTTGCATGTAAATGAAATAACTATTGCTACAGAAAATTTTCAATAAATAAATATAAAATTATTCAAAGTAGATCGAAACAGTTCTTTTATTTTTATCTATGTACATAATAAAATTTGTATGTTAAAGAATTATTTAATATGCACAAAAACTAATATGACATTATTTTAATTTGAAATAACAAAGTTAACTGTTGGATTAATACTAAATAATAGAGAAGTATTACTTTTTAATATATTTTAAAACATAGATATATCATTAGTAATTGCACAAATAAATACTCGATCAAAATATCTTAGTTAACCTTAGATTAGGTTTAGGTTTAGGTTTATACTAACCTTTTTAGGTTTAATCTATATTTATTTAAATTATGATTCAATAAAAAATTAACATAATTACAAAGTATATCTTTCCTATGGTGAAATATTATAATGCTAGCTTTCGTAAATATTATCAGAATAATAGCCGGTTTCATAATAAACACTTTAATAAATTAAAGTCGAATTTAAGCCGACAAAAAAAACATCGTTTTAAAATTGTCATACTTATTATTGCTATGTATAAAACGGAGCTTCTTTGTCAACTTACCAAATTTCTAATAGTAAAATTATTTGTTATTGTCAATAAAAAAATGTTTTTTGGTCAGGTTAAAGTCGATTTTAATTAAAGTGTTCATTATGAAACTGGCCGTAAATAATTAAAACTAATAAAAAATCTTAAATGTTTCTTCTAAAAAATTGTAATACTTGCAATTCTTAACACTTTTCTATAGAAGGTGCAATATTTAGTTTAAAAATTTGTTCAAAACCATAAAATTTCCAATAATTTTAATAAAAAAATTTACGACATAATTTTAAATAAACGCTTCGATGCAATATATCATTTCTTTAATTTGGATGCTATTATGCAGTGTCAATAACACCAATGTAAAATGATGTAACGTGGGTCGTTGAAAGGAAGTTGGCTGCTGCGCCATCTGGCGTCGTCCTATTCCGACGTCTACGTCGACGTCGTCGGCGTCGAGTTGGCAACCGTTACTATCAGCTGGTCACCCAGAGTTATCCGGACTTGAATCGCTAATGAAACATATCTAGCAAACATTAACGCCGTTTCACGTACTTAACTTTGCAAAATCATGTTTCATGTTGAAATTATCAATTTACGATGCGATACGGCTGATGCTGTCTAAAGAAATGTTTAATGAATTTTGTTTTAAAAGCATTACCTTGTTATGGTCGAAATTAGTTATCATTTATTTAAGTGCAAATAGACAGGTCAATATTTAAACGTAATTGTTTTATTTAATATTTAACATTTCGTATCAATAATAATGCATTGTATAAGAATATATTTAATAAATAGTTTGTTATGTATTTGTTATAAATAAATTAATAAAAAAATTGAATTAAAGTAAATTTTGCATTAAAACTTGTTTCAAAGAAACCATAACTATTTGTAAGACCGTACTAAATATTATACATCAAATAAAAATAAGCATCATCCGACAGAAATAACTGTGCATTTAAAAGTAAATTGTGCAGCGGAAATAAAACTTCGATCAGTTTTAATAGCAAATAAAGTACAAATGCTGTACTAAGTGTAATTAAGACTGAACCACAGTCTAGTTAACGTTATTCCGTCTTATACTAACTATTTTTTTTTATTTTTTTACAATTTGGTACTAATGGTGGATACAGTTTCAAGAGGCCTATATCTTCACAATTTTTACCCGTTTTTTTTTTTATATTTACCCAAACATATATAATGATAAAACTCGTTCAGAATAATATCCAGAGCACCCAATACCTTACAACTAGCATTAACTCTTCTTCTAATTAATTTTGTAGATTAAAAGAATAAAATTACAAACTTTTGGCAAATTTAAAAAAACTCATGTCAAAATTAAGATAATTTATTATATTTTTTAAATAATTAAATTGAAAATAGTATACAAACCTATAACGGTGAGATTGTATCGAAAACTACGTGTCTGCGTATTTCTGAAATCGACGCGACATCGATAGACGCCCTCATCGTGGCGTCGGATATCGTCAATGACGAGTTGCGCCGGCTCGGACGATGTACGGAAATGTGCACGACTGCCAAACACTTCCGGGGCCGACCAGTGACGGGCCTGTGATAGAGGTTTACCGCGAACATCGAAACTGTAACAAAAATTATTCATTACCTCTCTCCATTTCGCCCAACATCCATTCAAATATTTACTAGGTATTTATTGTCTATCCAGTTATTTTAAGAATTCCTTGTATCTATATGTAATTGAAACAATAACAATAAATACTAATTATTTTAATACTTAATTAAGTTGAGAAAAAATAAATAAACTTTATCGTTATTTATGAAATTGGTCAACGATAAATACATAGGTGATTAAATATATACTCTATTTTATTATATTATATTATTTTTCAACTTCAAATACTCGTAAACTTATAAATATACTACTTTTATCTTCTTTACTTGTTTTAGAACAATTTTTCAATATTTTGATTCTACTATATGAGTTTGACCTACAAAAAATCTAATTATCATTAATAAAATTGATAAGTAAAATAATAATTAAAATTAATAAATACTTATTTAATGTCAAAATAGTCTTATTGTTTTGACTGAAATTGATTTTTCTATTTCTGATAAAAAATATTACTTATATATATATATGTTTCCTGATAGATTTATAAGATACTTACTCAATAGTTTGTGACTAATCTTTATATTGTATTTAAAAGCTCATTCAGATTATCCTACTTATCACAAAATTACGTTTTAATCGTATTTTCAATTTTTGAATGCAATAAAATTAACAAACTGATAAACGTAAAATCATATATTTGGGTTGTTTTTTCATTAGTAAATAACTACTTCAGTTGAGAATCACTAGCTTTGTGTGCAAAAACATAAAATTATTTTATGTTAAAGATTGGTCTGAAGCAAATGCTACACAATCAATAATACTGTCAGTAACTAATAAATTAACAATATTATTAATCGTGTAAGGTTAAGTAATATTAGATTATTTTAAAATTTATTGGCAATACTGACAGTAATATTGATCGTGTAGAATCTGCTTAAGTAAGTCTTAAAATGTTTGACGGTGTAATTTTCATATTATAATTATTTTGTATAATTCCAGAAAAAGTATAGTATTCTACTAATGTATAAAAATTATATTACATATTCAAATAAATTTTGACTTTCGCTTGTAACTCATTCATTTTTTATTCATATGATATTACAATGTTGTTTTACAATATTAATAAAATGTTATTTTATAGGATTTTCCTAAATTTGAAAACCATTTTGAAATTAAATTTCTTTTGATAAAAATAAAATAGTAAATAAATTATATTTGGTTAAAGAATGCGAACTAATCGAGAAAGTGTGAAAATGTAAGTAATGCGATGAGCTGGTACGGTATGGTATGGTGTTCAAAGATAGGCCATTCTCAAGATCGTAATGTAAGGTTAGTGTGCGCCGGCACTAGTAAGTGTTTACGAGCCACAGTGGCCCACTGCCCAACTATTTTGGCCGTCGTTATCTCAATTATACCGTCCAACGATCGTTTTGAGACGCCTTTGCCTAGCCCCGCTTTACCCCCAACGCGCGCGGCATACACATTTCGTCCAAAGATTAAATCCTCTGTTGCACATCTCAAACATTTAATACGGTAATACTGTCACAAAAGCTGTAATTATCGTTAAAAATAAAATAAATCAAGATTCTGCAATATATACCAGATATTTATAAAAAAT
Organism: Clivina fossor; assembly: GCA_963966155.1. Taxonomy (NCBI): domain Eukaryota; kingdom Metazoa; phylum Arthropoda; class Insecta; order Coleoptera; family Carabidae; genus Clivina; species Clivina fossor. The sequence continues at coordinate 4,546,914 of OZ014553.1, read as the reverse complement.
CTCGAAAACCGTAAGAGATACGATACAATAGACAAATCTTTTGACTTAAACAATTTAACAAAAAATAGTTTTTTTCTATTATGACTATGATATCAAAAACAAATATATCTCATATAAATAACAAAAGAAATTTAATTGCGCGAAAATTATTTAATTAATTAATAATATTATATAAAATACATGTACAAAAGTAATTTTCTCAGTGATTCCCATTCTTGAAAAACATTACTGATGTATGTATTTGTTACATAAATCTGAAATCTGATGTTTCTAACGCCAAAACCTCAAAACAACTTCAATTATTTTTAATGCACTTTTATAATTCAGCTCTTTTAGTACATGTATTTGCATAATGCCGGAATAAAATAATGACACGATATGGCAATGTTTTTGACTTTTTTCGCTGTATTATATATAATAAGACATTTTACAAATAAAAATAGTGCAAATAACATAAAGTTTTAGTAAGACGTACAAGTACGTGTCCTTCATTCTAATGTTCTATACATTCGCATGTTATTTTAAAAATGGAAAGTGTTTAATTTATGCAATTATTTAAGTTTTTTGTCGCTGAAATATCGTTATGCTATTAATTCTCAATTTAAACATGTAGAAACAAAAAAAATGTTCTGTGTTTATCATCTGAGAATTCTGATTGTCTATCTCTACTGACGTCTTATTGTCGACTTTATAAATCTGGTAACCCTGAATAACGTGCAGTTTTTTTAACAAAAGTGTAGAAAAATTAATTTCATATAATTTTTATATTTATATTTTTAATTTAGTAGTATTTTATTCTTGTTTTAATGAATGTATTGGATGGTAATTTTACTCTAGATCGTGTGTTTGGAACAAATTACTCCGAATACATATATTTCAATGTATGCTAAAACACACTGATGCTATAACGAAATTATATAACCGACTACGATTTTTGCATATCCCAGTGTAGTTATGAAAACTCATAAAATATTATAACATACGTTTATTAAACACTACAGCTAGATGTTAATTTTACTAATACATACAAAAAAATCAAACCAAATGCAAATAATAAAAAAATAGCGTCTTATACAGTAGTTATTTCAGAAATATACAAAATACCAAAAATAATATAGTTGGTTACGGCAGAAAACCAATAATACCCGGTGAAATATTCACGAATACTCCCGAGAATCGCCATGAACTCAGTAATATAGAGAGGCAAAATGCAATATTCTCCGACTAAAGATGTTCTTTGACCTTTCCCTAGAAGCACAAGAACTTCTGCGCTTGATCTTGGCATCCCAGTCGGATTCCGTTTATATTACATAACAATGGCTACGCTGTCATAATTTACCTTCTGTATATAGCGTTAACTGAGGCTAAATAAAACTAAGACGATAAACTAAAAATAAAAAAAATAAAAAACATGCAATATTTGATATGGAAACTTAAATTAAATTTTTAGTAATATATGCGTCTAGTCTGGCAGATGACAGATATTATCTTATGATTTTAATTAAATTTTTGTTAATAAAAATACAGTTATCTCGATAACACACATGTTTTCAAAATAATGAAATTTGGTATCAGTCTATAACAGAATAATATATTCGTTATGTATGAGTTTTTTTGATAATGTTATTCATTACTCAACAATTTTTTATCAATCAAAATTTTATATTTAGCATCATAAGTTTAAACAGTTTAGAACAAAAAATACATTTAATTATAGACAGAGTTTGCATAATTCTTCTTCGAACATAATAATTTGTAATAGAATTACATAGTAGTTGAATAGTTTTTTGATATATGTAGTCTTTATTTATTTCAACATTGCGAAGTATCGCGTTCAGAACGTAACGCTACTAATTAAAAAAATCTATTCAGTTTTATTTGATATAACAAAGTTTTATGTTTTTTTAAAATAAAATTTGTATTTACATTATCATTAACAAGAACAAGTATAATTTTTAAGTTTTAAAAAATACCTAATATGTTAGTTTTCTTTGCAATATATATTTACATGAATGCATTATAAGAGCTTAATTTATTTTTATGTAAACAAAAATTATTTTATTATTTCATGTCAATTTTATTTAAATTTTACCTATGTTTCATAATCTTAATAGTGGTATATATAAACATAAAACAAATTTTTATTATTTTTTCAAATCTATATATATAAATCAAATAAATGGCTTTATTAAACATAAAACTGTCAAGTAATACCACACACTATAAATTAAATTCTTTTCATACTTATACCTATTTCAAAACCAATGTATCACACAATGCAAAAAATTAAACATACATTTTCAGTCGAATTTTCTCTGACTCTCTAGTCTAGCGAATAGCCGTAGAGAAAAATCTCTACACGTAGTGTCGCCATCGTGTCGTGTGCAACGATGGGGACGCAAAATTGCCAAGATGAAGTGCAGTAGTCATGTTAAGGAAGTCGGTGAGGCGTAGCGGGATACGCGCGGTACCGTTGACCGGAAACGGAAGACGGAAGGACATTAAGTGCGCCGAGAAGCGACGCAAATGAAAACAAATGCGCATTAGAGGCCCCCGTTCGCATCGCGCCAAGAACTAAAGTGACCATTACGAAGCGACGCGGCTCTGGCGCTGACACAACAACTGACTGTATTTATGGCTCGGTCACCAGTTAACGTTTTCAACGCAAAATCTTTGCGACCACTGTGTATCTCCCTGTTTTCATACAAACGCCAAATCGGATATGAAAATATTTACCTAACTCTAGGCCACTGTTTTTTTTTCGTGTGTGTTTTGTTTTGTTAAGCTATAAATAAACACATGCGAGAAAACGCTGGGATAAAATAAGAAGAGAAAAATGTACTCTGTAATTTTTAATTTCACAAAATATCTACAAGGTTTTCTGTGGTCGCAGCAATAATTGCCGTAAACATGTAAACAATTTTAATTATATTTTAGCAAAACATACTATTAAAAAATTATTATTATCAATAAAAATAGCTATAAATTAAATAATAATACAAATACATATTTAACATTAGAGCCTCATTCAGACTGTCGTTTTAGTTTTACGCATAAGCACAAGAATTTGACCGAACCAAACACTTGGTGTTGAAACTAAAAGTGTGTCAAGTGTTTGGATTGGTGAAATTTTTGTGCTTGTGCGTAAATCTAAAACTAAAACGACATTCTGAATGAGACTTAAAGATAATATTTCATTTAGTGAATTCCAAAAAAATATAATCACAAGTTCACAAGTAATTTTAAACCTACTAGATTTGTCCTTACAAATTTATAACAACAAACTTTTATACGAAAAATATTATCTAAACATATAAAGCACAATGTGAATATTTAAGTATGTATGTTTGTCCGGTTTTAAAATGCAACTTGGAAGTGAGTTATAAAGTTGAAATTTAGCTCAGAGCTGTGCAGTACTACCACAATGATAGAAAAAATCTAAAATTGAGGATAAGTCTGCATGAACCGCCAGGCAAACGCCGTAAACGAAAAAACTTTTTTCCGCTTATAACTTGACATCCACTGAACATATTTTGCTGGGAGTTTTATTAATAGTTGAGGCGTTTTCAAGAAAAGTTTTATAATGGGACAATAAAGCGTTCGCCTGCGGCTCACGCTGTAAATAATAAAAATTGATCAAAAACTCTGTTTGCTTATAACTTGAGATCCACAGAACAAATTTTGATGGAAGTTTTATAGATAGTTGAGTCATTTTTCGTAGAAGATTTTACTATAGAATAATGCAGCGTGAGCCACAGTCGAACGTTGTAAACTATAAAAATTGACTAAAAACTGTTCGCTTATAACTTATTAAATAGTTGAGTAGTTTTTCGAAAAAGGTTTTACTATGAGGCAATGCAGCGTGAGCCGCAAGAAAACGCTGTAAACTAAAAAATTGACTAAAAACTGCAATTAAGTTAAAATGGGTTTAAAGTACTAAATCCCGTAGTGAAGCACAGGTATTATGCTAGTTTTAATATAAAGTATAAGTATTAAACTTTAAATTTAAAATTGTACATATACTGAATTATCAGAAATATCTAAAATATATCATCAAAATGTAACACTTACAAAAGTTTGAATAAATTAGGTATTATTATTTTTATTTATCAATTCTATAACAATATTGTAAAACTTTTGAAATAGAGATTGCTAACAATTATATTTTTATAAATATATAAATATATTTTCGATAAAAATATTTCTTGATTTTTAAAACACATTATCGTCAAATAACTTTATCTAATAAATAAATCATCAATATAATAAATTTTTATCATGAATAATTTTAAAAATCTAAATAAATTTAAGTAAAATCACTTTCGATACAGAGACTAAAATATCAGCTTGTAATATTAAACACGTACATACTTTTATGATAGCAAAAAGATAAAACTTAAAAATTAAAATGCATCATAACGTATTGCAAATAATGTTTGACTAAGCTTATTATATACGTGACCAAATTACAAATTAACGTATTGGCGACAAAATCATTTACTGGCAATAATAAACAAACAAAAAAAAAACGTCATTTATAACAATTTAATTTGGAAAATAATATTTCTTAATATAATAATTTAAAATATTTTTCCACTCCTTTTGAATAATGCGGCGTTTGCCAAAAAAAAATATTCTTTATTTTTTAAGAGTATAAATAACAATAAAAATAATACATGTATACATACACAATCACGTCATATAGCCAAAAGAGAGTGGCACAAACTCTTCCATTATCTCGAAGTCAGTTTCTATACAAATACTAATCTTCTAAAACCATTAATGTAAAAGTTTGCAAAAAATATATCGACATATCTAAGAAAATGTTCTAAAATTACACTTTAGTAAATTTATTCGTGATTGTCATGGTTGAAAAAGTATGAGGGCGTGATTTTGAAAGCGACGCTGAACGGGCTGAACACTATACTTGAAGCCTGCAAGCACCGGGGCTTTTACATTCAATATTTCCGCGTTTTCATGCGCGGAAATCTGTCGACTAAAAAGTTATTTTATGTCGAGTGTGTCAACGGCACGGCATGGTTCAACCTGACCCTTTACGAGGAAGACGAAAGAGATTGCTTTAGTACATAAGCACCTAGTGCTGCCACCAGTTAGACACTATATAATCTTTTTGGTAGGTTATATAAAAAACTTTGCAATCGGTTTGGGAAAAAATAGCAGAAAAAACATAAAAATTTTGTAATATAATAAAAGAACATTAAAATGTTAATGAAACAACATATGTCATACTATAGATTTTTCATTGTAGTACAAAAAAATAATATCGATTTTAACACTTCTTTAAAATAAATAAAAAAAAATTATTAATACAGTAAGTTTTAAAATAATAACATTATATTGCAGGTCAATGTAAAATAACAGTATTTGTAATAATATAGTGGCAATATTCGATTGATATAGTTTTTATTATGATTTAAAATTAATTATATTAAATAATTATGATAAGATAGTAAAACATCTTTCAGAACTCATTATATTAAATAAAACTGCTTTTGGTTAAAGTTCTGTATTAATATTTATTTATAATCAACGTTACAGCATTTTAACTTAAAGCAGTTTTATTTAATTATAATAAGATTTGTTTTCATATTAAAATTTAAAATAATAATAACATTTATTCCTGGTATAGAATTGTTCAGTATGACTGACACTAAAATTAACACTTACCCAAATATGTCTCTCTCATTCCCACTTATAATATATTGTACGCAATAAGAGGTCGATTAGTCTAACAGGGTAGTCTAAATTGTCTAAAAATCTTACTTCATAAAACTCACATTAGATTTTGCTCCGACTTTTTCCACGAACAATTCTATACCTCTTTCATTTTCATATGATGTTAAATTTTGTTAATGTATTTTGAAGAATTCTTTTTAGAATAATTGTTTGTGCTTATCCCTACCCTTGTGACCCTAGAATTATTCAAGACAATTTGCTGTAAAAACATATTACATAATCAATAATCCGTAATAAACTAATAGGGTAAAAATATAGTAAATTTTTATTTTTCGGTTATTATATTTCGTTTTAAAATCAATCAATCAAGTAATTATTATTAAATTCATAACATGACGCAGAATTTTAATATATAAACATATGTTTCATTTGTAACAGAAATTTATTTTGTAATTATTCAATGCATCTGAGATTTAATGAAATTTTATAAATTTTAAAAACTACTAATTTAGTACTATTTTAATAGAATTTTTTAAATATAGTTTTACCTTTCAATCTCTTTTAGAAATATTAATATCCAATTTTGTTTAATGACACTAAAAAATATTTTTATGATTTCTTTTATTATTCTTAATAATATGTGCATAGCATATATTTTGAAAGCAATATCAATTATCTAATTATCTATTATCTAGATAAATTTTGTCCTAATACATTTATTATCTCATCTAGATAATAAAAAATACTGTATCTCTATTTTTATGTAGATTATTGTTTTCTTTATCTGTCCCAACACAAATCGAAGTTAACACGTTAGAAAATATTAGTGCACTGAACATGCCACGCTTTTAAGTTATAGTGTGCACAGTTATTTCTGTCGGAAGTGGCTTATTTGTATTTATGTATTATCAATATAAGTTATAATAAGTTGTGCTGTATAGCTGTAGTAAAAAAAAACTATTTGCATAATTTTAAAAGAATGTATAATTTCCATAACAATTTAGTAATGGAAACATCAAGATGTACGAACACTACAGCGTATTATAATTTGGTGTCTCCCTGTTGCGTAGATTGAAGTTTGTAACGCGTGCGTACTAATAAGCCAACCAGTAATTGAATATTTGAATACTATATAGAGTGAAGGGATTCGAACCGCAGGTCCACGGTAATCTATGGCTGTGATACACCCAGACGATAACGCTTGCATATGAAATGAACTGCTGCTGCTGCTAGTGATGCATGCTATCTCTGTTGCACCTATATGGATTCGATTGGCTTTTGGCGCGGCTAGCTGAGCTAAATATCTATCGCATGTTCCGCCGTCATAAATGTTTGATTTTATTAGGAGCTGTAGAATTCGGTGGCCGCAATGGCGTAATTGTCGCCGCCGATGGAATAAAATTTAACGATGCGAAATAAGCAAGCAAAGGCGAGTTGTTCGTTCATTCGCTAGCTCGTTCGGTATGTGTGTGTAGATGGAGCAAAATTTACATCTAGTACCTGGTGAGTGCCAAGTGTTATGTGTGTGTGTGTACGTGCAACTGGGCAGTCGTTTCGGATAACGACCCTACACATGGTCAACTACTAGCTCAAAATTATTACACTTATTATGACTAGATGATATAGAAATAAAATTGATGATGTTCAAAACTACCAAAATTCGTAGACATTTTCATGTGCATGTTGAGAGCATCTAATTTTCATTTTCTAACTTAAGTATATTTCTGTATAGAAATATACAGAATCGAGTTTAAATGCACGCTAATTTGGTACTAAAATAGTTATAGTTTGTAAAACAATAATAATTGTATGAACAAGAAGACAATTGACATTAAATTTATTTTAATAGAAATTTTTCACAAGTTATTTGATTATTTATTTTTAATCGTTTAGATATGAAATTTTTAGAACAAATTAAAAAATTTGTTTTGCAATTTTAAGAATTTTGCGCCCATTTGCTTTTATAGATTTTTTTTAAATAGCCAAATTCAACGTTTATTTTTAAAATCAGAAAAAAAAATTCTAGATAGAAATAGAAGCTTAAAGAAAGTTGAAAAAAATTGATCCAAGAAGTTGATAAATTAAAAAGTGGAAAAATTGATAAATAAAAATAGTTTGTTTTTAATAAAATTTAGCAAATTTTTTTCGAAAAATCAAGTTTTTATGTTTCCACAACATTTATATTTTATGAACATGAAGTTGTAAATATTATACTTTGTTCGAAAAAAATTATCCTAAAAAGTGTTTATATAAGCCCGTTCCCAAAAAAGAGTAAATAGTGTTACCTTAATTAGGTAAATTTAGAAAAAAAAACACATTTTGTACTCCAAATAAAGTGTAAAAAATGTAAGCACTTTTTATAGCAATTAAAAATTGACTATTAACATCGAATAACAATTTTTATATTATTAAAGGGTTAAAAAAATACAATAACAAAAGTAAATAATTACCCATTATTTACTTTTGCTTTTAATAATTTTTTGCTGTTTTATTAATGCATAAAGTTACATATTTTAAAATACATAAAAAAGAGTAACATATTACACTAATAATGGTACAAATTCAATTGCCCTCAAAAAATTTTTATTGGATAAAATGGTACGTAGTCATTCATATTATTATATAACAAATATGTCTTCTATATGAGGAAGTCCTTGTTTCCATTTCAGTACTTAATTTTAATGAAATACAGTTTCTAAATAAAATATAATAATATTTCAATAGAATACGTATACCAATTTAACGCGCTAAAATATTAGTCGTACAGTTTCACAACGATACATTACACTAATCGAATTCACTCGGGTGTGGGCCAAAGTGGAATAATAATGTAAATGATAACAACAATAATGCGATCATCTCTCCGTCTCGAACTCTCGAGTATATATCGTTTGCCTCTCGCTAATGGCTCAGTACCCGTGTGACGAGAGGGTGTGTGGGATGGGTGAGTAATGCGTATGACAGGCGTGCGTCATTTGCGGTTGACAGCGGTTTCGTGGGGCTCCGGCATCGGGAGCGTCGGCTGCGGTGATCACGTGCGCGTCGGTCAAGTATGATCGGTGACAGATGGTCAGGTCAGCCGGCCACTAACTAATAGCGTACTTTGTAAGACGCGCGCACACACGAACGCGCGCTCCTTGGCCAGGCTCACTAACTTGTTAGTGCTCCGGACAATGCCCGTAGCGAGCGCCCTCTAGATTAGTCAACACATAAAATACTGCTACGAAACTGGCTACTAAACGATTAATATCTATTTATTGGTTGGCTTGTATTCGGAAAATCGTACAAGCATTTGCGATGTAATCTAGGTCGTTTAATCAATTGTTATTAATTTATATTATTGACATAAATACGCGAATAATTTATTGGGTATAAAGGCAGCTGTAAATCGCATCTCTAATAGAAAAGTGATATAAGTTCAAATCTTTGACATTTTTTTATATTGAAAAGGTGTTTTATTTTTAGACGTCCTATGAGTAGATGGAATGGTAAGATTGGTAATGTTTTGCGTGAGCGAATGTTTCTAATTACTACTACTATTCTTACTAATTAGTAAGAATAGAAGAGAGTAGTAGAATTGCTTGTCTGGATAGGAATGTTTGGAAAAAACTTATTTCGGGATAGTGGAAAGAGTTTGTGTCACGTCCTTTTGGCGTGATTGTGTATGTATTAAGTAAATTAAATAGCGATTGACGATTAATGCTAAAAATTCAAAATATTTCAATAAATAATCGATTATTAATTTCCTTCATAAAATATTTAAGTTTAAAAATCATAATTAACAATCAAAATATAATTTATAGTTACTTAGAAAATAATAAAACATTGCTAAAACAAATTTAATCTTCAGAGTAGTATAAGTTTCATTTTGTCACTAAACGAGTGACGCTACTCACTTTCATACCTAGCCTAGTCTCAAACATAATACAAGTAACTCCAATATAAACAAAGTGTATTATTTGACTTTGAAAAACTCTGTTACTAACAAAAACAAAATAAAAATACAATAATATATGATAAACTTTATTCAAATAAAATATTTGAATATACTTATCTCAGCAATTTAGGTAATTGCTAGAATAGAAAGAGATTATTTTTGTTCATTAGAAACTTTTAAATTGCAAAGTTTAATTTTCAGATTATGACGATCCTGCAAACTTAGCGTGATTCTTCTCGACGTGCTTTTTATTTGTCAAGTTTTTTTTTTTGTTAAATTATATTTTTTATTGTTTGCTTTTCCTTCCCTTATATATTAAATATAGTTACGGTACAGGTTTCACCAAAAATCTTTTTTGGATGTGTCCCCTTTTCTAGTCACCGAGATATGGCATTGTTACGAATTTATTTTATATTGACAGTTCTTTTTTTGGCAATAAAACATACAGTATATTGCGATTAAATGAATATAGATTAATGAACAATGAAAAAAAATATATTTACAAAAGATTATTATAAACTGAATTAACTAATTTATATAAAAACAAAATGTATTTATTTACTACATCCGACCGTTCGTAAACTAGCTCAGTACACTACTATTTCTATGCAGTACACGACTGACATTTCCCGAACAACTGTCTCGCACCGCCGCCTAAAAACAGTTCACTTTTTCATTTGCCTCCAGCATTGCCAACCACGAAACTGTCAAATGTGCTCACATGTGGTTATCGTTACAGTAAGAAAAAATCGTATCAGTTAGAATTATTTTGGTATTTTTTAAATTAAATATTTGTTCTACTATTGCTATAAATACACTAAAATTTAGGAACATGTTTTTGAAAGCAGAAAGCAAAATATTAGAGGATTGTATGTGTTTATTTGTATTTAAAATTTCGTCGGACGAAAATATAATTATTATGCAAAGAATTTGGGATCGTTCGTTTGTGTCGGCGCGGCGGTCGGTGGTATCGTTGTTTGCGTGTTTTTTGAGCGACTCGGTTTGATATTTATTAGTATTGTAGATATGCTAATTTCGTATGAAAACAGCCATTTAACATTTTAATTGTGAGAACAATATAACAAATGGCAGTGGCTCGTAATATACGGGCAAAAGGGGTAAAGAAATATCCTGTATTCTTGCGGTTTTATGAAAAACCGGTGCCGTGAATTTGAATAATTTGCACAACTCATGAAACTATGGCGAATGGAATTTCATTTAAGACGTAGCCCCGGAATTTGAGCAGTCCCGTCTTAATTGTTTCGACAGCACCAGCGTGCGCCCACTCTTACAAAATTATTCTAATTTTTTTTCTCTCGTTTTGCCTGCTTTCTTTCTTTCATTGTTTGTTTGTTCCTACAAGATGAACAATTATATTGTTCTTTTATTGTACACGTACAGTACTTTTAAGTATGCGTCCTTGTATACTTGAAATTTATTTTATTTTATATAGAACATTGCATTGCATTCTACCAAAAACACTTTATTATTTTCTTTATTTTCTCCATATTTGGATGTTAGAAATAATTGTACAAAAATATGAAACTATTTTCTGTATTTTGTGCGGTTATCGATATTAAAAATATATTTTTATTGTTTTGAACAAAAAAATAATTAAAAAACTTACTAAAAAAAAAATTAAAATTATAAAATTATAGTTTATAAATTATGTACTGTAGCTTTTGATTTCAGAAATTAAAGTCACTTATCTTTATGTATATATTATCCATTCCGATAGAATCATACTTTTTGTTTTTTAAAATAATGATATAATAGTAAAAATAGTCAGTTTTAGAATATATAAAATACAAAAATAGAATAATAATTTCATAAAGTATAATCCTTCAATTGTGATAATATTGGTTGTGATTAATATTTGGTTTTATATTTTATTTCATTTAGATTACATCTCGTATAACATATTCGTATAACATTTATATATATAAAATTACATTTTCTCATAATCTAATAGTTATTAATGTTTTTATATACAATATTAAACATATTTGCATTCTTGAAATTCCTCAATGTAATAAATGACATGATTATTAGATCTACCAGTGATGGAATTCTTAGTAATTAACTTTCTAATAGATAATGCACATTTTGAATGAAAACATATACATTTTTTTATAAAAATTTACATTTTTGAATTATGCTTGATAATTCCAAAGAATTTGATGTAATTTTGTTTATTTAATGTATACTTATTTTCAATATTAAATTTGTTGTAATTTTCGAAAGCCGAATTAAAACCAAAAAAATTAATATTTTATTTTATTATCATTAATATAGTCTCAAATGCATCTTATTTGTGTAAATCTACAGTTTCATTTTACTTTTAAGTTTCATTAATTATGCTATTAAGTTTATTGTTAAAATAAATTGTGATCTAATTAAAATAATTTTGTAAGAAATAAAATGCATGAAGCATATTAAAAATATAAAACATTGCAAAAAAATATGCTCACAATATAGAAATTAAATATAAATTCCATTTATTTACTATAAATAAACTTCATCTACTCTTCTTAAATTGAATCTGCCAAACTATGTTGAACCACCTAGGCTAAAGCAAGAGTGACATTTACCTGTAAATCAGTTAGAAATGTGGGTTGCGGTATATTTAGCAAAAACTTATCTACGATTATGTCTATCGTATACGAAAAAATAACCATCTTGTATGTACAAACGTGGAACTACGTTTGCACATAAAATATCAATTTCATCGCAAGGAGACTTTACTATTTACACTTGGTGATAGAATAACGTGTACCATTGCAAAATTCAATTTAATAACACAGTAGATCGACTTACTGGCAGAATGCGCACTTGCTCAAAAATTGCATATACATCTACAACGAAGTTTAAATGTAGATATAAGTGTGTAAATGGATGGGCAAATGATGTAAATTTGTAAAACTTAAAGAGAATTTTAAAATGACAGTGCTAATTAACAATTTAACTGAAAATTATTAATTATTTTTAAATGTGACGGAGTGGTTCAATTGTATTAAAAATTAGGTGAGGTTAAGTTAATTTGGTAAAAAGTTAACAACATATGATAATTTTAAATTTTTATTTTATATAACTGACAAATATCAAGTGTTCAATTTAACCTTATAATGACAATCACATATTCGAGTATGATTTTTATTTTCATCAGTAAATTTTTCTATAATCCAAATGTCAAATCGGCTTGAAATTTTAAATAGAATCTTAAAAAAAAACATTAAAAAAGTCATTCGGAAAATTATGTGTGGAACGTTTTTAAAGTATATTTATCTACCTGGCAATCAACATACCTACATGTAAGTGAAAATTTATATAAACACTAGAATAAAAATAATGCAAATATACGTGTTTGTTTTTATTAACTAAACTAAACTAAAAAATAAATTAACATAGTAAAAAAAATCTTTCAGATCTTATTACATTAAAATAAAAAAGGTTTATGATTAAGTTATGTATATATTTGATTTACAATTACTATTACAAATTAATTAGATTAAAAAATTTATAAATTAACTTGTTTCTATGTTTTGTTTGTTTATTATTTATATCATTTGTATTATTTTTTCTGATGAAGATATACGTAGAGTATATCGAAACGGTGATATTTAAATAAAATATATTCAGATTGTAATCTTAAAACTTTTTTATTTTAAAAAATTAATTGCTTTTTTAATTTTGGCAAAGCAAATAATTGGTTTAATATGTACAATGTTGTGCTCTAACATATTTTTTGCAGCTAACACAAGATCAGTGTAATTCTGTACAGCTCTAATTAATTTTAACATAAGCAATTAAAAATGTATTCATTGAATTTCTAGAATTTTTAAGTTGGTATTCCGTGGTCGATCTATCCATATCGCAAACGTTTAACAATACATCGTAGATGGCAAAATGTCTGCAACGAGGATAGATCTACCACGGCCTATCAGCCCAGAAAATTCTATAAATTCAAATTTAAAATGCTTAAACATAAACTTTTATTAATTTCGTTTATATCGTTATACATAAAATGATTGTATTCTGTATAAGTGAAAATTTGTGATAGACCATGTAAGTTTTTTTTTTATTACAATATTTAGTTTACCAAAACTTTTATCTATAAATTAAAATCAACAGTAATACGTCAAGTTTTTAGTACATTATACAGCCTTGTGTTTAACCATGCTAGTTTTTTTTACTAGTATCAACTTTAACTATTAACTTCTAACACAAGCGAAACACAAAAGACAAACATAACTGAAACTATTAAACCCGGATTTGAGACAACGATGGTCAAACTGCCGGAGATCTTATGATCCACAGCGACTAGCCACTTGCCCGCACCCGCACCAACCTACTACTATATTCAAGCTCTTGTTTAAATTTAATAATGGTCAGGCGTCAGATTACTTACAACTAATATATACATAATTTTCAATGTAAATTCACTACAATGTTAGCGAGAACGTAAAATGCAAATGCTTCTCTCTATATGCATTCATTCAGTTGATATTTAATCTATTACATAAATTTATATATGTATGAATGTGCGTTTTATATAATTAAACAATAAACTATTGATTGACAAATCAACAGAATTAAATAATTTATTCAGTCAGTATTATAGATTAACTGATTTGATTTCAATTGTGTTTATGTATTGTGGTACGTTAAGCTATTTAACAAATATTACGTTTTTGTTTATGTTTATAAACAATTTTAAAATTTATAATTTAATTCAAAAGTATATAAATACCTAAATATATTATTGCTAAAATTCTGGGTAAAATTATTGTATAATGCCTGGGATACACAGCAAAATTTAATGATCATTAAGCTACATTCACATTGCGATTTTAGCAGTAGTACTATAGCTAGATATGCATCCTCACTCGTCTGTTACTGCTAAAATCGCAGTCTGAAAATATATAACAACTTTGAATCAAAATAGTAATACCTATTTATGAAAAATTACAAATAAAAATAATAACATTTCATAGATTTTAGGTAATAATCTATTCAGACGACTGATATTATTGTCGTATAATGATTAATTTATTAAAAGCATACAATTTTTTAAATAACTAGAAATTACGATCAAAAGCTTTGGAAAAAATTATTTCGTAATTTTTACTCAAAATTTGTATAATGTCATTCTGAAACTTTATTACAATTAACTTTTTTCAAATTTTTCACAAATAAAGTAAGTTAACCTATTTTTTTTTTCAACTGTTTATTTTGAGTAATACCGGAAATGATCTAGTACTTCCAGCTAGCGCATTTTTAGTTTAGACAAGCACCAAAAAGTCCCATAACAATAATTTTCAAAAAACAAATATTTTTTCTAACACTACCTATATATAAATACCTAACAAAAAAATTTATGATAAATAATAATCCAGAAAAAGTGTTTTTAGTATTTATACATTATACATTTTCTATTTAATTATTTAATTTATTATCATTTTTTATATTAAAATGATTTGACTTCAATGCAAAGTGATCATCCGTATCATATTTATTATTATGGAAAATAATTTCGAATTTTCAGGATTTGTTCTTGAAATTGTGTTATTTCGGTCAGAACGTGTAAATGACCCCCATTTTAAAACATGTGTCTTATATTGTCCCCTATTCTCATCTGTATGGTCACAGCATGTTCAAAAAATACAGAGAATTACAATTTTGTGTAGCTAGTCAAAAAGAAAAAAATGTATTACAGTTGGAAAGGGGTGCTGTCTCAAATTCGAAATACAGCAAAACTTAGAAGAGATGGTCACGTTTTTCTATATCAATTTATTGCATTTTATTAAAATTAATTCACTGAATCAAATACAGTAACATTTTATTTAAACTTAAAAGTTATAACAATTACGATAATGTAACTTCACACTTATTTTAAAATTTATTTATTTTTATTTGTTTAAATTAGCGCTATAAATTAAATTAAATTTATGAATATTGCAAGTACATTCATAAGAATTTTAAAAATTATGACTTCCCATTGCTTGTGAAATTTAAGACCGAAAAATGCAAATAATAGTTTTTAACGTGCACAAAGAAGCTATTTGCGTACTGCGTTAGACAGACATTAAATAAATAAATAACAACAACAAAATAATTCGAAAATTAAAAAATAGCTAGGACAGGCCAGAGCAGCCCGAGTCCGCCCAACAGTCATAAATATTTAGCGGTCGTCGGTGGCGAGTGGTAACTGGGGACTCAGTGGCGTGCATAGCGAGTAAAAAAACTACTGCTGCCCCCGCAAACCCGAAAAAAAAGAACAATTAAACTGTTACGAACGCGCCATTAATTCGACGCCACGGCTGCATATACATATATTTCCCTGTGCATTCAGCGACCGAGCAGATAAGTATGACATTTCCTCGACAATTTTTCGCCATTGTTACCAGTTGACTGAGGGTTTTGTTCAGTTTGTTCAGTTGGCAACGATCGAATAACAGTTACATGAAATATACACGCATCCGGTATCTGAATTCAGGCAGCGGGATTCCGTGGCTCATTCGTTATCGTGTTTGTTCGAATAATTCCGATAGCCTCTTCTCGAATATATACAAAGTTAATTTTTTATTTCGCGTATTCAGTAGAAATCTAAACTGTATCAGATTTTCAAATACATATAGCTATAGTTTGTATATTTGGGTAGTTTATTTTATTATAAATTTCGGATTTGTATCATTTGAAACGTTTTCCTACATTTTTCTATATGTACAATAGAATTTGTCTATAGGATTTTATCAGAGCAAAAAATGTGGATAAGTAAGCATTTTAAAAATTGTAAGAAAAAAGAAAAAAATGGCATTAGACAAAAAACCGATAACTATAAACTTCGATGTGGTCCAAGGTATACAAAGTACAGCAAAAATACTGTATTTCCTATTAAAAGTTAACACTTTCGAAGCTAACAGTCATTTCTATTAAATGACCTTATTTGCGTTGGTATAGCTTTGTATAGTTTGTATAGCTTTAAGTATGTATTTGGTAGACCACTTTAGAACAGATCTTATAAATTCATCAACTGAAGATACTAATTCTGCTACCAAAGTTTCATATATTTTACTTGAATCTCCAGTCTGTAAAACTTTTCAAGGGTACCACGTTTTTCATTGTCATAAGAGTTAAATTTTATTTACCATCGTTTTAAGATAATTGTGTATATGATTAAGCATATTTATAATTAAAAATTAAAAATCATTTTAGTAAGAATTTTTCATATATTAACCCTTTTAATTTTTGAATAATTTATAAAAATTATCTAATTTGTTTATTAACTTTTAAAAGGTTGATATTGTTCCTAATTGGAAACCTTTGTTGTATTTTTATTTCATTATTAAAACACATTCTTCAAAACTGATAAAATTTTCGAACAAAAACTGTTTGAAATTTGCTTCGAAATCGCACTACGATAGTATGAAATATAAACGTATTCGAGTTATTTCTGTTCTCTCGCTACATCTACTATGATACGTTACGATATAAAAGCAACTATGAAATATGCGTAGCCCCCATAACAAAACATTGGGTTTCATTGCAGAGTCATAGTGGCAAAGCTTCCGAAAGCGCTTTCGATCGGCTCCGTATCGTTTGCCGATGCGCGCAATGCAAAAGGATCCAGATTAATGGCACCGGTTTATATTTGACGCGCACTCGTTTTCAATCGACACATAGAGATAAATTAAAATGCCTTATATACGTGAAAACACCTATCACTCATGTGGATTATTTACCGTTCTGCAATACGTAGGGAATACCTCTATTTGTTTATCTATATTGAAACAATCATACTTTTTATTTAGTTTCTATAATAGAATTCGTATGATGAATTCTTTATTGACGAGCTAGAAACGGGAAAAATAATATTTACTCGTTCTAGGACGGAATTAAAATATTATTTCTATTATTAAATGTAAATCTAAGTTTGTTTTGTTTCTGTTGTAATTTATTTATAAAATTTTTACTTTTGATAAACAATGTGAATCAATGTGCGACATTCTGCAAGATTCTTATATTTATTTTGTATGTGAATTGACAATTTGACATAAATACATTAAGATTTCAACTATTTAAATCACTTGACTAATTTTTAATTTTTAAAAATTACTCTAACAGCTACAAAACAATAATTGAAGATCGATTTATATCATTCAATTTGTCTCTAAAAGTTAGCAAAAAAATATCTACATGTTTCATATTACTAATATCAAGTATTTCATGAAAATAAATAAACCTGTATAAATTTTAAAATATACATAGTTATAAAAACAATTTATTTACATATTTTTATAATATAATAATAACTGAACATGTTTTTCTAATATTTTAAAAAAATTCGTAAAATTGATTATTTTAATTTTTAAATTCATGCTATTATACATTCTACATATGGTAATTTGTATAAATATATGTAAAACAATATAAAAAATATCCTTCTAAGAATCATATACATATTCATTTGTCTACTTAAATTTCGTAATTTATAAAATTTATATTTAATTTAAATAAAATATGATGTATAAGTATATATAGCACATTATGCGCAACGAAAATAAAAAAATTATCATTTTTAATAATAATCAAAATAAATTTAAACACAACAAACATTTTTCTATATATTTTGTTGTACAGCAGCTCTTGCATTATCGAAAATATATCCCTCTCAAAATTTTAAACTAAATTTCCATATCTTTATATACTCGTAGCGTATATACTTTATATTGAAGAAAGTAAAAATTCATACTGAACATCGATCCATCTTGAGTTTATCTACTTTAAGCACGCGTGTACGCAGAGAAAAAATCACCCGAAAAGAAACCTTAAAAAATTGTGCCAGCAGAAAAAATATGACATCGATACCATAAAGTAACGAAATGAGATGAATTACATTATATAAATAAAATATATGCTTCACGGTTGATTACGCAGCCAAAATCAATAACTCATAATTTGAAAACTAGGCCCAGTATATGGAAAGGTGCTTCAAATATGAATATAGTATTTCTATTTTTGATGTATTTTTTTTATATCTAATAAACAAATTAAAATGCTTAAAGTACTTTTGACAAAAATCACTTTTAAAAATGAGGTGAGTATACAGGTCACTGACTTATTTATAGCTTCTAAAGTTTTTTTCTGTAACTATTGTTAATAAAATTTATTTTTAACAAAATACGTAAATAATATTATAGAAAGTATAGCTAATTGTATATGGTATGTTATCGCTTTAGTTAAAGTGACACTCTATCAAGTTCCATTTGAGGTAGCGAAGAGCAAACGTACACTCAACGCAACATGACAAAAAATATCAAACGAAATATGCTCGGCTATAAAGCTGCCGTCACGCATATTTTTCATTTTCCATCTTCCTGTTGCGGGTGTAGCACGCATATTTTTATCATCGCGCGGCGGTCCCTTGTCAAATTGTTCACGGCTAATTATAAGTCGTTTAACTGATTCAAAATTTGTACATAATAGAAAAGAGAATTGTGGTGATTTATATACAAAGATAACTATGATAGTATAAAATTTATATCTAGTTAGCTGTTTATATGGACAGTGTTGATTTCATTGTCAATAACTCATTATATTTTATATAGAATTTTAAAAAAATAATTATTTATAATATAAAATTACATCGTTTTCAATAAAAACAATTGATAATAGTGAATAGTAGCGATATAAAATGGAAGGACTGGATTCTTTAAATAGTTAAGTTAGTTCACTGTTTTTTCTCACATCATTCGCGTTTTATAAAAATTATATTTTATCATATTATCTATGAAAATAAATTTGGAAATATTTTCATGGTAATCATATGACAGCTATGTATCAAAATATTAAATGTAAAAACAAATTTAAAAATTAGTTTTCATATTGTAAATGAATTTTCTTAAAGTTGAAACCTGAAAAATAAATTTACCATATTTTATCAAAATTGTCAGAGCCGTTTTTACGATAAAATTTATAAACAAATAAATTAATACACAAACAAATAAATATATATTTTTTGCTATTTTAATATAGTATAAGATAAAGTACCTATTTTATTTACATAGTAAAAAATCTTTCAGAACTTATTATATTGCTGTAAATATCATTTGTATTATTTTTCCTGATAAAGATGTACGTTGACTACGTCGAAACATCGATCATTAATAAATATTAATACAGAACTATAATCAAAACTATTTTATTTTATTTATTTTATATTTGCTTCTGCAGTCAGAATGTTATTGGCTATAAATAATATTAGCCAATATTCTCAACTCACTTTTAAATGTAATTTTTGTTATAAGTGCTTTCAATGGTTTATTTAAGCACTTTAAAATATTTTATTTAAATTGTGCAATATTACATATAATAAAAAATGAAAAAACTATCTATATATTCCAAGTGGTAAGAAAAAGAACTTGAATGAGAATTATTATAAATGTGGATAAAACAAAAATACTTATCTGAATAGGAAACTAATTTCTGCTTAAATGTCACATCCTCATGGGTACATAGCGTAATTGTGTATGTATGTATAAATTATATTTTAACTTGTATACAATCGCAACGAATAAATTATAGTATTAATTTATTAGTTGCAATTGTCTAAAAGTTAAAATATAATTTATATTTTTGTCGCAAGCATAATTTAAAATTCAACAACAAATTTGAAAAATCGAAAATATCAATGCATTATTATATTAGCACAAAAAAGACATCATCCTTTTTGCTTTTTGCCCGTTAAATAAATAATAAATTCAGCAGGTCAGTGTAGCGGTAGACCAGCTGACCGCTCAAGCAAGGACGCACACTCTGTCCATCCATGATGAAATTGAACGTGAAAAAGTAATGCGACCGGGACGTATACGCAACCGTAACACACAACACCACCACCCTCTGTGACATCAGCAGGAGAGCGTTTCGCCCTTCAGGCCGCGTGCCATCACCCTCCCCCCACGCCCCCTCCCATTGTTGCGATAAAGAGTTATTAATTTAAATGCAATTAATCAAGCGACTTTGCGCGCATTCATTCCTCGTAATTCTTGATGTGTTTCGAGATAGAGTTAACCTAGCGTAGCGTAACGAGATTAGCGCGACTATATTGTTGGTTGCGACGCGAAGCAAAGCCTGCTGACAACAGGACGATGCTAGTGCAAAACGGTGGGAGTGAATATATATACGGCGGTGCGGTGTTATAATGATGTTACTTGCCTGACTACCGTCTTTTGCGCATCATCATGTTCTTTTATACATAACATAGAATATAAAAAATACGTACTTAATATAGTAAATATCTAATCTTGTTATTTTTAATATGTATATTTACTACAATTACATTTAATCTTTTATAGCTACATAAACACATTTAACTTAAATACTGTCATTATATAATTTATCAACAACAATATACAGTAGAACCTCGATTATCCGGGCCAGCCGGGACCGAGCCTTCGCCGGATAATCGAAAACACGGATAATTCAAAGACCTCATTTTTATTTTTTTTAATAATTTATTCAGACAAATTCATGTGTCAAACGAATGTCTGTTTACGTTTAACTAACGAGTCGGTCGGCAGTTGGCGAAAATAATAAGTAAACACATAAACGGAGGATTTCTCGAGCCGAACTCGGGTATTCCCCGAGGCGAACGCCTGCACGGTGCATTCATCGTTCATGCGCCAACCTCTGGCCGTCAGTTACGGATAATCCGCGCACGGATGACATTTTAAAAATGCCGCACGAAGAATCCGCCGCCCGGATAATGCGCGCACGGATAATCGGGGTTCTACTGTATATATAATACAATTAAATAAATAATATGTAATTTTTTTACTTAACTCTGCATTATTTACTACATATAATATAAATAAAATAAAATTAAATTCAAAATTTTTACTATTATATAGTTAGAATATTTTACAAAATATTAATTTAGGTAGAAGTGTAAGTTCTGGATGCGAAACCCTACACTGCAAAGCACTCAACAATCAAAAACCAAAATGACAAATACTAAAAAGTTCTATATATTGTACTAATAAAGAGTATATGGAATATATGGATACAAATTGTTATTTTTAAGAATATTTTACGCCAATGTATTTAGTTTATCAAAAATATAGGCCCGTATTTTCACCCCACTTTTTTCGTGAAAAAATTCCATTATTATTAATTTCAAAATAACTGCTTTGTTTTTTATCAAATGTAAATATCTTTTCTATTTTTGATCATTTTTATTATATTCGGTGTTATAAAATTTATTATATATTATAAAGTGTTAGATAAATAATTTTAAGTAAACATTTTATTTTCTTAAATAAATTGATTATAATTAACTTCATTTTGCTGATTTTATTCAACTCGGAATATGTCTGATACTGCTTCTCCATCGGTCTTTTTTCATTTCTTAATTTCTTGTAATATCTCTATCTCTGTTCAGGTCGATCGTACGTCACATGTCGAATCAGGAATCCGAACGGAACTGACCTCTCCTCCCTGTCCGGCGGTGGGAGGGAGCTATTCTTTTGATTTTCGGTCACACAGTGTTCTGCGCTAACGATTTTATGAGCGTGCGGGCAGCGACGGATGAATCGGACGAAATTTTCCCGGTTCACAACCGGAACAAATCCAATACGCGTTCAACTCGGCCGTGAATGAATAATGCAAGCGCGCCCGTTGAGAAAATTTACGATTCCTATACGAAAATCTGCCGTATCCGTTGTTTACACATTTACATATTACATCCCCTAGACGTGCCCCAGCCGCGCACACACACACATACACATATCAACTAGCCGAATCTGTGCACACAACTTTACGATTAATATGCCCTACCGTACCCCTTTACCGTTTACGGATTTTAATGTTATATACATACATTTTCAAATTGTAAATGTATATTACTTGAAATTGTATAATATTTTTAGTTCACTTATTTTTAATTTTACATATATAAAATTGATTTATGCTTATTTTAAAATATTTTAATTATTTACATATTACATACTGAGTTTCTATTTAAGCTACTGTGAATGGAAATTTCAAAAACCATTAAAAATACGACTAATTAAATTAGATATGAGCAAAAACGTAAATTTTATGTAAGTTTTTTTTTATAACTTATTTATTTGAAATTGTAGATTATTAAACAAAAAACTTTTTTTAGGTAACTTTTTATGTAGATTCTAGTAGAATACTGTAAAGTTTTTCTTACTTATTATTTTTAAATTACAAATACTACTTTTCAAATTTTTTATGAACACTGTAACTATTTTTTATCTAGTTAAACAACATATTTTTCTGTTGACATTTTGTCAATATAAATATTTTTTTGGTAAAGATAAACTGATAATTTTACAGATAAAGAAAATTATTTTAAATTTTGAAAAAACTTTTAAATAAATATACAGGGTGTAACAGAATAACTATTCCTAATTTTAACTGGAGTATCCTGGGCTCAGAATAAGAAGATTTAATGCAAATCACTGAGATAAAATGTGGCTCCTTACTGAGCTACAGGGTGTTTTATATAAAAATTTAAAAACGATTTTTGCCCAGTACTTTAAAACTATTTGACGTATTCTTATCACACTTGACAGGAAATGTAGGTACCGTACACCATACTAAATTATGTTAAATAAAAGTTTCTGGCTACTGCCAGTGGCGTACAACAGGGGCAAGTAAGAGGTTGATCCTTCCTAAATTCTACGCCACTGGTGGAATTGTCATTTTAGCACAATTTTTCGATTCTCCAATACTTGCTGTGTAAAAAACATACTCTTCCTTTGTAACGATAAAGTCACTGTTTTTCGAGATATTTAAATTTAAACATAAGCTGCACCCTTGGGATTTTTTTAAAATTTGCTCAAAAAAATCTGAAAAAATTTAGTAAAATAGAGAAAAAAATTAGCTACATAATATCTAAGTAACTTTTTCTCTAACTCATTCTGGTTTGGCTGGAAAAATTATTGAAAATTAATATTTTTTGCATTTTATTTTTTTTATTTTCAATAATTTTTACAGCCAAATCAGAATGAGTTAGAGAAAAAAGTTACTTAGTTATTATGTAGCTAATTTTTATCTCTATTTTACTAAATTTTTTCAGATTTTTTTGAGCAAATTTTGAAAAAATCCCAAGGGAGCAGCTTATGTTTAACTTTAAATATCTCGAAAAACAGTGACTTTATCGTTACAAAGGAAGAGTATGTTTTTTACACAGCAAGTATTGGAGAATCGAAAAATTGTGCTAAAATGACAATTCCGCCAGTGGCGTAGAATTTAGGAAGGATCAACCTCTCACTTGCCCCTGTTGTACGCCACTGGCAGTAGCCAGAAACTTTTATTTAACATAATTTAGTATGGTGTACGGTACCTACATTTTCTGCCAAGTATAATAAGGATACGTCAAATAGTTTTAAAGTACTGGGCAAAAATCGTTTTTAAATTTTTATATAAAACACCCTGTAGCTCAGTAAGGAGCCACATTTTATCTCAGTGATTTGCATTAAATCTTCATATTCTGAGCCCAGGATACTCCAGTTAAAATTAGGAATAGTTATTCTGTTACACCCTGTATAATATTTCCTATAAGAAATGCTTCCCTTAAGTAACAACATTATTTTTTAATACATTTACAAACAATGGCTGATACTACAAGCTCGGTATATATGAGTATTTTAATTCAAGTGTTGGTCCTATAACAGTTTCATTATGTTAAAATCGATATTAGTTAAAATCAAAATTAAAACCGAACCAACCATTAATTTTTTAATAATATTTTTGGGTCATGCTAAACAAATTTAATAAAATATATCAAATTAACAAAATCAAAAAAAAAAAAATGTTTCTAAATACAATATTAAATTTTTCTATATACTCTGTCGGCCAAATAACAACAGCTGTCATATTCATATTGAAAGCTTAAAATAACTATCGTTAATTAACAACTTATCAACTGAAATTGTAACAGATATTGGTTTTCGAGATATATAAATAATAAAGCTCCGTCTCTGGATTGACCCGTTTCGGTCATCGAAATACGATTCTCAATATATCAATCCGTAACATGGTAGCGGGTTGAACGTTCGTCTCACCCACATTCCCGTACGATTGTCCGTTCGTCCGTCCCTGTTCTGTCTCTTACAAACTTCTTCTTGCACAAGTTATTTTTTGTTCGATCTGAACAAAAAGTGAACCATTTGTTTGAAAATTTCTTGTCGCCAATATCCAGGATATTCTGACGAAAACATCGACGAATTTTACACGATTTTAATTACAATTCAGAAAAAATATTTTTAAATAAATTTCTAGCGAATCAAAATAGTTTTTTACTGCCATTTATTAAATAAAATATTCATCAAATTTAAATAATATTTAATATAACATAATATATATATATATATATATATATATATATATATATATATATATATATATATATATATATAAATTTTTATTTGATTTATTTATTTCAGGTAAGCAGTCTTTTTTGACAGGATAAGGCAATTAATTTCTCATAATCCTCTTTAATAGTTGTTGTTCGTACTTTTTTATTGCTTCATTCGATATTTCGAGTCGGGTTTGACTCGAGTCGGGTTTGAAGAAGAGTCAAACCCGACTCGAAATATCGAATGAAGCAATAAAAAAGTACGAACAACAACTATTAAAGAGGATTATGAGAAATTAATTGCCTTATCCTGTCAAAAAAGACTGCTTACCTGAAATAAATAAATCAAATAAAAATTTAAAATAATTTCAGTCGAAAAAACAAACACAATTATAATATATATATATATATATATATATATATATATATATATATATATATATATATATATATATTTAATACATTTTTATAGTTCGAATGGTATAGAATTAAGAATTATAAGATTATATTGGATTTCCGTAGAATTAGATTCAATTTTAAATAACTTTCTTATTTATAAATATATTTTACAAAAGTAAATAAACTGTAGATGGCCAGAAAATAGTATAAATTTTACAAAAATATTATTTCCAGTTTTACCATTAATGACATGAACATGTAATATTTTAAATTTAAAGTAATTTAAACTATTTAATTTATTGAATGTACTGGGCTGGTATGCCGTGGTCGATCTATCCTAATCGTAGATGTTTCGCCATACATCTTAGATAGCATTCTCAATGTTTGGTAACAGAATGACAGTTTTTTCATCTTTTAAAGGTGCCGTTACGCCACTATAAACGTGCATAATTATCAGGAAAATAAACAAAAATGACAAAAATAATAAACAAACTAAACTCTGAAATAAGTAATTAAGTAACAAGAATAAGTAACTAAATTACAAAAAATATTATAAATTATTAATTAAAAGAAATCAAATTTTATTTAATTCTATGCCTTCGTACTGATTAATGTTATCTTTTTCTATGTATAAAAAAAGTTCGAGAATTTAAAATATTCTTTTTGCATTACACTAGAATTGGATTTGTGGTATTGTAAAATTGTAAATATTAAAGGTACCACAAAGACGTCACACGTGGGGTTAATCTAAATAAATACAGTGTTTATGTTAGGGTATCTTTAGAAAAACTCATATAATTAGATGATTTATATTTTATTATGTTTTATTTGTATATATTTACTTATTATCAGATTGTTGTGCAGAAGTTGTCTATCTAGACACACGTAAGAGATATTAAACGTATTGCATCTTTTAAATTTAAAATTAAAATATACGTAAATATGTTAAAACATTCATTTTTTATAATAAAAAAATGTTTTTACCGAACTTTTATGTAACAAAATCGCAGGAAGAAGTTAAATTTTAAAATATTTTTGTATTTTTTTTTTAAATTGCATTTAGTATGTAAAATTAATTACCTAATACCTCATTAATTTAATTCTTATTGCTCTTTAAACCAGCCAGTTTATGAGATATAAAACATGGTTTTGTATAAAATAAATTAAAGTTAGGAAAATTAATTAATTTTAATTTTTTAAATCATTAAACTTGAATGAAACACGTTTAAAATATAAAATAAAAAGAAATCCACACATAACTTGTTGGTATATATTCAGTTATATACAGGGTGTAACAGAATAACTATTCCTAATTTTAACTGGAGTATCCTGGGCTCAGAATATAAAGATTTAATGCAAATCACTGAAATAAAATGTGGCTCCTTACTGAGCTACAGGGTGTTTTATATAAAAATTTAAAAACGATTTTTGCCCAGTACTTTGAAACTATTTGACGTATCCTTATCATACTTGGCAGGAAATGTAGGTATCGTACACCATAGTAAATTATGTTAAATAAAAGTTTCTGGCTACTGCCAGTGGCGTACAACAGGGGCAAGTGAGAGGTTGATCCTTCCTAAATTCTACGCCACTGGCGGAATTGTCATTTTAGCACAATTTTTCGATTCTCCAATACTTGCTGTGTAAAAAACATACTTTTCCTTTGTAACGATAAAGTCACTGTTTTTCGAGATATTTAAAGTTAAACACAAGCTGCACCTTTGGGATTTTTTCAAAATTTGCTCAAAAAAATCCGAAAAAATTCAGTAAAATAGAGAAAAAAATTAGCTACATAATAACTAAGTAACTTTTTTCTCTAACTCATTCTGATTTGGCTGTAAATATTATTGAAAATAAAAAAAATAAAATGCAAAAAATATTAATTTTCAATAATTTTTCCAGCCAAACCAGAATGAGTTAGAGAAAAATTTACTTAAATATTATGTAGCTAATTTTTTTCTCTATTTTACTGAATTTTTTCAGATTTTTTTAGCAAATTTTGAAAAAATCCCAAGGGTGCAGCTTATGTTTAACTTTAAATATCTCGAAAAACAGTGACTTTATCGTTACAAAGAAAGAGTATGTTTTTTACACAGCAAGTATTGGAGAATCTAAAAATTGTGCTAAAATGACAATTCCGCCAGTGGCGTAGAATTTAGGAAGGATCAACCTCTCACTTGCCCCTGTTGTACGCCACTGGCAGTAGCCAGAAACTTTTATTTAACATAATTTAGTATGGTGTACGGTATTTACTTTTCCTGCCAAGTATGATAAGGATACGTCAAATAGTTTTAAAGTACTGGGCAAAAATCGTTTTTAAATTTTTATATAAAAAACCCTGTAGCTCAGTAAGGAGCCACATTTTATCTCAGTGATTTGCATTAAATCTTCATATTCTGAGCCCAGGATACTCCAGTTAAAATTAGGAATAGTTATTCTGTTACACCCTGTATATTTCAATATGATATAGTAATAAATAATGTAGGACAGCAATGTGTACGTACCGTGTATGTTGTCGCCATGTTGCAAAAGCAGACCACTAATATTGCGCCGGTGGCCGTAAGCTGTCAGCCGAGCTGTCTACGTTATGCTATAACACTTTCCTGCATTGCCCGGAGTCCCGGACTCTGACATAATTCAGAACCGACACGGTTATTCAATGCACTCACTCCGTCACCGCTGCCACGTCCTGATTCTTTTCTTCTTTTTCTTTTCCTCTACATAATACGCTGCACATGCAACGCAACAACAACTACCCAGACTCCTCAGAACAGCTTGTGTGTACATGCGAAGTAAATATAAATAAAATATGACGGCAGGCAGGCAGGCAGGCGGGCAACTTACTTAACTGGCAAGTTGTGCGGGCTGGCCGCCCACCGCATCTAACTTTTCGGGGAAAACGAAGTTTGCGCCCGAGTTCAATCGAAATTGGAAAACGGCGAATATCGGGGATTATTTTGCACTTAGAAAGCGTTGCATGGTGAACTTGTTGAAAATTACCAGATGACATGTGAAATAAGTTAGGAGTTCGCTTTACCGCAATAAGATCGAGATCAAATTGCAGCTGTTTTAGTTGCTGCAGCGACTGCATTGTAATCCTCTTACAATGTTCCTACTAAAATAAATGCGATTATAATGGACGTCGATCTATTAAAAAATAATAAATTATATTGTATATTGATGGAGCTGCTCTTATTGTTAATTGATTTTTCCTTAGCCATTAAGAATTTAGTGTAGATCTTATTTCTTTACAATGAAAAAGCAATCAGTTCAGATAAAACTTTATTTTATGTTTTTATTTCAACTAAATTTAGTGTTGTAGGAAATTTAATTGGTATATAATAAATTAAAGTAAAAAATGATAAAAAATTATATACAACTGTTCCGTAGCACTATACCCTGTTTGAACACATATCAGTTTAACAAAATAATTTAGATGTGAACTAACATATCAATGCAGCGTTTTAGTTATCAATCTATTAGTGTATGATTAACCAAGAAACTTATATTCAGGTTTTAATACGTAAGTCACAAACAATTTTAAACACCAAAAAATCAAATTTGATATTTCAAATTATCAGCGAACAATAAACTAAATACTAGGGCCCGTATTCACACCTCATTTATAAAAGTGATTTTTGCCAAAAGTACTTTTGACGTTTACTTAAAATTATGTATTAAGCAAATTATAATAGGTAGTTTATATAAATTTTATAATACCAAATATAATAAAAATGATCATAAATAAAAAATCTATTTACAATTGATGAAAAATAGAAGCAAAAAGTTATTTTGAAGTTAATGATAAAAGCACTTTTTCACGAAAAAGTGAGGTGAGAATACGGGCTTAGGTTTTTGAGGTATTAGAAAAAGTTAATTGTATATACAAAATGTCGTAGATTTTGAAATACAATTATTTTAATAATTATTTTTTTTTACAAAAAATTCACATGAATCCATTGATTGTGCTATATTTGTTATATTAACAAACTTCATCATTTTTGCGTTATAATAGCATTAAACAAAAACAAAAACAATAATATACACAGTATGAGTCATGCATTATTAGATTAGATAAATAAAAGATCAAAGTTCATAAAATTTTATAATTCTCATAAGCATTAATTAAAAAATATTTCTAAAATTTTTATTACATTCTTATAAATAGTGTAGGCAAAATAAAACTATATTTTTTTCTTCAAAATTTAAAATAATCTTTTCTGAAAATTTGATTAAATTTTGATTAATAGTAAGTACAATCAAATGAAAATTTAAAACCTATACTTCTTAATTGCATTCAATTGCAGAAATAGACATTTAAGTTACAAAGCACTTTTTTAAAAGATGTTAACAACCAATTAAGCATTAAAGTAATTACATAGAATATCTTTTAAAAAAAATTATAAAAAAAAGTATTTTAACTGTAACTGTAACATTTTGTACAATAGTATTCTTGGTTAAATATGCCCTATTACTTTTTCTACTATCTCGTAAAATTATCCCATCAACCTAACAAATATTTTTATTGTGCATAAAATTTTGAATACATTTACAAAAGAAATATTTTTTATATATATACTAAGATAAACGTAATATTCCTAGATATATAAAATATATTTATTTTCTATAAAATTTATGTTCGCTTATACCTCAAAGAATATCTCAGAGATTGGTTTACAAAGGTTTTACAATTTTCCAAAAGAAATATCGAAGCGTGAAGCAAGTGGCAATTTTTCCAAGAGCGCTCACACACCCAGATGACGACGGCACAAATATCTTGATCTTGGCAGTTTGCATCATTTGCTAGAATGCCGCAAGCCTATCGCCCAATTTGGCCAGGTTCCTCGCGAGAGAACAAATTCGCGAGCGATTTAGCGGTTGTAAGCGATGCGTTTGTATTCCAGAAACGGTTGGGCAAAAACCGCAGCAGTCAACGATATACGCACTTTGTCGAGGGATAAATATTTCGGCGCTGATCACATGGAACATGCCGTGACGCGACGCGACACTCGTCGAATATAAATAGATGAATACGAAATTTAATAAGACGGAACGGATATTCGATACAGTTTACCCTTGAACGAAAAGGAGGTAATTTTCCACGTTATTCGCCATGCTATATGCTGATGTGTTCCGGTGTTTTTCTTGTGCTCTGTCGTTGCCGCTATCGATGCGCTTATTCAACGAAGAAAGAGCCAGCCTTGTATAGTTTTTCCATTGTGGCTCGTAAATATCTCACCTGATCTGCTTTTGTGCCGCTGAGATGTAAATAACGTGCCGTTTATTTATATATCTAACGTTTTTATTCGGCTAACTTTTAGATAAGATACATTTTCGAGACTTTACACGGTTTTCTCTAAGTTGCTGTAAATTTAATATTTTTTCTTCCTCTGTTTCTTTGTTTTGTGGCAGATGTTTTATATTATATGTATTGCAAAACTGCTGTTTCAATTTTTGAATATAAAGTAAAGTAAAAATGGAAATAGTACGATAATATTTTTACTCTTATTTAATAAATTTTGAAAAATAGTTAATAAAAAATAAAACTAATTGTTTTATTTATATTTATTTATATATTATATTAACATCATCTGTTGACATTATCAGACCATACTTTGTCAAGAGATTATTGATGATAATTATTTTATTTTAATTAAATTTTATATTTATATATATATATATATATATATATATATATATATATATATATATATATATATATTGATACCAATCAAATGTAATAAATTCAGTTTCATATACTTATTTAATAATAATTAAATTGTTACAATTTAACAAAATAATTATTTTTGCAAATTTCTAAAAAAACATATGACAATCGTAAAACAATAAAATATGATAAATAACAATTGAAAACAGAGAATGTTCATTCATGTAAATGAGTGCAATAATTTTTAAAAGATACACACAAAAAAAATCATTATATTTTAAAATAGTATATTTTTTAAGTACGAGTATAAAAAAACAAATACTTATTTTTTTATGTGTAAAAAAAACAACGTCTATTTATTGTAAAAATTGCTTTAAAGTATTTTTCAAATTACATTTAAAAAACTTGTTCTTATATGAATAACAAAAGAAAATTATTATTTCCGCTAGTTATTATTTTATTATGTTATACAAATAATATATCGTTAATATAAAATTGGCAAATAGTTAATTGAATATTTAATTATATTTGCATGTTATGTAATAAAATTATATTTATATTGTGTATTAGTGTAGGGGTCAAAATTAATTACTTGAAATAGAAATATAATATCAATTTCTAAAAAATAAGTTATTCTTTTGTTATTAATTGGAAAAATGTGTCAGCTCGTTAGCATTAATAGATTAATTAACATAATAGTTATTTATGTATATATTTTTAAAAATCGGTGCTAAAATTCTACTTTCTTTAAGTAAAGTTTAAAATAATTTTCTTCTAGTGTATAACAAAATTATCAATTTACTGTTGGCAAGAAAACATTTAAAATAAATTAGAAATTAATAATTTAGTTATAATTTTAAAAAATTATATATTTGTAATTTATATTATTAATAAAACAGATTGCATTTGATAAATAAATAAATATAATTTTTCAGAACAAACACGTTTATCGAAGTGCACGAAGTGGAACCACGTCAATGCAATTTGTGAGCGAGCGAACAACTGATGCAGCATTGCAAAAGATTGTGTGAACTAAAACGATTTGACGCAATAAGTCAGCAAAGACGAAGACGAAGGCAAGGCAAAATGTGGCGCGCGAATGAAGAACTGCCGATGCCGTTTCGACATCCAAGCGTCTCAACATTGCGTCGCCCGGCACCGCGACGCTTAAGATTGAGTACCGAGACGCGACTAACAACACAAAGGAAGAGTGGTGCGCACGTGATCTCAACTAGTTTCATTATATTGGCAGCCAAGTTAACTGACTGAACTGAACTGAACTGAACGTTTTCGCCGTTCCCTCCAATCAGAGTAAATTTTAGAACTTCCGCAAACGTTCCGGGGTCCTCTATTATATGTTCGCTTCTGAAACTTAACACTGAAACTATGAGTGAACGCTACACAAGCGTTCCGCAATAGATTTCCAGCAATTTATCAGCGGCAAAGAGACGTACCCCTGTAGATATATATGCGTGGTTTTGAAACATACCAAATGAAAAATTAACATAACATTCGTTTACATGTTGTTTTATGTTCTGTTGAGAGAGAAGAGGGAGAGAAGTTGTGTTGTGTTAACTATGAGGAGTGACAAAAAAGTTTTGGGAATAATTCATATCAAAATTATATTTAAATTAAAGAGATATGAAACCATTCTTGGTAATAATAAACCGAAGTTAACTACTATTTCGAGAATAAATTCAAGTTAATTTACTTCATCAATGTTAACAGAATAGAGTTATTTCTAGAATAAGTAATTGGAGAATAAAAAAATATCTATTATTATCAAGGAATATTTACAGAATAGTCTATTTGACAATTTCTCATACAAAATTTTTGATATATGTTTTAATATCTGTATTTAGTACCAAAGTAAGAGCGATGACTTGGGTATAATTGTAACTGATTGTGCGAGGCTCAGAGGAAAATTAGGCCAAATGACAAATTTAGATATTTTAAGTTGAGACCATTTCTTAAAACTAGAAGTTAAAATATATTAGAAAAATAACCAATTGTTTTAGATAATAGTCAAACAAGGAACAAATATTTCATCGAACGTTTTCAATAGTTTTGCAATAGTTCTCTTTTATTAGAGTAAAAAGTTACATATTTTAAAATACATAAAAAAGGAGTAATATATTACAATTGCCCTCTTTACTCTAAAATTTTGAACAGTGCAGTAAAAAGAAGGTTAAGGTTACATAGTGATGAAACGTATCATTTTACAGTGAAAAATAAAATTGATTCTCGATACTTTACTGTTACACCTCGTACGTGTTACTGAATGTAACACGTAACGTGTAACGTGTAAATTAATATCGAAAAATGAAATCACGCGACATAAATTTTGCTGAATGCTGATGCATCCACAGATAACCTTGTTTCACTTTGTTTGTATACATGTAAACGATTTAATTTAATTATTCACACACACACACACACACACTACTCACGATAACATTTTTGCTAAGTTAATTAAAAACGCTTTTTGTTAAATAAATATATAAATATAGTATATAGGTACTTACAACATAAAATATTATTATATAATACGTTACACAAAATGGAACAAACGCATACACGAAAGTATATTACTTAAATAATCATTTTTAATGATCCATTTTGTGATTCACAACGAAATGCTCACAGATTCTGTATATAACTATTTTTAAATTCAATGCACAAAAATAATGTGAAAAACATAATATAAAATATAGATGTATAGATATACAAAAGTCAAAAAAAAACAATTGCGTATGACAATATATGAATGATTTTGATAACATACGAGGTATACGTTTTGCGTGGACGTTCGATGAGTAATTGAGTGCTATGATTGAGAGTATTTTGCGAAAGCGAAAGTTTCTAAATAGTAGGAATAAGAACAGAATGAATAAGAGATATCATAAATGTGTATGAAGCCAAAGTTGCTTGTCTGAATAGAAATTTTTAAAGAAAACTGATTTTGGGAGAGTGTATATGTGTATATGGCACACACATACACACACAATTACGTCATATACCCATAAGGGTGTGGCACAAACTCTTTTCATCATCCCGAAATCAATCGCCTCCAAACATTCCTATCCAAACAAGAAACTTTCGCTTCATCCACATTCATAATTCCTTTCATACATGCTCTTTTATTCCTACTACTTGGAAACTTTCGCTCACGCAAAACACTCTGAATTATACCACTCCAACTACTCATCAGACGTCCACGCAAACGTGTACCATCATAATCATTCAAATAAATCTTTTTAACCAAACGTTCATTAGACATTCGCTCAACATGTCCGAACCATCTTAACTGACTAACACCAACTTTTGCTACAACATTTTTTTCAATTTCACACTCATCATACACTAATCTATTTCGTACCCGATCTCTTCTATTTACACCACATACCCCACGTAAAAATCTCATTTCCACAGCAGTCATTTTCTGTTTATGCTTTTGCAACCAAACCCAACATTCACTACCATACATCAACGTAGGCACCAAAACTGAATATATATACTCAAACGGGCTTCTTTGGAAACATTTACATTCCTAGCAAAAGTTCCCAAAACACCCAAAACATGTATGTACCATATATGCCATTGCATAAAGTAATAATATACAAAATTGTATAGCGACCAAGTTGGCTAGGTATACATTGTAGAAGAAATAAATTGTATAAAAAATAGATTCTTGAAAATGTACCTACCAGCTACCACTAACATCAGATTGTACGAAGAAAAAAACAGTAGTAGACCGAAGAGATATAAGTAGACTGTTGGACAGTGCAAAGAAAATTGAAACCAAATACCTACCTACCTACATGATTTTTAACTAAATATAATAATAATAATATTCCATCGTATGATTCCATCTAAAAATAAAAATTTATAAAATGCAGAAAAAGTTAAGCAATAAATTTAAAAAATTTTTATGTACGTTTGTATTTTTAAACTTAATCTTGACCTAAATATCCAAATTTATAAAACTCATGCGCTGCATTCATTGTCATTTGCAAAAATAAAACGATATATTTCTTATTCTTTTTTCTGCTTCTGTACATCTTAAGACAGATTTATGAGGCATAAAAAATAAAATATATTTGAACAGCAGTATTGCTGTTCATAAAACTTAATTTAAATTTAGGTAACCAAAAACAATTAGCCATCAGTCAGAAAATAAAATATATAATATATAATTTGTATATTTTTTATTTTATCTTTAACTAATTTTACAAGTTTCTAAAATATTTTTATTTCTACTATAAATACTTATTCAATGTATTTCCTATTTAATAAATAAATTTTCGTTCCTATAACACAATAAACATCAACATTATTAATTTACTGCAATAAACGAACCGTATCTATACCGATATAAAATACGCCAACAATGCATTTTCTTTTTTTTTTTCTGGTTCGGCGTGTGACGGTAAAAAATATTTCGTTCATTTATAAAAGAATGCGTGCGCGGCGATCTAAATGGACGAAGGTCACATCGGGGGCATCGAAAAACAAACAGAAGGGACACACAATGCCCACACGCACACGCGTATGCGAGTGTCCGTGCGCGTGAACCGATCCCCGGTGTGATTGGAGCCCATACGTGACGGACGCCACTGGACCCAATCGGCCGCTTAGTTTTCGCAGCTTTTTCGTGCTTTGAAACAGCAATAAACACTGACACACACACAGGATTCGGGTTCGTTTCGCCGCCGCCGACCCAACCGAAGCAAAACTTACGAGACGCGTTTTATATCGACTGCCGACCAGCTTTCATATGTTTTATTGAGCTACACAAGAGAAATTCAATTTTTACCCAGGAAGTTTACTTCCGTTTAATAAATGTATCACTTTGTACTATATACTGTTGATTTATTAAATTAGATATTTATAAAGCGTGAAAGAAAAATGTATGGAAAAGTTTAGTCATCCGACTTGTTGAAATCCTATTGAAATATAAAATTATTGTTAATATTGTCAAGTGAAATATGATGCTATATGTTCAAAATACCAAGTTATATTTTTTCAGTAACAAAATTTATATTCATTATTAATAAATTAATTAGTTATAGTATTATTATAATATAATACTTTATGATTATTTGTAAAAATAAATTAAGTACTACGGCACTTGTTACGTAATACATAAAAACTAAAATAAAATAAGTTAAATTTCTAAAATTGCAGTAATTTAAGAAGTATAAATTTTTTATTCGTATACTTAATAGGTGTGAAGTATCTTTTTTTTCTCTTATTGATTTAATACACAATATATATATGTTGTTAGAATTTCTCTCAATTTCTTCGAGATACAACGTTTATGAGTCATATATTCTGCAAGAAACATTCTGTGTTACCAATCTTATAAAATATTTATATAAAATATAGTTCAATTCTTTTCGCCTTTAAAACATCCAGATATATATTTTACACAATTTTATTTTCAGTAGACATTTTAAAACACTTTGGAATTCATTTTTTGTTCTAAAGTAAAACTTAAACTTTAATAGAATTTGTATTTCCAAGGTGATACAAATAAACATGTTTTTATAGTTGCGTATTAGGATTAGAGTAAGATAAATTACTGATTAAATAATATATTCAAATATTTATGCTTTACCGTATGCAATGTATACATGAAATAACTTGAGGTGTATGTACATTAATTTTACTACAAAAAAATCTCCTGTGGGATCAAATTGAGATATTTCTATTTAACTCCGAAGTTTATATGAAAATTTATAACAATCCGTTTAGCCGAATTTGCTCTGCACGTTTCCACAGACCGACAAACGGACAGACTGAGTCATATATCAT
Source organism: Clivina fossor (assembly GCA_963966155.1). Lineage (NCBI taxonomy): Eukaryota > Metazoa > Arthropoda > Insecta > Coleoptera > Carabidae > Clivina > Clivina fossor. The sequence goes on along the minus strand of OZ014553.1, from coordinate 4,510,011 downwards.
ATGAAGATTGGTAAAAAGCTGAATCTTTGACTTAGATCATTTTAAAAATTTGAGACAATTCCACAAAGATTAATAGGTAATAAATAATGTATTATTTAGTGAAAAAAAGGGTTGAATTTTATAAATTTATTGCAGAACGAAAACTTAAAACCATTTCTTCAATTTATGTTTTTGAAAGTTCTTTAGTTTGTTAATATATTACGGATTTCAGTATTTTTAATAACAAATAATTATTTTAATTTTAAAATTAAAATTTAATCTTATCTAACAAGTATATGTACTAAAACCGCCATCTCTTATATTTACATATTTTTTTGTCAATTGTATTTTTATTTTTCTAAAGATTTAAGCGTGGTAAACAAAGCACAAGGCGTCGTATTTTAATAAAAATAAATAGAACTAAAACCTAAACATTGTTTCTTTTATTATAATGAGTTCTGAAAAGTTTTTGTTTTACTTTGTCAAGAAAAAATATGTTATTTGTCAAATATAAATAAGAATAAAGTTGGTGTAATATGTTTTATTTATTTTTTTTTTACCAAAAAACGACAATTTTAAAATTACATTGAACCACTTTATAACCGATTTATAATATAATAATGTAATTCACATTTAATGTCATAAATTTATTCTTATCATATAAATTTTATAATCTCCTTAAAAATCCAATTGTCTCAGTTATAAAATGGTTTATGAGCTCTTATTCTTCTTCTGTTATTTTATTTTTTAAATTCTGTATTAACATTGTCAGTGAAAATTATTGCTAACCACTACGAATTTTAGAAAAGTATTACCAAATTTTGCTTTATTTTTATGCATATTTTTCAATAAATATGTAGAAAATTATAAACTAGTTAATTTAATCTGCCAATTTTAATCATTTGTTTTAGCTTATAACATATCAAGACTATCTTCAAATATGAAAACATTAGATGTATGTGTACATTTATAAAGCAATCTAGTAATTTTTCAAAATTGATATGATTCTTTCTTATAAATTGTAATAAATATTTGAAGTCGTGGTATATATCTATATATTTAAAAAAATCTATCTGTACAGTTTCGCTTACTTTATAACTGATACGTATCTAATAATTCTTCTACTGTGGATAATGCTGAAACTGCAAAAATAAAGATAAATTTCACCGTCGTCCTTTATAAAATACAATTGCGATAAATGTATATTGACCGGCTACGCCAACACAATTTTATAGTTTAAAGGGCACATAAAGATATACTTTTATATACAGTGTGCATCAAAAGTTCACATCATATTAAAATAAAAATTGTTTTAGAAAAAATATTTTTGCGTTCTGGAAATGAACAAAACAATATGGAGTCATCAGTTCCTGTATTTCCTAGGTATTATAAAAGGGCTATACATACTCGAGAAGCTGAATATATAGTTTCTTAACAATTTTTACTTGTACTGAAATTGGTGCGAGTCGTTAGCCCACAGCCAATCAGAGAGACTTACAGCTTATAGTGGGTTTCGAATCACTCAATCCCAGCCGATGTCAGTTCAGTGGTACAAGGTTTTAATACTAGAAATAATATTTAATATCTAGTGTGAGCTTCGGCGCAAACCAGGGACTTTTGAAAAAAAACTTTTTTCCAAAAGTCGTCATTCTGTCCCGAATATTTGTGGAAAAAAATCGGTCAACAACCAGATAATATATCATACTTCAAGAGTGCCTTTGGATTTTTGTTTCAGATGAACAGAGCAGGAGTTATCATTGTTACCGCAAAGCCATCCGATTTTGCAAAGCTTCAAAGAAAGGGTTATAACTCGGACGATTTCCAACAAAATTAAAAATAAAAAATTTCTGAAAGAAGATCAAAGTCTATTTTTGCACCCCGGAAAACTGCAGTTTGATATCTTTTATAATTTCGCAAAAAAAATTCATAAATTTAGTCGATTTTTTAGGTCGAAAAAAGTATACAATTAAAATATGATCTTACTGTGGCGAAAAGTTAATATAATTAACTAATTTCCCATAAACCGCAAAAAAATCTAATGTATCAGCAGTAGTTGAAACTAGTAGCATTTCGACCAAGATTTTCATTTTACGATGGAATCCAGTGTCTATCAAAAAAAAATTAAATAATATTGTAACTGCTACTTTAATTGAGATAATCAGAAATAAAAGCAAGCAGGTACATTTGAACATTATCTCATTGAAAACAATGGCCTAAACACAGTACTTAGTATTTACAATACAAACATATAATAGTCAGTGTCGCGTTATAACGTAGATCCCGTACGTCGCAGAAGAGATGTGACCGTCGGCGTCGCTCCGTGCGTTAACATAATGAAAGGGATATTATATATAGTCCGTCGTCGGTCGTCGACGAGGTGTTGTTGAATATCAGAGTCACTACGCTACGGTACGCTACGGTAACGCTACACCGGGAAGCGGCCGTGTATGTGATGTATTGCGGGCGCATTAGCGCGGTCAGGGCCCCGGGAGGCTGCGCCCCATAAATCATTGCATGAGGGTTTGCGCGCGCGGTAAGGGACTAACCATCTAGTCTAATGCGACTGTGTTGGTAAATGAGTATGTGTACGGACAATGCCCGCATACACGTACACAAAAGATAATTTTAAACAGCTCCCGACACGGCATCTGATACGAGAAGATAATGTTACTATATACGATTAAAGGGGTTGAAGGAGGAGGGAATGTGATGCTGTTAGTCAACTCTTTGACTTCAGCATGTCTTGTATTTTGTTTGTTTACACTTTGTTTAGATCGTATTTTCTGTTATGTTGTTTGGATTTACTTTGGAAAAAATTTCCGCTTAGTTTTTACAATATGTAGTCATTGTTTTTCATATTCTTCTGTTTCAAAATAGTTACGTTTTCTACTCATGTTAAATAATACATATCAGTCGTATAGATGCAAAACTCACTATTTGCAAATTTTAAGTTCTGAGATATTTGCAAAAAACTGTTATAGCTAAGCGTAATTGTATTTTGATGATAAAATCTTGTTACTAGATGGCAATACTTATTTAAAATCGTGAATCATTGGTTTCCACCAATAAAAATTTTATTGGTGGAAAGAAAACAGTTACTTTTGCATCTAAATTATCAACGCAAGTAGTGAGTTTTGCATCCAACACTAAACTTTAAAGAGTGTTTCTCATATTAAATAATGAGTTTTTTTTTTCTAACTAACCTAACTATCGTATTCCTTGTAAAATTCTACGTCCAAATTTCGCATAATCTCATTTTTCACTTTTTGTCATATAGTGAGTTTTGCATCTATACGCCTCATATATTATATTCAAGCCAGTAATAATACTCGAGTCCTTTTGACTAATGAAAACTCAATAGTTTGTGGCCAATCACACCCGTAATTCCTAGGTGGAACATAGGAAGCTACATGCTCGAGAAGCTAAAGTTTCTTAACAATTTTTACTTGCATTGTCAATTTTGGGGGTCGATATAATTTATTTAAAATATCTGACAACCTAACTATCCTTTCAATGTTTTATTTATATAGTTGTATAAAAAAGTGCATAATGAATAATATACTACTCAATCCAGACTAATTTTAAATAATATTTATAGCTAGCAAAAAAAAATTAAATTAAATAATTGACCAAAAATTATAAATTTCTAAAAATTTTCATGATCATAATTTGATTTCTAAAAATTTTAGATCATAGATGTATCGTAATGTAAATTTTGAGCTCATTTTTTAAATTTTCATCATGCAGCTCTTTGTGGAATGATATTTATTTGCCTTGTTTACTATTTTCAGGTGGTATCAATTCTAATTTTTATGGCCATCTTTACGGTCTATTTTTATGTGTCCATAACAAATAAGTGTGTTTATTCTACGTATTCTGTACTGATTTTGTTTCAAAATTTTATGTTTTTATTAAGTACTTCTTTCAATCGAAGTGATGTACAAATTGATTATTCAAACAGTGTTGAAAAATGATTTAAAAATTCATTAGTGTGAGTAAAAAATTGCATTACTTATTAAAAAAAAAGCATACCTATATATACAGAATATATTATTTAGCAGGAATAAAAAAAAAAATTATCTAAAAATTGTCTCATAAATTTGGTATGCGTCTTATAGTCTGAAAAATACAAAACTTAGTATTTTATAAATATATTTTTATTACAATTATATGTGTTATGTATTACGTCTTATTCAATTTTATATATGCTCACTACTGTCTACTTTCGAAAAAAAATCAATATTTTGAATTTTATATTTATAAATTTTAAAAATTCAATTACATTATTTTCATTTCAAATAAATTAAAACTTTATGTTAGAATAAAATAATCTAAATGAACATATGTATAGTAAATAATAGTTCCATAAATATAATTTATTAATTTTTTCATCTTTAAATGCAAAAATGCTTTCGGTTTTATATACCTCCCCGTTATATAAAAATTCGTGTTTAGAATTCTTATAAGAATAAAATTTTTACGTTTTTCGTCATAAAAATGACGTATAATAAAATATCACGTTACACGTCCAATGGTGTTGCCAATACTAAAGCCGATGCAGACGTAGCCGAACTAAATTTCAGCATAACCTTTTATTATTGCCTCTTTTAGTTTCGTTCTAAATATTTTCCTAATATATAGTGACTTATAAAGTAATAAACTTCAAATAACAACACAATTCATTATTCGATAACCAATAAAATTCCTCCCCATATCAATCGCAATTTTTTCAAATATATTTCTTAGATAAAAATAGATTTTTATGGCTTTTCTTTCATTTTACAATACAATATTTTTTGGTATCTCCCTAAATCATGCTTCATTTATCGTCAAAAACACGCGTTAAATTATTTTAGATGTAAGTGGCAATTTTAAGAAATTATTACAAGTTTATATTTCATATTTATAAAATCGAAATATTAAATGAAAAATATTTAAAATTAAAAAAAAATAAATATAAACTTGTAAAAGTAATAATATTCAATAGATTTACTAAATCGCATTTATCAATATTTATTAAGAAATTATACCTTGAAAGTAAAGAAATATAAAATTTTCAAAAAATAAAATAACAATATACATTTTAAATAGGTACATATGATTTTTCAAAATTTGATTTAGTTTGCAAAATATTTATAAACAAAACAATTTTGCTAGTACCAAATGGATTTTATTATTGAATATCTCAAAAATCAAGTAAAATTTTTTAAAAATCGTACGTCACATGATAATCAACATTGTTGAAAATATTATGCCCGTCAGTTAAGAATACATGGTTTTGCAAATAACGCCATTATCGTTTTGAAAGTTCTATATTATGCTATAACTATTTCAAGTGGCACATTTTTATTATTTTTGCAAATTTTCCAATGTCAATTTTTATATATTATATATGAAAAATATAAATGACTTCAATCTAAACAAAGAATAAATTTAAAATAAAATGGCTTTAGGTTTAAGTTCTGTATTAATATTTATTAATAATCGACGTATCGAGGAACTCAACGTCCGTATTTATCAGAAAAACTGTATCAGTTTTCAAGATGAAGACGGACGTTGACTTCGTCGAAACGTCGATTATTTATGAATATTGATACAACACTTAAACCTAAAACCGTTTTATTTTATATAATAAATTCTGAAAAATATTTTTTTTAATTACATTAGAATAAACTTATTTCATTTTAGCTAGTATATCGCTATAACATAATGTTCATGTTCATATTACAGAATTAGTGTAGAAAAACAAATTTTGTAAAATTTGATATAGTTTTACTATTAGATTTTAATTACTATGGTTGTGTACATAAAATAATAAAAGAATGAATCAGGAACAAACAACATTTTCAAAGTCAACTTGGTATTAAAATAAATAATACTGAATTCAATGCTTTATGTGCAATTTATGCATTTATTATCTATCATATAAGATCATATAATGATAACAATTTAATTTTTCTTAAGAAACAATAAAATTTTAATAACATACTGTTACGTAAAATATCTAATCAACGAATCAACATAAACTGTGTTATTACTATTACAAGCATTACTTAATATACTATAAATAAATTACTCATTTTTGTTAAAAAAATTATTATTCAAAAAGTCATTTCAATTTACACATATTACTATAAGATTTTAATATTATTAAAATGTTTTAAATTTTGAACATATTTTATAAAGATTATATTCATAGAGATTGCGCATACTAATAATTAACAAAATAAAAAACATTAAGTTAAATAAAAATAAATTATTTTGTAAACAATAGCAATAACAAAAAAAAATTTAATATTACATAAGTTAAAAATATTGTAATGTAAATGAATTTTGTATGTAAATAAATATATTTCAATGTATGACGAAGCATAGTTCATTAAATATATATTTACAGAAACACAATTTTAAATTTTATATTAGCCAAAATTATACAAAAATAAAGGCAATTCCATGTTTTTACTTTATTCAGAAATTACATATTTGAAAAACAAATCATAAATAAAAAAAATAATCAATATATGACAGTTGAACGATGTTATTTATTTCAAGCAGTAATCCTTAAATAATCTGACAGACGCGTGCATTCAACTGAGTGAATAATCCTAACTACGTAAAAAGAAAGAATCCAAGTATGCGTTGAAACATTAAAAAACAAACACATGGTATGTGGCGAAACAAAAGTTTTTTAAAACCAACAATTTATCATTTGCGTTTGCGATATAATTTATCTTTCGTGTGAGGCGGCGGCGAAAAGTTGTCGCGTGAGTTTGTAAAGAATTTACTAAGTAAAGAAGGAGCAAAATTTAAGCGAAGAAAATCAAAAGTGACATTTCATTGTTCCCACACCGCATCCAGTTTAAACGGTGGTGTCTTTAAGCTAACGACTCGTTAATACAGTACAAATTTTACAGGGCGCTTTTGCCAACAGCACAAAAATAATTTTTCGCTACAAAAAAGCAAATTTACTTTCATTTATTTATAAAGTTAAATGTTATCCGTTCTAAATTTGAATTAATTAGTACAAAGTAAATATATATTCTAATTAAATTATGAGTAATAGAATAGAAATAATGTAGTTTAAACATAATAATTATAATATATTATTTAAAAGAAATATAAGCTTTTTATGATTATTTAAAACAAAAATTTAAGTAAATTTATGCTACAATTATGTTCCTATCTTGTGAAACTTATAGCGTTGCAAGTTATTCTTTTTTTTTTCTTATCAGAAGAATTCAATTTACTAGAAAAAGACAAAATATTTTATAACGCTACGAGTGTTACGAGATGCGCACAGAATTGTAGCATTTTGCTTTTTTAATATTATAAAAAGTTATGGTAAATGTTATTTTTATAGAATCGTTTTAATATAAAGTTATTAATTTTTATTGACACTAGATAACATTAAATGACGAAAATTACAACATGGCCAACTAAAGCCTAATAAACAAAAACCCATCAAACGAAATTGACAAAGGTAAAAAGATTAGTACACTGAAAAAATATTACTTTTAAAACCAACGTTTTTACAATTAATTCAGAAGAAAAATACTTTTGATCTGTAAAATTGGGTTTTTATAATAGAAATACATTTTTTTAATAAAAATTAATAATAGTTATTTAAAAATTATTTCTATTCCAAAAACCCAATTTTACAAATCAAAAATTTTGAATTAACAGTAAAAACGTTGATTTTAAAGTAATAATTTTTCAGTGTAGTTAATTGTTTATAAAAATTAAATATATTTGAAAAATTTGATACTATAGTTTAGTTAGGTCAGATTGAATGAACAAGTTAGTAGTCAATTTTTTATAGCTTCGGAATAAGGGTTTCAGTTTTGTGAGATCTTGTCAACTGAGTTTTAGTCTTAAAACCATCAATAAATAAATGAAATATTTTGCAAAAAAATTTTGTATAGTTTTCTTGGTAACTTAAAAAACATTGACATATAATGATAATAATTACACAGCTGGTTTATCTTGACAGATTAATATAAATTCATCTTTTTATGTCTGGCGTGTAAATTGTTGCAAGCATAGTTTTTCTCCAAATTTTGACAAAAATACTTTCTTCAATAACTGACACGTAAAAAAAAAGATTGTTTTACTAGTTAGTTCGCAAGCCATGTAATAAACTTAAAAGTTGTAATGGGTTTCAAACTACTCAAACGCAGAAGCTTTCAGTTCAGCAGAAGAAGTTAGAAATAATGTTTTCATTAAATTGGTAAAGTCCCCGCAACAACATTTTGATTATTAAACAACTGCACTAGTGGAAATAAATGTCAAACTCAACATTGACAACAGCGTTTCTGATTAAGAAAAATTTTCAAATATCATTACATTTGACTTTGGTTTTAAAATTGTCACTTTTTAAGTAAACATTAGTTTACTTTTAGTGAAGTTTTAAATAAAATCGTGTTCGAAATAATTTGGTGTATGAAGATAAAAATGTTATTGCAAAAGTTGATATTAGTCAGTTAAGAGTGTTCAGTCAACTTAAGCAATTGCCTAATGAACGTTTGGTTCAAAAAATATATGTGAGTGATATTATTAGTATACGTCTATATGGACGTCCAATAAGTAGATAGATAGGTATGATTGAGAACATTTTGCATGAGCTATTGTTTCCAAGTGATAAAAATAAAAAGGTATCATAAATGTGGATAAAACAAAAGTTGCTTGTGTAGCTAGAAATGTTTAGCGTTTCTAGTTAAATGAAAAAAAAAAAAATTGTGCCACACTCTTATAAGTATATGGTGTGATTGTAAATGTTTTTTTTTTATTTTATTTCTAAATTAAAATGATTTCTAATACCACATATATTAATGAATTCTATAGCAATATTTGAATAAAAATAAACTGAAAATTTCAAACTGAACTTTATTTAACACATTCCACACCACGCAGTGACGTATGTTTATTATTATTGCCCTCAACATACTCCAACAAATAATTCTACTTGAAAATATTTAATTCACTAATACATAAAATATATTTTTGTTTCATATTTGTAAAAATATAACATATAAAATATTTACATAAACAAAATTGATGTCAAGAGTGTACTTCTAACATCGAGTAGTATCGAATAATATGTTGCTGTCTTTTTACAGTCGAATAAATGGTAATTTCAACTATATGAACAATAATGTATACTTTGTAATTCTTTTTAACCAATACGTTCGTATATAATGTAATTTCGCTTCTGTATCATTATCTGCCTATAACGACAGATGAGATTCTGTATACCACTATCTATTGCTACGCATCGATTAACTCCTATCGATTACATTACGGTTCGAATAATCACTGGATGCACATAGTCTTATCTTCACTGTAACCAGATTCATATACCTATATTCACAGTTAATTATGGAAAATGCGACAATGTGTTATTAAATATACATATTGTGTAAAATTTAAAAAATAAATTATAGCCAAGAAATGGTTATTCAATTGCAGAATTAATTATAAATTTACTACAAATTTCCTAAAATAAAAATGTTCAATAAATAAATATTATAAAATTAAATACGAAAAAAATCTACGGTGGCTACCACAGAACCGACCGTCATCATATTAAATAAATTTATGAAATAGAAAAATTTATGTAATAACAACTATTATTTAATTTAAAATTAATTTTTTTCTTTATTTATATATTTTTTATATAACTAAAATATATTTTAAAATACTTTACAATCATTTCAAAGAAATAAATACTATAAGAATATATTCCAATATATTACATTTTAAAACTGAATCTATTTTAGGAATTAACGGTAATAATTTTTTAAAATTTGTAAATTTTGTAACCGGGCTATGCTATATTTTTATACGAAATAATAACTAAAACGCATAATAAAAATAACAATAATATTAAAATATTTAAAGTATTTCACATTTAATTATTTAAACAGAAACATTAATTTAAAAAGTATGTTTTTCGTAAATATTTTCGGGTACGCCACTGACTTTCTAAAAGCAAACAATGTTTTAAAAAGCATCTTTCTTGCGGTCAAACAGTAGCAAAGAACTATAAACTCCGTTTTAAAATACATACGTAAATACGTACGAGATACAGAACGAATGCCGAGCAGTTCCCGTATTTCTCGTATATATATAACAGAGAAATAGGTATTTTAAAAGTGCGGTAAACTGTTGGAAAACTACGTGAAAAACTTTTCAATTTTCTCCAGGAATTAAGTGCCCAATTAAAAATTTTATTACGTAAAGTTTTACTACAAGCATAAGTATAAGCTTTTCGCTACCTACATATTTTCGGCTTAATAAAAACATTAAACGAATATAAAACAATGTTGCCGTCTACGAGAGTCAGTTACTATTAATAATTTTTAATTAAACGTCCCTTCATATTCACCTAATAAACTTACTGAATATTCAAATATTAAATATATACTGCTGACAATGAGTATTATTGTTCCTATTTCAATTCGAATAATAGTTTATATTAAATTAAATTAACATTTTTATTCAACAAAATTATACAATAATGTTGTAACTCATATGAATATTCTTGTGCATAATATAGGATTGTGCTCTTCTTCAGTTGCTTCAATTATTAGAAATAAAGAAAAATATTTCAACTAAAAAAACATTCTTATATCTTTTTTTCCAATTTCATATTTGAAAATAAAATATTAATTGTATTTTTAAATATCATACAGAAGAAAAAATTAATGCAATTATAATTTTCATAAAATTCCAAAAGTATACCTAGCACAAAATTATTGTTATGTATGTTTTAGCATAAATCTAGTAATTCTGAACCAAACAATTTACTAACTCATAAAAAACAACGTAAATATACGATGTTAGTTTGATTATCAATATCTTTTAACATATTTTTATTGTTTTTACAAACTAATAGATAATGCAATTTAGAACCAATAATATTACGACTAAAACATAAAACTAATTTTGAGATAAGTGAAAAAGTCAAGGACTACGTTTTTCGGGTATTCTAATTTTGGAAATGCAGCTTATAAAACTAATTTATAGGTATATGTAAGTATATCTAAAACTGTGTATAATATATCAATAGATAGTTATTAGTAGATAACAAATTAGTCAAACACTGAAAGTAGAAACTGTAATTTGCTGTATTGTTTTTCGGTATATTTACGATTATTAAAATTATTTATTTCTTTGAATAAAATATACATTTCCAATCTATTCATTAAAGAACATTTAATAAATTTTATAACAAAATTAAAATAACATATGTATATAAGAGAATATCACTGAATAATCTTTTTCCTATAAACTAAGAATTATTTAAATTAATTAAATTTTGTTGTTAATTGTAATCTATTGAGTTAAGATGTTTTAAGCATTTTCGTATATTTGTTTTGTTAAACATTTTACTTGTAAATGTATTTGGATGCACTGAAAAATTGCTTATATGAAGTATTTTTAGTTTTTAGAAATACAATCCTTACAATCTTTGGAAATTTTGCAATATTTTAATTATCATTCTTTACCTATATTTATAAATATTAGAAAAAAAATTTGAGGATTTCTAAATCTAAAATTCAATTTTTCTTTATTTATATATTTTTTATATAACTAAAATATATTTTAAAATACTTTACAATCAATACTGCTATAAAAAAAAACTAAAATAAATACAATAAATACTATAAGAATAAATTCCGACTCATACAATATTTTTTGCATTTTAAAATCTATCTTAGTTAAATCAAATTGTAATATTATGATTAATTACTTTAAACTATATTATTAAAGTTTTCATAAATATTATAATATTTCGTTATCATTTATTGCATATTTGTATGATTGATTTTTGTTTAAATAGATTCGCAAAGTAAACAAAACTTTACAATAACAAGTTTATCGTTATTTAAATTTACATTTGTATAACATAAAATTTATAAAGAATTCCTTGATAAGATTTCATAAAATTGTAAAAATCCTTGTTCTGTAATTTTTTACTGTGCAAATTTCCAAGTTTATATCATTATTTAAACTTGAACAATTATTTATTGCTTTTTAATGACTATGAATTACTTGAAATTAACATGTCAAACTAAATGAATTTTATGATAATGCAATATTAAACCGATTTTATATTTTTATCAAGTTATTTTATTGATGAACTAAGAAATTTCTCTTCGATTAAACATCTTACACATATTTTAACTATTAATTTATAACTAGAAACTAATAAAATATTTTAATAGTACTTGTACTTTGATTTTCAGTTATTTATCAAAAGCTTACAATAACCAGTTAATATAATACAATATCTAAATTTCATTTTTTCACATACATCTTTTGTGTAACTACGATATAAGTATTATTAAAATTTAAATGTAGAACTTTAACTTTATTTTAATAAAATGAATTCTGAAAACTTTTTAAAATGTTAAAAGTATTATATTCCTAAAACAATTTCAAGATTCAAACACATATTACGAGCAAAATAACTTTTACAGCAATATAATTATTATTTCTCATAATTTCCATCTCTCAAAACAGTTTTCGGTGTTGTTAAAAAAAAAATCGATATATTTAAAATAAATATTAACATATTGATAATTTTTCAAATATATCTATAAAAAAACGAGTATCTTTTTGAAAACTGTTGTTTTTGGTAATCCATTGTTCAGTTTAAAATCCGGGTCTCTTACACCTGCTACATCTTTAACTCTATATAAAATCCAACAGATAAATCTTCTTTGAAGATGAAAAACAATAAAAAATCACAATTTTTTAGCTGATTTTGAATATATTCTTAGGGAAACAAAAACGTCGCAACACGAATAGAGCGACTAGTCAATATTAAAAGTAGTTTAATTTTAATAACAAATTTAAATTATAATTTTTTTATTTATTTATTTCGTACATAATTAAACTATATTGCCTAATTTTTTGTAAGCCATTATAGTAAACGAAAAAAATTTATAAAAATATAAAACAATTTTTACAATTATTTTTCATTTTAATATTTTTCTTAGCTAAAATAAATTATGATATCATAATTCATTACATTAAAGTTTATTTATTATAGTTTTTATAAATATTATAACGTTTCTTTATCATTTACTGCATATTTATATAATTAATTCTTATTTACGTACTTACATTCACAAATTGTACAAAACTTTGCAATAATAAGTTTATAGTTTTTCGAATTTGCATTTGAATAGTACAAAGTTTATTAAGAATTCCTTGATAAGATTTCATAAAATTGTAAAAATCCTTGTTCTACAATTCTTTACTTTATAATGTTCCAAGTTTATAGCAATATTTATACTTAAATAACTATTTTATTACTTTTTTAATTGCTACAAACATAATTTTGTTTAATACTCTTCGAAATAAACAGAATTAAAATTATCAATTTTTTGTTTATTGTTACTCAAATTTAAAATTCAAATTTTTTAGATTTAAATTTTTTTTTTGTTTTTTTACAAAAACAAATATGTTTATAAACATATTAATACCGATGCAACGCTGAATATAAAAAAAATATAATTATACTAATTTAGTCTGTGTACTTCAAAAACAACATTAATTTAAATTTAAAATACTAACAAAGCTAAGTTATAATATTTCCATCATCCACAAAAAAATTTCGTGTACATAGAGAATCTTTGTAATAAATATTAAGTTTATATCAAACTGTATATTTTGAAAATTTACGTAGATTTTTTACATTATATGATTTATTTTGTAATTTATAATTTGTCATAAGATATAATGTTTTAATTTACATTATATGTTATTCTATAAGATTCATTCTGTGCTATACCCTTTTGGGTACATAATGTGATTGTGTATGTATGTATATTTTCTCTAGTATAAAATCATAAATAAAATTATGTAGTTTAAGCTATACTTTTAACGTATTTTTAAGTCAAATAGATTCTGTAACTAAGCAAAAAAAATCAGTTTGGCACTTTTTCCTGACAATCTATAATATCCAATAGACGAATCGATCTTTCTGTAAATATGCAATCCTTTTTCAGCAAAAAAATGTCAAATCTCTTGTTGAGTTTGAATATTTCCTTAAGGAAATGGAAACGTCACAATAGAACGACTAGAAGTCTAGATAAAAATATCAGTCATAACGTAAGTTTACCTGTAGAGTGGTATGCCGGCATCATCTTGAAACCAGAATACCATATAGACCTTGTCATGTCCCGGCGGTTGGACGTCACATGGCAGTGTCACACTCTTGCCTTCCACCGCTTGGATATCAATTGCTGCCACTGTCACACACAACACACAAACAGACACATTATTAATCAATAATTTGCAATTAAATCTATAATGGGAACTAATACTTGTAATTTACGTACGATGTATTGACTGTTTGCCTTTCACAATTAATCGTATTAATCTTTGGTTAGAAACGTAAATTAGTTACTATTATTATCGAAATTATTTATTAATAAAATTGATTTGTGTATGCTATAGAGGGTTTAATAGTTTGTTCTAATTCGAAAACGTTTTATGAAATTATCAAAACAATAATTCGATTTTAAGATCATACGTGTTGTTAATAATGTTATAAAAAATGTTTGTAAATGCTTTATATTAAAAATGGAAAAAAGAGAAATACAAAATATTATTGTTAAGTTCTAAATGAAAAAAATTAATTCCCTGTATTACAACAAAATAAATATTGATACGTTTTAAAGCTAGTATAATGAAAAAAAATATGTTATTATTAATTTATTGAAAATTTTTAAATATAAATAATTTCTTTAATCTTGTTTTCAAATTTTAATTAAAAAAAAAAAGAAATTTGTCATTTTTATAATAATGTAGAATATACTGGAATTTTGTAAAGATATTTCTCTAAATTACATACAATTAATTAATTAAATTTGAATACTAAAGTTCAAGAATGATCATTTTAAAATCATATTTATTAATATTTCGCAAGTAGTATTTATTATAACTATACGGAAATGATAACTCAAAATATAATTTTTATGTTTATATACTAATTGTTTTAATATCTTTATGCAAAGATTTTATTGAAATACTCAAATATATATATTTGTATAAGTAACTGTAACTAAAATTTTCTGATATAGTTCAGAATCTTTCAGAACTAATTATATCAAAATAAAAAAGTTTTAGAACTAAGTTCTGTATACATGAAACATATCGCAACGTCAAATTTTAATTAAAAATTATACAGAACTTAATCCTAAAGTTTTTATTTAAAAATTTTCTATATTTCTTTTTATTTTAAGTGATATTAATACTACGAACAAATATTGTCAAAATTGAATGTTTTCGTTACAAAAAAATATCAGCAGAAATCTAAAGTATTTCAAAACTACAGCAACAGGCCAAGATTAAAATCTATATGTAATTAACAACGGCTAGAAATATAGAAAATGTTTTGATAACAAAGTTTTATATAAAATATATATTACTAATGATTTATTACGCATTATTTCCAATAATTTCAAAATTTTCATACAATTTTTGAGAATAAAAAATTTACTAAACCATTGTCTATCAATTGTTTAGTACGATCGATGCCAGGTTTGGAATATAAAACTTGAAACTGTTAAAGACACTGTGTTAGCACACGTATTATCTAATGTAAGAGAGGAAACTCAAGGCAGAAAAAAAGGCGAATCATTGATCAGTAAGATTGTGTCTGAATGATTCACGTACGGATCGTGAAAAATAGAAATGGTTCACATATTTTCTCTTCTTGAGTTGAATCGACGAGAAAAATTTTGCGATTGAAAAAAAAAGGTCGGAAACAAACTAATATTCACTTATCAAAAGTTTTTTTTTTAATATAGCCTATAAATATTTTTATATATGCGTTTCTTAAAATTCGTAAACTGACTTTACTTCTAAAATTATATTTTGATGTGACTTAAATTGATTATTATTAATTTTCGAATAATCTAATTTAAAATGTACATTACAAAAAAAACATTGCACTTATTTCATTCTTACCAATACAAAAGCAAGTCAAACTTGATTTGAAAATAATTAATAACTTCTAAATACACTAATGTAATTAAATATCTTTTTATAAATTCTCCTAAAGTAATATTATACATTTTTTTGTATGTATGTATAACGTAATATTATACAATCTTTTTCATTAATTTAAAGCAAATAATAATAAAATTATCTATATCAATATGTTACATTTTATAGGATTTTTTAAATATGCTAATTAATATGATTGTTAAGAGTTCATAATTGTTATTAAATAAATATTTTTAATTAGTAAATTTCTTTTCATAGACAATATTTACCATTGATAACAAAAAAGTAAAATATATATATATATATATATATATATATATATATATATAAATAAACTACATGAGTAATGCATAATTATTGCACACATAAAATTAAAAATAAACATGCTATTCCAACAAGTACGTTAAAATTTGTATAGCACATCAACCGCAACAAATAGGAAAATGATGTTTAATTTGTAAACTATGCGAATTTTACATTTTGAAAATGACATCATCTCAACATATAATGAAATATAATAATTGTTTATGAAGCCAACATATCCGTGTCAAAAATCTGAATATGTGTAAATTTAGTTAAGATTCAAATACCTTTAAGTATTATTGCCATATGTAATTTGTAAAGCAAATATTTTTATGTGTACTTAGTAAGAAGACCAAATATCTGAACGAGTTATCAACTTATCTGCAAAAAAAAATATGGTAAAATATTATTTATGTAAATATGAAAAATTTAAACAAATTACAAACAGCAAATTCCAATAACATCTTAAAGTAAATCTCATGCATAAAAATAATTTTTGTCGTTTTTAAAAAATCTAAAACATGTGAATTGGAGCTGATTATAACAATGCATTTTGTTCTCTTTCAATCTGTTACAAATAAGAATATGTACCAAAGATCTACAATTATCTTTACTTGATAGTTAAAATTAAATAAATCTAAATTTGTAATAAACGTGATAGATAGCTTGAAGTTTTATCAAAAAAGAATAAAAACAAATTTAAAAAATAATTTTGTTTAAATAATCGAATGAAATTCATTTAGAAAATGTATTACAAAATAACAAAAATTATTACAATATATGGACTAATTCTTTTGTACGTCAATCTATAACTTAAAATTTAGTGTTGTTCTTCTGAATGTCTATCCATAACTAAATTAAAATAATTTAGTTTCTGACTAAACTGGCTTTATAAAAATACAGTTTAAACAAAAATCGAACTTTGAACGACGACTAAAAATGATGACAAACTGACAAAGTTCGATGCGCCCGACAGTCATGTATATGTCAATGTACTAACTTCCAAGAATGTTAAACATCAAATAACTATGACTGTTACAATAGAAAACCTACATACTAATATGGCATGATATACATAGTATTTTAATGAAACACAAAATTGCAATTACATTTACAAATTTCCAGAAACTGTTATATTTAAATCAATTATGTTACATTCTTTTTGTTATATCAATATATCAGCACTAATAAGAATACTTAAAATATTCATTTTAAAGACATTATGGTAGTTATATATTTTTATTTTATTTAAAAGGTTGCATTAAATAGTAACTTTATTCTAGACTGTAGATTCAAAACAGATTACTTCTAAATACATACAAACGAGGTTCTAAAACCAATTTTCTCCTTTATTGTAAATCTTAAATCGTAATAATAACCATAATGTCATAAATTTATTTTTTTGTACATTTACATATGTATTTATACAATTACAGAAACAAATTTGCAAAAACTCTCATCACTATTTTTAAACTTAAATCTCATTATTCCAGCGTATAACATTTAATAACACCTTTTATATGAATTGCCCTAGCGTACACATAGTAGTGCCTCGTAGTTCATATAATAAATATTCGTCTAGTTTTTCGTCGAAAAATGAAAAATAAAAAAAGAAGAATTCGTCAGAGCAGCACGTGGTAGCCGTACGCGCATATAACAATTTCTGTTCACTTTAATATGCATTAATGTGAACATGACGGTAGTTGCGTTGGTTTATGTTTTTTTATTTTATTTTTTTATTTTTAGCCAGCGACCCCATTACGCGTCCGACGAATGTGTATGACAGCCAGTGACGTTGTTATTAAAATATATAAAATTCTTGCCTACTTGATGTAGAATTACAAATAGAATAGTTCTGTCAGTCGGGATGGATAGCAGAAACACGAGATGATGTTTTGCTGATGGTGTGTTGTTATTACGCTCAAATAGAAAATATAATACGATTTAAATTCAATTGTTTCTGTCAGAATTTCCTATTGTTATTTGACAGAAATTGTTTATGTATAAACCGGCATACTAGTATTATTTTTGTTTTGTTTATCTACTATGATAATATCACAATTCATTACTTTATGATTATTTTGTATTAGTATGCAAGTTTTGATATTCGTACTTATGTTTGAATTTTTTTCAATTAGATAAATTTTAATATGTTTGATACCAATAAAATTTCTAATTTTTTCCTAAAGCTCTAAGAACAGAATATCGAAATAGATTCTTTACATACTTTCAAAATATTCTTATTTAATAGTAAAAAAATCTTTCAAACTCATTAAATTAAAATAAAAAGGCTTTAGGATTAAGTTCTGTATAAATTTTAATTAAAAATCGATGTTTTGATATACTCTAAGTATATCATCATTATACAATTATACAAATTGTACAAATGACGTATATATATAGTAAATAAATAGAACATAGAAACAAGTTACTAGGTAACAAAATAAGTAACTAGATTATAAAATTTATAAATTATTAAATAAAGAAAGCCAAATTTAATTTTAATCAGTACCTTCATATTGATTAATATTATCTTTTTCTTTATAAATTTATATTGTTTGTCAATATACTGTTAATATTGTTAATATCTACGAATTTTGCATGCATTAGAAAATCTTCATGTTTTAAAATTCGAAGATGCTATAATAATTGCAAAACCCAACAATATTAACAGTATGTTTTTTTTATTAAAACGTTTGTTGCAATCTATATTTCCGCTCGCACTTGCCGAAATCACTTTTAGTAAAACTTATAGATTGTTACAGATGTTGCCATATTTTTGTCAAAGCAAGAAATATAAATTCAAAATATATACTTACTATATATAAAATTGGTCGCATATGTACAATTTTATGCGTTTTATATGCTAAGATGACTAAGCATATTCTTTTTGACTCCTTTTTATTCTGATGAATAATTTAACTACTGACAATAATTATTCTTATTCAATTCCAACGAAAATATCCTGGTTTTTCCAAATTATATGTATTCAGTTTTGTATTGTTATGTTTAAACAGTAAATTTAAATACAAAATTTTAAACTTTAAACACATACCTATTGTTTCGTGTTTTTGTTCATGTGTAGAATGCTAACCGATAGATTATTTGAAAAATTCTCATACTGTTTCTGTATATTTTAATACGAATATCTCGATCATTTTTGTAATACTATAATGTGATCATTACATATTTGATTATAAGACACAAAACAAAAATATTTTTATTTAAATAAATTCCATGGCAAAACATGAAAATTATACATCGTTGAATACAAATTTTAATGTCTTTTTGAAATTGTAAAAGTAAATCTGTTAACATAGAAAAAAAATCTTTCAAATCTTATTATATTAAAATAATAATAATATTAGGATATAGTTCTATATTAGTTTTTATTAATAATCTACATTTCAACGTACTCTATGTACATCATCATTTGTACAATTTTTTTCCTGATGATAATATACGTAGAGTACGTCGAAACGTCGATTATTAATAATAATTAATACAGAACTACATCATAAAGCTGTTTTATTTTAAATATCTGTTACTCCTCTAAAAAAAAATTGTGCACCAAAAATATTTATATTTTTAAGTTATAATATAGAATATTTATAATTTTTATTAATTTTAAATTTGTTTTAATGTTTACAATGCAACATTTGGTTATTGTAAAGGAAATCATCTGTATTATTGTAGTTAATATACAGTTTAAATATATTAATTACAAAATAATAAATAAATACAAATAATTAAATACAAAATTAAATAAATAATTATTTATGCTTACATTTTTTAATATTCAAAGTATTGTTTGTTTATTGAAAGTGACTTTTGTATTATTGTCTAATAAGTAAGTAAGTGTAGAGATATATTAATTATTTCTATGAGCGCTTATTCCAAATACGAGAAATATAAAGCTTATTATAATAAATTGTAATATCGATATAAATCACGTAAAATATTACAATTAAATTATTGTTGATTCAATTTGGTCAAAATATTTATCATATTTGATTTAGAATTAGCTAAATTAATTTTTTATTATAAAAATTACTAAATAATTAATTAAATAAAGCATATATGTTATTTTCCCTATTTTTATTTTATGTAACTTTCACAACATGTCCAAGTAAATATTTACAAAAGTAAATGCCAAATATAAGAGATGCAAAGTATTCAGTGGAATGGAAAGCCAAAACCGTAGTAGCTATACCCAACGCGAAAATCTTTTCCGTTGCGTATTTGAGATGCAAATCTGTAAAATGAATAAATTAAGAACTTTGTACGAAGTCTGTGAGTAGCGTCAGCTACTTATTTAATAGTTTCAAAGAGATTTCTTCTAGCTATGCTCTGTTGATTTTATTAATACTATTAAAACAAAAAACAATAAATACGCCACAAAAGTAAAATTTTACTAACTAACTTTGACTTTGTTATTTGGCATGCATAATTTATGCAGTTCTAAACAAGATCATTTAGTTTGGTTCATAAATAATGTTACTATGTAAAAGATCAAATATCATTCGGTAAAAAAGTCAAGGTAATTCCAAATTTCGATGAATGGGACCCGATCTAAGAATACAAGCAAAAATCACTTATACAGTGTTTAAAAGATAATTAAAAGTTGGTATTTCAAATTAAAAATTAGTAAATAACAATTTATTTATAGTGCGCCACTAAAAATTGCCTAAATAAGTTTTACTTAAAATTATCTGCTTTTAAAAATATGAGTTTTTACAATTTAATCAAAATCATATCTTTTGTGATTCTCAAGATCCACATGCATGACAGCTTAAATAAGACACCTGCTATATTCTAAGATATTTTATTTTTTATTCAACCCCCTTCAATTTCAGTGATCT
The DNA here is from genome assembly GCA_963966155.1 of Clivina fossor. Lineage (NCBI taxonomy): Eukaryota > Metazoa > Arthropoda > Insecta > Coleoptera > Carabidae > Clivina > Clivina fossor. The sequence continues at coordinate 4,488,844 of OZ014553.1, read as the reverse complement.
ATCAGAAATATCTAAATATAGTAAAACCCGTCAAAATTATATTTAGTCCCGATATTTCTTATATTAAAATATACTCTATATTTCTTAAATTTTGACGTAGAATTTTGATTTAGAATTAATTTTACATTTTCCGATTAGTTATGTGGTTTACTTAAAAAATTTAATGTAATATTTTAGCGTTATAGCGTTATGTATAAACATCTTCACTATCCCTCATAGCAAAATATAATTTACAAAAATTATATGCGGTTTAAAAGAGCAAGGATGACTACATACAACAAAAAATGTGTCTAAAATCACCAGATTGATAAAATAGCGCAATTCAATATCCCTATGTATTAGAGAGAGACGTCCTTAAAGGCCACAAAATATACTATAAATAAATTATTTGCTCGAAAAGAGATAGACGTACATCGCGCATATAACATAATTAAACTTCAGTATATTTCTTGTATATTGACAACTGTTAATGGAAATAAAATGGCTACTGACTTGCGCTACTTTATCAATCTAGTGACTTTAAATGTGTCAAAAGTCTAGCTCAACTTCTAACGCAAACAGTGGAGAGAGGACATATACGTTTGAAATTGCAGATCGTAACAAAAATTTGCACTAATAACTCGCAAACTAAACGTTTTGATAGAGAATTGACTACTTTATTCGAGTTTACGTGCAAAAAAACCTAATTATTGTAATAAGGCTAAAAATAATATACACCTTGGAGCATAAGAAAAAAATTTAGTACTTACCAAAAGTACTAAGTCCCTAATGCCTAAGACACATGGCAAATATTAATGAAATTAAATGAATTAAACTGCATTTACACTGCGAATTGATGATCAGAATCACACCTATTGCTACTGCTAAAATTGCAGTGATAATTGTAGCTTAATGATCATTAAATTTTATCGTATGTTCCAGACATAGGTTCTCCAAAATTGAAGCTAAGTATATTTAAGCAACTTTTGACGTCTAAAGCTCCTCCACCAATAAACAACATTACGAAAATAAATTCTATGTCCAAATACTCTCTGAACTTTTCAACAAAAAAAGCAGCCTTATATATGTTTTTCTTAATTTTTTAAATCCGTAAAACTATTATCATTACTATATGAAATGCCCGTCATTTATTACATAACAAAATATTTTGTAAATCAAGTTAATAATATTTAAGATATATTTTAGCTTGATAACAATCCCGCTAAATTCTATTAGCAACCGCACATGCAACGCCAGCAATATGACACTAATGCTGTCGTGCAGAGAGTGCCAGTGGGTGCGGTGTACAGTCGCTAGACAGAGTGCATATATAGTGACATATGCAATCAGTCTTTATGACGCTAACTGCACACCATCTCTCGTGCGTAAAATTTATAGTCTGATGCATGAGCGGCACACGGCTGGATTGCGCCCAAAATTTGTGTTTTCATTATGTTACAATAGTTTATGCGATAACACGTTGTGCCGCTACCTATCCAAACCGCCAGCATGCTACGTGCTCTGTGTTAATGTAAGTTCTAATTAGCCTAAATGTAGGTACCATTGCACATTTCATTGTAAATTAGTGCATGCTGAAACATCAATATCATTTTTCATTTTACGTTAAGTACTCGCGAGCGCTGTATTTTGCTTTGCTTTATATCATATACGCGATTTGTTATATTTATATGACATACATTTTATAGGGTCATTTCAAAAGCATTAATATACCCGCATTTTGCAATGTATAAAAAAACAAACAAAATTAAGCTAGATGATATCGTCAAATATTTAAATTTATTAATCTATGTTGCATCTGATTAAAAATAAAGTGGTATTTATCTGTCTGGTAGTTTATAACTCAAAAAATAGTAAGGTATACATATTCTTAGGATCTTTATTATAAACAATCTATAAACAAAATGAAAAAGTTATTAAATCCTAGAAAATTTTTGGCATTTCGAATATTATTGCAATTTAAAATTTGATTTGGTTTTGGAATTCTTTGACAAATTTTTAAATATGTAATATTTATAAGTAAAATTTATGACAACATAAATTTTTTTTTTAACGACCCAATATTTTCAATAGTTCTTGTTCCATATAACTCTTAATACTGTCCTGGTTATAATATAATAAACGACAAAAGTGATATAAAGTCTGTTTGTTTTTGTTGCCATGATATTAATTGGCTATAAAAATAAATAAATATATATATATATATATATATATATATATATATATAAATATACGTAAATAATATCATTTGTATGTATGTATGTATTTGTAAAATAACGTCATGGAAATTTGTAATGTATGTAATTTTTTTTTTAATGTTAAATAACAGTAAAATAGGGTTCTAATTCTAAATTAAATTAAACGAAAAACAATAAATAACTAATGTTTTCAAAAGTTGGTACCGAATTATATAAATTTTTACAATTTTCTGATAAAATTTTTATATATTTTGAGTTTTTAGTTATAAAATAACATACATACACACGCTGGGAAACTCTTTCATTTTTATTATATTTATATAGGATACTTAAAATTTTAACAATGTTTTTATATTGATTTGTCAAAATGTAATAATTTCTTTAAAATGTCAAAATAAATTGCTACATTACATGTTTATTTCTTCAAGTCTCCCGAAGGACTCTTTAAGATTTCCTTCTCTTGACATTTTCAACCATTTCATCATTTTTCGACAGCGATTCTCAACACTCTTCAAACAATATACGGTAGAATTTGTATAGACTCTCGTTATCGGAGCGTGAAAGAAGAAAATTAAGGAAAAATAAGGCTCTTCGGACTGCATGTACCACCAACACTATAGTTCAGCATTACGGAAAACAGAAACAATTATAAGTACTATGGGGCGGTTCAATATACGCTCAATTCAAACGTACTTTCTGCACTTGTTCGGTTTTATATTTGAATATATTTAAACATACCAAAGGAAATAGATTTGTTACATGTAAGTATGCTGCTACGTATCACATGAAAATCAAGTCCACACGAGTTCACTGATAATTATTGTGATATATATATTTTCATTTTCAGATTATTCCTTTATGATTATATTTGAGTATTAACTGTATTTAAATGATATATCTATCAACTAACCAGATTAATGAATTATATATGATTGCACTATTGCACGAACCAACACCTTTCATAAGTATAGTTCTTATATGTATTTAGACCAGTGATTCCCAAAGTGTGCGCCGCGGCTCCCCGGGGCGCCGCGGTGCCGTCATAAGGGCGCCGCGAAATATTCAATTAAACAATTCGGCAATTTTCTTGGAATTTCCAATTCTCGAATTTTTGCGCCAATAATCGTGTATGCTGTCAAAATTGCAAGAATCTAGCAACTTTCGAGTTTTTCATTGTTTTCTTTCCAATCCGCATCTTTTGAAACGGCTAGGGTGTGGCACAAACTCTTTTCATTATTCCAAAATCAATCGCCTCCAAACATTCCTATCCAAACAAGCAACTTTTGCTTCATCCACATTCATAATTTCTCTCATTCTAGTCTCAATATTGATATTACCGAAACAGTTGAAATTAGATATTTTATATTATCCCAAGGACAATAGTAAGTACTTTTTTTTTAATTTTTTGCTGTTAAATGGGTAAGTCAAAAATTTAGAAAAAAATTTGATGTATTAAGGGCGCCGCGGAAAAAATCCGATTATTTAGGGAGCCGCAAACCGAAAAAAATTGGGAACCTCTGATTTAGACATTAAAAATTAATGATATTGCGTATTTGTTGACTATGAAAAATTATGAATAGAATGTGTACTGAAAATGATTAGGTTTCATTCGCTCGATCTGTAATGTCCTCGATAGCTCAGTGGTAGAGCATTCGCCCGGCAAGCGAAAGGACCCTGGTTCGATCCCAGGTTGAGGCGATATGATTTTTTCATTTTCAGATTATTCCTTTATGATTATATTTGAGTGTATATATATATATATATATATATATATATATATATATATATATATATATATATATATATATATATATATATATCTGAAAAACATATAACTGAATTGAATCACATGTTAAACGAATATACTGAAAGATGCCCAAAGACACGATTTCGGTCGGACTCAGTGCAGGATAGGTTAGGTTAGAAAGTTAGTTTGTATTTTTGTAATGAAAAAAGAATAAGAAAATTCTTGAATTTTTTATTTTCTGCCAAATACGGATTATTCAATATACCTGCGACATATACACAAGAATAATTTCACGCCTAATCTAGTATTGTCACATTTTACATTCATTTGTGTGAAGTTACATATGCGCCGAATCAGTATTATATTTGTTATATTTTAGCTACTTTTCTTGTAGCATATTACATGTGTTATATATGATTATACATGTGTCATAATTAAATGACCTTTATATTACTGTAGCAGAAGCAGAGGTATTCGATATTTCCCGAAAATATACGTATTACTATTTGGTAAATATTAGTATTAAAATTTTAAAAACTTAAGGTTTTAATATATTTTTAAATAAAATTCGAAATTTCGATATACCGCACATACATCATCATCAGAAAAATAATTGTACATACATACATACACAATCACGCCATGTACCCAAAAGAGTGTGGCAAAAACATTTTCCACTATCAGAAAATTAGTTTTCTCCAAACATTCCTATCTAGTCAAGCAACTCTACACTCCACACTCATACATGCTCTTCTATTCTATTTGGAAACTTTCGCTCACGCAAAACACTCTCAATCATATCGTTCCATCTACTTATCGGACGTCCATACAAACGTATAGCTTCAATCAAGCATTCTAGATCATTCGCTCAAGATTACCGAACCATCTGATTTGACTAACATCAACGTTTGCAACAACATTTTTTTTTCAATTTCACACTCACCATACACTAATCTATTTTGTATCTGATTCCTTACAGTTACATCATATACACAACAATCATTTTCCTTTTATGCTTTTGCAGCCAAACCCAACACTCACCACAATATATCAACGTAGGCATCAAAACAGCATTGTATATACTCAAACAGGTTTCTTTGGAAACATTTAAGTTTCTAACAAAAATATCCAAAGCATCCAAAACTTTAAAACCAACATCCCTTCTTTCAATTTCACAATCAAAGCGACTTAATAATGTAATAGTATTTCCGCAATCTTAAAGAATATTTGTACAAAAACTGAGTCTAGTTAGTTGATAACTTAATCAAGTTGTTATCTTATATGATTAGCTAAATATGTAATTAACTATACTTGTGCAATTAATTTGCTAATTGGTTTATGAAACAACGATTCACTGATAGTCATTTGATAATTTAATCATTTGTTGTTAGATAATTATGTAGTTAGCTATGTGATTAGATTGTTTTCTTTTGTGTATATATAGCGGACAAACAAACATTGAATTATTTTTGTTTGTATAAAAAAGGTTTAGTCTTATGCATGTGTTGGTATCCTTTACAAGGGGACTAGATACAATATCAACTGTATTCCATAAGATTTAGCGGTACGATAATAGAATTTAATAAACTAGAAACAAATTAAATGTTTGCAAACTGCAAACATTTTTATTGCAACGTAGAGCGCAACATTTGAAAACTCTGGCGGACGCGCGGCACTGTATTAGTTAAAGTTGGTGAAAAATGAGATTCAAAGTATTTCCTATGCAGAGAGCCAGTTCGGAAAATGTTTTCACGTTAATGTTGAACTTCGTACCAAACTAAACACCGGCCAACTCAGTTCTCTCTCTGCATGATTTATTGTTTTTCGAACGTGTTTTGTTTGACAATCACCGGTTGCTAGGATCACATTGCAAAACCCACCGGTGTGTTGTAAAACAAAATAGAAAAACTATAAAAGTAAGGCGCGTGATCTGCTATAAACCAAGGTATATATGTGTGTATTATTCGCACAAACTAAAGGCTTCTGTGTATATATCTATACATATGAAAAGTAAATACACATTCGTCTACTACATTTGATATGCAGCAACGTTCAACGGATTTTTTTCCAAATGTTACTGCTGTCATAAAACTATGTATTAAAACTTTCTTATGTATATTTGAGATCTTTTATGTTAAACTGTAAAATGATTTTAAAAAAAGGCATACAAATTATAAATATTTTAACACAGTGAAACTCAGATCGATCTATCTGTTTCAAAAATATTTTTACGGAAAATCATAAAAAATAAAAGCTTTAATTAAATTGGAAAATAGTCGACTGGTAAAATTTAATAAATAATAAGTAATAGACGAAATTCAGTCAGTTAAATATTTTTATTATCTTTTACGTCAACGTTTCGGCAATCACTATTACCTTTTTCAAGGCTCTACAATAGATACAATATTTACGTTATTGTACACTTTATTACAATTTTTTATTGGCTACATTAAAACTTTAACAATTAATAAATATATTATGAATTAATACACATTTACTTGTGCCAATTCATACGTAAAACAGTCGTTATTTGTAAATAATTTTTTTTTTTTTTAGAAAATTGATACAAATATTTATGTTAATTTTTATAAATTCTTTTGGTGTAAATGTTTAACTATTTTTATTTTTTGCATTAAACACCATTAATTTTATATTTATTTATCTAATTAAACATTAGACAATTTTTAAATTAAAGAAAAATGCATTGGCCCTGCCGGGGTTTGAACCCGGGACCTTTAGGTTTCGCGCCTAATGCTCTACCAACTGAGCTACATGGCCACTACGACATGTCAATGCATTTTTGTTTATTTGACTGGTCATGATAAACTCATGAATTTTATCCAGGCAAATACGATGTTGAAATATTTTACATCTAGCAATGATATTTTTAATTTTTATAAATTCTTTTGGTGTAAATGTTTAACTATTTTTATTTTTTGCATTAAACACCATTAATTTTATATTTATTTATCTAATTAAACATTAGACAATTTTTAAATTAAAGAAAAATGCATTGGCCCTGCCGGGGTTTGAACCCGGGACCTTTAGGTTTCGCGCCTAATGCTCTACCAACTGAGCTACATGGCCACTACGACATGTCAATGCATTTTTGTTTATTTGACTGGTCATGATAAACTCATGAATTTTATCCAGGCAAATACGATGTTGAAATATTTTACATCTAGCAATGGTGTTTAATGCAAAAAATAAAAATAGTTAAATATTTATGTTGTTTTTCGATTATTTTTTTAAATTTACTTTATGTGAAACAGCTTTGCTATAACATTTTAGAATAATATTATTTTTTATTTCCTATAAATACATCTCCATTTTTGCGTTTGTTTGTTTGTTTAGGGTAGAAATCACTTGTTTCATACTTCGCATTAAATTCATAATAAATATCAAGAAATGAAGTATAAAAGTAATAGTACATAATATATAATAGAATATCTTTTTTTATGTAATCTTGATTAGCAGAAAATCTGAAAATTACGATTAATTAAAAACCGCGGTTAGTTATACTTTGTGGTTTGTTGATTGCATTTTGATTAGATGACATAAAACTTCTAATTACAATTACGATAAAAATATAATCGTTCGATTTTCAATTAAATGCTTTTTAATTAACCTTTAAAACACATATATCGTCATAAATTTTTTTTCACAATTACCATACTAATATTTTTACATTTATATTAATTTGTTTTATAATTGTATCATTATTAGTATCTCATAAGAAACTTTTTAATTATTGCAAAATAGTACTGTTACTTATCTTTTTGCTAATTGTAGCAGATAAATTTGTTGAATATTTATAAAAATGTCTTAGACAACACACCGAGTCATTTTCTGGAACCCGGATGTAATGAATTTATAAATCTTCTATTTCAATTTAAAAAAATTAACAAAGCGTTGTGATATTTTCACATTATCTCAACGAGTTGTTAACCTGTTTAAAAAAATCACAACACGAATTGTGCGTTATAGGTAAATCTGAAAATCTAGAACGCGTTATGATAAATTTTTATACTTAAGGGAGCAACTTCGATCTTTAAGCCTAACACTTAAGTATTTAACGCCAAATGTTTGAATTAATCAAATTCTTATGCTCGTGCTTAAAACTAAAACGACAGTCTAAATTTAACATATTTATTTAAAATCTGCTTTTTTGTAATTAAAATATAAATAATTTCTACCTTGAACTTTTTTTGTAACTTTTATTGATTGATATTGAAATTAGTCAACCATAATTATAAATATTACCAACCGTATTTGAACTCATCATCCACCATTAAAGTATTTTTTTATTTATCATAAAAACCAAACATAAAAACATGACTCAGCTACAAAGATGCATTTGAAAGTTTCAGCGTATTTTGTGTTGGTTATATATATATATGGTATATCTATGTCCTAGTCGCAGTGGCAGCATAAACGGCCAAGTTACATACGCTCAACTGTTAAATATTAAAGAAGCAGCAGCGTTATTCAAATGCTTGCAAAACATATGCAGTGAAAATAAGTTTGCGTCGAGCGTCGGCGTCGTATACCGTTGCAACTCAAAAATGAAGAGCGCGGTTGTTATTAACATTTACATATTCATATATATATGCGCATTCAGCAAACATATTGTACTTAACAAATCTTTTCTAACTTTTAAATTATATTACATTTCAGTCGACAAAACATTTTAAGTCCAGCGATACAAATTATGCACGAAAATTTATGAGTTTAGTTTTTACGTTAAAACTAATTCAATAAATATTAATAGTATTAAAATATTCTAGTTAGTTTTGTTTAATATATATATCGTTGTACATTCACATATTCAATTTTTATATAAATACTAATTTTATTATAATAATTTAAGTTATAACACACATTACATTCTACGTTTTATTTTGAAGCAGTATTATTTATTAAGCTGATCCTACACGGTTACTATTACTGTCAGTACTTTTGAATTAGTAATGCTAGTAATAAATAATAAAGGGACATGCGACAGTGATATTAAAAGCAGAAATAGCACATGCAAAAATTGCGATCTATAAATCAAAAAATATATTTCTAAATCATAATGTTTCTCATGAAACAAAATTAAGAGTGCTTAAATATTTTGTAGTGGTGTACGGATGCGAAACCAAAAATTAAAGAAAATGTTGTCTACAGCAGAAATGTGGTTTTACAGGAAAATGCTCCATGTATTGTGAAAAACAAAAACCAGCAATGCAACTATTTTAAATAAATTAGAAACAAATTTTTTACTGTGCAATTTTGCCCTGTTTTAAAACTATGCTTTATAGACAGACACCTTGTTTTGCGTGTTCATGTAATTTTAAAAACAATTGACAGTAATTGCTTAATTAATTACTGATTAAATTCTTTTATGTTTTATATAAACTGATTGGTATTGTACTAATTAACAAAAAAGTGTAAGATTTTAGTCACAGTGTATGCATACAAAGAAATATAACAATTATAAATTACAATTTTCATAAATCTTTAGGGTGCAAAATTCATATTTATTAGTTTTAGAAAACTTCAATGCAATAAAAATTTGTTTAAATCAAACTTGATATAATCGGAACGTTGTCGATGTATAAAATGATAAAGTAATATCATAAGTTTGCTGCAATGTAATTGTAAAGTTTTTTAATATAAATTTCAGCAATTGATCCATACGATATGAAAATGAAACACGCCCGAATATAAAACGCAAGCAAGAAAAAAAAATGAAGGGAAAAAAATTGGTCTGTCTGCACATTTTTCAATATTGTAAAACTTGACTAAATTGCTATTCAATTAATTCAAATGCACGAGCTGCGAGTCAGAGCATATCGAAATTACAATAATAATAATAATAAAAGAAAAAAAGCTGAAAGAGCGAAAAGGAACGAACGACTGGACCGAAATGAAATAAAATCGAATTGCATATTAATGACGATGGTGTTCCGCGTTGAAATCAAACAACACTGACATGTTAGCACAATGTAAATTGTGTTGAACGGACGCATTCATGAATTAAACATCGGCTACTTGACAAAACAACCATTTTACATATTTGAATTACACGCGGAATGTGAGTAACATCAATGATTATGTACAGTGGTAATCGCATTGTCAACGATTTTCAACCGAGTCAACGCGCGACGCCACAACGTGCCGTGTCCTAGCTTTTCCTTCCTTCCTGATTCTAGTTTGTTGTACAGGAAAATGGGATACATCATATTTTATACTAAACTAAATTATCAACATTATACATAAAACGCTTTCTACATATATTTGTCAGCTATTGACTCCAAAGCTTTATACGTGCGTACGGTACAAATCTATTTTTCATTTAGTGACACATAAAGTTAGCTGTAAATTGATTTTTACTTGTTTCATGAACATATTATAAACATTGGTTATCTATTACTTTAGGAGTAAATAAGTTTGTTCTATAGATTTAAATTTATTCTAGTGGTAAATTTGTGATTTTCAAAATTACTTAGTTAGGAAGTAAATTTATTTAATAGGTATTAATAACTTACTTTTAAACAAAAAATTATTTCCTGGCATGTTATATTTACTAAAGTTAATAGAGTAACTTCTGTGTAATAGTATATATATAATTAATAAATTAGACTAAAAAATTTAATGTGCCGAGACACATTTATCTTTCTGAACCTTTAGAGTGGTTTATGAGTTATAATAAATAAAAGACTCTATATTAAATACATCAGTTCTCGTAATTCCTAGGTGGAATATAGGGACTATATGCTCGAGAAGCTGAACTTATTAGTTTATAAACAATTTATATTTGTATTGTCAATGGGTCGATAGCCCACAACCAAGCAAGGGACCTACAACTTATAGTGTGTTCCAAACCACTCAGACCCAACCAATATCAGTTTAGTGGGACAAGACTTTAATACCATACATAGTACTTTAATTTAATTTCTGGTGTATACCGGAACCTGGGACCATTCAATACAAATACACAAACTTCATATTTTAATTTAATAACTTTTAGATGATGAATCTGAACTTAGTTTGTGATAGTACATATGCGTGTGTCATTCGCAGGCTCCCTCGATAATTCAATTTCTATGACCATACTTAATTTTCAAAATATTTTCAAAGTGCGAATTTTTTACAGTGTTGCCAACTTTTGGAGAAGAAAATGTTAAAATTTTAGCATTGGCTATTATCAAAATAAAATTTTCAAGAATGGATTTTCTTTGTATTTACGAAAATTACATAATTTTATTTTTGCTCAATTTACACCATTTAAAGATAAAAAATGATTAAAATTTTTCAAGTATTATTTTGGCTACAGTATTTATCATAATTTAACTAAATTTTCAAAAAAAAATTATCTTGTTTCTCACAAAAATTACATAATTTTGTTTCTGAATATTGTTGCTAGAATTCGAAATAAATAATATTTATTTCAATATTATATGCTAATATCAAAGTATCCTATATAATATACTCATATACTTTAATTTTGTTTTATTATTTCTATCTACTATTCCGTTATAAAAAAATTTGGAGCATCTTGCAAAAGCAACATTAATTTTTCCTAAAAATAAATATTTTATATTTGCAGATTTATATTAGAATGTAATGGAGAAGCAAAATCCGTCCGATATAGGTAATTTATCATGTTGAGCGAGAAAAATGAATCGTTACCCGTTATTTTACGCACGTAATACATATACATATGTAAAACTAATGGAAATGTGTGTAGTGGTAGTAGTAGATTGGATGAGGGGGGGGGGTGCCATGTCGGCATATGCTTTAATCCTTCCGTCGAATGACATGGCAGTAACAGTAGGAGCCAGGTGGCTCCAGGACTTTAACTAAAATATTAATTGCAAAACGTGTTTCATAACTCCATAACTCTCGGTTCTGGCCAACGGGGAATACAAGCCCTACTTTCACATCACACAAACACACACACGTACATCTCCTCGTACTATCTAATAAACATAATATCTATATCACTTCAGTTTAACGAAACTACGCATTATAAGCATATCTGTAATTTTCTCTATCACCGTTTGTGTACAATGACATAATTTATAAGTTTTTTAAATAATGTGGTAGAGTTATCATAATGTAAATTACAATTAGAATTATCTCGTGACTTAAAAGCAAAATGTAATCGGTAACTGTCAAAATTATAATTAAAATATAAAATAAAAGTATTTTAAAATAAATAAATTAATATTAAATTTTTCATCATTATTCTGAAATGATATTTTATTTTTATACGGCAGTCAGTAATAATTAATGAACATTTAAATGATATTTAAAATTTATTTTCACAACATGATTATATATTTCAGTTATAGAATAAAATTTATGAATTTCAAATCAATTAAATTATTAAAATGATAAAATAAAACGGCTTTAAGAAATAGTTATGTATTAATTTTTATTAATAATCGATGTTTCGACGTACTCCACGTACATCATCATCAGGAATTTTATTTTTTTGAGTATTTTTTCCTGATGATGATAAATATATTTCAAAGAAAGATATACATTTTTACAAAATTTGAAAGTAATACTAATACCAAACCGAAAACTATATTACTACATAGTAAAAAAATCAACAATAGATTTTTGTAAGTTATAAGTTATGTAATATATTTCCCAATTAAAATGCGTAATATTTTGTATAAATTCGTACTGATATTTTTATAAGTATAATATTATAGCAATTATAAAATGTTAAAACACAAACCCAATAAAAATAATGATAAATATTTTTGAATTATTGCCTTTTTTTCGTCATTCTTAGTTAAATAAATTATTAAACAATACTATTGTTAATAATGTTGAAATAAAGTTATTCAATTAAAATTGATTACAAAAAAATAATTTTATTAACATTAAGAGAACAATACTCTCTGCCACAAGGACAATAATGCAATTTAATATTACAAAAGTTTTATTATTTTGTTTTAGATATAAAAATTTTATAAAAATAAAAGTCAATTATTCTTATTAAAAATTCATTTGTATTTCTTATTTGTAACGTTATGTTTTATAAACAAATTTATTAAGATTAATTTTAACAAATTTGTAAAAATATTATTTTATGTTTTTAATGATTACAATCTTAAGTACAATAGTTTGACACTCCGTTAGCTAAATCTATAAATTAAAAAGTTAAATAGATTGTCAAATTTATTTAAAGCGTCTCATTGATAATTGACCAATTGACAATCTAGTTGGTTAATTATCACAATAATTCAGTGAACAATGTTTCAGACAATTTGCCCTTAGTCACTGATAGTGAACATTTTAAATATTTAAAGAAATTTTTAAAATGTATATAAATTATTTAGGCATTTAGGCATTTAGGCATTTAGGCAGAAAAACAAAAATGTTCTCAAACTCAAATTATCTATAATTAAAAATAAAAGATTTATTTTACAGTATTTGACTTTTTGCTCATATCTATCTAGTAACCTATGAATTTTTTGAAACTACTAAAATAAAATCATAATGTACTCTCTAGATCCCCAGCCATCTATCTTAAATCTCTGCTACTACTATTTATTTAATCAACTTTTTTTCATATTTCCAAAATATTTCACGTATTTATTTGAAACAATTTATTTTCTGTACCCGTTTTATTGTACCAGTAAATTTACAATATTTAGTTTTCTTCTATTTCTACATAATGTCTTTGACCATGAAGTTCCACAATTCTATATATGTATTTAGATATTTCATATTTTCTGTAATTATATCCGAAAGATGTCAAATATTTCGTATATATTTTTACGCAGTACATAACAATATGGAAAATGTATAAACTTTCAAGGTAAACATGTAAAACATATACCTACCTTAAATATATTACAAATATTTTCAAAATGGTTCAAATTTTATATATGTTTTTATATCTATCCTAAAAATTTTCAAAACGAAAAGAAATAAAAATATGCAAAACCATGTCATTTTTTTAATTGAGAATAGAAAATCTTTATTATTGGACATAATGTACGACTATCCACTGTTTTTTTCCTTTAAAATTTTAAATAACACTTTATGTAACTAACATATAAAAGAACAACATAATAGAAAATTCTTTCAGAACTCATTATATTAAAATAAAAATCTTTAGGATTAAGTCCTCTATATATTTTATTTAGAAATCGACGTTTCGATATACTCTAACTAAGTATATCATCATCAATACTTTTTTACAAATGGCATAAATAATAACCAAACAAAACATAAAAACAAATAAATTACTAGTACAATTTTTTTAATCTATAGTTACTTTGTTACCTAGTAACTAATTTCTATGTTTTGTTTGCTTGTTAATTATGTTATTTGTAAAAAGGAGAGTATATCGAAATGTTAATTTTTTTTAAATAAAATATATACAGAACTTGATCCTAAAGATTTATAATTTTAATTTAAAAGATTATTAAACTATAGAAATATAGTAGAATTTTTAAAATAAAATACTATAAAAAATAAAAGACCATATTTACAGTCCTCAATTGTTTCGAAAAATTGATATTAATTAAACTAACTATTATCTTAGTAACATTGGTGCTCCATTTAAAAAAATTATGTAACATAATGACAATGAATAACTTTCGTTGTTTATTAGTTAAAGAAAATTTTTAAATTTATTAAAAAAAGATATTACAAATGAGAAAATATGTTATCATAAAAAATATTGCTGTGGTCACCAAAAAACAGACCGGTCATCATCATACGTCACCACAAAGTATACATAAAATACTTTCTAACAGAAAAGTAATTATTGAAAAAGATAATAACGTATCATATTATGTTGACAGTTTTATGATACATATTTATAATTTATCGTAATCATGAAAACGTACCTGCATAGATATATGTCAAAATAGATACTTTAAAAAAATTAAAAAATTGTCTCAAATAAAATTTGTTCGTTTAAAAAAATTTTCTTTAACGTATTCAGAAACAGGCAGACCGACAAATATACAAACATCATGCTAAAAATAGTTCATATATGTTATAATTCATGCTTATCTGTAAAAATCTCGAAAAGTCAAAATTAAAATTTTAATTTCAAAAGGTTATTGAATATTTGTTTGTTATTAAAATGTAATTATATTGATAAAACAAATATTTCATTGTACTAAAATAGTTTTTGTATTTGCAAATTTTATTTGAAAATAGTAATATTCAACAAAAAAAAGAAACTTTTTAACTTTTAACTTTTTAAATATAGAACTTAAATTATTGATGGCTACAGCGTGCTTTACATGGTATTCGATAACAAATATTTATACGCAAAAAAGTATCATACAAATATCTAAAGTATTTGATAAAAAAAATCATTAATGAATCTTTGTTAACAAATTGTAAAAATGTAAAGTAAGCTAAACTTATAAAGAACCGGCCAGATTTGTGTATTTTAATGCAGAAACTTTTCGTTAATATAAAAATTTATATAATAATTTAAAAACAGTATGTACATACTCGTATCTAGTAAATAATTAAACAAAAAGATATCTTTAAAAAAAAATTCATCACTCAAGACATATATAAACAAAAGTTGCCAACTGGGAAATCTTCTGATTACATTCGTCAATGTACTTCACCAACAATCTTCTTCACGTACAGAACGAACAAACGAATATATGTGAGTTTGTCGCGCGTCGTGTCGGTGACAACATTCAAATAAATAAACAACAACACGGCAACGTGAACAAAGTGAATTAAGTCGTAATAAATCTACCGAATACGCGCTGTAAGCACAGGTGACTCTCATTGTGACTCGTGATTCGTGAAAATCCACAAATGACGCATCGTCTGCGAAAGATACCTTCCATCCACCTCTTGAACCCATAATTTTCATATAATGAAGACATGTACGAAACATCATCCATCAGAAAATGTGTACCCAGTCTCTAGTTACCTAGTAGTGCGACGCTATTTACCATTTACTAGATTTTTAAACAGAGTTGGATTGAGATGAATTTTTCTTAATTACACTTCTAAAATTTATATTCTACAAGTATTATTACAGCAGAAATTTTTTAATATCACATAAAAAAGTTTACATACATAATACTACATTGATACTGCACAAACACACATAAAGTCCGTCAACAGAAATAAGTAACTGCGAAGTAGAAATGTTATCAGCCTGACTATAGTTCACTTTACTGTTGTCTATGAAAGTATTTATTTCGACCAATATTAATAGTAGGAATAGAAAAGCATGTATGGGAGATGTCATGAATGTGGATGAAGCTGAAGTTGCTTATCTGAGGATAAGAATATTTGAAGAAAATTCATTTCGGGATTGTGGAACAAATTCATGCCACCCCTTTTGGGTATATAGCGTGTATATTAATTTAAAAAAGGTACACCTGCTTTTCCCATCTAATGCTGACTCTATCTCTTTTGTTATAATAACTGATAGTGATTGAAGCAGTTTCAAGGATACCAATTTCTCCATAATTTTTCCTCACGCTTCAACAATGAGCCTCTAGACAAGTTCCATTGAATTATTACATTAATTATGGAACTCATTTTCTGATAGGTAATGCTACATGTATAATGAGAAAATATGTATAAAAGTATGAATTATTGTATTAAAAATAAGATTTATTATGGAAGATACTTGTAAAACACTATTACAAAATATTAATAATATATACATAATTTTTCTATAGCTTTTCTTTGTTGATATATTTACATATTATTTGTACAAGTAATTTTATATGAGGTGAATGTTGTCATATCAGTTACTTATGTACAAGTATAAGCTGTTTTTGGTCATGTATTGTCGTATTGAATAACACAGTATCGTAAGTTCTGGAAGGAGCGTCAACCAAGGTGGCCCATAAACCAAAATGACTTAAAAACTAAAAAGTTCTATATATTGTAATACTATTAAATTATTTCACTACAAATGTTTATATATAAAAATATTTTTACAAAAGGATTGTATAAAACATTGACTACAATTAAATTTATTACTTTTTTCTGATCTATAATGCCTGTATTGTGAAACGCCACGGTGTTTAGACCTATATAAATAAAATTATTATTATAAAAAAATAATAATTATAGAATTATATATAATTATAAAGTATTAATCCTATATGTTATTTTCTTTTTAATATATATATATATATATATATATATATATATATATATATTCTAGTTTCAATAACATAATACATAATACTAATAACAATAAGAACCTTATCAACAATACCATCAAACTCATTATAAAACTTTTATATAATTTCTAATAATAATCATATCAAAACTAAACTCCTAGATGCGTCACTGGTCGTAGCATAAAAGCACATCTACTACGTTCAAACGGAAACCTCTCTCGCACTTCCGGTAATTCCCATATCCCACCATAGCGTAACGTAAGCATTTCACCGTAAACGCGTATAACGTAATACCGTCATCGTATAGCATCAACAACAACAAAATAGGGACTTTTATTGTTGTTGTTAAATACAACCGGACGTATTTATTTAATAAATAAAAATAAATCCGACACTTTGAACAAAATAATCAGCTTCTAATAAACCTCACAGTGAGCATTACTATAGTATGAAGTGTTCTATAATTTTTGTCCGTTGCAAATATTAACAGTAATTAAAATATAAATCTTTGGTCATTAGGTGTGTTAAGTATTTGTGAAATCTTAATTTTTTTTAAATAATATTTTTTCTGGACAAAAATCGATCTCTTTCATTATATTTTGCACAAAAATCCAAATTGGTGTAAATCAATATCAATGATTTAGAAATACCATATTTCAACTCAAAAATTTAATTCATTAATATACTAAAACTATTTGTTTAAGTTGAACAAATAAATGTGCAAAAAAAACGCATAAAGATTAAATTGCCTTTAACTACTCCAATTTTTTTGGTTTAAAATAACACTAATTTAGATGAAACAGACAAAGAAAATAGAACGCTCTGTAGAACACAATGCTCAATCAGGATCTACACATCGCTAAAGCAAAGGCAGCAAATAGAAATATAAAAAATATTCGTGACGGCCTTGAAAATGTAATGCCAAGGGTCACGGGCTGTGCTGAGTTAAAACAAAACCTGTGTCGACATTATTGGAGGTTGTAGAGCGTTTCACTTGAGTATAGAGTGCGTGATGCTGCATTTACGAGATTCGAAAAAATATCTTAGCACATCGCCGTTTTTGTGACGCGATTTAAAATTATATATTTGCAAAAAGTGCCTAAAGAAAAATGGAAATTTATCTTTAGATAGTAAAAAAGTACATGTGTATATTTTTTACGCGTTCTTTTTTTTTAAGAAAACGGAAATGTTATTTTGTTATGTAAAATATTTAAATAAGATGTTTAAATTTAATTTACATATAATTATTGAAACAAAAATATAAAGTGAAGATTAAAATATTAACATAGATTAAACTAATAATCTGAAAATGAAAAAAACTAATATCACCTCAACCTGGAAGCTAATATTTGAATTTTCACGTATTTGTTCATTATTTCGGGCTACAGTTATTATTTCATTATTGAATTACATTTCTAAATTAGCCACCGCGGCGCGAAAATTTTCAAATAATCTTCCACTATTCATATGCATTGTACTTCGCAATTTTGTCTACAAACCATGGATGTTTGCGTTATGTTTACTTTAAAATTATGAATAAGCATATACTAAAAATATTTAGAAATCTGTCGTTTAATCTGGTATTTCTTTGGTAGAATGATATTGGTTCGATCTCAGGTCGACAAGATATGAGTTTTTTTATTTTCAGGTTATTAGTTTAATCCTCGGTTTAATCTATGCTAATATTTGAATCCTCACATATTCGTTCATTATTTCGGCCTACAGCCGTTATTTCTTTACTTAAAAATATAAATTTTATAATTGTATTTGATATTTTTACTAAAAATTGTTGCTGGTTAAAAACCTGCGTAGCAATGGTCAATATATGTATTTAAAAAATCTTATAAATATTTGATAAACATATAGTAAATAAATAAAAATTAAATCATAAATAAAAAAATAAACAAATTGAAATCTACAAACTAGTTGATTGGAAAACAATAACTCGATAATTTAAATACAAATTGTTAATTAAATTATATGATCTATAAAATATAACTTTAAAAGTTACGGCAATTAATAATAAATTACATGAAATAAATTAAAGTACATAACTTTCTTGATACTTTACTGCAAAACTTTAAAAAATTATCTTGATGTTCAAACTTCAAAAAATACAAAATACAATATTTACAAAAATACTGTTTTATGTCTATGTCGCAGAAATATTAAATAATCCTTATTTTTGCGTAAATACCAATATTATCTTTTTTTTCATTTTTTTTTTGTCTGTAAGTATAAAAATACATAAATTCACCTTTTTTTTTAACTTACCTACATTTAAAAAATAATTTAAATAAAATATTTCACATTAAGAAACACAATCTGGGCGAAACACATATGCGATTTT
Source organism: Clivina fossor (assembly GCA_963966155.1). Taxonomy (NCBI): domain Eukaryota; kingdom Metazoa; phylum Arthropoda; class Insecta; order Coleoptera; family Carabidae; genus Clivina; species Clivina fossor. The sequence goes on along the minus strand of OZ014553.1, from coordinate 4,469,410 downwards.
TTCTTCAAGTGTTATAAACAAAACTAAATTAAAAATAAATAAAAATACATACCAAATAACCTTAACTTTACTAACAATTGTAAAATGGTATGTATATGTATATATATTATTCATATTTGTTACGTGATTTGGGAGAATTAAACTTTCTTTGGTCGAATATACAATTTTCAATAATCAAATTCAAATTCAAGCGAAAATAAACAAAATATTTTATTCATATCGGTACTATTCTATAAAAATGTTAGTAAGATTAAAGTTACTTTGTTTGTATTTTTATTTATTTTGAGATTAGTTTCGTTTAGAACGCTTGAAGAAAAAATAGTATGTCACTCGGCAAAGAAAGCTCTAATTGTGTTTCGCCCAAATTTCTTGGCCTCAGCGTTGTCTCGGCCACAAATATCTAGACTCAACACAATAATCATCGCTTTCTACTCCTCGTAACATAATATACTATTACGCGATTTATCAACAATAGTTGTATGTATAACAATACGATTGTGCTAAAAAAATATTAACTAATTATTAAATGTAATCTGCTAAAAAATTAACGTGTTAAAAATTTTAAAAATTTGAAAATGTTTATGTTATATATTTTATTTTAACTTAAAATAATGTTAATATTATCGGTTCTATTACGAAATAAGACCCCACACATACATAAAATTTTTTTCTTATTTTTATACCGTTTTTTCTAGAATAGATATTAATTTAAATTTTTCTAAAAAAAAAAAACAATATTTATGATATTACAATTAATATTCTTATTTTTTTATTGTAACATCTGCGCAAAATTAGTTAAGACAAACACACCTATGAAAATACTAGATATTCTTTGAAATCGTAAATTTTTTTGTAACTAGATTACAAATCAACTTTAATTGATGTTAAACCATATATAGAATGTTCTAATTTATTGTTTCATTTGCAATTATAATTTTCATCTCAAAACTAATTATAAAGTATAATCATTCTATCTTTGCTAATATTTTGTTAATTTAAAAGATTTGCTCATTCCATACTACGTATCATCATTGTTTACAATTTAAAAATGCACAAGTGAAATTAAAATATTATGTACTTCCTGATAATTAATTAAATCTTTGTACAATAAAAATCATGTGTACATTCATACAATTATTATCAGACTCATCTGCAATAGCAACATCTATTTTGAATGTCAAATTCAAGGTCACGATTCAGTAAACCTTGACCGACACCTAAACAAAACACTGCTACTATTAATTACATATATAAAAAATTAGGATGATAATACTATTTAACCAGTTTTGTGGTTTATTTTTTTCGTACATTAATAACTAGGTAACAAATATTTTGGTAGTACAAACACATGAATCATTATTTCAATATAAACAAAACAAATTGCTTATATTATTTTAATTATTTCGATGTAAAATATTAAATTTAAGTATCAAGATTATAAAATTATTATATAACCGTAAGATATATACGACTTCAAGTAAATTTGATAAAAAAGTTTCCATAAACATTATGACGATGCTTTATTTAGTGTACAAAAATTATTTTTCAAAAATATCACTGGAATCTACATAAAAATTACCTAAAAAATAGATATAAATTGAAAATAGAGTAGCCATAAAATTTCTTAAAAATCTAGTAAGGCATATATTTCATTTAATTTAATTACAACTTTTTTTTTAATAATAAACATTTTTCAAAATTATATGTAGGTAATTTAAAAAAGAAAAAACTATTTTCTTATTTATAGTTCTAATATGCCGTTATTAATAATTATTTGCTCATTAAAATAATATTAACACTTAATACTAAAGCACTGTTATTTAGAAAATTAACTGTATTTACAGAAATATTTTTTGTTATACATTAATAATGATTATTATATTTTTAAATGAAGCATTTCAAATATAATGTATTTCTTTTAAATAATATCACAATGCTTATAATACAGAATAACTCTGCAGTAATTGAGTACACGTATTCATACATGAAATTAATGTTTTTACTACTTTTTTAATTCCTCAGCTAAATTAATCATTTTTACAAAATACTGGCAATTTGTAAATAAAAATAATAAACAAATAAGTCATATCTATAGGCAAGAAACGTTCAGAGAAAGGTCAAAATATGCTACCCGCGCTATTATTTCAATTAATTTCAAATATTGTTTTTTTTTTAGTTTTGTTATTGATAATTTATAATACTTTCATTGTTTAATATTTAATTCGATATTTGATTATTCAAAATAAACTTGATTACAGACCACAAAAATTTATTAACTAATAAAATGTATTGATAAAAAATAATAACTGTATAATTTTATTTTTTATACTAACCAGAAGCAGAAAATAAAATTATACTGATTAAAAAAAATTATTTATACTGACCATAAACTAAAATTTTACTGATCAAAATTTTAAATTACGCTTACCAAACAAAATACAATATTATACTGACACTTAATTATTTATACTGATCATAATATTATTATATACTGATTATTTTTTTAAATTACTTATATTAATGAAAATACTAAAAATAAATGGACGCCTAAAATTACCGAAATGCGTTAAAATTTATTAATTAAATTAATCTCACTTTTAGAAATTGAATGTTTCCTTATAACAATATTCTGTTTCAAACATGTTTGCAATCTGATTTTGAAATTCAAAATGTTTGTAATCTGTACTTTAAAATATGTAAACAAATTACAACTAACTAAAAATAAATCAGTCATCTACCAGCAATTAAATGGCTTAAACTTTTTCATTTAACTTTATTAAATATCGAAAACTAAAATTAATTTTTATTGAAATATTATCTGACCATTTTTAAAAATTAATAAATAAGTTTTTTATATTATAAATATATCAATAACAAATTTATTAAAAATGACAGCTATAATTTAAAACATATAAAATAAAAACAAGTGTATATTTTTGAAAATTTGTTTAAATCTTAAAATAATTAAATTGTACCAAATACATTTTTACCTATTTTTTTCTTAAAAATGTTTAAATATGTTTTATTTATTAATACAATAATAACAATATACATAGTTGTAATATATCATTATGATATTCTTTTATATAATTTATTGACTATGTAATAAATTTTATTTTATAATTTCTAGTTAAATTCGAAAAGGTATTATAAACCACAATTACGTATTAAATTAATAATTAATATCTGTTTTATAAGTATAATTCCATATACTCTTGCATTTAATTAAAAAATTATTTACATTATCTACATCAATATTTTGTTAAATCATTTTTATTAGCATAATCTAAGCGAAAATTTCCATTTTAAAAACAACTTTTTTCAGTATTACAGTTTTTGTTTAGTATCATGAATAAGCATTCATTATCTAATAATTAAATATTCTTATGATGTCACTTAATAGTTAATTATTAAAGATAGAAATTTTTGTTACTTTTCAATTAGCATAAACATTAAATTAAATTATATTAAATATCAAAAAAAATATACTTATGTCATTATATAAATTATGAAATAATGATATACAGATTTAAAATCAATATTTATATGTTAAACATTCATATAATAATTGAAAATATCTTTTAACAAAAGCAAAAAAATTTATGGGTAAATCCGTAGGCAAAGCATGTTTGAATTTGTAAATATAGTAAATATAACATAGTAAAGAATCTTTTAGAATTCATTATATTGGAATAAAACAGCTTTTTATTTTACTAGCAAATATAATTTATATTTTTTGTATCAGTATTAATAAAATAATATATGAATTCGTATAAAAACAAATATTTATCACATTTTTAATAGTAATTTGTAATCGATATAGTCTATGCTTCCGCAAAAAAATACAGAAATTAAAAAAAAAATTCTTGTTTATGATTTTAGAAGAATGTTATATGTATAAAATTATATTATTTTTTTTTATTTTAAAAAGCTATAAATTAAGATTATTTTCTGGTTTACTAACATATAATGTAAAACTAAAATAAAAAAACATTTATTAAACTACTTGAGGTAACACAGCAAAAAATCTTTCAGAACTCATTATATTAAAATAAAATGATTTTAGGTTGTAGTTCTGTATTAACTTAACTTAACTTAACTTAACGTACGTCTTCGTCAAGAAAAATGATACAAACTTGTTTATATGTTCTGTTTATTTACTATAAATGTCATTTGTATCATTTTTCCTGATGAAGATGTACGTTGAGTACATCGAAACGTCGATTTTTAATAAATATTAATACAAAACTACAACCTGAAGCCGTTTTATTTTGCTTGAGCTAATATTTTCATGACAACAACAATTAGGCTCTAATAAATTAATGGATGCTAGCTATATGTGTATTAGGAAAATGTGCAATATAACACGCAATAATTTTTGAAGATAAACTGCATATATACCTATATTTATAAAATTATAATGTATCGATTTAGTACTTTTAGACTAATATATTTGAAATTAAAAATTACAAATAACATATACTTAAATAGCATTGATGCAACTAATCATATTTATTTCTTTAAATAATTAGTTCATTTTAAAAAAAATTATGTCTCAAAATATTAATATTAATACAAAACGTTGCCTTTAGTAAATAATTTTATTTAAATTAATAATTATGTATATAGATTTCAAATAGGTGTCAAATAAATTATCTTTTATTTTTAATAATTGCATATTTATTTATAATTAGTTATAAAGTAATATGTAATTGGTTTATCGAATTTAAAAATATACAAGCATTTTTTTAAATATTAAATTGTAAATCATCATGAGTAAGAAAAATGATAATAAATATAAATCATTATTATAATGAATTTGCGGAATTTGGGTAATTTACTATCTAAGGATGACCGACAGATTAAAAGAATAAGAGTAAATAAAGAAGTACACAATGCTGTTTTGGTACCTACGTTGTTGTATAGTAGTGAGTTATGAGTTTAGCTGCAGAAGCATAAAAGAAAAATTACTACTGTAGAAGTGATCACATACGAAATAATTTGATATAAAATTGGTAGTAAAGTTGACATTAATCAGTTAAGATGGTTCAGTCATCTTAATCGAAAATCAAATAAACATTTGGTTAAATAATATATGAGTGACATTGAAGATATACGTCTATACGTAGATATTCAATGAGTAAATGGGGTAAATATGATTAAGAATATTTCACGTAAGCAAATGTTTTACAAGTTGTTAGAATGAAAGAGCACGTATGAGTGGTATCATAAATGTCGATAAAGAAAGTTGCTTGTCTGGATAGAAATGTTTGGAGGAAACTAATTCTTACTTAAATAAAAAAAAGTTTGCGTTCGCTTTACAGAATTGCGAATTTTTTTTTAAAGAATTCATATTTGACGAAAGTCTATAATAAAATTGAATGCTTCAAAAAAAATTGATACTGATACTACATCAACAAAAATTTGCATATTCACAGGCTTTATAAATAAAGTAATTATTTAGAGTAGCATAAAAGTTTTAAATTCGCATACACCTGGTATACATCATAAAGATTATAAATTTTTTTGTACTCAACTAAATTTATGAGTTATGACACAAACTCTTATTTCAATATAAACAATAAATTATATTGATTTATGTAAATTTGTATTTTAAAAATATGTATTTATAAACCTTTTTTATTTAAAACAATCTTTCATATTACAAATTTTGTCGTTAAATATATTATTACAGATTTAATTGTAACGATGATAAAGACATAAACTAATACTTAAACTCGTTTTTATGAGGTTCATCGAACTAAAAATAATATTCTCTTTCTCTTCGTTTTATATTTCATAAGTGTTACTATTAAAATACTATCAAAATAATATTATTAACCTGGTATTTCCACAACAAAAACGATAGTAAATAATATATTCCACAACATTTTTCCATCTTATTTACATATATTTTTAATGATTATGAATGGTATTTCCCTACGCATCTCAAAGTAGTAAGAATCTAAAATTATTCTGAGAAGTTTGTAAACATCGCCAATGCGATGAATTAAAAACTCATCGTTATTTTTTGTTTACAATTTTAAGAATCACTTTAAGTTATTCTGTCTTTAATAAAATTATATACACAATTTAATAGGTTGGCAATAAAAATAAACCATATACATTTAATTTAAATGACTATGTGTCTTTTTTGAGACAATATGCATCTAAAAGTAGTAATAATCAAAAATTATTCTAAGAATTTTGTAAACATCGCCATATCAATGAATTAAAAATTCGTCGTCAGTTTTTGTTTACAATTTTAAAAATCACTTAAAGCAAAGTATATAAAGATTAAATTACACAATTTAATAGGTAATAAAAATAAACCATATACATTTAATTTAAATGACTGTGCGTCTTTTCTGGGACAATGACAAATCATTGTTAAGAAGATACTATTTTCTTCCACAATACAAGAAAATTGTTTCCATAAAATATGCATGTCACGGAAATGATTTTGTACTTTTCCACGTAAATATAGAAGTTTGTTGTTTTTTTTTGTTAATTTTATTAAAGCGAGTTGAATGAAAAAAAGACGTTTCGTCTATTGCAATTTGCAAATAAATTTAGAAATGAATGATTTATGTGAGACTGATTCTAAGGGCCTTGGCAAATAAAGGTTACAAGAGACAGGATGTTTTAAATCCGCTTTAAATGTTTGAGCTAAATTTGTGATGATTTGACAAATTTATACCAGTATTGCATTAAACGAAAATCTTTTAGATAAATTATTTCCGATTATCAGTATTTATATGTTCATATTAATAATATTCAATTTTAAAACTTTTCTCTGTATTGATTACTATAAAAATATAATTGAACAATAAAAGTTATTTTAGTTTTGAAAAATAAATTTGTTTATATTATGTATTTACAATAAAATATGTAATAAATGTAATTTTAAATAATTCTTACAGAAAAATAAAACAAAATTTTTCAATATTTGTTAATTTATTTAATTTTGTTTTAATAATTATTTAATATTTTCTTTTTTTGTTTCAATAATATGTCATTAATAATATATACATTTCAAAGCAATATACACACATTATCAAAATTTATGATAAGTCCTGCCATAACAAAAAAGGACAAATATTTTAAAACTTATGATAAATTAATAAAATTAAAAACTAACTGTATTTCAAAATAAACACAATAAATATGTAAATGAAAGAATGATTTTTATAGATCAAGTAAACTTTGACAAATTTTACCTTATGTAAAAACTGATATTTAAACTACATACTTTACATATTAATTGTATCAAAATTAAACTAACTTTTTTTTAAATTGTCGAGTAAAAAATTAATATATATATATATATATATATATATATATATATATATATATATATATATATATTAGAACATTATATAGTAGCTTCCATAAATTTATCAATGCACGGATAAATGAATTATCTACTGAAAAACAATTTATGAAATAATCGTAATATTTTGCTATTCGTACATTAATAAACCGAACGAACAGATCTTAATAATGTATTTATGTAATCCAAAACTATACTGAAATTATTATATGTATCTATATATCGCTACTAATCACTATAATACAAAAATTATAATACTTATATATAAATTATAATATATTGTAATACAAAAATTATCACTGTTAGTTTTCAAAGATAAAAATATAAAATTTAAAATTACATTATAAAATTGCAGTTTTTCTACCCATTATTTTGTATTTTGTGATAATGTACATATTTTTTTTTAAGAAAATAAATTTCAAAACAATAAAAGCAAATACATGTTGTTTTTTCATAAAATTTATCACTTAACTTTGACATACTAAGAAAGTTAAGTTAACAATCTACCATATACAGAAATGAACAAAGATCTGAAATAAATTTCATATCTGACAATTATTTATTATTATGACTAAAGTTTTTTTGGTTACTGAAAATATTAATACCCATTTCTGAATTATTCTCAAGTAATACATACAACAGAGAGTCAAATCCAATATAATAAAACAATTATTTTTGTTTTGCGTCATTTTCATAACTTGCTATAAGTAAAATTAAAAGAACAAGAAAAAAATTAATAAAACCTAATACTTATTAATACCACAATTTTAGCGTTTATTGTGATTTAAAAAAAATATTACATACAAATTTATTTGTAAATAATTTTTATCAAATTACTTTAACCACATTTCTTACAAGTTCATTAAAAATTAAGATAAGTATTATCACACCAAAACCAAATAATTTTATCTAAAAAGATTCTTTTTTACATTGAAATTTGTATTTTCCAAAATGATGAAACCAACTACTTAATCAATTTTGTCACAGTTCTATTTCCAAGTATATGTATAAATTACAATAAAATTATCTGTACTAGTTTTTCCTATAATTACTTTAATCACATCGTATAATGTAACATTAACAATTTTATTCATATCACACAATATATAACACAACCTCATCATGATTCTCCGAAAACAATCAACAAATCAGCGAAGATTTATCGAAACATATGTAAATACATATTATGACAATACTATTTATGAGTTTTCCCACAACTGATGCAGTTAATATCAATGAGATAAATTTATCCCACAAAATTCAACAATAATGTTTCTTCGAAATTTTTAGCGAAAATAAGAAATTATTTTAAAAAATAACATGTTGACTACAGATAGTTGACCGTATGAGAAAAAATTATTTTTATTTGATAATTATTTGCTAAGAAAATTGAACAAATAAATTAATATAAAATTGGTACCAAAGTAACTGAAAAATTTGCAACAGAAATTATTAAAGCATAACAATACCAAGTTGTCTTTGACAGTTACTACCAAAATAAATATAAAGTTCTATTTAAGTAATAAGTTATTATCTTTTAAAATAATATACGATATCTCATTTATAGTTTTCTGTAATCAACATAAAACTAGTTTTATTGCCGAAACACATAATCTGACCTAGAGCATGATAAAATTTAAATGTACAATAATTAGTGTCTAACAGTTTATTTGTATATTAATTTTATTACATTATACTTCTGATAGTTTTAAATCATTGGTCAATCAATATGTATGAATCATTATAATTGAATATCAGTAATAATAAAATATGTATGTGCAATCTGCGGATCGTATATTTTAATGTAATTTATCTATTTGATATGTATATTATATAATATTTAATGGTTTTAACTTAATTATTACATAAACTTAATAAACAAACAAATCAATTATGTATATAATTTATATTTAAAATAGCTTGTACCAGACATATATTTTACGTATTTATTATGAAAGGGCTGTGACTGTTGCAAAAATATTTTTTTTACGGTGAGTACGTGCTATTACCAGGAGGAATCGAGTGGGGAATAAATTAGTGTATGAGAGCAAAATTGGGAAAAAATTGCTTGTTTAAAAGTAGATACAAGTCAATTAAGATAATTCGGCCATCTAAAATGTTTATTAAGATTATATTATATAAGTGGACGTCCGTTTTATGGAAGGGAATGCTCCCAATTTCCAAATTCTCTATGAATGAAAAGAGTATAATATAACATTCTCTTGGTAACATAGCATATGTTTGTATATAAAGTATATAACTACTAATTCTGCTCTGTCAAACGAATTTGTATTTTATACAAAACATATATTTTAAAATATTAGAATAGGAAAATTTTAAATTTATATTTTTAGTTTTTATTTTTACCTTGTTGCATTCATCTGACAGACACATTCATACCAAAAAAAAAATTAAACTAAATAAGTAAATATGTTTCTTTAAAATCCAGTAAAATAATTGAAAATTTATAACAATATGTTTACATATAATAAAAATATATATATTTTTATGTAAATTTTTATAATTGAGTAGGAGAATAATATAAAAGAACTTATATGATATAAAACTACAGCAAATATATTTATGTATATACAAATTGTAATAAAATAATTTATGTTTCCTTCTAATTGTTGTAATTGTAATTAAACCAAACAACGTAATAAGTAACAATAATACCAACAAATGAACTAACATTGCAAACATAAAATATTATAATTTTTTCCCGGAACTTAACCTAAGGCAAAAAATATAAATATATATAAAAATATATGCTCATTTTACAAGAAAATATAATATGTGTATTCCTACAATTTTAGTAAAATACAATACAACTGAAAACACAACATTCAATATAAATTTAAAAAAAAAACTTATTTAACATTGTATTCAAAAGTTCAAATTTGATTGAAAATTATTGGTCTATTTAATAACAATTCAACAATTCTTTTTCTACAATTAAATAATTAATTCAATATTTATATATATATATATATATATATATATATATATATATATATATATGCGTTTTTTTAAAAATGTTATTCATTATTTAAATTTTTAAGTTCATTTACTCAGCAGTTTTAATTCTCCGGCTCGTGCTGTAAACATCATCATGCATGAGTAAAATCCATCTTTACATGCTCGTTGAATTTGATAAAACCACAAACTACTATACTAGTTTTTATTAAAAAATAAATAATCTTCAAAATACAATTAATTTGAAATTCTTATTTAAATTTCCTATGAATATGCTTTATTTTTTAAGAAAAAATATCATTGTAATAAAATCAAACATCAGATATCAAAATATGACAAACTAATTTACATTACCGTTACAATTAATGGTAATCAAACCATATAAGGTATTAGTAACAATACCGATAATGCACAAAATTTAACCAAATCATGTTTCTTCGAAATTGAAGATTTACCACACGAACCGCGTTGTAACCTAACCGGTTAAACGCGTTGAAAAATTTTTGATTCGCGATCGCGTGTCGTCGTTGCCCTCGTAATAACATCTCTGCTGCTGACTCATCTTGTGTAGCGCACCAGCCAAACGAAGATAAAGTGTTGGCGTACGGTGGTCGGAACGTTCAGTTCGAAGATGGAGTGCAGTTGCGACGCAACACCGTTCATCGGGCCCTCGTTGGCCAACACCTGCGGCGGCGGTGCATTCGTCCTATTCATGGCAATGCTCAACACCTATCTGAATAAACGCTGTGATATTTCGGACCTGTGCGGCCGCGTACACCAGCAACCCGTGCCCGATAACGAATACGATTTTGTCGTTATTGGCGGCGGTAGTGGAGGTGCTGTTGTCGCTAGTCGATTATCGGAAGTGCCACATTGGAAAGTTCTGCTGATAGAAGCGGGCGGCGATGAACCGGCCGGAACGCAGGTAAATTAAATTTTCGAAATTTTTATGGTGATATTTTGAATCAACGAAAAACCAATGTTTTGTCATTTACAAATGAAATTTTTCATTTATTAAAAAAACATATTCTGTAACACTACAGCGTTTTACAGATTAGCTTCAGTTGGGTAATTATGGCGGAATATAGATTTAACCTATAAAATGCTATAAACAAACAAAAAGTCAAAATATGTAACATTGCAGCATTTTATAGATTGCCTCAAAGTTTCACCAATTTCATATCGGTATTTTTTTGGAAAATATTACCCATATTCAAAAACTTTTTTTGAATTTTTTTTTAGCTAAAATTACTTTTTTTAGAAATATTTTAATTTAAAAATGTCCAATATAATAAAAAAATATTAATTACAATTGATGACAGAAAACATCAAAAATATTTTAAAAAAATATCAAAAAGTCAAATTAGTTATTAGATATAAAAAAAAATTCTAAGTCAATTTCAAAAATAAAATCTAAAGAAAAAACACTAATTATTACAATTATTAAACTACTTTTGTTAATTTTTTCAATTGTAATTTATGTTTACTACAAAATTATATAGTGTATTATCAACAAAAACAAATGACTAACCATCGTCAAAAATATACATAGTTTCATTTACATATTTATTATTTAATATATTTTCAAAAAAATATATATTTACAATAATAAAAAGTAAATGATAAAAAAACTGACATCACGATAGCAAATTGTTTTCAAGGAAACTATGAATAAAAAGTTAAAAATATGAAAATAATTTGCACAAGTATTAAAAAATATTTAAAATTTTTATATTTCGAAAAAAAAATTGTTTTCTAAATAACTCTGAAACCATAAGTATCAAAGCTGCTATAAAACTTGTTAATTTTTTTTTTTAATTATTAAACATATTTTCAAATAATAATAATTATTTATTTAAAAAAAGTACTAATTACACTTCTGAATTCAATTGTTACTGCTCAACTCCTTATTAAAGTAATAATATTATCAATCTTCAAACAATTTTTCTAAAAATATTCAAATCAGTGAACAATCTCTATGTAATAAGAATTTAAAAAATGGGTAAGTTGATATTAAAGTAAAATAAATTTGTTCCCATAGCATAAGCATGACTTAAATAACAATTAAAAAAAATATTAAATAAAACACTCTATATAAACATTCAATTCAAAATAAATTTCATTTGTCTAAGAATACTATAAATCAGATTACTTTATTAATTAAAATTATAGATAAAATGTATATATTACTGCCAACTGCATAAAAAATTAACAATCAGTTTTTTTCATGCTTTTTAATCATCTTTCATATTAAAATATTCTATTAATAGCTTTTCAAAGAAAATCTATCCACAAAAACGTAACGTAACAAATTAAATGTCGATGTTTATCAATGTAATTATAGAAATTGTAATGCATTGATATGAATTTTATAATTTGCCAATAACAAGAACAAGTATGTTATCTTAGGTATAAATACAGTAAAAATATAATACATTAGAGTAAATATAAAATCACAAATATATATTGTTCTAAATTAATTTTTAAACATTTATTTTATTTTGCATAAAAATTTAAAAGTAAACTGTTTTTTACAAAATTGGATTTTATTTGCAGACTCCTTTTACATGAGTTTAGTTAAAAGCGCTTTTCCAAATTATATTGCATTTTTATTCAATTTAATTATTTTTCTATATGTATCATAATTTTTAACATCTCAAAAATAAAATAAAGCAAACTAATTCCCAATTATGTTAGTAGATGTCAGTAAAAAATAAAGTTAATTTTTAATTTGATATGTTAGGAAATGCGGTTATTTTTCCAAAATCAAGAACATAATTCTTTAAAGTTTAATAAAAATTTTCTTGAAAAATATTTGAGGACACGTAATTAAATTGTTTTATATTTTTATTTTTGTAAAATGAAAAAAAAAATACTGAAAAGAATTAATGTATTTGTACAAATAATCGATACAAATTTCTTTAAATTTTTCTATAGAATTATGAAATTTATAATATTTCATTTTTAATATTTATTATAGTTATACATTTTATAGTTGCTTAATAAAATATCAAAAAATATAAATCATAATTACAAAATATAATCACAATAACCATAAATAACTTGAAAAACAAATCGATGACAGTATTTTGATTGGGTAAGCACGTTTTGAAACACTTTTTTTCGAAACAATATCATTTTGAAAAATGTCTGTCGGCCAGTTTATCTTTCAATCGATTTAGCTGCAAATACGATAGATAGCTAACTCTTGAAACGAGATCACAAAATTTAATCAAATTTATGGTTCAATTCAGTACACGTCTATCTATTTTACAACTATTCAAATATCAGAAAAAAAATAATACCAGTTTTGAAATATGATTTTTCTATTCAAAAGTTACAGCAGGAAATACCGTAGATGCATAGTTAACATTATTTGAATATCACATTAAAAATATATTATAGTCTTACAGTATTAGAATTAGTATTAGTCAATGCTATCGTTAAAAATTTGCAACACAGAAATTTTGTTTAAAAAAACTGTTTTGGAAATGTAATGTTTCAAAAACAATTGACAATCTAGTGAACATAACTCATTGATTAAGTTAACAATATTTTACGCAACTCAAATTCAGTATTTTAGATACGATAGCTTAAAAGCAATTCACCAACAAAAATATGTTTTTGCAACGCAATATGTTTATCATTGGAGTATTTAGAATAATTAAATATGTACTATTAAACATTTTTATTACATATTAACCTTAATTTGCATACTTAATTGGTACCTTACAACTACATACTAATCTTGAAATTTCTATTACATAGTTTTTACGTTCAAGCATCATAGATTATACTTAATTATTATAATATACATTTTACATGTATTACAAAATTTTATCAGAGAAATTTCTTTTATAAACATAAAAAGTTAAAAGTTCTATTTAAAAATATACTAAAAATTTATTAACGAAACTTGAGGTATATATTCTGTTATTAATTTGTCAACTTCAGATTTTTTTTTCTCATAACAGCTTCAGGTTGTAGTTCTGTATTAATATTTATTAATAATCGACATTTTGACGTACTCAATGTACATCTTCATCAGGGAAAATGATACAAATGACATTTACAATAAATAAACAGAACATAAAAACAAGTTACTAGGTAACAAAATTTATCAATTTTTAAAGAAAGTTAAATTTAATTTAAATTAGTGTCATCACACTAATTGATATTATCTTTTTCATTATAAATTTTTATTGCTTCTCTTATCAAACTACTGTTAATATTGATGAATCTCGCACTTATTAGTTTCGACGAATTTTACATCATGAAAATTTTCTAACGCATGTTATGCAATAATAGATTTATTTAGATGGTTTAGATGTATTTACATCTTATGTCCTGTCAATCTAGTAAAAACAGTTCTACATGTCTGTCCAACATAAACCTTAACGCATTCGCACGCAGATCTATATATACCAGAAGATTGAAAAGGAATAATAACTTTTGTTATTTGTATCATTTTTCCTGATGAAGATGTACGTTGAGTACGTCGAAATGTCGATTATCAATAAATATTAATACAGATATACAACCTAAAGCCGTTTTATTTTTACTTATATATATATATATATATATATATATATTTAATAGTTTGAATAATTACACATCGAATTTAATTAGAAAATTAAATATTAAATATCAAACTATTAAATATTAAAAATACCCTGCTGACAGGCAATATATATTCTAAATATATATATATATATATATATATATATATATATATATATATATATATAATGTTTTTCGTAAATTTGAATCCATAATATACTTACACATTTATAGGGTTTACTGTCCTATTAAAAATTTACAAAATAAATAAAACATACATATTTAACAAGTAAGTGACAAAAGTATTATTTTTTTATGTGTCACTAAAAATATTTGGAAACAAGTTAATCAAAAAAATAAATACACATAACAAATTATTTAAATGGTAAAAATTGCTTTATTATTTTAATTTTTATTTATAACAACACTTTTTTGAATAAACATATTTTTTAGATTTAATAGTAAGCTAAAATGTGCAGAATCACTTGAGTACTATAAGCTTAATTCTGAAACATTTTAATATAGAGTATAACACTTTCATACATCTTATTTCATTCACTGTTTTCTTGGATAATTTATTTGATTTATATGAATTGATTTCAAATTTATGTCTATACTACCTACTAAAAAATTTAAAGCACATACTAAAAAATGATTACTAGACATATGACAAATTGTAATACTGATATTTATTTTCTAATTACCATAGTCATTTTGTTAATATATTCTTTATAATTTCTTAAAGTCCTAATTATATATCGGTATACCAAATTTCAAAATAATCTTCGGTTTATTTGTTTTTGAATTATAAAATTTCAGATAGTCAGACGAACATGACTATTTTTATAATATTATAATTTTTTTATGTAATTTATAATAAACATAAATAATTTCAAAATAATTATAATAAAATTATTTTAAAAAACAAAAGAAACTTTAAAAATAATTTAAATAAATTTTATTTTAACAATCCTATAATTAAAGCAAAATAAAATATTATTATATGTATAATTACATATGTACGTTTGTTTTACAAATGGACATATATGATGTGAATGTATAATTAAAGAATCTGTTTGTAAAAATTACAGGTACCATCAATGGTAATTAACTTCCATGGCAATCCGCACATAGACTGGAATTATAAAACGGATCCAGAGCCTGCTGCCTGTTTAGCAACTGGAGGTCAATGCAATTGGATACGAGGAAAAGTACTCGGTGGATGTAGTGTCCTTAATGGTAAATTAATTTTTTGCCTTTTTTTTACTGCGTGTATACTTATCGCTAGGGAAATTCATTGTTACAATACTTATATCTACGTTTAAAATTAAAGCGTTTCAAATAAATTTTTAAAATAATTTATACGATACAATATTTTCAAGTTTGGTTGTCTTTTATAGTATAGCTCGTTATGTTTGCTATTTAATAATTATATATTTGTTGTCTTTAAATGTTTACAAATTTTGTATATATTTTTTGAATGATACAGATTTTTAAAGTAATGCTTAAGTCGAAATTTAAACAGAAACTGTAATTTTATAATCAAATCTGAACATTATTAAATCAAAATTTAAACAGTAACTGTAATTTTATAATCAAATCTAAACATTATTGTATAAAAACAATTTAGATTTAAAAACAATATTGTAAACTTTATGAAAAATATTAATTTTTTAACATAGTAAACTTTCAGAACTCATTATATTAAAATTAAACGGCTTTAGGTTGTAATTCTCTATTAATAAATATTAATTTAATTAATTTAATTTTTAATATTTTAAAAAATTCAAATAAAAGTAAAGACTCAAGGCTACTTCGTTAATTTAGAAATGTAGTTTAGTCAAAGGCATTACAAATATTCATGCACGAAGTAGGATTCAAACTCCGGTATGCAAAGATAACAAGTAGTATCAGGCTGACGCCTTGACCAGTTGGCCATGCAGGTCAACAATTTTTTCTGTATATTTATGGTTTTTTTTTAATTAAGAAATGTTTAAATTTAAAATTTTATAAAATTTGGAAATCCCAAAATGTTTATTTTGGAAATTTATTATTTTTACCGTAATTAATATAAAATATTACTTGTAATTGTTAATGGTAATATACTAGTATTATATCTTCATAGGTAAGAAGTATCTGTTTTTTCCTCAAAATTGTAAGATCTTGCAAATTTTAGAATCCATAAAATAAATTTAGAATGTATATAGTTATTAATTATACAAGTAAAAAATCTTTCCGGAAGTCTCTCTCTCTCTCTCTCTCTCTATATATATATATATATATATATATATATATATATATATATATAAATCTATATTTATTACTTTTTAATTTGAATAATATAGGCATGATGTACATGAGAGGTCATCCTCGCGATTACGACAACTGGGCAGCACTTGGAAACACAGGCTGGGGTTATCCGGACGTCTTGCCGTATTTCCTAAAATCTGAAGACAATAAACAAATTGGTTCGGTAGTTGACGCCAAATATCATTCATCAGGCGGTTATCTGACGGTCTCACATTTCCCAGAAGCACCAGAACTTGTACACGATATGTTAAAAGCAGCCGAAGAAGTTGGCCTTGGCACTAGTAATGATCTTAACGGCGACCAACTTACTGGTGTTGCACTTGCACAGACTAATAACAGGTATATACAGAAAATATTTCTTTAAAACCATTCATTAATCTTAATTTCATTTGATGAACAAGTATTCAGACATGTGTATTTATTTTTCAAGGTTAATAACGAAAATTTTCAAACGAGTTTAAAATTTATTTTATATATTTAACATTTTAATTATGTAAGTAAAAAAAAATTAAATGTCAAATTGTACTGTAGCATATTTATTTAAAATTGTAAATATTTTTAATAGTGCGAAAAAAAGTACTTAATATCAATAATTCACAAATAAAAAACCTATAAGTATTTTTCCTTACATTCACCACTAGTTAACACGTGATTCTGATGCGAATTGACAATTAATTTATATTGCTAATTAAATTTAATTATATCTATTAGAGTATTTATGGAATTTACATAATTTGTATAAATTACATGTTTATTTAATAACTTTTATTTAAAAAAAAAGTATCTAAAAACTGATATTTATTATATTTCTGATATTTACAGAAACGGAACAAGAGTAAGCAGTGCTCGAGCCTTTTTAAGGCCAGTAAGAGACAGACCTAATTTGCATATTATGTTAAATTCGACCGCAACAAAAGTACTTATCACTAACGAAAATAATTTAAAACGAGCATATGCTGTTGAATTTATGAATGAAGGCAAACAGTATACTGTTGGTGTCAAGAAAGAAGTTGTTTTATCAGCTGGTGCAGTAAATTCCCCACAGCTTCTATTATTATCCGGAGTTGGGCCAAAAGAAGAATTAAAAAAAGTAGGAGTACCAGTGATTCATGATTTACCTGGAGTTGGTAAAAATCTACACAATCACGTATCATTTCACGTCACATTTAAACTTACCAAAGAAAATGACATGCAAGATTTGACGTGGCCTACTATATTGGATTATCTTTTAGAACATAAGGGACTAATGTCTTCAACCGGCATGTCACAGATGACTGCTATTTTAAATAGTAAATTTGCGGATCCAAGTGGTACTCATCCGGACATACAAATATTTTTTGCTGGATACTTAGCTCATTGTGCAGATACAGGAGCAGTAAATGCTTTCGCAGATCCCGAACATCCAGATAATGTAAGAACACTTTATATGACACCCGTCGCGTTACATCCCAAGAGTCGAGGAAGTATTACATTACGAAGTGCCGATCCACTTCAAGCACCATCTATGTCAGCTAACTATTTAACAGAACGTCAAGATTTAGATACAATAATTGATGGTATTCGTCATTGTCAACGATTAGCTAGTTCTAAATTACTTAAAGATAAATATGGAATGGAGCTAGATAAAGAAGAAATAGGTGATTGTGGTAAAAAACATAAATTTGATAGTGACGAATATTGGGAATGTGCTATAAGACTAGCTACAGCACCAGAAAATCATCAAGTAGGCTCTTGCAAAATGGGTCCTGATTCGGATAACATGGCCGTTCTTGACAACGAATTGAAAGTTCGTGGAATAACTGGTTTACGTGTAATGGATGCATCTGTAATGCCAATGGTTATATCAGGCAACACGGCTGCTCCAACAATGATGATTGCCGAGAAAGGCTGTGATATGATTAAAAAACAATGGAAAGAATCCACAGAACCTAATTTAAGCAGTAGATTTGGCACTCCACAACAATCTCCTCCCACACAAACTCAATTTAATCGACCCCAACAAACCAATAACAATCAATGGAATAATCACAAAAATAATCAACAAAACTACAATTCGTGGAGTACAACAGCTCGATCAATTATGAACCAGTGGATGAATCAAAAACCACAATGGAATATGCAACCAACTCAAAAACCATTAAATAACCAATGGAACATGCAACAGAATCCTAAACCCTATAACAATCAGTGGAACATGCAGCCAAATCAGTGGAATCATAATCATCAAACTCGTCAAACATACGAGAATTATAATAATGGTTATGATTACACACCTAATACCTACAGGTATGATTGGAATACTGAAAGAAGAATGTAATTTATATTAGGTTAGGTTTTCTATGAAAATCATATTTTTGTAAAATATTTCAAATAAGTTAATAATAAATAAAAATGTAATAATAATAATAATATTCAAATGTATTTATTTATTCCTTGAAAACCAGTGTTAGTTAAAACAGAACTAATTTTAAAAACAAAGCTATAGTACCAATCAATATGTGTATTTTCATTATTTATTTACTGGAAAAATTATAGTATATTATAGTACGTATTTTCGATATATAAATACAATATTGTAGAACATAGATTTCAGTCCGCATATTAGATACTAAAAATATGCAAAGTATTTGTGCCCGATAAAATATTTTATAAAAAACATAATTTATAAAATTTTTAGTAAAATTTGTTAAAATCAAAAAAATACAACTATAAAACAATTAAATATAATTATTTAACTTTTTCAATACCATAAAATGCAAAAATAATAAAAACAAATAGAATCTAAATAGACCTTTGAAAATATAATTGATAAAAACTATGGCCCGTATTATCACCACACTTATTTGTAAAAAAAAGTGCTTTTATTACATATTTAAAAATAAATTTTTACTTCTAATTTTTATTACCTATATATAGATAGTTTCTCTATCTTACACTATATCTGATATTTCAAAATTTAAATAAACTATTTTAAAACGCTTAATAAGTAATTTGAAATAAACATTAAAAGCACTTATATAAATTATCTATTTAAATAGATAAATCATATAAAATTTTGCCATTTAATTCGAATTAAATACAATAGCTATTTTTTGTGAAGCATCAAAGTATAACTCTAATAATAATAGATAATTGTATATCTAATTTAAATATAGTATAAAAATAGATATACTTTACTTATTATTTGAATAATAATTATATTTTAGTTATATCAACAAATCAAAATATTTTTTACATAAATACATAACATTTCACGCTTTTCCTCAAAGTATTACACTACGTTAACTAAAATATTTGGAAATGTAACACAAATAACAAATGTATGAGTGTCCGAAATGTGTTTCGTAGATAGATGGATGGATAGCATGTAGAAATGATAAGCGGACGCAAGTCGAGTTTGAAGGATTGCAGCTAATTCGAAGAACAGATGGGGCCCAAACCCACACCCCGATCTACGTTTTCACCGTTTTAACACTATCGACATTTTACTGTCAACATTGCTGCTTCAACTACGTTTATTCTATGTAAAAATAAAATTTAATTTTTACCTTTAATAATTGCAATTGCCTTTTATACCTAGAAAAAGTATTTGCAACATATTCATTTCTAAAAAAAAAAAAAAAAAACAATACATATGAGAAATTAAGCTGATTTTAAAATAATAAAATCCTAGTTTTAATTTCTTTTATGGTATTAATATTATAAACAAAATATTTAATATAATCGGATCAATACTTTTTACTTTTTGTTTTAAGAAATAAAAATTAGATTACTAAACTAAAAAGTATCATTTAATTTTTACGTATATCTGTTTTATTATTTCATTTGTTTTATTAAAACGTTTCTATGCATATCAGATTCTTGAATAATAACACACAATTTTTATTTTATTTAAGCTCTTTATGCATAAAGATCTCTAGAACCATAAGAAATTACTTCAGATGAAACAGAAAAAATTTCCATATTAATAAAACATTAATGATGTTTTATTATTTGACAAAAATCCATATATTACCAGATATGATTGTAAACACAAATTATTTTTTTTAATAGCTGTATACAAGTTAGATTAGATTAGGATAGGTTAGTTTGAAAAATTTCTTTTAAAAAAAATTGAAACAACTTTTTACTTAGTTTTCAGCTACATAACTGAATTTTTTTTTATTAAACTAATTTTTGTGTATCTTAATTTAATTATTTAAATAAATAAATTTATATAAAATGCTCTACAGTTTTTAAATAAGTTAAAATGCATAGTTAACAAAAAGTTAAATGTAAAAAAAAATGTGTACAAAATATTAATATCAATTTTGTTCTATTTTTTCAAAATAACATTAATTTACTTGAAAAATATGAAATATAATATTGCATAAAAATAAACTATAAGATATAAACATAAATACACGAATGCAGTCATTTCCACAGCATTCGTTATTTATCAGCAAATGGAATGCTCAAGTTTTTAATTTCGATTTCATGCGTAAACTTAATGCACGATCGCCGGTAGAAACGAGCCGAGAATGTAAAATCAGTGTCTATCAATGATATAGGGGTTGTGAAGTGTTCAATAAAATCAGGATCACCCTTTAATTGCCGGTACAAGTGTCGTTAGAAACCTTTCTGAAGGGCCCTCGAGGCTTCATGCGTGAGCGAGAATGTGTTTTTACCGATTGTCGAACATTCAGCACAACCCCAAACTTCGGCCGCTCGCTTGTTCGGCTGGAATGTGAGGTACTGAGAGATCCTGAAACTGTGCCAACTGGAAACTAAATTTGACAGACATCTTGTGTGCAAATTCCCGAGCTACTCCATTCGAATTATAATATACCGAATGTAAAAGTGTGTGTGTGTGTGTGTGTGTGTGTGTGTGTTCGTGTTCCAAGTTTAATTAAAGTCGAATGTGATAAAAAAAAAAAATAAATCTCAAACGGCGTTTTAAACGTGTCACCGTACAAATCGACGTTTTCAATAATGTATACTTGAACTGGTGAAACGCAACCACAATTTATACGGTGACTGACAGATTTTAAAAGCTAAATATTTAAGATAGAATTACAAAATACATGAATATGCTTTTAAACACTTTTAATGGTTTCAATTTCTTTTTACTTTATTTTGCCATTGTTGTGGTTGTTGTGGTTGTAACACCATTCCATAAATACATATACATAAATAATATTGAAATTTACATATTATTAAAAAAATACATTAAGAAACGTTATTATAAAAACAAATCTTTTTATGTTTCATTTGTATATACAGTGTGACTGATCTTTATGGAAAATTATATGAATTTTTTTGTTATTGACCAATATTTTTTATTTGCTTACTTTAAATTTTTATTGAAGTTGACAACACTTGTCCATTTTATACATACAAAATAGCAAAAAAAAAATTATTAAATTATACTTGTATTTAGATATGGAAAAGATTTCAGAATGAAGATTTTTAGTGGTTTATATGGACATCCTCAAAATACTTACAAATAATTTGAAGATTAGGCCTTAATTATACCTATATCAAATGCAGCAGGATTAAAGCATGTATGTACGTAATACATATTTTATATACGTCGCAAGGATATTGAATAATCCATATTTTTGTAAAATTACTTAAAAAATACAAACTAACCTTTTAATTTAATCTACTCTGCATTGAATCCGACCGAATTTTTAAATGTAATAATTGTGATATAATTTAGTTTTTGTTGTATATTTGAACTTACGTATGAAATTATTTATTCTAAATTAAACTTATGTTGTTATTTCTAAGATTCTTAATATTAATATTAATTAGTATTTTTCATATTTTAATTCTTGCTTGAAATAATACGTGCATTAATTTCAGTATTTTCAAATTATCATAACTCTTAAACGATGGATTTTTGAGCATTTATTTAAAGCAATTTTTTAAGTTGTTTTGAAGGCCTAACTCTACATTTTTATTTGACCGATTGAACCTAAAACTCTGTATAATTTTGTTCTTAAATTTAAATATTTAAAATCGTATGTTTTAATTAACAGTGATGATATTTGAAAACGCATACAGATAGATACAGATTAACATCTTTTCACAAACGAAGAAAGGTTCATTTGATCAGTAAATGACTACGAACGCATCGTCATCCTATTAAGTCACACATGTATTAGCTTCAGTTTTGTATAGTCTAGTAGAATATAATATGTATGTACTTGTACTTTAGTAGATATTATAGCTATATAGTTAAAGTTCGTGTATTATTCGTGACCATGTGCTAATGACGTCCAGTCTGCGGGATATTATAGTTTGGAGCCCCACCCCCCGACGAAGGACGCGCAACGACATCATGCAGCCGAGCATTGAGTTCGGAGACTGAGCGGTCGGTCGGTCCCAGGGACTAAAGCCATTGTGTCTGGCAATGTGTCTGTCAGTGCAGTCACTATGTCATTTGCATGCCAGGATCGCATCGCTCCGCTTGTCTTTCTTCGCTGAATTAGCTTTGCTTATATGCATCTCTAGCTTTAGTTTCAAAACGAACTTGATAGACGTCAAGCTAATCTAGTTTCCTTACTGCATTTATATTTGATTTTTAATGCTAAAACTATCAAATCCATTAAAATTACGAACTTCAAACTTTTATTTTAAATTATAGAAATGAAAACTTGTGATGTGATAGTATCCAGCCAAATATGTTTTTGACTATTTAACGCGTATGACTGGTAGTCCTTTTTGTGGAGTGAAATTTTTAATATTGAAATATTCGCTGTGCGTGTCTGAACTTGACAATGGATAGATTTTTTAAAGTATTTAGCGTAAACTGTAAATGTATTAATAATCGTATAAATACGTCATAGTAAAAACTTGTAGCATGATTGTTCTTTAATTAGACAAAAGATGTTGAGTAATAAATCAAAAATTCACCGTCATAAATGAAAATTATTATCGAAAATTGTACATCAGACTAGTGGTTCTCGGACCATAATTTGAAAACCTATGCACCTGTACTATGAATAAACCAACGTTCGTACGCTATCAATTTTGCAATTTCGCAAAACCAATAGCAATAAATATTATGGTATTTCAATAACAGTTCAGTGAACAATATATTTTATTACATTTTTATACAAAAATAAATGTAACTTATTAAAAAATATTGAAGTCAACGGCTGTTTTAGTCAAATGTTAATTAATAATATTGATTTTTTTACCTACTAATATCATAACAAATCCAAAACATTTTTGTAGCTGAAAATTACTTTAATTTAAAGGCCCGCTATTAAATATATATATAAACCACCAATTTACTAGTTTATTTGATTTTATAAAGCCATATCTCATTTTAAAATAATAAAACAAAAATCCATTAAATAAAAAATATATGTCAAAAATTATAATTTAGTAACATATGTAAATACAAAGTCAATAGTTAATTATAAGCAAATGAAATAAAATAAATATTAAAAAACATAAAAATTATGATTCAAAAAAATAATTGAAATTCTAAATTTATTTCATTCAAAAAAGTATATGCAATATGTAAGAAATTATTATCCTTGTAGATCACGCCATATTTGTTGATATCCTTGTATAACAGACAAAGCCTTGTCACGTGCTCTATAAATACGATTATTAACATGATCTTATAAAAACAAAAGTATTAGTGACTTTTTATTATATTTTTTTTCAACCAAATTTCAACCAAAATAAATTAAATTAATTGTGTCTATTTGATAATTATTACGAGTATGTATAGCATTTTAATAATAATAAAAATTTCTGTTACAAAGTTCGGCGTGATAACCACAAATAACAATAATTACAATATTTAATTAAAAGATACATAAATGTACATCAAACTGATCAAATATAACAACACAGTAAAATTAATCATATCTAAATTAAATATCAAAATCTTCTATATTATCAATGAATTCCTGAACATTGTAAAAGCATTCTTAATTAAGAATTCCTTAATAATACAAACAAATTTATCTCTATTAAAGTTGCAAACCTTAACGGAAAGCATATTTAAAAAGTGCTAAAACCATATTAACTAAGGTCTATTTGTCTATATATATATATATATATATATATATATATATATATATATATATATATATATATATATTTGTTTTACCGCTTATACAAGCCCAAATTAATATAGTCTACCGACGTTGTCAATCCAATTGTGACGTTGTCAGACCCGGAAAATGGTCTGACATCGTTTTACATGTTATTTGGGGTTCTTGATATCTACATGTTAGGTAGCAATAACTGACAAAATTTAAAAAATGGTCGGACTTTGTTGTTCATATATATTTTTACATACACATTTAGTTCACAGATTTGCCGTGTAGAGCGCGCGCTTATAGTATATGTATATAATAAAAATTTATTGTTCCAACCTTTTCAGACCTGCATGATTTTATCGTCGTTGTCGAACCATAAATTTGACAACACTGTGCCAGATAGACAAGTAAAGACTTAAACACTAGTATTATGCAAAATGGAAATATTTTTGAAAGAAATTTTAATATTTTCTGAAATATAATTTGAATAAAAACTAAATTTTTGATAAAAAGAAAACAACCTATAACTAATTTATTGCAAATTAATTTAAATATAAAATTTTGGAATTTACACATACTCAATATTATCTCAATATTTAAAAAATCTATTGTAAATAATACAATTGTAACAAATAAAAAAAAGTCTTTTCTTAGCATATTATTATCAATTAATATACATTTTTAGTAATATTTAATTTTAAATTATTGTGTATATATCTCACAGAAAATACCTCTAATGTCCTTGTCAAAAAAAAAACAAAACATTCATATTACAAACTTTTTATTTATTAACAAAATTATAAAAAATATAAAATATGTATTACAAATATAGAGTTATAGAGGAACATAAAAAAAAATATATTTAATAATAATTATTATTTGCAAAAAAAAATACATGCTACTTCATGCGATATGTATTAAAAACTAGAGTTTTAATGCGAACCCAATCAGTAACTTTGAATAAATTAGGATTTTGTGAAATAAATTTCAAACATTCCTGCTTTTTAGGTGCTACTTTATTTTTAATATGATTTTTGAAAAAATTCATCACCAATTTTTTCTCGTTTTTGCTCCACCTGACACGAGTATTTTTTTTTAGTTTATGAAAATTTTCATTTATTCCTTTTTTATTGCTGTTTAAGTTTTTTTCTTCATTTACATTTTTTAACTTTAATACATTGGTATTTCTATTTATTATTTCCGTGTTACATATTTCTGTTGTTTCGTTGCTTTCTTGTTTGTCACACATTTCTACGGCACTGTTTTCTTGATTTTCAATATCGCTATCATAAACATTATCATCATTTTCAACAATAACATTTTCTACGTTAATATCTGATAAATTTTTTCCTCTTAGTTCAGAACCTTTACCAGCATTTAAAAGAAGCAAAACTTTAGCAACTTTAGCTGTTTGATATACGTCTTCTGTGAGTCTATAGAATTCTTTATGTGTCTTTTCAGTATGACCCATAAACCGTGCGATTTGTTCTATTTCGTTTGTTTCAAAATGCATAATTTGTAAAATTGTAGCTATTTGCTTACGAAATCGTGTACTTGTCAATAATTCGGGACGTTAAGCTCATTGGTTTATAAGCTAAAATTCAAAATACAAGAGTAATTAGTAAATAATTTTTATAACCAAATATCTATAATATTTGTTTAATTGCTATATATTACATTAACAGCGAAATAATCTATTAAAATGTAAAACATAAATCTCAAATTATTTTATTACTCAATTTTACTTATGTTCCTATTATAAATAAACATAAAAGTGTGTTTATTCTTAATATTTATTAACTTGATTAATCCAGATTATGTATTAAATTACTATACCATTCAAATTTTAACAAAAATATAAAGTAAATGCGTTTTTGAATTTATTTAAAACTGATTAAAATATTTTAGAAAAAAATTAAATATAATACAACAATTTTTCCAGCAAATTGTATGAATCAAATATGTAAAAATATGAAACGTCACGAAATAAAAATATAGTTCGTAAAGATAAATTTTAAAATATAAATAATAATCAAAACCTATAAATGTAATTTACAAAACGCAAATATTGTCTTTTATGTTTCGCATAAAAGTTATTTTATTGTAGCAGATTCTTCAATACTGATATATGAACAAAAATTAAGATTTATTAGCTGTTACGAATAGAAAGATATTACACCGAATATATATATACAAAGATTCCTCGCTTATGCGTAATTACGAAAGGTTAGAATTTTTCATGCTAGATTTGATTTATGATTAACTTATAAGTTACTTACCTCGTTCATAAATTTGAGTCGCCAATTCCGCAAGTTTTTTACCACGATTCATTTTAAAGCACACAATAATAATAATATAACTTTGAAGCACTCGGACTGAAAGAGTCGGTTCAAATGTTTTAAATTTGCAAAACACGTTACATACACATATTAATACATGACAACGTCGCAGGGTCTGAGAGCGTCGATTAAACAAAATGTTTTTATACTCGTTGGACTGAAAAGGCTGTTCTATTTATAAGGTCTGATAACGTTCACTAGATACATCAATTATATTTTTGTTTTAAATTCTTACCCCTCTCAAGTTTTTCTATGAGTTATAATTGAGCACATTGTATTTGTAACAAATATACACTTAAAAACCGTTAAATAATGATAGGTCTGTGGTTGTCTGTTAGATACATTTGGTCTGACAACGACGATAGAATTCGTATATATATATTTATACGATTAAAATTATACATTTATACTAAAACATAAATTTTTTAAACTAAAACAAATTTCTATGATATTTTTGATTTATGATAATCATGAATTAAAATAAATACTTAAAATTTAGTTATTATTTTTTCACTGATAAGTACTTTTCTGTTATACTGCAAAAATATATAAATTTAAAAAAAAAGTCATGACTTTAAATTAAATATTTTTTTTACAAAAATATCAATAAAATAAATAACATAAATCTTGACAAAATCGCTTTAAATTTTAAATAAAAAATTTCACAAAAATGATAATGTTGAATTTAATACAAAACAGGAAAAAAAATGTTCATAGAAAAACTGTTATTTACATAGTTTGATATTTCTGCTGACAAGTAAAAACAAACCAGACAATAAATAAAAATATTTTATTTCAACATGTAGTACAAAAAAATTCTAAATAAAACAAATAAACTTTTTATTTAATAATTTTTATCTCTCAAATCAGATATCATATAGCTCATGTATCATTCGTTTACGTTTGTAGTATATATACAAAGTTTCTTCCTGTAGCAAAAATATATCGCTTTATAATTTATATTAGTTTGCTTGTGATACAACAGAATAAAAATGTACATACATATATCATACTGTAAATTTAAATTTATAAAATGTAAAATACATTTTAAAATTTACATAATAGTACATTATATATATATATATATATATATATATATATATATATATATATATATATATATATATCGGACATCACAACTAAAAAAAACATACTTATTTAGTCGAGTAAAAAACTAATCAAACTAAACAAAGTTTTTAATGTAAGTAGAGATTATAAATCTATGAATCATTTTAAGAAGGGAAATACATGTAAACGCCAAAAAAAGATGATTTCCAACAATTTTTTTATATATCTTAATGAAATCGTATAAAATAAAACTGTTTATTCCATGTAATTATATATATATTTTCAGCTAGAGTATAAATACGATTTTTTGACACATATTATTATTAATTAATTAATTTCGACACACATTTATGTATATTTTTAAAGAGTGAAAACAAATTTTTTGTTTTTTTAAAATCATAATTAACTCAAAATCATTAAATTATTCTTTGTACTGTAGTTGAATTTCCTACCAAATTGTAAAAACCATAATTTTAGTAAAGAACAACCTAACATCTCATAAAGTTTTAAAAAAAAAACACACATATATAATATATAAATAAATAAAAAGCAACATAAATAATTTTCTATATTTTCTATACATAGAGGTAGAGTAATATAATAAACGCACGGTAACAAAAGAATAGTTTCAAGTTATATAGAAAATAATGAGAAGACAAAATAAGAAAATAAAAAAAAATATGGAAAAAATAAAATTTAATTTATGAATTATTCCAGTAAAAGAATATTCATATAAAATAAAAACAAAAATTATTTAACATGCAATAGGTGGGCACATTTAATGTTTTTCGGAGTTTTAATGGTGTTTTGTGACATCACAACTTACCTGTCAAGTTGTCAATAGAATATTATACTTACTTTTATTTAATAATTCTATTATTTATACTGCATATTTAATACAATTTTATAAATAGAACAAATTTGACAAGTCAATTTGGTACATTGTGACGTCACAAGGGAGCTGCTGAATTTCATTCGCAAATAATCAGATTCTGAAAATAACAAAAACCTTATTTATCTTCTATCTTATTGATTTATTTAAGAACTTTATATATTATGTATGCATTCTATTTTTAATAAATTGTGTACTAAATTAAGAAGGAATATCGTTGACCATATCAAAACCCACGTAGGTTTAAATAAATTAAGTAAATTAAACAAAATTTTAAAATTATAAAACAAAATTATTGGTTAGTACAATAATTTATAAAATTATGCTAGATAGCGGCATTAGTTTATTAATAACTGATTAGAATTTATATGTTGAACAATGTCTGTTAGACAATAAAGATATTAGTAGTATTATTTTATATCCAACATATGAACATATGCAACCTGCTTTCCACTCTCCGGCCCACAATTCTGCCTGTGTAGATTTTGTCAAAAATAAGATTTTTTATATATTTATATATATATATATATATATATATATATATATATATATATATATATATATATATTTGAATAGTTTATAATAATAACAAATATAGATGTGCTGCTTTTTCCATCAACACATCAACATTAAAAAAAGCACGGCCCGCGGATAAATTTCAAATTCACTCTCCAGCAATTTCATTGAATATATTATATTTTATTTATATTATGTTATCAATTAAATAATTAATTAAAAAAAAAAACTTGATTTAAATTCTACCTGCTACCAGTCTATATTTTTTATAAACTTTTCAATAACTGAATTTTAATCTTTATCATTTTATTTATCCCGAATAAATTTTTCATTTTATTTGTAATCTTATTCAAACAAGTTTTTCATTATAAGAAACTTATAAAGAAAAAAACTTTTTCAATAAAATTTAAAGCATTTGCCTATTTTGATTAAATTAAATTTTTAATTTAAGTAAATACCAATCTACATAATTTGATTATTGAATACAAACACAACAGATTTCAATTTCTCAACTGTAATCACGGACAATTCATTTATTTATAACACTTACTAGTTTCAGATTCAATTGTTCGTTTATTGAAACATTATTCCAATTCCAATTAATCAGTGTATTTAGTCATTCAATCCGTACACAGATATCCTGAACAAAGTAGTTTAATATTAAATTGATTTACTATAATCGTTATTATTTAAGAAAATATTCATAAAAATATTCTAAAATATTTCGTAAAACTTAAACAATGTTGATCTATAGAATATAAAATAGACGACATAGTCGTTATACTGAATGTTCCATACAAAGTACTCTGCATGATGATCTCGAAAACCACAAGAAATAAAACTTTGAATAAAAAGCTTATATGATTCACACGATATAAAAAAAATTTTTAAATGAATTTTTTTAGATCAAATAAGATTTATGGTATGTCTGGTATGTATGGTGTGTTGAAAAATATTACAGTAATTTTTTTTTTAATAATTAAAATATATATTTTACAAACAAATTTTGAAATATATATTATAATTAATGACAATAAAAATGCAAAACCAAAATTGATTTACACAACCTTTTTGCCATTACTACATTGCACATTGCATATACTAGTATTAAGTGTAAGTCATATTTTTAGGTAATAGAACAATTTTAAATAACAAATATAATAACAAAAATAACAAATTATAATAATCAATTTACAAATTAAAAAAATATAATTTTAGTAAGACAACTTAAAATTAAATCAATATGTAAAATGATAACGACATTGGCTCAGTGACACAAAACTTTGTTAAGTCAATCAGTTATTAATTATGCAAATAGATTGTCAACTGTTTGCAAAACGGTTAATTAATTGGTCAATTGTTAGCTGATATGTGTTTAACAATGTTTATGCAGTTGGCCCACATTTCCAAAAAATATGATATACCTTTTGAAATAACTATTATTTTTAACCAGATAAATAAAAATTACTAATTAAAAATAATTTTATAATTTTTGAAAAATTGTACATTTTCATGATATTTTAAACCTGAATAACTAAAACAACTTTTGATACAAATTTCGGGACAAATAATTCAAAACTGGGATAGATAGAGATAAGTCTAAATATGCTGGGACAAACCATTCCAAAACATACCGGAAAGTATATTTACCTTATACTTATACCTAAATTCTTTTTAAGCTACTTTATACATAAACATCACGCTATGTATCGAAAAAGTTATGACACAAACTCTTTCCACTAACTCAAAATTAATTTTCTCCAAACATTCCTATCCAGACAAGCAACTCTAGCTTAATCCACATTCATGATACCTTTCATACATGCTCTTACTCTCAATCGTACCACAACCACTCCATCTACTCATCGAGCATCCACACAAACGTATAACTTCAAAATCATTCACATATATTCTTTTAATCGTACATTCAATAGACATTAGTTCACGATGACGGAACCACCTTAATTGATTAACACCAACTTTTAGAATTAATAATTTCCTGAACTTACATTACGTATAAAACCATGCATATAGATAGTAAAAAGTGTGAAATGAAATTCATCAAATCATGAAAGTATTCATAATGTGAATATTTATGGCAATCAATTTGGTCGTCGGTATCAAAGAGAGAACCGAACCGTACCGAACTCGAACCGGGCGAACCTTCTCGTAAAACGCAATTTACCCGAATGTTACACAAAATTCATATTAGCAAACACATTTCATTGTAATTGGCAACACGTTTGGTGTGCGAGCCCGCACACAAGTCCGCCGTACAGGGGTCTCTCACTCTATATGTGTGTGTTTCGGTTCAATACCCAATAGAACGTCAATAAATTTAACGGAAATCAACGACAAAACGAGAAGCGAAAATTAACCATGAACGTTCGGTCGTTCTCTGTCATTCGCGGGCTCGCCTTTCGCGCGCGATTCGCTCTCGTCCTTGTCAACGCAAGGCCCTACGTGCGAAGAAACACAAATTGAATTCCGGAAATTCATCAGTTATAAACAGTGTTTCGCTCGCCCGCTTACTAGCAACGCAGCGGGCAAAGCAGCCAGGCCGTGCGGGCGAATCAATCAACAGGCGGAACAATTTCGTATTTTGTGTACGTCTCTTTCGTTCGCCCAACCTTCTATCATTCAACGACCGAGCCGAAATTTCTTTTTATGTCATTTGTTTGAACCCGAATTTATGAAATGTATGTATAGAAACCGTATCCTACCTTATACTAAAGCTTTTCAAATTATTCAACTTGTATACAATTATAAATTGAGAAATATAATGTAGTTAATATATAAAGTCCTATAAACATTAAATGACATTATTTTTTGAGGCTGATAAAAATCCTCAATCAATTCGAAATTTATTTTAGCAAATTTTAATTTCAATAACTTTATTTATTATTTTTCCAAGTTCTAAATAATTGAAAAATTAAATTTGAAAGGTTTTTAAAATAATGAATATGAATAAATCAAAAAATATATATTTTATGTTCTTGTGCACAATAAATATTTAATCAGTTTTTGGTTTGATGATTAGAACAGATCTTCCCAAACTTTTCGGGTCATGGCCACTTTCTTAAATACAAATTTTTACGACCCGCTCGCTTGTAATACAAATTTAAAATAGTGTTACTACAATTATATTTTAATGTTTTAATTTTGGGAACCGCTAATTTAGAATATGCATTTAAATATTTTGGTGTTTTTTGAAAGTAATTGGTAGTTTTATAAATGTGCCGTATATTAAGAATAATTATTATTGTTAGTGATTAACAAATTTATTTCATCGTCTTGTAGAACTTATTTGAATTTTATAAGGATTGACAATAAATTTTTATCATATATACTAATAAAATATAGATTATATTTCTGTTCGTAGCAAATCAAATTTAAAAGTATAACATTATTAAATATAACAACTAAACTTGTTCTCAATTTGTAAGGTAAAATTAATTTGTAAAATAAAAATTAAAAAAGTATGAATCATTTTCTATAAGTAATTGCACTTTTCTAAAGTTAAGCTTTGATTCATCCGTAGTAATTATTTTCTTCATCCGTAAGAAGTAAAAATGACCAAGCAAAACAATTAAACTTTGAAAAAAAGAAAGTCGAGAGTACAAAACAAAAAGAATGCGAATGCCGTCTAAGCGGCGCTAGCGCCGGCGCCGGAATTGAGCGGCGTCTCCAGAAACTAATTAGCAGCTCGCGTACTACTCCTTGGAATCATTATCTCGTATATGGGCATCATGGTGTACCGTGTCAAACCAAGCGCAGTGCACGCTGCTGTATATCGTAAAAAGAACTTTGGTTTGGACCATATTCTCAATACGTCGCCGACAGTTCCAGCCAAGTAGTAGCCTCCGTAACTAGAGTACCAAACTAACATCAAGCTCCACGTTTTGCCGTCTGTACTTTATGGACAATGCTCCTTCTATTTCTGCTTTTTTCGCTCAAATATTAAAAGTTTTACGATCATTTCTTCGTTTTTACCATCCAGCCTATTTCGCCGGAAAACTTTATATTTATGAGTCGCAAACAATTAAAATAGCATATTTTAGTTATTACATTTTTATGTTTTAGCAAATGTAAAAATCTAATTTGCTGCAAAGTTATTAGTTAAAACAAATTCTGTAACACTGATTTTTGTAATGTTTATATGTTTTATAGTCTACGCCAAGAAAATATAGCATTAAGCAATAGTAAATGTACAATATACATAACTCAACTGACACTCTCAACTGACATACTCATATATAATGTGAAGTATGTGTCAGCTTTATCCGACAATAATATTTTTGCAGTTCACTCATACTAGATTTACAGTGTTTTATTTTATCAACCATTGTGTTTGGGTTTTAAATCGTATTAATTTCCTTTAAATGTTTAGAAATAAATTCAATAATTAGTATGAGAGTTAAGTAAGACAGCATGATCTTTTTTTAGCTAAATAAAAACATATAACATTTCAATTTGCAGAACAGTGTCATGTAAACGTACAATTATTGCGCAATGTCATATTTACATTAATGAGCAAGACTTTTTTGGGCAATATAAGATATAAGAATAAATAACTTTGTGAAAATGCGCTTGCTTACGAGCCGGCGATCCGAAGTATGACGTTTCTGATTTGATTGACATAGGGGCTTGTTACAAGTTACAGTTTTGTAGACACTATACACTCTGATTTTTACAATATATGTACAGAATGCTATATGCTGATTCTTTAACTAAAGCTCTGATTAAGTCTTAAAATAAACAAACAAATGCCACAACAATTCTTGAAATAATTAACAAAAAATTTCTCTAAAATATGCTGCACGCATTTTGACGCACAATAAATAAAATTTATTATGAGTATTTAAATATACATCATTATAATTGAAATGATTTGAATTGCAACAAATTGTGTTTCATTTTGTTCAATAATTAAATTTTGAAAGTATCAAATTTATTATTGTCAAATTAGTAATTTGCAAACATTAACATTTTTAATTATTATCAATAATTTATATTAATGAAATTTATATACACGTATGTTTCTTTTACAACAAAGTGGAAATAATTATAATTTAGTATTAATCATTTTAATATCAAAAACATTCATTTTACAAATAATTAATTATGTACGAATTCATAAATTTTGAACAAAACTTTTTCCAAACTAAAACAGTAATTAATTTTTCAATTGAAACATTGTTACAAATACAATTGTGGTATTTACAAATAAATTACAAAATAGCATTAATTACATTTACATCACTTTGTAATTTTATACGGAATATTCCAGTCAGAAGTATCCATTGTACTATAAATTAAAAAATACAAATTAAAAATTACAAAATAATTATATAATCATATTAAATTTTTATTAAAGAAAATGTTCTAGTATATTACACAAATAAAAAAAATCTGCTTTGGTCATCAATCGACCGTCACCAAAAAGTAAAGATAATACTTTCTAAAAAAGAAATTATTATTGAGAAAGACAATAAGAAATTTACATTAAAATTTTATTACTTGTTTTTATAATTTATCATTATCATAATAACATATCTACATATGTGCCAAAGATACTAAAAAAAAATATCACAAAATATGAAACCTTATAAAAAAATATCTCAAATAAACTTTTGTAAAATAAAAAACTTTGAAATATATTTCTGTTGCAAAATTTTCGTAATGCCTGTTTTACATTTAGCAAGATTGCACATACATTTATGCAACGTATTGCAGCAAGATTGCGAATGTAAAACAAAAAATGCACTTGCAACGCGTTGCAGCAATCTTGCATCAAGGCCATATCAAGGCTCTTGCAAGGTTTAGAACAAGTTCTTTTTCGTGTAAGTCTTGCAAGGTCAAGTCGTGTTTATTTTAGTAATCAAATACTTTTATTATTGTAACATTTATTTTATATTATATAATAATAATAATAATGAATATTAAATCATATTAAATTTAAGGTATATCACAATATATGCCAACAAATTTTATATCACATGCGTAGTTTTGCTTTTTGCTTAGTTCGTGAAGACGGCTATAATAGTAATAATCTAAAACTTCTAATTGCTCAGTGTACGAGTAAAACAGAAAATTGCTTTTACAATTTTATGTTGCAAATTGCTCTACATTTTACACTTGCATATGTATTCTTGCTCAGTGTAAAACAGGCATAGACATATAAATGACATTAATACAGAAGCATTTTCTGCAGACATATCTGTACTAAATATTAACAAATTGAGATACACCCGAAGCTTAAATACATATTTTTTTAAGATTCCGATCAACCAAATTTGTTCCACCCACAAATAGCCATTAATACGTATCTGATTATAATCACGTCCTAACAAAAGTATCTAAATATAAGTTTATCTTTATTTATCATTAATATTTTGTAAATGAAAAAGGGGATCCACATCGTAGTTTGTGTAAGCTTTTTTTTTTATATAGATTGAAAATTAATGTGTACAAATTTCGTAATATTACCAAATCTTAATCTTATCCTTGAAATTTTTAAAATTAAGTTTCAAGTACAATAATTGTAACATAAAAATATTAGAAATATTCATTTTTCTTTCATTTATCGTTAACTAAATTCATTATGGTGACAAACTACTTAGTCTGTCTTCATTTTTACAAAATTAATTACGTAGTTGCAAATTAAAAACCGCAGTAAAAATACACATTTCATTTTCTTTTTTATCATAAATGAATATCTAAACCTTCTTTTTTTACAATATGATTTTGCATTTATCATTTCTTTCTATGAATATTCATTAATTACGTATTTAAAACAGAAAGCATAAAGCAGGGGAGAAAGACCTTCAATTTAAAATTCCACAAATCTTATACAGTTGCAAGAAGCACGTACGGTATATTAAATTTCATTCAGAATAGAAATGAAACCAAGCACGGTAAAGTAATTCAGTCCTAGAATGACTGTCTGACATTTATCTACATCATTTTGTAAAAAAGTATTTATATACAATTTAATTAAAATATGATTTACATACAGCTGTTTATTATGCTAAATAAAAACAATAAATTCTACATTTTATCTATTTAGCATTAAACACGACGCGACGCGGCTTTAAAGCGAGTAAAAAGCAAAAAGAATAAAAAGGAAACAAAAGCACAACAAAAATAAAACAACTGAAGATCGTTCTACGATGGTTTGAGTCTCAGCTTGACAGAGACAGTAAAGGTAAGCATCCACGATGCGATTTTTTCATGAGAATTTTGTCTCATGAGATAAATATCTCAGAAACAAACAAATGTCGTAGTGGAAACTATGATGAGAGATGTGAGACACTGTTAAATATCTCATGAGAGATTGTCTCATGAAACTTTTTTCTCTCTGCGTGTAAACTCTTGAGAGATGTCTCAGCGAGACATCTACTATGAGATTTTTGTATCACCTTCTGCACGTGAGTTTTTTTTATCTCGCCAAGCTCAGCTCACTAACCATTATCACCAACTGTCACCAACATCAGTGCATATTATATATATATATATATATATATATATATATATATATATATATATATATATAAATATATATATATATATATATATATATAAATATTATATATATATATATATATATATATATATATAAATATTATATATATATATATATATATATTATATATATATATATATATATATATATTATATATATATATATATATTATAAATATGTATATATATATTATATATATATATATATATATATATATATATATATATATTAATGTGT
Organism: Clivina fossor; assembly: GCA_963966155.1. Taxonomy (NCBI): domain Eukaryota; kingdom Metazoa; phylum Arthropoda; class Insecta; order Coleoptera; family Carabidae; genus Clivina; species Clivina fossor. Next base: position 4,431,606 of record OZ014553.1, on the reverse strand, counting down.
CCTTTTTTCTATTCTAAATTTTATTTTGTTTAATAAATGATTAAAAACATCCCAGGACATTCGTACGAAATTTTTGTAACATTCCTCATATTCATTTCTTAATTCATTTAATAGATTTTTTATTAAACTATTTTCATCTCGTTTTTTTATCCACTCACATAACACATAACCAACATTTGTGTGATTGTTTTGTTTTGTTTGTTAACGACGCAATTATGAAACAAGCTGCAGCTATCTATCTCACTTGTTAAGTAACTCACTGTGGATACACAAAAATATCTCAAGGACAGCTACGTGAGACATATGAGACAAAAGTTTCATCTAACCAAACTCTCATGAGATAAAAGTTGTATATCTCACGTTCAGTGGAAACACATACAAAATAAGTGACTCATGAGACATAAATCTCATGAGATATTTATTTCATCGTGGACGCTTAGCTTAAGAGTTGAGTTTAGCGAAGAAACAAACAAGAAAAGACAGCGTGTGGGTGGCGGGGGGGTGGAGGGGTTGTATCAAGGCAAGTAACATCTTGCTCTTGTCGCAGTCTGTTGCAACAGCAACAAACTGTCACCCGTATCCGCTATGCCCCGGACTCCCGGAGCACGCCACGTGTTGTCGAACTGTGTACGTACTTTGTACACCCCCGGCATAAGTCGGCCGTTTTATTATACGAATTAAAATGTTATTAAATTAAGTTCAAAACTCGTAAATAACATAGAACAGAGGAGCGTAGCATGGTTTAAGTGAATTAAACTAAACTAAAATAAAACTCATATATGTAAATATTATAATTATAATGTGTACTATACATGCTTATGTTAAAGTTATTATTAGAATTATTTCTAAATTGGTTAGCACTTGTAGAATTAGAATATATCACCATATCTCACGTTGTTATCTTATTAGTTATCGTAAATTGCTACAAAAATAATCGAAAGAAAATTATGTTAAAGAATCCTTATTTTAAAGGGTTTGATTTCAATAGTTTCTATATCTGAAACCTGGTCTTTTTAAGGTTTAATTACTGCTCCGTATATATTTTTTTAAAATAATAAAAATGGTGGTATGTTCATTTTATGAATCTATTCAATCTGTTATTATCTACATTACTTTTAAAACTTGCATTACCAGTAAAATGTATCAAAGCATCATCAAAGGCAAAAATGTTATAATTTTTAAAATATACAATTTAAAAAATAATAATTATAATTCTCAAAATAAATACATAAAATTAAGAAACTTCTAATATAAAAAAAAGTCTCAATTTAATTAATTTAACTATTACAGATATTGTACTCTAACTGAAATTTCTATAATTTCTAAATTTAACAAATTTAAATATTCAATATACAATGACTGTATTTTAGAAGCATTTTATAATTTATAATTTCAAAATTAATTTTTGTTTTTATTATTTATCAAATATAAACTATTCTTATAAATTAAATATATTTTATTACAGTTAATATTTAAAATAAAAATAAAGCAAAATGCAGCTCTAATATTTTTTTAAATAAATAATTTAAAACAATCATTTTTATCTACGTGTCTTTAAAAGGGGTTATGAATATATGTCAATATATTCTGTATTGCTTTTTTCTTAATTTTCAGCTATTTACTATCTATAAATGTATGTTAAAACAATTCGACAAATTTCAATTCATATATGTATATATATTTGCTACCTATATAAAAGTGATATATTATGTAATTTCAAGTGATACAATAAATTGTATAAAGCAATAAAAATTTTATCATTACGCATATAAACATACATCAACTAATTTGTGCCTACCAAAACAAAATTTCAGCTTCATAAAACTTTACCATGTTTATACGTTCGAAAATATAAAAAAAATCTTGTGTAAGTATATATAATAAAAAATTCTAGCGATTCGTTCCAGCTACATGGGTTTTATATTTCACAGGAAGGTGAAATATCGAAAGGAAGCCGACCAATAATTCATTTCCGGTTTGAGGGACGGTATTGCATGTTAACCGCTACACAGCTACGAGTTCCTGCTAATGGCAGGCACCTGCGTGCCAGGATCACCCCCCTCGCCATCTACACTACCATTGCCAAAATAACCTTTATTTACATTATTCGCTTAAATAACTTTATTACACCCGCGCCGACAAAAAAAAAGAGAGCAAACTTTTTAACATTATTTTGCTTTTTTTGCAAAATGCGTAGCTCAAAAATTACAGTTTAAACATTATTAAAATTTCATTTCACTTTTCTCGAAAACGAAAATGAAATTTTAATAATGTTTAAATTGTAATTTCACCACAATTATTTTTTTCTTCGACGAACATCGGTTTACATTTAATGTTAAACGAAACGTATTTTTACGGGTTTTACTTTTTTTTTGTGAATGTAATTTAATTTGTTCAAATTACAGTCAACTGCGTTTAAAATATTTTTGTATAATTTAAATATAATTATGGTCGAAAAAAAATGGCACAGGTTTATATTGATTGTTTTATGCCAAGCAATTGTAACTAACAATGAGATTTAATTTTGTATTTTTATGATTAAAATACAATAAATGACGAATGAGTCAATTTCATAAAATTTATAATTTAATGTTTGTATTTACTGTCGTCATCGTCAGGATTATATGATAACAACAAATATTACAAAAACAAATAAAAACTTGTTCATGTTTGATTTGAAATTAACTAAAATATTATTATAAAATCTATCGACAGCGCGGTATCTTATCAACAGCATTAATTTACGAGTATTTTATTTTACAATATGCAAGATTTTCATGGAAAAATGCTCCAAATTGTTTAAAACATAAATAATATAAAAATGTTTTCTCAACAAATGGTTTGCAGTATACTGACTACAACTTTTATATTTCAAATTTCATAATGATATATTTTAATACATTTCTAGAAAGATTATTCTTTTCTGAAGCCAGTGATCAATTTTTTGTAGCCTTAAATAACAATTCTAAACTTTTAAACTTTTAAAAATATTACACAAATAACAGTACTTAAGTTTGAGTTGGCAATGTTGCATTGTTTTACAATAGAAAATAGTTTGAAATACACAAAATGAAAGTTCATTTCGTTTATGTTTAATCACAGCTTACTTTGAAAAGCAATAAAAAGTATTTTAACAATATAATATGATCAGGCCAAATAAAGTACTGTTATTTAAATAATAATTTTAAAAAATTAGATCATTTTTTATTATATAAAAATATAAAAGTAGAAAAAATTGATAACAGAATTCAGTTGAAAATAATCTTTTTAAAAATGTTTTAAAAATATATCATGCTATTTAAAATTGTATTCAATATTTTCAGAACCACTGGTTGAAAAAATATTTTATCATATCATTTATGTTTGAAAATAATTTGAATCATTTTTTTGTAAAATTTAATCGACATTTTAACGATTATGAGTTATAATAGAATCCACATAGGTATATTATAAACATAATAATTCAACAGAAATAGAAAAAATAATTTTATAAATTTGTATATCTTTTCTTATTTTTTTTTTTTCATATTTATTTCAAAGGTTTCATAAAGTTTTGCAGTGTCCAATTCTACAAACAACATTACAAAACCTTAATAGCAACCGGTAAAGTAGGGTTAGAAAAGTCCGAGTTGTTCTTGTAAAAAAAAAGAGAAGTAAAAAAAAATATCAAACAACTTGGCCTGTGGTGGAAAGTTTGGTATAGCGCTCCGCGCGTATAAGATCCATGTTTTGTGGATAATATCGTGGTGGTCGGTAGTTAAGTTACCGGTAGGTAGTGCTAGAGCTAGAGGTATCGGCTTTCCCGTTCCATAATTTGTTTCCAGTTTTCTTTCATCATTTCCGTTTTTGTTTTTTTTTTGCCTCGCCTATTGCTCGCTCGCTCACTCGCTACAAACTTTTCCTTATTAAAGGGCACTTGTAAATTGCGTTCATTTCTTTTTTTTTTGCTACATACAACTCGTTTATACATAGCAATGCTTTTTGTAATACTGCATTGCATCGCTTGCCAAAAACAAAATATAAAGTAAAACAGTTTCAAGTGGACTTCATCTGACTTAGTTATATATACATAAATCATTATATACAATGTTTCATAAAAAAAATGTTTTTTGTGTTTACAATATCTATATTATGCAGACCACATCTAAATTAAATTTATGAAATTTTCTGGGCCGGTATGTTGTGGTCGATCTATCCTGCAACGAGAATAGATCGACCAAGGCATACCAGCTAAGAAAATTCTATAAATACAGTAGATACCGGCCGTGAAAGCCTGAAGATCACTACCACATCTTGATGTTTGGCCGCCCTGGTGAAAAATATTTTACTCGCCCCCTACTCTGTTTTAAAAAGTACAAATAGTATTTTCTATCTATAATAATCAACCGTTTTTTCCAATATCATTGCTTTTTAAAAAAAACTTTGTAAGTATTATTTCTGACTAAATATTATTACGTTAAATTATTGAATTATAAATTAAACTAATTACTCGCGCAAATAAAGAGATTATACTTATTAAATTATTAAAAAAAAATCTGACATTTCTTGCAATTATCTTGATGTATGAGAATTTCTGCACCAATAATGGCATATCTGAATTTGCCATGTAAAAGTTTCAATTTAACAGAAGTTATTTTCTTCAACATTCAATGGCGTAACTACAAATTTTGACTCCCCCTCACAAAATTTTAAAATTGCCACCCCCCGACCCCCCAATGTGCCAAAAAGTGCTTTTATAAATTATCACATAATTTTATAAAAAAATCAAAACAAGATATTCAAATTCAGCAAAAAGCAGGAAATAGCAGGAAATACCATGACGTCTCGCAATATTATGCAGTATATTGGGTATAAGTCTGTAACAATTCCGTTAAAATTAGCGACCTGCTAAAATAAAAATTCTGAGATTCCGTAAAATTTTTTGTTGCACATAGCAAAGAATTTTTCTTAAAAATTTTCGAAATTCCTATTTTAACTCGCCATTATTTTCAAAGAAAGTAATACACAATACACTCATATAATAGTAAAAAACAAAATAAATATAATTATATTCGATATTTTCCGCAAATCTCTAAAAATATTCTGAAATATAATAATTTGAAGTGCGATTATTTAGTAGTATTATAAATTGTCAATATATTTTTTATTTACTTTTGGTTTACGGGCCTGTATGTTTGGCTGGCCTCTTGCAGTGGGGGTTTCAATTCCAGAACTTACGCTACTCACACCTACAGAAATATTTGAAACTTTTGTTTTCTATATATATATATATATATATATATATATATGTATTTCACAATATAGAAAAAATAGATGATAAATAATTTTTGTTTGTACAATTAAAATAGTTATTTAAATCAGATAAACAATATCAAAATCGATTTTATTTTACGTATAACTTCGAATAACTTGTTCACTTTAAGCAAAGAGAAAAAATGCATTATAAATCTTCTAATAAAATTCATTAAATGAATCCACAAGTTTCATAAATAATAAGCAGTACAAGTGTATAATATTGTTATATTCAATTACATTATAAGCAGTTTGACTAATATACTCAGTTTCTAACTAGTCATAAGTCGTAGAAATTTTTCTTGAAGCTAGGAAGACTGCCATCGTTTTCACAAAACTTTTCCCATGACGCTAATATTAATTTGTTGAATGCAAACTTGGTTAATAGACCATTACTTATGCTTGAGTATTAGATTTATCTTTATTCGCTGTAATATTTAACATCTACTAAGTAATTAGAAGAGATTATAGATAACTAACTTCAAATTTTCCGTGCAGTTTTGTAAAGCACTTTTTCTTTCTTTATGCATGACAAGTTTTATTACAGCAAACAAAAGTTTTAACGAATCTCAGAAAAAAAAACTTAAAATAGTTACAATTGAAAAAAATAACTCTAATAAGTTGAATTATGGAAGTCTCGATATAGATAATTGTCATTTTCTAAAAATTAAAAAAAACTAAAAGTTTCATTAAAAATAAAAAAGAATAATTTTCATATATAATTCACGCTTGTATCAATTTAATCTTCTAAAATATTAGCTCATCTTACAGTAGAGATATTTATTTATCTATTATCAAAAATAAAAATTCAATTTAATTTGCCCATTAAAAAATAGTCTAATCAAAATATTAATTCGATTATTTTTATTCTTTTTAACAAAAAAAATAATTAACAAAAAATTTATCAAAATTATACAAACTAATTTATTTATTTTATTTTACTAAGATATATCATAAATAAAATAAACAAAATTCGGTTAATGACCGCGAATAGAATCCGTCAAAATACATTACAAATTTTATTCTTATGTAACTTTATATTTATGCATTTAATAATAGTTTTTAAGACATACTTTAAAGAATCTGAAATAATTGAAATAATGTCTATTTAAATTTGAAAAAACTAATTTTTGACTAAAATGTAAGTTTAAATTACTTTTTCTGAAAACTCAATATTTAATTTATTATTTTTCCAAATAAATCAATAATTCACATATAAAATATGTACATAAGTTTCTAAAGTCTTTAAGTGTTATTTTAATTCATATTCATTACAATGCTAATTTTTTATTTGATATATTGTTCTTTAAGGTTAGTTAAATTAATTGAATACTATTTCCTAATGATTGGTAAAAATAATTAATAGAATTGTATAGGATTCAAAAATATTTTTTATTAATTTTACTTATTCTAGATACCACATTTTAACTAAAGTTATAAACATAATCTGATATATTTAAATACATTTAAATAAATATCACGATGAAATTTAAACCCGGTTAGCTGCAGTTATGTCACTTTCGGTTCTGTGCTGAATGACAACATCCCGAATGTAGGAGTTGGGTACCATGAAGGTACGTTCATTCTGGATTTGTCTGTTCAATGGATATCCCATTGGAAGATTGTCTACATAGCGAGTGCCACTGCCGACTCCAGCAGAAATAACATTGTCATATGCGCGCTGTTGTTGTTGCTGACCTTGTTGGCGTTGACTGATGTACACGTAGAGTTGATAGACTTGTCCAGCTTCAGTACCTCTGGGGAGCACCAGGCGATTTGGGAAACCATTGTGAGCCTCAGTCATGTCCAATTGGAATTCACCTTGGCCTTGAAGGGCGTTCATTACACGTTGATACAAAACGCGGAAAGGAGTGCGATCTCTGACGGTTTCGGTTTGTTGTGAGTTACGTTCAATGACATTTTGACCAGCTTGTAATGTTTGCACAAATTGATCTAATTCGACAAAGTTAACTCTGTTTTTGTTGAGTGGAATTTCTTGACCTTGTTCGTTAAGTTTGGGTCCAAGGAAGACACGGACAACTACATCGGTAGCTTGGTTGCTGTTTACGTTGATTTTGTAAGTGAAAAGCTTGTGGTTGAGACGGGGTTGGCGTACCCAAACTTGAACGTTTTCATTTTCGACTTCTTGTTCACTGCTGACAGGTAAAGCGTTGGTGATTTCCCACTCGTACGTGTCTAAGTAAGTAATAAGTTTGTCGATTTCAACGTTTTCGATTTTGATTCCAGAACTGAGCAACTGAGTCTGGGTGTAACTTGGAAGATTGCTTTGGTATCTCAAGAAGTAGTAAGTGATGCGCTTGTAAAGTTGGTAGAATACTGGATCACGCAAAGAAGATTCAAATTGTTCCAGTACACTGGGATTGATTTTGTAACTGTCGACTGGAATAGCAGAATAACCAAGAACTTGACGGGCAAGCACCAACAACTGACCATAGTAACGATTGTTGGGAGAATCTGGACTGGCTTCAATAATTCTACCAAGTACATCGAAACCGTCTTCATTGTACAAATTGACTTTCTGACCGTTTTCAGTAATAACAATTCCACTGTCGATAGCGTCACGGATTCTTCTTTCATAATCTTCAATTTCTTGCATTACGAGAACATTGTCTTCAGCAGTGTTAGTGTAAGCTTGGTTATGTGGGTTGTATACAAGATGTGCGTAAGCGGGTCTGGTTGGCAATTCAAGTCCATTATGGTAGCGCATGGAAGGTACGTAACCAGTTTTGATAGGTTCATTCCAGTCAAACACGGGAATGCTACCTTGATTGTTAGACAATCTTTCGAGGTAGTATCTAGCAAGAAGTTGCTGATGGACATAGTAATATAATTCACCACGTCTGTCCTTGTTGAGACCGTGTTCTTCACCGCCCATCCAGAATGGGTAGTCCAAGTTGTAGTAATAATAGTAAGCGTTAAGGCCAACATCTTCAGTCAAGTAAGAGAGAGCAGTTTGTTCGGGGTTGGAGTTTAAGTACCAGCCAGAGTAATTAGCTTGAATGTAATATCTTTGTTGATTGTTAATATCAGCACCTTGGTTGTTGCCTTGGTTATTAACTTGGTTATTATTAACTCCATTTCTCATTCTTAATTCATAAGCTTGGTCAATAACTTCACTGTTGACAAACAAGTATGGGTAGATTTCGTAGATGGCAGGCAATACAATTCCTTGGGTGTCTTCACGATGTAAGACAGCAACATGCATTGCGTATACGAACATACCCTCGTTGACATTTTGACGAGCCCAGCAAGCGGTATTGTAGAAGGTGTTCCAGTCGTTACCACTGATGAGCATGCCAATGAGGGCAACAACTTGTTGTCTTTGCTCTTCATACATAACAGAGAATACTTCTCCACGTGGCAGAAGTCCTTCTTTGTTTAAGTTTAAGAACTCTCTGACAACTTGTTGGTTACCATATTGTTGCAAATTGTTTTCAATATTATAGTTTTGTGCAACTTCGACTTGATCTCTGTGTACATTGGTTTGGAGAACATGTTTAAGAAGACGAAGAACTTGTTTCTGTTTTTCGAGGAAAACTTTGTCGGCTGGAAGTTAATAAAAATTGTATTTATTATTAAATTGAAATAGAAAGTTAAATAATAATAATGGAAAAGTAAAAATAATATGTACTTACCAACTTTGGATTGCTTTCCCTGCTGACCAACATTGACTGTGCCTGCAATGGCTAAGGCACAAAGGCCTAAGAAAACTAGTGCTGTCTTCATGATGATTTCCCAAATCTCGCAGAACCGCAAGTGTACCGACCACTAAAATTTTCTGTCCTTTTATACAAATTATAAACGGCTGATCATTGTATTGCATCATCTTTGTTAATGTATTTTGACAAATTCTAGTCGTGGTCATTAACCGAATATTTGTTCATTTTTTATTGATAATAAATATGTATCATAAAATAATAAATTTGTCAGTTTATATAATTTTTAATAAATTAAATCAGTTTTATCTAAATTCAGATTATTTTAATTATCATTTTAACATATTTGTTTAATTTATTTCTTATTATATTGAACAGTTGACAACAGTATAAATATTTTTAATTCCACGTCAAATACTGTTGTTGCAACTATGTAAAATTACAAGATTTAATTTCGTAATCTACGTCCCTTCAGACATTTTTAAATTTTTATTTTTGCATTTTCATGTGATTACATATTTTGTACTATTCTTTATATTGACAATTTTTACTTTTGAATATTAATAAAAATTTAAAAATAAACAAATAAAAACTTGAAACCAAATAAATATTTAAAATATAAAATTAATCATTTATGTTTTTGTGTAAAAAAAATCTATTAATTTTAATGTAATAAACGATTATGCATTAAAGTTGAAAAATTAGTAAGATTATTTAAATGTTATTGAATACTTAACATTAAATATTTAACATTTTATAATAATTGTAAGTATATAAATATAAATGCTATAATTAACATTTGTAATAAAAAAAATTTAATAATATATTACTTAGTTCAATTTAAAAAAATATACTCCTATATTTGCAAACTGTTATAATTACAGTTTTGGGAAGAAAACTAGATATTTTGATAAAAAGTAATTATTAAATAGTTATTAAAGTTTCGATTTTGATATATTAATTGCGTTTTTGCGCCAAATTTTATTTCAATTTGAATTGAAATTCTAATTTCTGATAATTTTTGAAAATCTGAAAATTTTTGAGTATGAATGATAATTTTTATTGATTTATAATTGAATTAGAAGTTTTTTTTATAATATTTAGTTTTCCATTTCTGTACACTTACAAAGTAAATTGAAATGACATAAAATTATAAAAAAAAACATAAGATAAATTCAAGTTCATTAAACATTTACAAATATGACTAACATGTTCTTAATAATTGCATCATTAATAGTTCATATTTGTGTTATTCTAAATATTATGCCGGTTCTTGATACAAAAATGTTATATTTTATATAAGATACAATTAACCTTGGTGATTTGTTTATCTTTTAAACTTGTAAACTTATGTTTTTTTTTTCTTCTAAAATTGTCATAATAGTAATGAACTTGAAAATATAAAATGATAATATTTTGTATAGTTTTTTTATATTATTTATTTTATATTTATCAATATAAATAATTCCAAAAATTTCCTTAACTTCTTATGAAAATATAAATTTAATAAAACTTTTTAAATTGATTATTAAAATTATGAACTCAATATAGTTTTACATACAATCAAACGCATGTTCATATTATTGAAATAATATACTGTTGATAAACTTTTATTTCATTTTAAAATATTTACTCAAATTTTTGAAGTTTATTGGTACTTAGTAACTAACTTACTAATCTCATATAATATTTAGTTTTTCAATACTAAAATTACAAACATATTCAAAAAAAAAATGTTTAATATACTTTCATTAAATATAATTCAAAGATGTTTATATAAATATTTTGAAATATTTCTTTGACAATTTAGTTTTAGTTATTTAATGTAAATAATTGTGTTAAAAAAATTAAATCAAGCATTTGCGTCCAGCAGTTGCTTCAAAAGTGATACAACTAAAAAAAAAATACTTTTCAATTAATAGAAAAATTTGTTTGATAATCTCTGAAAAATGTAGTATTTTTTTAACAGAATATGTTGATTGACAGAAGAAAAACTAGTTGCATAAAGAATTAACAGAATCAATTAGTTAACTAAGCAACTAGATTGTCAATTGACCAATCAATAAGAAGCTGTAAAAACATGTAACTGAACACAAAAAGTAATATGCATGTAAACGTACAAAGGGGTTAATATTTCGGTTATATCACGCATCTATCAAGTGAAATGCACTTGTCTTAAGTTATTTTGATATAATTAACTCATTGATTCAGTTAACAACATTTTTTTTAAAGTTATATTACTTTTAAAGCGAAATTACAATATGTCAAGTTAAGAATTTATATAAAGTAAATTTTAATTATGAGTCAATAAATATTACTGTCAATAAAACGGTAAATAAAATAAATTATTTAGCCAAGTAAACGTTGGATTTTTTTTTCGTATTATCTTTTTTTCATTATCAATGAAAGTTATTAAAAAGAAAGAACGATATCTCGCGTTTTGTAAATTGTTTGGAATTGTTTCAGTGAAGTGCAAAGAAAAAAAGTTCTTTTTTTCTACTTGAACGAACGAGAATTCTTTTTATTTGCTGGTGTGTTGGTACGGTTGCGATTGTCGTTTGTCTTCTTCTGTAAAAGAGGCCGCCGTTTGGAGCGGTGCGCGTTCGCGTTGTGTTGAGATTAATCACGAAAACAGTTGATTTAAAACAATTTCTCAAGTCTCTATCAAAATGTTGTTTAAACCGAAATGCTAATGGCTCGACGCTGTGTGCCCGGAAAACAAAAGAAGACTCAATCCCGGCTGTAGCAAGTGCGGGCGAGGGCGCCAAAGCGAGCAAACGGACGCGCACTAATCGACAATTTAAATACAGTTGGCAGGCCTGGGTGTCACGGCAACCGTCCGAAATGTCGCTAAACAAACTGAAGTGACAAGAATTAATGACGCGGAACAGCGTCTGTTGTCAAACGGACGGAGACGGACAAGTGAAACGCGTACGGGCCCGATGATGCCGCGACTATTCGCCCACTTACTAACAACTTTTGTTGCCCTTCGGCTTGCATCCCCCTCGCTAACAAACTTTTCCGCGACGACAATAACTTAACGCATAAATACCCTCTACCGTGTTCTATAATTGTTACTTAACTCGTATTACATTATCTTAATTAGATGACTTTATTTTTTATTAAAAAAATAAATAAATAAAATGTATCTATAGGAAACAAAACACAGTAGAATTTGTAATCTTGTAGAAAACCATTGTAAATAAATAGAGCTTTTAACACTTTACTTACCATTAAAACAAGATTGTAAAAGTAGAAAAAGAGTTGACGTTATACGTACACGTATATTGACGTTTACTTAGATTTGTGTGTATCGGTAAAATCTTACGTATATGTAGTTTCAACGAGCCTGTATACAAATTTTAGTGTATTTGTTTTTATGTAGTAGTATTTCAAAATTGCTATAAATTTTTCATTAAAATTCCAAGATATAATTATTTAGTGTAATGACAAAATTTATTGTATATAAGCATATAACAATTTAATTATAATTAATGATATTTACACTTTCGTTGGCTGGCACTTGATGAAACATTTAAAAAAATTAATAAAAAATAAAAATCACTGTAAAGTCTTGGTTAGCCTCACAAAATTTATAAATAATATAAATTTTGTGAAACTAACCAAGTATTTCTTTTAATAATAATCTTTTTAATTATATTACTTATTAGTAATTAATGATGTTGAAAAATATGAATAAATTTGATGTGAAAGTTCTTTGTGATAACATCAACGTAAAATAATTGACGATAAAATGAGCATGATATCCATATTTCATATTTTGCAATACAATACAAAATATTGTAGGAACCGAAGATTTTGTGGAATATAGAGAAACACGTTAATAATACGTTAAACAAATCATGTAAACATTCTATAGGTATAGATTATGCCACATCAGTGAAGTCAACACTCAGCTGTCAATCCAGAGTGGAGCCACACAGAAGGAAAGTGATCGAGCGACGAACATTTTGTATGGCCATACGCTCATCACTCTATCACTCATTGTTCTATAACTGTTGTTCTATATGACCATACCCTTGTCAGATAAGTTATGAGTGAAAAGTTATGTTTAAGAATAAATTTTTGTACTCATTTCGGGCACTTCAATGTTTTAATCATTGATTTCCGCCAGATCATGGAATTTTTTAATTTAATATTTTGACTTTATATATTAAATATTAACTTGAAATATTGATAATATTTGAATTAATTCATAGAATCGTTATTTGTGATATACTTAATAATTGAGTTTTAATTATTTTAGTGGCGAACTTCTCAATATTACAAATTTGTCAAACTTTACAAATTACGCATTGATAACTTCGGTAACTTCTGCCAAGATAACAATTTTTAAAAGTGTAAATAAATACTTCCGTATTTTTTTAACAGTTCCATTTTGATCACCCAAATTATTATTAAATTATAACAAACAGTTTCTATAATTTCAAAGTGGAACATAATACTGAATAAATATGCGTATTTTATATTTTATTAATAAAACAAACAATAGTTTCATAAATTCAATAAACTAAATCCAAGAAATAATAATATGCCATAGTTAAATAATTTTATATCAATTATTATTATTATCCTTTATTACTACAAAATAGGTTTTACAAAAATAATGTACAACGGCCTGTAGGCAAGTTTATACACTAAATAAATAATATTAAACTTAAAAAAAAATAAACAAAATAATTTACAAAAATAAATTACACATCAACTATAAATATATGATACAATTGTTATTATTATTATTATTATTATACATAAAACTATTTTTCTATGTGAACTAAATAATCAAAATGTAAATGAAAGCGAATGATATAACCTTTAAGAAAGTGTATAATGTCGGTTTAACGATGTTTAACGCAGTGTATGAAGACACACAATGATAACAAAGTGCTTGGTGGGACGCGACGCGAGGCAACGCCCGGCGCCGCCAGTATATATAAACGCGGAACAAACGAGTGAGTAATTTAGTCGTGGAGGCTACAAATTTCACCTAGGAACAAAATAGAAAGCTCGACCAGCATTTAAGTCATTATTTCACAACAACAACAACTACTACAGCGGCCCCGTGGCTCGTTAGCCGCAAGTTATTAAGACGCCAAACGACGCCAACATACCTGGCGCATGGCTATAAATCAGCCACCACTCACGGCATATGGACTCACCGACGGCGCACTCCAACGAGGCCGCCGCGCCGCTTCTTCTTTTTGCCCTCCAGCTCGACTTTGACAAGCGCTAAATTCTTGCAGTAATCCGCGGTGATGTATTTATTAAACGCGCGCGGGCACCATATCTGCGTTGGGGATCAGCCAATGGAGAACTTCCACTGTTGAAGATCTTTGATGGCCGATAAGAACGGACGGGCCAGATATTTATGGGCCAGCTAAATTGCACTGAATCATGCACTAGCCTTCCACGAGTACCACCTAGTTTACGCAGCTAGGTCAACTTTTCACTTTTAGTGTTTTTGGATAATTAATCTATTTGTTTTTTTTTTGCTGGAATTGTTAGCTATTATTGCGGTATAATGGAATTTGAAACTCGAATGTTATTAGTATAAGAACATCTCAAGTTATTTGTCTGTTTTAAAATATAGTTGTAAGTGCGTTAATTGAAGATATTTGCAAAAATAATCAGATATTTAATGATGTACTCGTAGAAAAATTAATTGTGTTTGTTTGTATATTTTGAAACTTTACGTAATTTGAAGCAGAAATTTAACTACAAAATTGCATGACATATTTTATTTTAAAAAAAAAGTATTTATAAATTAATTAATAAAAATAACATAAATTTAATTTCATGTAATTTATTTATTTATTTTCTCGCCACTTTGCAAGACAATTTATAAAGTGCTGTTCAATTTTAAAAATGACAAAGTAATAAACGAAATAATTGTAATAACTTTATTTTTTATTTCGTCAGCCAAAGAAAAGAACGTAGCCGATTATTAGTAAACGTCATACGCAAAACTATAAAATAATTCCTTATTATTATAACTCAAAACAGTAAAATGCTAAAATTTGTATGTCAAAATAATCAATATTTATACAAAATACATAACGCTAGATATAATAAACATAATTAAATAACGTAATTAAGTCTGATCGCGTAATGATTCACATAATCAGCTAACAATGTTTTATGAAACAAATATACACTTTGATTAACAGAATTTATAAATAATATGTCTCAAATTCTAAATTTACAATTTTTTAATTGTTGTTTAAAATTACTCATTAATTCAAAATTATTTAAAAAAATAAAGAATATATTTAAATACAATCCAGTATAAAAGAAATCAATTGATACTTCATTCTTGTTTCCGTTTGCAAAGGTCCGGGAAGCTAACCCCTCAAGTATGAAAAAAGTGAAAATAAAATATACCAAAATTATGTGCTTTTTATGTGCTATTTATGTGCCAAACTCAAAATTTTTGTGCTCAAAGGGAAATAGAACTTCCGGTTCGGGGCTAGCTTCCGAAACACAAATTAACCCAAAAATACCATAAATTGAATAATAAATTTCGTATATCACTATATCATAATTATGTGCTAATTATGTGCTTTTGATATATATAGCCAAATATTAATTATACATACCGGAAATAGTACTTGGGCATATTTGTTCGTATTCTAGAATTTCCGTATTGCAATTTTTTGAAATAAATGTTTTCAATTGTCATGTGAATTAAGTGCTGATTATGTGCTTTTTATTAATCCTTCTTTTAAGTAAACTTTCCTTATGCGAAGGGTCACTTTTAATAGTAACGCATTACGAAAACTTCCAACAAATTTACTCAAATTGAATTTTCCCAAATTTTTTTATTAGTTTGAAATTAAGTGCTCATTATGTGCTCTTGATATGCACATCCAAAAACACGGTTCCGGAACCGGAAGTAGTACTTTGCTAATAAGTAGATAAGCCATAATTATGAACTGGAAGCTAGACTCTCAAGTATGCCAGAAAAGTACTAAAGACAATTTTTCGTAAAAAAAAAAACCAATAGGAGTTTACTAGTTAGTTTTCAATTAATTATTGAAAATTAGTTTACATTTTCAAAGCAATTGAAAAACGATGATGTACATTATACACAATGGAGCTATAATATCACGTTTTACTACCTGATTGGCTGAGAACATATAGCAAATACAAGTACAAAAATAGAGTACGTTTTATATATATTCAATAATATTATAATAATATACAATTAAAATAATATATGTTTTGATATAATACTTTATTATATATTTATAAAGTTAATTATAAGTGTACTTAAATTAAAAAAATAAATCTGATAGCAATTTTTAATAAGTTTATATTTGTGGAAAATTATAAACCTTAGTAAGCAGTTTTTTGTCACTTCATTTAAAATTAACCTAAAACTGTCATATGTCAAACAACAATGTTGATGGTTCTTATATTAATATTCTTTTTATTTATACATATTAAAAATAAGTTTAAAAAAGCATTGAATAGTTTTATCATGCTATAGGTATCAGTCAAATGATATAATAAGTAGTAAAATGTTAGTATCCATATAAAAAATACCCCACCCCCTGTTTCCTAGTACCTCCCGAACAAACTATTACCATTGAATAAATAATCTTAACAAGAATGGCAACGTAAATGGAAGTAAAAAAAACCTCTTTTTATTCAAATAGTCTAGTGCCTTTCTGTTGCATTTTAAGAAATGTATATATATATATATATATATATATATATATATATATATATATCAGAGCTGGGTAGTACTTAAAGTAAAAGTACTCTAAGTACGTACTTTAAGTATTTAGTACTTAGAGTACTTTACTTTAAGTACTTTTCAAATTTGATACTTAATACTTGTACTTAAAGCTTTTTTATAAGTACTTAATACTTAAGTACATTTGTGGTACTTAAAGTACATAAAAGTACTTAAAGTACATAAAAATACTTAAAGTACATAAAAATACTTAAAGTACATGCAAATACTTAAAGTACATAAAAATACTTAAAGTACATGTAAGTACTTAGAGTATTTAAAAAATACTGATTCTGAATATTTATTTCAAATATTTGAAATATATTAACGGTTTTGCAAACGTGTATGATAAATTCTGCATTATTTTTCTAAAAATATCGGATAAAACAAGTGATCATTCTTCATTTAAACATTAAAAACAACAATTTTTTGTTTCAAAATTTTTAAAAGACTTAGAAACGTAAAATTTTTGTGCAATATTGTTTTAGTTTTTAATAATTATTATTTTAAATATTTGGATGACTAAAGAACAGATCAATATTTAACAAGAATATCCAAATATTTTGAAATTATTTATAAAATTTAATACGCCTCTCCCATCTTCCGGTCCAGTTGAACTGAACGTCTTTTCTCTTTTGCTGGAATAATCAATGCCCCTCAACGTCAAAAATTCAGTGACTTAAATTTTGAAAAATTAGTTGTTTTGAAAGCAAACATCGAAATATAATTTTAAAAGTTTTCAAGCCGCTTAATTAAAAAAAATATTTGGAAAAAATAAATTAGAAAATTACATTTTATTTATGTTAAAATTTACTTAACTTACGAAAAATTTAACTTTAAAACTATGTATTTCTTTATAATTTTGTTGTAGATGTATTATGGCAACATTAATC
Source organism: Clivina fossor (assembly GCA_963966155.1). Classification (NCBI taxonomy): domain Eukaryota; kingdom Metazoa; phylum Arthropoda; class Insecta; order Coleoptera; family Carabidae; genus Clivina; species Clivina fossor. The sequence goes on along the minus strand of OZ014553.1, from coordinate 4,413,985 downwards.
TATAAAAGTTTACAATTATAATTATAAATTTTGTTGATTTATCTCATATCACAGACATGAAAATTTTATGGTTTGTTGAAAAAAAATTGTCATTTTTAACATTATTTGTTAAAAAATGAAAAAATTTTATTAGAAAAAGTTGTTTTGCATAGAATTTTGTTGCTATATATCAATTTTTGTAACTAAATTTAAACTTTTTTTTTTGTTCGCAGAAAGTACTCTAAGTACTTTTTATAAAGTACTTAGAGTACTTAAAGTAGTACTGGTACTTAATACTTTAAGTACATTTTATAAAAGTACTGGTACTTAATACTTAAGTACTTTTTAGAAGTACTTAACCCAGCTCTGATATATATATATATATATATATATATATATATATATTCTCTTAAGAACAAGAAGGGTCTTCGGTTCGGGTACCTGCTTGCAAAATTGTCGCCTGGACATCAGCGGCGGATTTAGGTCAGTTGAGGCCCCGGGCGCAGAAAAAATATTGCCCCCTCCCCTGCCCAATTAAACGAGAGAGACAAGGAAAATAAAAATGCGTGTTAATCATATTATTAAATAAATAAAATATATTAAGTACTATTAATGTTTTATTTCCAATAATATTTGAATATAATATATGTGTAATATAATTAATAGCATAATAATAATCACAAAGTTTTGAACTGATAGTTGAACATATGTAGGTGTATAAAAGTATAATTATAATTAATAATAGTATACGTATCAGAGGAACAATGAGAAATAGGAACGAAAAAATCATAGAATTGTACTTGAAATAAAAATTCCAAATTTGAAAATATTTAAATAAATTTTTTCTTTTCTTTTCGTTTTGCAAACTTATTAACCTTCTTATCATAATCAATAATTTTTAGTAAATCGCTCTCTATATATAAAATAGCCACATTATTAAGTTTTTCCTCTGACATTGAATTTCTTAGATATTTTTTAACTCTTTTTAAACAAGAAAATGAGTGTTCCCCGATGCGTTTGAAATTGGCTGGGTTAAAAATCTTTTCGATTTTCTATACATCTTTTCTTGCAATCATCTTCAAATGATTTATCTGTAAGTTAGTATTATTGAATTAATCGTTCGTCTATGTTACTATGTTGTTTAAATACATACTTTTTCGAAAATATTTTCGTTTCAAATATATTTTTTATCAAATTTTAAATATATCTTTTAATTTCTGATATTTTGAATTATTCAGAGTTAATTTTGTGTTGGTCATTTTATTAATTTGTTGTTTAATATTAATATATAATAATTTAATTTTCTTGTTAAATAAAAACATCTTGTAAATAATTTTTTAATTTTCATTTAGATTTTTATTTCATCAGTTTTACAGAAAAGATCAGTATTCAAAAAATAATAAAAAAATAAGTATTGAGTTTATGAAAATAAGCAAATATAAGGTTTTAAGGCCGATTGTAAACTTGTACGTAATTAAAATTGCACATATGAAACCCAACTTGGAGGCCGGGGCCCCGGGCGAGCGCCCGCTGCGCCCGCCCTTAAATCCGCCTCTGCCTGGACTTCTAAAACGGATAAATAGCTATTTGCTAACAATAGATAGATAGATATTTATTTTAAGACAGTCATAATTTAAAAATTTACAGTCTTTAAAATAAAATTCTTATATCAATCATTTTAGCTTTTTTCTTCATTAATAATTATCGGAATGACATGAATTTTGAACTACTAAAAACCATATTTCATTAGCTTTTGGCAGGGCCGGATTATGGCCTAGACAAAAAAGACAAATGTCTAGGGCCCGCATACAAAGGGCCCGGCCTACAGTCGGTCAAATTTTATTTTTATGTATTTTTACGCAATAAAGTCCTATTTTTTTTTTTGTTAATTGGTGAAAGTTTAATTCTAATTATTTTCAGCCCCATGCGGGCCCGGAGAAAAAAAATGTCTAGGGCCCCACAAAAGGTTAATCCGGCCCTGGCTTTTGGTGATTATATTGAAATATTTTTAAAGTAAATACTATAAAAGTTATATGCCAATTTATTAAAAAGGCGATTTATCAGAGAAAAATTAACATTTTAGGAAATATATAATATTACTATACGATAAATAAATATATATAATATATATAGTAAAACGTGATATTATAGCTCCATTGTGTATAATGTACATCATCGTTTTTCAATTGCTTTGAAAATGTAAACTAATTTTCAATAATTAATTGAAAACTAACTAGTAAACTCCTATTGGTTTTTTTTTACGAAAAATTGTCTTTAGTACTTTTCTGGCATACTTGAGAGTCTAGCTTCCAGTTCATAATTATGGCTTATCTACTTATTAGCAAAGTACTACTTCCGGTTCCGGAACCGTGTTTTTGGATGTGCATATCAAGAGCACATAATGAGCACTTAATTTCAAACTAATAAAAAAATTTGGGAAAATTCAATTTGAGTAAATTTGTTGGAAGTTTTCGTAATGCGTTACTATTAAAAGTGACCCTTCGCATAAGGAAAGTTTACTTAAAAGAAGGATTAATAAAAAGCACATAATTAGCACTTAATTCACATGACAATTGAAAACATTTATTTCAAAAAATTGCAATACGGAAATTCTAGAATACGAACAAATATGCCCAAGTACTATTTCCGGTATGTATAATTAATATTTGGCTATATATATCAAAAGCACATAATTAGCACATAATTATGATATAGTGATATACGAAATTTATTATTCAATTTATGGTATTTTTGGGTTAATTTGTGTTTCGGAAGCTAGCCCCGAACCGGAAGTTCTATTTCCCTTTTAGCACAAAAATTTTGAGTTTGGCACATAAATAGCACATAAAAGGCACATAATTTTGGTATATTTTATTTTCACTTTTTTCATACTTGAGGGGTTAGCTTCCCGGACCTCGTTTGCAATCTAGAATATATATACAGCGGACGAGAAAATAAAAAAAGATTTGCAGAAAAAAAAAAACGATCGAACAAAGAACGAAAACAAATGCGAATAGGCTCGACATACAGTGGCAAACAGCACGGCAGCAGCAAGCACACTGGATCCAAAAAGGAATCGGAGAAGTAATCTGGAGAAACAGACTTTGGTCCAAAATCCCGTGCTTAATCTGTGTGATCAGCAGTACTGCTGCTGCTGCTTGCGTCAGGAAATATTGTGAACAAACGGGCCCAGGACACAAACGTAAGAACCTTTTGAAGATAACGCGCCACACGTATCCCCCGTACTGGTCCCGGACTCCGGCTGCCAGTTCTTCCTTGCATGCCCCCGCGCGTTCTGTATTCTATGCCCCATTTAACCGGAAGCATTATGTGAACAAATTTTTATTTACCCACCGCCCATATACTCGCCACTGTTCTAAGTACCATCGCTGCTACTAGGATTGCTGTCGGAAATTTTAATGCGATCAACGAAAAGAAAAAATCGCTGCCAGCACTCATGAGAAAAGAAGTATATTTTTTTGTACAATTTCAATGAGATAATCTGATTTTTTTTTCTCTGAAATATATTTATACGTAATGTTTAATGCTCTTAACTTTTTTCGATAAAGTATATGTGTTTGCTACTTATTTTTATAATTTATATGAAATAAATGGTGAAAAATATTGTTAATATTTCTTATAATAACTAAAATATTAATATCTTTTGATACAATTAACAAATTTTAATAAAATGTGCTATTTTATTTCAATAAGGCTTGATTTGCTAGCTTAAAACCAGTATTTCCAATTTTTATTTATTCTTAAGATAAATAAATATCGTATGTGTTGCGTGAGCGAAAATTTCCAAGTAGTAAGAATAGAAGAGCATATATGAGAAGAAATATAAAGATGGATAAACCTAAAGTTGATTTTCTGGATAGGAATGTTTAGAGGAAACTGATTCCGAGATAATGAAAAGAGTTTGTGCCACACCTTTTGGGTACACAGCGTGATTGTGTACGTATGTATGTATGTAACTGGCTAAAAATGTATCCTCAAAATAAATGAAAACATTTCATTGTCTAATTATAAAATTATTCCGAATATAAATTAATTATAAAATTCAAATTTTGGAAAATTTCCAAAAATACTGGATCTTAATAAATTAACTAGGCAACTAGATTGTCAACTGTCTTCGAAGCGTCTCATTGATGGGTAAGTTGGCAAGTTAACGAATTGGTTAACTCATAAATCGTTTAACAATGCTTTGTGCAACCGAAATCAGAAATCAGGTGAGTAATAGCTTAATATGGTTTTACAGTATGTACGTTATAGTGATTCGCCGTGGCGTTGGAGAAAGTATATTGTAAAGAAATATGACTGTTAAGATTGAATTTACTAGCATCAAATTATCAGACTGTAATAATAGAGAAAGAGTTAGCATTCAATGTAACAAAGATAAATAGATTGTAGGTGCAACAAACATTCTTTTTTTCTTATTGAAATTAATCGATGTTAAACTTTGAGAGCTGACAGTGCACAATACTTTTGTGTTATACGTAACAGCAATATTTAGTTTACTTATTTTACTTTTATTTTATTGTTAAATTAAAATTATTAATTATATAGTGCCATTAATAAATAATATTTTTTTGATAATTACTATGTTATTAGTATAGTAATATTTTTAAATTTTGCTCATATATTAAATATTTCAATATTGAATTGTAATTTAAATTGAAAATTAAGCTTTGCAACAATTTATATGCAATTTATTTGTTTTATATTTAAAATGGAAAAATAAAGTAATTTTCCTTAATTTTATTAACTTTTCGCCAGTTTCATATTTTTATTTGTATTTATTAAAATGATAAATGTTATATTTTTAATAATTTTGCAGTCAAATAAAATTTTGGAACTGACAATTAAATAATTTAAAATATTTTTTTTAACTTTTTGTAACATCATTCAACTGCAAATAATTTTAATATTGTAAATGTTAATAGGAGATATTATATTTATAATTGTTTGTAGTCGAAACAAAAAGTTGTTTAATGTTATCTATATACACATAAGAACCTTAGTAGCTATCTTTTTTTATTACCATCTCTGTGACCCCGATTATTACCCTTATTACTTTATCAACAATGTTTGTTAATTAATTATTTTTTTAATTTATTTTATATATTAGATTTGAAAAGTGACTGATGTGGTCAAATTTGACCATGGTTGCCATTTGACATTAGTTTGAAATCCACTAGCAATAAAATTTGAAAATATTTGCAGAAGTAGATTAAAATATTCATCTATAATTTCATAATTAGGTGTTTCCGGACTTTTAACATACACACTGTAGTCACTGTATGTATTATGTATTTAATAAAATATGTATACTCGTAAACATAGAAATCATAAAGTTCTAATGTCCGATTATTCAAACAAATTGGTTTTATGCTTTGGGAACTTTTGCTAGGAATGTAAAGGTTTCCAAAGAAGCCCGTTTGAGTATGTACAATGCAGTTTTGGTGACGTATGGTAGTGAATATTGGCTTTGGTTGCAAAAGCATAAACGGAAAACGACTGCTGTAGAAATGAGATTTTTACGTGGAGTATGTGGTGTAAATAGGAGAGATCGAGTACGAAATAGATTAGTGTATGATAAGTGTGAAATTGAAAAAAATGTTGTAGCAAAAGTTGGTGTTAGTCAGTTAAGATGGTTTGGTCATGTTGAGCGAATGCCTAATGAACGTTTGGTTAAAAAGATTTATTTGAATGATTTTGATGGTATACGTTTGCGTGGACGTCCGATGAGTAGTTGGAGTGGTATGATTGGGAGTGTTTTGCGTGAACGAAAGTTTCCAAGTAGTAGGAATAAAAGATCATGTATGAGTGAGGAATTATGAATGTGGATAAAGCAAAAGTTGCTTGTTTGGATAGGAATGTTTGAAGGCGACTGATTTCGGGATGATAAAAAAAATTTTTGTGCCACACCCTTTTGGATACATGGCGTGATTGTGTATGTATGTATGTATGTATATCTCCCAATTTCTATAATAATCGACGTTCTACTACACTTAGAAATGCATAGACATCACCATAAAGTACTGAAACAAATAAATTATTATTAAAAAAATAACGTACTATTAGGTTAACAATTTCATGATAGCTTTCACAGCCGATATCCATTGAATTTATAGAATTTCCTGGACTGGTATACCTTGATCGATCGTAACCTACATTATATGTAAAAAATTAAAAATAGTTACATTAAAAAAAATATAAAATATATAAGAATTTATTTAGCTGTTGCAAAAAATATCTTAAATAAAAGCAAATTTTGTTTTTTTTTAATATTTATAAAACACATAAAAAATGACATCAGTTAATTACAACTTTCGTCGACCGAATCTATATCAAAAGTTGATCAAATTAAGATATTTACGTCCGAAGCTTAATTACAAAATTTCTTAAAAATCCGTTCATTTGCTTTGCACATGTCCACAGGCAGATAGACAGACATCACGCTAAAAACAGTTGATTAATATTATAAGGAACCTAATTTGCGATTATTAGTAAATATCTCAAAAAGTTAAAATTGTTATAATTATAATACCTTGCTCAATGTATGTGGGGATTGGTAAAAAGTTTCGTTTATTCCACCAATCACAACTTTATGGCCACCCTTGTGTGAAAATAAAAATATTGCTTTAGATTCTGACAGTTTAAATTCGAAACATACTAATAGATAATAACAAATTAAAATTTTATATTTAAATAAATAAATATAATATACTTACTAATAAAATATCATTTAAAAAAATATTTACTAATGTTATGGGATAAGCAAGATCATTATCGTTATTTGTACCATTTCTCTTTTTCTTTTTCAACGTTGAAAACGCAACGCCCTTTTCAAATTTGTAGGCCAGTTTTTAATTAACAATAAACTATCCAAATGGCCTAATTTTGTTGAAAAACTTTACGTCTTAAATGGTCCTGAGAGAATAGCCATCGGCACTTGACTAATTATACCACCGCCTATTATACGCTGACGAAAAATTCATTAAGCCCGCGCGGTATTTTATATTATTTTCTTTTTCATCTAAACGGCTGTTGTTCATGTTATTTTTTTGAAATAATGCGTGATATATTCTATATAAATTTGTTAGAATGTTACAGGCAAATAATAATTAATCATAAATATTCAGTGAATAAATAATAATAATAAACAAATATATATTGTTGTTATAATATTTTCGATTTCGGATTTCGATATGATTTTATTTGAAAGTATTAACGAAACATATTTTAATTTTTTATAAGCCATTTGCAAGAGTTATATCAAATATCAAAAAAATAATTATATTTCAAAATAATTGAAATAAATAGTATAAATAACTAAAACTTTTCTTTCTCTTATTAGTAAATAAATAAACAATTTACAGAAGACAATATTTTCATTTTGTGAATTATTATCGTAATAAATTTATTATATCATTATATTATGCTTGTACATATTAGTTATATTATATACATATAACTAAAATAAAACTGCTTTAGGTTGTAGTTCTGCATTAATATTTATTTAATAATCGATGTTTCGACGTACTCAACGTACATTTTCATGTACGTTGAGTTCGTCGAAACGTCGATTATTAATAAATATTAATACAAAGCTACAACCTGAAGCTGTTTTACTTTAATATAATAAATTCTGAAAGATTTTTTACTATGTTAAATATAAGTAAATTATTTTATTTATTAGCAGTAAATTTTTGTTTTTATTGCAATTAAATAACAATAATATGTCTATTATTCTGCAATTTTAGTTTGCTCTTTTTTTAATATTATTAGATTATCTTCACTCTCATTAGTCTGGTAACATACTAATTAGAAGCATAATCAGCAATAACTAGTTACTGATTTAACACTAGTATTGAATAGCATACTTTTACTGTTTCACTCTATAATCCATTAACAATTCTAACTCAGTCAATTATTGTAGAATAAAATAAATTTTATTCGCAAATTTTCCCTACGTAAATTTTGGAGAATCAAATAAAGTTGAGAACCCTTAGTAAAAAATTAAAGATGATCGTTAAAAGAAAAGTTTATTTCCGAAAGTTGAAAAAATATCGTACTGGTGAAATCATGTAGAAAAAATGAACAAGAGGTCGCTTTAAAAATATGAATCAAATGATGAAAGAGAAGGAAATGGATCCACTTGTACAAGGAATGAAAAAGATAGAACTATAGAAAAAAAAAGTTACGGATCCTTTTATTCTTTCACGAAAAGCGGCCGAAACCTTTTTTTATTATTAAAATGTAAAGATTCCGGCGAAAATTATGAGTACCAAAGCGCCCGTCCGAACTAACTATAATAAAACAGAAAAAACAAATTCTTTTTGTTTTATAATTATAATAGTAGAATGTAGGTTTATTTTTCAATTAGAGTTTGAATTTGTTTATTTTGTGGCGTTTCTTCTACAAACTTTCTACGTAATGAATGCTTTTTTTTATCTAGTTTACAAAGCGTATATACGTTCAACAGAGTTTGAAAGGGGTTTTTAAGCAGAAAGTAGAATGGGGGGTTGGATACTGAGGAATTCGGTTGCCCCCTCAATTTGCTGCGTACTCGTACTCTCTGTTGTTTCTTGTTGTGGAATGCTACTGTTATTGGAATGTGCAATGTTTAATTTTATAAAGAAGTGTTGAACCACTAGATACAAGAAAATAGGATATCGATTACTTTTAAATTGTATCTCACTACAAAATTTTACACAAATTATTATAGTACTGTAATTGTATCTATTTATATAATATTATTTTTATAAACGTCTCATTGATTAGTAAATGTAGTTATTATACATGCCCATTTAAAAACTAAACCACAATTTGTATATTGTAGTATGTTTATCCGAATGAAATAAAAAAAAATGTCAAACTTAATCATTGCTGTTATGGTTTAAAAAGTAATTATAAATATAAATTTAATATGTACGTTAAAATACGGATTTTTTTTATTTTAATTAATTCAGAAATACTAGTATTAAATGTAATAAATTAAATATTATACGAATTAAATAATTCGTTTAACACTGCTAATTTAAACAGCAAATCAACCGAAATAATTTATAAAATTGAAACGGGTCACTATGTATAATTTATAATCCTAGAAACAGAAGTGTATGTATAAGATAGTTGCTTGTTTGGATAGGAATATTTGAAGAAAACTAATTACAGGATAGTGGAAAGAGTTTGTGACACACCCTTTTTGGTACATGGCATGATTGTGTATGTATGAATATATTTAAAAAAAAATTCTGTTTTGTATATATACAAGCTTTAAAATAATATAGTAAATTATTCCTATCTTCTGAACAAATCGCGAGTAAATTTGTTAATAAATACATATATACAATATATAGATGAAAATATAAACAACTATAAATGATTACGATACACATGCATTAATTGATGAGTTATAATAATTAGTAACTAATTTGCTTGTTTAGCAAATAGACCTTATAGAAACAGTATGGATCTTGCATACATAATCAATTTACATACTGTTATAAATAAACTAATTTGAATTTCCTAATACATTATGAATAATGAACTCAAACAGTTCTCAATAATTAATTCATATCTTGCAACAAATGATACTTAAATAAATTGTAATAAAATTTGAATTAAATGTGATTTATTTCTTCCAAGTATTTTAAAACATTTTTTTTATATAAAAACTTCTATATCTATACCTATTTTTCTTATCTAAATGTATAAAATTTTAATTTTATTGTAAAGTGCCAAATTTGAATAGTTTAAATAATATTATTTCGAATATGATTAGATAACTTACCTAAGAATTTCTTAGGCAGTTATCCACACAAAATTATGACATACCTGAAACAAACAAAAACCAATCAATTACTGAAATCTAAAGAGAACTAACTTATTACTAAAATAATATATTTAAAATTTAAAATTTATATATAATCTACTTGAAAATAACAAAATGCATAAAACAACAAAATCAATAAAATAATGCTACAATCGAAATTAGCAAAGAATTATATTGAACACTCACAATATTTAAATTGAAAATGTAATACACAATGAGTAAACTAATTTTTAAATTATTCGAACTGCGTCAAATAATTTTTTTTTTCAAATTTAAAATAATTTAATAATTAGTTTAGTAAATGTAATCGTGCAAACATTTATACTTAAAAAAAATTAATGTACTAAATTAAATAGATTTTTAACTAACTTAATATTTGTAAATTTAACAAAATTACAGTATCAAGAAAAGTTTTTAAAATATGTTTATTTTAAATTATATAATAATTTCCCCCGATAGAACAATGCTTGCAATATTCAATTTTAATAGTCCCACAAACCGTAGAGAAACAATTTCAGTTTTTTATTTATATAAATTAAATAACGGCTTAGTTGATGTCTTAATTACTATTAATTAAAAAAAAAATTATAAGTTAATATTAATAAAACTTATTTTCCGCTATATATTTCCACTAGTTTTATGTTCTAAAACAACATCAAATCATTTTTATATGTGCTTGATTTTAGAACAATGCCAAATAAAACAATTTGCATTACAAATAATTAGATCAATTAATTTAGTATTTGAGTTATTTGTATCACCCACGAAAGGTTACCAAATAATCAGACGAAAATCACGAAACAAAACTAACATAATTAAAACATTAATTAAAATAATCTAAATATATTTATATTGAAAAAATAATCATTACTCTACAAAAAATTTTCAAATTTTATCAAAAAAATAACATATGATAGGTTAATAACCACAAATAAAATCCGTCAAAAAAATTAGCAAAGATGATGCAATACAATAATCAGCCAGTTATAATTTGTATAAAAGGACAGAAAATTTTAGTGATCGGTACACTTGCGGTTCTGTGAGATTTGGGAAATCACCATGAAGACAGCACTAGTTTTCTTAGGCCTTTGTGCCTTAGCCATTGCAGGCACAGTCAATGTTGGTCAGCAGGGAAAGCAATCCAAAGTTGGTAAGTACATATTATTTTTACTTTTTCATTATTATTATTTAACTTTCTATTTCAATTTAATAATAAAATAAAATTTTATTAACTTCTAGCCGACAAAGTTTTCCTTGAAAAACAAAAACAAGTTCTTCGTCTTCTTAAACATGTTCTCCAAACCAATGTACACAGAGATCAAGTCGAAGTTGCACAAAACTATAATATTGAAAACAATTTGCAACAATATGGTAACCAACAAGTTGTCAGAGAGTTCTTAAACTTAAACGAAGAAGGACTTCTGCCACGTGGAGAAGTATTCTCTGTTATGTATGAAGAGCAAAGACAACAAGTTGTTGCCCTCATTGGCATGCTCATCAGTGCTAACGACTGGAACACCTTCTACAATACCGCTTGCTGGGCTCGTCAAAATGTCAACGAGGGTATGTTCGTATACGCAATGCATGTTGCTGTCTTACATCGTGAAGACACCCAAGGAATTGTCTTGCCTGCCATCTACGAAATCTACCCATACTTGTTTGTCAACAGTGAAGTTATTGACCAAGCTTATGAATTAAGAATGAGAAATGGAGTTAATAATAACCAAGTTAATAACCAAGGTAACAACCAAGGTGCTGATGTTAACAATCAACAAAGATATTACATTCAAGCTAATTACTCTGGCTGGTACTTAAACTCCAACCCCGAACAAACTGCTCTCTCTTACTTGACTGAAGATGTTGGCCTTAACGCTTACTATTATTACTACAACTTGGACTACCCATTCTGGATGGGCGGTGAAGAACACGGTCTCAACAAGGACAGACGTGGCGAATTATATTACTATGTCCATCAGCAACTTCTTGCTAGATACTACCTCGAAAGATTGTCTAACAATCAAGGTAGCATTCCCGTGTTTGACTGGAATGAACCTATCAAAACTGGTTACGTACCTTCCATGCGCTACCATAATGGACTTGAATTGCCAACCAGACCCGCTTACGCCCATCTTGTATACAACCCACATAATCAAGCTTACACTAACACTGCTGAAGACAATGTTCTCGTAATGCAAGAAATTGAAGATTATGAAAGAAGAATCCGTGACGCTATCGACAGTGGAATTGTTATTACTGAAAACGGTCAGAAAGTCAATTTGTACAATGAAGACGGTTTCGATGTACTTGGTAGAATTATTGAAGCCAGTCCAGATTCTCCCAACAATCGTTACTATGGTCAGTTGTTGGTGCTTGCCCGTCAAGTTCTTGGTTATTCTGCTATTCCAGTCGACAGTTACAAAATCAATCCCAGTGTACTGGAACAATTTGAATCTTCTTTGCGTGATCCAGTATTCTACCAACTTTACAAGCGCATCACTTACTACTTCTTGAGATACCAAAGCAATCTTCCAAGTTACACCCAGACTCAGTTGCTCAGTTCTGGAATCAAAATCGAAAACGTTGAAATCGACAAACTTATTACTTACTTAGATACCTACGAGTGGGAAATCACCAACGCTTTACCTGTCAGCAGTGAACAAGAAGTCGAAAATGAAAACGTTCAAGTTTGGGTACGCCAACCCCGTCTCAACCACAAGCTTTTCACTTACAAAATTAACGTAAACAGCAACCAAGCTACCGATGTAGTTGTCCGTGTTTTCCTTGGACCCAAACTTAACGAACAAGGTCAAGAAATTCCACTTAACGAAAACAGAGTTAACTTTGTCGAATTAGATCAATTTGTGCAAACATTGCAAGCTGGTCAAAATGTCATCGAACGTAACTCACAACAAACCGAAACCGTCCGAGATCGTACTCCTTTCCGCGTTTTGTATCAACGTGTAATGAACGCCCTTCAAGGCCAAGGTGAATTCCAATTGGACATGACTGAGGCTCACAATGGTTTCCCAAATCGCCTGGTGCTCCCCAGAGGTACTGAAGCTGGACAAGTCTATCAACTCTACGTGTACATCAGTCAACGCCAACAAGGTCAGCAACAACAACAGCGCGCATATGACAATGTTGTTTCTGCTGGAGTCGGCAGTGGCGCTCGCTATGTAGACAATCTTCCAATGGGATATCCATTGAACAGACAAATCCAGAATGAACGTACCTTCATGGTACCCAACTCCTACATTCGGGATATTGTCATTCAGCACAGAACCGAAAGTGAAATCAATGCAGCTAATCGTATTTTAGTTTAATTTTGATATATATATTTATTACAACGTGGCATTTAAATGAATAAAATATATTCTTTAATTGTTTAAATTGTACAAATTAATAAAAATACATTTTTAATATTTTAATTATATTTATTATTTAAAATATATTTACACCAAAACAATCCATAAAATACTAGATAATAAATGTAAAATTTAAACCCATTAATTAACTAATATTAAATTAAAAATTTAACTTCCAAATAACATTTGTTAGAGTATTTTATTTTATTTTGAATAATATATATCTTTTGAAAATCATATTAATTTTTTTTATTTTAGAAAAATAAATTGTATGTTGTATTTATTAACTTATTTAAAGTAACACACATAATCTTTTTTTCAAAGTTTTATAATAAATTTCTTCTAAAAATAGTGTATCTTTTTATCAAACAATTGCTATCATTTAGTCATAATAACATTTTTAATTTTATTCTGCCGCAAATGACCATAGAAGTTGCGCGGGTATATAAAAAAAAATTTATTGTTTACATAATCTTTTTATTATTATTTAAAAAATAATACCTACTATAAAATTGACCTTTATGCTATAATATCTACTAATAAATAAAAACTAAAAAAAAACACATCGTCATTTTGAAGTTTATTGCCATTTACAATAAATTCACATATATAGTTTAATAATACTTAACATGATAAAAAAATCATAAAGGTCAAATATTAAAATAAATCTTACACAATATTTAATATTTACATATACAAATTTTTAACATATTTTGATGTGCATAGTTGCTGTAAATAGGTCAGTTATTTTGATCTGATTTTCATTAAACTTTAAAATTTCAGTAAAATATGTATGTTATTTTTCAATTTTTCTTTAATCCTCTAACAGTCGAAGTTGTCAATAAACCACTTAACCGAAACTCTCGAAGTTGGCAATGAGGTTACTCAAGAAATATCGGCAGTTACAAAATTAAATATCATTTATTTTATCAGTAATACTAAATATAATAAATTATAAAATTAGGTAATTATTAATTTAAAATTTAAATTATGTAAAGTTACATACAAATTTATGATTGAAAACAAACTTTTGTTGTCAATTTTATCGCAAACAAAATTTATTATTGTCAATATTTTTTAATGCATGTTTATGATACTCTCTTAAAACTAGTATAGAATGTAGTTACGTGCAAAACTACAGTACTACAACTAAATCGAGCAAAAATTGGTGTTCTGTATAAACAAATTCTGTAACGTCCATGATTCAAATATATCTGCAACATGTATTTTCTTTAAAATGTCGACATTGAAATATTTTACGAAACTATTATAAACTTCGCAAAGAAAATGAAAATAAGTGATAACATATTATTCTAATATTTCACTTCCAAAGTTTTGTAAAAAAATTATTCAAAATGTGAAAATGTACGTGAAAGATATAAAAACCATTGTAAAATTTACAAACTATTAAACCTTATGCCATGAAGTAAAGTTACATTAAAATACCAAGTAGAAAATGTTTGTATAGATGTCACTCACAAAACAGCAGTATGCAATTGAGTTCGGTATATGCGTTCTCTCTTTCTCTCTCTTGGTGGAATTGGCATAGTTCTAAACCAGGGGTGGGCATTAAGTCGATCGCGATCGACCGGTAGACCGCCAAGACATTTTGGGGTGACCGCCTTTAACTAAGACGCTAAGACGCTAATTTTAAAAAAAGTTGCATTTCATTTAACATCGTTTTTTAGCTCTACCTACCTGTGTGAATCTGCATTTTCAACGATGAATATAATTAAGAGAACATATCGTTCCCGTTTTACAGACGACCACTAGAATCCAGTGCAAGATTAGCAGTTAGTAATTATATACCGAGATATTCAAGATTGGCGGACAGTATGCAGACTAGTCTTCTACTAACTATAAATACGAGAACTAACTTTAGATAAAAATGATTTATTTTTTATGTATTTTAAATTGTTTGATAAAGCATCATTTGCGATATTATTATATTTGTGGCTATTATTATTATTTTTATTATGTTTGTATCTTGCGTTTTGTTTTAAACGCAGTTTTAAAATAGTAAGTTTTTTCTATTGTAAGTACATATTCCGTATTTATTATTAAGTTATAATAAATATTGTAGACTTTTTTTTAGCTCACTACACCTACGTCACTGGGTGGACCGCAACACCTTAAAAAAAATTAGAAGTGGCCCGTACCCTGGAAAAGTTTGCCCACCCCTGTTCTAAACAGTCAGTGAGACGGTATTGCGCTAGCACAAAGCTCGATACAACCAGCAACTACACAACATACATAACATATATGCACACACATACTTATTGCATTCCGCATTGTTACTTTCAAACTAACCAACTTGACTTCGAAATATTGTAACCGACTAAATTCAGTAAATTGAAATGAAACACTCAATACATGTATGCATTTCTTTCTTTATGGTACTCTATAAACATTTTAATGTATTGATATAGTAATCGAACGGTAAAGAAGAACAGTTCATATTTATTTTAAGTACTACACTATTAACTACACGTTGTATAGTTTTTAATAACATTAGTGGCATTTTTGAATATTTTTTGTTGCTTTATACATACATGCACAATCAAACCATGTACCAAAAAGGGTGTAGCACAAACTCTTTCCACTATTCTGAAAATAGTTTTCTCCAAGCATTCCTATCCAGATAAGCAACTCTAGCTTCATACAGATAATTTTAATTATTTAACGAAACATATCAATTTAATAGTTGTTGCATAAATAAAGTTGAATAGTTTGTTGTCAGATTTGTTCTAAACTAGATTCTAGGTTACCATCAAACAAGTTTGTGATATATTTATGCATGCCTCGGACAATAGCTACTTATGATAATAGGAAAAAAAATACTGGGCTTAATGTAGATGTTGCAGCTCCATTATCACCAATTTCGGTCCGCTACTGATATTTATACAAAAAACGATATTTTTAATATTAAATAAACTGAAATTAGTGAGTCTAGTATATTTTGAAAAAAAAATGTGTTATATAAATATAATATGCCATGTAATATTTTGTTTTAATATATTTTTCAATAAGCATGGAATATAAATACGATTTTGTTTACTCTTCCAAAAAAAATACTGATTTTCTTTGAAAAATTTTCATATTGTAAGTACCTATACATTTCCAACGGAAAAATAAAGAAAGCTTAAGATTTAAGTTCTGTACAATTTTTTATTAAAATTTGTCGTTTAAATATAGAAATTTATTTTTCGAAAGTGTATCGTATTCGCACATGAAACAATTATTAAAACACATTTAAAAAAATTATAATTATAAAGAAAATTTTTATATCTATTTTAAAAAATGGTCCATAAGCACTTAGAAAATATAATTTTAACATATTCTATACATTCTAAAATAAAAAAATAATGTTTCTTTTTAAAATTGTATTTATTTCTCTTATGTCAGGTTCCTAATGGTGGATACGTCATAATTGGTTTATATTATTTAGCGCTTTTTTGCGTGTTTATAATTAGAAACTTTAAGTTTAATTTTAATAGCAAATAAATGATCTATAAAACTGTCTTGGTTTCATTCCGATATCTGCTTTAACGAGTTATACCACTTCCAGTTAAACATTCATGGAGATATAGCTCGTAAATTGCGTTGAAAAGAATTTAATGTTCTATCGCCTGGTATTGATAACTCGCCGTCCAAGTCTAATTTGGATCTTTTTTATTCTTACCTTATAAGTAAATCCTAGAAATACTAATTCATTTTTTTTTGTATTTTCGGAAATACAATAATACAAATCAGTGAAATATGAAAAAAAAATCTTTCTAAATCAAAATATTTATCTGATTGGAACATCACAATAAAATTTAAAATCATAAATATTTTCAAATTTAAAATATATTTGTAGTAATAATTCATTTGATAATATTTATATTCATTATAAAAACAAACCATTTTATTTCAGCATTTTAATAAAAAATTGTAATCCAGTCAAAAATTTATAAATATTTTTCATAAATTCATATTTTTTACGCAATATTTTATAGATAAAAAATCATAAATTTTTGTGCTTTCCATATATTTGTTCGCTTCCATTAGAAAATACAGTTTTACTAAGCGATTAAAATAAATCAATTTGTTTTTCAATTATTGTCGGAGAGTTTTATAATATTTATTTTCACCGAGTTTATTTATATTATGTTTTATTTAGCGTGTCGTGATGACTATTTATTTTTATATCGTAACAATAAGCGTCTAGTTTATATAGAATGATGCGTTTTTTTTTTCGTGGACAATTGTTGTCTGTTTGCGTATGAGTTTATTTCGTATATAACAACATTAACAACACTAACAGCAGTAGAAGCAGCAGCAACAACAACTCTGTTTATATCGATTGAGAAAGCGCTCGGACTCTTATGTTTACTTTTGTTCGAGTTGCTTTGTCGCAAGTCTCGCTTCGTTTTTCAACTGTTTTCTTCGTTCTCTTCTTTAACTGAGAGAGGATAGCGCGGATTGCAAACATAAATCAAAGAAGGTCCTGATTCGGTAAAACTTCTGTTCAACGTGGCCGTATACGTACGTACCAAAGTAATAATTCATTTTTCACGTCGACGCTTGAATGCTAGAAACATCATAATTACATTCCCGCCTGTCCGTGACCATTTCATTTTGCGCCGTCGTCTGAGATTTTATTTGCGTTCGTTCCATATTATTGGGGGCGCGCAAAAAATATGCCACTCAGTACGGCACTGATAAATTGCTTGTTTGCATATTATAACCTCCTATCTTCTATTATTATTGTTATATTTTACATAAAATTGATAGTTTTTGTTTGTGTGTTACAGCAAACAAAATTATTCGTCTGTAAAATCATATTATTATAATTAATCGGTGTTTTGTAATTTTAATGGTAATGTATGTTTTAAAATACAATGGTTTCGTACAATTAATTGCAGTAAATGATTAATGTCAATAAAATTATAATGGACAAAAATAAATAAAATACCCTGCACTTTAAATGTCTATGCATTAATTATTTTAAAATATTTTATTTACTATACGTATTTCAATTTAATTTTTTAACTAGTCATTTTTTTGAAAATATGTTTATTTCACAATAGAACTTGTATAATAAAACTATTGTAAATACAATTCCAACTCTTTTTCTATTCTTACAACTTTGTGTTAGTGGTAGAAATCGTCTCAAATAGCTTATTTTTTCAAAATTTTTATGTTTTTCGTCCTGATAATGAGTTTATAAATTCTGCGTAAAATTGTTTTTTTCGAACGCAGATATACTACAGAACTCCGTATTTACAACAAAAATATAAGGTATATTACCAGTAAAACAATGATAATGTTATTATTATACTAGTAACAATGGGTTACCTAGCAACGCAATATCAACCAATATAAATTATAAATCTTAAAATAAGAACGGTTTTAGATTGTCTCTATTAATAGTTATTAATAAACTTCGATTATTAATAAATATTAATACAAAACTACAAACTAGAGCCGTTTTTATTTTAATATAATGAGTTCTGAAAAATTTTTTTTACTACAACTTATAAAAGTTGTATACCTTAAAATTTCGATAAAAACTGTTATTATTTGACCAAATATGATAATTTTTTATCAGTATTGATTTTTATTTAACACCATTTCAATCTTTGATCGCCGACTATAGAATTTTAATTTATATCTTGAATTAGCTTCTGACTGAAATTTTTATTTTCTTTAACTTTGTGATATCAAACCACTTTAGAACTATAGGGTCCGCAATTTTTTCCATCTTGTGTTAAATTTGGAATTTATTTATTCCAATTTAATATGCAAATCACAGACGGAGTGATATTAATATAAAAGTAGAATTTGTAAACACTCAAAACAATATAAAAAAAAACATAATTATAATTTATAAACTTTTGATAAGTCGTCCCAGTTATTTTCGCGAGTAACTACACTGTTCAAAAAAAATACCCTTACCAGTGCCTATATAAGTCCGTTCTCTAAAAAGGGTAAATATGATTAACCTAAATAGGTAAATTCAAAAAGAGCACTTTATTATCCCAGAAAAGGGTAAAAAGGCAGTTATTTACCCTTATTTTTCGTATTTTTTGCTCTTCCATCAAGATAAAAAGTCAAACATTTTAAAATACGCAAAAGTAGGGCAATTTTTTACACTAATAAGGCTACAAATTTAATTACCCTAGAAAATTTTTACTCTTTTACCCTACTATTTTGAACAGTGTAAGTGATCTACAGTTAATAGTATACCAACTGCTCGCTTAAATCACTCGATATTTGTTTTTCTTAAAATAAAAAGACTTTAGGTCGTAGTTCTATATTAATATTTATTAATAATCGATGTTTCGATGTACTCAACATACATCCTCATCAGAAAAAAATTATACTATTTTTTTCTTATTTCTTTCGTGATTTTGTTTTCAATTATCAACTCTTTCTTTTTCAATTGTATTTATCATTACAATTTGTAAACTTATTACCGATTATAAACTAAAGCATGAAAGAGTAATAGTTCGTATTTGATAAGTTTAGCCTTGTATAGAAAATCTTATGCGATTACCAGCACACAAGTACGTGATAGAAGCTTTTATGAGGGATGTTCTTGAGCTTAAGGGGCCGATCTGAAGCTCTCGCCCGACTAAGGTTTTGTATAAGGGGCTGCTGCCCTGCCTTTGACTGTCAGGAAACAGGGATATTGGTTGATAATGCCCTCGACTGTTTCGGACGGAAACAATTAGGCAACCTTTGTCCATTGTACATACATCAGGTGGACGGGTTCGGTTCAAATAAACATGGGATACACTCATATAGAAACGTATACACATATACATACTTAGGTATACCTATCCACAACACAACAAATACAAATGCCATTATACATATTTCAGAAATTAATTATCTATACAAAGCGCAAATTCCTCATATACTTGTGACATTTATAATACTATTATAAATTTAATCAAATGCTAACGAAATTTAATGTTGAATTTTATTAATGTTATAATCGGCCTTAACTTTAAAATTTAATTAAATTAAATAATTATTTATTGGATAAAATGGTTTACGAACAAAATTCGGGACGCATTAAAACGGAGGAAAGTGCTGACTGATTAATCTGCGTTAAAGACTCCCAAATTAAGTAATAATAAACTGAAAAAATAATAAAAATCATGCATTTTTTAGTTTTTTATATGTTTATTGTAATTATCTCAAATGTAAATGTATCTAAAAAAATATATTTAACTAATACGCATATATAAAATAATTATTGTGAAAAAAAATTATATTTTTTGTTCCAGATATTGAATAGAACATGAAATAATATATTTTGGAAATAGAATTTTTGTAATACGACATAAATTTTGAATTTTATTTTACTAATTTTAGGATAGTGAAAAGAGATTGTGATTATGTATGTATGTGTTTCATTAATTTCAATGTTATAAATCTATACCATCAAATTTTATTTGGTTTACTGTATCCACATATCCATGAGTCATTTTTAATAATTAACAGAAATTACCTTGATGCAAAAAAAGTCCCAACAAAATTTTTAACCAAAGACCTCATGCAAACTTGATCCATTATTATACTGTTAGATAAAATAACAATGCTAAATTTATCTAAAGATTAACTACAAATAGTTTATGAAATATGAATATATAAATAAAACACAAATATAGAAAATATACGTATTCACGTATTTGTTTTTTATAGTACGAAATATTTGTGTGAACATGAATCGACAGTGTGTTTAATATGCTGTTCGTTATTATTAATGCATTTTTCAACACGGTCAGCAAAATTATTATGAATTATTATGAATCCATGAGTACGAGTATTACACGTCCATTAATCTGTATGTGGACCTCCGTAATGCGTTGCTTGAGATGATCTAAATCTTCAATTTTTACTAAATACGTCTCTGCTTTTAACATATTTCAAAGACAATTCAAGTCATGTGATCAAAAGGTCTAATCCAATTCGAAAGATTATTATAAATATTAATATTATTTTTCAAATTTTCATGGTCGGCATCCATTTCTGGACTGGTATACCGTGATTGATCTAATCCCGTCGCAGACGTTTCGCCGTACATCGTAGATGACAGCCTTAGTGCTTGGCCACCAAAACGCATGCGAGAATAGATCAGCCACGGCATATAAGCCCAGAAAATTCTATAAATTCAATTAATATTACTATTTGAAATTATGTGCATAAACAATTATTGTTATTATAATGCAGATTTATTTGTCTAGCTCTAGACTTTATGGCAATTTTGTAAATTTCAGTCTAAATTTACTTATTACTTTGTAAATTATATTTTTATTAAAATATTTTGAAAACTTTTTTAATAAAATTCAAATTTACAAATATAATTAAATATATCTTTACACCAATGCAGATATTAACTTTTACAAAACTTTTTTAATATTTAATTTTTCAACATTTTTTTATTAATATATAAAAGTTAATGGTACATTAAATATTAAAAAATATATACGTACATTTAGTATATTCAAATTGAAAATAAAATTTTATCTTGTAATAGGGTATAAATGTATGTAATCATTAATGTAATTTACACAAACTAATACTGCAATTCTGTACACATTTTGTATAATATTCGTATAGTTATAAGATTGTTCTCTATTAAATAAAATAAAATTTTTCTTCTGATAGAAAAATACAAAATATTTTGTAACTCCACAAACCTAACAAGATGTGTACAGAATTGCAGCATTTGTTATCAAAGTTTTAAATATGTGTAAAAATGTTAAATTTAATTATTTAATAGATTCTACATTGATCTATACATTTTAATTCATTTCACAAAAAGTTTAGTTCGATAAAACATGCAAAAAATAACTTTAATATTCTTTCTTGATAAAATTCTTCCTGTTTTATTTGTAACATTTTCCACAAAAAGCAAAGAAGTGTAAATTATGTTTTCATTATCAAACGAATCTTCAACAACTCTAGGTCTTCTCAGTTGTATTGCTTTCTTGATAAAATTTTTATCATAACGATTCATTAGAAATATATCTTCAAGTATTTTATGTTCACCTTCAGGTTTGTCTTTATGACAAATTGATGTAGCTCTATTAAATAAACATTTAATAGTCCTCATTTTCACTAGAAATGAAACAAATTCCGTCAGCTGGCAGGAATTGAACCCATAATCTTTCAATCACTTATTGAACTTCTTGCGCATTAGATCACAGGTAACTAGGCTAGTTGTCGGAATTTATTTTATTTTGATTAACTTTAAACATTTTCTAGATGGGGTATGATATACCTCAGCACTATAATTTTTAATAATGTTTACATAATGTTGTTATCTATATTACTTAATATACTTCGATATGGTCTACGTCGCGTGACAGTAGCACTATGCAATACACATACGTAACTATTCTTTGGTTCTTCTTTACACTCTTCACTGACAAATTCATATATAATAAAGTATGTCTCAGCCTTATCCGGGAATTATTTTTGCAGTTCATTTAAAGTACATTTATTATCATAGTGCTTCATTTTTGTCAACCGTTGCGATTGTGTTTATTTACTTTAAATGTTTAAAAATAGATTACGTACAATTGAAAATGGTAGTAAATTAGTTAAAATATGTTACATTTCAATTTGCGGGACAATATCATGTAGAAACATTGAATTAAACCTAAATTAATAAAAAAATTGACAAAATTTTGTAAAGTCGGTTCTAAAGCGATTAATATTCCATGTAGTATGTTTTATATATAAAAAAAATCGTGTGGCCATATTTTCCCTGCCTGTTTTCGAAAACCGTTACTGAGTACTGACTTGCGTATATTGATAAACAATTTCCAAAAATAAATAATAACAAATCACTACAAAGAATAAAGTAAAATTTTCATCTTTCTCCCTCAGGACAACATCGCATCAGTGAGTTGGCAGCAGTGTTCCGTATAATCGCAATAGAAATGTAATTAACAATGTAAATAGAGAGACGACCGCGTGAGCAAGAGCGGGTTAACGACTGTGCTGCATTCCAGGCGTCACCCTGCTCCCCCACCCCCGCGACCAAGCAAAAGCGTCAGCAAGCGACAGGCGTCGTGCCGCGTGTGTAAATATTTGCCGAACACTCGTCGAATTAAAAAACAGACGCCCGAGCGTTCCGGCGCGCGGCGTTAAAGCTTTATTTGGCGCCCCCGAAAAACCACAATATACACTTCGTTTGTGTGACTATCGTCAGTGCCTCTAGCCTGAGTCTGTTCAACATACAGTGATTATACACACATACACGCAGACCGAACTCTGCAAAGAGATTAAGGAAAAATGTGTTTTAACGTATGCGCCTATGCGAAAATTCTCTTTATTTACATAATTACATGTATGTTTATACAACGTATGAGATACAGACACAGAAAAAAATATATTATAAACTCTGATTTCATTTGCATAAATGCATTTTTTTTTAAATTTGTCCTAATTACACAATTAAAATTTCAAATTTTCTTTAAAAACAAATATGCTAAATAGTAACAAAATTAAATTATATGTTATTATTTACAGCGTTGCAGATAAATAAGTAACTTTTTTTTAATAAAATATATTTAAAATTAAGCAATTATTCACTGAAAGCTAACTAATATAAAAGCATAATCAAGTTTTGTAAGAAAAAAAACTATGTATTTGCTTTTCATTTCCGGTAACATGAAACATTAATAAGTTTCTATCTTTTTCATTTTTAACCAAACAAATTTCCAAACTTTTTTACATGTTTTCCATTAAAAAGTTATATCAGCAATAACTCGAATTTTTAATGCAACTGCACCATAAACATTTGTTCAAATAGCACAACGTCAACAACGCCAAACAAATAAAAAGTGTAAAAAGCGACAGCAGCACACGAGCGTGTCTTGTAGATGGCGTTGACGGAATCCGAATTGAACGAGACGTTGTCCCAGAATAGGAAAACGACCGCAGCAACAGACAACTTCTCATTTCAGGGACATACAAAAAACATGACGTCGCCCTTTGTGCCGCAATGCCAGGCGTTTTGCCGGCGATAGAAAAACGAAATAAGCTGACTATGTTGTGTTTGAACTAGACTGCGGGTTATTTTGAATTGTATTGCGGCAAAAGGCGAACGAAAAAATGTGAGCGATATGGAATTGATGTCCACGATAAGTGGTTATTTTGATGCTGAAATACTGGTTCTCAAATACCTATATCCCTAACATTGTTACTAAGTTTGATCTTTTTGAGAGCATACCTTTTCAACGATATGCAATACTTTAGGGTTCATTTATGCATAAAAAAAATTATATAAATGGAAATTTAAACGACCTAACTTGAATCTTGAAACATGAATTAAATATCCTAAAATAAAATTATAAATAATTTAGCCATATGTCTAAAAATGCTTCATTCAAATCGTAACTGTCATTTTAGAGTCAAAATATTCTTACAAATAACTTAATAACTCAAAAACTGAATACAGGATTACAAAAAAAATCTGTTAAAATTAAATTACTAAAAATAATAATTAATTAGTTAGCTGTCGTGTAATTAAAGAATTTAGAGTTGATTAAAAATGCACATTACACTTTTGTAACTATATAAAAAAAAAACCTGACATAGTAAAAAATTTTTCAAAACTTATTACTTATATTAAAATAAAATAACGTAATTAAAAAAATTAAGTTTTGTATAAATTTTAATTAAAAATAGGTGTTTCGAAATACTCTGCATATATAATAATTGCAAGATCCAACAATATTAATAGCAGATTGATAAGCAATAAGCAATACAAATTTATAAAAAAAAAGATAACATCAATCAGTGGAAAACACTGCTAATTTAAATAAAATTTGGCTTCCTTTAATTAATAATTTATAAATTTTATAATATTCAATATTTTTGCTGATGATGATATACGTAGAGTATATCGAAAAGTACATTTTCAATTGAAATTTATGATGAACTTAATCCTTTAACCTTTTAATTAAAAAAATATACTCGTATACTATATATAACTAAAAAATATGCATAAGAATTACATGCAAAAATATACAATTAAATAATGTACATTTGTATTCATCTATCTACATTTTATTTATTTAAATTCCTGCACTTTAAAAATAATATTAAAAATATTATTTTCATAAACAGAAAAAAATCCATAATACATATTTGCCCAATAGAGTAAATTGAAATGTTACGATATTGAAATGTAAATTAGTTTATGAGAAAGTTGTATAAGTTTTCAGCACTTTATATTTTGCTTTGCGTTGATATGCTTTAACAAGAAATGAACTGACTCACCTCGAAATATCACGAACATCTTTTGCTAACTTTTGCACCTGTCTCCCTTTAAAATTCAAATTCCACATCATTTTCGATGGCAGATTATTTTCATATTTTTATTTTATATACATTCTGCAAATATTTCAAAATTATGTAACAGCAAATTCCATATTCAGTGGCAACAAACTTAAAATATTGTAATTGTAAAAGTTATACTATTCATAACTCACAACAGTGAATTATGAAAACATAATACTCGTGTTTTAACCAATTATAACTCTTTAAAACTTTAACTACACAGCTGTAAAATAAATAACTAGTAAATTAACGCTGTTGCTAAGATGCCGTACTGTTTATGAGATATCATGCAATTATCAAATTATAATTATTTTTAAATGTTATTTAAATCACACTATAAAATGTTTTATCTATTAAAAAATAATATTCTACTGGTATATTATGTTTATAACTCACGCAAAATGTATGCAAAATTTTGTTGTGTTGAGTTATACTTATTATAACATGCTCTTTGAATAATATATCTAATAGAATTCTTATTTAGAATTTATTTATTTGTTTATTTAATTGTGTCATTTTATGTTTTGTTCTCTAAATCGTATTCGTTAATATTAATAAATAAAATTAATTAAGACAAATAAAGTATGACTTTTCAATAAAACTCTTGTTTTCCGAAAGTATCTTGATTACAAAAATTAGAAAATTTCGTGTTATTTATAGAACTTCTACCTCTTGTATTTTGGTAACTAGAAGGAATAGGACCTAGGTTTATATGACATTTTTGGCTCAAAATGACCTCAGGAATAAGCTGTTAAAGTTTGTTACACTAGTCCTGAATCACCCTGTATATTATAACAGAAATGATAATGTTGCAACAAATTCAATCCCAATTTGTTTTTTATTCAGACAAAAAAGTACAATCATATATTTAATTTCGAAGCTACATAACTTATTTACTATAATTTAAAAATTTGATTCATAAAGCTCTGAAAATTCCCCGATGACATACATGACGTTGTTAAAAGAATCTTTATTGCTATTGTCAAAACAGCTTTTTAGGTTTTTGTAATTTTTATAAAAGGTTTTAGTACGTTAAGTTCTTGATGTTGACGTACAATTAATAGTCTAAAAATATAAAGCTTGGACTTTTAGAGGGTTGATTATTATCGTCGCTACACGCTTATAGATGTTAAAAATTCTCCTGCGGCCACTTGTTTTTGACAAAATAAAAATAGTCCTAATCTTTTAACAAAACAAAGCTCATACTTATTTGTGCTTAAGGCCAAACAAATTTAAAAATTGCTATATTTTTTTTCAGTATTTACCAACAATGGTAGTTAGTCTTTTAACAGTCTAGATATTTATTAGATATATGCTATTTTAAAAAATATAATTTACCGAAAACAAAAAATTTTAAAAATAGCTAGTAAAAATTTCCTTAAAACTATGGTGTGCTTTGGAAGCTAAACACTGTAACATTTTTAATGATAATTTTTATTGTTTTGTCAAAAACCAATTTCGAAATAGATTATTGTAAATAAGTTTTCCAAACTCACCAAATTTTATCTAAATTTTTAATGTTTTTTCAACACAAATAAATAAATATATAATTTCAGCTCGTTTAGTAATTTCAGATAAATAAAAAGAATATTTTAAGTTACGTAACGTTGTCAGAGTGATAAGTTTGGCAATGTTGTCATGGTAATAAGTTTGGCAATGTTGCCATGGTAATTGAGCTATATGATCGCATTTTTTCAATATTTATTATGTCAAAAACAATTTTTTATGTTCTAAATTAGTTTTTCCAAAGTCGACATTTAGCTAAATTGTTTTCTTGCACCCGAAAACAATAGATTTACTAAATTTCATCAAATTATTAGATCGTTTCCAAGATAAAATTAACAAACAAGTACCTAAATAAATAAATATACCTTATTTTCTCGTTTATTAGTATAATTATTCATGTACTCCAATATAATAAAAAAACGCAAACATTTTCTAATCGATACATAACAGTAAAATTTTTGAAATGAAATTGAGGTTTAGAGTTTAGATAATAAAAACTTTACCGTAGTAGTATTTTCTCTCATCTTTTTCCATCCCTATTATGCAGTCATATCAATGCATCTCTTTCTTGTGCTAATGTACCTAATTGAAATAAAAGAAAGCGTTCTTGGCGAAGGATTTTATTACACGTAAAGATTACAAGATACAATTCTATTACAGTGTACAGATGTTCTGTTTGTTCTTTGAGCGGATATACTCATTTGTTAACCGTACGTGTTACTATATATATATATATATATATATATATATATATATATATATATATATATATATATGTATGTTTATGTGCTCACCATACATTATTACTTTGTGTATGTAGGTAATGTAAGTTAATACATTATACAGAGTGTAACAGAATAACTATTCCTAATTTTCAGAAATGATAGAGGGCACATAAAGAAACATTTTTTTATTAATAAACTAGTGTCCGGAAATTATTTTTTTTCGGCAGTCGATTGTAAAAAACAAAACTTTATGTTATAACCCGAGAATTAACGGAGATTTATAATATCCGTTAAGACCATTTCATTCTACTCAAAAAAGTGCCTTAAGAATGTGAAAATTATTTTCATCTAATTTAAAAAACCATCGAGATATCGCCATTTATCAAAATACGGAAAAAGCGAACTTTTCTCCATAACTCGAAAACAAAAGACGATAGCTAATTTTTGTTTTCATAATTGAGTTTCTCTCAAAAAAAGCGATCGAAAATGCGCGGTCCATTTTTCCATATCTCTTATAGTTTCCGAGTTCCCCTATGAAAACGTCCAAATTTGCCCACCCTGTACATCGTTACAACTTGTGTATCGAAAATGGTTATCGTAACTTCGAACAATTTTTATAAAGTTTAATGCACTATTATTTCTAATAAAATGTTCCTTAACTTAACTACTCTTTGACGTTGTAATAATTAAAATTGTTTTTAACGATATCTGGTGTATCTTGACACCGAGAAATTTTCGGACACTAGTTTATTAATAAAAAATGTTTCTCTAAGTGCACTCTATCATTTCTGAAAATTAGGAATAGTTATTCTGTTACACCCTGTACAACGTTATCAGACATGTTATAAATTATAAAAAGATAACATGTACCTATGGCTTTTTCTTTATTCATTTCTGGACTGAATGAAAATCATATATTTATAATATCAATCTTCATTTTTTTTTCTTTTTAATAATACTTATTATTCTATTTTGTTTCAATTTCCTGTTATACATTTGTTATACATACGAGTGTAATGTAATATTGTAGAACCACAATACATCGTTTCTGTTTCTCTTACCTTTATTTTTAAGCAAATTTCGAATGACTTATTTTTAACGTAACGTTATAAACGCCGGATTTCAATAACGCATCCAGAATATAATTATACAAGAAGTCATATTTAACAGATAACAAATATTTTTAGTACAAATTCAATAAAATAAATCAAACGATTATAATTTTTCAGACGCATTGTCACGTAATGCAGATTATTCAGTGGCCAACGATAACAATTGAAAATAAATTCTAACAAAAAATAAATATTTTTTTTTAATTATAAAGTTTAATTTAAAGTTTATAAAAATATACAAAAATTGGTTACAAGGTTGAAACTTGCATCATTGGAAAATACAATTAGCTAAAGTTTAGCTTATAATAAGCTTAGCTTAAAATCATCTTTAAGTATAATATAAAGTTTTATTTAGTGTACATATAGTTTAATTAAGACTTAAAACTTGAATTTAAGTTTATTAAATTAATAAACAGTGTTCCTACCTACATAGTTTAAGTTTAAGAAATTTGGCTCTCAAAAGAAAGTTCAATCCTTGTACTGTTGAATTTGGCTCTTTTGATTACCAAGTTTACCGACCTCTGAGCTAAACAATAGAGTTCTAATGAATAAAGTAAACAACTATATATAAAGTTATATATATACATATAAGTCAAAATTAACAAAAAAAAAAAATAATTATAAAGCCGTGCAGGTAGAGTACGTCGAAATGTCGACTATTAATAAAAATTAATACAGAACTAAATCCTAAAGCCGTTTAATTTTTTTAAATCCATAATTTAGTGCTTTTCAATTTACAAAACCACACTAGACAAATCGATAATCATCAAACCGATAGATATACAAAGTCAAAGTTGACTTTTGCTTCTATAATCCTCGACAAAGTTTCTAGGGACGTGCTGTCGTCTTCGTTTGCTTTCCCGAGAGATAATACCAAATCACACACATACACACCAAGCTCACTGAAGAGCATAGGAGCTGGGCTGCGTTTGGATTCGAGATCAAGATGCCGAAATACACACGCATCTAACAACAGGAATTAGATTGGCAAACTAGTTGTAAGTTTATACTAGCGCTTAATTGCTATCAAAACTTAATAGTCGCATCCGTATAGGAATGAAAATTGCATTTAGACAAACTAAATATATTTATTTGTTTTAAATATTAAGAATTAGATTTTCCTAATGAGTTACAGTTTCATTTAGTCATAGTTTAATTTAAAAATTAAGTAAAACTAAGATTATTAACAAAGAAATATATTTAATTAACATATTAAAAAAAAATTTAGAACCCAATGCATTAAAAAAAAAGGCTTTAGGTTGTAGTTCTGTTATTAATATTTGTTAATAATCAAAAAAAATTATAAAATTGACATTTACAGTAAACAAAACATAGAAACAAATTTCTACGTAACAAAATAAGTAACTAGATCATAAAATTTATAAATTTTTGATGAAATAAAATTTCTATTGGCTCTCTTATCAATCATCTATTGTTAATATATGGGTCTTGCAATTATTACAGTATCTTCAAATTTTACATCATAAAGATGTTCTAACGCATGTTAAGCAATAGCAAATTCATTTGAATGATTTTTGACGTATTGACCATTTATGTTCTGTCTCTACTAGATTGTTGTTTCTTTATTTATTGTAAATATTATTTATATTATTTTTCCTAAAACAAAAATGTATGCTGAAACGTCGATTATTATGATGAGCGTAAAATTGAAAAAAATGTTGTAGTAAAAGTTGGTGTTAGTCAATTAAACTGGATCGGACATGTTGAGCGAATGTCTAATGAACGTTTGGTTAAAAAGATTTATTTGAATGATTTTTATGGTATACGATTGCGTGGACGTCCGATGAGTAGTTGGAGTGGTATGATTGAGAGTGTTTTGCGTGAGCGAAAGTTTCCAAGTAGTAAGAATAAAAGAGCATGTATGAGAGGAATTATGAATGTGGATGAAGCGAAAGTTGCTTGTTTGGATAGGAATGTTTGGAGGCGACTGATTTCGGGATGATGAAAAGAGTTTGTGCCACACCCTTTTGGGTACATGGCGTGATTGTGTATGTATATATGTAATATTTATTAATAATCAACTTTACGACGAATTAAACAAATTTGGCTTCCTTTAGTTAAAAATTTATTAATTTTATGATCTAGTTATTTAATTTGTTTACTTTGTTACTTACTATGTTTTTGTTTTCGTTTCTATGTTCTGTTTATTTACTGTAAATGTCATTTGTATCATTTTTTTCTTGATGAAGACGTACGTTGAGTTCGTCGAAACGTTGATAATACAGAACTTAAATCTAAAGTTATTTTATTTTCATATAATAAGTGATTTTTTTACTATGTTAAATCAATATGTAATTTATAAAACACGCCATCACTTTAAATAAAATTTGTTTGCTGATGTTTTAGTGATATATTCGGTTATATCGTCTAGATATAGATCACTCAGTCTTAGGTGCGTATGTATGCGTAGAAGGAAATTTGTTTTGCGTACAAAGATTTGTCTACGTAACATCAATGTTTATAATGATAACGCGATTTTCTCGCTCACTCGCTGCTCCATCGATTTTCGATTATCGACGAAGCGGGTGCCCCCGATAAGTATCTTACGTTAGGCACAAACACGTGCATCAACCAACGGATATACTCTACACAGTGGCGTTACAATCAATTTCATTTCTTAATCACAACGCATCACAATTATTTAAATAAGGAAATAAAACAAAATTAAATGATTACAGCTTTTAAATACTAGTACATTATTTAATTTTAGTAAATTAATATATTGTACAACGAGCACAGAATGATACTACGAGTATGAAAATTTGTAACACGAGCCTTGGCAAGTGCGAGCGCAGCAATTCATATGAATAGGAAATGGACATTCTGTGTGAGTTTTACACTATACTTTTTCTATTACTATAAAATACGAAATTCTAGCACCAACGCTAATCAGATATTTCAAATGCAATACTTTTTTCTACGACTTTATATCTGATAAAACTGATACAAATCAGTATGAGTTTTCCTGATGAAGACAGACATTGGTCGAAATGTCGATTATTGATAAATATCAATACAGAACTTAAACCTAAAATTGTTTTATTTTCATTCCTTCTATTAAAAAATTTAAATTGTGAATTATACTAAATGAATTGTGAATTATAAATTTGTAAATGAATTTACCCATTATTGTTGCATTTGCAACAGCATTTATTTTTCCAGTAGACATTTGTTAACATTTGCTAACAAACATAAAAATTTAATCAAATTGTATTTTTACGTTTTTCTTTAAAAAGATAAAAAAATGAGGAATACAAATAACTTTTTTTACAAAGTGGTATAGAAAACGATATGTTCTACATTTACATTCAAAATTTAGTCTGTATATAAATGAATCACAATAATTGAATCAAAACAACCAAGTACAAACTGCCCTATTTTCCCTGTTTGTTTTAAGTCAATTAGTGTTATTACAAATAATAGAACAAAGCCAACATCGACTATTGTGTATTCAATTTTAATGACGAATTTGGGTCTGTAGATAAATATCGATTTCTAATTTTTAAAATATACATTAACTAAAAATTTTAACGTAGCCATAATCATTCTATGTTAGAAATAATTTGAATAAAACGCAGAGTACAATAAAAAATATCAAAACCAACTTATAAATGAATTATGTATCAATTTTATCAATCAAAATAACGGCAAGTTAAAATAAAAATTCTGAGATTCTGTAAGAAATTTTGTTGCACACTACAAAGTATTTTTTCTTGCTGAATCTCACGAGTCTCATTTTAACAATTCGTTATTTAGAACAGAAGTGATACAAAATACACCCATTAGATGGTTGGAACTTTTAAACTAATATTTATTAATACTATGTTCACTATGCGACGTTGCGTACGAGAAACAATAGCTATTTTTATCGCATACACGTTCTTTGGTAAACATATCTCTTTTCTGTACGTAAAGACGCATAATATTAAAATATATTTGTTTACAAGTTATAACAGTTTAAGATGGGTTTTAAGTAATAAAAAAATATTAATACTGCATTTGATGATAATAAATATTAACAATTTAATTGGAATATTTTAAAGCTTTTGTACTTTGTACATATTTTTTTTTGTAAATTTTTCTGTTTCGAAATATAAAACAGTATATATTTTGTATCATTTTCTGTTGCTACTATTTTTTCTATTTTTATTTTTACAGTAGTTTTAAAACTATTCAAAAACTCTTTTGTATTTATTTACAAAAAAAAAAACCGTACATGCAAGCAAATTTCTTCTTTTTTTATCACATTCTCTTGCACAGTGCATAGAATCAACACTAACAATATTCAATGTAGTAGAATACAAATTTCTTTGAATTTAAGACAAAACTATACAAGATTAATCAATTCCAATACAAATTGTACAAGCAAAAATATAACTGGATGACAATGCAATTAATTAATTAATTAATTACTAATATTAAAAAAATTAAAGTTAATTAATTAACTTATTTAATTATAATTATAATTATAATTTTAAAAAATGTAATTATTAAATTATTATTAATTAAAGTAATTAATTAGGTTAAAGTTAAAGTTAAACAAGACTAAAAAGCAGAAAATAATTATTTAAATAAAAAAAATTAATATACCACTTTCTTAACACGAACTAAAAAGTATAAAATAATTTCTCCTAGCCCCGTACATATTTATAACCCCATACAGAAAAAATGGAGAGCATGAAATAGATAATAGTAAGGAGTGTCGCTGCCCCACGTTTTTCTGTATAAAATTATAAATCTGTATGGTGCTGGAGAAATTATTTTATTCTTTTTAATCCGTGTTAAAAATGTGGTATATAATTTTTTTTTCTAATAATTTTTTTGTACTAGTTACATTAACAAGTGATTAAATCTATATATTCTATCTATCAAATTTAACTATGAATTTGAAACCTGTTTCATTTGAAAGCTCGGTTAGTTATTCATGCGCTTTATCAGAACACAAAATATCGGCCCTTACATACATACAATACGTGCATTAAGATTAAAAGTAATTAGTTATTTCTCTATTATAAAAATTGTATAAAGTTACATTTTTTAATTAAATAAATTAAATTAAATAAATCTGCAAATAATTAACTTTATGACTCTCAACAATTACATTCACGTTTAACCGTCATATGTTCGCTATTAAACAAAAATAAATCCCAAGCCGTTTCAATTCAACTATATAACATATACAATTCGTGCTGTGTTAGTACGTTAGTTCTCCGTCACCGCAGCAGCAGCAATGCGCTAATACAATGAACGTAACCGGCAAATGCACGACTGCCAACTGGAATTATCATACCGGCTTGTGTTCCGTGTTATTATCGCTCGATTAGCGTCACGACGCGGCGCGCCGCCGTCCCCATGTGCGTGCTTCCGTAAACGGGTCCCGCGTTGGTTTTTTTTTGTCGCTGACGCCGGCAACTCTGCTGTTGTCCCACTCATTTTTTTGCTAGCGAAACCCGAAAACTGATAAAGTGACGAATGGTCACTTCTGACATGTGTGTCGTATTATCGCTCCTTGCACTTATGCTCTCAAAGCCATTAAATTTCTTCTCTAGTCCCATCTCATAAAAATTAATAATATATTTGATGGGTTATTTAGATAAATAGAAATATTATAAAGGCTGAAATAAACACGCAAAATAATAAAAGAAATAATTTTCTTTGTAATTTATTGTATGTGTATAAAATAAATTACACGTTTATAAATATTAAATAAAATAAATTGTAACTTATTAAGGTTGAACTTATAAATGCTAAAATGAATAAATATGTAAAACCAAATTAATTTATGAAATATTTATATATAGTAGAACTTGTGTAAAAGCTCGATGTAAGAAGACCAACATATACGTAATATCACGCCGATACTTCAAAACAATTAAAAATCTCCGGAGAGAAATATATGTGCACAGTATAAAAGTAAATTAAACAGTAATTAAACGGTATCATTGAACTGAGACCAAACGTTTATTGTAATAATAATTTTATATTATTTAAAGGAAAATTAAACATGGCCTATTTCGCTATATCTATCACAATTTGTAATAAAACATGTAGGTAATAATTATAGTCTCATGCGCAAAAAAGGTAAAATAGAAACCTAAATATTACCTAAAATTATTGAAACACATATGAGAATTCAATATTTAAAAAGTATTCATTTTTCCTCAGTATAGCTATATATTTGCCAAGGGCGTCAAAATACTAGTTACGTCTCTGCCTATTAGTAGAAATTAAAAAAACATAAGAATAATAAAAATTTTCTACAGATAAAAACAAACTACTTATTCTCTCAGTTGACTAAAAACACAACTTTGCAAAGCTGATCGGAATTGTTTCGACATACGCAGAAAAGCAATGAAGCCTAACAAAAGTTGTTCATGGTTCCATTGAAGGGCCTGGTAGCCGACTTCTTCCTTACGGTATTCTAATTTGGCAGCCGAAAACTTTTCTAAAAACACTCGCCTCCACCATTCATAATAACGTAACCGGCGGATGGCCTCTTGTTTTCTGTGTATGCCTGAGGCCCCGTTGACTAATCTCGAAACTTTCTACTAACTTTTAGTCGAACGCTTATTACCCGCCGCGCGTCATCCCGTTTTATATCTACAGCTCCTCACCCATACCCAATCTATATGGATGCTCTCTGCACCTCTCTCTGCTTGGTTTGCGTGTCGCTATTTTCCTTTTCAGTTTGGAAAATTAAAATATTTATAACCAAAAACAAACCATTCTCTCGTTAGATCTTCTAATTACGAAATTTTGACGCTGAATATTTAAGAAATCATTTTCCCGGGTACGACAAAAATATTTTTGATATATTACTGCTTATTAGTACAACTTTTATTAATTAGTTTTAATTATTTTGAAAAAATAATTTATAATAAAATAAATGGGAGTTGTCCAGTAAAAATTAAAGACAGTATTTTTTAATGTAAATCAAAACTTTATGCTAAATAAAATTATAGAGTTTTTTTAAATGTTTATATGTCAATAATTAGTAAATTAAAGTTAAAAAGTAAAGCTATTCAAATCGCAAATTTAATGTGACGTCAAACCACCATTGATTACAATTGGCTGGAGATAGCGCAGCTGAGCTCTGAGAAATACTGAAATATCAAAATAAAGGGTTTGGACGCGGCGATGCATATATCTCAACATGTAACCTCAATCAAATTTATAAATGTCAAATTGACATATTTCTAAACGTACTGAAGTTTGACACATTTTAAACTTTTATACCATCATCTCGTCCATTCCTATATCCATATCTAGATCGTTAGTTGTAACTTAATCCAGGAAAAACCTAATTTAATCTTTGGTGATAGTTTGGGCATGTGATGTCAGAATATGATGCGAAAAAGAACTATGAATTTCAGCAAATTTAACAAGTTTTTTCACACTATTTGCTCACTTATTCAAATAAAAAAATACGGATCTTTTTTGTTTAATTCTGGTTTAATATATATATATATATATATATATATATATATATATATATATATTACTGAAATTTCAACTACAGTTTCCATTGAAAGCTGTAGTTGCAGTGTTTATACATTTTTTCTTTATGAAAAAGTCGAACTTATTATTCCATTTACCATATACCATTATACCAAAAACTTCTTGTAAAATATGCATATTGCATGTAATGATAAGTTTTTGTCGTCTGTGTAAGAATGTACATTCAGCATTTAAATTTTTTGTTTCACACACAGAAGATCGTATTTGTGAATTATGGAGATATAACTTCTGAAACTCTTGTTTTAGTTATATATGGAGATATTCTAAAAAAAAAGATAACACTAAATCTAAGTCATACTATGGCAGATATGTAATAATTTGAATTTAATATACACTGTAAAAAATTTATGTAATTTTATATGTTTTATGAATGTATATAATTTTATCATAAAACATTTAATATTACTTAAATTATAACAGTAAAATTACATAATGTTGTAACTTTACTTTTAAAAACTATGTAAAATTACATAAATTTAAATTACATTTTTACTGTGTGTTGCTAGTAAGTTTATAAAAAAAAACATTTTTTTATATACCGGGTGTATACTTGGTTTATGCAATATAGGAAAAACAATGTTATTTTTTTAACATCGTAATTCCTGCCTCCCCGTTAGTTTTAGACAAAAATTATAAGAGACAAAAAATATTTAGAATTAAAAGCTACATTATTTACGCTTAAAATAATTGTGATATTACGTCTCAGTAATTAATTATTAATTAAATAAATATTAACAGTTTTCGGCAATATCAGACAGCCATGGACAAAACGCGAATATATTTTGTTCACAAATAATGACATCTTTTAAAATAACAATAACACTGACAGTTGTAAACAAAATACATTCGCGTTTCGTCCATGGCTGTCTGATATTGCCGAAATCTGTTAATATTTATTTAATTAATAATTAATTACTGAGACGCAATATCGCAATTATTTTAAGCGTAAATAATGTAGTTTTTAATTGTAAACAATTTTTGTTTCTTATATTTTTTCTCTATAACTAACGGGGAAGCAGGAATTGCGATGTTAAAAAAATAACATTGTTTTTTCTATATTGCATAAACCAAGTATACACCCGGTAGATATACTTACAAAATTTTAATTTTATTAATTTTTCTCAAGCAATTAAATTTTAAGTAAGTACAAAATAAACATTTATTATATTACATAACTTTAAGCAATTTTTTTTATTAATACATTAATCAGTTTATAATAATTACTTCAGAAATAACGGCCCGTAAACATAGCGCCTTTTAGAGTACTGTTAGATAAAAGTGCGTATATTTCAAAATATTTATTTAAAAAAATTTAGAACTGTTTTTAACATTATTTTTATTTGAAAATGTTAAATATAATAAAAAGTATTAAATTTATTTACTAGTTTATATGTGATGTAATAATAAAACCAAAAATTAATATTGTTTAACTAAAAGTGCTATAATTGCTAAAACTGATCATCATTGTTTATGTATATAACAAGAACTAAAAAAAATGTATTACTATTCTAAAGATATATTTCCCAAGGTGAATTATTTGCTCTCTAATGTGGTCAACTTCTATAAATTTTAAAATATGTTCTGTTCCATTTAAAAAGACGTAGCGAGAATATATTATGTCCGGAAGAAAATCAGATATTACCGCAAATAGAATATTCGCAATACAACATTTTTTTTTTTCACTTCAACAAAATATATTTTGAAACAAAATTTTTATCAATCGCATTTATTAATATAGCTTTTAAAAACTCTGGCCCGTATATAAAACTTTTAGATAAAATGCGCATATTTTAAATTATTTGTTTTTACAAAAATCTTGAACTTTATATTGCTTTATTTATATTTTAAAATTCTAAATATAACATAAAATATTAAATTCATAAAAATAGTTTATATTTGATACACAATATAAACAAAATTATGACCGCTTTTAACTAAAAAGAACTATAAGTTTGTTTTGACAAAATGTTTGCAAATACAAGTCATAAAAAAAAACAAAAAAAATTTTGAAAATTAATAAATTTATTAAAAAAAAACACGCACAAATCTATAAAATAAAAATATTCTATAATATTTTCTGTGTTTAATGGACTTGTTTCAGTTCTGGTTACCATAGAATCAACAGTACAAAACAATTTTTAAAAAATCCAAATTTGTTCAACAATTTTTAACTTTTAAATCAACAGTATTCGTATAAAAATCCAGTTATAAAATAGTTTTTACATCGCATCAGTTACCTTTAGCAACGGAGCAAAAAGATAAGTTAAAAAGGTGGCAAAATTCCAATATTTGACATTGGTGCGTGCATGTTGTATGTTAGGGATAAAGTTGTATAGTGAATGATGCGAAGAAAAGAAGAAACGTCGCGTTGTCAGTATGCCGTCTTGAGTGTGCCCGGCTAGCATTCGTCTAGTGACATATTGATTACATCTACACAAAGTGAATACGAACGGAACGCCAAAGTAGATAAGTTTTCCGCGCGCGCGGCCGAAGCAGCTGAAAACGAAGCTTTAACTTTTTCCTTACTTTCCAATGCGACAATGCACGGAATACATGATTTCTATACTACAGCCAGTAGCGGGATTCTACAGCATAGTCGTAATTGTATTCAATGCTCGAATATAATAGTTTAAAAACAATTCTTGTTTATTGCAAAACATAGTCAAAGATTAATGTACCGTATAATAAGTAGTAAATGAAATGTTGCGTACATATACATGCACACAATCACGCCATGTACCCGAAAAGATGTGGCACAAACTCTTTCCACTACCCCAAAATCAGTTTCTTCCAAACATGCGTATTCGAACAAGCAACTTTAGCTTTATCCACATTTACTATTCCTCTCATACATGTTCTTCTATTCGCTCACGCAAAACACTCTCAATCATACTTCTTCAACTACTTATCGGACGCAAACGTATAGCTTCAAAATCATTCATATAAATTTTTTTAACCAAACGTTCATTAGACATTCACTCAAGATGACCGAACCATCTTAACTAACTTACACCAACTTTGAAATGTTCCAATTAAAAACAAATAATTTTGAGATGTATCTAGATTATTTTATCTATATAATCACAGCCAAATTAAGAATCTCAGTAGGTCCTAACAGACGATGGTCGTCTGAACCGACGCAAAAATTTATTTATGCCGATTTATAACCTGATCCTACTGACTAACTGTGTTATGAAGGCCCGCAAAGGTTTCAAAATAAAAAGTGATAGTTGATACTACATAATATTATTATATTAGATGAAGCTAAAGTTGCTTGTCTGAATAGAATTTCGGGATAATAGAAAGAGTTTATGCCACATCCTTTTGGGTATATGGCGTGTTTGTATATGTATGTATGTGATAGATAAAGTTCAGAACCGTTCTGCCCTCCGAGGATCAGCCTAGCGAGAAATTCCTGGATCCCTCAATAGGTCAATCCGCCCTTGTACAAAATGTAAATATCTATAGATACAAAATTTTATCATATTTAGATTACTATTATCTAATTTAAATAAAAATCTTCATAAAAATAAAGTAAAATGCTTATTGACATAAATCAATTTATATAAAAATTTATAAAAACAAATTTGAAAATTGTTTCCACTCCTGTTGAATAATACGTTTTACTGTCCAAAACTGCAAAACTCACGGCCGTGACAATTGTCAAATTATAATAATTATTTGAAATGTTAGTCATGAAATTTTTGTCAATTTGTAAGTAGATGAAATTAACTAAAATTTATCCATCTAATTTAAATGAATATTACATTATTTTCTCTAATACTAATTAACACAAAATTTCTACCGATTAACATTCCAAGAAATTGATACCCTTTTCAAATGAACACTGTTCCGTATTTACTGAAGAATCAGGGCACACAGAATTGAAATCAAAATAGCACAAAATGGCAATGGTCGAAAAACCACACATACACACACACGCACACATAAGCGATTTCCCTCGGGAAGAGAGTATTAACCGGGCCCTAACACAATATCAGCCGCGTAAAGCATGCGGCTTTGCTAACACCCACAGACCCGGGGAAAAGCCAAATTCTAGAGTGCCGTGGACCATGACTGGTTCCCGCAAAACCCCTTCTGGCTCTCTGTGCTTCACATCCTTGCTGTGTATGTTTCATTCTTTGTTATTACAGTATGTATTTGACATTCTAATCACGAAATATTATAATAAGATTTAAGGCAAATGTTTGAACAACTTGATTAAATTTGTGTATGTTAATATATGATAATATAAAATACATAATATCAGATATTAAATTGCAAATGCAACATTTTCAAACGAAACTAACGTTTATTTTAAATATTTTATCATAACTAAATTTAAAATCAAAACGAAGGGTAAACCACTTTACGATCTGATGGTTGTACAAATTCTATTAAAATCATGGTAAAAGCACAATGTTTAAAGTCAATAAAGTCACTTGCTATAAATGTTTCTCAAAAACATATTTAAAGTTAGACAAAAATTGTTTTTTTTTTGTATACAATTACTTATTTAATCTTAGATAATAACACAATCATTAGTCTTAAAATTTTATAATCTGATGTAGAATATTTAATATTCCAAGTGGTAAGAATAAAAAAGCATGTATGAGAAATATAAAATGCGGATAGAACAAAAATTGCTTGACTAAACTGAAATAGCCGAAACTAATTTCTGCTTGAATAGAAAGAGTATCCCTTATGGATACATGGCGTAATTTTTTATGTAATATACGTATAAAATTTTTAATATAATAATACGTACCGTCACAATAAATTTTTATTAATAAACACATACAAATAAGTGTAATTTTTTTTAATATTTCTGTTTATATAATAAAAATAAAACATTAACAATCTAACACAGTAAAAAATCTTTCAGAACTCATTATATTAAAATAATACGGCTTTAAATTATAGTTCTGTATTAATAATCAACGTTTCGACGAACTCAACGTAAGTAGAAATGTCGTTTATTAATAAATATTAATACAGAACTACAACCTAAACTGTTTTATTTTATTAACAAACTATTTAAATTTGTCCTGTACAATTTCGAAAATAACAATTTTAAATAAAGACATATATAATCAGATATATCTTTTTTTAATAAACCCTTATTGATAGTTTCTTATGCTTAAAACTAAATGAAAGTTTAAACACTGCAAACTTTTGCTTGCACTACGATAAAAACATACAAGTTATATGCAATTTGCGTTCAGCATACTCTCATCAGCTAGCATGTGTTGTATTTCATAAACATAAAGCAAAACAAAAAAATTATTTCAAAATTCTATTACATGAAAATTTGCAGACACGTCATGTTCGTTTAATATTAATATTGACAATAATTTGAACATAAATTTTTAAAAAGGGACTAATTTTAAAAGTAAAATTAAAACAATAAATTACAAAAAAATAACAAGATAAACATATTAATTTTATATGAAATCTACAAAGTTTTATCTTAAAGTTACATATTACATCATAAACAATAAGATTTACGATTTATGGGCAAACTTTTAATATTAAAAATTCAATTTTTGTAACAATACACCAACCTGCTTGTATTGAAATATGGCAATTTTTTTTAACCGAAAATTTTATTGATTACACAATTTTCAGTTTCCACAACATGTTATGTTTTTACATGCAAGCTAATAATAATTATTATTATTAATGTTATGATGGCATTAACGATACTTATTCCGCGTAATTAATTTGTTTCTAGCGCAGTAGATGTCACTACATACGTTAACATTTTTCAAAATAAGTTATATTACAAATGAAGACCGTTTTACGTAGTATAATGTTTGTGTTCATTTTTATCTAAAATATAAAAGCGCCCCATTTTAAATTTGAAATTTTGTTACAAAAGTATGAGTGAAGTTTTGTAAATATGTACAATAAATTTATCTTAATTAGAAACAAAAACAAAAATATTATTATAATTTATCATCACTGAAATTAACTTATGTTTATAAATTATTTAATTATATTTTATGTGTAATATAAATCAAGACTTGTTTGTTTCTACCTGCAAGATAAATTTCAAATAAATGACTAAATAAAATATATGTTATTGTAATTATTATTACTTATTTTGGCAAACGATAGCGTACACTTTCATCATGTATTTAAAAACTAGAATTTAGTCTGCACAAAACTATAAGCTCACATTACCGAATCAAGAGTGTGATCTTAAATATTCTAAACAAAACGAAACATATATTTAAATATATATTATATTTTCTCATTTCAAAATATAACCTAAACCAGTGGCGTAGCCAGAAACTTGTCAAGGAGGGGGGGGGGGGGGGGGTTACTAATATTAATCAATAAAGATAACACTATAATTTGAATAAAAAATAAAAAACAATAAAAATTATTTTTATAAAAATGAAAGTAAAATAACATATTTCATATTTCACATACGTATGTTTTTGGTCGTTCAGGTTCTGGGGGGGGGGGTTTCAACCCCCCCCCCTAACACCCTCCTGGCTTCACCACTGACCTAAACACAAGTTAATTATAGTAAATTCATATAAATAATAATTTGTTATACAAAATAAATTTAGTGTTTTATCACTGTCTTAAATTACTAAATAAAACATTTTTCTAATTGTCAACCATAAATTACACTTCATCCTCAAGCATCCCACTAGAAAAATCGATAAATTTTAATCCCGGGCCCAGTACGAAGTAAAACCATAAAATAGAAAACCACTGCTGAAGCAAGACAGGCGAAAAGCAGGGCCTGGTGCCTCCTTCGTCAGTTTTCTTCCCTTTCCGGGTAGGGGGAGTTAATTCAGTGCAAAATGT
This sequence comes from Clivina fossor, assembly GCA_963966155.1. Classification (NCBI taxonomy): domain Eukaryota; kingdom Metazoa; phylum Arthropoda; class Insecta; order Coleoptera; family Carabidae; genus Clivina; species Clivina fossor. The sequence goes on along the minus strand of OZ014553.1, from coordinate 4,370,739 downwards.
TGTCGACCACTGGTTTAAGGTTGATCAATCACTCCGAGCACCCGTTGAGCCCCCTTCGGTGGTGGTGGCGTCATTCTCCGCAACACGTCACTGGGATGTCAGGCGACAGGCGCCTGTTGGACCCATACACTACCCGAGCTAACGTAAGATCGCTGATCCGAACGCCCAAAGCCCTCTAAACCTAATACTGCCACTCTACGCCACCTCTTCTGGATCCTTAGAGCACACCTAACACTATTTAACTATTCTAGATTACCTCTTGAAACCGTAATGCACTCAACGAATAAAAATAATTAGCGAAAAAACATTCTATTCGTATTAAATAATAATAAATTCATTATATATAATTCATAATTAATGTGAGTTTTTGAATTATTACTCGACATCAGTCACAAAATATTTGATGAACAAAAATATTATAATTATTTTAAAATGGCATTTATGTCAAACCAAAAAGTGCAATAGAAAAAGTATAATATTCCAATTACATTTAGTGATTATTGATATTCGCTTGAATCCTCGTGATTAATAACTGCCATTACATGGTTTTTTTTTCAGCATACTATTACACCATTACACCAAGTAATACACGTTATAAAACGTTTGATTTTTTTGGTTATAAACCGTCATATTAAATTATACTGTCTTATTAAAATAAGGATGAAGCTATTTATACATACGGTATGTATACGCAATTGGCTATTTATACATACTAAAAAAAAAACGTAAACCAACTTACTAACCTACCCTAGATAGCCAATTTTTTTTCAGTATGTATAAATAGCCAATTACGTATACATACCGTATGTAAAAATAGCCACTTTCTTAAAATAAAATGTGATACAAAATAGTAAAAAACAGTTTCTATTAATATTTATTAATAATCGACGTTTCGATGAACTCAACGTATGTCTTTATCAGTTTTCCTGATGAACTTAAACCTAAAGCCGTTTTATTTTATATAATGTAATATTATTTGAATTTGAATAAAATTACTGACAAAAGAAATTTCTTATAAACCGCAATTCTCTTGATAAAATTTGTAATATAATTTGCGAATTCAATTTCTCTGCAAATAGATATTGCAATTTTACAAGCAATTTACTTGACTTTTATTAAATATTATACTGGTTTTTTTAATCTCTTATAAAAAGATAAGATATCGAAAAATAAACTAATCTTAACATAGTATATAACATGGTATAGTAAAAAAATCTTTCAGAACTCATTATATTAAAATAAAATGGTTGATTTCAATAAAATTTAGCTTCTTTTAATTAAAAATTTATAAATATTATGATCTAGTTACTTAATTTGTTACTATTTTTTTTGTTTCTATGTTCTGTTTATTTATTCTAAATGCCATTCGTATGTACCATTTTTTCCTGATAAAAAAGTACGTTGAGTTCGTCGAAACGTCAATTATTAATAAATATTAATACAGAACTATAACCTAAAGCCATTTTGTTTTCGGAATAGTATGAAAAGATTTTGTGCCACTCCCTTTGGATACATGGCGTGATTGTGTATGTATGTAAGAAACCAATTCAAAAACGAAATAATTTTACAATTGGGGCGTAACGTTAATTATATTGTCAACTAGCTGCCTTAAAAGCGTCTCCATTGTCAACTGACGAATCAATGAAACGCTTTAAAGGCATTTAATAATCTAATCACGTAGTTATCTTCTGATTATGTTAACACCATATTATGCGACTAACAATAAATCTTTTTCATGTAAATTGAATTTTATTAAAAAAAATCTCAAACTGCCGGCATATTTTTTATTCCTCAAAATAAATTTAAATTTTGAAAATAATGTGGAACCTATCTGTATTCATTCTAGTCATTTATAATTTTGTAATGTATAACAAATAGCAAAAATATAATTACCAATACAAAATTGTTTAAGTGTACACACACATAATTTTTAATAACGCATATTTATAAAAACAAATTGATTTCTCAAAATTATTCCAGAAAAATCATTTTCAAATCCGCGAAAAGAATTTTAACATTTCGTTTATTACTACCAAATAATCCTGTCGAATATTTATTTTAGTTTATGTTATTTCAATTCTATTGTAAATATAAAATATATATGATGTTTTTATAGAATTTTTTAATAAAAAAATTTGTATTTGTAAAAGTGGATTACTGCTAAATAATGTAAATAAAAATTAATTATTTAAATTCATTATTACGTTAATATTTATATATACACATAATTCGCTTAACATTGTGGTTTTTTATAATATAAAATTGTTATTTAAATAAATTATTTTGTGCAATAGCACTACACCATATTTTTCACTAAATTAAATATTTAAAACATAGTTGGGCATTTTGCCCTACAGGGAAAAAGCATATTTACCGGAGTCTCCGATTTCAAAGGGTTTAACTGGCACTGATAATTAAACAAATATATATTATTTACCAAAATATACATCCGGAAAAATTAATAGTTATTATTTTTATCAAATTATATTTTTTTTAAATTATTTCAAAAACTCATAGACTATTTTCATTTTAAACTTATATTTATATATATATATATATATATATATATATATACCCAAAAGGGTGTGGTACAAACTCTTTCCATTGTCCCGAAATTAGTCTCCTCCAAACATTTCTATCCAAACAAGCAACTTTCGCTTCATCCACATTCATAATTAAACTTTATATACGTATAATTCTAATTAAAAATTACATTTGGTGTTACTGATCGGTGATCAACAAAGCCACATGCCACAAATATTTTAATTAATTTATTACACATTAATTAATTTTACAAAACGGCAAATACAGAAAAAAATATAATTGATTTATAATATTTTATAGCACTTAAAACTGAATGTTCAAAAAAAATTTAAAACTATATGTAAAATATCTCCGAAACAATAATAAAATTTTAAATACAGCAATTTTTTTTATACCTATTATTTGAGTATTAAACAAAATTGCTTGTTTACTCCTTTTTCTTGTTATTAATAATATCTAAATTCAACAAAAAATATGCCTTTTCCACTAAGCTAGTCAATTATAATATTACTAACAAAAATTAAAAGTTTGGTACTTGTAACTCTTACTTAAAGAAAATTATCTACAATTAGAAATAAAAAAAATTAAATATTTTTCGTGTAATTAATAAAGCATCATTATAATATTTGAATAGTCACAAAATAAAAGAAAATGGTAAAACAACTTAAATGAAACTCCCAATGAATATATATGCAACGTGTAAACGACGAAAACCAGAAAATTCTAGAATCTGATCAAATCTAATTTTATCCAACATCTATGTATAAAGCATATTTATAAAAATTCACTGCACACAAACAATTTGGTACTATGTACGTATAGACTTTCGCCATGTTTGTTTAAATAAATTAAAACTGCCAACAAAATGAAAACCTAAATATGTATGAATATGTAAAAAACCAATATTGTAATTAACATTTTTTTTATCCACTGACTAAAATAATATAAAAATTTGAATACATTACGTAGATATCTCGTTAAAATAAACTTGCAATTCAGCAATTGATGAACAAAAAAAAAAACCAATGACAATTTCAGTTGCCAAATTAGCAATGTATTTTGTTCGGCTAAATTGAAAATTTCACCATTTCATTAAAATATTATTTGACAGAAATCTTTAGGCTTTTACGGCCGGTATTCATTAAATTTATAAAATTTTCTGAGCTGGTATGCCGTGATCGATCTATTATATATATTTTGCGGAACAGAAACTATCATTCAGTCACCATGCACTGAGGATGTCATCTACGATGCACGGCAAAACGTCGGCAAGAGGATAGATCGACTACGGCATACCAGCTCAGAAAATTCTATACATACAATATTATTTGACTATAAATAGAATTAGCTTCAATTCTTTTTAAAATAAGTATTTGATTTTTTACTACAATTTAACTATAAATTTTTAATGCTCCTCCGGTCCTGAAACGATTTCCTAGCCATCTCATTTATCAAGATAAAACACTGTCTTTTATTATTATTACTTTAAAAAAAAATAATTTCTAAATTTATTTGACTTTCTTACTTTTTCTCTCTCTTTTTTATTATTGTATTAAGCGTTCGAGTCTTATTTCATTACGATACGTCACATAAACATATTAGAACAACATAAACCAAAAACATACCATACATACACATATAAACGCATAATGAACATTATTTAAATTTATTCTATTTCTATGTTAAACAGTCGGTACGCCGTAAATAAAACATGCACCTTAACTTTTATAGAAGGCAATATAATGTAAAACACATCAGTGCTGACTAAAGCTAGCTGTTGCTCTTGGTCGGTCGCTCTTCGGGCTTATTCCTGCTCTATGTACATGGATACGAGGTCAACCAAAAAAATAATAAGACTAATTTACCAACTATACAAATTCAATTTACTAACTTAAGCACAATAATATTACTGTTAAATTTTATAAAATTTTGTTAAACAATATAAATGTGTTTTTACAGAAAAAAATGTAATATTACGGCAATTATTACAGTAAAAATTACAAAATGCTGCTATTTTACTGTTAATAATTATGTAAAATTACATACATTTATATCACATTTATTACGGTGCAGTTTTGATTAATGTTTTGAATGTTATGTAGTTTCAAAATTGGAAACTCTCATTTTATAAAAAAAATAGAAATTATTCTTAAGCCAATAACTGAAACAAACTTGTATAAAGAATTCGAAATTTCAATTTTAAAAGATATCTAATGATAAAGTTCTATAAAAAAAACTTTCGCTAGGCAACCTGAGAAAGAAGACCAATTGGAGAACCAAAGCCATAATAAAAAAAATAAAGTAAATAAAGACGTCAAAAACATTTTAAAAAATGGAAATTTGGGGAAGCCACTCTAAATATGAGCAAAAGCACAATTTGGAGATATCATATTAAAACTCTAACCTAAGAGATAAAGTGTTAAAACTACAAGAGATAATCACCGTACCTTTTGTAATACTCAAAACAGAGTTCCTGCTAAATAGTATTTTTCAAAAATAACATCCTAACCAAATAATCGCTATTATGAATTTACTGATCTTGCTGAAAACGTACGTTGAATTCGTCAAAAGTACAGAACCACGGAACTATAACCGAAAGCCATTTTATTTTAAACTAATCTTGTAAATGATGAATAATGAATATTAAAATTCAAAATAATTGAGCAATAATATATTGTTATGACAAAGATTTACACATTATTAAATTAAATTAAAACATATAAGTCTTGAATATTTTTATTATTAATTTTTACTAATTTATTCTACGATATTTTTAATAATTTAAAAAAAAATATAATTTTTTATCTTGTTACGAAGTATAAAAAAAAGTCGGCGTATGACAATTAGCCCAAGGTAAAATTAATAATTCAAGAGAATTATTTTTGACAGGTTTTAATTTATAGGGAATAATATTATTTATAACGAATAACATAATACACAGTTAAGTCTTCTTATTTTTCTGTCCCACCTTGTATGTTTGCACTGCCTGCTACTGCCGCTAGTGCTGTTTGGTTGACATACTTTTATTCCAAAATAAACGTCAGTTATTCGCCCGCTTGCTATATAAGTTGTGCATTCACCCCCTCGCCATAACTGTACGCATGCTTATATAACAGTAACTTTATTAAAGAGAAAAGAAAACGCTAAGGGTTGCAGTCTTATTTAGCAAACAGTCCAAATGTATAATGTGCATTATGTATTATATGCACCAATTCATAATTTTAAATATATATAGGTATATATATATATATATATATATATATATATATATATATATATATATATATATATATATATATATATATAGTTACTTTGTTGCTGTATATTTGTTTTTATTAAGTTTTTTAGGAAAGTTTTGGGAAAACGTAGTTTTATTTATAAAATAATGCCATTTTAAGAAAGAAACGAAACTTTTAAGTAAATAAAAAATCAGTGAAATTTTATTTTTATTATACAAAGTGTTTCGAATTAAATAATTGCACAATTATACAAATTAAAAACACATAAGTATTTAACTTTAAAATAAAAAATATGTTTACAAATGCTTTATTTCAAAATTGTAACTTTAAAATGAAACATAATCACATTTATTAATATACTATTTAATTAACTACGGCCAATTAGTATTTGACTTTAACCTGAAGATGAATAACTGAAAAGGAAATAAATTCTGTCACTGAGGATACTGAATGTAGAATATTTAAAAAAAATCTCAATAAAAAAGATCACAAAATTGTTTTGCAATAGTTTAAACAATAGTGATGAATAAATCACTTATTCTAGTTTTGTACACCAGATTGTACAAATTTTAAGTGTGATTGTAGTGACATTTCATTGATTTTACGGATTTTATACGAAATTTGTACTTGAGATTTTATATAACTTTTCAGAAAATCTTTAATTGATTTTTGTGGATTTTAATTAATTTCTACAAATACACTCTAAATCATACGATAAAACCAATATAAATAATGGCTTTAATTATAGTATTCTATTTAATATTGTAAACTGATTACGACAACCCAAACAAATTATTAAAAAGCCTGAACACAACTGACAGTGAAGAAGTGTGATCACTCCTATCTGATAGATAAGTTTTGTAACGTAATTACTATTTAATTTACAATAAAAAGCATAATTTTCAATATTTAAATCTTTTACTTTTAATTATTTTTATTTAAATATATACTTTATACTTGATTTGTTTTAATATTAAAAAAATATATAAACATTTACCTCCTTTCACAAAAGTATATATATATATATATATATATATATATATATATATATATATATATATATACCGGGTGTCTACTTTTTTTTTGTTACATAGGGAATACAATGCTAAAATTTTCATTTGGTGATAAATTTTCCCCTAATTATTATAGAACAAAAGTACAAATACAAAAGTTGTTTAGAATTCAAAAATGCATCAAATGATGCCAAATTTATCAATATAGGATGTTCCGATCAAGAATTAGAAGCAAATTAAAATTTCCATTTTTGCGCTCTTTACATCAAAGTGCCATGGAAATTAAACAAATAATTTCATTTCTTCTGGAGTTTGAGTTTGACAGATCGTATTTATTTTATTGTTACGTTCTGTATTATTATCATTATTATTGAAAATAATGAATAAACTTAAGGTAAATGAAAAAGTTCAGTGCGTAAAATGGTATTTTACTGGAAATTCGATACGACGAGTAAGAGATTTATTCAGCGCTTTCTTTGAAAACCGTCCCATACCTTCCGCTATGACTATTCGTAGGATAATTAAACAATTCGAAGAAACTGGAAGTGTGTTAAAACGTTGTAAAAATTGTAGAAAAATCAACGCAGAAGATCAGGAGGAGAATTTAAATCAAAATGCAATTAAAGAAAATACATTGAATATACTTTTGTGTGTAACGGAAAACCCAAATGTTAGTGTGCGTCAACTTGGTGCTGAATTAAATTTGCATCCTTCAACAATACATAAGGTACTAAAAAATGAAAAATATCATTCTTATAAATATTCCACGCACCAAGAGATATTTGAAGCGGATAAAATGGCTAGAAGCGAATTTAGTAACATTATTATGGAAAAATCCAATTTAGACAGAAACTTCTTGAAATCTATTTGTTTTACTGACGAGTCTACGTTTACTTTACACGGCGAACCTAATACACAAAACTTTAGAATATGGAGCCAAACAAATCCTCATTTAATGGTAGCAACACGTACCCAATATCCAGAAAAAGTTAATGTATGGGCTGGAATTTTTGGCAGGTGTATAATTGGGCCATTTTTTATTGAAAATAATTTAAACAACGAAAAATATTTGGATATGTTGCAAAATCATATTGGTCCGCAGTTAGAAGAGTGTGCAACTCAAGATAATGTTGTCTGGTATCAACAAGACGGATGTCCGGCACATTACAGCTGCAACATTAAATTATATTTGGATCAATGTTTTCCAAATTCATGGATTGGTAGAGGTGGTCCAATTAATTGGCCAGCTAGATCGCCCGATTTAGCACCGTGCGATTTCTTTTTATGGCCATATTTGAAGGAGAAAATTTATAAACGACATATCAAAAATCTTGTTGATTTGAAAAATGCCATTGTTGAAGAGTGCAATAATATAACACAAACACAATTAAGCTCTGTACGTCACGAATTTTATAACAGATTAGGTTATTGTTTGGCAGTTAATGGCGATTTATTTGAACATTTAATTTAAATTGTTAGTTTCGTTTTTGTTCTCCTATATCTTGTATTCATGAATTTTTCTGTTTTATAGGTATATTGAATATTGTAATAAATAAAGAAAGTTTTACGGAGTTCAGCTATTTACTATTTATTAAACTCTTATCCGACGTTTCACTGCACAACTTACAGCATCCTCAGGGATAAGTTTAAATTATTATAATAAATATATTAGGCATAATGCCAGTCATCTAATTCAAATGTATTGTTTTTATAACTTGAAGTTAATAAATAAATTAAACAATTACTTAAAATTATAATGGAGACATTCACAATTTAAAACCACAGCTAGTACGTAGTGTACAGCCGAGTAAAATACCCTTTCATTGTAATAAATAATAAATACTTAATACTTTTTATACTTAATAGCTTTTCATTTACATTAAGTTTATTCATTATTTTCAATAATAATAATAATAATAATAATAATAATAATAATAATAATACAGAACGTAACAATAAAATAAATACGATCTGTCAAACTCAAACTCCAGAAGAAATGAAATTATTTGTTTAATTTCCGTGGCACTTTGATGTAAAGAGCGCAAAAATGGAAATTTTAATTTGCTTCTAATTCTTGATCAGAACATCCTATATTGATAAATTTGGCATCATTTGATGCATTTTTGAATTCTAAACAACTTTTGTATTTGTACTTTTGTTCTATAATAATTAGGGGAAAATTTATCACCAAATGAAAATTTTAGCATTTTATTCCCTATGTAACAAAAAAAAAGTAGACACCCGGTATATATATATATATATATATATATATATATATATATATATATATATATATATATATATATATATATATATATACTGTTTTTAAAACTATTTTATATAATTATAACTTATTTCTAAAACTGTTCATAATTTTCAAATAACAAAAAGAAAGTATTATAAACTATATTTGGGATAGTACTGATAGTAGAAAGAGTTTATGCCACACATTGGAAACATGGCGTTATTGTGTATGTATGTATGTATATTTGTTTAAAAAATATATATGCATTTGTAAATAATGTAAACATGTAAAAATAATTTTCCATGTGGATCTGACATGCTGACACAAACAATCCAATTTATATTTAAAATTACATATCAAACATTTATATTTACGCTTTATATTGAGCTTGGAGTTGAAAAATGTTACTTTGATTAATGCATATGTATGTTTGAAAATATATTCATTGCAAATATTGGTTTTATTCTTTTTAGTAATACTACATATACAAAATATTTTTAAAAAATGGTACTTATATTTGGTTTCTTAACTTTTAATTTAATTCTACTGAAAACTCCCAAACGAGATACTAAAATTCTGTTAACCCTATAGGAATAGATCTATCAGATGACTACATTTTGGCTCAAACTTAATATATAGAAATCGTAACGCTTTCATTTTTTTTAATGGCAAAAACTTTTAACGCTAAGTAGTTTTTGTTCCTATCTTAATATTACGAAATTTGTTAGTTTTAGAGATATAATATATTTAATTGCAAACACTTAATAAAAATACAGAAAAATAATTTGTAAAGTTGTGTAAAGATTTGCATTTTCAAGCTCAAAAGCTGGAGGACCTCTTTTTCCTGTATGTTAACAGTCTGCAGGCTGGTTAACAGCAGCTTTTTTTGTTCATAAATAATTTTGAAATTTTTATTGGACAAAATTTTTATTACATAATTTATTTACTGTTTATTTTTACATATTTCTTGGATAAATTTTGTTTTATTATCTTCATATGCAAAAAATATATTTTATATCCTTAATTAATTACCTACGTAATAATTTTTAATTTTCAAAATAAATTTTTCATTTAAAAAATCAGTGATTGCATAATTAATTGTTTTAATTATATGCTTAATGTAGTTTTAATTGTGTCACTCGTCATATCGATTTTGTGCAAATAATCTAAAAATAAGTAAACATACAAATTCACTTTATCACTTTACTCTTCAAATAAAAGTTTTAAAATTTTAAAAATAAGCGTGAAAATTATTTAACATAAGTCGATTTATTGTCACTGTGTTTGTGTATCTAATGAATGTAAACTATTGTAACTATTTCATTATTTATCATAAATAATCAGTATAATAATTTAATCAGAAATATTTAAAAATATATAAAAATTAACTTCGAAATTTTGTTCGAGCTTGTTTTTAAATCCCACTTAATGTATGGATATTTGTGATCACTTTGAAAGTAATAACATACATTATTTCTGGCTAAACGCCTTAGCAGTTATGGACAATATGTGTTTAAAAAAACTTCAAAATATTTAATTATATTTATAAAAATATAAATATAACAAAAGTAGGTACTTATTAGGTGTTGGATAAGACAACTAAAATTATTTAGATAAGATAAAGATAACGAAAAAAAAAATCAGTTAGAGAAAATGATAGATACTTTTTTTTTTGATTATCTAATAAAATAATGATAGTTTAGTTAAAATATAATTTAAAAAAAAATCTTAAAATAGAAAAATTTTAAAAATAACTTAGAAAAAATGAAATGACCAAATAAAATCATGACATTTATTAATAAACATGTATATTTTAAAATTATATAATCAAAAACAAAATAAAAATGCTTTGAAAATTTAAAAAAAATCTTTGAAAAAATCTTTCATTAACAAAATAATAGTTAGTTGTTTAGCTAGAAGCTTACTACGTGCTTATCTGTAAAAATCTCGAAATATCAAATTTGGTATAATTACAATAATTCCCTTATCATATGTGATATGACGGTCGGTAAAAATTGAAATTACAAACTTTATCTAGATAAGATAAAAGATAATCCAAAAATTATCTAGATGATCATCTTAGATAAGTTTATCTACAAATTCCCAATATACTGCCTATTTGGTATGTCGAAAAGTATAAAAATCGTATCTTTAACTCTTATTTTCACATGTGCTAAACATGTCAGATATAACCTTTCTAACATTTTAATTTATCAAAATATTAATATAAAAATAATTAAAACATTCTCGTTCCTGTTATTAATAAAATTTGTTTCTATGTTTTACATAGAATTTATTTAACTACTATTTACAAACATTGGTTGGTATTCCTAACGTTTTTCTAAAGTGATTGAGTTTTTTGATATTATACTTATAAATATATTTTTATAATTAGTATATTTATTATATCTGAAATATACATATGTCAAAATGAAAACCAATTCTATAAGAGTAATGAAAGATACGTAACTAAGTTTATTAAGAAAAAAAATCAAACCTTGTTTTCCAGCTGTGTGAATTCTGGCATGTATCAATGAACCAACAATAACTAGCACAACTGATAAAAAAACTGTTAGTTTTCTGAAAGTGGCCATCACATTTAAGTCCACAGTAAAGTCAAATATTACTACACATTTGTCCAGTTACAAATTCACATTCACAATTAAAATATAAATAATAATAAAAATAACAAAGTTCATTGCACTACATTCCACCGTTTGATCTAATCCACATAACTAACCAAGTTACAATAATTAATAAATTCTACCAACACATTTTGATCATTTATTAATATTGTTTTGTTCGAATCGAAATCAAACAAATGACATATAACAGACAATTGTTTCCGAGTTATGCCAGTCGTATAATAATTAATTCATTTATCGTGTCGTGTTTTTGTCAGAACTAGCTTTGATAAATTTTATTCGGTGTATGAATTTTTTAGACGCGTGTCACGTGTTTAAACGCACCGAGACAGACAAGTGAAAAGCGTCAGTTCAGGATATTACACGAAGTATGCGCGCCGATACGAATTTTCCAGCGCGGCCGGGTGTAACAGCGACGCTACGTTATAACAGTGCGAGAGACGACCAACGACTGATTTTCACGATGCCAAGCGTCCGCTTAGACGTCTATTTCTTCACTCGCATGCGCATTTTCAATGAATGAAACATTTTTCATAAATTTTTCCATACAGTAGATAGAAATATATACGTAACATTATAATTTAATTGATTATTATTTACCAAAGTTGGGTATTATTTACAATAAAAGTATTTTTAAATACTTTTCAATAAAAGTATTTTTAAATACTTCATAGTATTTTTAAATACTTTTTTTAAGTATTTAGTATTTGTATTTAAAATATTAAATTTTAATAATTTTGCTTAAAATAATGCAAATTGCTAAAATAATATTTAAAATACTCCAAAGTATAAATTTTTGTGTTTTTACTTTCTATTGTACATATATGAAAAAAATTATTAAATATTATATTTAAAAAAATATATTTATTACTTAATTTAAAATACAGTGTAACTTTAATTCCTTATTTTCGAAGTAAATTTCGAATAAAATTTGCAAATGTACGATTAAATTGGAAAATTATTTTTATTCATATTTTTTAAAATTCATATCTAAAAATAAAATTATTAGTAAATTATTCAAATAATAAATAAAATTATTGAATCTATTATTTGAAAAATGTTTATAAATATTTTTTAGTGCAATAATTGTAATATATATAAGTAATAATTGTAATTGTAGTATACCTAATATAATAATATAATAGCAGTGTACGTAAATTTGAATGAGAAAAAGTATTTTAAGTAATACTGGTACTTTTATTTTGTATAATTTTAACATAGTAAAATATCTTTCAGAACTCATTATATTAGAATAATACGGCTGCTGGTTCTAGTTTTGTAATAATTTATTAATAAATTAACCTTTCGACAAATGAAATGCGCATCTTTCATCAGAAAAAAAAATAAAAATAACATTTATAGTAAATAAGCAGAACATGGAAACAAATTATTAGGTAACAAAATAAGTAACTGGATTATGAAATGTATAAATTTTTGATTAAAGAAAGCCAAATTTTACTTAAATCAGTGTCTTCACACTGATTGATGTTATTTTTTTCTTTATAAATTTCTATTACTTCACTTATCAATCTGCTATTAATATTGGTTGGTTTTGCAATTATTATCTTCAAATTTTAAAATTTAAAGATACTGTAACAATTATAAATTGCAACTTATTTTGTTATTTAGTAACTTGTTTCCATGTTCTGTTTATTTACTATAAATATCATTTCTATTTTTTTTTCTTGATGAAGACACACATTCAATTTGTCGAAACGTTGATTTATTAATAAATTATTACAAAACTTGAATAATTTTATTAAAAGTATTTAGTATTTACATTATTTAGCACTTAAATACTTTTTTAGTACCGAATTTTTTGTAACCCGACTGAAAAAAATAGTAACAGAGTAAGACCTTTTATTCGTACATACATTAAAGGATCATCATACAATTTGTTTATCAATTTGGGCTGGCTTAATATGCCATTTAACTACTAGAAGATTTATTTCAATTTAATATTTAATAGCTGAAGATGGCTAGGATTTCTAGCCGAAACATTCAATAAAATTTGTTAACATTCAATGTTCAAAATATTTCATCCGATCCATATCGCCAGTTAATTCATTAAACCTTTTATTCGTATTGAAATTACATGCTAAATAAAGTAATATAGAATATTTTCATCTAATTATTAAATAATAAAAGGCATAAAAGTATATGGAGTTGCATTTAATTCAGATCATAGAATAAAGAGAGTTATAAATTGTTTTTGTTATAAATTCATTTTGTCGTTTCATTTAACAAACGGGAAAAATCCAGTTCTTCAGCATTCTTTTTTAATATCATCTGGTTCACACTTTTCAGAGGCAAATATAGAACCAACGGTGTTGCTTATACCTGCTATGAAACCAAACGTCGTTGTCACAAATCTATTCCATCTTTCTCCAGTCGTATGCAAGGCACGATCCATTCTCGGAGAGCCATCCTAAATTATTCAGCAAAAATAATATTCACTACTCTTATTATCCTATAGTTCTACTACATATTTATTTGACAGTTAAACTTTTGACAAAAACAATTCTCAAATACACTTAAATATCTATATACTTACAATAGAATTACAAAAAAAAAAAATCTATAGTATTAAACATAAGAAACAAAAATAATAAATTTAAGCTTAATGCTAGTAAAACAAAAGCAATATGATATTAATATCTTCAGTGCAATATTTCACCATAAAAAAATTTTTTTTGTTAAATTAATAACACAGCTATTGAATTTATTGATTAAATTAAATATTTGGAAGTTATGCTAGACTGCAAATTGAAATTTGACGTTCATATAAATTTGTTTGCAAAAAAAAAATAATTTCTTGCGAAGAATAAGAAGTTTTGTTTCAATTTGGACTTTAACATTAATATATAACATTATAATTTTACTCCATTTCACATATTGTGCAACAATTTTATGTATTGGTAATGATGATAGTAAACATAATTTGCAGTTGCTTCAAAATAACGCTACGAGAGTAATACTGCATTGTAATAGATGTGAATCCATTAACAATATGTTAATAAAACTAAAATGGTTAAATGTTTGCAATGATTTTTATATTTAAAATGCAACATGATTTGCTTCCGAAGTATGTATTTAAGTAGCAGTCTGAAATTTAATAGTAATGTTCATAATTATTATGTTAGAAATGCAGATAATTTTTATAATACTAAAAAGACTAAAAGTAGTACTACTACTAATAATATATTTTACAATGGATTACTTGAATATAATAAATTACTGAAATATATTAAAGATTCAAAAAATTTAAAAACTTTTAAGTTTAAAATTGAAAAATTTTACTTTAATAAAGTTAGTAGTATTATAAAAAAAACATGTTGGTGTATAATGAGTGTAAATTGAAAAAAAAGTCAATCAATTCAGATAATTAAACAACAACTGTAACAAATATCAAATCAAAGTTTAATAAAAATAATATAATAAACATTTTCATTAGTTTTGAATGTATATCGTACATATATACATATATCGTACATATATTTTATTTTTAAATTTATCCTCCATAAGCCCAGAATAAATAATTAACATAATTTCTCAGTAGATTTTCGTAGTTATCCAAAAAAAAGTTGATAAGAATTTATCAATAAATTAATATCAATGTACGTACTGAAACTATTGATCTTTTGTTCTACATGATAATACTTACTTTAGGATCAAATTCTTTTCCCAAAATCTTGTTCTTTACATTAATGTAAATTTCTTCCGTCTTTCGTGCATCGCCCCAAATACCCATTTCAATTGTCCATAATACAACAGCACCAACAATTGCGCCACGTACACCAAACGATACTATTTTTTTAACCATACCCAATGCAGTTAATGGTGGCACTTTTGGTGGACAATCGCATAATGGTGGCGGACACATTTTCTTTACATCTGCGGCCGTACATATTCGAATACGTTTTGCTGTCTTTGGTGTTGTTTTGACTCCAACTATACATACATTTAAAATGCAGATTAATCTTGTGTACTATGACTATATAGTTTTACAACTCGATCTATATAATCAAATAATCGGGACGCATTTTATTAAAATAAAACCCACGATTCATTCATACCGCGATATGTGAAATATTTCTATACCTATATTTAACAATTTGGTAAAACTTTACTTTACAATGTAATCGATTTTCTTCAAACTTTACATACCGTTAATTTTACATATTTTATAAATCTAAATCACAAAATTTTAGTGCGAAAATGATATTTACAGTATTAAAACTGATTTTGAAAATTCGTTTTCAGCATGTTGAATATTGAAAAACTGCTGCCATATTTTTTCATGTTTACATAACTACTAGCAGCTACTGATATTTTTAATTTTTTACATTAAAAACAACTAAGAATTCTTCACGTTACTTTATATATATATATATACTTTACCTTACCTACCTTGCAATGAGCGCCACAATATAATGTCAAATATAACCAATTCATCTTATGTATGGCCTATGTTAAATATGAATTTTTAAAATAAGTTTTAACATTGTAAATATCATTTCCGCACTAAAATTTGACGATTTGTATTCATAAAATGTGTAAAATTAGAAAATCGATTACATAACCGTTAAGTAAAGTTTGGCTAAGAATTTTTAAAATAAATGTAAATGAATCAGATTTACCCGGCATTTGAGCACCATGAACAGGTTGCACTGGTTCTAGTTCTCTTTCATATACTAAAAGTTTCGTACGTCGTTCATCCAATGAATTACCTTCTTCTGCCAAATTAATTGTCTTAACCTTGGGACATTTTATTTCAGATGTTTCCTCTTTATTCATAATGAAGTATAGATTTGTTATTTATGTAATAAAACACAGAGAATTTTGAAAATTGATAAATACTAAAAAATTATGTTTCCATTTTGATGTTAAAAATATTATGAATAAAATTTTTTGTTTTATTTTATTTGTTCTCATAGAAACCGTATTCAATTAATAGATATATGTCAACGTCAATATCACAATGAAAATAAAATAATGAAAATAACAGTATGTTATTCAACGAGCAAGCAGTTTTCATATTTTACCCGAAACAGTAATAGTCATTACATACGAGTAAAATCCTATACTTTTTCTACAATTAAACAATAGAAAATTGCACTTGAGTGTTTGACATGAATGATGTTTCAAAATAATTATAACATAAAAATTGCGCTGAATCATTTCTACATCAGGGAGGACCTGTTCTACATCGATGACTTGTCAGATCAAATCAAATTAAATCAAATTCAAATTCAACTTTGTTATTAGTCGCATACTGCCGAATAAACTTAAAAAAAAAATTAGTATTAAGTAATAATTCAAAAAGTTATATATATATATATATATATATATATATATATATATTGATTATATTAGTATATAAATAATAATTTTTTGTTAATAATAAAATAATTGTAATATGAAAAATTTGAATTTTCCTACTCCTTCTCTATTGATCATACTGCTCCGATTTATTCTCTACAGTCTACAACCTGAGATTTCTAGAAATAATCCTAATTTTGTAAATTTACATTTTTTACAAATCCTGTTTAAAGAACATTATATTGCTTAATTTATATTTTTTATTTTTATATGCTTTTTATTCAATATTACACTGAAATAATAAGATAGCAGTGATAGCACATAATCGAAACAAGTAACTGTAAAATATAAAATATATGTGACAGTTAAGTATTGATATTTATCAGTAATTTTTATATATTTTCATTTTAAATAATTTTTAAAAATTAATTTCAAACATTTAAAATTTATTTCAAATAATTTTAGAAGTATTGATTTTCAGTTTTGTGAAACACATCGAAAGATACAAGAAATTACATGTTTGGTGTTAAAAATACCAAAAATAATTTTTATGAGTTATATGTTGATTTTTTTAATTAGGCTTTCAAAAAAAATTATAAATAAAACACTAAAAACATATATGTATCACAGTAATTTCTTTATTATAATTAAAACATACCAGATTTCAGCCAAATATAAAGATTAATATTATCACACAATGATTTAATGATTAAATTATTATGTGGTAATATTAAATTTTAACATTGAATTTTAATGTATTTTTCTTTCTTGTGCCTTTCTAAAGCATCAGCACGATATTTTTTAAATGTCAGTAAAATAATGAATAGGCCCCGATTTAAATTTAATTAGCTGGAGTAGAGAAATCTCGTGCGGATGAATTTTCTGCGCTATCGACTACGGCGACTGGATCTTGTACAGCTGTGGCGCTACGATTTCTACCTCCACGTCCACCACGTCCACCACGACCGCTTCTGCTATTCTGGTTATTACTCCAATTGGAATTATTGTTGTTATTTGAAGAATTTGAAGAATTCCAGTTGCTATTCTGGCTCTGGTTCTGGTTGTTATTATTGTTCCAATTCAAATTATTTGCATTTGAACTATTGTTCCAATTGGAACTGTTCGAGTTATTGCTGTTCCAGTTCGGATTAGAGTTATTATTACTCCAATTGGAGTTGGAGTTATTGCTGTTGCTGTTGTTCCAGTTGGAACTGTTTGCGTTATTGTTCCAGTTCGGATTCGAGTTATTATTACTCCAATTGGAGCTGTTGTTCCAGTTGGAACTGTTCGCATTACTATTGTTGTTGTTGCTGTTGTTCCGGTTGGAATTGTCGTTCGAATTAGAATTATTATTATTATTATTATCCGCGTTATTCCAATTGGAAGAATTTTGATTATTCCAGTTAGAAGAATTGTTACTATTTCTGTTATTGCTTCTTTGGTTCGAACGATGCGATTTCATCAAATCCATGATATCAGTCAGCGAATACAATCCATTTCTCTTCTTTGCTATTAGACCAAATCGTACTCCACGCTGAAGTGATTGTGCAACAGCTTTTTTTGCATTTTCGGCGGGCACATTACATTCGGTAATAACATAATCGGTTATTGCCTCAATATTTGAACCTTGACCATCTTGAAAATTCTCGATAGCGCCAACAACCAAAGCAGCTAGTTTTCTTTTTGGTACCAACATTTTGAGTCTACTAATCAATCTAATCAGTCTAATCAATCGATTTTAGCAAGCAATGTATAGCAAATAAAAGCAGAAGCAGTATAGTTAAATGAAAAAAAAATATAAAAAAAATTACTGTTTACAAACACAACGCTAAAACAAAACTGATACGTTATTTGTTTTTTCTACCCTTATATAGACTTAAACAACAATAGTACAAAGCAGTCTGGATTTATAAAAAATTAAATACGGTTGTTTATTTTACATAGCTTGCTTCTTACAAGTTCATGGCTTTTTCTAATATTTTAAAAAATAACGATTTAAATTAATTATATTAAAAATTGTATTGTTGTTATTCAAAAAAGCTAATATTTTTATGTGTTTACCAAACTATTATTTAAATTTTAGTAGAAAAAATAATTTAATCAATTTTTTTAGAAAGGGGATGTAGGGATATTTGGTAACAGTTGTTATACATTAAAATGACTAGACTGGCAACATTGATATATGAATTTATATTTTGAGTTGTCAATTATATAAAAATACGTTGTAAAATCTATGTATCAAGAATTTAATAATGACAATATTCACGAAACCTACAAATAAAAGATTAAAGACAGTATATATTTATATTTTGTAATATCATATATAATAAAAAGTATCAAATATTCATGGTAAATAATAAACCCGTAAGACAATGTTTTGTTTCACTTTTGCGCCCAGAAAAACATATTTTTTTCCCTCAAAAATATTAGGGCCTGTTTTAAATAAATATAATTAATAAATGTTTTGTATGTTGTTACAGCCACCACTATCAGAATGCCACCAAAAAACAATTGATGCCGCATTTAAGAAATTAGATCGAACTTAGTGATAGAGAAATTATGGATAAATTACAATGGAGAATTTGAAAAATGTTTATGGCGTAAAAAATCATCTTCGTTCTATAAGTGATCATGAAACTAAGGAAAAAACATTTCAGAAATTTCTGGATAATTTTCAAGCTGAAAAAACCGGAAATGGCATTGTTTGCAGCATTGTGTGCTAGACGTGCGGTGCCCACACGAGCGCCAATCCAAAGGGGCAACAATAGCTGGCCGGTTACTTTAAATTTATGTTTTTATGATAAATAAAATGTAAAATATATATTTTTCATATTTGTTCTTTTAAAGTGAACTTAAATTATATAACAGACATTATAATTTTATTTTATAGTCAACTTTCATCAAAGTCGTGCCTTAATTATGTTTCGTCAATCAAAATTTTGTACTAACAATTCAATACAATTATTATTGATAATTTTATATTTATAAAATATTTCAATTAAATATTTTTTTTTATTTGAAAAGTTTTGTTTATATGTTTTTTGTTGTGAATATGTAAAAGAATGATAAAACATATTAATATATTATTAAAATACACAAATTCGGGACAAATTAACGTCCCAAGAGACAATCTCGAGACACCGGAACTTACACCTCAAAGCCGTGATAATCCCGGTTTTCGAAAATGTCTGAGAATTCTACTTATTAAAAAAATTTAAATAATAGTAAAAGAGTTTGTGCCACGCTCTTCTTGGATATATGGCGTGATTGTGTATGTATTAATTAAAAAAAGAAAAATATAAGATAAATAATTTATATATTGATATATGTGTAAGAAAATTAGAGTTAATATAATTAATAATTATCAAATGTAAAACAAAAAGCATTTTTTAATCGACAAAATAGAGACAGCTTTGCCACAATAGTCATTCTGCAGATAATTTAAAAATAATAAATTAAATTTGCAACTTAAAATACACTATATGTAAAAATAATGTATGAATATAATTATTAAATATAAAATGCAAGATAAATATTTTTAGAATTACCAAATCCTGTTTAAAAAACATTATATTGCTTAGTTTATATTTTTTTTTTATATGGTTTTTGGTCAATAGATATTACACTTAAATATTAAGATAGTAAATAATCAAAACAAGTAATTGAAAAATATAAATTATATGTTATAGTTTAAGTGTTGATATTTATCAGTAATTAGAATTAGAATGATTGATTTTCAGTTTTGTGAAACACATCGAAAAATACAAATAATTAAGTACATGTTTGATGTTAAAAATACAAAAATAGTTTTTATGAACTTAACAGTTATATGTTGATTTTTTAAAATTAGACTTTCAAAATAAATCTTAAATAAAATAACAAATAAATATATATATCACAGTAATTTTTTTATTATGATCAAAACATAGCAGATTTCAGTCAAATAATGATTAATATTATCACGAAATGATTTCATGTATTTTTCTTTCTTGTGCCTTTCTAAAGCAGCTGCACGATATTTTTCAAATGTCAGTAAAATAATGAATAGGCCCCCGATTTAAAATTCATTAACTGGAGTAGAGGAATCTCGTGCGAATGAATCTTCTGCTGTGGCGCTACGATTTCTACCTCCACGTCCACCACGTTTACCACGTCCACCGCGACCTCTTCTGCTATTCTGGTTATTACTCCAATTGGAATTATTGTTGTTATTTGCATTTGAAGAACTCCAGTTGCTATTCTGATTCGAGTTCTGGTTTTGGTTCTGGTTGCGATTATTGTTCCGGTTCGAATTATTCGCATTTGAATTATTGGAACTGTTCGAGTTATTGTTGTTCCAGTTCGGATCAGAGTTATTATTACTCCAATTGGAGTTGGAGCTGTTGTTGTTTGCGTTATTGCTCTTCCAGTTATTTGCGTTATTGCTGTTCCTGTTATTATTGTTCCAGTTCGGATTCGAGTTATTATTACTCCAATTGGAGCTGTTGTTCCAGTTGGAACTGTTCGCATTACTATTGTTGTTGTTGCTGTTG
This sequence comes from Clivina fossor, assembly GCA_963966155.1. Lineage (NCBI taxonomy): Eukaryota > Metazoa > Arthropoda > Insecta > Coleoptera > Carabidae > Clivina > Clivina fossor. Next base: position 4,349,199 of record OZ014553.1, on the reverse strand, counting down.
TTCCAGTTGGAATTGTCGTTCGAATTAGAATTATTATTATTATTCGCGTTATTCCAATTGGAAGAATTATGATTATTCCCGTTAGAAGAATTGTCACTATTTCTGTTATTGCTTCTTCGGTTCGAACGATGCGATTTCATCAAATGCATAAAATCAGTCAGCGAATACAATCCATTTCTCTTCTTTGCTATTAGACCAAATCGTACTCCACGCTGAAGTGATTGTGCAACAGCTTTTTTTGCATCTTCGGCGGGCACATTACATTCGTTAATAACATAATCGGTTATTGCCTCAATATTTGAACCTTGACCATCTTGCAAATTCTCGATAGCACCAATAACCAAAGCAGCTTGTTTTCTTTTTGGTACCAACATTTTGATTCTTCAATAAAACGGTTTTAGCAGAGTAAAGTACAGCAAATAAAAGCAGAAGCAGTACGGTTAATTGAAAAAAAAATACAAAAAAAAAAAAATTCTACAATAATTTACTGTTTACAAACGCATCGCTAAAACTGGCTAAAACAAAACTGATGTTATTTGTTTTTTCTGCCCTTATATAGACTTAGACAACAATGGTACAAAGCACTCTGGATTCATGAAAATTTAAATACGGTTGTTTATTTTACATAGCTAGATTCTTACATGTTCATGGTTTTTTCTAATATTTTAAAAAATAATAATATGAATTTATTTACATTAAAATTTTTATTGTTGTTATTCAAAAGAACTAATATTGTTATGTGTTTACCAAACTATTATTTAAATTTAGCAAAAAAAAATAATTAAATCTATTCTTTAGAAAGGTAATGTAGGGATATTTGGTAACATTTATGTTGTTCCACATTAAAATGACTAGGCTGGCAACATTGATATATGAATTTATATTTTGAGTTATCAATTATATAAAAATACTTTGTAAAATAAAGTATCTATTATGGTATCTATGTATCAAAAATTTAATAATGATTATATTCACGAAACCTACAAATAAAAGATTAAAGACAGAATATATTTATATTTTGTAATATTTTATATAATACTCCTACAATATCAAATATTCATGATAAATAATAAACCTGTAAGCCAATGTTTTGTTTCACTTTCGCGCCCTGAAAATCATATTTTTTCATTGGAATATCAATCTATATTCTTCAGTATATGTATTTCTCAGTTTTAACTAAGAAAAATTCTCATTATATTTTTAATAATTGTTCAAGATAGAAAATATATTAATTCGAATTTATTTTAAAATAATAGTAATTTGTATAGTATAACGTATATGTATTCTTTATTCAAAAAGGAATAATTTCAAATAAAAAACATTAAACTATTTTTAAAATTAGTTTATTTATTTGAAAAATATACAAAACAATATAATAAATATATACAGTATAGTTATTTCTTGGCCCGTTTTTCTTCAAGTTTACTTAATATTTCCGGTACTAAAGCTAGTAATTCGTTCGCATTCGGTTGAAATTCGCGATCAACCCAATACGATTTCAATTCATTTAAAATTACTCCGAAATATTTTCCCGGTGTCACTGAACACTTTTCCCGAAGCATATTACCAGCAACAGGAAATCGTGGTACCTGCCAAGCATTCAATTCTTTTAACAAAACTTCTTGACCCTGATATTTCAATAATTCCGATGTCCAATCTTTCACATCACTAAGTTTCACTTTACTATTGACCACTAGTTTTTGATACGGTAAAAGAGGTTTTAAATCGGGTTTTACTTCTCTATGACGTACTATATATAAAGCCAGCTCACGATCGAAAGCGGACATCTGAAACACGATATATATGTAAATAGCATTATCAGCAATAGGAAAAGAAAACAAAAACTTTATTATACACACTTATATATTCTTTATTTACAAAAAAAAAGAAACAAAATATAAATTTTAAAAAAATTAAATTTTAAATTAGACAAACAAAGCTGAGAAAATATTTTTTTAAGCGGGCATAACATAAAAAAAAAGAAGCCAAAGCTATAATAGTCTTTTCAACCAGGTTTACATTTTTTTTTTAACTACCATATTTATTCCCATTATTATTAATCATTTTTATATTAATAATAAAGTAAAAAGTAGACTTTAAAATTGTTATTTTTGAAAATAATAGAAGTGATTAGGTAAAAAAAAACTAATTTCTAAAATAAAACAAAAAAAAAAACAGATAAAGTTGGTAGCTAAAAGAATTTTATGAAGTCATCTAAGCATTATTTTAGAAAGGAAACATAAATGACTATTAATTAAAAATATAATAAATATAGTGCTTCTAAACGAACAAAATCCCTGTATGTACAATCAGTTATAAAAATTTAATCTGCTAATTGCGCGCTAAACGGAATTAAAACATTAATTGCCACGAACTGTACGTTAATATCTGATTGGTTTAAATCACGTCTCAGCTGAATAATTTGAAAATTACAATGCATATTTGCTTTTTGGTTTAGAAGCACTATGCCAATAAAATACCTTTAAGCGTTCATTTAGAAAATGAACATCATCGGAATCCGCAAATAATGCAGTCAACAATGTGATGGCTCGCATTTGTAAATGGCCACTTCGAGCCCATAATTTAGCAAATTCATCAGTACGATCATTCGCACTTCGCAAACCGCAATACGGTGCTAAGCCAACGTGCAACATTGTTTTCATGAGTTCACCAGCAAATCGTCCCTCTAATATTCGTTTCAATTCGGACCAAATTCGTTCGCCAGATATACGTTCTAAACCGGAAACATTCTGACTAATTATCCGTAACGTTAATTCATCGTGATTATCGGGCTGATCAGCAATACGACCGTAAAATCTGAAAATTATCATCTATTTATTAAAATGAAAATATTTCATAATAGGGAATTTCCACGTAAAATAAAAATGAAAAAGTTTATTCTTATCGGATTTATTGAGTTAAAAAAACAAATATTTGCATTATTGCATTTTTTATTTTTAAGTAACGTCTTATTTTTATATAGTAGCAATCCCTTTTCTAAACAGCCTAGCAAATCTGGCAAATACAAGAAAGTATAAACATCTAAACACAATTGTACTATTAAGACGTTTACATTTTAAAGAATGTAGTGTTATTTTTTGTTTGTTGTGTACGTAAAGCGTCATGCATTTAGAAAAACACAATTTTTTTGAAAGATATCTCATTATATAATTATGGTGCCCGATCGTTTCTCGTTCAGTGTAACAAGTCTATTGGGTAACATTTATTTATTGTTTTTTTACAGTAATTCAAATGACAAATATGACTTTATAATTTGTGAAATTTAAAGATTAATGTAAACTTTACCGAAAATATCTCAAAATACGTAAATAATCTTCTTTAATTCTTGTATCAGCATCACCAACAAATATGACTCTTCGATTTTCTAAATCGTCGTATCCATAAAAATAATCGTACACGTCACCATTCAAATCTAAAATTTAATTAAATATATTTATTTTATATTCTTGTAAAAATCATTTTAAATACTATACTATCTTTTGATATATATTAAAAATAAAATAAATTTGTTTGAGACACATAAAGATACACATTGTTATAAAACACTAGAAATAAAGATAGTCTAATAATTCCAAAATTAACAGACAATTAACAACAAAATATTCGAATTTTTCCGGGATTTTATTATATGATAAACTTCCTGACAATATTAAAAATATTTAAAATCTTATAAAACTCAATTACATAATTTGCTAAAATCACATTTGTTTTTATTCAGTTAGTGAATTGTAAATTATAATATGAATTTATCATTCATTATATTTTTGTATTTTCACTTTTATCTATTTACATAATTGTATATGTTTGACTAAAGATTATTATTATTATTAATATTATTTATATTATTATATTAAAATATGTAAATTTAAACTAATAACTATAAGACGAACAAAAAATTATAAAAAGAAAATAATATACAAGGTTAGCAAGCAGAATTTTTAAACTTATGTTGAGAAAAACTATTCCATGCCACGTGTGACAACAATCCACCTACCTAAAAACATGGAATTAATTGTCAAATCTCTTCTATTTGCGTCAAGCATCCAATCTTTTGTATATTCAACTTCAGCATGTCTTCCATCAGTGACAACATCAATACGTAACGTTGTTACTTCGAAATTTTCTTTATCGTTTATGCGAGCTGTAACAGTACCATGTTTTTCACCTTTCGTATTCAGCATTCGAATATTTTCTTTAGTAAACATTTCTTTCATTTGATTTGGGGTTGCATTTGTAGCAAAATCTATATCCTTTGGTACTTGTTTCAACACTAAATCCCTTTCATAAACAAAAATTTTGTTATTTATATAAGTATAAATTACATTTCAATTCGTCCTACCTCACTGCACCACCGGCAATTCGAATTTCATAATTATATTTTTCGAATATTGAAGCTAATGTATTTAATTCTGAAGTAAATATTGACTTAAATTCTGGACTATCTAATTTACATACAATAGGATTTTCTCTTACTTTTGTTACTTCTGAAGAATACATTTTTGCTGATATAAAATATTGTTCAATAACCTGCAATAGGTAATGTTTCTTTAAAAAAATCCTACTGAAATAAATAAAACTTACTGTTTTAAAATATTTTTTACTAACTACTATATTAAATTTTGATAAATGACGAATAGTTGTAAACATACTTTTTTAAAGGAATATATACATGATTATAACCTACTGTTTGAAACACATGGAAATGACAAATTGGACAAATGTCAGAAATTCAATTGAGTTGGAGTTCATGTCGATGAAAGCGCTGCTTTCCCTTTGTGCGCGAGTTTCAAAATTATTTGCACAAATATATACAAAAATTTTACAATTTTTTAAAGACAATTAAATTTTTCAAATTTTTTTGAAATTAATAAAAAGTGGTCCATCAATCTAATATAATTCTATTAGTATTACAAATATAAAATTTAACATTTATAGAAAATAATATATAAAATATACTATTCAATGTTTGAAAATAATTACCTTCAAATTTTCAAATCATTTAAAAAATAATGACGTACCCTTGTGGCTATGGTTGTTTTTCAAGTTATTTTTGATACTTTTATATTTAATTTCTACCGTTATAAAGTATGCAAAATAAATTTATTGATTTAGATGCAGAATTTTGTGCTCTAAAATTTATATTTGAATCACTTTAACCTAAAATAATTAACGTTCCGATCACCACCTTGTAAATTGCCAATGGAAGTAATAAGCCTAAAGCTTTATAGATCTCACTTCGCAACATTCCTTCAGAACAGAAAAAAAAATCCAGTATGTATAATGCTCGATTAGAAATGGTAGCCTTTAGGTAAATTTAAATATTAAAATCAACAATATGATAAATTTGTTTATTAAATTATTTATTTTGCAAATAATGCTTTATAATTAAAAACTTAAAATTATGAAAATAGTTATTATAAAGAAATACTTAAATACATAAATGTATTAAATAATTTTTAGTAGTCCAGTTCCTTTTTCTTCAATCGGTCACCAGTGGAAGTTCTCCCTTACACTACAACTAATTATTTGCATAATTCGAAAGTAATTTAAAGCACTAAAAGATTTTTTAGTATATTAATGTTAATCAATTTACTCAACCTTTCATGGGAAAAAATATAATCAAAAATTTGCAAGTTCTCCATTAACAAAAAAGAAAAAAGAAAATGTATCGCACACACCATTACCAAAAAGCATATCTGTATAAATTAATAATTTAATTATTTACCGAATAGCCATAATAACAATATCGTGATCCGGGTATCTTGATAATATATCTAAGGGAAACAGAAAAAAAGAAATTATTTTTAATTATAATGTTATTAAATTCCCTATCAGGTTAGTTATTGTTTTTAACAATGACGCGTTTCGACTTTTCAGTCATCTTCAGATTTTCTGATCTTGGTCCGTGTTGTGGCTCGAGTGAACACGGACCAAGATCAGAAAATCTGAAGATGACTGAAAAGTCGAAACGCGTCATTGTTAAAAACAATAACGAACCTGATAACATTATAATTAATCATAACGCAGGTTCAGGACCAAAGAACAAAAGTTTATCTTTTGACATTAATATTAAATTATTTTTATTTTTGTAAAATAAATGCATTAAATATGCTAACTTACCTGATACTGTAGCAGTAGTTTCTTCAAGTCTGTGTCTCGCAGAGGAATCTTTAGAAGTACAAGGTTTGATAGACACATGAGAAACATTAGCGATATCAATATTATCAGGAACTGGAATAATTTCCTGAACGAAAATCGTTTGAGGATTGGTAACACATGTGTCATCTAAATATTAATGACATAATCATGTAAAACAAATATCATTTCAATACTTTTAATGATGTCAATGCGACTAAGTGTTTTAAAAAATATTCTGCTTAAATTAAAATGAAAAAATTAGTTATTTTTAGAAAATTGTAATGTTTGTGAAAACAGTAGAAAACTTTGCATGTAAAACCAAATTCTTCAAATAAAATAACTGTCAGTTACTTTTGTTTTATTTTAATAAATAGAGAATTTCAAAGCTAAAAAAATATTAATGCATACCTAAGTTATTAGATCCATTGTCTATTAAGTTATTAACAGTTACAACATGTTTCTGCAAGTTTTCTTTATTTTTAAGCGTACTTCGGAGCTTATTCTGAATCACGTCAATTTTGTTCCGTTCCAGCGATAGAATGTTGTCCAATCTTACACGTTTGATCGTAGCACCGTTGTCTTCAAGTCTTTTGCGTTTTAACTCAATATCTCTTTTAACACTCGAGCATTTGTCACACCGACTTTGATTTGATAACAACAAACTGCACTTATTGTGTCGTAAACTGTTTGTGACATCTACGTGTGACACCGTTGTACTTTCATCTTTATTTGCGCGAAACCCAGAACATACATTCAAAGAACCAATTAGTTGCACAATTTCCTTCAGTTCTTCTAGAGTATTAATAATGTTAATGTTTATTCCAACCGATCCCACCTCCAGTTTTTCTCCAACAATAGTTACAGCAAAATGCATGCTGTTTTGGACAATCACTTCTTTCATTACAATGCTTTTATTGCAACCATTTATATTTTGTAAAACCATGTAAATAAAAGAAACCACTTTTTCGCCATTTTCATTTACTGTAGTGAATTTCATCCAATATAATGGTAACGTCAATTGGACCTTATACAATAGATCTTCAAATGATATTTTGTCTGGATCACCTTCGTTGGAGGATGCAGTTTGTGTGATTTCGTGCTGCTGTAGAGATCTACTCGTGTCAATGGTATCATCTGTGTTGGATTCCTCTTTGACCAAAAATTGTGTAGGAATAGCTGCAGGGTCCACACGGCAGATTGAATATGGTGACTGTAATAAACGTTATGTATAAATGATAACTGAAGACCAAAATAATAAAATATAGTGGATTAATATTAGATCCATTCATTGCAGAATGATTAAATCAGCTGAACATATATTATGTAAAAAATGTGTAGTTGTAGTTGTAAAATGTTTCATTTTATTATTTATTGAAATAAATATTAATTTAACGAGTGAGTATTTTATGCCAGTTAATTATTTGTATTTTTTTCAATTGCAGCGACTACTTTAACGTGGGTTTGGTATTTGTCATTCAGTTTAAATTGCAGCGAGTACTGTCCGTGGGTTATTTGTTTGCAGTTTTGTTTAAACTAACATGTTTGGTCTCAGTTTAGCTGACTTCGATCAAATACTAAATGAACCACTTAATAAACCAATTTGTATATATACAATTTAGTGTTAACAGCTGAAAGATTTATTTTGTCATCACGGAAACAATGAATAAAAACAAACTTGCTGTTTAGAAACGTGTTTTGGACTTTTCAATGTCCACAAAACAATTAATGTCCATGGCCTTCTATCCATAAAATAAAGTCTTTTCACCTGATCTAATAAAGCTATGTATAAAAAGTTAAATATGTACACTTTGTAAACAAATTTAAATCAATAAATTACATTAATTGCTAAAATTATATTTTAACCACTTACCACACCAATTACATCTCCCTTGGTATTATACAAATGTCGCTTATCGATTATCTCGTTACTCAAAAAATGTTTGTCACAAACGTTTTTGTTCAATGTTCTTCCAACTGCTTTTTCCCAAAAAAAGAAATTATTTTTATTTTTGTAAAATAAATGCATTAAATTTGCAAACTTACCTGATACTGCAGTAGTAGTTTCTTCAAGTCTGTGTCTCGCAGAGGAATCTTTAGAAGTACAAGGTTTGATAGACACATGAGAAACATTGGCGATATCAATATTATCAGGAACTGAAATAATTTCCTGTACGTAAATCGTTTGAGGATTGGTAACAGATGTGTCATCTAAATATTAATACAAATATTACAAAAATTAATTGAAATCTAATAAATTACACTCGTACTTTCTACATATTTATTGAAAAAAATTATAAAATAGTGCTTTACTAACCATCCTCAGACATCTCCGATGTCAGATCATGACGATGTGATGGAAAATGGAAAGAATTTCCAAAATCAGCTTCACCATCAAATCCTAAAAAAAATATACAAAATATTAGTAAAATATAATTATAAAGTTCAATAAATCGTATTTTTTTCTCTAAATTTACTAGTAAATACGTAATTTTAAGAAAATAATTACCTGGTACTCGTACGGATGGAACAGAATAAAGTTTCAAACGATTTGTACCGGTGTTTTTGCAATGGTCGCTAAAATGTCCACTGCAAACACGGTAACTTTTTGAAACTGTTTTTGGATCCATATCCAAAAGTTTCGGATTTGCCACTCGCTGTAGCCAAACATTATATACTTCTTCCTCCAAAATTGGAAAACAATGAAAAGAAGATATCTTCATATCACATCCAGGAACACAACAGCTACTAGGCATGATTGAAGAAAAAAAGGTAAAAGAAAATGTAAAGAAAATGTAAAGACAGGTAAATTAGTTTTAAAAAAAACTGATTTCGTGTCAGATATCGAAGATAACTACACTGGAATAAAGAAAAGGCACAAATGTTAAGGAAATAATGATAAAGATAACTATACTCGAGTATATAAGGAAAAAAATAACCAACGTTAGGATATAAAAAAAAATGGAAAACACAGAGAAAAACTGAAGTAAACGATGTTGACACTTTGACGACAAAAGTAACAATAACAATAAAAATGGCTGCTTAATCTTGCTTTGGCAGGCACGAGCACGAGACGATGAAATACGCATGTTTGACATGCGCAGTAGGGCGCGACAGTGGCGGTATAGCGGATCGAGTAAACATTACAAATGTTTGAAATCTATTATTCAACTTGGCCCCCCCTGATTCAGAGCAGGGAGGACCTGATTCAGAGATTGTGGCCTGGCACTACACAGCATCTACACCATCAGCAGTTTCTAAAATTAAACAACAATAATTATTATTATAATACTCAATAATTTAGCATTTTAAAAATTCATACCTTTAAACGTAAATTAAATGTTACTCAAATTATTTAGAGGTTATATATCAGATACATTGAGCTGTCAAATTTCACTGAATTTCAGGAAAATTTCGTGGGATATTTTATAAACGATGAGATGAAATGAAACGTAAAAAAAAAATTAAATACTGGAAATACGATATCTCTTTCAATCGGTGAAAAAATGATCAAAATTATTTGCATAAATATACAGGTGTAACAGAATAACTATTCCTAATTTTCAGAAATGATAGAGTGCACTTAGAGAAACATTTTTTATTAATAAACTAGTGTCCGAAAATTTCTCGGTGTCAAGATACACTAGATATCGTTAAAAATAATTTTAATTATTACAACGTCAAAGAGTAGCTAAGTTAAGGAACATTTTATTAGAAATAATAGTGCATTAAACTTTATAAACATTGTTCGAAGTTACGACCACCATTTTCGATACACAAGTTGTAACGATGTACAGGATGGGCAAATTTGGACGTTTTCATAAGGGGAACTCGGAAACTATAAGATATGGAAAAATGGACCGCGCATCCTCGACCGCTTTTTTTTGAGAGAAACTCAATTATGAAAACAAAAATTAGCTATCGTCTTTTGTTTTCGAGTTATGGAGAAAAGTTCGCTTTTTCCGTATTTTGATAAATGGCGATATCTCGATGGTTTTTTAAATTAGATGAAAATAATTTTCACATTCTTAAGGCACTTTTTTGAGTAGAATGAAATGGTCTTAACGGATATTATAAATCTCCGTTAATTCTCGGGTTATAACATAAAGTTTTGTTTTTTACGATCGACTGCCGAAAAAAAAAAAAAAATTTCCGGACACTAGTTTATTAATAAAAAATGTTTCTTTATGTGCCCTCTATCATTTCTGAAAATTAGGAATAGTTATTCTGTTACACCATGTATACAAAAATTTTACAATTTTTTAAAGATAATTTTTCAGATTTTTTAAAATTAATATCTTAAAATATGCATGCAAATACTATATAAATAATAAAAACAATAAATATACAATTATTTCTATGAATAAAAGGAAAACATAAATATATATTTTTCATATAACTTGTACATTTATGACACACGACTTATAAAATCTATCAAATTATTTATATTCATATAATATTAGATTTGTTAATAATTTATTTTCTAAAAATTTGAAAGCAAGATATTTAAGGTCATAAATTCTACTTTTGTAAAGTAATAGAATTCAAATCTACACCTCGAAGAAGAGTCGGGGAAAAACTGAATTGTAGAAATTAAGTTATAAAATTTAGGCCCTGTAAGTAGTGCAAAATATTTACAACCAAAATATTTCTTATTTGGGTACAGGTAAAAGTTTTGAATTTCTAATTATTATAATATTATGATAAGTACATAATCAAATATCATTACATAATTTGATATTATTTTTTAATATTTAGCATTGCAAACTATGTATATTGTTTATTTCAATGAAAAATTCTTCGTGCCTCTGGGGTTTACTTTTTAGCGATAATACTACCGACCCTGAAATAGTTAACAAAGGGAAATGACGATATACTGTGGACTTGTGGATTATTTATTTTCTACTGCAGCCTGCAGCACGCAAGACTTTTTAATCAACATTGATTAATCTGCTTCACTGAGGTTTGTCTTTGAATTTCTTAAACCAAATTATTGTTGCCGTGTTTAACACAATAACGAAATTTAAATTTTAAAAAACATATCATAATCGATAGTTAAATATGAAACATAATTTTTCATAACTAAAAAAACAGCAAAAGATTTCTAGTTATTTGTATTTGAGGCACTTTTGCCTAAAATAATTAAGCAGAAAATTACAAAAGTATAATTTTACATTATCAATGAAAGTAATGAGCCTTGAGCCTTATAGATCTCACTTTGCAACATTCCTTCAAGACAGGAAAAAATCCAAAATGTACAACGCGCGATTAGAAATGGTACCCTTAAGTAAATTTAAATATTAAAATCAAGAATATGATAAATTTATTTATTAAATTACTTAATTTGCAAATAATGCTTTATAATTAAAAACTTAAATTTATAAAAATAGTTATTATAAAAAATTACTTAACTAGATAAATGAAACCTTAATATTAAATCATTTTTATTAGTTTATTTTGTAAATATGATGTAGGTATATGAATATACCGTCTTCGATCGGTCACCAGTGGAAGTTCTCCCTTACACTTCAACTAAACATAAATTATCTTGGTAAAAATTGACAATTTATAAAAAGTAAAAAAAGGAAATACTTAGTTTACAAGAACAAGTACAAACAAACTAAATAAACACATGCAAAAATAAAATTCAAAAATTAGTAATTTCATGAAATTAATGAAACCAAAAAAATAACATCAATTTCTGATTTACAAGAATAAAATAACAAACATATGAAATAATATTGAAATTAAACAAACCAATACATAGATTTATTCATCCGAACGTACCATTTAAGATGATTCTCACGGTAGCATTTAACCGTTGCTTACATGAATAATATCTTGAAGTTGTCAATTTTTTCTTCTTCAGAGTTCTAATATTATATTTGATATAATCAAATAGATAAAACGTGTTCATCTTCTTACTTTCTAAAAATATTAAAAAAATAAATAAGTATTTACTTATAACCGAGCATATACACAGAAAGCATTAAGAAAGCAAATATACAAAAGGAAATTATAAATAAACACTACCGTGCATATGTACAACAATGAAATACTTGCAAAAAAAAATAAGTGTGAGTTTTATTTGCATATTTCGAAAGTAATTTAAAGCACTTTTATATAAAAAGTATTTTAAAATTTCAAACTTTTTATTCATAATTTTGTTAAAAACAGTTTGCGGGCTGAAATGTGACGTAGTAACTTGTATTATCTATGTTTACTGTTAATGTCATTTGTATCTTTTTTTCCTGACGAAGACGTACGTTGAATTCGTAGAAACGTCGATTAGTAATAAATATTAATACAGAACTACAAACTAAAGCCATTTTATTTTACAATAATGAGTTCTGAAAGATTTTTTAGTATGTTAATATTAATCAATTTTCTCAATCTTCCATGGGAAAAATATAACCAAAAATGTGCAAGTTCTCCATTAACAAAAAAGGAAAAAGAAAATGTTAAACATCTGAATCTCACACACCATTACCAAAAAGCATATCTGTATAAATCAATAATTTAATTATTTACCGAATAGCCATAATAACAATATCGTGATCCGGATATCTTGATAATATATCTAAGGGAAACAGAAAAAAAGAAATTATTTTTATTTTTATAAAATAAATGCATTAAATATGGAAACTTACCTGATACTGCAGTAGTAGTTTCTTCAAGTCTATGTCTCGCAGAGGAATCTTTAGAAGTACAAGGTTTGATAGACACATAAGAAACATTGGCGATATCAATATTATCAGGAACTGGAATAATTTCCTGAATGTAAATCGTTTGAGGATTGGTAACAGATGTGTCATCTAAATATAAATAACATGATCATGTAAAACAAATATCATTTAAATACGTTTAATGGTGTCAGTGCAACTAAGTGTATTAAAAAAATATTCTGCTTAAATTAAAATGAAAAAAAAATAATTAGATATTTTGAGAAAATTGTAATGTTTGTGAAAACATTGCATGTAAAATCAAATTCTTCAAATAAAATAAGTGTCAGTTACTTTTATTCTATTTAAGTAAAAAATATAATTTAAAAGTTAAAAAAATATTATTACACACACCTAAGTTATTAGAACTATTGTCTACTAAGTTATTAGATCCATTGTCTACTAAGTTATTAGATCCATTGTCTATTAAGTTATTAGATCTATTGTCTACTTCGGGTGTAAACGTATAAGGTGGAATAAAAAAAGAATTTTCTTCTGATGGTTCATCCGTAAAACCTACAAAATATATAAACTATTAGTATGCATGTTTAAAGATAACAATTAAAGTGCAAACATAGTAACAAATAAATGAAACAAATGATATGAAAAAAAAAAACAAGATGTATATTGTAAAATAGTAAGAGAAGCAAACAAATATATACAGAACTTAATCCTAAAGCTTTTTTATTGCAATAAATATTTATTTATTATATTATTATTTTATATTTATTTTGTACTATGTTAAATAAATAAAGATAAAACTTACTCGATAATACAGTAGAAGATGCTACATGTTTTTTTCTCGTAGAGGAATCTCGAGAAATACTTGCTTCATTATCAGGAGCAACTTTCTCAACGTCAATCGATTCAGAATTTGAAATTATAGGAATCGTATCAGGATCAGGAATTAAAGGAACTTCCCCAGCTTCAATCACTTTAGGATCAGTAACAGATGTATTACCTGAAAACATAAATTTTAATTTGTAACATTTGCAACTACCTGTCATTAACAATAATAATAAATAATTTACATAAAAAACAAATTAAATACACGCACACATAACAAAAAAAAAGGAAAAAAAATATTAATACAGAAATGTTTTAAATACTCAAATTTAAATAGGTAGAATAATATAAATATTATTTGTTAAATCGAAATATAGTATAATCAAAGCGAAACGTTATTATTACAAATGAAATTTCAACTTTTTGACTATATTTAAATTTACTAAGACTCATATTATTAATTTCATTATCATTAAATATTATCATTGAATAAATAATAACAAGAATGGTAACCAATGTATTCAAAAAATTTAACAGAAAATGTCAGTTTCCACGATTTAAACTATTTTCAGTGTTGTTCAAAAATTGAGCACTAGACCAGTGTTTCTCTCTCTAATTTTCTTAAGCGGACCACTAATAATACTTGGTTAATTTTTTTCAAGAAAACAAATATATTTCATGTAATACTAAATTCATTTATTTCACTTGTTCGAAAATCACAGAAAGTTCACAGTAAATAAACAATGTGCATAAAAAAATAACAATAAAAACTGCAAACAAAACACATAATAATTTGAATGAAATTAAAAATTTATTTAATAATTATTAAAGATTCGTTTTCTTGCGCGGACCAATAAAATTTTTCTGGGACCACCTGTTGAGAAACACTGCACTAGACGCTTGTTGCACATTGTTGCCATATCGACGAATATTTACCAATGACCATTTAAAGAGATCACTGCTTTTTAATAGCCTACACTTTGGTGGTGCAACATTTTCGGCTTGTGGTTTAACTAAAATATTAACTATATAATAATAATATTAATAATGGATAAATTTAGATAGCAAAATCGCACCCAAACAACCCCTATAAAAATTCATTCATAAAAACTTTATACATTTTATTTTTATTTTATTATTTATTTATTATCAACGAGTATCAAAAAAAAAACTTACTAGGCAAATGTAATGATGGAATGGCATTCTTGTGCAACCTAGGATTTCCTTCACTCTTGTATTTTGACTCAAAATGTACGGTGCAAATTCGTTTATAATAATATAATTCTTCAGGTTCCAATTCTCGTAAACTGTCCATACCAATAATATCAAGCCAAGTTTTCATTAAATCCAAATACCTATTTGGATTTGGAAATCTGTGCACCGTCAAACCTATCAAAAACAATTAATATTTATAAATTATATATTTTTGTAATTCAGAGTAGAGTTGCCAATAGATTTTAAAAATTAAGAAAAAAACCTAACATTTTTATTCTGATATAAACAAAAAAAAAAAAAATAACTGTTTTTGTTTTCAAATAACAAAAATTTTCACATAATTTCTATTTTTGCAGTTATTTTGCTATAGAGTAATTTAAAAACTAAAACTATTTTAATTAAAATTTATAAACAAAAACAAGTAGTTATTGTTATATTGTTAGATTCATTTATAAAAAGTTTTTAAACTTTATTCAGTGAGAGCAAGTATTTGTTAAAATAATGAATAATAAAACCCCTTACCTTCGGTTCTGCAATTAGGAATACAACACTTAGTAGGCATGGTGCCTAACACGTATAAAAATGTTCAGAAGTATTACAAAAATTCCAATCGACTCAAATATAAGATACAGAATAATAAACTGTAATAAACACCAACCTCGTCAAAAAAAAGAATTAAATTTAATCCAAGAGATTAAAATATACCATAGGTATATTATATTCTCTTCGATTTAACTTAAAATTACAGAAATTTTTGCACTGAAATAAATATAATATATTATATTATATATACATATGTTGCAGCTGCAGAATAATCATGCACAGTTTGTATATCAAAACAAAAATACGCCGCTTATCTAATCGGTATTACTCAACTATAATTACTGTAATTTGGCTGCATAGCATTCGGGGAAAAAATTAAAACAAGATTACACGAGTCATCTTGCAGTTGTACAGGAACTAAGATCACCTAGTAAACATAATATTACTTGGCTGGATATAAGATTCCATACGGTAACGTTGCCATTCTTGTTAAGATTATATATTCAATGATATTATTTAATTTATTTTAAATATTATAAATTTCATATTATTACCTATGTAACACTTTGTTGGTTAGCATATATTTATAAACTTTAGGGAGCGTGCGTAAAAGTAGTGACCAACAATTATTAATTTAATCTTTTATTAAATATAATGACATACGAACACAAATTACGAAATGAACAAAAATACAGAAAAAAAAAGCGAAATATAAGTATATTAAATTACAAATATAAACTTTAAGCGCGAAAGTTAATACTAAATTAAAACTAACAAAATCTAACAAATAAAGCAATTCTAGAGGTCTCTGACACTCTAAGCGAACTTGACTTAACTACAAGCGGGCGTGAACTGACTGATGCAACAGAGAGAAAAACCTACTTTTTCTCAAAAACTAAAATTGTAACTTTTCAAATATTACAACAAAAACTAAAACACTCAAAATATTTCCAAGAAATATATTCAAGTGGCCAAGTGGTTTGCCGCGAACCCTAATATATAAATCTGTCATTAAGTCAATTCTAACAGATACAAAATTATTTATGCCCGATTTCTTCACATTCGGTTAAACCACGACTAAAGTTAAACGTGTCAAATGTATTCAAATTAAGCGCTAAAGTATAGCCAACATACACATGTAATTATAAACTGTAAAATGTTACTGACTTCTCTTCTATTATCGTATGTCAAATAAATACGTTGTCAAATAAACACGTTATATCATTTATCTAAATAACAAATTAACTAGCAGTGAAACAAATCAAATCTGACAAAACGTAGTTTAAACCTTGAAATCGGTTTTCTTCACACTCACGAAACTCCGACTAGATGTTATTCGTCGATTATAGTTAATCGACGAACATTGGCGGTTTAAACTTGGTTTATCTACACCAGCGCCAATATTTAGCAGTATAACGAGTACAACTATAACTATTCATATCTTTCATAACCTGACGCATCTTTTGACATTTCGTGTTTTGCATTGATTTTAAATAAGATATTTAAATATATATTTTTTTTAATTTATATTAATTTTATTATTATAAAATATGTAAAATATATTAAATGTTATTTATAATAAAATTCAAATTAATAAATAAATGAATATTATTATGTAATATGTGTTGACAAATTGTTTTAACTTTATTTATTAATATAGAATAAAATATTTTTTTGTTCAAGCGTATCAGAGGACCTATAGTAGTTAATGATCCTTTATATTTAGTCAAATATTTATTATTTGTAAATTGTAAAAATTTATAAAAATCATACATTTTCATAAATACTACAGAAAAATAAATAAGGAACTTTTTTTTTCCTTAATTATATTAATTAATATACATATATGTCGTAAGATAAAAATAATATTATATATAAAATATCTAAATAATAGTCAATGTAATAAATTGTTTGATATTTATAAAGTTAATAATATGCTTACAATCCGTATGACATTAGCTGAAATTTGATTTGCGACGATGCCAAATGTATTTTCTGGAGTTTCGAATCGTAGATTAGTTAACCCTGCATGTGAGTGAAGAAATCCGACAAATGGTTATTGTCCGGTTAACTTTAATCGGAGTTTAGAAAATCGAAGTCTAAATAAATAGTGAAGAAATCGGGCATTAGTCTTTAGAAATATGTATCAGATTACAATAACCACATGGCCCAGAACTGTTTTGTTACATCTATATTATATAAAAAATATAAATTTTTATTTTGTGCTAGATATATATATATATATATATATATATATTTAGAAGATTTAGTTAGAAATCCAAATTGTTTGAATAAAAAAAATACTGTAAAATAGCGAATAATTAAAGATAACAATTAAAGTGCAAAAATGATAACAAATAAATGAAAAAATGATATGAGAAAAAAAACAAGATGTATATTTTAAAAAAGTAAAAGCAAACAAATATATACAGAACTTAATCCTAAAGCTTTTTTTATTGCAATAAATATTTATTTATTATATTATTATTTTATATTTATTTTGTACTATGTTAAATAAATAAAGATAAAACTTACTCGATAATACAGTAGAAGATGCTACATGTTTTTTTCTCGTAGAGGAATCTCGAGAAATACTTGCTTCATTATCAGGAGCAACTTTCTCAACGTCAATCGATTCAGAATTTGAAATTATAGGAATCGTATCAGGATCAGGAATTAAAGGAACTTCCCCAGCTTCAATCACTTTAGGATCAGTAACAGATGTATTACCTGAAAAAATAAATTTTAATTTGTAACATTTGCAACTACCTGTCATTATCAATAATAATAAACAATTTACATAAAAAACAAATTAAATACACGCATACATAACAGAAAAAAAAGGAAAAAAAATATTAATACAGAAATGTTTTAAACACTCAAATTTAAATAGATAGAATAATATAAATATTATTTGTTAAATCGAAATATAGCATAATCAAAGCGAAACGTTATTATTACAAATAAAATTTCAACTTTTTGACTATATTTAAATTTACTAAGACTCATATTATTAATTTCATTATCATTAAATATTATCATTGAATAAATAATTACAAGAATGGCAACCAATTTATTCAAAAAATTTAACTGAAAATGTCAGTTTCCACGATTTAAACTATTTTCAGTGTTGTTCAAAAATTGAGCACTAGACCAGTGTTTCTCTCTCTAATTTTCTTAAGCGGACCACTAATAATACTTGTTGGTTAATTTTTTTCATGAAAACAAATATATTTCATGTAATACTAAATACATTTATTTCAGTTGTAGAAAATCACAGACAGTTCACAGTAAATAAACAATGTGCATAAAAAAATAACAATAAAAACTGCAAAAGAAAAACACATAATAATTTGAATAAAATTAAAAAAGTTATTTAATAATTATTAAAGATTCGTTTTCTTGCGCGAACCAATAAAATTTTTCTGGGGACCACCTGTTGAGAAACACTGCACTAGACGCTTGTTGCACATTGTTGCCATATCGACGAATATCTACCAATGACCATTTAAAGAGATCACTGCTTTTTAATAGCCTACACTTTGGTGGTGCAACATTTTCGGCTTGTGGTTTAACTAAAATATTAACTATATAATAATAATATTAATAATGGATAAATTTAGATAGCAAAATCGCACCCAAACAACCCCTATAAAAATTCATTCATAAAAACTTTATACATTTTATTTTTATTTTATTATTTATTTATTATCAACGAGGATCAAAAAAAAAACTTACTAGGCAAATGTAATGATGGAATTGCATTCTTGTGCAACCTAGGATTTCCTTCACTCTTGTATTTTGACTCAAAATGTACGGTGCAAATTCGTTTATAATAATATAATTCTTCAGGTTCCAATTCTCGTAAACTGTCCATACCAATAATATCAAGCCAAGTTTTCATTAAATCCAAATACCTATTTGGATTTGGAAATCTGTGCACCGTCAAACCTATCAAAAACAATTAATATTTATCAATTATATATTTTTGTAATTCAGAGTAGAGTTGCCAATAGATTTTAAAAATTAAGAAAAAAAACCTAACATTTTTATTCTGATGTAAACCAAAAAAAAAATAATAACATTGTTTTTGTTTTCAAATAATAAAAATTTTCACATAATTTCTATTTTTGCAGTTATTTTGCTATAGAGTAATTTAAAAACTAAAACTATTTTAATTAAAATTTATAAACAAAAACAAGTAGTTATTGTTATATTGTTAGATTCATTTATAAAATGTTTTTAAACTTTATTCAGTGAGAGCAAGTATTTGTTAAAATAATGAATAATAAAACCACTTACCTTCGGTTCTGCAATTAGGA
Organism: Clivina fossor; assembly: GCA_963966155.1. Lineage (NCBI taxonomy): Eukaryota > Metazoa > Arthropoda > Insecta > Coleoptera > Carabidae > Clivina > Clivina fossor. The sequence goes on along the minus strand of OZ014553.1, from coordinate 4,329,455 downwards.
ATACAACACCTAGGCATGGTGCCTAACACGTATAAAAATGTTCAGAAGTATGACAAAATTCCAATCGACTCAAATATAAGATACAGAATAATAAACTGTAATATACACCAAACTCGTAAAAAAAAAGAATTAAATTTAATCCAAGAGATTAAAATATACCATAGGTATATTATATTCTCTTCGATTTAACTTAAAATTACAGAAATTTTTGCACTGAGATAAATATAATATTATATATATGTATATATATATATATATATATATATATATATATATATATATATATATATATATTTATATATACCGGGTGTAGAAATGAAATGTGAACCATAGGAATTTCAATGTTATTTTTTAAATACGGCTGTATCTCTTTCCCTATTGACTTTAGAGCAAATATTTAAATACAAAACTTGTTCAAAATGTGAAAATGCATAGTATAAAGTCATTTGTTTTACATAAATATTAATATTTTACGATATACAGGGTTAACCACTAAAAAATGAGCTATAACATTGGGAAACGGGAATGGTATCGAAAAATGCGGAATAATGAGTTCTATAATTTGGTGAAAAAATCATTGTTCTACGATACTTCGTTTAGGAGAAAAAAATTAAAAACTGATTTTTGAAAAATTTTGGAAGGGGGTACCCTTGTGTTTTGTTAAAAAAAAAAAAAAAGGATTTTGGATATTTTAACACTGGCTTTCGTTGTCTACTCTTTTATCCTACTCTTTGTTCTCTTTTATTCACGTTTTTCTGAGTTTTCGAAAAGTTGATAAGGGGGGACCATTGGCATTTTTTTCAGAAATCAGTTTTTAATTTTTTTCTCCTAAACGAAGTATCATAGAACAATGATTTTTTCACCGAATTATAGAACTCATTATTCCGCATTTTTCGATACCATTCCCGTTTTCCAATGTTATAGCTCATTTTTTAGTGGTTAACCCTGTATATCGTAAAATATTAATATTTATGTAAAAAAAAATACTTTATACCATGCATTTTCACATTTTGAACAAATTTTGTATTTAAATATTTGCTCTAAAGTCAATAGGGAAAGAGATACAGCCGTATTTTAAAAATAACATTGAAATCCCTATGGTTCACATTTCATTTCTACACCCGATATATATATATGTTGCAGCTGCAGAATAATCATGCATAGTTTGTATATCAAAACAAAAACACGCCGCTTATCTAATCGGTATTACTCAACTGTAATTACTGTAATTTGGCTGCATAGCATTCGAGGAAAAAATTAAAACAAGATTACACGAGTCATCTTGCAGTTGTACAGGAACTAAGATCACCTAGTAAACATAATATTACTTGGCTGGATATAAGATTCCATACGGTAACGTTGCCATTCTTGTTAAGATTATACCTATATTCAATGATATTATTTAATATATTTTAAATATTATAAATTTCATATTATTACCTATGTAGCACTTTGTTGGTTAGCATATATTTATAAACTTTAGGGAGCGTGCGTAAAAGTAGTGACCAACAATTATTAATTTAATCTTTTATTAAATATAATGACATACGAACACAAATTACGAAATGAACAAAAATACAGAAAAAAAAGCGAAATATATATTAAATTACAAATATAAACTTTAAGCGCGAAAGTTAATACTAAATTAAAACTAACAAATAAAGCAATTCCAGAGGTCTCTGACACTCTAAGCGAACTCGACTTAACTACAAGCGGGCGTGAACTGACTGATGCAACCGAGAGAAAAACCTACTTTTTCTCAAAAACTAAAATTGTAACTTTTCAAATATTACAACAAAAACTAAAACACTCAAAATATATTCAAGTGGCCAAATGGTTTGCCGCGAACCCTAATATATAAATCTGTCACTAAGTCAATTCTAACAGATACAAAATTATTTAGTCTTTAGAAATATGTATCAGATTACAATAACCACATGGTCCAGAACTGTTTTGTTACATCTATATTATATAAAAAATATAAATTTTTATTTTGTGCTAGATATATATATATATATATATACAGAGCGAGTGTAAAGTTTGGAACTATCGCAATAAATCTTTTATTAAACGTTTTTGAAAAAAATTCTCGAACACGTCAATTTTTATCTTAAATGAGACATATTTTACTGTAATCGTCACTTAAAGATCGTCTTTTGTTTTTGAGTTATGACGTAAGCGATAATTTTTTTAAATGGAAACCTATATTTTTTATTATTGATTTTGGTAGTACTTTTTATTCCGTTTCCAACCATATAAAATTTGAAATATGTTACATTTGAAAAAAATTGAGAAAAATAATTTTAAAGTTTTAATATGAAAAACTAATAAAATTGGCAAAATAAATCTAGTTATTAGTGTATAAAACAAAAAACATTCGCTACAACTGTCAGAATTATACAATTTATAAATATCAAAATAAAATAAGTGTTATTACTTTGCTTTTTCCAAATTTGAAAAACTATTTTATTAATAAAAATTGTGTAATTGAGCTAAAAACAGAGAAAAAAATTATCTCTTACGTCATAACTCAAAAACAAAAGACGATCTTTAAGTGACGATTACAGTAAAATATGTCTGTATATATATTTAGAAGATTTAGTTAGAAAACCAAATTGTTTGAATAAAAAAAATACTGTAAAATAGCGAGTAATTCTATTTAAATAAACAACAAATTAAATATCACTGCTACAGAATGTTTGCGTATACAATTAGATAAATATAAAATCAAATTTTTAAAATAGGAAAATAATTTAGAATACCCGATACTTCTATTTAAGTAAACCAAAAATGTAACGATATACCGTTATTAAATGCAGGTAGTCTATGAAATTTGAATGTTTGAAAATAAAGGCAAGCAAATATAAAACCAATTTCTTTGAACAGAAAAATAAATTTTAAACATCCAGTTATTTAAGTATATTTAAACTAGTATTAAAACTTAATACAGGTAATCAACAGAATTTATACAGAAATAAATGACAATTGTTACATTTAAAAAATATTAATACATATCTAAGTTGTTCGATTCATCGAATACTTGGGGCGTGAATGTATAAATTAACCAAAAATAAAATGTTATACCATTATTAAATGCAGGTAGTCTATGAAATTTGAATGTTTGAAAATAAAGGCAAGTAATTTTATAAATACAAAACGAATTTCTTTGAACAGAAAAATAAATTTTAAACATCAGTTATTTCAGTATATTTTAAAGTGTATTTAAATTTAAAAAATATTGTAAAAAATCAGAAAAATATCAAATAATAGATTTAATACAGGTAATGAACACAGTATTTCTATAGAAATAAATGAAAAATGATATATGTATTAATAAAAAAAATAATTAATATAATTAAAAAATATTAGTATATACCTTTGTTCAATCCATCGTTTGCTTGGGGCGTGAACGTATAAGGTGGAATAGAAAACGAATTTTCTTCTGAAGGTATATCCGTGAAACCTATTAAAAAAAAAAACTTTTGACGTTCGCTTTCCAATAAAAATTGTGAAAAAAATAGTTGTAAAAATAAATTGTATATCTATTGTGACTATGTAAAATAAATAAAAACCAATAAATCATATATAACACGACAAGAAATGTATTCTGTGTTTAAAATAATATTTTTAATATATGACAGTTTATAAACAATAACATATGAATGAATAACAAAAGAACGAAAGCACACTATGTTTATTAAATAGCGAGAGAATTTGAACGCTTGATTGTCTTTTTCAACACTCCTCCTCAATCTTAGCCACTGTAAAATGAGTAAAATCATCTATCATTGTAAGAATGTAACGAATCCCATTATCTACTGGTCCGAACAAATCGCTATGTACTAATTCCAAAGGTCGTTTGGCCAGTCGACGTGGTTGTAGATGAGGTAGGCTAGTCTGTTTGGCTTGTATACACGTTTGGCAAATGCATCTGTCATTACCACCTAAAGAGACTCCGTCCAGCCCCTTAACCAGCGTCTTCAACTTTACCAGCGATATGAGACCAATGTGGCCCGCCCATATTAATTGTGCCAAAGTTCCGTACTTCTTTCCATCTCACAAATATTTGCCGATTCCTCAGAAAGGGTAAATACAATTTCATATAATTTAAATTTCATGTTGGCTATCGCCACAGTCATCCCATTCTTCTGAACAGTCCCTCTTCCGTGTTTAAACGTGACAGAGTAGCCGTTACTCTCTAGAACTGAAACAGATAACTGAAGTCCAGGAACATAAAGTACATTGCGGATTGTGATCCTGTTTGGCGTTCCACCCACAACAGTCTTTTCGTTGCCGTCAAAGTTAATCCCTTTTTGGCACTTTTAATTGAAATTCAATTTTCAAGATCTCTGACATTTGTCATACATTTATCCTTCCCTTCTGCTGAGTCCGCTACGACGTGGGCCTCCTTCTGATATGAGTGATTCCTGCCCGGTTTCCTGCAGTCCTTCCGAAAATGACCATAGCCACCGCAGTTATGACATTGGTACGACTTCTTGTCATCAATCCGTTCGGGCTGATTTGATTTGCCGGTGTTCTTGGATGAAGTTCACTTGCGCCGCTGAGAAGGAGCTGAAAACGCAGTCGACGGCTGCGTCTCGCCATCCTGCTGCACGTCCAACCTCTTCGCTTGCTCGTCAAGCAATCGATTTTTAACGAAGGTTAGCGTCAAGTTTGCCTCAGAAAACGTCTCAATGGCAGTAACCACAACATATACACAACATCATATTATCATATTCCTCAGGCATCGTGAGAAGAAGATGACAGACGACATCGTTTTCCGCAAGTGTAGCTCCTGTAGACTTGAGATCCCGAACTAACTTGTCGAAAATCAAAAAAATTAGCTTCAAGGATACCACTTGGATTAAATTTCGTTGTTTTTTTTTTTTTTTTTTTTTTTTTTTCGATGAAATATTTTTTGTTATTTATTTATTTACGTCGTTGGTGTTAAATAGAATGAACGTTGTTTTTCTTTTTCGATGAAATATTATTTTGTTATATATTTAACCACGTCGTTGTTGTTAAATAAAATAAAACTTCTTAAAGGTAATGGGTCATATGGACGTAATATCGATAATATCGGATGGCTTCAATATTTATTTTCCAATCATGATACTAGCACTGTGTCTAGCGACTTATTTTAGCGTCGGTTCAAGATTGTTGCCTATGTTGGGCTTCCAGCAGTTTGTTGGAGACGATGAGCTAACGACCGATTTAGTTGAAGAAGGCAGAGAACTTATCAAACGAGAAAAACGACGTAGTCAACGCGCTGAAGAATCTATAAATCGAAGACGAGAATTTCAAGAACGATTTAATGTTGGAAATGGAAATGGCAGATTTAGAACGATGCGAAACAGTACAGACATAGTACGGCCTCATCGTGACAGAGACAAAGTCGATACGGGACTTCATACCGATGATACAATATTATCAATATAATATTATATTGATGCCCTAAAAGGGCATCAATATCACTCATTGTATCACCTGTAGGAAGTCTCGTATCGAGTTTGTGTCTGTACTGTTTCACATCGTTCTAAATCTGCCATTTCCGTTTCCAACATTAAATCGTTCTTGAAACTCTAGTCTTCGATTTATAGATTCTTCAGCGCGTTGTCTACGTCGTTTTTCTCGTTTGATAAACTAAATCGGTCGTCAGCTCATCGTCTTCAAAAACTGCTGGAAGCCCAACATAGGCAACAATCTTGAACCGACGCTAAAATAAGTCGCTAAACACAGTGCTAGTATTATGATTGGAAAATAAATATTGAAGCCATCCGATATTATCGATATTACGTCCATATGAACCATTATAAAATAATATTTTTAATATATGACAGTTTATAAACAACAACATATGAATGAATAACAAAAGAACAAAAGCACACTATGTTTATTAAATAGCGAGATAATTTGAACGCTTGATTGTCTTTTTCAACATCTTATCACTTTGAAACTGTAACACTATAAAACTTAAGTTTGTATTTACGGGCATTGAAATAAAAATACAATAATCAAATCGTAATCAACTAAACTTATTATAAAATATTAAATTAAGTTTATATTTAAAAAAAAAAAAGTTATAAGTAATTTTAATTACCTGGAACATTCACAGATGGAAGAGAGTATCTTCTTAAACGTCTTCCTTCAATACAAGTATCAATAAAATGATTTTTGCATACAGTGAATTTATTCAGGGGATAATCACAAATGCGAGTATCTTGTCTTCCAATACGTTCTATCCAAATCTTGCATAAATCTTTATTTCTAGGAAATCGATGCAAATCAGGGCACCTTTTGGTCGGACACCCAGGAACACAACAATAAGGCATCCAAATTATTTAGAGGTTATACATACATTGAGCTGTCAAATTTCACTGAATTTCACGAACTAAAATATTATGACTGATGAAATCATAGGATGAGATATTTTATGTACAATAAGATGAAATAAAATGTAAATAAAATAATAAAAAAAAACGCTTGAGAATACGATATCTCTTTCACTCGGTGAACAAATGTTCATGTGACCGTTTTCTCACCATGAGAATATTTTACCGCTCGAGAATCAACCCGATCAACCCTCAGACTTGGATTCTGGGCAAAAATATGCAAACATAAAACTTATAAATAATTATATTCAATTTTAATTTGGCTTGATCATATTTATAATAATTTCCTATATAGCTAAAAGATAATAATAAAAATATATGGCTGATCTTTATAATAGCATGACCAGATTTTGCTGTGTTCGCAAATATTGAAAAAAACCAGATTTGCGCATGCTTGAACATCGGAACGCCCATTTTTGGTGTATATAAACCAGTGAACCTCAAAATGTTTCATTAGTAATTTTATTATTTTTGTCCGTTAAGACTTATATCATGTTAAGAAGTGTGATTGTTCCTTATGTTATGTTATGTTAAAAAGTCCGGTAAGTTAGGGTAGGTGTGGTAGGTAGGTTTCAGGTAGGAGTTGTGTTTAATAGACCGTTAAGACACATTTAAAATCACATTTTGTCTTGCCACACATTTTGAGAATCATTGGTTTTTCAACTAACGTGAACACAGCAAAATCTGGTCATTCTATTGTACAGTTTTACCAAATATATATTTAGTTAATTATTGTACTTTCTGTTATTTTGTTGTACCTATACTATAGACCAGGAAGTGGAAACTGACATAGAACGAAATTTGCCGCTATATTATTTTGCTAGAACTTTCCTAGATGGCATGAGAATGTACTTTCTGAAGATATTGTTTTCTTTTCGTGTTACTAAATGTCGTTCATGGCTGCAGTGTTATTTAATTTTTATTATATTTCTATAAATAAGTAGTATTTTCTGATAACATGATTGTTGAAATATCTATAAAGTAAATTCGTTTACTTTATAAATATGTTCCAATCATGTTATCAGAAAATAATTTAGCTTGAAAATTTAAATAAAAGCAAAGATCCGAACCCGAAGAAAACAAAGTCAATAAAATCCATACTAGTGACATCTATGAATGTTCTAGCATAATAAAAACTGTGTCATAAAAATTAACATGGGAGATTCCCATCTTGAGCGTAAGCAGGGAGGACCTGAGCGTAAGCGATATAGTTAATCTATGGGTTAGTGTTTAGAGTGTTTTTTTTATTCCAAAGTGTAACACAACCAACAAAACAAATGTGTTAAACGTTATTGAAAAATTAATTAAATATTTTAAATATGAATTATGATAAGTCTGTATCACCTACAGTATTTCAATCAATCCAAAATGTAGACATAACAGAATTATCAAAATGTAGTCATCAAGATATTAGACCAATTTTACCATGTTTGGTACGAATGAGCCTTATTTCTCCGCTAGATACTTCAAAATTATGTTCGAAACGTCGATTAGAAATATTAACGTTAATATCTGGAATTGAGGTTGTTAATTCAATTGTTGCATTGCTATCAATTGATTTCCATGCTCTTGAAGTCGACGTTAAAAAAGAACAACAATTAAGACAAAAAGTTGGAAATTCTCAAAATGATTCCGTTTTGATACATAACTTACAAAATGGACTAGCATTAGAATTTGAAAGAAGCGATTGTACAAGAAGATTACGTTTAGTTCTAAGCGAATTGTTATTTATTCAGTCACAAGTACAAGAGTTAAATGAAGAGAATAACAGTGAGTTTTTAGTAAAACAATCTGATCTGTTTGATAATGCCGTTTATATTGAAGAAATATGTGATGTTATTTGTATTGCATTATCGGAATTGCCAACATTATTGAACATTCATAGTATCACTGAAACATTGCTACATGTAAATAATGGTCCTGCTATTATTTGTCGAATTGTTGCTAATTTTCCTGATAGCTTCCATGAAGGTAATTCAAACTAAATATTCTATCTAATTAGGTATATTTAAAAATGATTGGATCAGTATTAACATAAACTTTTATCCAAGCATATACGAAAATACATAGTAGAACTTTTAAACTAATTAAAACATTATTCAATGTAATTGGACACGGATATATCTTGGTGTATGAGAATTCGATTATGTGCGCCGGAAATTGAGGCTATGAATCCTGATGTGTTGATGACCACTTTCCGTAACAGATATAAGCCAAACTTCTTTTATCGAGGGCCCTATGGATATCTCTATTGTATCTAGTGGACCGGAAGATGCAAAAATCTAAATTTTAAATGTTATTTTTACACAAAAATACATTAATTTTTTATTTAATTATATGGATCACAGTTTGTCCATTTCTTTTTTATGATAGCATCATGCTTCTTATGCATCTAGATATGTCCTTGTTAAATTTCACTCAATTACTTCCATTAATTTGATAGTTATAAAGGAAAAGCAGGAGTGAAGAGCGAGTGAAACAGCCTGTCTTTTTATTTCATTTGAAAATGTTTTGTTATACAGTTTGTTCAACTTTAATTTCTCATGGTGAACGACAGGAAGAGAATAATAGTGGAAGTCGTGTTCGAGTAGCAGCATTAACTGCATTATGCCGTATGAATCCATCGCAGGCATTAGCTGTACGAAGTAAATGCGTTGAATTATGCCGTATGCCCGCTTTAGCTATTGCCCTGTCGCTAGATTATTTAGGCAAAACTGACGGTGCTGAAATTCAAGGCGATATGGTCGCTTTTGTTTCTGGTAATATTTTTTTAATAAATAAAGTATTATTTATTTAATTATATATTACTGTACTTTATATTTTACTTTATTTGGAAATTTATATTGGAAATTCTTTTAAGGGGGGGTTTTACCTTTTTTTTTCAAAAAAATCGATTTTTTTTAATGCATTTTTGGATACTTTGAAGTGTGTAGTATCCGCCCCTGGAACCGGGTTGCCAGATGGCACCAGGTGTGTAGATTATGTACCGACTGTCGGTAAATATGTACCGACAGTTTGATACCGTTTTCTATATTGCGATGAAATGTACTCTAAACTTCAATCGCGTTTTTCTTGAAACCATATTTTTAAAACTGCGCAGGGTGATAACTCGAATTCATTTTAACCGATTCCATTGAAACTTCTCGAAATTTGTTGCAAATGGAATGCTCCAGGGAGTGAACTAGGATCTTTTTAATTGGTACATAACAAATATTTTTTTAGCCCCCTTGAAGTCCAAAAAACACTCGAAAAAACGACATTTTTATTCAAATGGCCGCCATTTTGTTATTTATCGACCGATTGACTTTATCCTAGTTCAATCCCTCCGTAATCATATATACTTTAAGGTGATTATTTTGTTTTTGATTGATGATGATCCGGGTGGCCGCCATCACCCTGCGCGCGGAGGGCTGCAGCCAAGTTTTTGTGTGAAGTTTCGTGATTTTAAGGAAGTCTGAACAATATTTGAAGGCCAAAAAATTAGATTTTGTACTTCAAAACATAATAAACACAGTGGTCAAAACCGGGTTTTGATATATTTTAACCTGCTTGAGAAAAAAATTTCCAAAAAACATGCATTTTGGTGCCTAAAAAAAGTAAAACCCCCCTTAAATTAAAATGAAACAACATTTTTTTTAAAAAATCTGTTTTATTTAATATAACTATTAATTTGTTTGTCATCAAATTTTGAAATCAATTTTTTACCCAGTTTTTCTGAACCGATTTTCTTCAAACTTTCCATACATATTTATCTCCTATGACAAAACAATATTTCATTAAAAAATATATCAACAAAAAAATTTGGAGTTTTACAATTGACAGGTTTTTTTTATTTACTTATTAATTTTTCTTTATGCAGGTTTATTATTAGGAAACGATCAAACTATTCGTACATGGTTTGCGTTATTTATCCGAACTGGTCAGAAACGTAAAGGAGAATCTCAGGCGGCCTTACAGCAGTTACGTGATGAATTATTACGTCGATTACAATGTATTATTTTAGCTTCACTTGACGGACAATTGCCTGATTCATACGTTGTTCAAGCGTCAGCACTTTTACGATTATATTGTGCTATGAGAGGAATTGCCGGAATCAAGTATGTTGAATAAATTTCTTTTCTATATTGATTATCCGTTATGTTATATTACTAGATAAATTTTTAATTGTTTTATCAAGATTTCTATGTTGTTTCTTTTTCGACTAGATTTTAGTTTGAATTTTGTTCAAAATTTATTAGAGAACATCTAGCCAATTCTAGCATAATGTAAATTAGAAGTTTCAATTTAATTTTGTTTGATTTCTATGTGAATTTTTAGTTTAGAAACACATAAGCCCGTATTCTCACCTCAGTTTTTCGTGAAAAAGTGCTTTTATCATTAATTTCAAAATAACTTTTTGCTTCTGTTTTTCATTAAATGTATATAGTTTTTCTATATTTGATCATTTTTGGTATATTTGGTATTATAAAATTTAAATAAACTATTACAAAGTGCTTAATAAATAATTTCAAGTAAACGTCAAAAGTACTTTTGGTAAAAATCACTTTTATAAATGAGGTGAGAATACGGGCCATAGTTTTCAGTATTCTTTGAAGATTACAATTATCCCTGTAAATAATTTAAATCTTAAGTTATAGTATTTTTTTTTCTTAAGTCGCCATTAATTTATTTTGATGAATTAATTAAATCAGTTAATTTTTAAATTAACTAATGATTTAATTAATTCAACAAAATAAATTAATGGCGATTTAAGCAAAAAACAAAATACTATAACCTAATATATAATACGCTATGTATAATTATGAATATAAGATTTAAATCTTACATAAATTTTTGTTTTATATATATACAAACTGCTAAAAAGTTTTTTATCACGAAGACAAACATTACACCTATTGGAACTGCATATTAATAGCTGCTCAATACTGATCTCATGTAATTTTTCCACACGCGCTTATTATTCTTTAAATTGCAGAACAATCATATTTGTTCTTGTTAAAGCTGAATTACATTATACTTTTTTCGTCTAGATCCATACTAGGTTTCTAGTACTAGATACGTTCAAGGACATATAGTCAGTTTTAGTATAATGTAAATCAGAAATTTGCATCCAAGTTTCCTAGTATAGAAATATACAACATGCTCTATTTTCCTATTCAAGTTTCATACTAGGTACATTATACGCATGCGCACGCAATTCTACCAACCTTATATGTAGCGAAGTTATATAGGTTATATATTATACTCTGTGTATGTAGCTGTCATATACAGCTTTAAGTTGGCGTACTGGCAATACATCGGGAAAAAATCGAAGAAAGTCGACAATACACGACCGAGTGTGAAAAAAGTATGAAAATTGAACAAACCTAGTACTAGAAACCTAGTATGAATCTAGACGAAAAAAGTATAATGTAATTCAGCTTTTATATGTTGTAATAATTTCGTTGAAAATACTGTTTAATTTAATTAAAATGAGAATATGGAATTGTTCAATAATTTATCTAGTTATTTCAAAATTGAATTGAATTTAAATCAAGGCTTATTTTACTTAGATTTCAAGATGATGAAATATCGTTAATAGTTCAACTATTAACATCTCATCCATCACCGACTCCGGCTGGCGTTCGATTTGTATCGCTCGGCTTGTGTATGCTAATTGCATGTCCTTCACTTGTATCATCATCGGAACATGAACGAAGAGGTATCGAATGGGTGCAATGGCTTGTGAAAGAAGAAGCATACTTTGAGAGCGCAAGCGGCGTAAATGCTTCCTTCGGCGAAATGCTTCTGCTAATGGCTATTCACTTCCACAGTAATCAGTTGAGTGCAATCTGTGATTTAGTTTGTTCCACATTGGGAATGAAAATTCCCATACGACCGAATAATATGACTCGAATGAAAACTGTATTCACGCAAGAGATTTTCACCGAACAAGTGGTTGCAGCTCATGCTGTAAAAGTGCCAGTAACATCCGATTTAAATGCGAATATTCCTGGTTTTCTACCAATACATTGCATTCATCAGCTGTTAAAATCGCGCGCTTTTGCCAAGCATAATGTGAATATTAAAAACTGGATTTATCGACAGATATGTACATCGACTTATCCATTACATCCGGTGCTACCTTCACTTGTTGAGGTTTATGTTAATTCGATTTTGCTTCCCAATGCCAAAACATCCGAATTCACAAATAAGCCCTTAACGGAGAATGAAATACGTCGCGTATTTCGCAGCTCGATATTTGGTCCAAATTTCAATGCAAAGAAAACATTGTACAATATTAATTTTCATGATAGTCCCGACTGTGAAGATGTAGTTATAACCGAAACTAGTTTAACACCACAATTATTGGTATTGTACTATTTACTACTGTATGAAGATGTACGATTGAATAGTGCTCAAAGTCTAGTGGCGAGCGGTCGAAAAATCATATCGTATAGCGCCGAATTTGTCGGTGAATTACCAATCAAATATTTATTACATCAAGCACAAAAAGATCAGCATTTGTATGCTGGCTTATTTGGGCCATTGTTAAAACTACTAGCAACGCATTTTCCTCATTTAGCATTAGTTGAAGACTGGTTAGATGATATGTCCAATATTAATGAATGTAGCGACACTTACATTAGTGAATATGATGTGATGCAAGTATTTGAAAATATTGAAGCATCTCCATATAAAACAGCAAAGCTTCTTCAACAATTCTTAAATAGAGAACCTATCAATATTTGGCCATTTTCGACGCTTCTAATTAGTTATTCACGCAAAACATTAAGTCCAAAGGTACCACGTTATGTTCAAGAACTGTATAAACGTGTGTGGCTAAGGCTGAATACTGTTTTACCCAGACATTTATGGGTAATATCAATCAAATCACTTGTACCGAAAAATATACCGGTTTTCGCGCAAGATGTATCCGCCGATCCCTTGCAAATCTTACGTTGCGATGAACGAGTATTTCGATGTGCGCCATTATTAACAATTGTATTAAGGATATTACGCGCTAGTTTAGCAGCATCTAGAAGTCAACTGGCACAATATTTACAAGCACATCCACAACTTGACCAGCAAGGCAGAGTTATCAATGAAACGGAAAGAGAGGAATTACGTATTGCATTAGTTGCTACCCAAGAAAGTTCTGCTGTTCAAATACTTTTAGAAGGTTGCCTTGAAACGCCTGAAGACAAAATAATGCCAGGACAAATGTGGGCATTAAGAGAAGTTAGAAGCTTAATTTGTTCGTACTTGCATCAAGTTTTTATAGCTGATACATCACTAGTGAAATTAGTTCATTTTCAGGTAAATTTCTATTTCAAACTTTTTTTTTGTGAATATTTTCGATAACAAAATTTAAACGGAAATATTCCTATCATTTATAAATTATGGTGAAAATGGATATATTACACTCCAATCGTATAATTACCCAGTCCGTGAACTGGTTGCACGTGAAAAATATGCTGAATAATAATACGCCTGAAGAATTCGGTTATTAAATTGCGATCAAGGAATAGGATAAGGTAAAAAAACTCGTTCATAAACAGGGTAATTTTACGATTGGTACCTAACAGATAATTTTAATTGTAACATTGGTTTAAATTTTAAGTTAAAAGTTAAAAATATAAATATATAAAAAAATTACATTTAAGAATATAAGAAATAATGAACAATGTTTATTAATAAATTTGTCAATAAACAACACATAAACAAAAACCAAATGGGTACAAATGATAAACATTTAATAGACCGGTAATATGGTTGAATATTAGATATTGCATCACTGTATTATTATTTTTAGGGTTATCCGAGCGAATTACTGGAAATTACTGTCCGAGGAATACCGTCAATGCATATATGTTTAGACTTTATTCCCGAACTTCTGAGTCAACCCTGTATTAATAAACAAGTATTTGCCGTACAATTGTTGTCACATCTATCTGTTCAATATGCGTTGCCAAAATCAATGTCCGTTGCTCATTTAGCTATTAGTACTTTAGCAGCATTACTAGGAGGTATGTATTTATAAGTTTGCTAAGTAACGCTAATTTCTCTTAATACAACTTAATTTTCCATATGATGCGCGAGCTTTATTGTATTATTCTTATGAAATTTTTCTACGTGCTGAAAATACATAAATTTGTTACAGTATTGAACAGTGAAGGTCGAAATAAATTATTTATACCAGTTCTTCCTAATTTGGTTCGTATTGCTGAAGCTTTTCCACCATTGATCGAAGATATTACTTCTCTTCTACAGCAGTTAGCACGCATTGCATTATCGCAAGCATCGATGGCATCTCATGTTGATTCACGAACTGGATATAGTGATAATATTTCGTACGATGATCCACGCGAATTATACGAACTTTCACAAAAAGTATTTCAACAAATTTTAACTACATCTGTTTTAAAAACAAATTTATTTTAATATGTACAAGTTTATGTTTAACAATATTTTTTAAATAATTATGTAGCATTACACAATTGTAATAAATAAAGAAATTATTTTTTTTATCAAATTTCTGTTTTATTTATTTCCTAATTGTATTTTAGGGCAACTTTATTAAAAATTATAGATGCATACAGAACTAGTTTAAAATAGTGATGATAATCGGTTTTATTACTAATTTAAATTTCAATTAATATAACATCGTTAAATTATGTATTATTAGTAAATACAAACTTATCCACCTGGTGAACATTTAGAGCAGGTAGATGAGTTTGTGTAGTTGAATAGATTTTCTTTTCTAAGGATGGCGGGTTTAACTGAGAGGTAGTGAGTATTGGGTTTGGATGATAACTGCTATTGAAATAAGATTTTGTCGTGGGGTTTATAATGGAAGAAAGAATCGAGTTTGAAATGTATTGGTGTATAACGAATACAAAATTAGAAGAAAAAAAGTAAGTTAAGTAAAAAGATATTATATGATATCGCTGCATCATTTACGATGACGTTTTGCAGTAAAACACAAGAGTTAATCGAACAAACTTAAATCATCAAATATGTTTTTATTTTCAAATTAGAGAAATAAATATTTACATAATGCCAACTATTATATGATTTTCAGAATTAAATTTTAAATTAACCGCTTAAAACTTCTGAAGAATTTTAAGTTGCCGTTCTGCAATTCTAACCAACCAATCCCGATATAAGTCTAAATAATTTGAATCAGTTAATAGTCGTTTGCATGTCGTTTGGTCGTTGCAGTTTGAGTTATTTTATTTTGTTTCACGCTTTAACTTTAATCTTTAATTAATAATAATGGATAATAATACTTTTGACATTATTATTCCATCAGAAGGAGAGAGGACAAGTAATTTTGATAAAACGTAAGTTATTTTATTATATATAATATAGATTTTCATATAGGTATGTATGTATATGTTTTTATAAGTGATATTTAAAAATAATATATTATTTTATTGATAATATTGCATTATCCTGTTATAAAAATAAAGAAAACTCTACAAAAAAAATGTGTAAAATGAAATTGTTACATGTTTTCTATATATTTTTTATTCAAGCATATAATTTCAGAGGTGAATGTGTATTGTAAAATACGTTTTAACCAGTTTTAACGTTAATTCACACGGTTCTAATTGATGTTCAGACAGGTAGCTCAAATACAAACATGTTTAAATAATTAATTCAAAAATTAATATTATATTCTACTATTGCAAATATTTTCATTTTTTTTTATTGTTAGTGAATTTCGAAGTACACTACCTTTAAATAGTAAACATACACAAATTTATATATTTAAAATGTTAACTTTTTGAAATATAATGATATATTATTTAAGTGGTGTTTAATAAAAAATTGTAGATAATACAGGACTTTGGAGCTAGAGCCCTTTGGATTGATCCAAAGCCCTGAAAAAATACAAAAAAAGATATTAAAATAATAAAATTACTCGAAAATTAGTCGGCATTGAAACAAATATGGAATTTTTTTTTCAATTGTTAACAAAATTGTTTTTGTTATTCAACGAATTTTGAATTTGGTAGTTATTGGTAGTTATCAACAAATGATTTTGTAATGTAACAATTAATAACAGATATTAAATTGTGTATTTATTTAATTATTGACGATTTTTTTAATTTTAACGATATATGTTAAATATATTGATATATTATTTGATAGATTTCCGTAAAAATAATCATGGAAGAAAACACAACTGTTGTTAAATTTGAAGAAAATATTAACAGGTTCGACTTTCTTCTAAAAATTATCTAGGGATATTATAATATATGTGATTTTTAAAAAATATGAAATTTTTAGAAAAAAAATTGAATGGTCACTTGTACTTGGGGGTTTCTTAACTCGGACTCCGCCCTCTTTCAAAACCCGCTTATGATCTAATTGTTCTTTTTTGATACAGTGATATTGTCAGTTGTATCCAACAAGAAACCGCAGATCTTTTACAAAAATTAGACAACATATGGATACAAATTGGCTACGATAATGATGTGCGCAATGAACGTCAGACGATTGTTTTAAAAGAAGTACGCGAATTATTTAAAGCAATTACAACAGAAGCTGAAGATGTACGAGACGCTTTAGTAGAAGAGAGTAAAATACTTTTTAAAAAAGTCAATAATATGTGCCAAGAACTTCAATTGAAAAATTCTGTGGAGGGCTACGATCATCTTTCATTATTACTTCTTAAAAAAAAACTGGATAATGACTTCAAATAGTATGTATATTTTCCATGAAATTAATTTTTAAAAAATCGCCTTTTGTAAATCCGACCATAAGCTGAAATCAGAGATTGATATTTAACTCAGTTTATAACTTAAGTTTATAAGTTAAGTAAAATATTAATCTCTGAATGCACCTTTACTTTTAAATGCTTTTCGATATAAGAGAATTTTAGATTTCTTTTTTCTTATTTTTTGTTTCTTAAAAATTGTTATAATTGTTCCAGCTACAATGATATTTATACTGCTAGACAAGCTGAAATAGCAAAAATTATTTTAGAAGAAAAAGAATTATGTCAGACTTTAGGAAGAAATATAAAATCTTTATCAGTAAAACCTCTTCCAAATGCAGGAGAAGTAAATGATTTTAAAAAATATTTAGAGGAGTTGTCTTTAGCAATATCTAAACGTAAAAAAGAATTTCCGATAATTAAATTATCGTGTATTGAAATTAGTAAAGAACTCAAGATAAAGCCAAGTTTAGATTTTGAGAAACTAGTTATCTGCGGAACAGATGATCAATTTCAAGTATCTGATGAAAATATGGATAATTTAGAACAATTACATTTAAATTTAGAAACTAAATTATACGATATGAGAGCAGATATTGCTGAGTTACGTGAAAAGTTAACAATTTTGTGGGAAAGACTTGAAGAATCGCCGCAAATACGTAGTGCGTTCTTGGAAAAATATACTGGCAACTCCGTCGACGTACAAAATGCATTAAAAGAAGAGGTTAAAAAATACGAGGCAAAAAAGAAAGCTAATATTAAAATATTTATTGATAAAATTCGATTGGAATTGCAAGATTGGTGGATTAAGTGCAAATATAGTGAGGAAGACAAAAAGAAATTTATTTATTTTGAATCCGATTGTTATACGGAAGACTTACTTAATCTACACGAAATAGAAATTGAAAAACTACGTGCACATCACGAAAAGAATCTGTAAGTTTTTTATTTTATCTTTTTTTTTTTAATATAATCTAGTGATTATAATAATTTGCTGATTTGTTCAGTCGAGTGATCTAAGGTGTCAACCTGATATCACTCTCAGCCATGAGGGCTTCAGTTTGAATTCATAATATAATTGAATTTGAAAATATTAAAAAATGTTGCTAAAAATGATATAATCAGATAATTATTTGATCTTACAAATTTAATACCATAGGATCCGTAATATTAAAAACAAATAGAAATAAATTTTATAATATATAACTACATTCATATATCACAAAAAAACATTCAAAGATTAATAAAAACTGTAATGTAAATATACATATAATTATTGGACATGACTGATATATAATTCTATGATATATATAAAATATGTAAACAATAGACCTTTTCAGGAACATTCAAAAATTACAAGTAACTGTTTTGTTTTTTTAGCGAAATTTACACATTAATAGACAAACGAGAGCATTTATGGAAGAGGATTTTGGATTTGGATCAACGTGCACAATGTCCGAACCGTTTTCAAAATCGTGGCGGTGAATTATTACGCGAAGAAAAAGAACGAAAAGCGGTTTGTAAAAAGTTACCACAGATTGAAGCGGAATTACTACAGCTTGTTGACCAATATGAACAAGAGACGGACACTAATTTTACCGTATTTGGACAGTTCATTACCAATATGATTGCTGAAGCTTGGGACAAGCGAAAGGAAACTAAACAGATGCAATTGTCTGCGAAAAAAGTGGCTCGCGATAAAGGTAAGATTTTTTTTGTTGTTGTTAATTTAATAATTTAGAGAGTAAGATGTACGTATATAGAAAATAGCCATTTTAGAAGGTATTTTAATTAAAACGTTTTTCACATTTTTCTTTTATAGTAAATTGAAGCGAACCTAACAAAAGTGATTAATTTTTAACTAAAGGGTATTTGTAAAAAGGAGTTATATAATATCAGGCCATTTTGTTTACTTATATTTGATACATTGTTTTGTTTTTTACAATATTTGTGTGAATTATTTTATATAGGATAATTTGTTAGGATTTAAAAATCATATTTTCTGCCAAGTGATAGTAGAAGTTTAACTTTACAGACAATTGACAGTTTTTAAAACGTGATGCACAGATTTGTTAAGACCAGAAACCACATAGATTTCCGAACTTATGGGAGGGCCATAAAGTATTAAAGTATTACTTTTACAGTCTAGGCAAAAAAAAAAAACTTTTCAAATCTATTAGTTGACGAAATGCACTAAAGACTTTCTTTGTTAATCGCATATATTTTTTCAGCTGGTACTGGTATATTACGAACACCAGGAAAAAGTCCATTGAAGGCATTAAAAAGTAATGCTTTAACGCCATTACCAACTCCAACATTTAAACGCCGTATTCCCGCTCCACTTTTCGGTTCTGTACCGACTAAGAAAAATAAATCCGAATTGAGGAAAATTACAGTTCCTGCAACCACTGTCAAACGAGTACGTAATACTTTTATCATTTTTCAAAACCAAATATTAATTGTAATTAATTTTTAATTGTTGAGTCAATATTAATCTCAGATTGTCTTGTTAATTATAGTTATTAAATTTCTGAACTGTTATGAAATAATATTAAAATATTTAATCAAAATATTAATTAAATAATTAATTTTGAAGGCGTCGTTAGAACGACGGCATAGATTGGAACGAAAATCTCGTGGTTCACCTGATTATGAAAATTTTAAAGTAAGTTAAATTTGTATTCTTTCTCAATGTTACTAATCATTTGTTTAGTGTTAATATATGTTTCTAAAATCGATCTAAATAAATATTTGTATCAAATTTTTAAAAAAGATTCTAATGTATTTTATTTTTAGAAACTATTTTAAATTCAAATAATGAAATGAAGTTAATTGAAAAACACTTTTTATTTGAAAAGATTTTAAATAAAAAAGTGAAGGTTTTTTTTTTGTTTTCACTTAAATCAAATAATGAAACTAAAATAACTAATAATTATATTTTTATTTGAACTGTTTGAGAAAATTTGATGGTAGAATATAAAACAAATATTCTGATTGTTGATGTTTTTATTTGTTTTAATCATTTTTTGCTGTTTTCTAGTCGTTGTTTGTGACGGCTTTTTTTGTTGCGACATGCATTGATCTTGCGTTCATCTTCAAGCTTGTTTTCAATTCTGATTTTTTTTTTAATATAAAACAAATATTTATTACTAAAAATTTCATGTTTGCATGATATACTTACTGTGCGATTAATTTTCTTTGCTTAAACTAAATGGGTAAGTAGGTATTATTTGGAAAAGTGTTTATTGTTACAGAATCTTTCATCTCCTATAGCCCAAAGCACATTACGCCAATCCAAATTGGCATCATGATATTGCAATTTTTGGTGAGTACAAAGATTTTTCCGCCAAGTTGTACAATCGCATATCTTTGTACTCTCTTATTATTATTATTATTACTATTTTTGTGTTCTTTTTCTATATCGTATTTTCTTACTAATACATAGTTTGTTGGTGGTGGATTATATATTTTTACTACTTCTATATTAAATAATATATTCATTATATATGCTTTTTTTTGGTAAGCAATGTAATTCATAACTTACACTAGTGAGTTTTTTTTTTTTATTATTTTAACCTTCTGATTAATCAAAATTTTGTAAGTTTGTGACTATCATAAAATTGCATTTGAAATATTTTATGAACTATTGGTCAATTACATAAAACGATGTTAACTTAGTCAATTGTTAATTATTTGATTATATTTTCAAAGTGCATCGTTGATTAGTTTTACAAAGCATTGTTAATCGTATTGTCAGTTAACGAAATGGTTAAATGAAATGACCGTAAATTTTACAGAATAAGTAAATAAATTATTGTTAATAATGCACTGATCTTTAATAGCTGTCATGAAAGTAACATGATTAAAACAAATATGAAACAATCAGAATAAATCAAATAAAATTAATTGAAGGACAATTAGTGTAAGTTTGAATTGTTATAGACACCTCTAAACACCAAATCCAGTTGTCGCAGTACATTATTTTCTCAGGAGAAAAAAACTGGGTTAACAGTTCCAACCGCCTCCAGTTCAAAGTCGCAGTTAAATACTCCACGACGTCCTTTAAATCGTACTCCGAGTCGTGACGGAATGCGTTCCAGAAGTCCATCTGCAACAACTAGTTCCCGGCTTGCACTTCCTCCTGGAAATTTACCCTTCATGATGTAATATTTTTTCCAACTTTATATTCAATTTTTATTTTATAAAACGTTAACAAAATTAATATGCTTTAAAAAGCGATACTTTGTTGTTACCAATAAAATAGTTTTTGTTTAAACATATTATAATTATATTGTGAAGAAAAATTAAATATAAGTAAAATTTTCAGTACAAATATATCTTAGAAGATAGAAATATTTTTCATCTAATATAATGTTTATTTTTTCAAGTATTGTATATAAAAATATATGAAATGCAAT
This sequence comes from Clivina fossor, assembly GCA_963966155.1. Taxonomy (NCBI): domain Eukaryota; kingdom Metazoa; phylum Arthropoda; class Insecta; order Coleoptera; family Carabidae; genus Clivina; species Clivina fossor. The sequence goes on along the minus strand of OZ014553.1, from coordinate 4,307,937 downwards.
ATTATTTTCATTTTTGGAATATTTTTATTTTTGTAACAAATTTTTATTTTATTGACAAATAAATTGCATTTCATTTATTTTGTTTTAAAATTCTCATTTTGTCGTAAAATGTAGTATTATTTTCTGTTCAGTTTCTAGTGCAATTATTTTAAGAAAAAAGTATTAAATGTCATTATTGAAAATTAAAAACAATGACAAAATATTTTGTGTGCTAATAATAATGGCATAACCATTATTTACAAATATTGGTGCTTTATGAATGTAATAAATAATTTGTGATTTTTTTTTAAATATTTAAAATATGTTTCTGTTTATATAATTGTGTAGTTTGTAGTACTTAAAAGAAATTTTCAATTAAAATATTTTATAAAGATAACCATCTTATTTTTATTTCTTGAGAAAATATTCACAATGTTTTTCCGAATTAAATTTTTAATTTGCAGAAATTTTAGAATCACTGCCAGTTTTGGTAGCTGCGTATCATTATGAAATGTTTTTACAGCTTTTTAAAGAAAAGAGAGTGATTGGCCCTGTTTAATTCGGATATTGCGTCTACTGTTTACTGCTACGTCAATATTCTATTCACTTCGCAATTACGTGTTATGTAAATGACAAACCGCTGCGCTGTATCATTTACAGCGGCCGGCGTTTTGCAATAAAACGCACGAGAATCGATCGAACAAACCTTTTATTTCAAATAACATTACAGACAATCATAATTTCAGGATTAACCGTTTGAGTACCAAGCAGCGATTTTGCGCTCTTCTGTTACGCTTGAAATTTATCAGCGCTCTAAAGCGCGGTTTCTGTCGATGCTCGACTATACGGCTACCGTTCCGTTTTAAGTAAAAAGAAAATTGGAGTAATATTACACTTTGTAGGTGTACACCTTTTTATTCTTATAAACGATTACTATAATAATATAATTAACTAAATAATGTAGAATAGGAAATAAGACAAGCGCAAAAGCGCTCCTTGGCACTTTTGGACGGGGATAAAGATATAGGTTATGAAATATTTGATATAAATTGTGAATAAAATTATGAACAAAATCTTAAAATTATAGTAAATAATTTATATATATTGATACGTCCGATGAATAGTTGAATTACTATAATGTGTTTTACGGACGCAAATATTTTCAAGTGATAAGAACAGCATTATAATGAATTTGGATTAAATAAAAGTCACCTGGATAGGATTTGCGGAACTGATTTTTGCTTGAATGAAAAGAGGTTGAATAGGTGTGTATAGTAATTAATATACAATAATAAATAATAAACAGATATCTTTAAAAAAATGAATATTTTATTTTTACTTACAAAATATACATTGATTATTTAATTAAAAGATAATGAGATAAAATCATTGCAAGGCAAGAATGACTTAAATAAAAATTAGCCTTAAGTTATAATATATTAAATTATGCATATCTATAAACTAAAATACAGAGATCAACTTGTGTGCTTAATTATTCACTTGCGTCTGACATTCTATCGAGTGAATTAACAATAGAAGTTGAGAAACTAAATTCCGTATCCGCATCTGATCCATCAACTTCACTACTGTTTGTCGCTGATGACTCAGAATCGAGCAAAGAATCATTATTACTAATTGTTTTTCCATTTATAAAGATGATTTCATTTTTAACGCATAAATAAATACCGCGCTTATTCGATCCTAAATACTTTGGTTTCGTGAATTCTAATCGAATACTGTCCGGACATGATAAACTCTCCGAGCTAGTATCGTTAAATGAATCCGGTGTAATTTGTATAATTTCAACAGCTGAAAATTGCACAATATACAAAAACGGTGCGCAATAGGAAAATACTAATGGTAAATGTGCCCATTTCAAATCATTCTCCCGATTCTTTCTACCATATTCATCAACAAATATTCCAAATTCATTGAAGCATATTAAATATTCCGTTGGATTTGCGTTAATTCGCATAATAGCCACAGGATAAGAGCCTAACTTATAACAACTAATTGCGTTCGCTAGTTTGTGGTCGGATGCATCGAGAAATTCGTCAGCAGAGAATGTCTTCAAATCGATTTCAAAAAACTTATTAGCTCCAACAATGATGGAATGTTGCGTGAATAAAATACAACTACATGGTTCAGCTGTATCCAACATTCTCAATGGAATAAAATTATCCGTTTCTAGCTCGTATTTGATTATAATTAATTGTGTACTAGTTGCAGTACATAGAATATTATTCTTCTTAAAGTCGGACAATTGAAACATATGGAAGCCGTCTTTATTATTTATATTAAGTCTAGAATAAGTTAGTGTTGGTTTAGTACATGGTACAGATTTGGCTAAACTTTCAACACATCTTAATTCGGCTCGAATTAACGAGCGATTTGAATCTGCTATCATTAAAATTGTATTAATTGATTTTAAGATACCTATTTGTTGTATATAAGTTATGCCTGAAATCTGTACGAGAGGATGATCGTTAAACGAAGCAAATAAGCCTTCCTCGCATCCAATGAGAAATGTGTCTTTCGAAATTTCTTCAATACACACTGTATCTAAATTTCTCTCCAATTTTATTAATGTTATGTAATTATTTTTGTTGAGATTTGGATATTTCTTCTCAAATAGTTCACATAAAACTGTAATCATTTACAAATAATTATTACATATTAATACAAAGTTATTTCAAAGATAATGAAATTAAAATTTGACTATATTATACGTATTATGTTCGGGTTAAAAATTTTTTTTATTAAGAACTCTTTAAAATTCGCATGATTTGTAGCCAAAGTCAATAGAAACAATTGTTATTTTATGATCGAAATTGAAAAGAATTCAGCAAAAAGTTTTTATCACTATAAAAAATATTATTGTAGATTTTTCATAAAGCCCATATTTTAATTAAATATTTTAGAAGAACCAATGACCTTAATACCACAATAACAAATTTGTAAATTTTAATGAAAAAATTTCCCAAACATTATAGACTCTTCTTATGAGGATTCATTAATAATTTCACATATTATAAAAAAGTTTAAACTATGGAAGATTTGCGACAGCGTATCAAAGTTGCAATTATTCGATAAAGTTCAGGACACTAAAAAATATTTGCTGTAAAATCAAATATCATTTCTATGTCCTAGCCTAGACGATGACTACAATAAAATTTATTTAACAGAATATACAGTGTGTAAAGTAATGAGATTTCCTATAGGGAAAAAATTTTAATATGAGTTTTAGGCGAAAACCTTATTCTTTATAAAAAATTTTGCTTCTATCAAAACCCATTATAGTCAAAGAAAAATCCAGTAATCACTTAAGATAAAACCAAAAACTTGATATTATGTCGAGTTGTTGATTTTAAATAGGACTAAGTCCGAATGTTATATCAGTATCGTGCTACCCATGAAAAAAAAAATATAAATATATATTTTTTTTTTAATTATATTTTGGTAAATTAATAATAATAATAATAATTAAAAAGTAAGTCTCTTGTATGACAAATATTTTTAACATTTTTCACACGATACTGATGTAACATTCGGACTTAGTCATATTTAAAATCAACAACTCGACATAATATTAAGTTTCTGATCTTATCTTAAGTGATTACTGGATTTTTCTTTGACTGTAAGGGGTTTCGATACAAGCAAATTTTTTTATAAAGAATAAGTTTTTTTCCTAAAACTCATATTAAAATTTTTTCCCTATAGGAAACCTCATCACTTTACACACTGTATAATTTTATAAATACGTATATAATTTGTTGATTTTTGAATACCTCTAGCATGAACAACCTGTATAAACATATTTTTGGTCGAAATTTACTTTATTGGTTTAAATTATTTTTTTTTTAAATACACTAACCTTTCATCCAGTTATTTTTATCACTAGCGTTAAGTGCCATTAGCAATTGAGTGCTTGATGGCCAGCATGTTGTTCTTGGTCGCACATCAACACGCATAAGAAATGGCAGATCGGTAGAAGCAACCGATGGACAAATTTCTTGTGATGTAACATCACCATTAACAGAGCCCCAACCATCTTCTGGACACAATTCGATTGTTTTCATTGCTTTCAAGCCACCGCTCGGTTCATGTACATAAAATGCAAGAACGGAATCTTCCAAGCGAACATATTTTCTTTCCCAATTGCCGTGATTATCATCACTATAACAAAGTAAAAAAAAAAGAACTTTCAATTTTGTTTTATTTTAATTAACCCTTTACGTCCGGAATTTTTTTACAGGTTTTATTCAAATAAAATACAATTTATCGTTGTAGTAGGTTACATGAAATGAGTTTTTAAAAAAAATATATGCTTCAACTTATTTAAGAAAAATTAAGGTCTTGCCATTTTAACGGCGGTCGGTCCACAAGACCACTAGGATTAGAGATTCAATTTATTAAAAAGGTTTTATTTAATTAAAATGAACAAAAATTGATGAAATTTCATGTTTAATGAATCGAAACAACAAATTTTACAAATAAAAGAAAATATTAAAAGATTATTTATTTCATCTATATTTTAATTATTAAAAATAAGTAAAAAAATATAATTCTACAAAATTTTATTTGAAAACCCATAAAACCATTAAATCAATTTAAGGCATATATAATATATATTTAGTATAGATCGTATAGATCTGATTTCATATATATTATTTAACAGGAGTAGAAAAAAATAATTTAATTATTGTCATTTGACATAACCAAAATTATGAATACTATTTAATAATTATTATAAATTAACAAAAAATACTTGAATAACTTTCGATATTCCTTTCATATGTTCCGCGTATTAGTTTTTTTAAATAAAGTAATAAAATTTAAGTTAATATTACCTTGGAACTTTCAGCCAACTTTCAATTACAGATTGACTAGTGATGGTGGTAGGTGATTCTTTCATATTATTTTCACTGATCGATCTCTGAAAATGTTTGGCAAATTCATTAGGTAAGCCACAGGTTCGTGGTACATTAGGAACACAGCGTCGATGAGCTGTAGTTGGACATTCGTTACAAAAGAATGCGGAACGACCTAATTGAATATTCTCCGAACAGCCAACACATTTCATTGTTTTCGTACACATACGGGATTCGAATCTATAACATTTTTATTGGAGATATTTTTGAAAAAAATAATATAATCATTCAACAAAAATTACATTAGGGTATTTTTATATGAGCATATAAATCTTAACAATGAACATTTCAATATGTCAATGAACATCAGATAATAAAAATTGCAATTTAGGCTATTTACACATTAACGACAGTAATTTTAATTGTTGGCAATAAGTACTCTGGTTATGAGAAGGATAGCTGTGAACCGTGAAACGTGTGCGGAATAGTCGAATGGAAAGGGACCTAGTACGCATGTTTCGAGTCGATTCGCGCACTTCTAACATACAACTGCAGCATGATGATAACTTTATCAAATTTCAAAAAATAAACATTGAAAAAACAAATGGAATTACCTATGTGGAATATTATGATGCATACGTTGCATTGAAGGTTTTCTTTGAAATTCGCCTCCATTTTGTGATGCTGGACTACGTACTAGTTGTTCAAGGGCTAATTTAGTTTTCGGTGAATGTGTTGCAACGCATATTTCATTTGAATCATTATCACTTTTTACAACTGACAATGATTCGCTTTTAAATTTGTTTAATTGTTCTCTTAAATTCTTATTATTTTCCCTTTCCTTTACTAGCAGACTTTCTAATTCACGATAATTTAATGATAGAGACGGTGGAATATTTTCTTTTTTGGAACTACCAAATAATTTATCAGACAATGATTTCTTTTTCTTCCCATCTTCAATCTAATACAAGAGAATACATTTATTCATGTTCATATTTATATGAGAAAATAAAAGAAAAAACTTACCTTTGATTGTAGAAAATCAATTAATTTGGTTTGTTGTTGTATAGTTGCTTGTGATTTTAATTCTCTTTGATTATAATAATTCTCCTGTTCCTTTATTTTACTTTCCAGTTCATTTATTTTCATATATAATGATGCTTTTTCATCCTAAAATGTATCTTACATTAATATAATAGAAGAATGTGGTAACTGATTTTTAATATTTTTCATTAATCAGTAGTTTAGCAAAATTGAAAAATTTTATATTTTTTAAATTATATATATATATATATAACATAAAAATTATAATAATAATAAAAAACAATTAGAGCAACTTGTATAATATAAGGCTTGTTCTAACCTAGCATCAAGATCAGTTTTTACCAAAAATTAAGATAAAATGATACATAAATTGTTTTATTCCTATCCAAACAATTGTTTTTCATCAACACATTATTGAATTTGAAAATTTACCTTATAATCTTGTATATCTTGATTTAATTTATAATTAGTTTCTCTGCTTTGATGTACCAGTGTTAGACGTTGTGACGATTCTTCTTTCAATGAAATATGATCGATTTTCAAATTTTCATATTGTCGTTCTAAACTTTTTAGGATTGTTTCAAGTTCACCACAACGGTCTTCCGATAAACCCAAGTTCTCACTTAATTGTTCCGATAATTCTTTATATTCGTGGACTTGATCCTTGTATGACGCGCATTCACGTTTAAATAACTCAACATCTTCTTGCAATCGTTTACAACTTGTTTCAGCTAATATTTTTAGTGTACGTTCTTCATTTAATAATTGCTTCGCGTCCTGTATTTCATTTTTCATTGTTTGTATTTCATCGTTTAATTGCGATACTGTTTCGCTTAATTTTATTTCTTTATTTTCATGAATCGAAGCTAGATTTTCATATTCTTCCAATTGATTTTCTAATATTGTACATGCGTCGCGTAATACATTTATATTCTGGAAAAGAAATAATTTATTTAGAATCATTAAGTTATGTATGTATTTTATGGTACAATGTTTCACAAAAGCTGAAAAGCGCTCTTTCTGTAGAAAACGTAAAAATTACGGCACGATTTAAAGTCGAACAATGTTATGATACAAGTATAGAATGTACTTGTCTGCCGGATACATACACCGTACTACGAGCAGTTGCTGCTTCTAGAAGACATTTTGAAACATACATATTAAGTTTACGACATGTAGATAAAATTTTACAATTTCATATTCAATTATCTTCAATCTATCGAAATTTGGGAAAAAAATATTTCAAATAAAAAAAAACAAAATAATGTCCGCTTACTGAAAAAAATATTACGTGAAAAAAAAAACTGTTTATTTTTATATATTTTTTTAAAATAAATTTCTACCAATTTTTGATATTTTATTGTTTATACAAACTAATAATTATCAGAATATTGTTCTTTCGCACAGTATATATTGTGAGACATAACTAACTTTTTAGATCTTCCAAGATATTTAAAGAAACAGACAATAAATATGTCACAGAAGTCATGAAAAAAATTATTTTAATGTTTCGTTATGATTATTTTATTATTAATCTTATTTAGTTTTATTTATTTATTAAAAATTTATAATACTGCTTTTAAGTATTATGTAAAAATATTCTAACTATGTATAAGTAAATTTTAAATTTCTGAAGTATTTTTATACTATACTTACAAGATAAACAATATATTAAAATTTAAAAAAATATAACTTACTAATCGTGCATTTTCCAGTTCTTGATTACAACTTTCGAACTTGTTACAAGCGTCAAATTCATTTTTATTGGCTGTATCTATTTTGTAATGCAATTTTATATTATCTTCTCGCATATTTTGACATTCCTTTTCTACACTAACTCTGAACTTTACTTCGTTTTCGATTTCTCTTTTTAATTTAGACATATCATCTACCAAATTATTCAATTCGTTAGTTAGTTTTGCGACAGTTAACTTTTCATTTTCGTATTTTTCATGATACTTTTGTGATTTTTCTTCCATTTGATGTGCGAAACATTTTAATTCTTTTATTTCTGCTACGTACAATTCATTTTTCTTATTTATTTCACTTAAAGTTTCTTCATGAACTTGCATCATCCGATTTATATCAGAATTAAGCTTTGCGACTTCTTGTTCCATTTCTTTAATTTTAGTTTCAGCTGTTTTCAGTTCTCGTTCGACTATTCTTTTATCTAATTCGCAATTCGATAATTCTTTTTCTTTGCGCCACAGTGAACTATTAGCCGTACGCAATTCTTGTTTCTCCAAAGCAGATGCTTCGTGCAGTTCGCGAATTTGATCTTCTAAACGTTTCACTTGCTCTTGTAAAACATCTTCTCTATCAGAACCTGTTTCCAATTTTGAAACACCCGTCTCCAATCGTGATAGTAATTGCTCAAGATTTTGAACCTAAAAATACACAAATATATTTATATTTAAAATAAATTTGAAAGATTATCAAAAAAACCATTTAACATTATAAATTATTTGTGTATTACAAATTCAAGTTGTTTGCTTTATTTATTATAAACTAAAACAGTAATTTTACATAATAATAATCAACTAATTTCTTATCAAATTAAATCGAATAAAATAATTTTTCGAATCGTCACATATTACTTGATTATTTCTGAAAATTTTTGAACTTTATCAAATTAAGTTGATAAATCTAAATAAATATTTACTTTGATTCTGTTGGAAACTTCCTTTTCATAAGCTTCCTGTAGTTTTCGATTAAGCGTGTCCCGATCGTCTGATACCGATTTTAATTGATTTTGTAAATCAGTAATATCATTATCTCGTCGTAGATTATGTTCATGTATGACTGTTTCATGTGCAGTTAATGATTCACTTAATTGTTTTGATAATTCCTTCAACTGTTTTTTCAATGCTTCGCATTCAACTTTTTCCTGTTTCAATGCTTCTTCTAAATGATTGTTTGATGATGTTTTTAATTGTTCGATTTCAATATCGCGTTTCGTAAGTTCACTTTTTAAATCATCGACAAGTTTTGTATCCTTTTTAATGTGAACGATTTCATTTTCAAGTTCTTTGCATCGAATTGTTGCCGTATCCAGATGCTTTTTCATTGTGTCACATAATTCTGTAGATGCCTTATATTGATCTTCTAAATCTTGCTCGCGTTGTCTGAAATTTTAAACAAATTAATCATAAACAGTTTTTGGTAAAATTTTATTTAAGATTCTACCGGTATATATATAAATAAAAAAAATTATGACAAAAATATTTAATAAGGAAATTTTTTTAATGGGTATGGTAGTGAAAAATTTGGAGAAGGTGTTAAACAAGAAGAAAACTCATTTAAGATTCAATCTAAGCTTCCGTGGCAAATTTTTGTACATTTCTTCATAGCGTAAATCTAAAGCGATTTCTTTCCAAAATCGAAATCAATAATATGAAAACAATTTTTGGAAAAAACATGAACCAACCACAGACATGTGCTATTTCTTGATTTTGTAATGTAATATGAAAAATAATTAACAAACTGTTTCCACGTTAAAATAATAGTAAAAACAATTGTAAAAACAATTCGAAATTGTCTGTAAATTATACAAAATTTATCACTTAACAATTAAGTTAAATATTTAATAATATTATTACATATTTAACTGAATTGTTAAGTGATATATTTACTATAATGAACATGTTCCATACTTGATATTACTGTAATTTTCCATTATCTTTTAGGTTAAATTAAATCAAATTGACAAAACTACATATGTATTTGATAATAAACAACAATATGCACAACAAATAAATACCTGTATGAATCAATTTGTAATTCGAGTTGTTTCTTATTTTGTAAAACATCTGAAAGTTTCAATTGTAAATCAGTTAACTGATTTTTCGTTTCCGATGTGATTCGTTCTAATCTGTTTTCTACACCAGCTATACTACGTCGGCTTAAAGCACGTGCTTGAGCTAATGAATCCTAAAATTTCAAAAATAAAAAATAAGTAATTACAGTTCAGATGTAAAACATTATTTATAATAACTATATATATCATTCACCTTATATTCAGTTTGTAAATTTTTTAATCTTTCCAGTTCTTGTTCGGTTTGAACGAGTTGCGACTTATATCGTTGTAATTTTGATGTTAATTCGTTATTATTCGTGCATAATTCAGTAATACGCGTAGTTTGTTTTTCGATTTCTTCATTTAGTTTCGCAACACGACCTTTCTCTGCATTTTCCCATTTCAGTTTGGCCGATTTGATTAATTCTAATGCCCGAGTTTCGAGATCTTTCCGTTCTCGCCGTTCCAAATCTAATGTTCTGCGTAAAGCCTGTAAATTGTTTTGTAAACTTAAATAATAACGAAATCGATCACTAAAAACTAAACACTAAACACAAACTATAATTATTCATATACAGCAGAATTTCCAAAAATTTATTCTATAAGTAAACATATTTGATATTAACTTAGATATTAAGTACCTACAAAATATTACAATAGCTTCTAAAAGTTTTAAATTGAACAATAAATGTATACTAAGAAAAACTGCCGTTAGAAATACCCTAAACAAACAAATAATATTTACATCTGTATATACAGGGTTGGACAAAATTATAAAATTGGTTTAATATTTCAAAAACTATTCAACTGCATTAACACTAAATTTGACATTTACCTATATTAAATTAAATGTATTAAAAGTAAACCTACATTTAGTATTTATCTATTTTTTATTACAGTTGATTTTTTTGAGATTGACAACTAAGTTAAGCAAAAATTATGAATAAGACAATAAATAAATAATAGTTTGTGTAAAGACCAACTTTTTCTTCAAATTTTAATAGTACAATTCTATCTTATGTTTTTTTTTTACTCGAAAATATAGACTTACCGCTGTTTCAGCAATATTAGAAGCAAATTTCTTTTCTAAATCATTTCGAACAGTTTCAACATTTTCTAGTTTATTATTACAATCGTTATATTTTTTTTCTAGTGCACCATATTCATTACTGGAATGCTCAATTTTGGCTAAACGTTTCTGTAAATTTTCAACTTGCTTCTTTTTATTTTCAAGTAATGATTCATCATTGACTTTATTTGTATTAGTTATTTGTGTTTGATGATTTGATACACAATTTGTATACGTGAAGCCAATAAATGGTAAATTTCTACCCGAAAATTGGGTACGACTTTTAAAATTATCAATGCTAGGTGTTGATTTTTTCGTTTCTACATCTAAAAAATTTGATGTATCATCAACACCATTTACTTTGGGCACAAATGGTGGAACTTGTTCACGTAGAATTGTCCAATCAATTTCTTTAAATAGTGCATCATTTAAAATCTTCTTATACCTATAATATCGATAAACAATATAAAATATACACAAGTTATCGAAATATTATTGAAATGTTCGAGCAAGTCGTAAAAGTTCTAAATTATTTTTATTTACACACAATAGTCAGCGTCGCTCCGTAAACGTTCACAAATGCATTCTTAATTTTCTCTATGTAATGTGAATGTACGTTAACCGGACACAGGGTCATAATTTATTTGTTATGAGGATTCTAGAGATTTCTGCCAAAAAGTCCGAGTGATATCATTTCTTGCAGATAATTGAGTGCCGTCAAAATACGTACTGACTGTATTTGCAAGATATAAAAGCTCAATTCTAGAAAAATTACACTTATCCCTGTATTTTGTAACAGTTTCGTTAAAAAATAATGGTTTGTTTCCATGTATATTGCAACGAAATTTCTTCCGAGATTCAAGAATTTTCATTTTAACGAACCATTCTATTTAACGAAAATGTTTCAGCATACGGGGGCTAGTCTATTTTATTTTTAGGATGAGGCTATTTATACATACGGTATGTATACGCAATTGGCTATTTATACATACAGTATGTATACGCAATTGGCTATTTATACATACAGTATGTATACGAAATTGACTATTTATACATACAGTATGTGTATACAACTGGCTATTTATACATACGATATGTATTTGCAATTGGCTATTTATACATACTTTATGTATATGCAATTGGCTATTTACAGATTTACATATACTGATTGTATGTGCTATTATTACAATTAATATTTTGATAATAACTACACAATTACAAATAATTATAGTTTTATTTATTAAAATTTATTTACAATATTGTTCAATAAAGTAATACATATACTATAAAGTACCATTAAATCAGAGAAATAAATATAAAGTAAAATAAATATAAATAGGATTTATACATACGGAATGTATACGCAATTGGCTATTTGTACATACTAAAAAAAATACTGTATGTATAAATAGCCAATTGCGTATACATACCGTATGTATAAATAGCCACTTTCTTATTTTTATTCTAAATTTGCTACTGGTAATGAAAATTTAGTTTCCGAAATATATATATTTAATTCTACAATTCTAAGAATTTATTGTAAATGTACAATTTTGTTTAAACTATTTTAATTTAATAAAAATTTCTAAAAATTAATTTTTTATTTCTATACTTACTCCAATCGAGCATTTTGGTCTGCAAGAAGATTTCGAATAAATTTAATGTAATTTTCGGATAAATTTACATCACTGGGAAATTTCAAATTTGTTGAATAGTTCATAATTTTATTGTATGTCGATATAACAGTTGGACCACAAAATGGAGTATTTCCAATTGAAATTTCATATGCCAAAATACCAAGTGACCAATAATCGCAACCTTTCTGAAATATAATAGAATAATTAATATGCAATTTAAAAAAACAAAAAATCGGATAAAATACAGTTAAAACAAAAACATTATAATTGTTTTTTCCAAAAGTCCGCAATACTGCGAGAAAATATAATCACGTATTCAGCATAAGGAAACCTACTTTGACCAGCTTGCTTACTAAATATATCTATTCTAAAAATTTCATTAAAATTGGTTGAATACTCGAAATGTAGGAAGAGTTGCATTTACAAAATTTGACGGACGACCACGCAAACAAGATAATGAACAACGTACACACATATCAAGTTCAGATTCGTAATCTAAAGAATGGAGGTTTTATATAATTTTGGTTAATTTTTGAGATTATAAAATTTTTCAGAAAATTTAAATAAATTATAAAATTTTAATAAAAATAGTATTAATAATCAAAATAATTTATATAATTTTACACTGAATGGCTACAAGTTTTAACTACTGGAAATTTGTTAATATAATGTGCCTAATAAAATTTTACACTAGTAGGTACAATAAATAGAAATAGAATTTTTTTTAAATTATCACATGTAATCCAAAATCCTTGAATACTCCGTATATTAATATTCCTCCTAGTCAAATTGTGAATCAAATATATTATTATATTGTATTAAAATAGATGTCAAAACTAGATTTATTATCTATTAAATTTTTACACTAATCATTGTTAGAACTAATCTTTTTCAGTATTTATTAAAATCAAATATTATGACATTATTAACTGATATTTTTAGCACAATAAAACCACTACATCCTGTTATGATTAATGAAAAAGAAAACAATTTATTTCATTACTTTAATAAAATTTACGTTGTAAAGTAAAGACATGACATTAATTTAATAAAAAAAAAAACTAAATAATCGACACAAAACAAAAATGGGTTTGCCAGATAATCAAATGAAATTTTTGGCTTCAATTCTAACTAATAATTTGATAACGATGAAAGAATTACTAGACAATAATTTGGTGGATATCAATTTTTATTATACAGTACCATACGACAAAACTGTTTTGGAAATAGCATGTTTAGAAAGCGATAACAGGAAAAATGAGAAATGCATTGAATTATTAATAAATTATGGAGCAAATGTGGAAAATTCTTTAGATGCTGCAGCGCAAAGTAGTCATCCAAATATTTTAAAAATGTTGCTCGATTATTTGAAGATTCATAAAATCGATTTAAGTAGAAAAGAAACAATTATCAATCTTATAAAATACATCTATAGAGAAAATAAAAGTGAGATAAATTTTATCGCGGTAAGAAAAAGTCAAACAGTTTGTATTTATTAAAATAAAAACTTATGCAAAAGTGCAACTGAAGTACTCACACAAATTAATTGCTTTCAGATAGTTAAACTTTTATTAGAAACAAAAATTGATATAAACTTAACAGACGAAAATGGAGAAAGTGCTGTTTATTTAGCAGCAAAATTTAAATACAGAAAATTGCTCCAACAACTCATTACCAAAAAAACTATTAACTTGGATATAATAACAAAAAATATGAAAGAAACAGCGAGAGAAATAATAATTCGAGATGATCTATATGCCGATTTATTGCCCTATAATTTTGAACAGCAAAAAATGTGCGATCGTTCGATTTTACATCAAAATATTCGACAGCGTCGTCAAAACAAATTTATTCAAAATTATTCCACAATGAAAACCAGTTTAATTCAACCGGCCGATAATATTGAATTGCCGAATATTACAATACAACGTTTAAGTGCAATGCAATCAGACAGACCGGGCTCTATACAAATCAATTTTTGGTCCGAACAAGAAATGCGCTATACATATTTTCGTGAATCGTGCAAATTGGGTCTGGAAAAAATTGTCAAATATTTAATTTATGAAGGTATCGAGATGAATGTAGAAATTGAAGAAAAAATGGATCATCCATTTTATTTAGCCTGTCTAAATGGCTATTATAAAATCGTTTATATTTTGCTCGAGTTCATTGATAGTCCAATCATCAATTTTACTTTTATTCAACTGCTTGCTTTACGAACAATCATATGTGATACAACAAATTTCAAGTCTAATGTCAGTTATCAAAAATGTTTCAACTTAATTCTAGAAAATCATCAATTAGATATTAATTTTTGTTTAACGAATAAAAGTGGAGAAAAAATTGAAGGTGAAACTGCTTTATATTACGCGATAAAAAATCAAAATATGGAAATCGTTTTAGCAATTTTACGAAAAGGTGCCTCTTTAGTTTACATGTATCCTTGGAAATTAAACTTAGATGAGAAAACATTAGTAACGATTTTAAATGAAAGTATTAAACCTGTTGAAAATAAAAACGTAACTAAAATTTACATTACATCGTTACTACCATCGGAAAATGAAGAAAATGAACCAGAAATGAAATTTTTACAATATTTATGTAGAAAACCCGAATTACATTCAGTCCTTGAACATCCAATTATACAAATACTATTAAACGTAAAATGGAAAACAGTTCGTGCATTCTATAATCTAAACTTAATAATATTTTTAATGTTTAATATTACATTGATATTATACATAATATTACAATATAATTGTATGGATGTTCAGTATATAAAACGGTATGCAACGTTAATTTATATTTGTGAATTATTAATAATAGCATTATACATATGTTTAATATTCCGAGAACTTATACAAGTTTATATTTTTCGTAAAGAATACTTTACTGACTATGAAAACTATACAGAAATCGGTATATTAAGTTTAACTGCTAAAATTTTATTTACCGATCCAAATAATAAAATAATTTTTAATCAATTAGCAGCGATTTTATTGCTTTTAACAGCTGTTGAATTATTACTTTTAATTGGTAGACAATCACCTTTGTTATTTATCAGTATTAGTGTCTTGAAAATCGTTTCGAAAGCACTTATAAAATTGTTATATCCATATATTATATTAATACTGGCATTTGCAGGATGCTTTTTCTTACTATTTCAAAAAACGCAAAACAATAATGATAAAAATACGGAAGAAATCGATCTCTATGATACATTCATACGAACCATTGTTATGTTAACAGGAGAATTTGAAATTGGTAGCTTAAATTTCCAAACCTATCGAGTTACAAGTTCAATAGTATTTATCATTTACGTATTTTTTATGAATACTGTTTTATTCGGTGTCTGTTCAGCATTAGCATTTGGTGAAACGCAAATGATTATGACAACAGCAAAAGTTAAAAAAGAAATCTATCGTATCGAGCAAATTGCTCATTGGGAAAATGTTTTCAAACGAAATAAAACCATTCAGAATTTCTTTAAATTAGAAAAACTCTTTCAGAAGAATTTTCTGTTAATAAAACTAACGGAAGGTAATAAAGTTTATATATTAAACAATCCAGATCCGTATAAAAAACTAAAAAGGTTTCTTCCACATTGCATGCACAGAATTATCGAAATAGTAGCACGTGATGACTTACCTTATATTGTTTATTTAGATAAAAATATTGTCAAAAACATGACACAATTAATCAATCGACGAAAACAACAACATAAACAAAGTTTTATATTCTCGTATCATCAACAACAAAATACGATGATTAATGAAGACAAAATATTGTTGTAATCAAAAATATGTTATTTTATAAAAATTGAATTGTAAACTATTTACAATATACAAAATACTTATTAAGATAAAATAATGATTAAAAAACTACTTGAAATTATTTTATTAATATAAAAAAAATAATTAATTTCAAATCGAATGTTTTGACATTGAACCAGTATTATCCGCAGCCGAATCCAATTTCAAGCTTATTAAAGAACATATAAATATTTCATGACAATCATGTGTTTTTTTTTCCTATTCTGATAAAAGATCCATGATTAATACTTTTCAAAATTATTATTACTTTTGGATCCAAGTTCACAAATCAAATAAATTAATAAAGTAAAATAAACTTACTCCATATTTCATTTTATTATTCTTTGTTTTATCGGTAGCTTGCAGAACTTCTGGCGCTATATAATCTGGTGTTCCAACTGAAATAACATCCTTATCTAAAACTGTTCCACTTGGTCCGATTTTTGCAGCTGAACCGAAATCAGCCAATTTTAAATGACCACATCTTAAAAGAAATTATATTTATATTAAACAAAATATACTTCAGTTTTATTTGTAAAAGTTTATAAACATAATATAAATATATATACAGGGTGATTTGTAATTAATTGGAAATATTTTAACTGGAGTATCCTGGGCTCAGAATATGAAGATTTGACCCAAAACACTTAGATAAAATGTGGCTCCTTACTGAGCTACAGGGTGTTTTATTTAAAAATTTAAAAACGATTTTTGCCCAGTACTTAAAAACTATTTGACGTATCCTTATCATATTTGGCAGAAAGTGTAGGTACCGTACACCATACTAAATTATGTTAAACAAAAGTTTCTGGCTAGTGCCAGTGGCGTACAACAGGGGCAAGTGAGAGGTTGATCCTTCCTAAATTCTACGCCACTGGCGGAATTGTCATTTTAGCAAAATTTTTCGATTCTCCAATACTTTCTGTGTAAAAAACATATTCTTTCTTCGTAACGATAAAGTCACTATTTTTCGAGATATTTAAAGTTAAACATAAGCTGCATCCTTGGGATTTTTTCAAAATTTGCTCAAAAAAATCTGAAAAAATTCAGTAAAATAAAGAAAAAAATTAGCTACATAATAACTAAGTAACTTTGTTCTCTAACTCATTTTGGTTTGGCAGGAAAAATTATTGAAAATTAATATTTTTTACATTTCAATTTTTTATTTTCAATAATTTTTCCTGCCAAACCAGAATGAGTTAGAGAAAAAAGTTACTTAGTTATTATGTAGCTAATTTTTTTCTCTATTTTACTGAATTTTTTCAGATTTTTTTGAGCAAATTTTGAAAAAATCCCAAGGGTGCGTCTTATGTTTAACTTTAAATATCTCAAAAAATAGTGACTTTATCGTTACGAAGGAAGAGTATGTTTTTTACACAGAAAGTACTGGAGAATCGAAAAATTGTGCTAAAATGACAATTCCGCCAGTGGCGTAGAATTTAGGAAGGATCAACCTCTCACTTGCCCCTGTTGTACGCCACTGGCACTAGCCAGAAACTTTTGTTTAACATAATTTAGTATGGTGTACGGTACCTACATTTTCTGCCAAATATGATAAGGATACGTCAAATAGTTTTTAAGTACTGGGCAAAAATCGTTTTTAAATTTTTAAATAAAACACCCTGTAGCTCAGTAAGGAGCCACATTTTATCTAAGTGTTTTGGGTCAAATCTTCATATTCTGAGCCCAGGATACTCCAGTTAAAATATTTCCAATTAATTTCAAATCACCCTGTATATATATATATATATATATATATATATATATATATATATATATATATATATATATATATATATATATAAATTTCTAATATATTACGACATATGAGATACGATATTGCATTTTGGACAATTCTATTAACATGTTAGGTATGTTTATAGTTTAGAAAAGAATTATAAAATATATTATACATCCCAGTAAACCATTATTTTTGGAATTAGATGTATTATTGTTGATTTGCCTAATAATTTTTCACACAGTTTTTAGAATATAATTTCAACTAAATAAAGACATTTCATACAAAATAAATAATATTTAAATTTTTTTCCAAAATAATACGAAATTGTAAAAATAAAAAAATTTTGTTACATCACAATTTATTTATTATTGTCAGTAGTGTATGAAAGCAATATTTCTTCCATTGTTTTACTTAAAAAAAAAAAATATATATATATATATACCGGGTGTCTACTTTTTTTTTGTTACATAGGGAATACAATGCTAAAATTTTCATTTGGTGATAAATTTTCCCCTAATTATTATAGAACAAAAGTACAAATACAAAAGTTGTTTAGAATTCAAAAATGCATCAAATGATGCCAAATTTATCAATATAGGATGTTCCGATCAAGAATTAGAAGCAAATTAAAATTTCCATTTTTGCGCTCTTTACATCAAAGTGCCATGGAAATTAAACAAATAATTTCATTTCTTCTGGAGTTTGAGTTTGACAGATCGTAATCTCTTACTCGTCGTATCGAATTTCCAGTAAAATACCATTTTACGCACTGAACTTTTTCATTTACCTTAAGTTTATTCATTATTTTCAATAATAATGATAATAATACAGAACGTAACAATAAAATAAATACGATCTGTCAAACTCAAACTCCAGAAGAAATGAAATTATTTGTTTAATTTCCATGGCACTTTGATGTAAAGAGCGCAAAAATGGAAATTTTAATTTGCTTCTAATTCTTGATCGGAACATCCTATATTGATAAATTTGGCATCATTTGATGCATTTTTGAATTCTAAACAACTTTTGTATTTGTACTTTTGTTCTATAATAATTAGGGGAAAATTTATCACCAAATGAAAATTTTAGCATTGTATTCCCTATGTAACAAAAAAAAAGTAGACACCCGGTATATATATATATATATATATATTTAAAAGATGTTTTATATTTTTCAAAGCATTATTACAATTATTCTAATCACAAAAATAAGTATTTTTAATAAATAACTCATTTATTAAATTTTTAAAATTAATTATAATTTCTTTACTTAAAATGTCAAAGAGTTTTATATTTAGTAATTTTTATTAGCTGAAAATAAAAAATATATTATAAATAGTTTTCATTTATATAGCATAACGAGAAAAACAGATAAGCTTGTCTAATTTTCTCTTGTTCATCCAAGTAATGAAAAAAATAAATAAAATGAAATATTTTTTAAAAACATTGATAGAATTATTGTACCTAATTATATTTATGATTTATAAATACTTCAAGTTTATTTATGGTTAACTACGCAATTCGATTGTCAACTGTCTTCAAAGCGTCTGACTGTTCAGTTGACAAGTTAACAAAATATAATAATGTAATATAATGTATTTAACAATATTTTACACAATCGATTAACTTAAAAACTTAAACCAAAGTGTATCTCACCTATCCAGTAGTACATTATCAGGTTTAACATCACGATGAACATATCCCATAGAATGCAAAGCGTTTATCGCTTGCACTAATTCAGCCAAATAAAAAATCGCATGTTTTTCCGATAACGTTCCATTCTGACGTTCAAGAAGACCATACAAGTCACCGCCCGAATGAAATTCCATTACCAGATACAAATGAGCAGAATCTTGAAATGCATATTGCAAAGAAGTTAACCACGGACTTTGATTCATAGCCATTATATCACGTTCTTCTTCATATGATGCAGATTGATGATTTAAGCTATCGGATTTTCTGATTGTTTTTAATGCATAAACATCATTTGTTTGTTTTTCGCGAACAACCTTCAAGACAAACGTATATGAATGCTCTGCTATATACTATTGATAATAAAAACTTACATGTACTTCACCAAAATGACCTCTTCCAATAATATTTTTAACTTCAAAATCTGATATATTTACACGTATTTTCTTAATATCTAATAATACCGACCGAAACGTTTCAACAAATTTTGCAACATGATTATCATTACGTTTAAGTGCATCTGTGTTGCATTCGTCATATAAAACGGTAAAAGCATCCAATAAACCTTCACGATTTAAAATTATTTTTGATCCATTTTGTAATGTTAAATTCTTTTCCATTAACTGTGTATTTAAACGAGACACACGAACGCTTATTGCTTCTTTTGATGGCTCCATTGTATATACGTACTAATCTTTTAACTAAGCATTATAATTATTTTAAAATATATTTAAATCATATCATTTAAAACAAAATATAATGTACACTAGATTCGCACACTTTACCAACTTATATTATGTTAGTCCGTTACGATTTCAGCCGTCAAATTTTAAATACATGTCTAACTAAAATTACACCAATATTATTGGTGGAATATTTGAATATAATTCTGTTATTGGTTAAAAAATACTGCTACCTAATTGGTTGGTAAATAAAACGCAGATATAATTGGTTATTTCGTAAAAGATACCAGTGGCGTCAAAATTTATTCACTTATGATGACAAACTTCAAAACAGATTATAAATTTTAACTTTTATTATTATAATATTTATATTATATGATATTAATTAAATAAAAAATAATTTAAAATAAAATATATATTACAAAAATTTCATGATTACTTTTGCTTGGAATAAGTAAATGCAAAGCAAAGTAACACTCAGTCTCAGTATCTATGAATGATTCACTACCACTGGCACTTTGGTAAATAATCGTAGTGTCGTCATCGACAATTTTTATGCCGTAAGTTTTTTTTTATTAATTAAGCATTGATTTTAGTTAAATTTGATTTCAATTAAGATAACATAAAAAGTATATTGTATTCAAGCATTATAATAAATGAACATATTCATAAACAAATAGTATACGATTTAAGTTAACCTAAAACAATATCACAACACGTGGTTACTATATATATATATATATATAAATTGTAAATTTCAGAATCATGGTTGTCGTATCTAATCGTATATCTGGGAAAAAGACACCGAATAAAAATAGAAGCATAACAAAGAAGAATGTCAAGAAAATAAGTCCATTTAAGGTATCAAATATTCAAAATGATAACACACCAAATAAGAAAAATTCACCAAATGGCGATAAAATAACTCCAGCTAAAACATTGAATACTCCAAATAAAAACACACCGAATAAATCGAAAAATACAGCAAATAAAAATAAAAACACATCAAACAAGATAAAACCAACACGTAAGAAAATTATTTCTAAAGTAAAAGAAAATTCTGATGAAGTGTCTGAAGAAGAAAGCGACGAAGAAAATGATATGTCTTTCACTGAAGACAATGGAAATGATGTTGATGAAGGCATGTCTTCTGAAGAAAATGAAAGCAGTGATGATGTAGAAGATGATGACGACGAAGATGATGATGACAATAATGAAGTGAATGATGAAGAAGATGATGAAAATGAAGTTGAAAGCGATGAAGATGATGAGAATGAAATAGATGATGACGATGATGCTAATATATCAACTATTCTAAATACGAACACATTGAATAATAAACATTCACCAAATGTCAATAAAATGACTCCAGCTAAAACATTGAATACTCCAAATAAAAATACACCGAATAAGAATAAAAATACAGCAAACAAGGTAAAACCAACATTTAAGAAAGTTATTTCTAAAGTAGAAGAAAATTCTGATGAAGTGTCAGAAGTAGAAAGTGACGAAGAAGATGATGTTAACGAAGGCATTTCTGCTGAAGAAAATGATGTTGACGAAGGTATTTCTGCTGAAGGAAATGATGATGACGAAGACATTTCTGCTGAAGAAAATGAAAGCAGTGATGTTGAAGACGACGAAGAAGAAGATGATGATAATGAAGTAGATGAAGACGAAGATGTTGAAAATGAAATAGATGAAGACGAAGATGTTGAGATGGAAGGAGATGATGATGAAAATGATGACGTCGAAGACGATGATGAGCAAGAAGAAGAAAAAATCATAATGCCTACTAAGACAGTAAAACGAAAAATTACCGAAAAAGACAAGCAAATGCCGTCGAAAAAATCAAAAACTGAAGTAACTGATGATGATCGAGATGATAGGACAGTAATTGTGTCTAATGTTCCTTATATGACAAAGAATTTCGATATTAAAAAATTCTTTACAAAATTTGGTCAAATTGAACGGGTAACATTAACGAAAAAGAAATCAGGTACTGTGTTGTCTTATATCGTTTTTAAAAATCAAAACTCTGTCAAGAAAGCTTTAACAGCAAACGGAAAAATATTCCATGGTCAAGAATTGCAAGTAAATGTTTCGAAATATGACGAGAATAAGACAATTTTCATAAGTAAGTTACCTAAAGTTGTAGAAGAAAAACAAATACGTAAAATATTTGGCGAATGTGGAACCATTACATCAATTCGCTTGCCTAAAGATAAATATACAGGAATAGGAAGAGGTTTTGGTTACTTAACATTTGACAGTGATGATGCTGTACAATTTGCTCGTCAAATGGATGTCAAAATTGGAGGACGTAAAATTAGAATTGGTCGCAAAGTAGGAGAGGTATATATATTTTGATTTAAGAAATATACTCTGTCTATTCGATAAACAGATACTTAACTTTTCTATAGAAGTAAATCGTAAAATAATTATTTTGATAGTAATTTTCACACACAATTTAATTATCCATTTTAGAAAGTTTTCGACACCAAAAAAGTAATTTTTTAATTTCAGTAAAATAAAATATTTTTTTTAGTTACAAGTGTTTTATCCAGAAACATTTGCGACACAAATAATTCATAAAGACTAAAGTAAATAAAAAAAAATAATGAAAAAGAAATTTATAATGTTTAATGTTACAATTTATTTTTATATTTTGTGTCACAAATAAGTGACGTGTTTAAATTCAGTAAATTGAAATATTATATTAATGATAATTAACTATTCAAAATTTTAATGGAGTTGTTCACGCATTTTTTTTTTATAAACCATAAATTTTGTGTCAATTCATAAGTAATATTTTTCTTCTTATTTTCATATTTGTAACACCAGGATGTTAGTCGATCAATTTATATAGGCAATCTTCCCTATGATGTAAAGGAAACCAAGATTGAGAAAATATTTGAAGTTTGTGGAAAAATTCAAGCAGTGAAATTGTTACCTGGCTGTGGTTATATACACTTCGAAACATGCGATGCAGCAGCTGCAGCTCTTGAATTAGAAAATATTAAATTAGATGAAAACGAAATAACTATTGAAAAATTGACAAAGGAAATCTTGGAAAAGGTAATTATTTTAACAGAAATATAAATTTTACTATCTCTAAACTTACGACGTGGAGTGGACGAGTGGAGTCTTGCCAGAGAAAGGATTTGTGGATTAACTGTTTACTCTTTAATATGCTTGTTGAAAAATCACTTGACAAAAATAAAAATAAGTGTTTTATAGCTTTGTCGATCGATTTAAGGAAAGCGTATAACAGTGTTCTTTGTGAAATTTTGCGAATATGGTGTGAATGGCAATCTTTTAAGAGCAATTCAAGCTTTGTCTGATGGAAGTTAGGTTGTTGGACGAGTTGATTAGTTTCCTTTTCTACGAGAAGCACAAAGTTTGTATGAATGAACACGCCATCGAGATCAATTTTGTCAATTTTATCAATTTGCATGATTTAAAACCATAAATTTTGTGCGCATCTTTAATTCATTTTTATTTTTATATCTACAGCATAAGCACAATAGAAGCCATTCAATTCAGGTAAAGTGTCTTCCGCACGATGTACAAGAAGCCGATGTCAAGAACTTATTTAAAGATTGTGGAGAAATTAATTCAATAAAATTGTTTCTCGGACATGGTTTTGTATATTTCGAAACAAGTGATGCAGTCGATGCAGCTGTTCAGTTAGAAAATCTTAAATTAGGTTGTAACAAATTAATTATTGAAAAGAATGAGGTAATTACTTTAATAGAATTATAAATTATTATTTATAATTTTTTTTTTTATTAAACAAAAAATTAATTATATATATATATGCATCTTTAAGTAATTTTTATTTTTAGGAGCAGCATGATGAAAGGGCATCAATTTGTGTACGCAATCTTCCAAACGATGTACAAGAAACCGATATTGAGAACATATTCAAAGATTGTGGAGAAATTGAATCAATAAAATTGTATTTTCGCTATGGTTATATATATTTCAAAGAAAGAGATGCAGTAGATGCAGCTCTTCAATTAAAAAATCTTAAAATAGGTTATAACAGATTAATTATTAAAAAGAAACTGGTAATTACTTTAACACTATTATAAATTATTATTTTTCATTATTCTTTTTTTTTTATTAAAAAAAAAAAAAATCAGGCACTTGTATGTGGTATCAAGAACATAGAATTATAAAATACAGTAAAAGCTTTTTCATCCGGCACATGCGGGCTCTGCATGATTCCGGATAAAATGACTTAATTAAAAGCTAATTTTAATGCAAACATTTAAATTATACAAGAGTAATAGTAATGAGGGTCATCTAGCAATTTTTTTTTAATATGTAAGAGTTAAAAATAAGGGATCCATATGTTTATTATTTTTTTTTTTTATTAAAACGAGTAAATATATTATTTTCTGTTTTTTCCTACGAGAAGCACAGCGTTTCTTTAAATGAACGCCATCGAGGTCATTTGTGTCAATTTGCATGATTTAAACCATACATTTTCTGTGCATTTTTAAGTAATTTTTATTTTTCTATCTACAGCGGAATGACCATCTTGGTAGAAGCCAACTAATTTATGTAGGCAATATTCCAGACGATGTACAAAAAGCCGATATTTGGAACATATTCAAAGCTTGTGGAAAAATTATATCGATAAAATTGTATTCCGGATATGCTTTTGTAACTTTCGAAACAAGTCATGCAGTTTATGCAGCTGGAGAATTACAATTTGAAAAACCGAAATTAGGTTGTAACGAATTAATTATTGAAAGAAGAGAAAATATAAAGGTAAAGCAATCCGTAACACACGTAATTATTTAAACAGAATTATAAATTATTATTTTATTAATTATTTAAAAAATTAATTTTGACGCTTGTATGTAGTATTCAAAACATAGAATTTTAGTATAAAGTAAAAGCATTTTCCGGATTCCGGATAAAAAGATGTACATGCTAATTTTGACGCATACATTTTATATTTGATAAAATTTAATATATAAAACATTTAAATTATACAAGAGTAAATTTTAACGCAATTGGTAAAATTTAATGTATAGGGCTAAATTATACAAGAATAATAGTAATGGGCTCATCCGGCAATTTGTTTATATATATATATATATATATATATAAATATATATATATATATATATATATATATATATATATATATATATATAAATATATATATATATATATATATATATATATATATATATATATATATATGTTAAACTAGAGTTCAAACTAAGGGACCCGATGTTTTATTTTTGATTAAAGTGAGTAAATATATTCGTTCCTGTATTTCCTATGAGAAGCATAGAGCCTCTATGAATTGAACACCATCGAGGTGAATTGTGTCAATTTGCATGATCTAAACCACAAATTTTGTGTACGTTTTTAATTAATTTTTATTTTTATATCTACATGTCCAGGTTAGAAACCGATCAATTCATGTAGGCAATCTTCCGCGCGATACACAAGAAGCCGATGTTAAGAACTTATTTAAAGATTGTGGAAAAATTAAATCAATCAAATTGTTTTCTGGACACGGTTTTGTAGTTTTCGAAACAGGTGATGCAGTGGATGCAGCTCTTCAATTAGAAAATCCTAAATTAGGTTGTAGCAAATTAATTATTGAAATAAGCGAAAATATACAGAAAAAGCAATTTGTAACACAGGTAATTACTTGAACAGAATTATAAATTATTATTTTTCATTATTCTTTTTTTTTGTATATAGTATCAAGAACATAGAATTATAATATACAGTAAAAGCATTTTTATCAGGCACGCGTGGGTCCGGCATGATTCCGAATAAAAAGCTTCATTAAAAGCAAATTTTAACGCAATAATTTTGTATTTCATAAAATTGAATTTATAGGGTTTATTTTCTGTGCATTTTTAAGTAATTTTTTTTTTTTTAATTCCGGATATGGTTTTGTAACTTTCGAAACAAGTCATGCAGTTTATGCAGCTCTAGAATTACAATTAGAAAAACCGAAGTTAGGTTGTAACGAATTAATTATTGAAAAAAGAGAAAATATACAGGTAAAGCAATCCGTAACACACGTAATTACTTAAACAGAATTATAAATTATTATTTTTTTAATTATTTAAAAAATTAATCTTGACACTTGTATGTAGTATTTAAAACATAGTATTACAGTATAAAGTAAAAGCATTTTCCGGATTCCGGATAAAAAGATGTACATGCTAATTTTGACGCATACATTTTATATTTGATAAAATTTAATATATATATATATATATATATATATATATATATATATATATATATATATATATATATATATATATATATATATATAGGTTTAAATTGTACAAGAATAATAGTAATAAAGCCATTCAGCAATTTCAGTTTTTTTTGTGTGTTAAATTAGAATTAAAAATAAAAGACCCGTATTTTTTATTTTTTATTAAAATGTGTAAATATATTCGTTCCTATGACAAGCACAGAGCCTCTATGAATGAACGCCATCGAGGTCAATTATATCAATTTGCATGATTTAAACCACAAATTTTGGGTTCTTTAAGTAATTTTTATTTTTAGGAGCAGCATGATGAAAGGCCATCAATTTATGTAGGCAATCTTCCAGTCGATGTTCAAGAAGCCGATATTGCGAACCTATTCAAAGATTGTGGAGAAATTGAATCAATAAAATTGTTTGATCACTATGGTTTTGTAAATTTCAAAAAAAGCGATGCAGTGGATGCAGCTCTTCAATTAAAAAATCCTAAATTAGGTTATAACAGATTAATTATTAAAAGGAGAAAAAATTTACAGAAAAATCAATTCGTAACACAGGTAATTACTTAAACAGAATTATAAATTATTATTTTTCATTATTCTTTGTTTTCTTATTTGAAAAAATTAATCTGGCACTTGTATCAATTGTATATAGTATCAAGAACATAGAATTAATAATATACAGTAAAAGCATTTTTTTATCAGGCATGCGCGAGTCCGAAATGATTCCGAATAAAAAGACGTACGTACATATTCAAGTTTAATTAAAATCAATATTTTGTTTTTGATAAAAATTAATGTATAGGGTTAAATTGTATAAGAAGACTAATAGATAATGTGGTCATCCAGCAGTTTTTTTATGTTAAATTAGAGTTAAAAATAAGAGATCCGTATTTTTCATTTTTTATTAAACTGAGTAAATATATTCGTTGCTGTATCTTCTACGAGAAACACAAGGTCTCTATGAATGAACGGCATCGAGGTCAATTTTGTCAATTTGCATGATTTAAACCATATAAATTTTGAGTGCATCTGTAAGTAATTTTTATTTTTATGTCTATAGCAGAAGGAGCAGCATGATAGAAAATCAGTTTATATAGGCAATCTTCCAGGCGATGTACAAAAAGGAGATATTCGGAACATATTCAAAGATTGTGGAAAAATTGAATTAATAAAATTGTGTATTGGCTATGGTTATGTTATGTTCAAAACAAGCGATTCAGTGAATGCAGCTCTTCAATTAGAAAATCCGAAATTAGGTTCTAACACATTAATTATTGAAAAGAAAGAGGTAATTACTTTAACAGAATTATCAATTATTATTATTCATTATTCTTTTTTAAAATTTAAAAAAAAAATGCATAGTATCAAGAATATAGAATTATAATATACAGTAAAATCTTTTTTTATCCGGCACACGCGGGCACTGCATGATTCCGGATAAAATGACTTACATGTTTAAGTTTAATTAAAAGCAAATTTTAACGCAATTGTTAAAATTTAATGTATAGGGCTAAATTATAAAAGAATAGTAATGGGCTCATCCGGCAATATATATATATATATATATATATATATATATATATATATATATATATATATATATACAGAGTGTTCAAGATAACTATGTATGCATGGGGATCTCCGGAACTGTTAGAGATACAACCTCGGTTAAATTAGATAAAAGTTGCCTCATTAGTAGGCGAGTTTAGTCATCTTTTGTTTTTTCCAAAAAATTCCTTAGGTTACTAGATATTGACAAAAATGCAAATTTTGCTATTTCATATTTTCGCTTTAACTCTCGTATGCAAAACGATACATTATTTTAGTTTGCACTTTCTTAAGACACTTTTTTACACAGAATTTTCAAGAGTAACCAAAATTTTTGTGCCATGTACCGTTTTCGAGATTTATGATGCAACTTTCATTTTTCTTTTGTAACTAGTATTTCAATGTAGTGTCATTAAAAAGATTTTTTCTTTCTCTTTCCAGTGATATAACATATTCCTACTTTATTTTAAATAATAACATGGAAAATTGAAAAAATCTATTTTGCAAAGTAATAATTCATCTTTTTTGTTGAAAACAGAGTAGACCATGTTAAAACAAATGAAACATGAGAAATAGACATTGTTTTCGTTATTATTAGATTTTTGGTTTTGCTTTTCTTCTGATTATTGTGTTAGTTAGTTTTATTGCAGTGCTTATTGAAGAAATTTTAATTCAATGAACGGTTTGAAAATTTAGAGAAGTTTGAAATGCTTCATTGTTACATTCGTAGAATACCGCGTGCCACATTATTAAAGGTAACACAAGCTATGCTTAAGAGAACATTCAAGAAAACGGTGGTTTATTTGATTTGATATATATATATATATATATATATATATTAGGGTGGTCCTTAATTTTTTTAAATTTTTTTTTCTTTGCTCCAGGTGGATAAAACGAAAGGTTATAATAAGAAAAAATTTTCTGCCAAGTCTCGTTGGAAAATATTAACATTAACCCGTGCCCCAAGACGGTTGAAGTTTAAATGGGAATTAACATGGGATTTACATACTTGCGGGTATTACAAGGTATAACTCGATTAGTTCTCAATATTTTGACCCCAACTCGACTTATATAAGGTACTTGACATCGCTGAATCCGAATATGATAGCGAAAACATGATTAGGATACTTGACAACTGTCAAAACGGCTGTCATTGTGGAAAAAACCCTATTTTTTGCCGTATTTTAGGTTTTTTCAACTTTTTAGGTTTTTCAAGTTTCTGTATACGAATATGGCGTTCAAAAAACAAGGGTATTTCTCACCTGTGCTATGAACTGTGCAGTTAGTTTGGCTGTAATAGGGCTTAGTTTTGCTTGGGCCTTAATGGGTTAAAACTCGACAATATGATAAAAATAGGGTAAAAAATTGTCAAAAACACGAATTTACATTGAAATTGCTTCTTGGCACAATTTTTTGACAATTTTCTTTATTCTAATTGTTTTTGAACGCCATATTCGTATACAGAAACTTAAAAAACCTAAAAAGTTGAAAAAACCTAAAATACGGCAAAAAATAGGGTTTTTTCCACAATGACAGCCGTTTTGACAGTTGTCAAGTATTCTAATCATGTTTTCGCTATCATATTCGGATTCAGCGATGTCAAGTACCTTATATAAGTAGAGTTGGGGTCAAAATATTGAGAACTAATCGAGTTATACCTTGTAATACCCGCAAGTATGTAAATCCCATGTTAATTCCCATTTAAACTTCAACCGTCTTGGGGCACGGGTTAATGTTAATATTTTCCAACGAGACTTGGCAGAAAATTTTTTTTTATTATAACCTTTCGTTTTATCCACCTGGAGCGAAGAAAAAAAAAATTAAAAAAATTAAGGACCACCCTAATATATATATACATATATATATACATATATATATATATATATATATATATATATATATATATATATATATATATATATATATACCGGGTGTTCGTCCGTCAAGTTCGTATGGGCGTTTAACATGTAATTTCGATAAATTGCGATGTACTACTTTCTCGAGTAAAATTCGAAGAAATACTTAGAATACTTTTCGATAGGGCATAAAAGGTTCTATTATCTGGTTTTAGCTTTAATTTGCTAGCATGTGCCGTTTGGGCGCTAGAATTTTTTTTTAATTTTTTGGTTTTTATTTTTTTTATCAAAAACTATGAGGTGTAGGAAAATAAGCATGACATGGAAAAATGCGGAATAATAAGTACGATAATTGAGTGAAAAAACCATTATTCTACGATGAATCGTTTAGTAGAAAAAAATTAAAAACTGAATTTTTGAAAATTTGATAAAGGGGGATTTTTTCAAAATAAGACTTTTTTCAAAATTTGCTCAAAAAAATCTGAAAAAATTCAGTAACATAGAGAAAAAAATTAGCTACATAATAGCTAAGTAACTTTTTTCTCTACCTCATTCTGGTTTGGCAGGAAAAATTATTGAAAATTCTAAAATGTTTTTTAGAATTTTTAATAATTTTTCCTGCAAAATCAGTATGAATTAGAGAAAAAAGTTACTTATCTATTATATAGCTAAATTTTTTCTCTATGTTACTGAATTTTTTCAGATTATTTTGAGCAAATTTTGAAAAAAGTGTTATTTTGATAAAATCCCAAGGGTCCCCCCTTGTCAAATTTCCAAAAATTCAGTTTTTAATTTTTTTCTACTAAACGATGCATTGTAGAATAATGGTTTTTTCACTCGATTATCGTACTCATTATTCCGCATTTTTCTATGCCATGCTTATTTTCCTACACCTCATAGTTTTTGAGAAAAAAAATAAAAACCAAAAAATCGTCAAAAAATTCTAGCGCCTAAACGGCACATGCTAGCAAATTGAAACTAAAACCAAATAATAGAACCTTTTATGCCCTATCAAAAAGTATTCTTAGTATTTCTTCGAATTTTACTCGAGAAAGTAGTATATAGCAATTTATCGAAATTACATGTTAAACGCCCATACGAACTTGACGAACGAACACCCGGTATATATATATATATATATATGTATATAAATATATATATATATATATATATATATATATATATATACATATATATATATATATATATATATATATATATATATATAATTCATTAATCTGGTTAGTTGATAGATATATCATTTAAATACAGTTAATACTCAAATATAATCATAAAGGAATAATCTGAAAATGAAAAAATCTTATCGCCTCAACCTGGGATCGAACCAGGGTCCTTTCGCTTGCCGGGCGAATGCTCTACCACTGAGCTATCAAGACCATTACAGATCGAGCGAATGAAACCTAATCATTTTCAGTACACATTCTATTCATAATTTTTCATAGTCAACAAATACGCAATATCATTAATTTTTAATGTCTAAATACATATAAGAACTATACTTATGAAAGGTGTTGGTTCGTGCAATAGTGCAATCATATATAATTCATTAATCTGGTTAGTTGATAGATATATCATTTAAATACAGTTAATACTCAAATATAATCATAAAGGAATAATCTGAAAATGAAAAAATCTTATCGCCTCAACCTGGGATCGAACCAGGTACTGAAAATGATTAGGTTTCATTCGCTCGATCTGTAATGGTCTTGATAGCTCAGTGGTAGAGCATTCGCCCGGCAAGCGAAAGGACCCTGGTTCGATCCCAGGTTGAGGCGATAAGATTTTTTCATTTTCAGATTATTCCTTTATGATTATATTTATATATATATATATATATATATATATATATATATATATATATATATACGAGATTTCAAACTAAGAGACCCGATGTTTTATTTTTGATTAAAGTGAGTAAATATATTCGTTTCTATATTTCCTATGAGAAACATAGAGCCTCTATGAATTGAACACCATCGAGGTGAATTGTGTCAATTTGCATGATCTAAACCACAAATTTTGTGTATATCTTTTAATTAATTTTTATTTTTATATCTACAGGTCCAGGGTAGAAACCGATCAATTCATGTAGGCAATCTTCCGCACGATATACAAGAAGCCGATGTTAAGAACTTATTTAAAGATTGTGGAAAAATTAAATCAATCAAATTGTTTTCTGGGCATGGTTTTGTAGTTTTCGAAACAGGTGATGCAGTGGATGCAGCTCTTCAATTAGAAAATCCTAAATTAGGTTGTAACAAATTAATTATTAAAATAAGCGAAAATCTACAGAAAAAGCAATTTGTAACACAGGTAATTACTTAAATAGAATTATAAATTATTATTTTTCATTATTCTTTTTTTTTATTTGAAAAAATTAATCTGGCACTTGTATATAGGTATCAAGAACATAGAATTATAATATACAGTAAAAGCATTTTTATCAGGCACGCGCGGACCCGACATGATTCCGAATAAAAAGAATAAAAAGCTTAATTAAAAGCAAATTTTAACGCAATAATTTTGTATTTCATAAAATTGAATTTATAGGATTATTATGCAATAGAAATAATAGTAATATAGGGTCATCCAGAATTATTATTTATATATATGTTAAACGTTATTAATTAAGTTTTTTTTTATATGAAAAATTATTTTAAAATTTTAAACTTTTTATTCATTTATAAATTTTGCGCGCATTTTTTTAAGTAATATTTTTCCTATTTTTATTTTCATGTTAGCCGCCATACAACCGCTTTAGAAATAGATCAATTTATGTAGGCAATCTACCAAAGGACGTAAAAGTTTCCAACATTGAGAAAATATTTGAAAATTGTGGAACAATTAAATCATTGAATTTGCATTCCGGTTATGGTTTTATAGATTTCGATACAAGCGATGCAGTGGATGCAGCTATTCATTTAAGAAATGTTGTATTGGGTCATAATAAATTAATCATAAAGGAAAATAATATGTTTGCAAAGGTAAATAATCTAGAACAAATAATTTAAATATGTATTTTTGATTTAAATATTAATGTTTTATTAATTTAATTTTTTTTTTATTGTTTTTAGAACAAATTTACAAAAGCGAAAGATAGACGAAGATATTAATTTTTTTTTTGCGCAAACATATAAATTAATTGATTTCAAGATTAAAGATAATATTATATTATGTTACGAGGAGCAGAAAGTGATCTTTATTGTGTTGCGCTCAGATACTTGCGAGATCTAAGCCGAGCAATCTGGGCGAAACATAAGAGCATTCTGCTCCAAGTGACATATGCTAGTTTTTCTTCAAGCGTTCCAAAACGAAACTAAATAAAAATACATACAAGTAACTTTAACCTTATTAAAATTATATTTGTTACGTGATTTGTGAGTGAAAATAAACAATGCAATGTTACTATACAATTTTCAATTTATTCGCTGGAGATGTTAGATTCAATACATTTTTGACAGTGTAGTCGTCTTTAGTACTGCCCCCCAATGGTGTATATAATAAGTAACTACTGTATAATAATGCTCACATTATTATACTAGTAATAATGACGACGCTTGTAGAAAAATGTATATTTTCTACTTTTATATTATAATTTGGAGTATTTTTAATGAATTTCATAATAAAAATTCACGTTTTGTTCTAATATATTATATTACAATAAAACGTTATATTAAATATAACATACCGATATATTGTAACTGTAAGTTTATATTATGCTACAAATAATCAGTTATTCCTGAAATGTAATATTTTCAATGTTTACAGAAAAATAAATAAGAAAAATTTTGCTGTAAAATTTTATTTCATTTAATAGTAATACAATAAATATGATAAAAAAGTCAAATGCATTTCAATTTTGTGATTACATCAACCAACAATATTTGTCCATTAGTTTAATATTTATAGTAATATAATACAGTGCAAATATTAAAAAAGAAAATTAATTGCTGTCTTTCCAAAAAATAAATATCTTAAAATACTATAAATTTATTCTACATCTATATTCGTATCACAAATTTCATTATAGCAGCCTTTATATTTGCGTATTATATCACCCCACAAAATATTTATGTTACATTTAGGACAAGGCCCATCAACTGGAACATATTCACCTTTAATTAAAAATTGTTTTGATAAACAAATTATATGACTAATCATATCACACTGTAATGATAAACATTTCAGTTCGTTTCCAGGCTCAATATTTTCTCTACATAAATAGCATAAATTTGCTTCTTTATTTTCCAAATTAATATTTTCTTTATTAATTTTCTTACTTTTTATTAATCCATAACAAATCGGCATATGAATTGGAGGAATTGTGTATGTCTGAAACAAAAAGAAATGCAATTAGAAGATTTAATCTCTATTGTTTTTTTTTTAATATTTTACTGAAAAATCTCTTGCAAAATCATCTTCTAGCCATCGAATTGTTAGAGGTAAACGGTTCCATGGTCCTGTATTTAACATTTCAGACAATAAACGTAAATTAAAATCGTACATTTTTTCTGTAGATTTTTTTCGGGATAGATGTTTTAGCCGACGAGAAAGTTGTGGATGTTGCCATGCCCATTCGAACTATAATAATAATTATTAATAAATTATTAAACATCGACTTATTCATTAAAATGACTTACTCGTAAGGCTGCAATATCATTTGGAAATCCATGAATGATAAGTATCATTTTCCTATAATAAATTTTAAATTATTATTAGTATATTTTACACATTAACTGTTGATTACATAAACTAATGTAAATGATCACATTTTAAATTGCATTGTTTTAAATGTATTATTTTGTTCCGTAGTCAATATCAAATATTTTGCTGGAATTGTGTACATTTTCTACATAATTGAAGGCTGAAAAATTAATCAAAATCTAATCAAAAACTAGTTTAGTTATGTTGTACAAATTGCTGCACAATATGGTGGACTGTCCTAGCTTACTTGAAAAACTTAATTTTTCTGTTCCAAGACTTTCATCTCGTTCTACGCTAATGTTTTATTGCGATTCTTCGAGAACAAATATTTTATATACGGCACCAGTTAACATAATGTGCAGAAATTTTAACAATTATTTAACTGATTTTGATATTTTTCACGAAAATTTATATTCATTAATTAATAGTTTAAATAATTAAGTCAGCAAATAATATATTTGTATATGTATTAACATTATTGTATGTATATAAACTGATTTTTTTTATGTGTATCTTGTCCTGTAATTGGTTGTATAACTGTTGGGCAATAAAGTCATTATTATTATTATTATTATTATTATTATTAAAACATAATTAAGAGCAATGTTTTTTGTTTAATTTAATTTTATAAACTAAAACGATTTTGTTTAATTTTAAAGATGTTTAATTAAATGTATATGTTTTAATATAATCAATGGTTTTACAAATAAAATACCATGGTCCTTTTTCGTTAGTTTTTCTTGCACCACCAAATTTCATTCCCTTATTATGTTGTTTTATTCTTCTATTTGGATCTACAGTAAAACCTATGTAATTTCTTCCTAGATATTTTTCATTTAAACAATATAATAAATAAACACCGTAAAAATGTTCTACAATGTCTACGTTACTCATGTCTTTTGTTCTGAAATTTATTTATAAATATCTAAAAATTTTAATATAAAAATTGTTAGTTTTATGTTTGCTTCATGTTTAATAGCAGTTTGAATAGGGGTTAAGTGTCAAAAATGACAGATGATTGCTTGGATAGACAGTCGATATAACCTTAAATATATATGATAAAAATGGATGTGATGGATAATTTAAATGAAAGAAATATTTGTAGAATGTAAGTAATTTGTATTTAATTTTCAAAATATTAATAAGAAATATTTTTAGTTGTGAGCATCAAATAGGAAAATATTCATGTCCGCGTTGTAATGTAGTGTATTGTTCGGTAAACTGTTACAAATCATTTAAACATTTGGAATGTTCAGAAATATTTTATAAAAATTGTATAAAGGAAGAAATACAATTATCTGATACAGATGAGGGCAATCAAAAAATGTTAGAGATATTAAACAGATTCAATGAACAAAACAGTGATATTGAAATTACCAATAATGATTCGGATGATAATGAAAGTATACCAGATTTAGACGAAAGATTGACTAATATTGATTTGAATGATGTCAAACAAGTTTGGGAACATTTATCATCTGATGAACAACAAGAATTTGAAGCATTGGTAAATTCAGGCGATATAACGAAACTTATTCCAGTTTGGAAACCTTGGTGGGACTATAAAGTAGAAACAAAATTAATTGAAGAAGTTGATAAGTCAAGTAACGATAACGAATACAAAAATCGTTGTCCATCTATTGTTGATAATATTAAGCCTTTTGAACAAATTTCGGTAAATACATATAGTTAAAATTAACTGAAAAATACATCGATTTTTCATTTAATGTTTTTCCAGAAACTGACACCAGCACTTTGTGTGAAATATAATTTATTGAATATAATATATTCCTACGCATGTGTTGTTCGTTACTTTAATGGAGATCACTTTGATTTTGTGAAAGAATCTGTGTATTTGCTAAGTAATTTATCCAAAAATTTGGAATCAAATGTTAACTTTGAGTCATATTCTTTGTCTTTAGAGTGTGTATATCAACAAATTTTATTGGTAATTATGTATATTATGTGTAATATATATATATTTATAAATTTTAATGTTTTTATGTATTTTCAGCAGCAACAATGGTTAGTTATAGATGATGACTTTAAGTCTAAAACATATAAAGACGTAGAAAATATTATAAAAGGACCAAGTAAAAGTAACCAATCATTTTATATGAAATGCGCGTTATCGGATATATACAATTTATTAATGCTGGCAAAGAAAAGTACTTCTATTGTTAAAGAGAATAATGAGTTTTCAAAACGATTTCAAGATTTTGAATTACCAGAAGAAAAAATTATTCTAAAAGATAAATTAAAAATTTATATTAAAAAAATTGAATATTATCTAAGTTACATTAATTCTTTTGAATGTAAATATTACTAAAAATAAATTTGATTTGATATATGCATATTTTTTATTATCTAATTTCTCTGTTACTGATTTTAAAACTTTTAACTGCGCAGCATTAACTGTGTAGAAAAATCATAGCGAAATTGCGCATTTCACAGATAACTCAGTGTGACTCAGTTTTGCCCATACACTATATAGATTTTACTCAGCAGATAAATCGTAATAGACATTCTAATATATGATATTTTGTATTACAAAGTTACAAAAATTATCTAGTCTATGACATATTTTCCACATAACTACAAATTAATGGTAATGAATCGATAAAAATGTCAAATGAACTACAAAAGCTGCATACACGTTCCATTTCAACTACGCAGTTATGGTTAACGCAGCTAAAAAAAATCTATTGGCTACTGGATTTCACTCAGGCCAAATTTTTGGCCTGAACGTCACTCCGGTTTCCATACACACGCTTACGAAATAACTGCGCAATTTCGGCCTGCGAACTGTGCAATAAACTGAGCGTCTATGCATAGCCTAGATGTCTATATATATATATATATATATATATATATATATATATGCTGAATAAATCTCATAAATATTTCCAATGAAAATAATCAGATTCTGAAAAATTTGGGTAACCAAGCTCAGAAATTAGATGTGTAAGGAAAATTTAATGAAAAAGTTTATAAAGTATAAAGTTTTTTTATTTTATATTTTTTATCATTAAAACCTTACTTTTTAAAAAAAGAACGCGGTAATATTTAGATTATTTTCATTTTGGTAACACTGTTGTTGACATGCGCAATATGTGCACAAGAACTGACAAGAACATTTATTGAATGGATTGAATCAGATTGAATGGTTCCTGAATGTTTTCGCCATTTTGAGGTTCTTTAAACAAGAACGAAGTCAAACAAATATTTTCAAATGGATTCTTTAGCAAATTATGGCAGTGATGACGACTGTGACGAGTCTACTAATGAGAAAATGGTAAATAATATGTAAACATTTAATTTACAATATAAAAATAGGATTTCGTAATTATACTTTTTTTTTTATTACATACATCCAATTTTAACAATATAGATTTTTTATTTGTATGTATTTTGCAATAGACCAATATTTATATTTCATTGATTTGTATGTTTTCGTGTTTATATGATATATATATATATTTGTTTTACTATAAAAATGATAAAGTAATAATTTATGTAATGTTTTATTATTAGCATTATTGCTATTGAATTAAATGAAAACATAACTTTATTTTTATATTTAATAAACCATGTTATTTGATAAATGTATAGTACGATCAACGTAACTTAACAGGGGATGTCTGGACCAACAGCAAAACGTAGCCGAATTCCTCCTGAAGCTGATGCCAATTATGACGAAGTACAAATGGACTTGAGTGAGGTATGAACTTAATAGTAGTACATTTTACTTTAAAAAAATATAGTTCGAACAGTATGCAGTTTAGCAATTTGCTCGATATTTTCAATTATAAATAGAGTTTATATTTAAAAATTTGCAAAACGATGTAAAATTGACACACACTGTACAGTTAACGAGCATTTGCTATGAAACACAATACATTTTCACGTTAACTATAGACATTTATATTAACTCACTCTGTTATGATATATTGGTACAAAGACAATGTGATGTGGCGCAACCATCCTACTGGTCACTTTCCGAAACTACTCGTACCATCCTTTGGTGAGTATACGCGGTTTATTGGTTGACTCGCAAGTCAAGGTAACAGTATAACAATTTCAATCTAAAACTTATCACTATTAACATCCGGAGCACTCCTCTAGCAGATATTCTCTTATTTTCAAATATACTTATATAGTTTTACAATTTAAATTGAAAATTTTATTAACCAAATAGTTCATTACATTTGTTGTACCAGGGCTTCGAATCGGAACAGAACCGAAAATTGTTATTTTTGATGGAACGAATACCGGAACTGAACCGAAAGAAAACATCGGTTTATTTTGGTTTGTTGAAACTCGTCTTACACGAAAGAGTATTTAGTTTTTTTTTTTGTGTATGAATACTTAGTTTTTGAAATTGAAAATGAAACTAGAAATCATTTTAAGGCAGGTATATTTTTTGATAATAACTTTGCTTTTAATAATCTTTAAATAGTTTAAATGAAAATACATTGGAAAATATATTCTAATTATAAATAAATAAAAATCCTGTATACAAGAATTCGTTACGTTAACATATGTTATCTTATTATTATATAATTAAAACATATACAGTGTGTTGACTTGGACCGTCGTACATAGGGATTTAGCATGTAAAATCAGACATGTGCGATTTCCTGCTTCCCAAATTATTTTACAAAAAAACCTTATGATAAATGTTTTAGGGCATACTTTTTTACATGTAAATCAATTACTAAATTTTTTTTGGAACCTTTCTAACGTCAAGAATTAGGTCTAAAGTTGTTAAGAAATTGACTGGAAAATGGCAGTAGCCGTGAAATTGGAACAAAAAATCAAACAAATGCTAATTCACGGCCGACTAATGTCATTTTCAGTCAATTTCTTGACAACTTTAGGGCTAATTCCTGACGTTGGGATGGTTCAAAAAAAATTTTGTTGATTGATTTACATATAAAAAAGTGTTTCCTAAAACATTTATCCCAAAGTTTTTTTTTGTAAAATAATTTGGGAAGCAGGAAATCGCACATGTCTGATTTTACATGCTAAATCCCTATGTACGACTGTCCAAGTTAACACACGGTATACAAATTATATAAGTTTCGAATAATTATATTATTATCATATATTATATGCTTCTATTTATTATATCTTTAATTAATTAATAATTATTATTATTCATATTATATTATTGTATCAATTTTTGTAGTATGCTTATTATAAAAGTAGGAAAAGAATGTCCTAAATTATTGTAGAAAATAAGTTTTTAATAAAAATAAAAACATTGAAATAATTTAAAAATTAATCACTTGGAACTGAACCGAAAACCTAAAAAAAAACTTGTTATTTTTACCTGAACAAAAACCGGAACCGAACGGATATATATATATATATATATATTAATTGAATCGGAATGAAAAATATAACGGTTCGAAGCTCTGCATTGTACTGTTAAATGTTTGATAATTTAGAAAAATTAATAAATAGTCCAATATAACTACTTTCTATTTATAGGTTCTTCAACTATATACAGTTTGTTTACATATATAGGTGTTACAAAAGGGCAAATTAACAGATTTCAAACAGAATTTGAGAGACTCGTTTGTTTGATTTAAAAATGATCATCTTTAGGTTATATATATATATATATATATATATATATATATATATATATATATATATATAATTGATTTATTCTATAGGACAATATAATCAATTTTTTTCACAAGAAATTAAAGTAGTTACGATTTTTCGTATTTCATGCTCGTAGCGTTACGAGATCCTATTATATTTACAAAAAAACGCTGCAAGTTTTACGAGATGGGAATAATGTGCAGCATTAAAATATATTACATGACATGAATCTACCTTACATGGTTATTCAATTTTTAGATCAAAGTGAAAATTTTTTCGAATTGGACTAAAACTTAATATATATATATATATATATATATATATATATATATATATATATATATATATATATATATATATATATATATATATATTAACCCACGTAACATCTATACATAGACATACTGTATATCTAAAGTCTGATTTTTAATATATTAAATTATTTAAATTTTAATACTTTTTAAATACAAATGTTTTGTTTATCCAATGGTTTTATTTTTTTAAGAAATATTA
The DNA here is from genome assembly GCA_963966155.1 of Clivina fossor. Taxonomy (NCBI): domain Eukaryota; kingdom Metazoa; phylum Arthropoda; class Insecta; order Coleoptera; family Carabidae; genus Clivina; species Clivina fossor. The sequence goes on along the minus strand of OZ014553.1, from coordinate 4,267,088 downwards.
CGATAAATGAATTACATAGCAATAAAAATAGCAAAAATTAATCATTGCATCTATTTTGTTCGTATGAATCTTGCATGAACGAAGAAACATGTTAATTGATATACGGTGAATGGTTATACGGGGTAAATTAATAGCCAATAGAAAAATAATTTACTGCTTCAATTGTCATACGGAAATGTAACGAGAGGTAACTTATTACAATTATTATATAATTGTGATAAAAATGTGACAGTCAAATGTCAAATGATCTTGTTGAATTCAGTAGTGTATAGTTTAATTTTTTAAAATATATTATTCCTGGTTACTTTTTTTAATAGTAATAGTAGTGTTTTTGTAATTTTATTATTTTGTTAAGCAACTCGAGTTTTCCAGTAAATTATATTGTTTGATTAGATTTGCTTCAATATTTGAATTATGGCAATGAATGTTGTGTGTACGGCAAGAAAGAGATGAGGGCGAAATGAATTAGGTATGATGAATTCTAGAAAATAATATCTAAAAGAATATCAGTAAGTTGAGATAGTTTCTATTTATATTTGGGTCTGATAAAGTAATATGTGTAATTTTTATAAAGTGTACGCAGTTCGACGAGAAACATTTGAAAAATTAATTATTTCTGTTTTGTGTTTTCAAGTAAAAATAAAAGTTAGGAGTTTGAAATATAGTAATACACATATTAAGGTGGAAAAAAGTTTATTCTGTACGAGATGTGAAAATTGTCACGAGACGAAATCGGGTGCCTTAGCCGCAAGAGTTGCAGAATATTCTTTTTTCTTTGAATAATATATTGTGCTCATTCTAGGATAATTATTTTACAAAACATGTTATACATATATTGACGTAAATGTTTAATTAAAAAAAAAAGATTTATTTCATATGCACACTCAAAGTAATATTTATCAAAAATATTTCCTTCGATATCTTAAAAAGTATAAGATTTGCAGTTGGACATGATTATTCTGGACAATTATTGTGCAAAATTGAAAATCTACGGGCCTATTAATGTATGCGAAAAATGCTGCATATTATAGTAAAAAAACTTATAAAATATAAATAATAAATTTTTAAAATTATAGTTAAATTTTTTTTTTGATACGTTTTCAGTTGAATCAGAATTGTATAACTGGGGAAATTAGCAGATTAAAATGATTGAGTGTTTTGATAAAAGTGTAAAAAAGAAAATTTTTGACGAAACTATATATTTACATCTTTTTATGTCAGAAACTCAATAACAAGTGAATTTTGAAATTGAAATTATCTTAAAACGTATTAAACGTATTAAAATAATATTGCAATTTTTATGAAATTAAATATTATTTATTAGTTGTTAATTTGTAATTAATAATATTTTTTTTCAATTGTTTATACCAAAACATAATTTATCCGTTTGATTGTGTTGATAGGAATCCAACAATAATAACTCAGCTGAAGACGATGATCAAAGAGGTGAGAAGTTACGAGAAAAGAAAAGAAATCACCGTTCTCCTTCAAGAGATAATCCACAGCCATCCAAGTCAAACGAATCAAAGTTGAATCGTTACAAACGTGAACGGTCCGCAGAACGAGATAGTCACCGAAAAGAAGACGAACGAGATAGATCTAAGAAATCATCGGATTACAGATCGAAATATGAAAGCAGCAGCGAAAGAAGCAAATATAGTACTAGTAGTTCAAGTAGGGATGAGAAAAGTAGTGGCAGAAGTAGTCGAGATGAAAGGAGACGAGATAGAAGACGGTCATCTAGTCGAGAACGTAGACCATCGAGTAGGGAACGAAGGCGATCGAGGAGTAAAGAACGAAGAAGATCAGGAAGTAGGGATAGGAGACGTTCAGGTAGTAAGGAACGACGTAGAAGTCGCTCACCTAGACGTACCGAATACAGAAGAAGATCGGATAGTAAAGAAAAAGATTCGCGCAATACTACACGCTATGGAAAACGGTTCGATCGGACAAGCAATAAAATGGCGCAATTAGAAAAACTAGGTAAGCGTTTTATTGTTTATTATTCAAAAAAAAGGCCTTTTTCGCGATTGTTGTGGTTAATTCACTAGTTAATATTGCTTACTCTTTTTAATCAAGGACATGAAACGTAAGATAGAGATTAATCTGAAGTCTTATATATTTTTTTTGTTGACTAATCTGTAGCTATCTTTGTCTATTTTATATGGATCATAATGCTATGTATCATACGTCCATCCTCATTCTTGTTTTAACCTCCTAGACCTTTATGCTACTTTCATAGTGTTCGTTCTTGTTTTTAATTATGTATATAGAAAGCAGTTAGCAATATTAACTACTGAGTTAACCATAGGTATCTACGATTACGAAAACTTGCTCTTAAATATAAATAAAAGTAATGGTGGATGGTTGACAGAAGAAATCTTTTTTTTATTTTTGTACATTTCGTATACGTCATAAAAAAAAAATTGGTTCATCTGAAGAGAATTAAAAATAATTATTTGTTATGTAAATTTAAAAGAATGAATAAGTTTTCATTTGTAGTATAGTATATATAGTATGCTTGTCTAAAAATGAAAATTACGGGAAATAAAAAAAAATTAATAGTGGTATGACATTTCGCCCTACCCCATTTTGAACATTGGTTGAATTGCAACAATTTTTGTGTATGTTATTTATTGTGAATATTTTCTGTTTTCTATTACTCTTATACGTACATGTTTGAACATCACTGCTGAATTTATAACATTAAACATTATGGAATATTGAAAATATAAAAAATGTATAATTTTCGAAATGTTTTTATTTTGTTACTAAATTTGTTTGTTGCATTTTTATGAATAAGGCATAGAAATAAAGACACCTGATGCAGAATTCGTAACACCTCAAATGCTCTTACAAAGATCTATGGACGAACAGGTGCAGAAAGTAAAGAATAGTACAGGTATCGAATTACCAAAGTATTATAATCCAGCTGCTATGAATCCAGCACGTTACGCCGATCAAATACAGAAACGTCGTTTATTATGGCAGAAAAAAGACCAACCTACGACTAATAGTAGCACTAGCAGTACCAGCAGCACCAGCAGCATTATAAAACAACCGCCCACCATGACTACTACGGGTAAAGTCTGGGAGCAAACCACATTCGCACAAGATACTGATGGTAAAGTTGCTTCGAAATTTAAAAGACTGATGGGCATCAAAGATAATACTGCAGCGACAACGAAAGATGGCGGTAAAGATATTCTAAAGAAACAAGAAGAAATGTTCTCATCAATGGAACAACAATATGAAGTTGCCAGAACGGCTACGCACACGATGAGGGGCGTTGGTCTCGGTTTTGGAACGTATACTAATTATCCGCGTTGATTTTATTATTCGATAGTGTATTTAAAAAAATGTTTGTATCAAGATTTCTCATGTTGTAATCAGGATTTATAATATTATATAGAGAATTAAATCGTTATTGTACTGTACAAAATATATTATTAATAATATTTAATTTGGCTTTCGCTTCTTTACCTATTTTTCTATAAAATAACAAATATAATCTTGCAGGCAAATGACAACCTTTAAAATAATATTCTTTGTGTGATCTGAAAAACAATACAAGTGAGCACGCACGCGTACGAGGTAAGGTTGCTATTCATTCATTCAAAAAAATAATTCAGTTTGCTGCACTTTGAATACACGAACATATTTCTATACATTGATGCGATTGTTATATTTGTCAGAAATATAAAAGTAAAAAAAGACTGCTGTGGAAAAATTTGCGTGGAGTATGTTGAGTTACCAGAAAGAATCCGGTGTGGAATATGAATTTGTGTATGAAAAGTGCGAAATTGGAAAAAAAAATGTTGCGAAAGTTGATGTTATCCAGTTAAGTTAGTTCGGCCATCTTGAACAGATATCAAACTTGTGGTTAAAATAATATATATGAGTGATGTTGACGAGTTGATGGATTGGTACGATTGGGTGTTTTGAAAAATGAAAGAGCATGTATGAGAAGTATTATAGATGTGAAAGAAACAAAATTTCGATGATTGGGTAGAAGAGCATATTTTCAAATTTTCGACCGGATCCGTATCAATCAGCGGATACCTTAAAACTCGTCCAAAGTTTGTGTTAGACCCATGTGCTTAATTTAAATGAGAAAGACAAAAAAATATGACACTTGTTATGAATTCATCAATAATTTATTTTTTTTATTATGTACAATGTTAGCTCTAATAGAAATGAGATGACACATAGAAAATTGCACTAAAGCTAAGAAAATACAACAAATATATACAGTATCGTAATTAACTGTTTCGGTGTCAAAAACTGGTTTAAAATTGTCTAAAATAAAAAACATTTTATACAGCATCTGGTGGGCTTGCCGATCCGCCATCCGGCTTGCTCTCTAGAGAAAATGGCGGAATTCGACAATCAAATGTGTAGCCATCTTCGCGTTCCATTCGAAAAGTGCCCCTGCAAACATTAGCATATCTTCAATAAAAATCAGAATACAGCAGGGTCATTCCGTAAAATTGAAATTCTTATTTTGGTTAATCATTAAATTATGAAGAAATATAATTGAAAATTGTGGGATGACTCTATAGTCATTGCAAGATAAACATAATAGCCCATATTACGAGTTTGGTTTTAACTAATACAGTTTTTAAAACAATGCAACTGCTATAAGAGCCAAGACTAAACAAATAAACTAAAACACTCAAAAACACTCAACCAATGAATTTATTACAGTTTTATTTTCATTAAATAAAGAAAACGTGAACAGTAATTTCTAATATTGAAAACATACCACATATGGCCACTAGGTGCTTGTAAGCTAACATGGCTACTATACTGAAATGCAGGTAGAGCTCTATTAAGAACAGGTTCTTGTCCAACAACACCTCGTCCTCTTACTGTCTCTAATGTTCCCGATAGAGAAAATATACGCCAATGTCTCTCTCTTAATTGTACGCCAAGAGCTCCTAAATTCTCTAATCGTATGCAATATCGCCACTGAGAACAATCAAAATTAAACACTTATTAATAGAAACAATAATGTTACTGAAACTTCCAATTAAATGAAGTTTTATATACAAATTTTAAAAAAGCTTTTTCATTTTTTATTTAAACATTAAGAAATCAGTCCAAAATCATTTCGATTAATTATCAGTATAGTTGGTTTATAGATTAGGATGTGGATATTAGTGAATAATAATTACCCAGTATACGGAGTTAGTTTGTGATTCTCTACATCCCATATAGAATGGTATGACAGTAACTCTTATATTTTCAGTAGTTTCTTTGTGTACGTCAGACAGTTCAAGCCATGGATGATTTTTGTTTTGCCAAGCTCGTAAAGTTTCTTGCGCAACGAATGGAGGATCTGAAAAAAATTTCATAAAAAAATACGAATATAAATAAAATAGTATTTTGCATAAATAATGGTAATTGTCGCCTATATTATTGTAACAGGAAAGTTTTGGGCCATGTTTCTGAATCTAAGTAATTTTTATATTTGTTAGATTTGGCCTAGTGATAGATTTATGTGTGAGGGTTCGCGGCCAACCACTTGGCCACTTCAAGATATTGTAACTTTCGTAAAAGTTCACAAAAAAGATTAAAAAATGTTTCGAAATTATGAAATTAGATAAAGATACCTCTGTCAGGGCTGTGACCCAAAAACTTGTCAAATAATTCATGTTGCAATGGTGTTTTCTCAGCAGATGCATACGGTATTATATCTTCGTGAGCAACATAATCTAATCCAGGTATTGCATATAAACTACGACTAGATTCTTGATTACCCAGAAATGTTACTGCTTCTGTTTGAGCTCTCTATAAAAATATGTAACAATAATATATTATCAACATTCATTATGTTAATGTTAATGTATATTTGATTGTGTCAATTTTTGTGTTAAAAAACAAAACAAATAAATTACTGATATTCTTGAAATATTGACTAAAAATATATATCAAATTACACGTTAATGTCAAAATTAAATAATTTTGTTGTTAATTAGTTATCGCATTTTATTTTCGGAAATGTTATTATGTACCTATTATGTAATTTTAAAAAATATTTAAAGTAGAAATTTTGGATCGTTCCACAATTACTGTAAAACGTTGCATAGATGTGTAGCTGGATTCTACAGCAAAATCGAAATATTGGTCGAAATCGAACAGAAAATGTTCAGACAGTACAGCCCCATTCAGACTGCCGTTTTAGTTATTGCAGTAGTTATAGCAGTAGTTGTAAGCATAAGAAAATACATGTAAGCTTATGGGAATACAATGCGCATGCGTGGTTTTTGTTGTAAGACATAGCAGTAGTTGTAAGCAGCCAAACATTTGAACAAGCCAAACTTTCTGGTTAAAATTTTACATAGTCGTAGGAATTGGCCAATCAGAGTTGAGTGAAAAGAGATAGCACTATTTTTATTTAGAAACGTCAAACAAACGTCAAATTCATAAAATATATTAAAATGGCGACTTTAGAAAGCAAAATTAAACAAATAATATTTAATTATTATTAATATTATATTATATTATTATTATTACTATTTAATTATTTTATTTATTTTTTTGTGTCATTGCAGTACGCATGCGTATGTAAAAATTTCACTAGCATCACAAGCCAGTGTGAATGGTCAAGTATGCTTACAACTATTACTACGGCAAAAGCAAAAACTACAACCGCAGACTGAATGAGACTTACGAATACAACTAGTTCTGATGACTGAATATTAGAAATTTAAACAATAGGATTTTGCTTGGTATCAATTGAAGAAACTTCTTGTTTGCTCGCTATCACTCCAAATAATTTTGACCAAGACAGACCAAATTTATTTTTTGTATTTTAGTTTATCATCACTCGTGGAGACCATATTGGTCTATTGTATTTTTCTATTGCGATTAAGAGAAATATTTCGATTTTGCAATGAAATTCAGACACTGAATACTGCGTTTAATTTATTCTAATGAATTTTCTAGAATAAGTAACTCGTAAAAATTTAAGCATGGCAAATTATTTAGTATAAATGTACTAACGTTCTATAAATCCAAAAATCAAAATAAAAAAATTATGAGAAATAGATAAAAATTTACAAAACATAAATACATTTTACCTACAACGATGAAATACATACAATGTACGGGCAATCTCTTTGGTCAATCAAAACTTGGTAAAAAGTATGAGTTCGTCCACGAACTTCTTTACTAACTCCTGGAGCTGGTTCCTCATCTCCTTCACGATGATGAGGCAAGTCACGATCGTATACTCTTGCAAGCCATGGAAATAAGACAACACCGCGATATCCGAATACTCGATGAAGAATTAATTGTCCAGTATCATATTTACCAGTTAATTTTGGTGTTTCTAGTTTACCAACTTCTGCTAATCTGTAATAAATAAAGGTTTTTAATTCACTACAAATATTTAACAGCGTAAATAATAACATAACCCAACATTCTAAATTTTTGTATCAATAGTACCGAATTATAAATATACATACCTAGCATATTGTCTGTTTTGTATACATATTTGTTTTCCAATATTTAAAATATATTTTCTTATTTGTGGCACAATTAATTCCATTTTATGTTGAATGTCAAAACATTTGTGTTATGCCAAACATGCGCATTGTTCCCATCCATATCATTTTATTATATAGCTTGTTCAAATAACCTTGAGCAAATTTTTATTTCCATTTTAAGTTATGACGTATGAGTATTTGAAGAAATGAACGGAAAATTTTGTTTATGTAATGTAAACGAAAAAAAGAAACATATTTTAAAAATATTTCTTTCATTTATTTGATTTTTGAAACAATCATGGTTACTTGCTGTTACTTGATTTCAATTATAAAATAAATATCTGTTGATACGAATTTGACTTTTTGAAATAATTTTGTAAAATGAAAAAATGTATATTGTATATATGTATGTATAATAATACAATTTATATTTAATTAAAAAAAAAACTTTTCAATTTGCTCATTATAATTGAAACATACTATAGCGAAACAGAAGTAAAGTAGCCTTCCGATAGTACCGGTATCGCGTCCGTATGACATTTCGTTTGTCAAAAAATTGCATAATGTAACGAATAAGTGAATAATTAAAAATAAAGCAATATTTACGAATTTGTGCAGTATTAATTTACTTATGTAATAGACTGACACTATTTAATTACGGTATGTTGACTATATGATTTAAAATTATATATTATAGTAACAATAAATTTCGTAATTAATATGAGTCTTAATTTTTTTTAGAACGAATTTTAGTAAAATGTCAGAACACGTAGAACTTCAGCATTTAGTAGATGGATGTGAAGAAATACGAACGTACTCGCCGAAATCACAATGTTGCAAATGTCCATATCTGGGTTTGATTTTGGCTACATTAAGTTCGTTTTTCTTTTCTTTATGTTCCGTAATAGTAAAGTGGATGACCGAAGTGGATCCAATGGCATTAGCAGCATATCGATATCTTGGTGTTCTATTACCGGCAATACCGATCGTTTTGTATAAACAAGAAACGTTTTTTCCGAAAGAAAGACGAATCATGTTGTTGCTTCGTTCATTAACTGGTACAACAGCGTTAATGTTAAGTTTTTATGCATTTCGGCATATGCCGCTTGCCGATGCGTCAGTCATAGTGTTTTCCGTTCCGGTATTTACGGCAATTTTTGCTCGAATGTTTCTACGTGAACCGTGTGGATTTTTTAATGTTATATCAGTTTTACTAACATTAATCGGTGTAGTACTTATAACTCGGCCTCCATTGATTTTTGGAGCGACGATTAGTTTACTGGGGGATGAGAATGAGACATCGTCAGATATTTGGGGTGCAGTTGCCGCATTTTCTGCGACGCTTTTTGGTGCGAATGCCTATGTTTTATTACGCGCTTTAAAGGGAATACATTTCTCTGTAATTATGACAAATTTCGGTATAATTGCTTTAATACAATGCTTGCTAGTAACGTGGTTAATTGGCGCGTTATGCTTGCCACGATGTGGAACAGATAGAATTTTAATTGTCGCACTCGCTTTGTTCAGTTTTGGTGGACAGATTTTATTGACATTAGCATTGCAATTGGAGCAAGCCGGACCAGTTGCAATCGCTCGTTCCAGTGATATTGTTTTCGCATTTATTTGGCAAGTCATGTTTTTCGATCAAGTACCAAATAAATTCTCCATTGGCGGTGCAATTCTTGTTATGAGTTCTGTTTTACTCACTGGATTACGAAAATGGGCACTGGCTTTGCCTGATGGATCTACATTAAAAAATACAATAAGTATTTTAGCTAAATAAATTTTTACAATTGCCATTGTTGAATTTCAAAAATCACAAATGTTTTATTAACTTGTGTATCCAGTTGTAAGCAGAAGTTATAATCAAATTAAAGTAATTATTTTTTGTTGTACTTAGGTATAATAGTATAAAACTAATTTAATAAAACTACGTTGTTTAGTATTATTTATTTATAATATAATTAGTATTAATAATGATAAATAGTATTATAATGATACCTATACAAATTTTCAAGTATTTCTCATAATTTCGTTTTTAAATTAGAAGAATAAATAAAAACATACGAGAAATTGTTAAAATAAAATATAATGGAATAAAATAAGTACTTATTTTTTTTCGTATGTTTTTTATTCGATTGCACTATTATATACTGTTGGTTTCAAAAGTAAAATTATTTCAAATTTATTATTGAGTAACTATTAATTTTTTGATATAATATATAAAATCTTTTTTTGTGCAAATACTATAATCAAAATTAGTACGTTACAAACATTATAGATAAAAATTTATTACTTATATTTGAATATAAAATTAAAATGTAAGTAGGATAATGGAGTCGTTTGATAAATTTCAATAAAATAAATATTTTTTTTATTGAATATAATCCAATTGTGAATGATTTATTAAATAAAATATTTTCGAGAGTTTTAAAGGGTTACATATGTGTAAATAAACCAAAACTTTGACAAATGATTCAATGAAAAGTTGTCATTAGATTGAAATACGGTTTTTTTTAATTGAAAATATCAAGTAGTGGAGACAAATTGTGATGTTTTCGTTGTCTATTTTATTTTACGCTCTTCTGTTACGATCGAAATTTGCCAGCGCTCTACCAAGCTCGGTTTGTGTCCATGCCCGACTTTACGACTACCGTTCCGTTTTAAATAAAAATAAAATTGGAGTAATATTACACTTTGTAGGTGTATACCTTTTTATTCTTATAAACAACGATTACTATAATAATATAATTAACTAAATAATGTAGAATAGGAAATAAGACAAACGCAAAAGCGCTTCTTGGCACTTTTGGACGGGGAAACAGCAAAAACCCGTGGCACTCAAACGATTAAAGTTCTAAAAACACAAGTAAAAAACTACTTTTTTTTGTTCAAATTACTACCATTTTGTTCATAATTACTTAAAAAAAAGTCTGGATCGAGACAAGTTAGAGAAAATATGGAAGAATATATGTGACGAACCTTCCGAAAAGCATATGACCGTTTTTGTAATAACCACGATGGCTTCGGCATTTGTCGACCTCACAATTTGTTCTCCAAGATTTGATCTTTTCAATAAAAAAAAAACCGTATTTTAATCTAATGACAACTTTTCATTGAATCCATTGTCAAAGTTTTGGTTTATTTACATATACCATATGTAACCCCTTAATCCAAATTATAATAATGACAATATGGGAGAAACATTATTAGATATTTTTTTTTATAAAACGATTTAAAATATATAACTAAACAATGACTTTTGTATAGTTTTATAGTCAAGTTTTATTTTAATGTAAGCAAATTGCCATGGAAATAAACATCTATGCTTTCGAAATGTACTTATGACCAAATCATGAATTTGCTTTATTAATAAAGAAAGATTGTTTATACATGTATTTCATAAAGTTATGATTCATTTTTGTAAAAGATATATATATATATATATATATATATATATATATATATATATATATATATATATATATATATTTCTTATTTTGATACAATAATGAAGTCTTTTGGGTTAGGTAAATAGGCAAAGGGTCATAAATAATATTGGCACTGCAATCACTTGATCTGACGTCCATATTTTTTTTTAGTTTGAGGATTTATCAAATTTAAAGTTTATTAGAGATTAAGTTCTAACTGCAGTCAACTGAATTCAGGCAGATATGTTATAAATGTTTTTGATCAACTACAAAATATTTAGTTAGTGCTTTTTCATTAAAATGAATCGAAACTTTATGGACATTAACAAATGCAAATTAATAAATTCTAAGTATTGTTAGGATACTTTTATTGGAAAATTCAACGTAAAACAGACAATTACTTTTCTTCTTTAGAAACCAACAGTACATTTTTTTTTTAAATGTCAATGATAGTTTATTTATAAATGTTCTACAGTGACACCAATGTTTAAATATTAAATGATAAAATATGATGAAAGAGTACATTTTTATACAAATTATAATTATGTTTATTTATTTATATTTATTTTATATATTGTATGCAGCTAGTATAATATAATAAGGACCAATATTTGCTGTTAGTGAAGAAATAGATACATACAATAAAATGCATGCACAATTGTATTATAAATAATTTGTTTTTTTGTGATAATAACTAGTCAATAGGATTATAATTTTTTATAAATAAAATCTCACTCTGACACAAATGAACAAAACTAAAAATAAAGAGTGCCTGTATATTCTGTAAACAGAAAACTTGTTTATAGAATTGTTTTATATGCTCTAATTTTGTTCATTAGATTAAGCAAGTTTTTTTTGTTAAAATTTTTGTTATATTTTTATTATGTTAAATAAATTTTCTGAATATTGTGTATTTTTTATTTTGTTTCTGTTTATTTTAATATTTTAATAAATTAATAAAAATGAGATATTCTAGTGAAACTAATCTCGGACTTTTATTAAAAAAAAAAGTACAAATCGTTTTTGTAAAAGTAACCTGATCAAAATCAAAATAAATTTATTTTCATGAATAGACGAAGCATCGCATTCTTAAATAATTAATTTTAAAATAAATTTTCATCCAAAAAGATTCGGATATATTCAAATATTCGATCCTCGGATAAATTGAGATTTAGATTCGAGATACATTTTGATAGGGGGTAATCCAAACATCTAGTGTGAACAAGAGATCTGCAGCTTATAGTGTGTTCCAAAACACTTAGACACAGGCTGTATCAGTTCAGTGGTACAATTTTATTTGAATACCATAATATTTTTATTTAAATTTTGGCGTGAACCAAGGATCTTGTGTTTGAGTCCGGCACGTTATCATTGGCATACGGCTGTCTGTGATTGTTGGATAAGTTGAGGTAAAAGGGTTAATTTTTTTTATTTGTAAATTTCTTTAAAATACAAAACATTTTTTATTATTATATTTTGCATTTTAAATTTATTATCGAGCATTTTTTTGATAGCAGTTAAGACTAACAAACAGTATAACAACAATATAGATATATCTAATATTTGTAGTTCCTGTCACATGTTTTGATATAATATTTGTCTATTTTTATATATATCATATAGAGCAGCGATTCCCAAAGTGTGAGTTGCAACCCACTGATGGGCCATAAGTTGATTTTTTTGTGGGTACCATTAAATATTAAAATATAAGAGTTATATGGTTGATATATTCATTATCAGAATTTATTATTAGAATTCATCTATTTAAAATATTTATGAATTAAGTATGTTATATAATAAAATTAAAAGTAGTAAAGTAATATTTGTTTACTTACCCAATAAATAAAATTCTGTATCTATACCTGTCTTATATGTTATACTATTTTTATTTTATTTTAAAGAAACGTTTTCGTAAATTTTACTTAATTAAATTAAATTTTGTCTTTTTGTCCATACAAACAAAACAATATTTATAGTATATTTGTACATGTAGACAAAGAAGTATTATTCTATCACTTTTTAACTCATTTATCTTATGAGCATTAACAAGAATTTCAAACAATTGAAATATTAGCCAATCAGAGATGAGAGCGTATTTACACAAGTAATTTTTTTCTTACAAAATTTAGTTGTGAAAAATGAGTGTTTTCCGTAGTAGTTAGTGACAATTTTTTGTGCTTTTAATAAAAATATTGTGCAAAATTTAGTGTATTTGTGTTTTATGACTAAGTTTAATAAACATAAGTATATTTTGTTTATTACAAGTAAAATAATTATTGAACTGTTATTCTATTTTAATTGGCACAATTAACATTGTGAAAATTTATATGATAAAATTGGATAGACAGTAAAAAATTAGACAATTTTGGGCATATATTTTATGTATATATTTTATATTCTAACTTAACACATTAACTGGACATTAATTCTGACTCGAAAGGTAAATAATAATTTTGTAAGATTATTAATTATTCAAAATATTTATATATAATAGTGGATTAAGGAGGGGACTGCAGTCAGAGACATTAAATACTTAAAGAGCTTTCAAAGTATACAATTAAAAATATATTACAATTAAGCAAAATATATTTATTATAACTTTTCATTTTGGATATTGAGTAGAACGTGAAATTATATTTCTTTTATAGTCCATACCAGTGTTTTCTAAACTTTTCCAAAGACAGAATGCTTCACAAACCTTGAAATTTTAACGGAACACGGTAAACTTTACTTTACAGTTACCAAATGTATTTACTTCAAACTTTAAAGACTGTTACTTTTGCATATTTTATGAACATAAATCACAAAATTTTCAATTTTATCTCCAGCGTGTGTCCCCCTCGAAAATAATAATTTTTTGATTCGGAAAAGTTTTCCGTACGACGCGTATATCTCGAGATATTTCAAATTCCACGTTAAAAGAATCACCCGGTATATACATATATGACTAGAGTATAATACTTTTTTCATTAATAAACCGAAATTAGATTGATGAAAAGGCTTTGACAAAATGTTCAAACCAGGGTTTTCTGCCACAGCTCTTTTCCTTTTCTGTTAAAATAAGCATTCTAAGCGAATGGGTCGTAAGAAATTGCATTTTTAAAAGTGGATCTTGGTCAACAAAAGTTTGGAAAGCTCTGGCATAGATAATTTGTATTAATATCACTTTGAATACATTGTTGATGATAATTACTGTTTTACATTAATAATTCTTCATCACTGTGTTACATATCATATTAAAATAGTAATAAAATATATATACAAACGTTCTTAGGTAAGTACATATGTTATTTTTTTTTGATATTTTATTGAGAAAAATTTATAAAAATAATTTACAGTTTGAAAAATGATTTATTTAATGTTTAAATATGGAATTATCGCACTAATAAAATTTAAGAATGTAATCGACAATTGTGAAAATACATTTGAAATATGTCAAAATATAAAATAAGTTTATTTTAAAACATAAATAAATTAAATTTATAATTAAAAAAAAAATATTTTGAAAGATCAATAACATCTTATATTTATTCATACACTGTATTGATTGGTTGGTTATTGTAAATATAAATTAGGTATAATTATTTTAATTATATATATAGGGTATGGCAAAAAACTTACTTGTTTTTAAATTATTGAATTAAAATAAAAATTACTTAAATTTGCTAAATTAATTTATTTATCATACAGCACTGTATCTCAAATCATTTAATATAAGACTTGTGAATAATCAATTTTTGATGAATATTATATTCCGTGAATATACATCTATACATTTTTATACAATATTTGCCGCACTACATAATCTAAATTTTTATATGCCGATCGCCGTTGACTTTTGAGAATGAGAATTGTGATATCTAAAATCAATTTAGTTATCAAAATCACGTCGACCGTAATGTGCATAACAATAATCAAATTAATTTATTTGTGTATTTAGCGGTATCATTTCACTTAAAATTAACTGAACAAAGTAATAAGAGATAATTCTTAGATTATAAATCGATCGTGTATAAAAAAAATTAAAAAAGTTCTCGTGCTTTTGATCGAGGGACTTAAGCGCATTTTTGGCGGGCGGATTAGTATTTTTAAAATATTATTAATTAACTTATTCAGCATTGGCTGAGCGCCGCTGAGCACCGAACTAATACAAAAAACTAGAACTCTCTACGATGTCTAGTTTAAAAGTTTTTCTGGAGCCGACCGACCGAGCGACAGACCGGACAAAGCGTATTATTGAGCTTCCTTTTTGAAAACAAAAATGCGCTAAAAGAAGCTCCAAAATTATATCTTTTTTAAAAACTTAAAAAGTGAAATTATGAAGTATAACATTTAGTTTTATAAATTTCAGATATATACTTCTATACAATGAGGTTACTTATGCAGTTATTAATTTTGGTTACAATATCTAAAAAATCACAACAAGATTGTTATGTCGAAGATTTACACGTTTCCAATGTCTGTGACTATTTTTCTTGCCAATATGGTTATTTTGGAAGTTCCATAATATGTAGTAATGTTACATTACACAACAACATATATGAAAATTTAGTTGTAACAAATTTGATAGAAAATTATAAAGTTACAGTACCAAAACTGTTTTTTGTAAACAGTGAAATATCTGTTATATTACCGGATTTATTTAACAATTTTACTTGTTCATTTAAAGAAATCAATTTAAATATGAATCACGTAGAAACAATTGCATCACGAGCATTTTCTAATTGTAACAAATTAATAAAATTAGATTTACATAATAATAACATAGAAAAGATATTACCTCATTCTTTCAGTGGACTAATAAATTTAGAAATATTGAATTTAAGAAATAATCAATTATCGTTATTTAACGAAACAGTCTTGAATTATTTTAATTTACAAAAGTTACAATTTTTGGATTTATCAAACAATTTATTATTGAATGTATATAAATTTGGATACGCAATGAAAGAAATTAACTTAGGTTATAATAAATTATTAGACTTGTCGATATTACCATTTGAATTGTGTTCCAATTTAGAAATATTGTTGTTAAATAATAACAAAATATTAATAATACAAGAAAATTTGTTTAAAAATTTATCACATCTAAAACAATTAGATTTAAGTTATAATAAGATAGATAATATATTACCAGGAACTTTCAATGATCTTACAAATTTGACTAAATTGAATTTAAGTAATAACAATATACAACATTTAGAATTTGGTAAATTTACAGGCTTAGATCATTTAAAATATCTTAATATGTCAAATAATAAATTAACGGAACTTAATGTAAAAGTTTTGTATCCATTGTACAGTATCGATGACATTGATATTGGATATAATAATATTTCCGATATCGATGTAAATACGATAATCAGACATTTTGAACCATTTACAATTGGAATTAATGGCAATACTAAATGGCAGTGTGATTGGTTAGCAAGTGCTGTAAAAATATTACAAAAAAATAGATTTACTGTACGAAGAGGTACTACCGTTAAAGGACCTAATGTAAATAATATATTTTGTTTAGGTAAATACAATACTTCTTCTGTAAAACGTACTTCTATTAATTTGTTAACAAGTACTACGCCAAAAATTATTTTTCCTCAAGAAATTACAACAAAATCAAACTTAAATAATGTACATTTACAAACAGAAACAGATAACGAATATGATATTAAATCATCATTTATAAAAGATATTACCAAAAAGTTTTTAACAAGTACTACGCCAAAAATCATGTTTACCAAAGAAATTATCACAAAATCATATTTAAATAATATACATTTACAAACAAGACCAGATAATGATTTGGACACTAAACCATTATTTATAAAAGATACTACTATAAATTTTGTAACAACTACTACTCCAAAAATTATGATTTCGAAAGATATTACAACAAAATCAAATTTAAATAATATACATGTACTAACAAAATCAGATAATGATTTCAACAAAAAATCATTTTTGAAATCTAATTCTAACGATGAAAATGGTAAAATTGATAAAATATTAATATCTGTTATATTTATTATTATATTATTATTAGTAATTGTTATAATAATTTTAACGTATTTATTTTATATAATATATTTTCAATATAAACCTAAATATGTATCAACGACTACTGCAGAAAATATTAGTTTATAAATTGAAAACGTTTCCTTTTTCAATTATATATTGATAAACAACATAAAAAGGAAAAACATTGGACCGTATTCATAACCCCTTTTGGATTATTTTGGACTATTTATGTTTCAAATTATTTATTATTATTTTTAAGAATTCTATTTAAATTTGTGTATATTTAGAAACATCAAATGTAATAAAAAATATCAAATAAAACAGTTTTTAATTATAGTTCTGTATTAATATTTATTAATATCAAATATAAAAAATATGCATTAATTAAAAAATTTGTTAACTGAAAAAAGAAACAACACAATCTGAAATATGTAAGTAGTGCTTTTAAGTAAAAGGACTTCTAAAAGAAATTATGAATACGGGCCATTAAATTTTCTGTGACAATATTTTATTTGTACCAGTGGCGTTGCCAGAAACTTGTCATGGGGGGGGGGGTACTAATATTAATCAATAAAGATAATACTATAATTTGTATAAAAAATAAAAAGCAATAAAAATTATTTTTATAAAAATGAAAGTAAAATAACATTTCATATTTCACATACGTATGTTTTTGGTCGTTCAGGTTTTTTTTTGGGGGGGGGAGGGGGTTCAACCCCTCCTAACACCTCCCTGGCTACGCCACCGATTTGTACAATAGTTATTATGGAATAAGTTTCATAAAGCTCTATATGATATGAATTCTTTTTATTTAGTAGATTGTATTATTTTAATTATAATAATTTACTTTGAATTTAATATAATATTAAATTTACTTTGTATTATAATATGTAATAAATATGTACGTTTATGAGGTATTATTGTATCAATTACGTGCCAAAATAACGCTATTCAACCATTATAAACAATGTATGTATTATTGTTAAAATTAAATTAAAAATTGTATTTATTTGCACTTGTATTATTTTTCCATTGGAGGTGTGATACATAAGTATTTTTTTGAATTACAAACGGAAGAATTTTTTTTGTCAATGTAAAATAATTATAAGATTTTATTAAATTTTAAATATTTATTTTCATATATTTGTTACATAATATTTATACTATTTTTGTCAGGAATGAAATAAAAAATTAAATGTGAATGCAGTACATTAATTATACAAAATATTTTCTCTGGTGTGCTCTTGAATTTTTGCGAAAATAAATATACGGTATGTTTCTTTTTCCTGGTGTATTTCCCGATCCTAAATAATCGTCGTCTTGTCCTGCTCCTGGAAGAAAACCATTTGCACAATCGTCGGAACCTAGATTTGCGCAACGTTTTCCTGGTGTATTTCCTGATCCTAAATAGTCGTCGTCTTGTCCTGCCCCTGGAAGGAAACCATTTGCACAATCATCAGAACCTAGATTTGCACAACGTTTTCCTGGTGTATTTCCTGATCCTAAATAATCGTCGTCTTGTCCTGCTCCTGGAAGGAAACCATTTGCGCAGTCATCAGAACCTAAATTTGCGCAACGTTTTCCTGGTGTATTTCCAGATCCTAAATAGTCGTCGTCTTGTCCTGCTCCTGGAAGGAAACCGTTTGCGCAGTCGTCAGAACCTAGATTTGCGCAACGTTTTCCTGGTGTACTTCCTGATCCTAAATAATCGTCGTCTTGTCCTGCTCCTGGGAGAAAACCATTTGCGCAGTCATCAGAGCCCACATTTGGACATCGTGTTACAGGGTGTCTTATTAAAAATCGTATTAAAGCATTCAAAGAATGATCGTAATTATTTTTTTCATAGTTTATGGGATTTGTATATGCGCAAGTTGCTAAAAGTAGTACAACGAATACTTTCATGTCTAGAATAAAAATGAATGAAACTTGATTAATTTATAATAAAACGGCTTTAGGTTCTAGTTCTGTATTAATATTTATTAATAATCGACGTTTCGACGAACTCAGTGTACGTCTTCATCAGGAAAACTAATACAAATGACATTTATAGTAAATAAACAGAACATGGAAACAAGTTACTAGGTAACAAAATAAGTAACTAGATCATGAAATTTATAAATTTTTAATCAAAAAAAGTCAACTTTTATTTAAATCAGTGCCTTCACTCTGATTTTATGTCTAAACCGTCCAGATAAATCTGCTATTGTACAACATGCGTTAGCAAATCTTCATGATGTAAAATTTGAAGATACTGTAATAATTGCAAGACCAGTCAATATTAACAGCAGATTGATAAGAGAAGCAATAGAAATTTATAAAGAAAAAGATAACATCAGTCAGTGTGATGGCAATGATTTAAATACAATTTCGTTTCTTTTAATTAAAAATTTATAAATTTCTTAATCTAGTTACTTATTTGTTGCCTATAGTAATTTGTTGCTATGTTTTGTTTACTATATATATATTATTTTTATCTTTTTTTCTTGATAAAGACGGTCGTTGAGTTTGTCGAAACGTCGATTATTAATAAATATTAATACAGAACTAGAATCTAAAGCCATTTTATTTTAATATAATGAGATCTAAAACATTTTTTACTATATTGATTAATTTATATTACATGTATAACTATCCTAAATATATTAATTAGTACTTTTTGTTTAAAGGTTATAATTTGAGAACAATTTTTTTCCAATTTTTATCAAATATTTGGTAACCATGTATCTTTTTCTCTTATATAACAATGAATAGTGAATATAGCATTATTAAATATTTTTTTCACAAATTACGACCGTCTAAGTTGGGATTAAAATGGACTTAAACATAAATATATAATAAAAATTGTGAAGAAAATTGTTTACAAAATACAAATATTTTAAACGGGTATCAAATTCAATATTATAATTAGTTTAAATCGAACTTAAAATCAACCATTTATGCACAAAGGAACTTGAAATAGTGTTTAGTAAACTTAGAAAAAAAGTTAAAATTAAGTTATTTTTTCATGTTATTAAATTACTACAATAACGAAATAATTTTTCATAATAAAGTATAAAAATGAAGAACTTATTTACTATAGCTATTGAATAATTCACAATTATTTTTTGATTGACTGTAGTTTATTAGTGAATAATATAAAACCAAAAATTTACGAATTATAGAAACAAAATATAGTTTTTTAATTTTAACTTTTTTCTTTTTATTAATTTAAATTAATAGAAGTATAAAAATAAAATTTGAATTACTTACTTTACAATATTGTTAATCGGTTTCAGTAGAGAAATGAATAAAATTTAGGCTTATTCATTTATTTATATACATTTATTACAAATCTATTTTAATTTTATACTTATAATATCGAGTTATTTATTTTAGACCATATGTTCTTTTTATTAATACGATATTTATTTAATTAATTGCAATCAAAATATGAATACTGAAAAATAATATTATTCGATAATATACTCTTTTGTTTTTATATTAATATCTATAATATTTTAGTCAAATAAATACTTTGGTAAATTAATTATTTATAACCGGTAAATATATTAATATTATTTGATAATGTATAAAACTAAATTGAATTTTCACGTAATTAAAATGATAAAAATGACGACTGTTATCTGCTTTTCATAGTGTTGATATAATTTTAAAAATGTGTTTGTTTATAGCAATTTTTACAAATTACCTGACGATTTTACGATTTATAAGATCCAGAATCTTTAAAGTTAATATAATATTTTTGTACGCTTGAAGAAAATTGTGTTGTTTTGCGAAAAAATGACGAACTACACAAAAATCTATTATTTCTTATAAAAAAATTCTATTTAGAATTTAATATTAATTTTAAATTTTGTCAATATTATTTAACTTCAAATAAATATTTGTACTAATAATGCAAATACTGTAAAAATATTAGGTATTGCGTAAAAATAAGTTTATATGGTTATTTTGGACATCAAGAAAATATTATCTTAAATTTTGTTTTAAAATTGGATAAATACATACATACATACGTACATACATACACAATCACGCCATGTACCCAAAAAAAAATTTTTACGTTTACATATGCAAAAATCGTAAATAGTGTAAAATTTCAGTTTTTTTAATACGTCACTAGCTAGACTTTATGTTTGCATTTGTCAAACTTGTTGTGATAAGTGAAATATATACTCGTATATATCATCCAGTGGCGTAAGACGAGTTGTGACTTACGACTACGCTACGAGACATAAAAATGAAAAAAAAAAAGCGAAAACTGATGTGGAACGTAAGATTGTGTTAACGCGTGTGATTCACCATGTATCAAACCGAAATAAACCGGTTCAGTTCCGGTTTTTGTTCCAGCAAAAATAATGGAATTTTTTCGGTTTTCGGCTTTCGGTTCATTTCCGGTTCGAAGCCCTGGTTTTTAGTTTGGGTCACGTTCACACTAGAATTTAAAAAACGATATTATTACTAAATAAGTTTCTTTTTTATATTATAGTATTAAAAAATATGAAAATTTTATTTAGTGAAATTAAAATCTACTAGGGGTCCCGATCCAATTACTTTTTTTAAAAATTCGGCACTGATAAGTCAAATAATGAATAATAGTGAAAAAAATTGTTAAAAGTATATCTATTTCTTTTAGCTTAAGTAGTTCCGTTCAGTTATAAATTGTCGATGATATGCATAATTTAATGAGTTAAATAAAAAAATAACTAATGTGTTGTAAATTCTATATACAGTTTGATACATGATAATAATCTTTCATGCAATAATTGTTTGTATCTTAAAAGTTGTAAATATTCCATTAAAAAGTAATTAATATCCCATAAATGTAATTTTAATTTTTTATTAATAATAGTATATATATATATCAATACAAAACCACACGAAATATTATTATATGGTATCATGTATTTGATAAAAGAATTTTATGAAACTGTACAGCCCCTGTACATTACATCAAAAATTTTTGGTTTGGCACCGTATACACTTGGAAAAACAAATAGAAAGTGCTGTTATTTCAATTATTCTTTTATTTTGTATATAATACAAGTTTTAATTATAATGTCTGCTACATTTTATGGTTTATATATAATAGAAGAAGAGAATTTATCAACTGATTTTGTTGGTGTTGTATTAAGATTTGAAATTTATATGGGAATACTATTATCCATTTTAAGTATTATTACGATATACTTAAATAGAGATACTATAACGACAATTATTTCTGATATATTGTATATTGACAAATTATTGCAAACATTGAATATAAACATTGATTATAAAAATGCAAAAATGTTTTGTTTATTTGAAGTTATTTTTACTAGTTTAGTGTATTTAATAAGTTTTGTACTACAGTTTTTAAATTCAACAATGTTGTATATTGTAATTTGCAGTATTTTAAATGTTATAAACTATATTAATACAATAGTACTACTACAATATACAAATTTCGTTTTGTTACTTTGGCAACGATACAAATCTCTAGCTTTAAAATTGAAATCTATGCGAAAAGTTATTATTCTACAGAAATTACATTTTCGAAATGAATTACTGAAAAATGTTAACATATTAGATATGATGCAGTACATGGAATATGTGTATAGTCATTTATATGATGTAAGTGTAAAAATCAATCGGGTTTATTCTGTAATATTAACGTCCAATGTGGCAACAATATTCTTATTACTGCTGATAAAATTGTTGGAATTATATAAAATAGTAAGCAGGAAGCGATATGTGGAAGATAACTATATTACAATTTATATGATGTGTTTTTCATTAACATATTTGACAAAAATTTTCATTATTTCTGCTGCATCATCTGCTACTGTTAAACAGGTATTCAATATTTTATTATTTACTTTCGTATACAGAGCTCAAGTATCATGGCAATTACTTTGAGTTCTACGCTTTTAGATTTTGCACAGTTTCAAAATAACAACAAAAACACATTCAAACTTTTGTCAAAATTATAATAATATTTTTCTTCAAGCGTATCATAATATTAATATTACGTTACCATATTGCCCATGTAAAAAAAGTCATTATGTTACTAGTACAATAATGACATTATTATATAGCTGTTAGTTATTATATATATCACTGGTGGCAGCACCAATACATAAATACATAAATACAATTTAATCTGACATCTTGGGCGGTTATAGTGAAAAAAACTATTACGAAGTTTCAAGTTGCATTGTTTATTTTCGCTTGAATTTGATCATTGTAAATGTGTGAAGAAGCGCAAGAAATGCAATGTGTACCATCATATTTTTCAGAAACTGCATATTCGACCAAAGAAACACGGTCAAGTGTATTTAATTTGACATTTCCGATGGCTATATTAAAACCTATTAAGCCGTCAAGTTAATTGAGAATTACATTTTGTTTATTTTCGCTTGAATTCGAATTTGATTATTGAAAATGGATGCTAATTTTATGATCTATTAATAATTCAAATATTACCTATAAAATTTTATATTTTTACCTATAGAAAAATGATCTATAGTAAAAAAAAAATCTAAACCAACCAACTAACCTAACCTACCCTAAATAGCCAATTACGTAAAAATACTGTATGTATAAATAGCCAATTGCGTATACATACCGTATGTATAAATAGCCACTTTCTTAATTTTATAGATCAAAAATAGATAAATATTTTCATAAGTCGATAAATATTTCTATAGATCAATAATTAATTCTATAGATCAAAAATTAAAACCATAGATTAATTATTTAATACATAGGTAAACTATTATTTTCATAGGTACTACTCGGTAGAGCATATGTTTTTTTCATAGGTCAAATATTTTTATCCATTGAAAATGTGTGAAGAAGTGCAAGAAAAGCAATATATACCGCCAAATTTTTCAGAAATTGTATATTCGACAAGAGAAAGATTAATTCTCAAAAATCATTTAACAAATATACATAATATATACATATACATAACATTCTACAACTATTAGCAAGGTTGAAGTTACTGGGCATGTATTTTTATTTATTTTTAATTTAATTTCGTTTATAAAGCTTGAAGAAAAAATCGTAAATATCACTTGGAATAGAAAGCTATCTACTCCTCGTAACATAATATATTATTATTCAAAATTTTCAAACTTAAATATTTTGAAAAAATAATTGATAATTTATTTTGTATTTCAGTAGTAATTAATATTTTAAAAAAATATTTAAAAATTAGAAATAAAAATGTATTTATTAATATAAAAGTTCTTTTTCAGTGCAAAAGTTTGTCAATTCAAATACATAAAATGTGGGAAAATAATATTTACTTTAAGAAAAATGTAAGTTATTTTATATATTAATTAAGATTATTCCAATTTTATTTATATTTCAGATAAACAGTTTTTCTTTACAAATTTTACAACATAATATGCATTTTCATGCATCAGGTTTTTTTGCATTGGATTATCATTTTATATATAATGTAAGTAAAATTTAATATTATTTTATCAGAGCCGGTTCTTGGATTTTTTGTTTGAGGGCAAGATAACATTTTTCAACTAAATTCTTTTGGCTCCGATATTTTTAGGTGCAGATTTAAATTTTCATTATTTACTAAATCTCATATCACATATGATTATATTTTCTGTTCATTTGGTCACTTTAGTAATTTGTTAGCTGGAAGCTTAGGTCCACGTAACCCACGTTCAGAACCGGCCCTGCATTTTATAATAATTAATTAATGTAATTTCAAATTTTAGATGGTTGGTGCATTAACTACATATTTAGTTATTCTGATACAATTTAATTTTTCTGGGCTTGATGTTAAAGATTCTGGTAGTACGAAGGAAAACAATTTGTTATCAAATTTTACAAATGAAATATAATTTTTTTAATATTTATTTTGGTAATTGCTAGGTAAGTTGTTAAAAGAAGTGTTTAATGTTATTAATAGATTTTTTCTTGCACTAAAAATTAATAAAATATATAAATAAATATATTGTATTTATTAGATAAATTTTTTGAATACTTATTTGTAAAAGCTATTTTATTAAAATTATTAATTTTAATTATAATTAAAATTGGAATGCACGTATTTTGTAGTGGTAATTAAGGAACCTAGTTTACTCCTTTATCAAATATAGATTGATAAATGTCCCTATCGGGTGTATTCTGTATCGTTTCCGTTAAAAATAACGGTCGTTAAAATAAAAATTCATAAATTCCGTAAGAAATCTTGTTGCTATGTAGCAAAATTTCTTACGGAATCTCAGAATTTTTATTTTAACGGACCGTTATTTTTAACGGAAACGATACGTATATGTGATAAAAAGAAATGTCTCAAAATGCAATAATAAATCATTTTAATAAAGAGAGATAGACATTACACCGCGCATATATACAATTAAAATTTAGTATATGTCTTGTATATTAACAGTTTTTAATGGCTACCGAATTGCGCTACTTTATCAATCTAGTGACTAAAATATGTCATTTACACATTTAGTATACATCCCTGGTTCTGACCTGAACTGTCCAATCTTTGTTTATTATACTCCTGCATTTAAATATGCTATCTACTTCCGATATAACATAAATGTTTTAGTTTCAACATACGATACTAGATGGTGAGTACATTATGTATTACAGATTTTATAGTTTACTCGCTCTGCAATAGATGTAGACAAAAGAAAAAAAATTGACAATTTTAAATTTTTCAAAGTTAAGAATAGTAATATATTTTTTTTTAATTTATTTCAATTTATTTTAATCTATTTTAATTTATTTTAATATATTTTTTTTAATGTTTTTCATAAACTATAAGAAAAATAATAATTTTATATAATTACTTGATTATTTACCTCAATTTGTCAAATATTTTGTATAGTTTGAATTTAGATATTAAAAGTTATGAATTCGGAAATAATCGGTGAAAATTTTGACGTTGTTTTATCGAAATTAGATGGCAGTACTAAAATTTACATAAATATTGTCATCGTAACTACATTATTATTATTAATAAGATTAGAAAATATATCTACACCCATATATAATTTTTTTTACTCAACACTTTGTTCTAGTAAAATTATATAATTTATGTGGTCACTAATAAAATCCTCTGTGAAAATTTGATTAAAATCGAATAGGTAAATAATAAATTTTTAAAAATTTTAATAATTTTTTTTGTCAGAAAGTTGGTAACACGAAAATTATGTAATTTATTTGTGCTTCAAAAAAACTTTCGTAAAATTTTGGTTAAGGATAAATAATATAGCCATCAAGTTGACATCACTGGAAAAAAATAAAACTAATTGACCATTTTTGGCACTAAATAAACCTATCCTGAAAATTTCATTAAAATCGGTTGAACCGTCTGGAAGGAGTTGCGATCACAAAATTTTGACTGATGATCGAGCGAGCGAACAAGCTGATGACGCACACACATACACTCTAATAAACTAATTTCGGATTTAACGGACCGTTATTTTTATAGGATTGTGTTAAGCACTCCCTCTTGGGTACATGGCGTGATTGTGTATGTATGTATGTATGTATGTCCGTTTCTGGTTTATACATAGATTAATTTTGCATACATTTCTACCTTATATTAATGCCTCTCTAACATATTTTTAAAAAAATACTGTATACCTATAATTTTCAGATACTTAATTCAAAATTAGAATAATTTATTTTGTAATATTTAAGTTGGATGATTAAACTAACGATTTAGGTAGTATAAAATGAGTTGGAAATAAAAATCGTCGAAAATGTCGGAATTGTCATGCATGGTTATTGTTAGATGCAGGATGTTGAAGATGCAAGGGGGGGGATGAAAGAGAGAGAGAGAGAGAGAAAGATGTCGTGTGCGTGTGTGCGTGTTTATTGGGTAGCCATGACACCTGAGCGCGGCACGGTGCCAGCGTTGCCATAGTAACGTTCAGTGCACACGGTGTTAGGGGTATCTGGAATGTTTCCATAGCAACGGTATTGAACCCGGATTCAGCACCACGGGTGTTGCTTGATGTCGACTTTCTCACTCACTCACTTTCTTTAATGTCAACCTTGTGTGCTGTCTACGGCGGCTTGCTGTCACAGACACCCCTCGCCCCCCACTTTCACCCCCCCTGCACAACACACTCTCGTTTCTAACTGCTCTTTGCAAAGAGCCAAAGAAACAATTTAACAACTATATTATAATATACGTATATTGAATTTAAGTTTTAGCTTATGTATGGTATTTGGATATATGAATATTACGTGTTACAAAAATTAAACGTAAAAGAGAATATAAATAATTATATGTACACTGTGTCTATGAATAGGTGTTTCAAGAGAATAAAGTAGACGAAATTTGAGAAACTGATTCGGTTTGATTTGAAATAAATAATATACACTGTGTCCGTGTGTATGTGGTACAAAATTTAGGAAACTAACTCCGCTTGATTGAAAATTAAACTTTACTTAAAATTATGTCACTAGCCTGTACTTAAAATGCGTCTCTCTATACTTTAAGAATACGTAATTATAAGTAGTGCTAACAGTTTTTGCTTAGTGTATTCTTTGTATTTCACTTATGATATTCATAAAGGACAGAAAAGAAAGGCATACGTTGTTGAGATAAATAATATTGAAAGTCTTACTTTTACGAAAATGTATATGTATAAAAATGTGTTCATAAAACAACTAAATAATCTTTTAAATAATTTATCTTACATCAAACAGATGGATGATGGTTCTTTTTTACAATAAAGAAAAAAAAATTTCAAATGTAAAACAAAAACAAAACAGAATCTGAAACAAGAGCGCACAAAAAAATGAAAAATTAAAGAGATAAAAAATGAATGACGCTAGGGAGAATATGTAGAACGAAAGCTTACTTTGATTCAAGTTGTGTCTCGGGACAAAATTGACGTTATGATATTTTTAAAATAAGAGCACAATGGAATGAACATTAAGTTATCTTTATGTGAGTATGTACGTATATGTGTATATGCGTATGTATAATATAGTACATACACATATATATATATATATATATATATATATATATATATATATATATATATATATAT
Source organism: Clivina fossor (assembly GCA_963966155.1). NCBI lineage: Eukaryota > Metazoa > Arthropoda > Insecta > Coleoptera > Carabidae > Clivina > Clivina fossor. The sequence continues at coordinate 4,239,110 of OZ014553.1, read as the reverse complement.
ATATATATATATATGTAAGTAAATAAGGGATAGATATGGAAAAGCTAGAGGGTGTGTTGATAAGCTGTAAATAGTTTCCTTTGTGCCAAATTAAATGGGCTCTGTCAAATGACACGTGTGTTGTTTTATCGGCTTCATATTGCTGCATGTTATTGGTTGTTACCGGATGACTAATCTCGTTTATATAATTTGAACCGGCCAATTATTTTCGTGATTTAAACTTTTACTGTTAATTATATATTAGAGTGTACCGAAAAATTTTTTTCGTCGACGAGAGCACAAAATTGAAGTTTCTGATCAGAAAAGTTCTTACGAATATTAAACAAAATCTAGAAGGCGCACCTTCAGAACAGAAACTAATGTATATAAACAATTTTATTAATTACAATACAAATACAAATACATTTATTAAAGTTCAAAAATATAAAAAAGTTCATAAACTCGTAAATTCATGGACACTGTAGAATGCATGTGTAATCAAAAATTCTTTTAGAATATTTTTAAATTTATTAATATGAAGATTTTTAACTTGTTAAATAAAAATGCACCAACATGTAAAGGTAACTTTTTAGCAACATTTAATGTACAAAAATCTAGTCTAATATTGTCTTTCTGTCATGTATGATAATTATGAAAATATAATTTTTTTGAAAAATGCTCATAATTTTTTTTTGACATGTAGCAAGCATTGTAGATAATGTTAGAACTTTTAACATAATTTAAAGTTGTTTACAAGGTTGCATGTAGAAGCTATTAGTTATAATACAAATAGATCTTTTTTATATAAGGTCAAAGATCACAGTGATCTTTTGACCACGGGTACGTTGAGTATTTGTGTAACCTTAGATCACTGATTAGTACTTTAGCTTTTACTACTGCTGTTGAAAGCTTAGATTTTGAAATACGTATATAGCATTTTTGTAAATTATTGTTTGTGATTTAAGGGAATTTTTAAAATTTTATTAAATATATACGAAAAAAGTATTAATAAAATTTAAATAATGCATGTTAAAATGTATTTAATGTAGATAATGATGTAAAAATACAAAACGTAGATTTTGTATCATGACAATAATAATTTATAAAGAATAAAAAAAAAAGAAATTGATATACCTATAATATGAAATCCATGAACAAATATTCTTCCTGTATAAGATATAGATATACATATACTATGCGGTATATATGGGATGTGTCTCATTGATTTGGTGGTAATACTCGTTGTACTTTGTAAAGCGGAAACAAGCGGTGTGCGAGTGGGTCCGGTGGCGATTGCTAGCCGGAAAGACGTTTTCCGGAGCCGAGGTAGCGTCATTGAAATCGCTTGGGGCATTTTCATTCCACTTGGCATCATCATCGTTTTCGTCCTGCCATCCCCCACATCGTTCGCCCTGCTCTCGGCTTAAATTCAATTCTAGCGCTTTCCGGCGTGCTGAGTGCTTATGCCAGTCCAATTCATTTCGGTCGGAGTATATTGGCTCCAGAAACTATATCTCATTTTCCTCTTTTACTCATGCCTATTACAAATATATTCGACGAATATTATTTTTTTTCATTCAATTATTTTATTTAAATAATAGTTAGGCTATTTACTATTATAAGTAGGTTGCACAACAACCGCCATTTTGCATATTATGCTGAAGATTGTAAAAGTTGATAATATTGTTTAAAAATAAAATAAAGTATTGTCTTTTCTGAAAGTTTGAATAAATTTTGATAAATAGTGTAGTGCAGTATTGGTAACACTGCGAAAAATAAACCCACACGACCATCCTGGCCAGTAAATAAACCTATTCTGAAAATTTTATCAAAAAATGTTGTATAGTCGAGTTGCGATTTAAAATTTTTGATTGAGTCATAAGCTCTGTTTCATAACCTATTTAATCAGGGCTTTGGAACTGGAGCTGTAGTCGGAGCTAGAAGTAATGGAGCAATGTGATTTTGTTCGGAGTAGGAGCGGAGTTGGAGCTGTGAAAATATTGGCTGATTTGCTGCTCCATTCTTAGTAACATGCGTCATTGAAAAAAAAATTGCATTGCAGTTTTAAAATTTTATGGAAATATAATTATTTTATTTTATTCTCTAAGTCTCATAATTTTTTTTTCACATAAAAAATTTAGTTTTAAAAATAATTTTTTACAATTTATATCGGAGCACGGAGCGGTGATGGAGCTGAGACAAAAGAAAGTAAGAGCGGAGCAGTTAAAAATTTTGACTGTTCCAAAGTCCTGATTTTAACACTTCGTTAAAATTTAACGATTAAATAAGTTTTTAACATTGTTCTTATTTAACATTGGCATTAAATTTTAACATTGTTTTATGAAACTAAGCAATACTCTCACAAAAACTAAGTTTAAATTTATAATTTAGTGAAAGTGGTAATAAATTTGTTACATTTTAGTGCTGATAAAATTTTTCGGATTTTAGATTCGGATCTGAAATCCGAATCTTCGATTGGATAATTCAATAATTTGATTATTGAAAATGTGTGAAGAAGTGCAGGGAATGCTATGTGCACCATCCAGAGTGGTATAAAACTGCATATTCGATAAAGAAACACGGTCAAGTGTATTGAATTTGACATCTCCGACGGCTATATTAAATATTATTAAGTCAAGTTGATTTAATTGACAAATGTATTGTTTATTTTCACTTGAGTTTACCCAGGGTGGTTAGATATTATATATTCGACAAAGAAAGATTAATTCTCACAAATCACCTAACAAGTGATCTTTGACAAGTGCTTAAGTGTTTATGTATTTTGGATCACAGGTAAGATTTTTGTAGATTTTATTTAGCTACTGAAGATGGAAGCTTAGCTTCCGAAATACGTATTTAGCTTTATTTTAATTTAGTGTGGTTTTGGGATTTTTTATAATATTATTTTTACCTAACAAATATAAAAATATATACACTTACATACACATACTATTCTAAAACTGTTCGTTAGATTAATGTTACTTTAATGTTTATTTTTAGTTTATTTTGTTTAAAACGATTGAAGAAAAAATCGTATATGTTCCTCGGAATAGAAAGTACTTTTGTGTTTCGACCAAATTACTGTGCTCAACACAATAATCATTGCTTTCTACTTCTAGTAACATAATATAATATTATTTTTGTAACTACAAAGCTGACTTCTTTAATATTTTTGTCTCATTGTGCCATTCTGTGTAATAATATTTCAATAGGTAAACCAAACAATAAAAATGTTATTATTATATAATGTATTAATTAAAAGGTAATTATTTGTTTTGTTTTAATTTTAATTTATATTATTTATCTTTTTCATAAATATTATTTTACAAAAATGTTTTTTAATGAATACATATTGCGGGTAATGCATTTAATTTGAAAAAAAAAACCCACATGATGCACATAGAAACACAATTCAATAATAAAAATAATTCGTGATATTTAATCTCTAAACCGATGATTTGTTTTTGTGATATAAAGCGATTCGTGCATATATATATATATATATATATATATATATATATATATATATATGCGTGTGTGTGTGTGTATGTGTTATAACATAGTATATATGTAAAATGAAAATATAAAATATTGGTTGCTTCGGGCAAGTTATCGTGTACGAACTGTGTTGCTGTGAAGCCTCGCACTCAGGGCATCAGCGCCACTAACCCGCACATCACACATACACATTCAGTAGCGCGACAACCAAAATTTCTTTTTCTCGATATTCATATGTCATTGGCTAGGAAATAACTGTATAATTAAACATTTGTTTTATTTGTATTTAAAAAAAAATGATACAGGAGATCGCGATTTATGACCAGATTTTATTTTGATTATTCTGTTGTGAGTCAGTTTTGATGTAAGTGAAATATTTAATTAGCGTTTTTATCAATTAATATTACATACTGTATTATAATGTGCCGTTGGAATCAAAATGTGCAATGAAATACTTAAATTCTACAGTAGAAATTACATATTTTTGCAGATAAAATTTTACTTATTAACTAAACTTGGTAATTTTTGAATAGAGATATTTAAATATTGAGTATTTAAAACAGCACACATATATGTTGAAATGTAATATTTGTGTTGTCGATAAAAAATCTGTGATACTTATCAGTATTTTTATAAATTAAATTTTTATTTGAAGTGTCGTCGTTTATGATTAAATTGCACTGTTAGTAACATACTCTATATACAAAATAAATTATTGTGCCGGAATATAGTACTTCAACCAAAACTGTACACTGTAAAAATTTTATGTAAATTTACATATTTCATTTTATTTTTTACCACGCTTATTTTATAAATGTACTTTTACAGAGAAAATGTAATATTACGTCAATTATGACAGCAAAAATTTGAAAATACTGCTATTTTACTTTTAATAGTTATATAAAATTACATAAATATATATATATTATATATATATATATATATATATATATATATATATATATATATATTAATGTATTACATTACATTACATTATATATATATATATATATATTACATTTTTTACAGTGCAGTAAGTGTTTGCGGGGTCCTGATTGCAACATGCAATATCAAACTGTAGTTGAAGAGCTTGAAGAAAAAAAATAACGAAAATAAAATACGATACTGACAATATAATTTAAGAGGGAACATCACCATGACATTTTCAAAAAATCGATTTTCTTGCATTTTTTGAAAACGTATTTCGAAAACGGTTTTCCGAAATACGAATGTTTGGCGGAGTTACGCGACCAGTAAAGAATTGTGTCACAGCAGGTAAAATCTATAGATCGGGCAGTAAAAACTAACTTCAAACGCGTTTTTCTCGAAACCATGTTTTTCAATCTTGTCCTGCCGCAATTTCGGAAACTATCCATCCGATTTACTTCGCTTTAAAACGTAATTATAGAGAATTAAATTCTCTAAAATTGATTTTTTACACTGAAAAAAAAAGACTTTTTCAAACAGCCGTGTCATTTTTATAATTTTTTGAAATTCAAAAAAATCGTATCATAGTAGATTTTTTATTTTAGTTTTAGGATATTCTGAGAAAACTTATTACGTTTCAGAAACTCCCAGGGGACGGGACAAGTGGTTAGGGTTTTTTAGACAGAGGCTGACAAAATTAGCCTAAAAATAAATGTAGCAATACAAAATTACGTATAGTGGATAGTGTACTTTAAATAAATAAATAAATAAATATAAATTTTTATTTATAATAATAAAGAAACATCTTTAATTTATTGTACATATTACGCTGTCGTTGCGTAGTTGCGTTTTGGCTTATATTGCGACAATCTTTGAAAACCCTGCATTGATATTTTTTGGCATGACATGTTTCGGGAGGGGGTTTAACCCTCCCCCGGGCACTCTCTGAAATAAATACTGCACATATAACAAATACATAGATATACATATTTTATTTTATTAATAAACAAAAAACACAAAAAATATATTTAAAACAAAAATAAATATTTATATTTTTTAAACATGTTAACAATAATTGTAGTATTACTCAAAAATATTGAGAATTTATATTTCTCCCAAAATTTCACAAGATACTCAGTCATTGAATCGGCTTGTTAGGCTATGCATCAATGACTGGCCAGTTTTAACCGTAGACACGTGTTTCGGTCTTTAGGACCTCTTTTGTACGGTGTTTGGGAAAAATATAAAATCTCAATATTTTTGAGTATTATTATATTAAATTTCACAATGACAATACGAACATTTATTTGTTCAAGATCTATTACTATAATAATTGTAGTGTTTGAGTTGCTGTAGATTTTATAATATTTGACAGATAGAATTGATCCATATAAATAATCTTGAATCTAAACTTACTTGATTTGTATAGCTTACAGCTATAAATAAATTATAAATTATTATTATTATTATTTATATTTAGAAAACATTATAATATGAAATTTGCCATTTTAAATCGAAAACCAGACTTTGTTTACCCCAGGTTGAGAAACGTTGTACTACATTATATTGTTTTCAAAACAAATCATGTTTAAAAAAATAACCAATGTTCTAAAAAAAATCGGAAAATAAACATTAACGCAAATTTTTTAAGGAAATTTAATTACAAACTTTCTGTGTTTTATACTAACTTTTGCTGTGGGTCATTCAATGATCTGCGAGTTATAATTTATCGACCTCTGTCATACTGTATTAATATTTTTTATAATGTTTATTTATATTTTAATGAATAATTTATTTACAATTAAAGTTTCAGTAAACATTACTTTATTTCTGTTAAATTCTATAAAATATTAAAAGTTGAAACTGTGCGATATTATCGAAAAAATGATATATCTAATAAAAAAAAAATTAATTATAAAGATATAACGTAGAACAATAAAATCAATTTATAATGCGATAATCTATCGGCTATAGTTACGTTTATAATAAATGTAAATATTGAAAATAATTATCTCGCAGTTTAAATAACGAGTCGCTACTGATGATCACACGTACGATACACACTTACACAAAAGCAAATAAAACACTTGCACACCAATACACATACAGAATGGAGCAGCGTTGCCATGGACACGGTATATAACACAGTGGATTGGAAAGGGTGTGTGTGCGCGCGGCAGCGACCGACCGGGGGTTAAAACCCGAGCCCTTCGTGTCAGAGTTCCCACTACCAGGGTGGCGCACTGTATATAGACATACGAGATGCCCGGCGGCTGCGTTTCGACCGTCACCGTCACCGTCACCGCCGCCGCCGCCAACCAACCAACCAACCAACCCCCAGATCAGAACCGTTCTCCTCCGTCTCTCTCTCTCTTCATCCCCCTGGCAGCGTCAATAGTCCTTGTGCTGCGTCGAGACGCAAACGCCATGCCACTCGTTCGCCTGGACCCCCTCGCTTTACTTCGTTTCGCTTATTCACTATGCTGATGATGATGTTTGTTGCGGTATAGCAACTACAACAACCACGTTTATTTATCTAAGTTTTTATTATAGAGATAGATTATTTATATTTCATATCGCACCTTAAATAGAAAAGTGCAAATAATACAAATTTGCAGAAGAAGCATTTGAAGTTTTTTTTTTTTAAATAATAATGATTCTAAATAAAAATAATACTGTTTTAAGATTAGATTATGTTTAATTTTTTTTTATAAAAACGACGTTTTGACGAAACTGAATGTTTGTCTTTATCAGATCAAAATTTATCAATAAATTTATTTTAATGTCATTGATAAATTTTGACCTGATGAAGAAAAGCTTTTAGTTTCGTCGAAACGTCGTTTTCATAAAGTAATTAAACTATTAAACAGAATCTAATCCTAAAACAATTTTTCGTTTAAGGGGAGGTTCTCCTCTTCTGAATGACTAAAAAGTACGCAAAGTTTGGAAATTTTTTATTCGCAAATGAAAAAACATAGAAGGAAACGGTTTGGGGATTCGAAAAAAATGTTAATTTGGTCTTTATTTTCAAAAATTGTCGTTTCATAAAAAACAAAAACAAAAAAATGGCTCCCGTGACTCACTGTTTTCGTGTCAGCGCGGAATCGGTAAACTGCGTGAATTGCAAGGTCTCTGGATTTATCTGTAACAAAAAATGAACAACAACGCCAAAAAGTAAACTAAATTTACTGGAGTATTTTTGAAAATAAAAACCAAAATAACATTTTTTCGAATCCCCAAACCGTTTCCTTCTATGTTTTTTCATTTGCGAATAAAAAATTTCCAAACTTTGCGTACTTTTTAGTCATTTACATGAGAACCTCCTCTAAATACAATGATTTCTAAAAAATATTTTACTATATTAATAATAATTCTTTATTTAGAACAAAACTATTATGTATATATAAGGCCCTACACACTAGCGTAGATGTACGCAAGCAAACCGATACGTATTCAATTCTATAGATCTTATTACCACGGTTATAAAGTCTGCAGACTTATTTTTATTAAATGCGCGTCGGCAAACTAAAAAGCAAACAAACCGCTACGCTAGTATGCCTCTATTACATAAAAATACTTAAAAAATAACAATTTAAATAATTCAGTCTCAATTTAATATTAATTATTTATTAAAAAGTATGTTAAAGTTATATCTTCTGAATGCTTAGTAGGTTTTTAAATTTGAAAATTAAGCTCACAAATTTCTTTACAATTATCTTGTATAATCATTATAGATTAGATAGATATTAATTATAGATTTTTAGTGGTCAGTTTTCTACTAAAGTTGGCAATGAAAATTCCATTAATTATATGTTTTAATACTTTAGAATGTAAAAAAAATATCTAAATACTATAAACATTATTGTTCTGAAAGAATTTTTGTTTTATATAAGTGACAGTTCATTGTGGTGAAATTTAAAAAAATAAACACCATATCACTGGAAATATATGCCTTTATGGTGTTTTTTCAATTTAATATTTTTGTGTGTGTGTAAATGTAACTATCAGTTAGCGGTACATATTATACACAGGTATGTTATTAATTTTGTTGATTCAATCAAATTAATTTAACACCAACATAATCTAATTAACACAAACATAATTTAACATTGGCTTAATATTGTTTTATGTAAATATACAATGTTTATTATTTTAGTTTATTTTTATTCGTTTGTAATAATAATAGTTGCGTTTATTTTGCTAGATTCGAAATTAATTTGACTAAATTTGTAAATTCGAAGTATAAATAGATTACCTTCAACGAAATTTCATAGTTTTGTTTTTGTTTTTATTTTAATTATTTTTAGCAGAGAAGTTTTGCAAACAATTTAAAAAAAAAAATTATATGAATTTCTTGCACTTGTGAATATGTTTTATTTGTGAAAAATTCAGAATCTTTTATATTTTTTTGTTTGGTTATCAATTCATATTTTAACAAAAAAATATAGAACATTTTGAATTGTTCAATTAATCAAATTGACACAAAAATTGACTATTAATTTATTTAATCAAAATTTTAAAAGAGTTATAAATAATAATTTATAATCAATATATTAATTACTATTATGGAATACATATATTTAATAATTTAATTTCGATGTTTATTTTTCAAACATATAATTTTTTTTGGGGCTGGTATTCCGTGGTCGATCTATCCTCTTTGCCATAAATCGTAAATGTTATCCTCAAAGCTTGTCACCAATTTTTTTATTATTAAAAAAATAACATATATAACGATAAATTTTATGCAGTCGTAGGCCAGTGTAATATATCTGAATCGGACTCCAAACTTAAATAATTTCTGGTATTAAAAATATTGTAACATAGAACTGATATCTATTGCGTCTGATTGGTTTGGAAGCCACTATAAGCTGGAGGTCCTTTACTTGGTTGCGAGCTAACACAGTGTAAGAAAATATTGTTAATGAAACTATATGATCAGTATATCGAGCATATAGCCCTATGTTCCAGTAACCAATTACGGAACTGATTATTATTTATTCTATGGTTTTATACTTAAAAATGAAAATAACTACTTAGATTTTAGTCACAGATTTCTATTTTGATTTTATTCAATTTGTGAGATATTACGGTATCTGTCTGCAATATGAGTTTATATTAATTCTTACATGATTTTTTTTTAATACTACATTTTGCGTTTGTGGTTGATTATTTTTAGTTCCCGTAAATTGCTTAGGGCTTAGACAAATAATAGGTCTTGTCAAAGTAATAACAACACAAAATTCAATCATAGAAACATGTCTATTAAAATAAAATCGTATGCAATCAATGCTACTATAGTCTATAGTAGTTTTGCTATATATGTACAAATTACAAACGCAGACAACGCATTAGGTACATAAAATAATGAATTTGAATGTCACCCTTATATACAGTGCAGAGATGAAAGCATGTGTTATATGCAGAGGAAACCAACAAATAGAGTCGCTCGATTAAAAGCAGGCATATAGGCGCATATCGTTCCCCCGATTAGCGTACTCATTTTCAACCCCTCGAAAAACACAGGGGAACTCAAACGATGCGATAGTATCAGTTAATGAAAAAGCCGGGCAGAGAGAGAACTCAGCCAAGCCCATGTATGACATTACCAACATACCAACAACTCACGTCAACTGATTGTATATGTAAAAGAGTCTGTTCGGCTGCTGTGAGGATATAAAGGGTGTTTTACAATGGGTACCGCTCATCATTCAATCTCTCTCTCTCTCTCTCTCTCTCTCTGGGCTGAATATTGTGCGGTAATGGTGTACATATCACAAACGCATAATGTATGATGCGAGCGAGAGCACGGCTTAAAAGCTGTTGATTGTACGACACGCCGGTTGTTACGATGCTAAAACTGCAAATGGCTGACCTCAATGGCGGCCGCCATCTTTCTATAGCACGGTTTCCGGTTACCGGAGGCTAGATCAAGTGTCGCCCGCTCGCTATAATATGCTGTATTTTTGTTTATGTTTGGCTGTTTAGCCTTGTTTACGTGTTTTAATTTTGTATAAATTTAAAATTAATTTTCATTTACAATTCTTTTTTGTTTATATTTGTGTGTTAGGTTTGGGTTTTGTACAAAGATAAAGCTACCACTTTCTGATTACTGTTATATCAGTAGATTTCATCAGTAACTTGCTCATTTGTTTTAACAAATATATATATATATATATATAGTTTTTATTAATATAAGACTGTTAATATAATTATTATTTCAGTATTTATTTTCTTTGGGATGTGCATTAATGAAGTGGAAAAGACGCTAATTAATTACCAATATTTATGTTACTTAACAATATTTTATTCACTCTCGATATTTCATATCAATTTGTGCTCTTCTTCAGAAGAAAAATTTAATATAGTTGTTAATAATTGATATCAATTTAACAACTACATTAATATTTTTCATGAAGAAGTGCGCAAATTGGCAAGAAATATCGAGATTGAATAAAATAATGTTAACATATATATGGGTAATTAATTATCATCCCTACCACTTCATGACTGCATATCTCGAAGACAATATATATATATATACATATTTCAAGGAACAAGTTATTGAAACCTACTGGAGTAACAGAAACCAGAAAGTTTCACAATGTTACTATTATAATTATTAAATATTACTCCTACTAAAAATAATTTACTATTCTGTTATTTATTTATATTGTCAAGGTTTACATACGTACACAATTACGCTGTCTACCTAACAGGATGTGGCCGAAATATGTAGTTTCTACTGTAGAAATTAAAATTCCCACTGCAGATTTTATGGATATGGTTAAAAAATTTGTAAACAATATATATATATATATATATATATATATATATATATATATATATAATTGTATATTTTTTTTAAATAAAAACATTGGAATATATTTGTAAATTTTATTATAAAATATAAACATATAATTGAAATCGGATACAAAATATATATATATATATTTACAAAAATAAATATTAATTTGTTTAATAATATGTAAATATTTATCGATAATTTTTGTTTCAATTAATTAAAACAAAGTTATTAAAAAATATATCAAAAGTGTAATTATAATTTGAAATTTATTTTAAATTATTGTCTAACATTTAATTTGATAAAAGAACCCAAAAGACTGATTTACTTTTATTCTATTGTATATTCGAGAATAATTCAATTAAAAAGAGTTCAAAGATATTTTATATAATTCATACTTAAATTTTAATCTTTACTATGTAATATTGCCTAACATGAGCAATTAAAAAAATATAAAATTATGGTAAAGTGTAGTTGTTATAAAACTATAAACGGGTGTATTCTGGTATCATTGTCATTAAAAAAATACGTAAGTACGTTCAAATAAAAATTGTAAGAAGGAAATGATACAGAATACACCCGAAAATTCGTTATTTAATTTCTTGTTCATATTTTTTATTTTAAAAATATTAAAAAAAAAAATTAATTTTACTCTGTTGTTAAATTAATTACTCTGTCAATATGCCAACACTTTGTTCATTTTAAACATACAATGTTACAAATAATGTAAAATTAGATAAAATACTCTATAATTTTGTAATATTTTCGAGCTTGCGTTTAAGATTAAAATTAATAATTACATGAATAATATTGCATTAGATGTTTTATCAAATGTAATTGAAAAATTGAAAATCATCTATTATCAAAATCATCTAAATTTTATTTTGTATATCTGTCGCAGGAGTATTGATAATCCGTTTTTTTTTAATCATTAGTATTTTTTGAAGAATTTATTCGGACTTAATGCAGGGTAGATGAGGTAAAAAAAGAAATTGAATAAAAGAAAAAAAGTTTTCAGATATATTAATAATTTTGCAAAGAACGGATTATTTAATATTTCTGTGATATATTCAATTATAATTAAAATATTTTTAACCATACGTATATGTATGTATTTAAGCTTTTATTAAATAAAATTTTGAAATATAAAATATACGTATTTTTTACTGTAATAATAGAATTATAAGTGTAACTATCTCTAGGTATATATAAGTAATGTGTGCTTTAGTAAAATAGGCATATTTTTCGCATGATTAGTTTTTGAGCGTTAAGAATATATTTTTGAAAGAAATATGACGTAAAGCATTTAGACATATTCATTCAACCAATAAATGAATGAATTTACTAAACAAATTGTTAAGAACATATAAGTTTTCATAGAATTCATAATATATGTATGCACTTATATGTCAGTGGCGGAGTGGGTTTAATTTTGTAGTCATAAATAAATAATTTTTTCATAAAAATGTGGGAAAGTTTCTTAGTAAATTAGAATTAAAATCTTAATTTCTTATTATATTTGTTTTTTCTCAAAAATATTCTTGAAAGTTGTAAATTACATTATAAAAGAGAAAATTTAATGCAAAAATGATATTTTATTTTGTTTTCATAAATTAGAATTTTTTGATAATTGTGGGAAAATTTTCTCATTAGATTTTTTTTTGGATATATAATATTAATAATACACCAATACTGTACAAACGCAAATAAGCGTTTTTCAACTGTGCTTGTTAAGATAAATCTTGTAGCACGCTCAGTTTATTGCACAGTTTTAACTGCACAGGCCGAAATTGCTTAGTGGAATTGAAGCGTGTGTGTAAAATCGGAGGAATGTTTAGTCTAAAATTTTGGTGAGTGTAGCAGATAAATTTTTTACTCCGTAAATTATAAATGCACAGTTGAAACGGAACGTGTTTGTGGCTGTTGCAGTTTATTTGACATTTACACTGACGCCATTCTATTAATTTGTGGTTAAAATTTACAGTAAAATATTTCGTAAACTAGATCATTTTTGTAGCTTTTATTGCAAAATATTATTATGCCTAATACGACAAAATTGCGCACTAAACAGAATAAAAACTTTACAGTGCATAGGAAAATTTGAGCTGTATGTAAATTGCCAAATTTCGCTACAATTTCACTGCACAGTTAAAACTGAGAGTATAATCTAAGAGCGTAATGCGTTCAATTCACTGTTGATTTTGTGATTGGAACTAACATAACAAAAGTTTCAATTACGATTAGAGATTTTGTCAAAAAAACTTATTAGGTACATGTCAAGAAATTGCATAATGTAAATATTTTAAAATTTATTTTCCATAAAGTTTATTAAATTGAAAAATGTTATTTGCACAGCACACCACAAAATATAAAGCCGGTCCTGATATTAATTATTTGTATTTTATTAAATCTCTATATTCTACGCTTATAGTAAATAAACATATAACGTACAATAATGAATTGAACTGGCTTATTATTTGGAGCAAGGTTTTACTGAGAAATCTATAACAGAAGGAAATATATGCTTTGTACGACTGACAGCTAATAATAGACCATTTCTTTTTAATTTTTGACAACCGTTTTTATTTTTGCTTTATGTTCCGCAAGGCTATTGAACTAAATAGCTTTATATCTAGATTAATAACGGGTAATCTACAAGTTTTTTTTTGTAACATGAAATTTAAGATTTTGGTGCATATTTTTTTTCTAAGAACGATAAAGCAACAAAATTCAATTCGTTTTTATAAATTTGAAAATATTTAAAAGTATTTTTTTTTAATTTAAGAAAGTTTGTAGTCGGTACTTGGTGGAATAAAAAGTCATTTTATATTCACATGAAATATGTTATTTTTTCATCATACATTGAAATATTAATTTATAATCAATTAAATATATATATATATATATATATATATATATATATATATATATATATATATTTATATAAATATATTTTCGTTGAAAATCAAATAGTGTCAATTATTTTGAGTTGAATGGCGAGCTTTGGTGCTTTGGCTTAAATTTTAATATTGAGAGTACAATTTTTTTTGTTCGTAATTAATTGAAGTATTTTCCAAAATGTTTTTATTAATATCCAATTGTACATTTAATTTTTATTTGACAAAATATAAAATGAAGAAATTTGATTGATTCATTTGCTGTCCATAGAGACAGAGAAAATATTTATAGAAAAGTTAAACTTACAATAACTGATGTTTTAAAATTTTAACTGATGAAATTTATTAACATTTATTAACATAATAATTTATTAATTTTTTTATTATTAATTTGTTTATTATTCAAAACAAAGTAAAACTAACAATTCTGTTCTTTGTGGGTTCAAGCTCAAATCCCGCTTGGTTTATGGATATTTGTGATGTCTTTGTATTGTTTAAAAATTTACTTTAATATTAATAATTAACATTGTGTTTTACTAAGAGCCAGCCATGACCAATATAGATAACGACAGAATTTTTAAACTCCTGAAAGTGTCGCTAAGAATAATTATTAAAAGTACACAGAGAAAAACGTTTCTTTGATATTAATAAATAAATTTCAATAACATAGAATTTTTTATTTTAAATAAATTTATTTAGAGTAAATATAAGGCTCTTCATTTTAAAAAATTATTTGTTTGTAACAAAGAAATATCTTATAATTAAATAGATATTTATTTGTCAATACTGAAGAAAATATTTATTTGAATAAAAACGTTTTTTTTTTACTCTAAAGAATTCTTTTTCTTCTTGTAATTATCGTCAATCATGTAGATAGTATTTCATCAATTTACAAATATTGATTCTACCATTTATTGACTTTTGCAGTGTCTGCGTATGTTAAAGATAATTTTAGTAAATAATAAAAAAAAAAATTCTTGATTATAACATCAGAAACATAGACATTAGAGTGACATTTTGTAAATTGAAAATCACTAAAAATTTGTCGGTTAATATGAACTCAATTCAGGTTTGTGAGGTTAATAGATATAAGTTAAATTTTTTTATTAAGAAATTCTTAATTACGAATTTCGTTTATAGTGTTCATGAATTGCTTGATAATATAATGCTTGTTTTAAACGACGAAATGTTCTTTAAAATTTTGTTATGCAACAAAATCACGCAAGAAGCTTGCGAAACAAAATAGTACAAATATATATGTATGTTTCACATGATGCAACAAAACTGCATTGCAAATTTAGTTATTTCATTTCATGATGCCAACTAATATAGAAACTAACCAAATGGCAAAATATATTATAATAATTGTTTGTGATTGATGTGTGATCCGTATGTAAATCACATTATAATAAATATTATTTTAATCTATTAAATATATTTCAATACGATAAATTTAAATAAATGATTATGAATATAACTGATAGTAACTTTTATAATAAATGTTGGTAATAGTAGAAGTTACTAAAAAATAACTAGAAATTGCAAGGTCATGCAGTAAAATAGCATGTCGCGGCGACAAAATTGCGTGTGTAGATTTTTTTACAAGGGTAATTTTCTGTGAGATTTTGTTGGGCAACAAAATTGCACGTATAAAACAGGCATAAAAGATTTAAATGTTTAATTTAACTTTTTATGTTTAGTCATGTATTTTAACTAAATGAATATGTGTTACAAAACAATTCTTTCATAATTTTTAACTAATACCTATATTAATAGTTGAATATTACAAATTTGCGTTTTAATTTTCTTAAAATTTACCGTATATGAGATAAGCATATTGTACGTACGAGTATACATATCAGAATGTGTATCGTTTGATGTGCGTATACATCATAATTTGCTGTATGTATGCTTGGATGTGTATGTATATATGGGGGGATACAGATATAATATCATGATGTAGCAATGACGTCACCAAAATGGCGTCCTAATGCAATGAATCCTCACTCTCAAGGGCGCAACGCTATCAAACACACGTATCACTTCAGCTTATTCCGTTCCACCCTTCTGGAAACATTATGAATATTATTCGCGAAATGTAGCAGACTTTCACCCTTATATTTCCTATCAATAAAAGCGAGATTTGTTTGGATGTGTGCGCGCTTTGACATCAGACTTGGTTAGGGTGCGTAATGCGAAATGGGGTCCTATGAAAGAGGGGTGTTTTTTTCCATCATATTCCAGTGTATTAGTGGAGAGTGCAGACCGTAAACGAAGGGAGCCATTGCACTAGTGTTTCTAGGGAATTTAGTTAGGGAACCATTGGGGATTTTTGTGCAATTAGGGATTTTAATTATCGGTCGGGTATTGGATTTTGAAAGATGGAGACTATGAGCCGAGGGACCTCAAATCCTTCTCTGACATATCGTGCACTTCTATTTTGGATTTATTCTTTTTAATTAAATTGCATGTGATTTTATTTAACACGAGTATTACCTATGACGATTACTATTATAATTTTAATAATAGTAGGTACTATTGCCATATAAAAATATATTTATTTATATTGTTGTCAGTTGAAATACTTATTTTTAATTAAAATCTGTACTTATGGTATAATTATAATACATAAATCGTTAGTAGATAGAGATAAGTTTGATATGTGACCAGTAATACAAAGTTTTTTATATGAATTTCAATAGGTTTAGATTTTTAGACTTGGTTTTAAACTTGATTTTTAGACTTGGTCGATATCAAACTTAGGAGTATTTAATAATTTTTATTTTTGAAAAATTGAGTAATTTTGTGCAGAAAACTTAAAAATTGTATTTTTAAGCAAAAAATTTAATATATATCTGTTTCATAGTTTTTAAAATTAAAAATATTTGTTTAGTAGAATAAATTCATTATAATATCTAAAATTAAAATTTAATTTAAAAGTTGGATTTTTATAGATTTCTTTACTAATGTCTCAGTTTTCTATAAAATATAAATAAGTTTCTAGATTATGAAAATTTTCTAAATTTTATTTTTTATTTATAATTGCATAAATAATTTTAACTTACATTTGTGTAAAAGTATTTACTAATTATTGTTTTTAATTACATATTTCAATCTATTGCCGGCGAATTGCAACTTATCATATTGTAAAAAAACATAAACCCTTAAAAAATATCGATATGCTACAAAACGAAAATACTTATTTATTGGTAATTCAAATAAAAATTATTAAGCATTTTTAAATATGTCTGAATTAAGTAATATTCTATAAAGCATTATATATATATAGAAAATTTCTCGGCAAAAAATAAAAATAATTTATAATAATATTAAATTAACTTAGTACCTAAAAAAAACTCGTAATGACATTTGCAGTAGAGTAACGTAACTTTTCAATAAATATAAACTTTTGACTTATAATCTGATATCAAATTTACTTAACTTACAAATCAAATATAATTAAATGTGCAATTGTGCAAGTACTTACTTGTAAATTTTATCCTGAAAACTAGCCTAAGGATTTCAATAAAATGGAATGAAATAACTATTTAGCTAAAAGTTTCTACTTTGGAAAAACTCACCAAATGCTGGAATAATGCTATCCTTGGGATAAATTTAAAATTAGGCAATTAAATTTTGTCATTTATTCTGAAGATACATTTTTAGTGATTCACAAATAATTTTTTACTTATCTAAAGAATAAATAAAATTGGAAGTACTTGCCCTTAGAGGGTCAAACAAACAGATTGATTTCTATAAACTAATAATCTATTGTTACTGTTTATTAATAATTTATCTCTGATTTGTTTTACATTATTAATCTTGATAATTTTGACTTAGTATTAGTCTTTGGAAATAATATAAAAAATATTTAAAAAATTCATGCGATAAGCTCTCTTTATCAAGCGATGTTCTGACTTCTAGATAATCGTGAGTTACGATTTCATAACTTACAGTTGTCAATTGTCGAATTAGAATTATTTTGAAATGGCATTCAAGTCACACCAAAAAGTAATTCTTTAAAAATTGTATAGTTTTAGAAAAGTGTGGTAGTTTATACGCATATTATGGTTATAATTCACTCAAAAAATTGGCGACACTTTCCTGCGGTTTGTGTCACAAATCTCATATTTGTGAGTTACAGGCATCAAAACATGCTCATTGAATAATATATTATTGCATATACTAAATAATCAAAATTCTTTTAAAAAATACATTTTTACTCTTCTTTTATGCAACTGGAGAAAAATGGATAAATATCTTGTATATCTGAATAAAATTTATGTTAACCATTGCTTGTTAAATAATAAAATATTTGTTACCTTTAGTAATCCACATAAATTATGAACGTAAACACTTATATTTACTAAATACACTACATATGTAACAAATGAAGTGATTCATTGCGTTTGCATATAACAACTGAAATGAATTAGATCAAATTTGCAGTATTTATATGTGCAAGCAAGATATATGAGTAAACTCCTTTGAAGAAAAAGTATTTATTGTATCATATTGTAATAATATAATGGCCCCACTCTTTACATTAATAGAACGAAAAATAAGAACGGAACGGCTTTTTAAACGGATAAATAGTAGACAAACAAAAGTAGAGCAGAAAACGTAACGCAACAAATAATATAAACGCAAAATCTAGAGAAGAGAGAAGGAGAGAATATGATGAGCGACCGGCCAGATGCTTCTTTCTGTATTTCTCCGCTTTTGTATCTGCTAAAAAGCGAGTAATAGTTTAAGAAGAGAACACAGTACATAGACAGCTATAGAAGATACACGCATGGCCAGATGGTTGGCTTAGTACAATAAGATAATGTGGCTACCTTTTGTATACTGCGTAACCCGCGAGCTATTTATGCTTATGTACCCAACCCAATCTACTACCTTTATTATACTATTTTGTAAAACATATAAACATGCTCGCTCTTATAGATATAGCTAAAGTAGACATAGTTTATTAGAGAGCAAAAATATATTTTTGAGTTAACTTAGTAAACTCATTATATTAAAATAAAACGGTTTTAGATTATAGTTATTTTTGTTTTGTATGTATACATATATTTCGTCATCTTAGTGCAGAATTGTCTTAAACAGTGTGTGCCCGCACACAGGCGAAACATTTTTAAGAGCGTGAAAATATTCCTACAAAAACACAAAAATAGATTTTTTTTTGCTTTTGGAGAATACAATATTGTACAAGAAGTTTATCAAATTTGTCAAAAAATTTAGATTACATGGTTGAAAATATAATTTTGCCGAATATTATTGTATCTAGCGCAACAAGTTTTTTCAAAATTAAAACTAATAAACAAAATATTTGCAATTATCTATGATGCAAAACCGATTAAATGAATTAGAAATTTTAGATATAAAACATAATATTTGTGAAAATTTGTCTGAATAAACGATGTAACCAGTAACTCCTTACTACCCCTTGTTTTTCAACTAGCGAAATCGTCTTTTTTTACATAAATTTTGATTATATAAATGTACATTTTTGTCACTTTATAAAAATGTACATTTATATAATCCAAATTTTTTTCTCTCATCCACATAGGGACGTACACATTTTTTTCGTACGCGGATTATTAAAAAACTAGTGCCCTGATTTAATTTAAGTCGACTTTAAGTTAATAAAAAATTATCGTTTTATTAGCAAAAAATAATAATTATGCAATTAAAAATTTGAAAAGTTTACAAAACAGTATTATTTTATTGACAGCAAAAATAAATTATCTAGAAGAATTTAATTATCGATGATTTTTGTTTGCTTAAAATGGTCTCTAGTCTCTAGGCTGTACAAGTATTTAATATGAAATTTTTGAGAAATATTGGTATAAAATTTTATGTTACTGATGTTTATTTAGAAATTCAAGTTTAAACAAAAAGTTAAAAACTAACAGATATCACTGAATTACAAATTAGTTATATAATATAACCATATATGAATATTTATTAGAAGAGTTCTTTATGAAAATAATATATCATATTTCTGTAGAATATAGTTTTACAAAAAACAGCTAAAACTAGTTCTGTAATGAAAATATTTGGTTTTAAGAAAGTTTTTTTTTATAAATAACTTAATATGAGAAAAACTTGACTGATAAGGTGACGATGCAGGTAGTATTCGAATTAAATCAAAAGCTTTTATATTTTAATGTTTTGAAAAATTTGTTACAATGTTAAAGAAATATTTTTTTTTTAATTTTCAGTAAATTTTCAATCAAATTTGTACTGAAATTTTAATTATTTTTTTTGTAATAATTTGGTGCAAACATATTCTTTTTATAAATTACCACTATTTGTTGTCAAAAGTTTAAAATGTAATATAAAATTAGCATATTGAAATTGATTGATTCATAATTTATTTATTTTATTCATAATAATTGATAGTCAAAAATATTTTTTCTAATCAGTTTTTAAAATAAATAAATTATTCATTGAATAAAATTATATGTATTTCTCTAAAAATCAATATTTTTATCTGTACATATAAAGCACAATGTAAATATGTATGTATGTTTGTCCGGTTTTAAAATACAACTTGGAAGTAAGTTTTAAAGTTGAAATTTAGGACAGAGTTGTGTAATAATACTACCACAATGAAGAAAAAATCCAAAATCGGAGATAAGTCTATAAATGAAAAAATTTTGTTCGCTTATAATTTGACAACACAAAATAGATTTTGGTAGAAGTTTTATTAATAGTCGAATTGTTTTTCGAGGAAGATTTTACTAAAGGACAATATAGCGTGAACCGCAGGCGAACGCTGTAAACAATGAAAATTTATCAAAAATTCTGTTTGCTTATAATTTGAGATCCACGGAACAGATTTTGATGGGAGTTGCGTTATTTTTAGAGAAAGATTTTGTTATGGGGCACTGCAGCGTGAACCGTAGGCGAATGAGAGATTGTAATTATAAACACACAGAATGCAGAATATATTCGCTATGTTTACAAGTTCTGAAATAATATAGTAAAATTATTTATTTGTATTTGTCGATCGGAGAACCGGTAAATTTGCTAAATTTGTTTTTCTCTAATACTGTGTTCTCTTTAACTGAAGCTAAAATGGGTTTAAAATAGTGAATACCGTAGTGAACCATGGACATTATGCTAGTTATTATATAAAATATAAATTATCAAATAACATAACTGATAATTTTTTTTTTCATTATTTGTAATGTGATTGATAAGATAATAATTTCTAAAATAAATTAAATCTATAAATATTGTATTCTATTTTAATTTACATAAAATGCATATTGTATATTTTGGAAAAATAGTAGACATTGTTCACATATACAAAAAGGGCATTATACCTAATCTTTGAAATATTCTCTAGAAGTAATACTTCATTACAATAGATTTTCATCCATTCAGTAAATAGAGATTATTGAAGTCAGTGTCATATATGTTTATATCCAAATGACATTGGTTTTTTATTAATATCCGTATATAAAAAATCTTGTTTGATCAGCATATATAGCTTATCTTAATACAAAAAAATAAAATTAAAAAAAAATTTATAGCAAAATTCAAATAACTATTTTTTTTATATGTTTATTTAAAAATAAAGGATTTTTAATTTTTAAATGCAGTAATTTTTTAAGCAATTTTTTTATTTCTTTATGTAGATAAATATAAATATGGAAATCTTAATAGTTAAGTCTGTGTGACTATAATTTTTACGAAAATTGAATTACTTTACATTTTAACACGTTGATTTTCTTCATTTTAATGCATCATGTCACACGAGCTTAAGACAGTAATATATTTTGACTAAAAGTATTAGATTCAGTTGCATAGAACATCGTTAACTTTAACAATTGTTAACTATTTCAATTAAATTTTTTTTTGTATTTGAAGTGTCTCATTGATTGGTCAGTTAACAAGTTAACGAAACTGTGAACTTATTATTTACAATGGCTGATATTACAAGCTCGGTTTTTGGGTGTTTTAGTTCATTTGTTTAGTTCAGCTCTTACGATATTCACGTTGTCTTAAAACCGATATTAGTTAAAACCAATTTTAAAACCGAGCTCGTAATACGAGCCAATGTGTTTAACAATGCTTTATACAATCGGTTCTTAATCTGTCAATTGCCTGACTGAAAAATATAACATGATTACATTTTTTTCTATTATAAATCTTGTTGTATATTTATTGTTTTTAAGATTATTTCTGTGCTTACTTTTTTCTTCTATTCCTACTAAAAATTAGAAAATTTGAAAGCATACAAGTTATTATTTGATATATTCTACTTTTGATATTATATAATACTGATATTTATTTTTTAATTGTATTATATTATTGTTATTTTGTTTATAAATTATTTATGACATTTTTATAGCTTATATGTTAATTCAAAAGCCAAAATCTTTAAATTATTAATTTTTAAATTAAAAGCGATCAGACAGGTAAACACCACTTTATTTTAGTAATACCAGTATTTATACAGGTCGTTCAAAAGTATGGATACAGTTAAATATTTTAAAAACAATCTATCAAAACTTCTTGAAATTTAGTACATTGTTAAAAATATTGAAATTCTATCGTCTGAGATGTTTTTCAAATTTCTACCGTTATTTGTTTTGGATAAACAAGGCTTATTTCTTCCTTTTTTAAATATTTAATTATATTCGTATTTTTTAGGGACTCTGTACATAACATTTGAAAAAAAATGTTTCTATTATTTTATTTGAAATTTGTACAATAATTCTAAGTTAAAAATACGTGCATTTTTCGATTTTATAATGAACTTCTGTATGGTAGAAATTTCCACACCAGCAATCCTGTTACATGGATAACAATGACGAAAGCAAAATCATAACCATCAGTCACTTGTTTGTATCAACAATAGTCGACTAGTAATCAGGGACATTTCCGATGAGTACGTACTGCTTCGTACTCCGTGTACAGCACACTCCAATGGTATATAAAAGTAGTGCATCCAGGAGAATGAATAGAACGGAGAGCCGTGTCGTTCCAACGTCAGATTACTATTTCGCATTCGGCATTGTTCCAGAAAGTAGTTGCGTTTCCATTTTTTACCTATTCGTTCTGCTGACATCACATTGTGCTTAGCTTTACAAGGATTGCTCTAAAAATGCACCGACTAATTAAATAAACTGGACATGTAATGGGGACCACCAGGCCGTGTGTATCCACTTGGCTTCACACAATTGTTTGTTTTTTGCTAATTGTATACAA
Organism: Clivina fossor; assembly: GCA_963966155.1. Taxonomy (NCBI): domain Eukaryota; kingdom Metazoa; phylum Arthropoda; class Insecta; order Coleoptera; family Carabidae; genus Clivina; species Clivina fossor. The sequence goes on along the minus strand of OZ014553.1, from coordinate 4,215,776 downwards.
TAAATTGAATTAAATCTGTGTAACTAGATTTGTTGTTGTTATCAAATTGAACACATTGTTCAAAAAAAAATATGCAAATCAACACTGTAAAAAACTGATGTAAATTTACACATTCTATGAAAGTATTTTTCATAAAAAATATAATATTACTTTAATTATTGTAGCAAAAATTACAAAAAGTTGCTATTTTACTGTTAATAACCATATTTATAAAATGTAAATTACATAAATTTATATTATATTTTTTACAGTAACTGTATTATCAGATTTTTATATATATATATATATATATATATATATATATATATATATATATATATATAAATATAGGCTATGTACCCATAAAGGTGGGGCATTAACTTTTTTCATTCATGCAGAGATTAATTTTTGTCAAACATATATAGTTAAGCATGCAATTTCATTTATAATAAATTCATGCTTTTTTATTCTTTCTTTAAAGTCACCCACATATATAGCATGTGTTTATTATTCACCCGAAATATATAAAAGGAAATTAAATTAATAAATAATTATGATAAACAGTTTTTAAATATAGAAAAATGTATAACTTTTAAGATATTTATAAAAGTCAATAAAAATATGTACTTAAATGATCTGTTAGACCAATTTTTTGGTAACTTTTTTTGAACTTTTCAAGCAAATTTAATTTTATTTTTGTTGCAGATAAAAAAGCTTACATTTCAAAAATATATCTACAACTTAGTTTTTCTTCTTTTCAGTAAATTTGTGTTTAAAATTATTATCAAAATTACTATTTTATTTATAAAAAAGTATGTATGAAACAAAAGTTGCATACTGCAGAAGCTACACGGAGAAAAAGGTTTCTTAAAATGCGTATTCTTAAATTTATTTTATTTAAATGTAATATATTTTTCTTTAAAATAAACTAATGAATATTAAGAAAAAGTTTACGAGGTTATTTGAAAATAATTTAATAATATATTAAAAATATGTATGTTTCATTTAAGTATATTTTTCACTTGTTAACACAATTAAATATATAAAATTATTTAAATTAAATATATTTTATTCCTAGCAACAAATTTTAATGTATTATATGCTTAATATGAATATACAATATATTACTTGCGCTATGCCTGTTCCATCCAGTCTGTTATCTGTATGTCATACACCTTTGTGTGTTCGCGGTTATTGGATTACAAAGAAATGGATAATTTTGTTGTAAATATTTTAAAACAGTGGCAGTTAGAAAGTTTAGAAGAAAAATTTAAAGGTAAGCAAATATTTAAGTACGTATACTATAAATAATTATAAGTAAATAAATAATACGTATAATATTTTTTGCAGGTTAGCTCAATAACCTGTACATGCACATATTGTTTGAGTTGTTAGTGCGTTCTTCTTTAATTACTTCTTTGTTATTAGAAACAAAGTAAAATATTTGAAACAACATTGAAAGATTGAAATGTTGACTTGAAATGCCGTAACGTAAGGTAACGTTCAATATAAATATATGATGGAATCATATACTTTTTTCAGATCCGCAAATTGATATTATTTTCAATTGTACAAGATGTTTCATATAAAGATAGTTTTAATAGAATGGCATATTTGTTCTTATTTGATATTATTTGTTTTTTCATTGTCTATATAGAGAATAGAGTGATATATATTTATTATTTTTTTCTAAATTTTTAACTTTTTATAGATCTTAAAATTTCAAATTATAAAGGAGTAATTGAAAAAAACGCACTAAAAATACTAATATACTGTAAATTTACTATTTTTTTAATTTTACATTTTTGCAGATGAAGGAATTGATGAAACAAACTTTGAGATGCTTGATGAAAATATAATAAAAGAATTAATTCCAAAAATTGGAATTCGATTATTATTTTTAAAAAAAATTTAGAAAATATATACGTGACAAAGAAGTATGTATATTTTATTTTTTATTATTTCAATCTATAATATAAATAAATTATATTTTTATACAATAGGAAAATGATGGTGAATCATCAAGTTCGACTATAACTATCACTAGTTTAACATCCAGTGAAACCCAAGAATTTTTTAACAGTTCTTCCGAAATTTTGTATTCAGAAGACATTGATGGAGCGCAAGATATTGTAACAAAGAATTCTGAAAAAGTAGATGTTAATTTGTAGTTGTAGTAGTTAATTTGTAGTACTTATAATTATGATAATCTATGTCAATTTGCCCAATTTGTATTGGATAATTTTTAATTATTTTCAAAATATTTTGTTATTTTTAAATCGATATATTTCTAATTAATAATGTATCAATGTATTTACTTATTTTAAGTATACGCCGATACTAAATATTATCGACTAACATATTTATATCAAATATAATATTGTATTCATTGTAAAAAAAAACTGATAATTTACTATAAAATATTTTTTTTAAAATGAATACAATATTATATTATGACATAAATATGTTACTAGATAAAATTTAGTATCAGCGTATACTTAAAATAAATATATTATTTTTTATTTTTATAATATAATTTATTCTTGTACCAAATATACTGTTTCTTTAAATTTAATAAAAACATATACATATGATAAATATTTCAGTTTATTTATTTTTACCATATTTATTTTCAATCCAATGAAATACTGTTTCTTATATTTAATATAATATCTAAGTATACAAATATTCTTTTATTGAAAATAATTTATACTTATCACTTTTTTCAAGAGAAATTATGTTTAATATAAAGAGAATTCTCTTTAATTTTAGCATACTTTTCTCTCCGTGTACTTTCTGCTTGAATAAAACCAATTAGAATATAAATACACGGTTAATATTATTGTCGGTATTACTGTATTTCACGTGTTACTGTTAATACTGACAGTACTGTTAATAAATATAAAAATATTCAAATATTCTTTAATATTTAATCTTAAACGATAATCAAATAAAACTGTCAATATATTTAAATATTGACCGTATTAATGATGTGTTCATTTCCATAAATATTTTTTAAGAAAAATGCAATATTTACAGTATTTTTTGATCACACCTCGTAGCTAACGTTCGTTCGATGAAATGTAGAAAGAAAGATTTTTTTGTAATTAGACAAATGCAGCAGCACTGAGCAGTCTAATGTAGCAAGACCTGCTTTAGATATTAACGGATTGCACACTCGATGTTCGCCCATGTGGAAATGTGTGTACGTTTTTCTCCAGACTTTTCCGGTTGTTGTTAAAATGCGTGCATGGAAATGCTCAAATGTGTTTTCTACGACTCTTCAAGTCTCCGTGCTTTTAAAAACTGATATGGTTTGTATATGTACATTTACGTTAGTACCTCATTTAAATTTTTGAGAAGTTACAATTGTTGTGTTTTGTTATATGAAATATTTCCACTGGAAAATATATGTGCATGCATTCATAATTTTTATACGTAACTACACTGCTATTTTACATAAAAAACCATAGTAAAAAAATTACGTATTATTTCAGCAAAATGATGGTTCACATAAATTTTCTATAAAAATAATATAAAATATTATTATATTTGTGTTTTACCGAAAAAGTTAGTAAACTTACATAAAATATACGTATTCTATATTTATATAATGTACCTAAATATTTTCCTTTGACGTCTGTAAATTTATATATTAAATTGGTGTAAATCAGTTTTGACAGTGTACATGCCAAAATATGTACTTATCATTTAGAATTGACAATACCTTGAAATATTTTTTTAAATAAATATGATTTTTTTGTAATTAAAATTATATGTAATTTTTATGTTTCTGTATTTGATTATTGTTCTTATCCACATAAAAAATATATCAGTTTTGTCATGACTTGAGATCAATTGTCTCAAATAACGTTTAGATAAATAATATAAAATTTTGGATAAATAAACCAAAATAGACAGACAGTAAAGAAAACATTTGGTTCGATACTACAAAAAAATATTTTATTAAATTATTTATTAACATTTGGTACGATAGTTTTACAGAACGTTGACCCCAAGTACCGAATTATTTATTCCGTGATCAGTCATTTAGACACTTTTTTGAAATCGCAAGTTGTGTGTTTGTTTAGAGCAGCGACAGTTGATCAAGCTGATGTACTATTTTATTAAATCATAATAGAATAAAATTTATTTTCTTTCAAATAATAATGCAAAATTATAGAAAAATATGCTATAAAAGTTAGTTTATAAAAAATTAAAAGTTGGTGCTGTAACTAAAAAATTTAAGATAAAAGTTGTCTGCATATATGTTTAAGAGTTAAAATTAAAATTATTTACAATTAAAAGTATAATGCTTATAAAGGAATGTTAAATTTTAACGATAGTATTGAAAAAGAACAATGTTAAAAACGTATTTGAAACCAGTTTTAGTAAAGTGTTAGATTTTTAACGTATAGAGTTAATTCGTTTGTTAATATGAGTGAAAGTGTTATAAAATTCTGAAAGATATAACTTAGTGTTTATATTAAGTAATAATTTTTTTTAAAATAATAAAGCACGATTACAATGTTTGTAAGTAATTTTATATAATTTCACTGAAGCCGGATTTCAATCTGTTCAAGAACTTCATGCTTAAATAGGACACAATAAAGTATATAAATAAATGTGATAATCTAAAACATTATAAAAATAAAATGGTGTTTGTCTGTCTGATCGCTTAATATTTAAAAGCCAACATACTAAAGATTTTGAAATTTCGCTTGTATATAGTTTGAACTTAGAACATTTTAACAATAGGATACATAAAATTATCGTAGACATTTTTCAAACAAAATTACTGAGATATCATATAAAGGATAACAAAATTGATGTGAGATAAATTAAATGTCAAATTTTGTCATTTCTACAATAAAATAAACAAATAATTTTAAATATTAAAAAATGCCATATTTAGAATATAACAACTTACCTATAATAATGTATAATGTAAGGTATGTTTTAAAATTTTTTTTTGTAAGAATTAAAAACAGTAAATATATTTTTATTTATATAGAGTTAAATTTCAAATTAAATAAATTAAACAAATATTTTGAAAAGGCAGTGAATATAAGTTATCAATAAATTAGAAGCAATAAAATTAAAAATTACTAAAATAAAACGGCTTTAGGTAGTAATCCGGTATTAATATTTATTAATAATCGATGTTTCGACGTACTCAACGTACATCTTCATCAGGAGAAATGATACAAATGACATTTACAGTAAATAAACAGAACACAGAAACAAGTTACTAGTTAACAAAATAAGTAACTAGATCACAAAATTTTTAAATTTTTACTCAAAGGAAGTCAAATTTTATTTAAATCATTGCCTTTACACTGATTAATGTTATCTTTTTCTTTATAAATTTCTATTGCTTCTCTTCTCAATCTACTGTTAATATTAATGGGTCTTTCAATAATAATTATTGCAAGATACTGTAATTATTACAGTATCTTCGAAGATACTTAAAAAGATACTTAAAACGATAATTAAAAATTTATAAATTTTATGAACTAGTAACTTATTTTATTATCTAGTAACTTTTCTATCTATGTTCTGTTTATTTACTGTAAATTTTATTTGTATCATTTTTTCCTGATGAAGATGTACGTTGAGTACGTCGAAACATCGATTATTAATAAATATTAATACAAAGTTACAAATTAAAGCCGTTTTATTTTAATATAATGAGTTCTGTAATTTTTTTTTTAAACTATGTATAAAAAGTTACTGTCTAATCAAAACATGTTAATGCCTTATTGTCAAAGAAGTGATGAAAGGAAATTGTAAATAAACTTTAATCGATTTGATTATTATATACTATCAATAAATTAGAAGTACAAACAATTCGTAATTGGTATAAGCATTTATTACATTTGTAAATATATATATATATATATATATATATATATATATATATATAATTATATATATATATATATATATATAAAATACGATATACTTTGATGTATAAACAAATAAATAAATGATGATTGTGAATGATTCGTTTGCAAGCATTCGGTATGGAGTGAAACTGTTCAGTTTGCGGGGAGTCAGGGTAGCGGCGTTCGTCCGGCCAATGGCGAACCAGGTTGTCGAGACATGACACTCGCTTGTGATGGCGGACATTTTCTCACATACACATACCAAATACATATAGCCATGTGCTTATGTATGTATACGGGCTTACCTAAGACACAGTATATGTGTTTGTATGTGTCACCCATCGCCCTCCCGGCAGTTTGTGTTTGTATGTGACATGTACGGATGATGAAGTTTACTTGTATATACTGCGAGTGAGAGGGAATGATATATAACAGGTATATACATATATATATATATATATATGTATGTATTCATGTATAGGATGGATATGTTTATGTATGTGTGTGAAGAAGCGTGGTAGGTATAGTTGCACGGTGTACCTTTATACACTGTTAACAAAAAAAAAAATGAATGTGACAAATAAAAATATTTATAACAAAAACAAATTTTGGATTTCTATTTTATTACTACTAAAAAATATGAATAATAAACCCAAAATTAATAAAACATTTATATAAGTAATATAATATTATTTAATATATACATATTTAATAATTACACTTGATTATTAATTACCTTGGTATAGTTATAGAACAGCCTCCCGTTTTTGCGGTAGGTACGCGAGTTGAAAAACCAGTGACTGTCAAACTATTCGACAAGACAAAATATGATTTTAAATGTGTTTTAACGGTCTTTAAACAACAAACTCCTACCTGAAACCTACCTACCTAACCTACCCTAACCTACCGGATTTCTTAACATAACATAACATAAGGAACAATCACACTTCTTAACATGATATAAGTTTTAACGGACAAAATTGTCAAAATTACTAATGAAACTATTTGAGATTCACTGGTTTTTACACATGGGGCATGCGCATTCCGATGTTCACGCATGCGCAAATTTGGCTTTTTTTTAAATTTGTGAAACGGGAGGCTATTCTGAAGTCCAGCCATTACCTTTTTTCTAAAAGTTATATGATTCTATATGCAGTGTGATTATATTAAATGAAAAAATAAAAAGAGCACTTATATAGATAGATTTTTATTTTAATTTTACAGAAAAATAGTTGAAATTAGGAATTACATAAAAATTTAGATATTTTATTATAATTAATAAACTTATTTAATGTACATATTTAACTATATATTTAGAAATTTATATTATATGTTAAATAAATTACTTTTGACATAATTTTGGCCAAAGTATATATGTTACAAAATTTATTTATTGAAAATTTTGTTGCATGTATGACATATGATATATATTAAATGAAATATGAAATATAATGAAAAATAATGTTTGAAATCTCGCAGTGTAGAAACGAATCGCTCAACACCACTCGTGGGTGATCAATACGTATAATATTGGCCGTATCGAAACGGACAAATAAAAAGACACGTTTTGTCTCCGCGTTTTTTACTCTTTTATACAGTTGTTCTGGACATTTGGACCACCCAATACGTTATAAAAATTGTGTTCAAACTGCGCAAACTACGTATTTGAAATTTTCAGAAAATAGATTACAGAAATTTAACATTAGAATTTTCTATTAAACTTTGTATATTTATACTTCATAAACTTGCATTATTCTAAGATATTGTAGAAATTATAAGTTTTACTTACCAAACGTTAATCATAAATCAAAATAAATATTAAACTATATTTACAATGAAAACCAATTATCTATAGGAAAAATGCAATTATAGATATAAAATAGTAAGTAAATATAAACAAAATAAAAAAAAATAAATACTTACTACATAATACAAAAGAGAAAAAAAAAATACGAGTAATACAGCATATTTATGATAAAAAATAAAACCTAAATTATAACAGAATCCAATATAAACCTAAGAGAATAATAAAATAAATAATTTTTAATGGCAAATTTATTATAATTATTATATACAAATGTGATTATTGTAACATGTTAGATTTTCAAAAATTAGTATAAAAAGTTAAGGGAGATTTTGATGTTATGCGAGATACATAGAACAGTATTTTATGTAATACGAGTAAATCTGGACAATTTAGTTTATTGTTAATTAAATTATATGAAACACTAATAAATATTTTAATTTTGCGTTCGTGTAAGGAATCAATATTAAATCTCTCTAGTAAGATACAATGATATGTTCCTTGCAAAGGATATGTACTATTCGTTTTAAATGATAATATTTTTAAAATTTCTGTTGAACTTTTTCTATTTTAGAAATATACAGGTTACTATAAATTGGATATCAGATTATAGCTTCATATTCTTGTTTGAATCGAATAAAACTATTATATATATAAAGTAATTAATACTGTAATATTACGAACTTTTTTATGTTTCTTATAATGAAACCTGGTATTCTACAGGCAGAACTAACAGTAGCTTTAATATGTTCGCCAAATTTAAATGCAGAATCAAATATTACCCTTGAATCTCTAATGAAATTTAATTGTTCTAAGTTTGTTTCATTGGTGAACACTCTATATATGTATTTTAAGTTATTTTATTTATACAAACTGTTTTCGTTTCTGAAAAATGAAATTGTATATTTTTTTTTGCAAATTTTCTAATCTAAAATAAGATCTTTTTAGATAATTTCACAGAAAAATAACTATTTTTCACATAATACATATGCATTGACCATATACCTTCATAGTAAAACGATCAATTTTCCAAAAAGGTAAGATTTATAAATGGTGAGCACTGGGGATTTAGGTTAATGCCATTTCAGTTGTAAGTGATATGTTTTGAAATCTTTTGTGTAATAGTGCCGGCAATTTGTGTGGTGCGTCCAAGCATTGGAACTAATTTTACAATACCCATTCAACAAAGATAATATCTTATTAGTTTTTCTACTATTTTAGCAAAGATATTTTTGCGTTAAATTTTGTTTTCAAATTTTAACATTTATATTTTAAATATATATTTATACGTAATTTTATTTTGTTCTTATAATTATTTATTTCTAAACTAGAAACAAAACTGTCATACTGCGCAAAACGAAAACTAAGTTCTGTTCATGAGTACTTAATTAAATTTTTTATAAACGGTTATTTAACAAAAATAATTCATATTTTAAAACAATTTTTATTATTATATAATTCTAATTTTATCAAAAACAAAATAACGTAATTTAAAAACAACAAATAGATTTAATTAAATACTTTATAAAAAATTCTTAAGTGACAATTTTATTCAAATTAACATAAATAATACATATTTTTATTTAAAACATTGTGCAATCAGGTATTTTATTGATAAATATTGAATTGTAATCGAATATAAATATGTATATTAAGATTGCAGAAAATCTGTTTGGTAAAAACAAAACAGTCATACATAGTTGACAAAGTTAAATAAAATTATGTAAAAATGAGTGAAAAATTGATTTCAAAATTTGACGACAAAGTAACAAAGTTTTTAAATTAAATAAATAAATGTTGATAAGTTTTAGTTTTTGAGAAGGGTGACTTGATGACTGAATGTAATGTATATATTGATGGTGCACGTTTAGAGCAGGTAGATGAATTTGTGTATTTGAGTAGTATGATGTCTAGCGATGGCCGTTTTGATCGTGAAATTGAAAAGAGAATAAATGCTGGTTGTAAGGTTTTGGGTGCTTTGGGAACTTTTGCTAGGAATGTAAATGTTTCCAAAGAAGCCCGTTTGAGTATCTACAATGCAGTTTTGGTGCCTACGTTAATGTATGGTAGTGAATGTTGGGTTTGGTTGCAAAAGCAAAAAACGGAAAATGACTGCTGCGGAAATAAAATTTTTACGTGGGGTATGTGGTGTAAATAGAAGAGATCGGGTACGAAATAGATTAGTGTATGATAAGTGTGAAATTGAAAAAAATGTTGTAGCAAAAGTTGGTGTTAGTCAGTTAAGATGGTTCGGACATGTTGAGCGAATGTCTAATGAACGTTTGGTTAAAAAGATTTATTTGAATGATTTTAATGGTATACGTTTGCCTGGACGTCCGATGAGTAGTTGGAGTGGTATGATTGAGAAAGTGGCTTGCGTGAGCGAAAGTTTCCAAGTAGTAAGAATAAAAGAGCATGTATGAGGGAAATTATGAATATGGATAAAGCGAAAGTTGCTTGTTTGGATAGGAATGTTTGGAGAAGGCTGATTTCGGGATAATGGAAAAAGTTTGTGCCACACACTTTTGGGTATATGGCGTGATTTACAATGAAATAAATATCCATTGATTACTCTTAAAATATACTCGTTTTTTTTAAATATCAAAATGAAACCTCTTATTAGAAAACCCTTTAGATCTGTATGTAGTACCTACAGAGAGATAGAATAGATAGATTGTATAGATAGATGGTGGTTTAAAAGCAAATTTTGATGATAAACAAACAAGGTTTTTAAATTAAATCATATAATAAGAAGTAATATACTAATCGACCTAATTTTAGAAGCCAAAATTTTATTTTATGTTGTTGTTTTTACATCGATACATACAAACATAGATCTGTATGTAGTACCTACAGCAAGATAGAATCGGGATATTTGAGTGATGAGTAAATTGTATAGAATGATGGTGGTTTAAAAGCAAAAGAAGACACAGGCATGGCATATAAAGGCATTTAAAAAATTAGACAGATCATTTCTTTGTGCCGTTCCGTGGGGATGCTTTTGTGTGAGATTGAATACGAAGTCTCGAGTGCCAATCATCCGTTTCTACACACTTTTTTCTTTTCCCTTTTTCTATCATCATTACCGCTTTTCTATATATACGTATCTATTATATCATACTACGTATATACGTAGGTAAGTACTATTATACAATACACACGTATATATACGTGTAGGCCGACTCAAGAGTATACTACGTAATACGGCTATTTCTCTTTTATATTTTGTCTCATAATCTTACCGGATTTTTTTATTTTCTGTTTTATATATTTGTATACACGTATTGATATACTAGATGTTTTGTTGTTTACCGAGTTAGCAAGAACTTTTTGCGCAAATCGGATGAAATAAAAATTGTGTGGGTTTATTAAAATATAAGTATTATCTGAAAATAGTAATACATTGTTTATTCAGCGTGTATGTTATGATGATTTACAGCACTTGTCTATGGTTTGTGTTGCAAATCTTATTTTTGTGAGCTATTAAACTGTAAAAAATTAATGTAAGTTTTTATTGATAATTAAAGTAATTTTACTATATATTTTTTGCATACATACATACATACACAATCACGCCATATACCCAAAAGGATGTGGCACAAACTCTTTTCATAATCCTGAAATCAGTCTCCTCCAAACATTCAAGCAACTTTAACTTTATCCACATTTATAATCACTTTCATACATGCTCTTCTATTTCTACTAATTTTTATAAAATATTATAAATTTACAAAAAAATATAAAATTACTATAAAAATGTAGTAAAATTACTATGATTGCTAATGTAAAATACTGATTTTTCACCATATAATCATCTTGCAAACAGAATATGAATAAAATAAATTATATATTTTTGTAAAAATTAAAAAATACTCTTTTCAATGGTATAATTATTGTATATAAATTCTGTTTAAAAATAAAAACAAAATATTACTTTTTATTGTAAATAAAAAACTACATCTGATATAAAAAACTTTATTGTTTAAGATTATAAGTAAAATTTTCGTTAAAATACTAAAAAATAATTATTTTTTATTTTAATAAATATCAGAATTATAATACAAAATATAAATTGACATATTAAATTTTTGCAAACTACTCGAAAACAATTGAAAAAAAAATTAAAGATCGGTTTGCACTAATTTTTTCCTTAAAAGGTTAGTAAATGAAGACTAACAATAAAAATATTTTTCATGAAGAGATAAAAAAATAAATCAGTCTATAGTTTTTTTTTATTTATCATTAACACAGAATATTTGGAAATACAAGTATCATCTTATGCAATTCGTACTTGGTTATAATTCAAATTTAATTTTGTCACCATTATTTTAAACTTATGTTGTTATTAAAATAACAAAACACAACAACACTGCACGGGATGGCGCCAATTCTATACGTTTATTTTTTCTATCAAATATATAAGAGAATAGATAGATACCTAAAGTAGATAGTGAAACGCCATTTTGTCTGTTTCGTTTGGTCTGATTTATTCGCATAGTCTGTTAGTTTTTTGTTAAATATCCGAGAGCTAGAGAGCATAAGTAGTCTCATCAAACAAAAGGTGTACATTTGCATTTGAGCATAAATCTGTCGTGGGCATCAGAACTATAGTCCATGATCTATGTGCATCGGACGAAATAATGCAGCAGAAAAGAAGCTATCGCATTTAGACCAAACGAATTCCGTTTGCTGATTTTACTATCTACAAGACCCTCCTATACGTTTCTGTCTTGCTATGTTTTGTTTTTGTTTTCCGAGTCTTCAAATGTTTTTTTGTTCGTTTGTTTTATTTTGCGTTCGACAAATGAATAAAGCTAGTGAATTTAGTCGTTAGATGCTTTCAAACTCGAAAAAGTAATTTTTTATCTAAAAATATTTGTCCGTTCAGCATATTTAGTTGTCATGAGGTATTTGTGTTTGGGTGGTATCTATTCGTATTATCGCCTATATCAATCTATTTTTTCGCTTTCTACTACGCTTTTAGTAGAAAATAATAAAAAAACTAAACAAATAATACAAATTTTTAGAAATAAATTGATTTCTTGACATGATATTTTAATACAACGGGACACATTATTTTGTATTCACTGTTTTCGTAGATTTTATTTATTTGGTTGCGAATTTAATTTCATACAGAATAAATAACTATTTGTTTATTCAATATTTTTATATTAAAATTAATTAATATTTTTTTTAAATTAAAACTTAACGAGTGACAACCGCTAAAAAATTGTGAAAAATATATCGTTATTCAAATATATACGTGCTTCAACAATTGACTTTTTTCAAAAAATAAGATAATTATTAAACATAACTTACTTATTTTATCAAGTTTAAATTGTTAAAAGTTTTACAATTATTTTTAAATCATAGTTTTAGTATTGTATATTTTATTTTATAAAATTTTTTTAAATATCTGAGTAAATTAATATAGTTAAAATATAAATTGTGTATCAATAAGTTGCTTTATTATGAAATTTTGAATTGATATTTTTTCTCGATATGTCAATATTGTTTTGTTTTCCAAATGAGTTTAGAAAAAGTCACGAAGAAATTAAAACGGAGTTAATTTTTTACGTTGTTACATGAACTAGGAAACGGAGAAAAAAATTATGAAAATAATTTCTGTTAAGGTCATTTCAAGGCAAACAAAAGGCTATATTTAGGCAGGTGATGGGAATACAAAAAATAATAATTTTACATTCGATTTATTCCTTTAATGCTACATATTTATGGTAACTAATTATTAGAAAAATTAGCTAATTTATGTACAATTAATAATTTAATAAAAATTTTTATATATTTACAGAAGCAGCATATATAAAAAATTAATCAAATATTACATTGTCAATATTTTCTTTGTTTATTATTATTTTGATTTCCAAAAAATATATATGTTGTTACTTGTTATTATAGTACTTATGTATTAATTTCAGAATTTTTATGTGTGTGGATTATTTGTAAAAAAATAATTTTTATCATTTTCTTTGAAAAATGCGATTTTCTCTTATTTCACATATACATTTTATTTGAAAAAAAAATATGATTAATCTTTATTAAAATTAACAACATATATATATAAATAAAGAAAATATTGACAATTAAATATTTGATTAATTTTTTTTACATGCTAATTCCATAAATATATAAAAATTGTTATTAAATTATTAATTGTACATAAATTAGCTAATTTTTCCAATAATTAGTTACCATAAATATGTAGTATTAAACGAATAAATCGAATGTAAAATTATTCTTTTTTGTATTCCCAGCACTTGTCCGAATCTACCCTTTTGTTTGCCTTGAAATGGTCTTAAAATGAATGTTAGTTCTTTTTGAAAAATAGTATTTTTTTGTATCTTTTTTTCTGATGAAGACGAACGTTGAGTTCGTCGAAACTTCGACTATTAATAAATATTATACAGAGCTATAACCTAAAGCTGTATAATTTCAGTATTTTTTTAACTAAATGGTGGTTTTTCTTCCATTTTCTTACTGTCATTTTCTATAATATATGTTTAAATGTTTTCTAAAAATTTGCAATTCGATATAATATCAATTAGCATTTTTATAAATAAAAAAAAAAGAAAAACACTTATACTATTTGACATAGATAAAATGTATGTGTGATGCATACCTACAACAAAAATCCTTTATTAAAAAAAAATTGTTAAAAAGTTTGGAAATTGAGTCGGCCACTTTAGGCATAAAACGAAATAAAAGAAAGCCTATTTATTCTATTGTACGTTTGTACGGTTTGTATATATGTACAATAGAGAGTGTATTCAGCTAGTTATGTGTTTTCGGTCGGCATATTATCATTGTTGAATCGCACAGTTTACAGAACGGAATCGCCTCTGGCCAACCAAAATGACAGACGAAAAAAACATAATCTAAAACGTTTCGATTTGCTTTTGTTTGGTGATGCTTGGGCTGCATGATGCAGGAAACATTTGACAATTGCATCGATGCGATTGTCTGTCTGCTATTCTTTTGTCATTGTCAAAGAACTCCAATCTGATATTTGATTATTGCACGTTGTATTTGCTTCAATCACTATTGTTGCCAATGCTCAATACCAAATGTGTATTAAACGAAAAAATCCACTTTTTTTGAAGAGTTAAAATATCAGGTATGAAAACATTTATTGTTTCTAGATGTAAACATTTTTCATTGAGGTCTGGAATTACAAATGCAAACTTAAGTTTAACTCTGAGTCTGAACATGAAAATTTAATATTTTAATTGCATTTAAATTATAATTTTAAGTTTAGTTTTAACTAATTAGTATAAATTATTTAAACCTTAAGTGACATTATAACATTATATTTAGTATAATTGCGCAGTTAAGGATATAAATATTAGAAAATGATAATTAGTTTAGCTAAATCATTATGGCTTATTTAGACTATTATCTGGAAATTAGTGTTAATTATAGCAGAGCTAGTGGTTCTCAATCAAACTAAAAAAAAATTCAACTTGGATGTATAGATAAATTATTAATAATATAAATTGTATTTGACTACATTTTGTGATATGTATAGTTTTGAATTTGATGGAAAATATAATTTACAATTTTTAATAAAAATGTGCGTGATTTTTAATTGCTTAATTAACCAGAATTATTTTAATTTAATTTTATTCAATTTAATAAATAATTGCATTAAAAATGTATAGTCTATAATGCAAATGAAATGTTTTGATAAATTTAAAAACTATATATTTAAATTAAGTATAAAAACAATAAAAATTTACGCTGCATTATTATAAAATACATTTTTAAATTTATGAAATAGAAGTAACAGAATGTCAAATAAATGTTAAAAAAATGTAATAAGTTTAGTATAAGAAGTGTAAAATAAAATTTTGTTCATATACAAAATATCGCAATTTTAAAGTTAAGTTACAATTAAGAACTTTTATAACTCAATGTTGAGCGTTAACGTAATTTGATCAGTTTAATATTCTTGTGAAGGAGGATAATGTTTAAGACAAATGGCAATAAATTTCTTTCAGTATGACTTAATTTTTTTTTGTTTTTTTTACTGTAACTATTCTGTTCTACTGAAGTTTAAAGAAGATTTAATTTACAAGCTTCTAGCCATTTAGCGACATACTTGACTAAAGTACCATTATATATTATTAGAAAGGGTATAAACTGGAATTTTAATTTCATTTTATCACAGTTTATTAGCGATTCATGCGCTTAAGTAGTTAAAAAATAATGAACTAATATAACGACATTAAACCTATTGGCAATACTTATTTTTTGCTTTATTTTACCGTTACGATTTAGTAAGAGTTTTACCACAAATATAATGAAAAACGTATAAAATATTAATGTTCGCGTATATGATTTGCTGAGATTAGGAGCCACATAGAATGTCTGCAGTTAGAAAAAGTATTAAAAAAAATTGCTTTAAGTTTAAATTAAAATTTATTTATAATCGACGTTTCGACGAAACTCAACGTCTTCTTCATCAGGAAATCTGATACAAATGACATTACAGTAACAGAACATGGCACTATGTTAGAAAAAGTAGGTATTATTTGCTGCCATCCATTTTCATGTAATTTTATATAATTTAAATCTTAAATAAAAAATTACATAATTTAATTATGTCATCTAACATTATTAAACAAAATAAATGATATTTAAAAAAAAAATATTTTAACGCAAGCTTTAAATTTAATGAAACATAAAAACGTCAATAAATTACATACTATTTTTTACATTTTACATTTTTTTCTATCAGTGTGTGTGTGTGTGTGTGTAATTGTAAATCTCTGGGTTACACTAATACGATTTAGTATTACTTTGTATTTGAATTTTTAAAAATATAGGCAGTACTGGACCAAAAAATTTAACCACTTTGGGAAATCTCTGATATGTCGACCTCTACAAAAATAAATTAGAATTTTTTTTGGAAGTAGGTACATGTAAAAATACATTTTATTTATTTAGCTTTGACAATAACATACAGGTATATATATATATATATATATATATATATATATATATATATATATATATAATATGAAATAATTTGATAATCCAACATGCAATGTAATGATGTAATGAACACCTCCGCAGTCTCTGCTGCAACCGGCCCACTGAATTATGTATCGGTGTTTCGCCGGCCCAGCGCTGAGTATAAGCAAACTTTTATTTTTGGAATTAATGCATTTATTTGATTCACATCTTTAAGACCTGTAGCTTTACAGAATATTTTTCTCTTTCTATCAATAGAAGAATTCTATTTATTAGAAAAAGACAAATTATTCTATATTGCTACAGGTTTTACAGATATGAACCGAATAGACCCATAAGTTTTATTCAGAGCACCAATTTTTGCTCGTTTTAGCTTGTAGTGCTTTTTTTTCTTAAATTTAATTTTTATTTTAATATTCCAACATCGGATTAAAAGTCAAATAAAAATATTATATTTAATATTTTAAATTATAGATTGAGTTATTTTAATTAGGTGTTGTTCCTTTATTTATTTGGAATTTTCTACATTGTTAAATTTACACATAGGCGTATCAATAACAAGAGCATTGGGGGTATAAATCTTTGGTCATAAAATAAAAGGAGTCAAAATTGCAATTTGAAACATTTTTTGTTAAAAGATAAATAGACGAAATTATCCTTAATTCAGTAACGAAGTTGTTACATTGCTAACAAACATACTAAATAAAGAATAAAAATGACAACTGTTACATTTGTTTTTATTAATTGCATTTGTTAGTAACGTTGTTAAAACTTAACAACTTTCGTTGCAGAATTGGGGTGAATATTACATTTATATCATCAGTAAATGCTTCAGCTGCAACAAATTCTCTTTATGTTAATAATTTTACAATAAGAATTATAACAAATTTTAATTAATTTAAATTATATTGAATTTTATACTAAAAATTTATGAAAATATATGAATTATAAATCTAAATTATCGGCAACGACGTTTTTCATATAGTTCTACTACTCTCCACAAGGTAGCAGCACACTGATCGCAAGTGATTCAAATGCCGAAGTTAATTTTGATATGATAATGTAACAGTCATAGGTAAAATGCAATAATTGTAAAGTGTGCACTTTTTAAAGTTTAAAATTATTAAAAATTTGTCATACATAATTTATTCATAAAAAAAGTAAACGGCGTAAAATTAACCCATTAGTGTATATGGTCCATTTAAACGGATCTGACTATTTAATATGAAAAATTGTTATTTTTATAATTATAATGTTAAAAAGTACTATAAATTACAATAAAATGTTATAATTTTATTGAAATTTATAATACTAACAAACAAAAATAAATATTAAAATTATTAATAATAGTATTTCTAAATGTTGGAATGAATTTAAAATTTGCTAATAAAATGTTGTCATTTATTCTGGGATATATTTTTAGCGAATTACATATGAGTTTTTACTTTATCTTCAAAATAAATAATTTGCAAATTCGGGCACTTACTTAACAAGATTTTTATTATAAAAACTAACAATTTTTTTGAATTTAAAATTATTAGTATTTTATTGTATATAGATATATTTACATAAAAATTCATGTAATAATTATTTAGTCGACAAGTTTTGATTTGTTTACACAGAATTCATAAAAGTATTTTGAAGGATACGGCTCGACCACGTTGCGTAACTCAATTATTATAAATTAGTAAATACAAATTATTTCTTGCAGGTAAAATTTAAGAGTTAGTCGTGTATAAAGTGTCATATGATTTAGAATGATTTTATTTGAAATTAATTGTGAGTTAACTAAGTTCGGATTTGACTATTCGTAAATTAATAATAAATATAGTGATTTACTGTTAGTTTTTTTAAAATTATACGCTCTCTGTAAGCATATTAAGAATAAATTACCAGTCAGTAGCGACAAGAAATTGCAGGTTAGATTCTTTGTTTCATTTACTTTAATTATATATTTTTAAAAGTAAATCCTCCTTCAGACTACCTTTTCAGTTTTAGTTTAATTTTACGCACAAGCACAAGAATTTGACCAATCCAAACATTTGATACATTTTTAGCAGACAAAAATCTGTTGTACCTCATAATATGCGAAATAATTAAAACATAGGAATATAAGCTAATAGAACTACAAATACAAATAATTTTTCTGGATTAATTTAAAAAAAAAATATTATCGGATAATAATATTTTAATGAAATTGAATTAATGATTAATTTATTAATTATTAAAATATTTTTATTTTAAAAGTATTTTATTTTTAAATGTACAATAAAAATTATTAATTAATAGCAACTGTATAAGATAAATAAATTTTATTAAAATAAATGTTTGTAATTTTTAATAATAATAATTTTTATATTTGATTAATAATTAAAACCTAACATGATTTTATTATATCAAAATATTTTAAACGGAATACTAAGCTTCGATTATGGAAAATTTAAAAAATAAATTAAATTATTAAAATTACAATATTTTTATAATTAAAAATTTTCAATAATATTTTATAAATGCAAATATAGTAAATATCATATTTCAACAATTTCGCAAAACATAAATTTAAACTTTAAATGTTGCAGGAAAAAAAAAATAGGTAAACAAGAAGAATATACTGCAAAATTTATTTATGTATTTTATAATAGATAAATAATGTTTTCTATAAGTACAGCAATTCATGCGATAAACTTTGATTGTAAATTTTCATATTCTGAAGTAAAATCTATTTTCTAAAGTAAATTCCGTGATTACATTGAGTAAATCTAAGTGAATATATAAGAATTTATACTGGCCTAGCCTATATATTTTTAACTAATAATAGTAACATGTAAATGCTGATAATACTATAGCTATAATAATAAAATAGATTAAAATTTGAGATTTCTCAATAAAAAAAAATTGAAAATGTATTATTAAGAAATATAAGAATTTGATATTTGATAAGTAAGTATAGAGTAATAAGTATATTTTTAATAATTTAAATATTGAATATACAATTATGAAATAAAATTAATGTCAAATATATTACTTATCTCTTTTTAAATTGAATAAACAATTATGATCGTTTGATATACATTAATAAAGAATACGGTTATAAAATTATAATATTTTCTATACAAACTTGTAAAACTTCGAGTTACAGAATATTTTATCTTTTTCTACTGAGTGGATAATTTTTCTCACTGGACAAAGACAAGGCGAAGCTGTTTTCTTTTTTGTTGAATAATACGGTTATTATGTAAGAATATTCTGCTAAGTTATATTGTTTATAACTCACAATCGTGAGTTCTTAATCATTCACAATTTTTCGAGCTTTAACAACATAATCACTAAAATAAAGAACACGTAAATTAGTGCCGTTATTGGGTTATCGTTGATGAGATATTGTTTGCAAATGCCAAATTATAATAACTTTAAAATGTTATTTGAGAAGTGATGAGAAGTGATTTTTTTTTAATTAATCGTTTTTTAAACATTTTTATGTTAAAATGCAAAGCTCTTGCGTAATAATAAGTAATAATAATAATAATATATTATCTACCTAACAATCGACAAAAAATTTAATTTAAAAAGTGTCTTGAAATTCCAATTTTTGCTGACCGTCATATATATTTTTACAGATAAGCACAAATTTGACTTTTATAACATAAATTAAACGTTTCTAGCATAATGTCAGTTTGTCTGTCGGTCGGTCTGTTTTTCTATAGACAAATGTAGAGTGAATTTAAACTTCGGACATGAATATTTCAATTTTATTAACTTTTGAAATCTGTCTACTGAAAGTGGTAGTTTACTAATGTCACTTTTATTTATTAATTTTTTTAATTATTTAACAAAAGTTGTCAGACAAGTAATAATTAACAACTATTATTTGAGATATTTTTCTTAGTTTTCAAGGTGACTTAATACAGGATAGGTTAGGCTATAACGCAATTTATAGAGTGTACCTAATCTGGGAGAGGGGCAAAATTGTTGACGTCACCATTGTCCATTTATGTTGTCAATACTGTTTAAGTTGGTAATATTTAATTAGCTTATCTATCAAAAATGACATTATTGTTGTACTTTTTCTTACAAGTTGGCGAGTTTTTTTCAATTTGTTTTTGAATTTCAATCTAAAACATCAAATCTTTATTTTGCTGTATGTGTATTGAAAATGCGTTTGATAAAAATTATAAATATAATAAATATGCTTATGATTACATGACTGCATATAATAGGTTTGTTCGATTGATTCGCTTGCGTTTTTCTACAAAACGTTGCCGTAAATGATGCAGTGGTTTACCAATTAGGTAACAACTGCAAAGTGAATAAAACAACAAATAATAACGCAGCAGTAAACGGTAGACGTAAGTGTGCGAATCGAACAGGACTATTATAAACATTGTGTTTGCAGATTGCCTATATGTAATTTGTACCAATGCATACATCATCAAATATAGTGAACAGAATGGCTATTATAGAGTAAGTATCTATTTTGACATATAAATACGTTTTCATGGTTCCGTTGATTTATAAATTGTCAATGTAATATGATATGTTATTATCATTTTAAATAATAATTTCTCTGTTAGAAAGTATTTTATAAATATAATTTTTGATTTGGAAAGGATAACAGATTCAAGCTTTGCCTTAGGGCACAGTTTTTTTCTTCAAACTTAAAGCATTACATCAACCAAATCAGAAGTTTATACAGCAGTCATAAATTTAAAACAGAACGAACATATAAAAAATACGATTTGTCTTTTTTGAAGTCTGGCCAAAGTCTTACGTCAAAATCCAGAAAAACCAATAAAAAATAGTTAGTGTGTATGGGGTCAACTTAGGCAATCATCCCTTGTATTCAACCAAACCGAATACTGGTTAATCAGCATGATTCACAGGATTATATTTATCCAGTTGGCTAACTGGGATGGCTCGGGTATTTTTTTTTTGCGACAACAAGGGTGGACATATTCTCTCGGACCGATTCGAATCGGGTTTTTTTCGTATTCAGTGTACGTAGACCGTGTGCGGTTAGTAATGATAGATAAACGGTGTTTTATTATAGTCCCGCGGTATAAAAATGACCACCATGGGACTAAACAGTGTTATCTTTCGATGCACACCAATTGAATACCTAATACCGAGATTCGTTCAATCGAACGTTTGATTTCTTATTCGTGACCAAGATTCGATTTAAACACGACCGAAATTTTTAAATCAATCCTCCCCCTTACCGCTTCGTTATTATATGCCTATACTAACAAATATATTTAAATATTATTTTGTAATTGTTCGAATTGAATAAATATGATACTGATATCAACGTATACAAATATACTTGTTTTTAAACAGTTAAATTTTAAGGTAAATATTTAAATAATACACATACGAGAAACTATACTTGTACTATACCATATAAGCGTTTTCCGATAGAAATAACGGTGCGTGTGAAATTATAGATTAAAAGGAGAAAAATGTTTCTATCGAGTAAAATAAACCAGTTTCGTTCAAATAAAATTTTATTTCAATAGTGTACTGTAAAAAAAGTTGCCATTTTACATGAAAACTATTGTAAAAAATTACATAGTATTTCAGCAAAATAAAATAATAATAAAAATAAAAATAAAAAAATAATAATAAAAAAAATATTATTTTGTAATTTTAAGTAAAATAATTAATTTACCACATTATATATGTTTTTTTTTTACCGAACAAGTAAATAATTACTTACATAAAATGTACGTATTTTACATTTATATAATGTAAAAGTTTTTCTTAAAATATCTGTAAATATATTACATACATTTAGTATGAAATCGTGACGTTTGTTTTACATATTAAACTGGCATAAATCAGTTGCCCCTGGTTTTTATATAAAATTACCGAATTTATTTTACTGTTTTTTTTTAAATTTTGTCGAATACTTCTACATATTTGTATTGTAATTAATTGGTAATGGCTATTATCTTTTATAATAATTTGCGTAATAACAGTTGCCAGTTTGTCATTAAATATTGACACCGATTTATTGTTACAAATAGTAAACAAACAGATTTTGTATCACAGTTATATAAATAGTAAATTATGATCTATGAATAATAAGTTTTTAAAGAAACTTTCTCATTTCGAATAATCGTATTTCCTTTTTGCTTTAGTTAATTTGAAAGAATTTGCGCAATGATATAATTTAGCCTGGGCATGACATTGCTAAATAGAAATGACAAATTGTACAGTATAAGAATTGAATGTGCGTGAAAGGTTCGAATCAGTTGTTGATTTGAAAGCGTATAGAGGTTACATTAAGAAAATAAATTGTACAGATACGAAACGTAATGCAGATAAAAGTAAATTCGTTTTTGAACGAAGAAACAAGCGAGCAGCAAGGCCCAGTCAGCCAGCGTGTTTTGCTGACAGATAAGGTAATAAACAAAAAGCGAAGACAGAACTAATTAGATATTCCGTTTTATATTCGATGTCAAAAGACAATAATAGATGAATACGGCGTAGTGGCGCGGCGCGGCGAGGCGCACATTGGTTTTATGATTTTCCGTCCTGATTTCGAAAATAACTTTTATTCAAATTCTACTGTTATTCGGTTGGCACACAGGAAGATGGTACACGCAATCGTTCGTTTCCATATTAATGATCAATTTCGAAGGCTTATAAATGCACCACAACTATTTCAGCAGTTTTCAAACATTTTGCAATGATCTTATTTGGAAATATTTGTTCAAATTGATATTTTGTTACAATAATAATAAAACAACGTAATGTGATATAGTTATTTCATCTAATTCGAATTACACTATAAAAAATCAACATAAATTTGCATATTCTATGACTGTAATTCTTCCATAGAAATGTAGTATTACATAAACTATTATTGTGCAAATTACAAAATGTTGCTATTTTACTGTTAATAATTATGTAAAATTACATAAATTTAAATTACTTTTTTTACAGTGTAGATAACTTGTCTATTTAAATAAATGATATTTTAGTTATTTTATCTATAGACAAATTAGTTGAAATTAAATCGTTATGTCAAATTAAATTTAGGAAAACTATCTATATCTTTAAATAAATCAATAAACATTAATATACGACAAACTATTCAAAATATTTAATTACATTAGATGCATATACCAAACGTTATTATCTATTCAATTATTTGTTTGGATACTGTAAATATAAAAAGTATGTAAGAGTATATAATATGTGAACAAATTTTAAGAATGATTTTTTTGTATGATTTTAAAATAAAAGTTTATATAAACACAGATCTGTAAATGAATATTTTTTTACTATGCTATTATGGGTTATTGGAATATGTATTATTTTAAATTTTGCCAAATAAATTTTAAATTAAACAAGTAACTAACATGAGGTTAAATTTTATAAAAAGACAGCTTGAAGACAATTCTCCCATTAACTGAAAACTATGAATTTTCTGTGAAATAGTGAATCTTCAACTAGTTTTCTTATTGGAAACCATGGTGGAAGAAATTGAAAAAATTTTTCATTGAAACTAATAATTCGAATTATGATTTACTTCGTGGAATGAATTAAATTTGTTAGCTGAGGTATTACTATACTAGTTTATACTATTTTTCGAAGAGAATTAATAAATTTTTATTTTTTACTACATAAACTAATTGATCAAGAAATAGGAAATATTAAATGAAATTGATACTGAAAACAGGCATAATCACTTGTAGTCTAACGGGCAAAGTACTCGACCGGAGATCGAGAAATTTTTTTCATTTAATATTTTAAAATTAATAATATTAAATATGAACTGGTAATATTAATAATATCGTATTTATTTTTTTTTAAATTTTAATTATGAAAATTATGTCCGCTTTGAATATAGTAGTTTAATAATATAAAAATACAATCTACATGTTTTAACTTTTTCAAATAGTTCCCCCGCGACCATTTTAACTATCTATGTATGTATATGTAAGATTAGAACTAAAACAATTGAATAAAAATGTTGGGAACCGCATAGAGAGAAAAAATAATCGTATAATGATGTAGCATTTAAATATATTCGGAATTACCTATAGATAATGCTGCCGACAAGAACGACCAACAAACGGTATGGTACCAACTGGCGTCGGATACAGTCACCCAACTACTATTGGTGACAGTGTCTTAGGCTTGTCAAACATTGATATAGCTATACCTCGTCTACAGCCTATACCGGGTTGGGGCTGAGAACGTCGCACATTGTATACGATAGCGGCGATAGCGATACTAGCTAATCGTAATTTGTTATGTCTTTTCGTTTTCATAAATGTTCGAACACGCGATCGGCTGTTTCTTCTGTCTTTGCGCTTGCCTTGCGGATTCGTTTGGTTCGTTTGTTTAAATATGACATTGGCGTGTCGTGGTGTACTGCTATGTGACTTACCACAATATACAAGTGTTCTGCTTCACGTTGTGGTTTTTGCGACAAATATCTTGCATCACTTCCTCTTCTATTTTTATTAGTCTTTTTATAAATTATTTTATTTTGAAAGTGGCATAAGACCGATTTTCTTTTATTTGATATATTAAAGATTTTTGCTTTTTTTTTTAATTTCTTCTGTAAACAAAATCATAATTTCAATTTTGTAATCATAGCATTTACGCGTATATAACATATTTTTGTAATTTTACTTATATTAAATGTTTCCAAAGAAGCCCGTTTAAATATATACAATGCAGTTTTGGTGCCTACGTTGATGTATGGTAGTGAATGTTGGGTTTGGTTGCAAAAGCATAAACGGAAAATGACTGCTGTGGAAATGAGATTTATACTTGGGGTATGTGGTGTAAATAGGAGAGATCGGGTACGAAATAGATTAGTGTATGATGAGTGTGAAATTGAATGAAATGTTGTAGCAAAAGTTGGTGTTAGTCAGTTAAGATGGTTCGAACATGTTGAGCGAATGTCTAATGAACGTTTGGTTAAAAAGATTTATTTGAATGATTTTGATGGTATACGTTTGCAGGTGGACGTCCGATGAGTAGTTGGAGTGATATGATTGAGAGTGTTTTGCGTGAGAGAAAGTTTCCAAGTAGTAGGAATTGAAGAGCATGTATGAGAAGAATTATGAATGTGGATGAAGCGAAAGTTGCTTGTTTGGATAGGAGTGTTTGGAGGCGACTGATTTCGGGATGTTAAAAAGAGTTTGTGCCACACCCTTTTGTGTACATGGCGTGATTGTGTATGTATGTATGTATGTATGTACTTATATTATATTGAAAATAAACGGCTAATGATATAATCTAGTGTTGGGTTTACTAGTAATTTTGTTTCTGTTTTTAGTTAATTTGTAATTATTTAAAATAATATTTAAAAAATAGAAATCAATTCAGTTTTATATCATAATGATTATTGGTTTTGCTGTTATAATTTATATATTATTTATTTGAAATATTTAATTTTTGACATTCATAAATATTAACTGCATATTTGGCGAATTTTTATGACAATATATGTAAATGCCGTATAATAAAAATAAAAAAACAAAAGAAATACTAAAGTTTAGTTATTAGTAGTTAATGAAATAAATTTTCCAATAAAAAGTAGTAGATATTATTAATCGTCCTGTCATGAAATGAAAAGTGCTATCGTTTATAGTCAGTTGGCAGCCATCCGCATGGTACAACATAGTTCCAAAAATCACAAATTGGCTTTTAGATATGAACGTAAATGGCAATCCATATAGCTAACGTAAGCTAACTGTAAAACTGTGTATGCAAATGAATATCAAAAAACAGATACGAAGATTAATACGAAAGATAAAGGGGGGAATCTCCGTTTCTATCACGAAATAAAAATTACCACTCGTCTCTCTTTCAAAACTTCAACATTCTAAAGTTGGTAGACATGCACGCCAACACTACTGCTACTGATGACTTTGAGCTAAACTTTAAGCAGACACATAAATTATTATGTTCAATTTATTTGGCTAAGAATATTGACTTTCACCCCCGTTTACTTCGATACTGTATTTTTGCTTTTTATGTATTAGCATTCGTTCAAGTAATAAATTTAAAAATTTATAATATAACAAAATTATACGTTATGACGATATATGGGGTGATCAGTTAGCTATATACGTATTCTATTTTAGAGTATTATAATCTTTATCAGTGGTGAATACTCTATAATCTTTTACTGTAACTTAAATCAATAAATATATTTTTTATATTTGCTGTCTATTTCAGAAAAATTTTTTCAATATTTTTAAAAATTTTCAGTTTTATATTTATATCACTTTGGTAATTATTATGGTTCAATGAAAAAAGTTACAGTAGTTTAATAGAAATTAGCAAATTACAAAATAAAAAAAGATTTTTGATTAGATAAAAATTAATTACAGTGTTTATAAGAAAACTGTACGATGGTACTAACTCAAAAATACTAAGTAAGAATATGATGAATCTGAAATTTCACGGTGAAACATTTTGATAAATATAAAAATAAAAACAATACTCGGTTAGTTTCATAAATATCTATTAAAAAATCTTAATATCGATATTTCGACAATTGTAAAAAACTTATTACAAACTAAACTTAAATTTAACACAAATTTCTTACAAAAATCATTGTAAAATTTAAGTTTAGTTTATAATTTACTAAGAAAGATTTTTCACGGTATTAGAATCTATATAACAGAGCATACCGTTAAATTTAAAATTGTATATACAAGAAATATGTCTTCTATTCGATATAAAATCGACGTTTATTTCAATAAATTTGGAACAAATCGAAATTTATTTCAATATTTAGAATAAAACGAGAAATCTCATTCAAAGTGCACACTGAATTTGTTTCTCACTAAATCTATTTTTGAATTAACAAAATATATAAGGACCAAACTATTTTATTTCCTTTCTGATTTATCGTTATTTTAATCAATATTTTTAAGTAGCTTGTTTCCGTATGAAAAACCAGAAAAATAATTTTAATATGTCAGAAAAATGTTTGTCATTTCTGTGGTAGTGGACAGAAGTCATGTATTATCGAGAAAATGAAAATATTTGCTTGTTACGTTGATAGATGGAGCTAGTACACGTTGGTGCGGTCCGGTGGGGAGTAAAATCCCCGAGTAAACTCTCTCTGTGTGTGTGTGTGTGTTTCGAGAGACGCAATGCTGCCACCAACCGCTAGCTTGCCCGACTGCCACCAACAACAGTGACCAACGTCCGGCACATAACATCTAATTCCCCTAGAATGATAGATACGGTTACGACACAATCGACCAGATCGGTTGCTGGCGGTAACAGTGTGCAGTGTACGGTCACGATGTTTTTGGTCCGGTATAGGTACCGGAGAATTAGCTAGATCGACCGGAATCGTACGAATTGCAGAATTCTGGAGACATAAATTGAATTTTCACTAGAATGGTTTCTGCTATGGACACAAACGTACGTGCAACATTCGCACACTCCTCTCACACACCCACCACAACAATCACGAAGATTATTGTTACTTTTAAATACTATTTATTTTATTGTTTATATTTAATAGCTGAATTGGTTTTTGTTTTTGTACTTTTAACAATTCAAAAGTAAAAACTTTTTATGTTTTGTATTATTTATTTTGCGATTTTAAGGAATTAATCTACCAAAGTAACAGTGTGAAACTTTCTGGTTGTTTGTTACCGTTATTTTAAAAGGTTTTACTAATTTGTCCATTTTAGTATAGTATATTTGTTATGAAAAAATGAGCAAGTAACTGAAATCTTACTGGAATATTAGTAACAGAAATCAGAAAGTTTTACAATTTTACGTTGGTGGATTTGTATAGTTTTAGTTAAATAATATATAGTGTACTTGACCAAAGTACATATTTTAATCAAGCATTTATTTTAAATTATAACTATATTAAATTCAATGAGGCACTTACAAAAAAAAAATCTGATTCTTTTTACAGGTCATACTTGAATTAATTTGAAGTAATTGTAATATAATAATAATAATCTACTTATGTATTACTATTTATTTATAATTATGATTAAGTGCAAACAATGTACTCTATATCAGAAACATACAGTAATTTCTTCATACATGCAATTTTTGTTTACGCGAATTTACCCTAACACGGTTTTCTATTTTTGAAATTTTAAATAATCAACTATCGACATTAGATATTACCACAATGCATATATTTAAATTTTTATGGGTTATACACATTGATTAGTATTATAAGTTTGGCTTTAAAATTGATTTTAACTAATACCGATTTTAAAATAATGCAAATGGACTAATCAAATGAACTAAAACACCTAAAACCGAGTTTATAGTATTAGCCATTTGAAATAAAATTATTAAATTCAAGAAAAATAATGGATACGACTTTAATTAAATTAAATACATTAAAAAAATATAAATAGTAGGTAGCTTTGGAAAAAATGAATAATAAATGAGTAATGTTTTTTTCACTGAAATATTGTTTTTCGTCTTCTAAAATATGTCAAAATGATATGAAAATGATGAAAATACCTCTCATACAACATACCCGCATTAAAATATATTTATTCATCGATTAGGGGGGTACGCTTAGCTACAGTTTAATATTCGCCAACATAATATTTTCCACTTTCTACCTCAAGAAATGTCTAACTCAATGTTAAATCGCAAGTCATTCCTCACTTTTAAAAGTGATTTTTGTTAAAATTACTTTTAACGTTTACTTATAATTACTTATTAAGTAATTTTAATCAGTTTATTCGAATTTTATACTATTAGATATAAAAAAATACATCAAAAATAGAAATGCTACTCATATTAGATTAGAGGTAGAAGTAAAAATTTATTTTAAAGCAAAAAATAAAAGAACTTTTTCATTAAAATAGGTGGAAATACTGGCAATGTTTTATATTATTTTCAAAAAAATCCGTAAAGATTTAACGAAAACTAAAACTTTGTTTATTTTTTTTTTCAAAACTTTTGTATTTTTTGTAGATAATTTAAAAAATATATTTAAAAAAATATAATATTGTGTGTAAACATATACAGATAGTGCCCTGTCAATGTGTGTTGTTTTTTTGGACTTGACGAGAATTGAATGTTGATCGAGCAAAGAGCATTACTCTAATTTCGGTGTTATTTTTGTAGTGAAACCACCCCCTCGTTTTTTTTTTTTCGGCTGACGTTTTAAATGGATGAGTTTACCCTCGCTGACCAATTGTCAGCTCATGGGCGGAGATATACATATTTTTGCTCTACATTTAATTATTGAATTATTTACCATGCATAAATTTTATTTTTATTTTGATATTTTTACTCAGTGGTCAAAGATCACTCTGACTACTGGGTACGTTGAATATTTGTGTAATTTCAGGACTGAAGCTTTATCTTTTGCTACTGATAATGAAAGCTTAGCTTTCTAAATACGTATATAGTTTTTTCGAAATTATTGTTTGTGGTTTAAAAGGATTTATTTTATTTTAATAACAAAATAAAACATAAAAATTTGCTTTATTGTAATTATAACAAGATTGATATATATTTTTTAAAACTTTTAAGTAAGTTTTGCTTTTCATTCTAAATGAAAACATATTTTCAAAATGCTATTAAAATAATAACTAATACTAATACTAATAACTAATAATAATACTAGTAGTAGTTCTTAATGTTTATAAAATTTAATTAAATATCAAGTGCTTTAAATTACATTTTACATTAAAATTTGATTTTAATAATAATTAAATATTTAATTTGATTTTAAAATTATATAAAAGTAGTTAAAGAATTTCATATGTGAACACAATTACAAAGGCATTGGTTGAATTTTATTCTAAACTAAAAGAAAATACTCACATATTTAGATTATATGTATTTTCAAAAAAATATTATTTAGATTGTTTCATGAAAGATTGCAAGAAAATTAATCTAAATTAGATAATTTATACAGTAAAAAATCTGTTAGAAATCATTGTATTAAATGGAAAAAGTTTTCAGATTAAGTTCTGTATATATTTTATTTAAAAATCGACATTTTGATTTACTGTACGTATATTATTATGTATGTATAATGTTTTAATATGTCGATTTTTAAATAAAATACAAACAGAACTTAATTCGAAAGCTGTTTCTTTTAGATAATTAATATTTAATTTTAATTGCTCAAAATAAGATAACAGATAATAATTTCTTATCTAGATAAATCTCAACACTGCTTATGAGTAATAACCATCATTACATACTGTAAATTTGAATAAATTTGTTATAAAATACGCTGTATGATGTGATATTTATATATTTTTTTGTTGTAAATATAAGATTTTGTTGTTTTTGAAATATTAGAAAATACGGTGTGATACGTCTATGTATGTATATAGGATTGCGTAGCTGCGTCCCCTGTTGTATCAGTAGTATCCTATCGTATCGTATCGTGGTTGTCGCTGGGGAGCGGTAATGCGAGTTGCATATGGCATTTGTTTCGCTCAAAATTGATTCGTTCTTGTTTGGGGGATCAACTTTCACTTTTTCATCATTCCGATTCTGATTTGCTCAAATAATGCCTAATGTCTTTATCACATATACATACACATACATATATACCACTAACTAACACGTTTTCATTCATATAACGCAAACATGCAATCACATTTGTATTTGTTTAATAAAAATTTTACGTATATAAGAATAAATGTATTTTTTTTTCTACTAGCAATTATGTTTGTAAATCAGAGATGGAAAACTTAATGTTACAATGCCCGATAACGTTATAATAATGATTAAATTATAATTTCTAATAACGTAAGGTTATAATATCCAATAATGTTCCGTAAAAAGTTATTTTGATACCTTATTTTTCTTTTGTTTGTATTTCAAACATAAAAATAATTTGTTAATATTTTTCTTTAATCTACGCTTCACAGATAATTTCAAAGTTGTAAATAAAAAATAATTTTATACCGTTGTTTACATAATGTTATATAACATAATAATTGTTTTTAAATGTTATTTATCAAATTTATATATAACGAAACCCCTGTTATAATTATAATGTATTTGTATAGTGCGATGAAAAATATAACAGTAGGCAAAGAAAAACAGTAAACCGATTTGAAATTGTGACGATAATTTATTGAGAAGAAAATAAATTTGAGTTAATTTAATAGAATCGAATGTTTGGGCATCAGGTGTTCAAGTTGGTGCATGAAGTGCTACAACACACCTAAAACAGCTGTTACGAACACTCACTTATACTAAATTCAGCTAAATAGCTTTTCTATTTGATTTTCTTTTTTACGAACCTATTTTACTGAAGTACATTTACAATTCAGAATATATGATTCTATTTGATCAAACATGATTTTTGTGTCGAAACTTATAGTTTTCAAATCACCGATTGTACTATCTAAATCAGCAAAACTAATACCGCTTTTAAAATTATACAAAACACTCAAACTCAAGCGTTGAGCTGACGATTAATGTATATTAAACAAGATTAGAAGTATATGGGTAAACCCATATATAGACCACTTTGACATATCTCGGAAAGTAGGCAACACTGTATTTTAATAATATTATAATTTATGTGGGCACCAGGAGAAACTTTTCTGAAAATTTCATCAAAATCGAATAAATAATGTAGCCACAATAAATTTTTTTTAAAAATTGTGGTTGGCAACACTGTATTTTGTTAAAATTGCATAATTTATTTAGGCACTAGGAGAATCTTTTATGAAAATTTGATTAAAATCGGTTAAATAAAGTGATCATAATAAATTTTTAAAAATTTTAGTAAATTTTTTTTCGGAAAGTTGGCAACACTGTATTTTGTTAAAATTATATAAATTATATGATTACTAAAAGAATCTTTTGTGAAAATTTGAATAAAATCGGTTAGATAACATGGCCATAATATATTTTTAAAAACTTTAGTAATTTTTTTCTCGGATAGTTGGCAACACTGGATATTAATAAAATTATATAATTAATGAGAGCATTAGAGATATATTTTCTGAAAATTTGATCAAAATCGGATTAATAATGTAGCCAATATAAATTTTTAAAACTTTAGTAATTTTTTTCTCGGAAAGTTGGCATTACTGGAAAAAACCAAAACCACATAACCATCTTGGGCACTAGACAAATTTATCCTGAAAATTTCATTAAAATCGGTTGAACGGTCTAGGAGGAGTTGCGGCCACAAAATTTTGACTTACGACCGAGCGAGCTGACGACGCACATCCATACACCCACATAAACTAAGTTTAGATTCGTTATCTAGAGGCTATATGAAGGATTTCTATACACAATTTTTTTTTTTTTTTGAAAATGTTACAGACTCCCTACCAAACGCTATACCACTTTTTCCTTGCAGTCAAAGTGGTAAAAATATTTTACATATTTATCTATGTAATACTATAATTGTATTTATAAATTCAATTTCATTACTTTAAATTTATATATAATAAAAAAAAACAGTAACACATTTTATGTAGTAAATATAATCGATTATTTACTAGAAGATGTCTCGTCTATTGTTTTTATGATAGTGTGAATGTGTGAGAGAGGTATAAGCGCAGTCAATTATTAGACAGATATAAATAGTGAGCCACTAAACGAGCGATTAGTAACACCTGACGTCCGACGAAAGAACGACGCTAGTATAGTATACATACGTAAAACGTATGTATAAACTAATAGGTAAGTTAGCCCCCATTCAAATGCAAAACGCCCTAACCAATTACGGCTCATAAACAAATTGGGAATTTGAATTTCGTAAAAGGGCACTAATGGGTACTTCCTGTTTCCTGTTCAGCTATATTTTGACCTGGCTTGCGGCTGGGCTCTCTGCTCTGCTTTTGTTTTACCCGTTAAATACAGCATTTACTATAGGTATATGCATTCATGTTGGTGTACCTATATCGGTGTGGCGACTGCTTTTTATTTTTTTATTTTTAACTTGACTATATAGAGAGATAGATAAAAATTTCTTCACATACATACATACATACACAATCACACCATGTACCCAAAAGCGTGTGGCACAAACTCTTTTTATCATTCCGAAATCAGTCGTCTCCAAACATTCCTATCCAAACAAGCAACTTTCGCTTCATCCACATTCATAATTCCTATCATACATTCTCTTTTATTCCTACTATACTTGGAAACTTTCGCTCACTCAAAACACTCTCAATCATACCACTCCAACTACTCATCGGACGTCCACGCAAACGTATAGCATCAATAATAATTGTTAAGCTATAGAACTTAGCATGTCGAACGCAGATATTTTATTATTATTAAGATAATTATGCTATTATTGTACTAGAAACATAATAGAGTTATCTATACAGTATAAAATTTGTTGAATTTTGTGTTAAAAAAATAATAGTGTTTTTTGTGTATTTTGTTGATACTTGGTGTAATTTTTACACTATTTTTAATATATTTATTACAAATGTGACACCGATTAGTGTTAAATATTTTACTGTAGTATTTCAATACTAACCAATATACCATAAATATAAAACATGTCAAACTTATAAAAAGTGTTAATTTTGAGACGGAAATTGTAAAAATAAAAAAGTCTTTGAGACTAATTATGTTATGTTAATTTTTGACATAAACAGTCGTTTTTTTTTTGATTTTTTAATAAAAAACAACTATTAATGTAGGTATTTTTAAACGTCCAAAATTTAAATTTTCTATTCTTCTGAAATGTGTTATTTTTTTCTGTAATATGCAATATCGTATATTTTTTATTGTATTTAATATGTTTTGTTGATCATAGTTTTACTGTTGCATTATAACGTGTATTCTTCAATAATATTAACATAGATTATCTTATATATAATAAAAAAAAAATACAGTCATTATATATGATAGGTTAGGTTAGTAAGTGATGACAGAATATATGAAACTGATTTTTAAAAAAATTATAGACTATTATAATAGAAATAAAACATACTCAACAAAAAAGTTTTTCTTAGTTTACTAACTGGAAAAATAATATTCCATTTGGAATACATAAAATTTTACATAGTAATTGAAAACCAAGTATTTCTTTATATCTATTGTACATTTTATGTATCGTTACAGATCAAATGGCAATAATCATAATACTTATTGCTACACATATGTATTTTTTCTATATTCATAAAATACTTTTTTAATATACATTAATTTTGCAAAAGCTTATAATTTACATAATAATAGTTTAGTAGTTTTTCCATATTTCAATTAAAATGATATTTATTTGTATGTTTATCCAAAAGGCTTTAACTCAATTTAATTTAATTGTTATTGCTGATAAGATATATATAGTAATAATCTAACAATGATAATAATTTCTTATATAATATAGTATATAGATTGTTTTAAAATATTGATCTATAATAGTAATAACAAGATTAGAAGTATATGGGTAAACCCATATAGAGACTACTTTGACATTTCTCGCAAAGTTGGCAACACTGTATTTTAATAATATTATAATTTATGTGGGCACTAGGAAAAACTTTTCTGAAAATTTGATCAAAATCGAATAAATAATGTAGCTACAATAAATTTTAGTAATTTTTTTCTCGGAAAGTTGGCAACACTGTATTTTGTTAAAATTACATAAATTATATGAATACTAGGAGAATCTTTTGTGAAAATTTGAGTAAAATCGGTTAAATAACATAGCCATAATAATTTTTTTAAAACTTTAGTAATTTTTTTCTCGGAAAGTTGGCAACACTGGATATTAATAAAATTATATAATTAATGGGAGCACTAGGGAAATGTTTTCTGAAAATTTGAACAAAATCGGATAAATAACGTAGCCAATATGAATTTTTAAAAACTTTAGTAATTTTTTTCTCTGAAAGTTGGCATTACTGAAAAAAAATAAAACCACATGACCATCTTGGGTAGTAGACAAATTTATCCTGAAAATTTCATTAAAATCGGTTGAACCGTCTAGGAGGAGTTGCGGCCACAAAATTTTGACTTACGACCGAGCGAGCTGACGACGCACACACATACACCCACATAAACTAAGTTCAGATTCGTCATCTAGAGGCTATATGAAGGATTTCTATACAATTTTTTTTTTTTTTTGAAAATGTTACAGACACCGTACCAAACGCTTTACTACTTTTCCTTGCAGTCAAAGTAGTAAAAATATATTACTATCACAAATTTGATCGATCACGGCATACCAGTCCAGAAAATTCCATAAATAAAATGGATACCGGCCGTGAAATCCTGAAGATTACTGTTGCATATAATATATTTCTATTAACAATTTTAGAAGACTATGTAGATATACTTACTAAAATTAGCTTATTTTCATGCTATAGTTTGTTCAATATTATAAAATGATTTTAAAGAAGTCTAAATATATTGAATATGAAAAATTAAGTACATATCTATCTGCCAATAATACATAAAATATTATAAATCTTGTAACACTAAATGAACATATTAATAAACATACAATAATATTTAATAATAAATAACAAATAAAAATATTAAAAAAAAAAAAATTCAATAACGGTACTGAAATGTAATATAATACAAGATTAGAAGTATATGGGTAAACCCATATATAGACTACTTTGACATTTCTCGGAAAGTTGGCAACACTGTATTTTAATAATATTATAATTTATGTGGGCAATAGGAGATACTTTTCTGAAAATTTGATCAAAATCGAATAAATAATGTAGCCACAATGAATTTTTTAAAAATTTTGTGATTTTTTTTCTCGATAAGTTGGCAACACTGTATTTTGTTAAAATTGCATAATTTATTTAGGCACTAGGAAAAACTTTTATAAATATTTGATTAAAATCGGTTAAATAAAATGGTCAAAATAAATTTTTTAAAATTTTACTAATTTTTTTTTCGGAAAGTTGGCAACACTGTATTTTGTTAAAATTACATAAATTACATGAATACTAGGAGAATCTTTTGTGAAAATTTGAGTAAAATCGGTTGAATAACATGGCCTTAATAAAAATTTTAAAACTTTAGTAATTTTTTTCTCGGAAAGTTGGCAACACTGAAAATTAATAAAATTATGTAATTAATGGGAGCATTAGGGAAATCTTTTCTGAAAATTTGATCAAAATCGGATAAATAACGTAGCCAATATGAATTTTTAAAAACTTTAGTAATTTTTTTCTCGGAAAGTTGGCATCACTGGAAAAAAACAAAACCACATGACCATCTTGGGTACTAGACAAATTTATCCTGAAAATTTCATTAAAATCGGTTGAACCGTCTAGGAGGAGTTGCGGCCACAAAATTTTGACTTACGACCGAGCGAGCTGACGACGCACACACATACACCCACATAAACTAAGTTCAGATTCGTCATCTACAAGCTATATGAAGGATTTCTATACAATTTTTTTTTTTTTTTGAAAATGTTACAGACACCGTACCAAACGCTTTACTACTTTTCCTTGCAGTCAAAGTAGTAATAACAACACATAAATTATTATTGCATATTTTTAAAAAAATATGTACTTATAAGTATAAAACTAACAATAAAATTTGATTTTATATGTTTATATGATATATATATATATATATGTTTATATGATATATATATATATATATATATATATATATATATATATATATATATATATATATATACAAATTTAAAATATAATTTTTATGTATTGTAAAATAAAAAAGAACAAGTATAGTAATGGATACACGACTCGAAGAGGAGGAAATACGAGTGTTCAGTAGAGCGGAACACGAGTGTTGTTATTACACATTTCGGGGAAATGTTTGTGCGATTTGCATCCTTATTGCAAGCGTACATAAGAAGAAGCAACAGAAGAAGCAAGTGACGTTTTATTTTTGTGTGTCACACGCAATTTATTCTATGACATAGTGCTGTCGTCGCGCGTTGCCGTGCTGACTTGAAGACAATGAAACTTACCGCTAGCGCGCTCTCTGCAGAGACGTATTAGAGCTAAGTTTCGGGTGTTCGTTAAATAAATCGACCGTAAAATACTTTATTTTCGGAGTCGGGTGTTGTCTTGTTATCGCAATGTGCTAGAATTGAACCTAAAACTTTTTCGATTTAATTCCATTTTTCCGATAGGGATTCAAGAGTTTTTATTAGATTTTATATAGTTTGATATTTAAATTCGGTGGATTATATTATTTGTAACAATTTGTTTGATTTAACTTAAAAATTATGTTATAGAATTAAAAAAAAATTCTTGATATACGACAGTACAATATACAAGTACAAAATACAAAATTTTTAATAAACTATTTGGATAGTTATTTTAACAAAATGTGAATTTATTAAAAATAGAAACAAATTTAATAGTAATCTTCAGGCTTTCACGGCCGGTATCTATTAAATTTATAGAATTTTCTGGGTTGGTATGCCGTGGTTGATCTACTCGCAGACGTTACGCCATATATCGTAGATGGCATCCTTAATGCTTGGTGAACCAACTTTGTATGAAAATTTACATAGTGTTTAAGAAAAACTTTAAACTAAACGACTATAAATGTTAAAATTTGATGTAAATATCAAAAAACTGATTAATTTTTAGTGTCATAGTGGTATATGTAATTGAAATTTTTAAGATACATATATACATACACAATCAAGCAATTTTTAAGATATTTGGAGAAAATCCATTTTTTTAAATTTTAAATTGTGTTAATTTTTTTATTAATAATTATTCTAAAAATCTTTTTAATATACATTATTAACTAAAATCATATTTTATATTATATAAAACAATGAAAAAGAAAATTAATTTTATAAATTTTTTATATTTATTCTAGTACGTAAATTTTTGTAGATTAACAAACAATTTTGATTTAATTATTCTTATAATATCTGCGATTTTATGATATTGTTAGGAGCACCAACTTAGAGTAAGTATTAAAATATTTTAAATTAGTTTTATGTACATAAAAGTATAGAAAATTAATTAATATAGATAAAATAATCTAGACAAATTCCAATGCTGGTACCATGTTTAGTAAAAGTTGAAAATATTGCACTATAATTATCTGAGTATTTTAACAATATATTAATAATTAAAATATTAAATCTTTTAGAAATTTTAGTAATTCAAATAAACTTATTTCAATTTCTATACATAAGAAGTTGACATATTGAAACGAATATACATACATATTATGTGCGTATTTATTTTAGTTTTAGCTCGTATTGCGTGAAAATATAAGCGTTATCTTGTTAAAAGTGCAGATGGAAACTGGTATATTGGCTTTAAAAATTGCATTCTATGTGTGTATATGTAATATGGATCAGGGTTTAACTAGAGCGGCTAGAAGATTTATGGCTTCTTGCGGTGAACATTTTGCATTTTTCTATGTTACATATTATTTATCCGGCTTAGCTTACAAATATCTATACACTATTGATAGAATCTCGAATGTGTATTGACAACTAGCACTATTCAATGCAAATAGAACTATAAATGAAAATCTATATATGATTATTATTATTATCAAAATTAATGTCGCTCAATTTTGTATTTTAAAAGTTCTTTTTACAAGACATATTGAAATAAATTGAAATTATTAGTCAATAGTAAATTGTTTCTGCTTTAATTTGAGGTATGTTTAACAAAACTAGTTAATTAAATTAAAAGATATTGATATTTTATTTAATCTTTCAAACAACTTTAATTTTAAAGACTGTAACTTTAATAGTATCTCGAGCTATAGTTCTGTTTAGAATTACGTGAATTTATTATTATTATAAAAATTAATTATTGATATAAAAGTGTATACGTAAATATTTAAAAAAATGTATTTTTTATAATTTAATTAAATTTTTCCGCAGTACTCGAATTTTCTTTAATATTTAGGTGAGTTATAAGATAGAAAGACAAGAAAGAATATATAATTTTAGTTAAAATTTTGTTTAAGAATTTAGTTTTAATCATAGTAAGAAATCGTTATATTAAAATAAAACGGCTTTAAATTAAAGCTCTGTATGAATATTTATAATAATATTAATAGTACTTTTCGACTTACTCAACGTATATTTTTATCAGGAAAAATGATACAAATGACATTTACTTAGTAACTTGTTTCTATGTTCGTTTATTTACTGTAAATGTCATTTGTATAATTTTTCCTGATGAAAATGTACGTTGTATACTTCGAAACGTCAATTATTAATAAACATTAATACAGAACTACAACCTAAAACCGTTTTATTTTATTTTTTAATTTAGTTTCAAATTTAAAAAAATATCTTTTTCTTGATCATTTAGAGTGAAAAGATAAAATATATTGAACGATTTCACTAGAATTTTGCTAGGAATATGATGAAATATAGGAATGCGATGGAATTTTGCTAGGAATATAGTTCTAATGTCAATTATTATTATTGTCAGAGTTTTTAAATTTTTAAAATAAATATATTTTCTTTAATGAAAACAAAAAAGTAATTAAGTTAAAAATCGAACATATAATAAGTTAGATTTGTTTTTTGAAATGTTAGTGATCTTTAAAAATAGAAACAGCTTTTCATTATTATTTTAATTTATATTTTTCGTTTAAAAAATTTATTTTAAATTTATTATATTTATAAGTTTTTGCCACAGTAAATTATTATATATAACGTTAAAATTTCAAATATATACCTATATTCCTTACCAATTTATTTTAAATTTATTATATTTATAAGTTTATGGCACAGTAAATTATTACATATTTTTAATAACGTTAAAATTTCAAATATATACCTATATTCCTTTCCAACTTAGAATATATGCATATTATAATATACCCAGATACTTACTTAGAATATGTGATGGTGGTTTTAAAACAGGAAATGATATACATAACAATGTTACGCGATTAATACATAACAACAAGATTGTAACATGACACTTGTATCTAATGCAAATGCGTGAACACTAATGTTTCTAACTAAGAATGCATGTGCATTTCACACTATGCTTGCTGAATTAAAACAACGCATAGAAAGATATATACCTATATGCGTTAGAAAAAGACAGTAAAACTAAAATGTATCGTAGTGTTAAGTTAGTAACAGAATACAGTGGAATGGTGTGAACAGCTTTGTCTATAATTGTATCGCTCTGGCTATACTATTGCTTTTACAAAATGCATTGAATTTATCAACTTTTCTTGTCATTTATTTGACAATTACATGACTTTTACGTATGCTTACCCATTAATGTTAAAGAAAAAATTAATGTGTTTTTTTTTTTATCTAACGATTATTATAATAACTAAGATTAACTTTAACTGTAACAAAAACAATACAAAAAACTATTAAATTTGACATAATAATACAATTTATAATTTTTTTTATCTTTCAACAGATATTTTTGTCAAAAACTATTTGACAGTTTTATATGTTTCGAAAAAATTACATAGTTATGTACAATTTTTAAATGTTTTGTTTAAAATTTATATCTAAATTTAATATTTAAAAAGACTTTTTTTAAAAGACTGTAAAATATGCATTTTTGAAACAAAAAATTAAAATGAAAATAAAAAACAGATAAATGTGCGAAACTAAAATAGATTTTTTTTCTACAACTATAATAAAATGTGTCACATGTATTATATGTATATTGTTTATATTTAATAATCGAGGATTTCTGATGAAAATGTATGTTAAGTACGTTGAAATGGTGATTATTAATAGATATTAATACAGAACTACAACTTAAAACCGTTTTGTTTTATTATAATGAGTTCTGAAACATTTTTTTACTATGTAAAAAAATGTTCAATTATGTATATAGTTTTTTTTTTGCAATTAGTTTGGATATCTCAAAAATTAACTGTAACAAAAATTAATAGTCAAAGATTTGTTTAATTTTCATAGGTATTAATATGTATAGTCAGTAATATTTAATAATATAAAGAATATAATAAGTACGATACTTTATTTTTTTGTTCAGTATTTTTGAGAATTTAATTAAAAATCTAAAACACATGCAATCAATTATTTTTCTTTTATTTTAACAACAAATTACGTATCTTTAATTTGATTAAATGCTTCTAAATTATGGAGTTTAGTTAGTTACACATATACGTACCATCAATGATGTGCAATTGAAGAGAACCAAAAATTAAATAATGAAAGAGGGGGTTAGCTGATACATCTCATTCGTGGTACACACTGACAAGCAACAATTTACCCTACATGTGAATGACTACGTAGCGAAAAAAAAATTGGTGTTGTCTTCCCCGATGAAGTTGGTCGAGCAGAAAAATGTCGCAATTGTACACCCCTGGTGGCAATTGGCACCCACACAACGCTCGTGCACTTTTGTCGCCCCTAGGCCGGCATTGATGCGTGCACAGTAGCGAATGGTTTATGTCCAATACACATACTAACACACACACACATGCATCAACGGACAAACACGCATTTATTATGTAAATGTACACAGCTGGTTGTAATCAACTGATCGTTCCATACATTGAAGCTGAAACTCTGCGTATTACTTTAATCGATATTAAATTTTAATATTGAAACAATCGTGATCATATCATATTTAAGTAAATTAATAGTGTTATACGTTCTTATTTGGAATATTAACAGGTAGCCGTAGGTCAGTGATAGCGTGTTGGGCTTGGATCTCATAGGTCCCTAGTTCGCGCCGCGCTTACACTAGAAATTACATATTATTTTCGGTATTAAAATTTTGTACCACTGAACTGATATAGGCTGGGCCTAGGTGGTTTAGATCCAACTATAAGCTGAAGGTTTCTTGCTTGGCTGTGGACTAACGACTTGCAACATTGACAATGCAAGTAAAAGTTATTAAAAAAACTATATGATAGTAAAAAATTTTTCAGAACTCATTGTACAAAATAAAACTGCTTTAAGTTAACGTTCTATATAAATATTTATTTAAAATCGACGTTTCGATGAAACTCAATGCTAATCTTCATCAGAATAAAATATACTAATGACATTACAGTAAATAATAGTACATAGAAACAAGTTACTAGGTAATAAATAAGTAACTAAATCATAAAAATTATAGATTTTTACTCGACATTCAACATGAGATTTTACAAAAATTCTACAGCAAAAAATGCATTTGGCTAGCTAGAATATAACAGTGTTTGAAACATCATATGAACATTATTTTTAAAAATTAAATAACTTAGCATTTTAAACTTTATAAAAGTGCAAATCTTTTCGTATCAACAAAGTTTTATTATTTTAAAAACGGTCAGGATGTTTATGCCCCGTCAATATATGACTAATTTAAATATGTAAAAATATATATTTGAAATGTGTGAGTCGATATTGCCAAAATATTATACTGTGTTTTGTTTTATATTTAGTTATATTTTTAGTTATATTTTTATTACTTTATGTTTTTAAATAAAAATTAATTTAACAAGATTAGAAGTATATGGGTAAACACATATATAGACCACTTTGACATTTCTTGGAAAGTTGGTAACACAATATTTTTATTAAAATTATAATTTATATGTGAGCACTAGGAGAAACTTTTCTGAAAATTTGATCAAAATCGAATAAATAATGTAGCCACAATAAATTTTTAAAAAATTTTGTGATTTTTTTCTCGATAAGTTGGCAACACTGTATTCTGTTAAAATTTAAAAATTTATTTAAACTCTAGGAGAATCTTTTATAAAAATTTGATTAAAATCGGTTAAATAACGTAGTCATAATAAATTTTTAAAAATTCTAGTAATTTTTTTCTCGGAAAGTTGGCAACACTGTATTTTGTTAAAATTACATAAATTATATGAATACTAGGAAAATCTTTTGTGAAAATTTGAGTAAAATCGGTTAAATAACATGGTCATAATAAATTTTAAAAAATTTTAGTAATTTTTTTCGAAAAGTTGGCAACACTGGATATTAATAAAATTATATAATTAATGGGAGCATTAGGAAAATCGGATAAATAATGTAGCCAATA
Source organism: Clivina fossor (assembly GCA_963966155.1). Lineage (NCBI taxonomy): Eukaryota > Metazoa > Arthropoda > Insecta > Coleoptera > Carabidae > Clivina > Clivina fossor. The sequence goes on along the minus strand of OZ014553.1, from coordinate 4,172,205 downwards.
TAAATTTTTAAAAACTTTAGTAATTTTTTCTCGGAATGTTGGCATCACTGAAAAAAATAAAACCACATGACCATCTTGGGTATTAGACAAATTTATCCTGAAAATATCATTAAAATCGGTTGAACCGTCTAGGAGGAGTTGCGATCACAAAATTTTGACTGACGACGCACACACATACACCCACATGAACTAAGTTCGGATTCGTCATCTAGAGGCTATATGAAAAATTTTTATACAATTTTTTTTTTGGAAAATGTTACTGACACCGTATTAAACGCTATACCACCTTTTTTTTTGCAGTCAAAGTGGTAAAAATGGCTCTAATTTCACGGACACGCGGTATATATAAGTCATAACCGAAAACAATATAATTTAATCTCAATTTAATACTAGTTCTCTTGCTTTTAATTAATGTTTTAACAACTAATTAAAAATATCACGCTTAATAGTTTAGGTTATTTAAAGTATAAAAGAATGATTAAACGTAAATAAACGTGTAAATAGTTTTTTTATTCTCGGAAAAGAAAAATAATAAAATTGACGCGCAATGTGTCGAAAAACAACGTGCGAAGAAGCATCACCCGTAGCCAGACAAACAAGACGAGTTGCGTTCATTACTTAAGCACATAATTACGGCTGTAATTATAGGGAATTATAAGCGAAAAAACATCTATACTATTACAACAAAACCGCTAACTCGAATGTTAGCATCACACGTGAACTAGTCAACAATGAATTGCTGGATGTGAGGTTAACTTAAATGCAACACAATCATATATCTTTACTTATATACTTATGAGTATGAATGAAATGTTTTACACTACGCTGCACTGCACTGCACTGCACTGCACTGCACTGCACTGCACTGCACTGCACTGCACTGCACTATCTTGTTGATGAAGATGTCTGTTTGTAAGACTCGTTCGTCATTTGTGTAATTATTTATTTTCTGCATAATAATTATATGTATACTGAAATTAACTAGTATTATGACATGAACTTTATGCATATTATTTCAATGTTTATGTATAAAATTAAGAAAAATATTAGTTGTACTATAGTAAATAATTTTAATTAATAATATGCAAATTAATATACCGGGTATTTTATTTAAGTTGCTATAAAATCTCGAAAATCATAACAGCTACGACTTTAATAAAATTATTATTAATTTTGAAAAAAATCATGGATTACTACATATATGCAGAATTGTGACTGATCTAGATCAAAATGAAAGATCTTTTTGATTTGATCTAGATCATTTTATCTTTACAGATCTTTATCTTGCTTTAAATCATATATAAATGATCTATGATCTTAAAAAGAAACTGATTCGGATACAACAAACTCTTCTGATATATTTTTTTAAATATTTAATACAAATAAAAATTGATTGTACCCCATTTTTTCCACTTCATTATTTCCACCAATACTTTTGTTCCACCAATTCTTTTTTCCACTATACATTTTTTCCACCAATTATTTTTGCACTATATATTTTTTCCACCAAGTTTTTTTTCACTAATTTTCTTACCAAACTTAATTTAACCCTAACCTAACCTAACCTATCTTGACCAAACCAAAAAATTTGGTGGAAAAAAGTATTGGCAGAAGAAAAGTACGTAGGAAAAAATGGAGTGGAAAAAAGTCTCCCTACCATAAAGATTTAAATATCGAAGTCAAAAGTTGTACTGTAGCAGATGCTATATTGTATTTGGAAAGTAAAATAAAAACATTAAAACTGGTTATTAAAAATGATATAATTAAACAAATGTTTAAAAAATTTAATATCTCATTGCCTTCATCTACTCCAGTAAAACAACTATTTAGTAGTGGGAGTTAAATATTAGCCCCTAAACGTTGTAATTTGAGAAATAATAGATTTGAATCATTAATATTTCTAAAAGGAAACATGCAAAAAATTCAAGCGTTAGGGAACTGATATTTGACCTTTGTACTAGATATTAATATCGCACAAAGTATATAAATAAAATAATAATACAATAAAATTATCAATTTTAATAAATTGCATACTTTATAACTTTAAAAAAATATAAATTATGTTTTTTACGACCTAAAAAAGAGATCACAAATCTTATCTAAAAAGTATCCGATTGTAGAAATTGATTTATGATCTAATCTAGAACATATTAACACTGAGGATCTTGATCTTGATTTAGATTTTTTTTAAAAATAATCTGTCACAACACCACATATAAGTTAAAATTAAAAGTTTGTATAATTATAATTTTTTTATTTCTAATTGTAGATAATTATGAGTAAACTGTTTTTAAAGAAAATTCCATGGAAATTTTAGTGGAATTTTGTAAAGAAAATTCTTACTTATCTTTTGAATTACAAGTGACAACTTTAAATTTTCTTATGAGCACTCTATCTGATTTATTATCTATGTAATTAAATAGCACATATTTCGCGTAATTTTGATTTTTTAAATATATTCTATTCTAGTTATAGTATTAAATAAATTGCTTGTGTTACTGTGAGTTTTTGTTTCTTTATTATTTTTATAAAATTATTAATTTTAAAATAATGTAATAAATATGTACGACTTCAAGATAAGAAAATATATGCTATTTCATTAGATAAAAATTACTAATATTGTAAAAAGAAAATTTTTTAGTTAATACTTTACACTCAAAAATAGAAATTTTTTTTTTTGCAATGTTACTAATTTTAAAAATATATATTTTATTAGTTTTAACCGTTAATCACAAATAATATTAAATATATATTTATTTTAAATTAATAAATATTATATTTGTAAAACATATATCTATGTAATATACAATTATTTTCATGAGTATATACAATATGAGTTATATATCAATGGTTATATAAATTTATAAACGATATTTTGCAAAAACATGTCAATAAATTTTTGATAAATAATTTAAATATTTATCCGATGAGAATAAGGTATTGAGAATAGTAATCAATATAACTGTATATCTATGTAAATGTGTATATAAGAAGAAAAGTTTTCAAGTATACAAAGTAAAAGTTTTCTATATGTATATTTCATTCCATCACAGTCAGAAGAGAACAGATCGTATTTTTGCGACAGAAAATAAAAATGATGCTAGCGTTCAAGAGGAATTTTCTTTGTTTTTTCTGATTGTCTTTTTTCTTTTGAAAGTTTCCCCCGTTTCTTTCGCTTTTCTTTTGCTTTTCTTGTTTACAAAGTCGCGTTCACTTGACCAAGGTAGATTAAGGACCAATATACGGGTGCTTTGCCCCTTCGCTTATTCTCCACGCACATATACGGGTCTCACGTAAACAAAGTCCACCAGTATTTTATTTTGTCATTGTAGTTGATCGATTCATTATTTGTATTTTGTATTTATAGGTTTACTAGTCTGCCTGTTCGATGAGGAAAAGAAAAAAAGAGCAGAAATGGGTAGGCATTAGACAAAACAGAAACGGAACAGAGATAACTGAATTGCGATTGAGTATTTGACTTTTATATGCAAAGGTAAGGTGGTGGATCTTTACTGAAATTTATTATCAACTATTGAAAAACAAAATAAATTTCTGCACCTATAATGAAATATACCATTTATAAATCTGTCATTAGTTAGTAAATTTAGTACATTGTACAACACTTTTTTGTTTCTTATTAGTATAGAATGCTGTAAAATATAAAAATATTGCAGTATATTTACTAGTGAAAAATGAAAAGTTACTACTGTAAGTTGTAACTTTTGGTCAATTACAATGTTGTATTTAAAACAAATAAGCAAGTAGCAGTTTATGTCAAATAATAAGTTAGCCCTGTTTGCAATGATACCGTGCAATTCTTATATTATACATCTGATGAGTAATTACACTCTTCAAAATTTCAGAGTAGAAGAATAAAATTTTTTGAGCACAATTGAATTTATAGTATTATTATTGTAATATATTACTCTTTTTCTATCTATTTTAAAATATCTAATTTTTTACACTAGAATAAAAGAGCAAAAACTTACAAAAATTATTTATTCTTTATATCGTATTTTTGATTCTTTAATAATATGAAAGTGATTGTTATGCGATGTTAGTTAGTTTTTAATTGCTACAAAAAATATTTACAATTTTTACAATTTTTCCGAAGTAAAAAGTGTTCTTTTTAAATTTACCCATTTAGGGTAATACTATTTACCCTTTTTAGTCTGGATAGGAATGTTTGCAGAAAACTAATTTCGGGATAGTATACTATCCCGAAATCCACTATAGTATGGAAAGAGATTGTGGTACACTCTTTTAGATAGGTACATGATGTGATTGTGTATGTATACAATAATTATTCTGAAATTTTATTCATGCCAAACCAAAAAGTATAATTTTAATTTTATAGTTGTAAATTTTCATGTTCGTGAAAAATTAGTAGCATTAAGGGCTGATTATACAATATACTATAATATTATATACAATATATATATATATATATATATATATATATATATATATATATATATATATATATATATATATATATATATATATATATATATATAAAAAAAAATTACAATAAATAATTTAAAAATATTCAATGAATGTAAACAAAATATCTATTGAGTTTCATGGATAAGAAAACTATAAACGTAGTAAAAAATATTTTTTTAAATATATGCGATTTGAACACATTTTAGGTATTTTAAAGATCAGTATATTTTTTAAACTAAAATTTATTTTCGTTATTGTTGCTCTTGATAGATAAAAAGTTGAAATATAACAAATATGTTTGTTGTGGAAGAATCGTGAGAATACAAGCTTATTATTATTCATCATGTGTGATACAAGCTTGTTAAAAATATAACACGTTTACACGTTACAATCTTCAAATCTTGACATTACACTATAAAACAAAAGACGTCATAGCAGGATGTAGACGCCTACACAATATTTTTGTTACTTCTATTTTTATTTTGGAAAATTAATTTAATATGTTATTGTATCTCCAATAGAAAACTGATATATTAGTAAGATTTTTAATTTTCTTTTCATTAAGATTTTTTTATAACATAGTAAAAACTAATAATATAAATCTTATTTTCTAGATTTATTATAGGAATAATTTCTTTTCTTAATATATTATGTTCTTTTTATATATATATATATATATATATATATATATATATATATATATATATATATATATATATATATATATATATATATATATGTATACGGTGTTCGTTTGTTAAGTTGACATAGATGATTAACACGGGAAATCGACAATATTCAAAATACTTCAATTTCAAGACTTAATGTTAGGATCACATAAATCTAGAAAAATAACAATGATTAAATACAAGAAAATCATTTCATTATTTAATAAAATACGATTTAAATAAATTATTTGCCAACATTACTATTTATGACAATTTGTGCGATCTAATTGTTTTGCCACGCTGGTACAGTGGTTTAAATTCTGACTCACCATTTAGCTACGAGTCTAGCTATTCGAGGTTCGATTCAATAACTAATAATAACAATACTATTTATTAATTATTTACTAAAAAAGTTTATATATAGGCGTAACAATACTAATAATGTCAAATAATTTATTTAAAATGCATATCTTATTACATTTAATCATTCTTATTTTGTATTATATCTAAATGTTTCTAATGATAGTTTCTCGAAATTTTATTTGAGACAGAATTATTTTGTATATTATCGATTTCTCATGTTAATCTGCTATGTCAACTTTCCAAATAAACATCCTGTATATATGATAGTTGAGGACGGGATTTTACGAAAATTATACGAGAATCTTCTTTTTTAGATTATTAACTTTCTTTGCTATGCTGTTTTCTAGATACCAGGTAGCTTTACAAAAATAAAATATAAATCATTATAAACTAATTTATAATAGATAAAATTGTTGATTATTAATACAAGTAATTAAAAAGAAAAATTTGAAAATTATTATTCATATTTGATAACAAAAAATAAATATTTGTATACAGCGTTTTAATTGAAAGAAATGTTTATTTAAATTAATGATTTAGTAAGTAATGCAATATCTACATACATATGTGTATGCATAATAAAACACTAAATAACCTGATGAGCAGAGACGAGAAAAGGTGAACAGTGTGAATAATAGATCGTATGATTGGTGTCCAGGTAGAGGTAGAGCTTGCAACACAAGCGCTCGGTCAAACATGAAATTTTCAGCCCTGAAATGTTAATGACAATAGAACGGATGGCTATCGTCGCTGCCTCAAATCGATGAGTGATTTGAGAGAAAGCAACGGAGCACATTTCCCGATAGGCGGAATATTTAGCGAGCAACGGATTTATTTATTAGACGGGGCATGACGACAGCAGCTGGCGAACGAAATTCCATCTGAGAGCTATACGCAGAGTGTTTGCCTTTGCTTTATCCATCAAACTGGATGGCTGTCAACTGCAAATTACTCTGCGATAGATAACACACGGATTTTACCCGATTGATACATTCAATCGGCGATTGGAATTATTGTCAGTCGATGAATGATACAGCTAATTCTGTTGCGTTATCACGCAAATTGTAAACGATTTTTGAAAAAAATAAAATTTGAATACTGATTTGAAATTTTATGAATAATCAGTGGTGTTTTGTAAAACAAAGGAGTTAAACATAGTTTACTATAGCTTTGTTTTAGGTTAACATCAAACAAGTTTTGAAATAAGTTTGTAATTCTTCGAAGCATGCGTAGTATGTTTATGGAAACTCAAAGAAAAATTTACATTTTTTGAGTAAATATCTATTTTAATAATTTAAAATAAACATTTGTTATTTTCCCCTAATTGAGAAACTTGTCCCTATCATATCTAATAAATTATATCAAAAATTTAATATAGTACTATCTTTTTTATTACATCTAAAATTAAAATTTTAACCTTTTTTACTTAACACCGGAATTTACTCGCATGGCAAATGGTCCAAAAGGTTTTCTAACTGTGAGTCTTTTATTTACCTGACATTGGTTACTAAATATAGTTCTTTTTATAAGACTATTTATTTTCCAGTAGTTACTATGAAAATGCAACATAGCAATGCATTCAAATCCAAACAAACAATATGTGGCAAGTAAAATGTTAACGTTGTCATTAGAATACCGTGCAGATTCCATATTTATTATGAAATTTTATTTTTCTTTAAGCGTATTATAATATTAAGAAAGTAGCTATTTATACATACGGTATGTATACGCAATTGGCTATTTATATATTCAGTATTTTTACGCAATTGGCTATTTAGGGTAGGTTAGGTCAGTAGGTTGGTTTAAGTTTTTTTTTAATTTTTTAGTATATATAAATAGCCTCATCTTAATATTAATGTTACGTTACCATATTGTTCATGTAGTAAAAGGTCATTATGTTACTAGTACAATAATCACATTATTGTAGAGCAGCTAGTTACTATATATATATATATATATATATATATATATATATATATATATATATATGTATACACTACTGATAACAGCACCAAACTATTCTACAACATCAAGTATATTTAATCTGACATCTTCGGCCGCCATATTGCAAAACTATAACGTCAAGTTAAGTCAATTGCATTATTTATTTTTGCTAATTATGTAATTTTATAGTCTTTTTAATATTATTTATTCAAAAACTAAAAATGCTTTGAAAATAGTAAGGTACAAAGAAATATATTTTTTTTTTATGAAATTATTATTACAGGAAGAAATAAAATATTTTTTGACGTGATTTAATATAAAGTAAAAGATAACTGAAAACAATAGTTATAAAGAAAAATATTTGAAGTAGCATAACGCAGGTAATGTGTTAGTTTACAGGTGATGACTGTGTTTTTATGATTAGTGTCATCTTATCGTAAGAAAAATCTCAGAAATATCGCGTAGCCAGTGTACCATGTCTAGACCAAAGACACTAAGAGATATGTGAGAAGAATTCAATGTCGTCATGTTAGTTAGCCTACCCACAGCTTTTATATTCGACAACAAAACACAAATTTAATTATCTTAATATTATGTAAAGTGGGTCTTACACGATCATACGGAATGATATTCAGATAGAAGATTGATATTCTGATTGAAGGTGTAAGGTCAAGATTGATGGACTAATGAATAGATTGATGGATTTTCAAATATTTTGAAATCCGAGCTTCAGTCATGGGAAGTAGAAGGGAGACTGACAGTCTGAATGCTATTCCCAGTCGTAAGAAATCTTAAAGTAACCGTTAATCTCTCACGAACTGATATTGAATCTCTCATAACTGTATTTATTCTGGATAAATATGGTGTCAACATGGTGATCAACGTGTTAAAAAGATTTTCGTCCATATGGTAGTAAGTTTTATAGTCATCTAAAGCTAAAATTACTTCAATCAGGCTGTCAGTTCGACTGATAAGTGTAGGGGCTTTGTAATTGAAGTCAAAAAAGACAGTCAGACTGTTATTTCTGATTGACCGTGTAAGGCCCGTTTAAAATCATGTAATACTAGTATAAAATAATGTATATTGAACTATTAATTTATAATTAGTTTTCTGGTTAATATATTTTGATTAATTTCTTTTTGTAAATTAGTAATTAGTATTATACATGAAATGATTTTTATATTGGCAATATTTGAATCCTTGTAATATGTTTTTATAAAATTACAATTTTTTACGAAGATTTTTTTACTGTTAAATAAAAATGCTATTTGAAATATTTAGTTATATAATTTATTGTAGAATATAAATTCGAGATTAGATTTCATTTAATGATTTTAATATTTGAACATTAAACAAAAAAATGTTTATAAGTGTATCTGTGAAATTAATATAATAATATTTAAAAATTGAAATTTTTCCCAAAACTTTCACAAGTTAATCAATCATTGAATCGGCTTGTTAAACTATGGATCAATGATTGGCAAGTTAACCATAGACACGTGTTTCGTTCTTTAGGAGCTCGTCAGTATGGTGATGTGATCAATGCCTAAAGACACTGATGCAAGTGTTACCGTCTGGCTGGCTTTTATGCCAAGTAAATTGAAAAGATGTAGCTGAGAAGCAAACATTGATCAAATCACAATACAGAATGGCAACTATGACACAACCTATCTCGGTATTAAGTCATTTTGTAAATAATTTAATTTATAATTAGTTTAATTTAATTTTATTAAATCATATGTTATATAAATAGCAAATAAACAGCATTTACAAATTTATATTTTTCTATACAATTACTGCTAATCAATTATTCTAAAAAATATTAAATATTGATAAGTTTGTTAGTTGAACGAAAGTATAGTAACAACAACTTTATGGGAAAAAAGTAGTTACTATAGGTGTGTACACAGAGGTAGATAAGTTTGTTGGCAACATCTAATTGTCAATGCACTATGCACTATATTTATATATAAATATTTTAAATGTATTTTATTTATTCCGCAGTGTATAGTAGTATCATTCAGTCTTAAAAACAAAGTTCAAATAGGGAGGGATAATATAATTGATTTTATGCTATAATTCTAGAATATTTATATGTGTGAGTATGTTGTATGATGTATTATTTTACAAAAGTATGCTCATCTATATTTTATAGGCAAGTGAAACTTCTTCGTATTCATAATTATATACACTCTAAAAAAAATATGTAATTTTACCTACAAACCATGAGACACTATGATTTCTAGGTATTACTCAACTATTGTAATTTTACATAATTATTTAAAACTAGATAATATTAGCGCTATTACAAACATTATGTAATATAATATTACCAACGGGATGGAAAAGTACATATGTTTGTAATATTTCAGTTTTTTTAGTAAATTTACAAAACTTCAGTAAATTTACTGTCAGGAATTTTCCATAAATAGGTAAAATTTGTTCAGTTCTGTAATATTATTGTTGGTATAATTACATACATTTCTCAATTTATGTAAAGGATGTGTTTTGAAATTGATGAATTAAACTTAAAATATTTTATTAGTATTATTACACAAAATATGTACTAAGTCTCATTAGTTTGATGAATTATTACTGATATTAATATACAAGCTGCAATTTTGCATAATTTAAAAAGTTATACCAACAATACGTAATTCTAAATTAATTATGTGATGTAATTTGCAGAAAGTAAGTAATTTTACATACTTAATCGGCCTGATTCTCTAACAAAGTTGCTAAATTTTAGCAACGTTGCTAGCAACATTAGCCAATCATATTAGCTGTTAGCTGACACTAAATAGAAAATTAAAATAAGAACTGTTATATTAGTTTCTATTGGTTACAGTTGTTAGCAACGTTTCTAAAACTTAGCAACTTCGTTAGAGAATTAGGCCGATTAAGTCATTTTTATTTACTTTATGTGATTATTATGAATTATGTAAAAATTACAGAATTTTTAAGTAGAAACAGAGAATATTTATAGTAAAACGAAATTACAGATATTATAGTAAAATTTTACTATTATTTTTCTGTAATTTTCCTATATTTTTTTACGGTGTACGTAGAGTGAAACTAGTGGCGACTTCAACAGTTGGCGGCTTTCTTTGCTGGTCACTGTCACATCTCGTGGATATGTATGCAGGACCGGATTAGCATTTAATTTTTTTTACGATTTAGTTTTATTTTTATAGAGATTAACTAATTGAAAGTGTTTTTTACGTGAGCAAACGTTTCTAAGTATACAGTAGATTTTAGATTAGTCGAACTAGTGAAACATTTTTCTATTATTTTTCGATATATTGAGTAGGAAATGAAATTTTTACGTGGATTATGTGAACTAGAAAGAATCGGGTACAAAATAAATTAGTGTATGATGAGAGTAGTTAAGATGGTTTGGTCATCTTAAACGAATGTCTAATGTACGTTTGGCTAAAAGAATTTATATGAATGATTTTGAAGGTATATACGTTTGCATATAGACGTCCAATGAGCAGTTGGAGTGGTATGAAAGTTTCCAAGTAGTAAGAACAAAAGAGCGTGTAGGAGAGGAATTATGAATATGGATGAAGCTAAAGTTGCTTATTTGAATAGGGGAATTTGGAGGAGGCTGATTTCGGGATAATGGAAAGAATTTGTGCTACACCCTTCTTGGGTACATGGCGTGATTGTGTATGTATGTATAAAATATAAAAGTAATTTTTATGTAACTACATAATATTAATCAATTAAATTTAATAAAATAAAATAATTTTTCTAAATCTCAAACAATAATGTAAAAATAAGCTATATACGTATTTCAAAATCTAAGTTTTCATCATCAATAGCAAAAGATAAAGCTAAAGTTCTAATCAGTGATCTAATGTAACCCAAATACTCATCACTAATTAAGACTTTAGCCTTATTTTTTGCTACTGATGATGAAAACTTAATTTTTGGAATACGTATATAGCCTTTTTAAAATTATTGTTTGTGGTTTAAGGAAAATTATTTTATTTTATTTACATAAAATTAAGTAAAAACTAAAAAATAAAATTGATAAAATTATCGTACTATATAAGTATATATTCGGAACTTTTAATTTTTCTACCGCTCCGATTAATCGAGAATCTGCTGTGATAAGAATAAAATAGCACATATGAGAAGTATCATGAATGTTGATAAAGTGATAGTTGCATGTTGAATGTTTGTGAAAACTAATTTTTGCTTACGAGATATTTTGACTTTTGGCAAATATAAGTAACATTGTTTATAGAAGTAAGCCAACCCTGCCATGGGAAGTGTCAAGACGACACTAGCGACAGGGGCGCGGATGCATCGGGAACTAAGAGAATGTTGATTGGATCAACTTGTCCAGTTTCAAGTCCTTGTTCTTGTCTCGAGACGCAAAAGTAAAGAAAAATAAAATTGTTTAGAAATGCTTCAAATCGTCATCTATACCCCTGTGTGTGTGCATGTCTGCATGTCTAACTCTATTTCTCTTGCACAATATATATATATATATATATATATATATATATATATATATATATATATATATAAATATATATTTAATTATCGTGTAATTTTGTATTATTGTTTTTCAATTTTTAAACAGTACGAGTATAAATAAAGATATTTTTATATTTACGAATAAAATTAATTTTAAATGATTATATTGCAAACAAAGAAATGATTAATTAAATTAATATACATATATTGAATTTTTTTAAAAATATTTTATTGTAATATATTGTTTTATTATCATTCAATTTTAACACTATTAATCATTTTTAATTATTAAAAACGAAGCAAATTAATTAGTCAAAAGAGAATATAATACTACATGTCCCATGAGAAGTTTGTCCCATGAAAAGTTTGATATAGAGAGAAAATTTTATATGAAGTTTGTATACCATTTTATTTTATTAATGAAAAATATGCTAATAATCTAATAATTTACAGAATATCTTAAGTTAAAATTGCTGAAACTAATAAGCTGACATTTTCAAATTTATGCTGTTATTAAAAAACAAAAATTTGTTTTAAATGTCTTTATTTTAATAGGTATAAATAAAATTTAATATTTGTATAAACATAATAAGCTACATATACATACACAATCACACCATGGCTTCTCTGAAAACATTTATGTTTCTAGCAAAAGTATCCAACGCTAACGATATATACATATATATGCAATCACGCCATGTATCCAAAAAGATGTGGCACAAACTTTTTCCACTATCTCGAAATTAATTTTCTCCAAACATCCCTATCCAGACAAGCAACTTTAGCTTCATCCACATTCATAATTTCTCTCATACATGCTCTTCTATTCTTACTACTTGGAAACTTTTGATCATGCGAAGCAATCTCAATCATACCACTCCAACTACTCATCGGACGTCTATGTAAACAAATAGCCTCAAAATCATTCATATAATTTTTTTTAACTAAACGCTTATTAGACATTCGCTCAAGATGTTCGAACCATTTTAACCAATTAACACCAACTTTTGCTCTAACATTTTTTTCAATATCACACTCGTATATAATTATTAGATTATTGTTTTAATAGAGTAAACGATTAATGTCAAAATAATAAGATAATTTTTATTGTAATAATATAATTAAAATATATAGAGCCAACACAATTTCAATTAACTATTTCAGATGAAATAAAACGATAAATGAATATTTATTGATATTTTTTTACATCGCCAGTTCCAAATATAAGATAATAGTTACTCCTTTCAAAATAAACTATCTAATAAAATTAAAGCTAAAAAAAAAAAAAATGGAAATACCATATAAGTAAGTAGGGAAATTGTTACGAAGCGTAACAAAACGGTTGACGCCATATAGACCAGGACCATATACATTTAAATATATAAATAGTAGTCCCAGGTAGAGGTAGAGAGAGAGCAAAAGCAATCTAACATAATGGACGGAACTAACCGATTAGCTTACGCATATTATCTCCACTTAGGTAAAAGGTAAACTCGCGTCGCGTTCGTCCTATTAGAATACAATAAAATATGTTGTCATTGGTGGTGTAATTTAAATGTCACGGGCATTGCCAGCAAACCAGCCGATAATCATTGCCCGTCTGTGTGTGTGAGTGTGTATTTATTGTGGAATTTTCGATTTCGTCCGACAGACTGTTGGCTGTTGGCCGGGACTGATAAATATTAAGTCAATGGCTGAGCACGGAACAGGACAACGATTGAGAATAATGAATATTTCAACAGTATTCCCTATACAACGGGCATAAAGTCGAACACATTTGGTACGATGTGTGCTCACCTTATGTGTGACAACGTTATATGCACTCACAACAAAAGAAATATTACTCAAGCATAAAATGAATCAAACGTTTACATTTTATCGGATAATTATATATGTTAAACGGTTTTATTATAATTAGATAAGTGAATATACTATTATAGATTTTGACGAACAGTATATATCGATAAAAGTTTACATTTATCTAAACCAGACTTTTATTGTATTGTACAATGACAATTCTAAATTCTGCAGTGAAAACTATGGCCCGTATTCCCACCGCTATGGTTTATGAAAAAGTGCTTTTAATTTTTGATTTCAAATAAATTTTTACTTCTATCTTTTATCAAATAAAAATATTATTTCTATTTTTGATATATATTTTTATATTTAATATTATAAAATACAAATAAACTAATTGAAAATATTTAATAAGTAATTTTAAGTAAACGTCAAAAGTAATTTTGACAATCATTTTTTTAATATTTCTAATAAATATTTCGTGAAACAAAATTAGCACAAAACTAGAAAAAGATGTAAACTAATGAATGCTGCAAACCGAATTAAAATCCGCTAATTAGTTTTTTAGTTATTAAGCAAAACATTAGTATGGCGAGGTATAGGATTTATTGCTGGAACTTTATTGCTAACTTCTCAGGAGTGAAACAACATCCATACATTTTCTGACAAATTTATTGACATCTCCCTATAGGATTATTTCTTTTAAATCTATTACAGTATATACTATATTGATATATTAATAATAAAATTTACGAAAAGACATTTTTTAAACAAAATCGTATAAATTTAATATTTGTGAAAGAAGTAACTTCAGAATAAAGTTTGACTTAAATTAATTATATGAGAAAAATTAGTAATTCACTATCTATTTTCTAACACGAAAATTAAATTAAAATAAATTTGGAAACAATATTTTTTCGCAAATCGTATTTTATAAATCGATTTATAAATATTAAAAAATTAATAACAAAAACAATACTGGGAGAAAATAAGAGTGTTGACCGCTAAAATTACCTAAAAAGAAGAAACGTTCTTTTTCGGTATTTGAATGGTCGTAAAGCAAGTAAAAATTTGACAGAAATTGCTTCTAAGACAATTAACGATTGCGTTGGGCATTAGGAAGCCAGTCAGCAGGAGTGGCCGGGTCCGCATGATCTAGTGTGTCCGTGCACATAAAACAAAAGATAACGCACTAAATTTCAGTTAGTTTAGTCGGTATTGCCCGCCTACAGACACAAACAGCACGTTTGTCGTCCCCAAAAAAAATCTTTTCATTTCATTTCATTTCGGTTAAGCGTCACTTTCATAAATTAACCTACACCTGCTTTCTGTGATGGAAGCTACCTAAATCGCTTTATTGGGGGCGGACACTCTATGCCTATATGAAATATTTTTACTAATAGCAAAATAGTGGATTTTATCTTAATGTAGTTTGAATTTTTATTTGTTTGTAAATTATTTTATGCCGAATATTTACTATATTCATTGCTACTTTTTTATTTAAAGACATAGGATATTGTTTATATTTGATTAAATATGTTAAACAATGTTAAATAAAAAATATTATACGATGTGTCTTATTTGTAAGGTATTATGGATGGGAATACATGACTTTTGTTAAATTAAATAAAAAAATCCTATTACTTGAACATTATAATGGTGTATTGTTTCATATTTTTTAAATCATAGATATGAGCAAAAACTTTAATTTTGAGAAATTAATTTTTTTTTTACATAATTTTTCTAACTTTATTACATAATAATACAAAATAATAATGAGGATAGATCAACTACGGCGTACCAGCTCAAAAAATTCTATAAATTTATTACAAAATTTTATTTAATTTAACAATTCTGATTATTGTCAAATTTTGTTATCAATTTTCTACTCATTTATTTTTGATGTTTTATCAATTAAAAGAAACATATTGCAAAATACTGAATTAAAAAAATATAAAATAAAATATTATACTAGTACATAATAAACAGTTTGGTTTTACTAACTTACTTGATAAAGAAATGTTCAGTGTTCTGTTTAGTAGAGTTCTGAGGCGGTCAACTCACCGCCTCACTTATCGACTCGGACCTAATAATAATAAGCAATAGTTGATAAAAATGGAATGGCAAGGGCAGATTAAAGTGAAGCGATAAGAACGATGAGGGTAAGCTGATGGTTAAAGTTGGAGTTGGTTGTTTGTGGTGAGCGGGTGCTTCTGGTGCCGACGATTTGGTGACACGCATTCAATAGACCCCCACCGATTTAGTGGCACTGACACCCGCTGCGCCCATTTGAGACTGCTACGGATATTTACCGACAAAGTTTCCTTTATTTTATTTTACACTTTATGAGTTTTTAAGTTTTTTTCTTTGCGCAGTGTTTCCAAAAGAGTCAACCAATTATACATACATACACAATTACGACATGTACCTAAAATGGTGTGGTACAAACTCATTTCACTATCCCAAAATTAATTTTCTCCAAACATTCCTATACAGACAAGAAACTCTAGCTTTATCCACATTCATGATACTTCTCATACATGCTCTTCTATTTCTACTACTTGGAAACTTTCGC
Organism: Clivina fossor; assembly: GCA_963966155.1. Classification (NCBI taxonomy): domain Eukaryota; kingdom Metazoa; phylum Arthropoda; class Insecta; order Coleoptera; family Carabidae; genus Clivina; species Clivina fossor. The sequence goes on along the minus strand of OZ014553.1, from coordinate 4,155,921 downwards.
TCACGCAAAATACACTTTAGCATACCATTTCAACTATTCATCGGACATCCATAAATATATACTTTCAAACTCATTCACATATATTCTTTTAACCAAACGTTTATTAGACATTTAAATTATGTGAAACAGTTAATAAAATATTTTCGAATACATAAATAAAATAGTAATTGAGAGAAATTATGCGGTCAGTCATGTTTGAAAATTTAAGTGTAATCTGAGTAAGTTATAACCATAATATGAGTGTAGAACACTATACTTTTTCTACGACTATACAATAAAAAAAACAATATTTTAAAATAATTTTTAAAAATGCAAGTTTTTTATTGACAACACAGTATTTTAGCAACGGCGTAAATTTATGTGTTAGTTATTATACAACCACCTATAGCAATTAATAGAGAGCATGAAGCAAAATAGTTTTAGAGCCACTGTAAGATACAGGTACGCCGAGATTGAGTAAAAAAGTGGCAGCACACGAGTCAGTGATCAGACGAAACACGGGCAGCATCAACTCATCTAGACATGGATCTTTTTGCTCCGATGTGCTGTGCGATATCTGATCTTGTGGTTGTGGTTTAAAGAATTTTCCGAAATATTATCATTTCTTCGATCGAAAATCATCATGGTTAAACACCAGGCACTTTCAACAACCGCTTTTTTTAAGAAATCAAGTTTTTGTTGGTTTTCAGAAAAAAAAATTATTAAATGGCAATTTATGCATGATTGTATATCTTAATTTTGAAAATATTTAATAATAATATTAACTTATAATAATATATGTATGTGCTGTATATTGTTTAAATAACAGTATCAATTTATTAATAATATTTTATATATTTTTATAATCTATTATTTAATATTACGGATTCCTGATCTAATGGCTATAGTGAGATATGCAGCGCAAATACAAAAAAAGCTGAACATAATTTGTTTTTTTATTATTATTTAATAAAATGTATTTTCTATAAATGATTATTCCAGAAATTACTTAGCTACGCAATATATGTGTAATTGATTATTCGAATAATAATTCTAATGTAATTATAAAATTTTTATAATAATATACATTAAATATTTAGTTGTCAAAATTTTTTGAATATTATTTATTAAATTTATTGTTACAAAAATTGTTTATTTCAAATAAAAATATATAAAAAATAGGAAAAAAAATCTAATCATCAATTTTTCGAAATATTATGTATAAAATATGTCAAGTAATAACTATTATAGAGTAGGTATGCTTTAAATTTTTAGTTTAAAAAAAAAACATAAAATAATAGTGTTATGTATATTAGACTAAAAGTAGATTTATGCAAACCAATTTAAACTTACATTAACTTTAACATTAATACTTCTACTAACATTAACTTTAAAACTAAAAAGAAGCATTTCTACAAATTTTTATTACGCTTGCAGAGTTGATTAGTTTTGAAGTTTGATATTTAGCCAAAATCGTATAACATCATTTAGTTTTCTACAGTTTGGCTGGTACGTTTCAAAGTTGTTTTTAAAATTGATGATAAAGTAGTGTTGACTTCATTATTATTGTTATTATTGGCATTCAGTATTTTTTGACAAAAAATATTGGTGCAAATCTGATTTATTTAAAACAAATGCTATAGTTTTATATTTTTTTTTACTAAATAGTGTTTTTCATTTGAAAGAAAAAGATATTCTATAGCGTTACAGGTCTATTCAGAATTCCAGCGTAACTTGTGCTAATGTCAGTAGCAGCTGATATAAATCGCCATTAAATCGTATAAAGCACATAGACGAAAAATTTGTCTTTGCAAATTTAAGTTGGAAATCGGCTAACTTTCTAGTTTAGTGTTAATGTTGGTTTAGTTTTAATGGAGTGCGTAAAGTATACTATATACTTACATCGATTTAACTTTTAATGTTAATTGTCAAGTTAATGTTAATTTTTGCTTCATAAATCTATCTTAATTAAAAACAAATAATTAGAGAAAACAATAAACCTAAAAACAAAATGTCAGGATATCTCAATTATTAAAATTCTTTGTAAAACAATTGAGTTTATGGCAACCGACCAATGTAGGACACTGATATTTAATTAAAATATATATACCTATATATTATTTTTCATTCGACTGAATGTAAGAAAGAAAGAAAAATAATAGAACCCAGCAACGAAAACAATTACCTAAGATGGAAATAGACTGGTGTAGTTTATAATCAGTGAAGAAGTTTAATATTCAGTGGTTTTTGGTTATTTATACTGGCAGCGGCGACGAATTATCACCTTGTTGGTTAGTTATTTTCTCGCCTTCGATTGTATTCGGTATTCGGGTCGGGAGCTTTGCGCTAAGGAGACCAAGAACCCGACCGACTCGACACCAAACACCCTAACTATAGCGATTGACAGCCGCAGAAATAATGTCGGCAAAAACGTGAAAAATGCGGCCGCGTAAACGCCCCTGTCAACTCTAAGTGTGATCATGAATTTCAGAACAATGCCACTTTATATACACCTTGCGCTTTCCAGTCTCACACTTCACACACTAACACACACACGCATTTTCACGCAATTCTTTCCATATACAGACAATACAGAAATCCTCTGTAACCAAATACACGTTTTCATATAATTATGAAGTTGGTAATCAAATATAGTATATGAGCTAAACTTGTTTTCTTTATACTACTCATTCAGTGGCAAATTAAAGCAGGTAGGGCTGTGTTGTTTTGACTCAAATATTTTTGGGACTCTCAAATTAAGTAATTAAGAAATATACTACAATTAAAAAGTAAAATATGTCTATAGCGCGCTGAAAATAATATAATTATTGCAGATAAAACTTAAATTTACCACAAGCTGTCAAAATAAAATTGAATAACATACTTTTTATTTTGGATATTGGGTAAAATGGAAAATTATATTTTTTGAAAATTTAACTTTTGTAAAAGGAATAAATTTTAAATTTTATATAAATATCACGTTAAATGTTTAAGTCTATCTCTATCATCAAATTATTTGGTTTACTTTAATTTTTTATCTTAAATTTTTGGTAATGTTTTGATTAAAATAAATTTAAATAAAAAAATAATCATTTTAATATTAAATTACATTGTTCACACGTATTATCTCAATTTTGACATAATGTATAATTTAGTTCTACTTATTGATTGTTTTGAAGAAAATACTAGTGAAGTGACGAATAGTAGTTCAGCTGAATAGCCGAATAACAAGTGTTCAGTCGAATTTCAACTAAATATTTGGTCAAATTTCAACCAAATATTCGGCCAAATCTCTAAAAAATAATACGGTTCTTTTTGTCCACTTATTACACAAACTTATTTCAGAAGAGAATTATTCAAAATTTATTTAAGAAGCAAAATATTATTATATTTTCTAATTAAATGTTTCAAACAGAAACGCAATATTATATCTTTTATTTATCTTATCTCAACTTTGTATTTTTAAAATTAAAATTAAATAATTTTACTAAAATTTGTGAAATATATGACTTTTTTATCTTTTTGTTAGATAATTAAACATATTTATAATAATATTTTTAATTAGTTTTAACAATATTGATAATTTTTTCAAGAATGAAAGAAATCGTTAATAAGTTTAACTAGAAATTAAAAAGAAAAAAAGGATCTTACAACATTCCATATGTCAAGAGACAGCATAAAGCAGTTCTTAGTGCCGCAAAAGCAAGGCTGTTAATTATCGGCACACCCTGTATGTGATACCGTGTGCTCACAATCGGAGAGATGTCAGATCTCTGCGGAGCACCGTGCATCCGTTATTTTCCATGGAAGCAATCAAAATTGCACGACTGGTTTTTTGTCTCCGCGAATTGACGTGTTCGATTCTTCGCGTCTTCGTTTCTCGCTATTTCACTCGATCGTTCGTATGACAAGATGCGTTGCACTTTGTCGTTAGAGCCGACTCGGCACTGATTGAACCAAGTGCCCCGATAATATAGAGCCAGGCTGATGTGTTAAAATTGCTATTATACAGTTTGTTGGTAGACGTGAGCACAATACGAGACCTTATTAGATTTCAAACCGCACATTTTTTTTTCTTCTATCTGCATTTAGTTTTTACCTTCGATACGACAATTTATGTTTTCTGTTAATGTTAACTTGATTTATTTATGTTCATAATCATCGAAATGCACATAGTTTAAATTATTTTGTAAGGATTCGTTTTAAGCAAATAAAAATAACGTTTGTTACGTAATACGCTTATGGACAATAATAACGTATAGTTAGAAACAAATATTGAAGATAGACACAGGTAAACTTAAATATTCTAAATAGATCAAACAAAATAAAAAAGGTTAAATTAGAAATTTACAAAGTAAACCGTTTCAAAAGGTTTTATTTTATACATACATACATACATACACAATCACGCCATGTACCCAAAAGGATGTGGCACAAACTCTTTTCATCATTTCGAAACCAGTCGCCTCCAAATATTCCTATCCAAACAAGCAACTTTCGCTTCATCCACATTCATAATTCCTCTCATACATGCTCTTTTATTCCTACTACTTGGAAACTTTCGCTCACGCAAAACACTCTCAATCATACCACTCCAACTACTCATCGGACGTCCACGCAAACGTATACCATCAAAATCATTCAAATAAATCTTTTTAACCAGACGTTCATTAGACATTCGCTCAACATGTCCAAACCATCTTAACTGACTAACACCAACTTTTGCTACAACATTTTTTTCAATTTCACACTCATCATACAATAATCTATTTCGTACCCGATTTCTATGGTTAAAATTTGTATATTAGATATACATAGTTATTTTTTGTAAATTTTGCTACATTTGAATATAATTTAATGTAAGACAATTACAATTTATATAAAAATTGGTTCTATTGATAAATATGATTACCGCATTATTCTATTTCTAAATGTTAATCCATTGAAACCAATTGTCTCATTTTAGAATACTTTAAATATGAAGACTATGTGAATACAAAATAAACTTACAACTTCCTCTCGAGGGAAAATAATTTTGAAAGTAGTCTACATGTATATCAAAAACGTTGAATAAAATTAATAAAAATTTTGAGTATCTCCATTATTTTTTCTACATATTCATTTATTATTTTTAAGGTACTAGTTGTTGCTTTATAAAAAATATGAATTTAATGTGTAACATGGGTATCTTTTATTATTTAGTATTATGACACGAGAATGTCGATTTATAATATAACTGAAAATTATCAAATCATTTGTTTATTCATGATACTATAAATTAATATTTATATAATAAAACATTATGTCTATAGAATAAAATAAAGAAATATGGTACTCGAAAAACAATGAGTGCTTTGTTTTTGCATATTTTGAAACTTTAATTTCTAAGACCTTTTAATAAAAATTATTTTCTTTTTTATTAAAAAAGTGTGCTTTAGTTACATTTTACAAGAAACAAGTTGTAGATATGAACAAAACTGTTACAGAAAAAACTTTAATTTTGATTTCAACCGCCATAAAAAAAATGTACCTTTTTCGTTAAACGTCTACTTTACACGGAAATTAAAAATTTGACAAAAATGTTCAAAAAACATGCATTTTAAAAACTGTACAGTGTTTAAATATAAAACATTATCTAATATTAATCAATTCTATTCAATCTGTCATTTAAAAAAGAATTTAATTTCAATATTAAAAAATTTATATTTATAATTTTTTAATTAACGTACTAAGGAATTAATTTAAAACGTAGGTATATTCTTTACAGTCAAATAACGAATTTTTATGTTGAAAGATCATTCTACTCATCTTTTGCAAAATTAAAAAAAAAAAAAGTTACTCCATATTAAATTAAATATTTCGCAAATAAATTAAGCGTAGGTATGTAATGACATTTAGCAAGTAATATATAAAAAAAATTGTCAGATAGACGACAATTTTAAAAAAAAGTTCAGGTTTTCGTTAAGCATTCTGTATAAAATTCATATCACAATAATTGATATTGTTTATAGTAATATTATCTACATATAATTGTGAGAAGAAGCATGTATTTGACGAGCTGTTAGTGTCAGTGACAGATCATTAATATTGTATAAATACAATCGTTTCATTGTGTAGTGTGAGAAAGCAAAGAACCGCTTTGCCGATTACCGATTGCGGTCAAATAGCCACAATTACAAAGAAAATCATATATATTTTATATCTGAGACGAGCGAGCGAGAGGACATTTATATCGTAGATATAAAAGAACACAACAAATCTTCCATAATTACAACAGCAGCAGAGAGACCAAATGTGTTTTGCCGCGGTCTGGCTCTGTCGCGATAAAACAGACACGACTGATAAGTGTTAATTATGAAAGTGCCGCGTGGCCAATCAATGATTAATAACCTTCATTAGTCGATGCTTAAACGATTTTAATTATCGATTCTCGATACGAATAACTGTTCCGATGCAGATGCTGACTATTTCTTATTATGTAGGCTTGCGAACATTTCGCTAAATTCGCGTGTTTTACCATTTGCTTAATGAACGGCTCAGTTTATGTTCGTTTTGATGCTTGTTTACATATATAAAATTTACTAACAAAAACTTGCAAGTGACAGAATAAACATACGTTTTTGAATATTTAATAATAATTTTATCATTTATAATATAATTATATTATTATTAAATATAAAGAAATATAATTAACAATAATAAAAAGCATATTAAAGTTTCCTATTCTTCACACATAAAATTGTAACGCATGTTAAAAAGTTAAAAAAAAACAATGGTTTTTCTAATGTTTTCTAAAAAATCTTTCAGAACTCATATTAAAATGAAACAACTTCAGATTAAAGTTCAGTAATAATATTTATTTATAATCGATGTTTCGACGAACTCAACGTCCATCTTCATTAGGAAAATGGTATAAATGACATTTTCAGTAAACAATGAAACATAGAAACAAGTTACTAGATAACAAAATATGTAACTAGATTATAAAATTTATAAATTTTTAAATAATAAAAGTTAAATTTTATTTAATTTACAACATCAATCACTGTGAAGATACTGAGTTAAATAAAATTTGGCTTTCATTCATTAATAATCTATAAATTTTATGATCTAGTTACTTATTTGTTACCCAGTAACTTGTTTCTATGCTCTGTTATTTATTGTAAATGTAATTTGCATAATTTTCCTGATGAAGACTGACGTTGAGTTCGTCAAAATAAATAAATATTAATACAGAACTTTAACCTAACGCAGTTTTATTTTACATAATTTAAAGTTTTCTAATTATATTAGATGAAATATTTAATGCAAGAGTAAACTAATTATGTTAGATATATAGATTTACTATAACTAGATATTTTTTATAGTTTGTTGTATATTTATCTATTTTTGTTTATTGATTTACTGCAGTTTTATATTATTTATTTAAACTTTATTGGGAATTACAAGTTTATTTCAAGCATAATGTATGTAGATGAAATACTTAATATTATTAAAAATATATAATTAAATTAACAAATCATTTAAAATTTAAACACCTATAATTCGAGTTAAATTAAATATCTAAAAAGTTCTAAAATTTGAAGCAAGATAAAATTCCTTTTGGAACGTGTTAAATATATCTGGAGTTGAGTGACTTCTTGTCGGAGAGAAAACAATAGAATATTTACACTCGCGCACTTCGCTGCAGCGCAAATGATTGGAGGTAGAATAAAAATAAGAAGGAAAGAAAGAGGTTAGCAACGTTGTTCTGTGAAAGAGTGTGATTGATGTCGCCTTCTTGTCACCGACACCGTCAGCCCAGCGTCTGAAACCGCATTCTCTTTTACCATCCATCGCATATTTAACTTGCTACCAATCTTCACCTGCACGTCACAATTCTCGTATTTATATCTCTTCTATTTTATTTCAATGCAGATGCTCAATATGATAATTTTATTACAGTATCACTATTGAAAAATTACTTTTAAAAGAATCAGACATAAAAACAATGCATATTTGAAAAACAACTGATATGAGAAATTATGAAAATTTTATTACTTATATCAATCTTAAAAATTAAAAAAATTATAAAAATTAATAAATAATTTCCGAAAAGAAACTGAGTTTCCGATATCGTTTTTCGAACTAAAACAAAAAAATTCTTTCAAAAACATTTTTTTTAATGTATATCACGGTTATTTTAAACTATATATTATATATTGGAATTTCATAGAGGTTTATTGTTAAAAAATTCTGTAACAGAATGACTGGACTAAAACTTTTATTGAAAAAAGATAAAAAGGTTATAAATTAGTCGTTCGAAGAAAGTGAATATATTTGGAATTTATTTGGTTCTAGTTTAGTTAAACTGACAATGAGTTAAAATGTTAGAAATCAATCATTTTTTGGATATGCGCTTTTGTCTGGTGAGAGTTTGTCCATTGGATTGGACTTTAGTTCTGAAACTATGTAGGTACTATAAAAGTACAGAAAATTCTGTTTTCTGTTAACTCTTGACATAATAAATTCGATCAATTTTGATAGGAAATAGAGAACTTTAATAGACTGTCATTTTTTTCTATCTGCTTACAATCTCGTTTAGCTTTTTTTTCAGCACTGACAATGAACTTTTATTGTAGTTTATTTAAAAATCAATTTTTTTTTGTCTGTTTTTTTTTTGTTTTTAATAAATTTATAAAATATAATTTTTATATACCCACACTAAGAAATTTACGCGTTCTTGTTTAATATGATATCATACATTTCTTGAATTGTTTCTTACTAAAATAATATTAAAATTTGTGCTGATAAATTCTTAACAACAAAGTTGCTAAGTTTTAGCAACATTGCTAAGAACTGTAACCAATAGAAACAAATATATGTAACAGTTCTCATTTTAATTTTTTATTTAGTGACAGCTAAAATTATTGGCTAATGTTATTAGCAACGTTGCTAAAATTTAGCAACTTCGTTAGAGAATCAGGCCGAATATATTCTTTTTCTCAAATTAAGTATTCTAGAAATAACTCTACTCTGTTAACATTAATATAACGTATAGTAACTTAATCAGAATTTATTCTATAGTTAATAGTTAACCTTCGTTTATTATAAAGATTTCAATTGTTTCAAGGTATAAATCGATGTAAGCTTTTTTTTTTTTTGATTACATTAACACGGCATTCTTTCTTTATTAAAATATTTTATTGAGTGGTTCTAAAATTCTAAAATGTAATAAATACTAAAGGTAAATATTTCTTTAGATATTCATGCAAAACAAGTAATATTACTTCTTTAATGCATTCATTAATCTGTTAGTTAGCACATTTACAAATAAATTTCACGCAAGCACATATATTTAACACATAACCTAAATTCTAGTAAGGTAAAAGATTAACATTTGCTAATATTTATTGTTACTATTGAATAAAAACATTAAAATTCATCACATCTGCATTATTTCTATCATAATAATAATATAATATTACTCGTATATTTAAGAATTATTTAATATCAATTCATTAACAAATAATAAATAGAATATTTGTTGGTTGTATCAGATAATATTATTTTAAGTTTAACCTTCTACTACTGATGTACACTTTTTGTAACATAATTGGTGACATGGTGCTATATTGACCAAAAGTTTTTTTCTGATTACATGCCCGTTGGTTTGAAAATTTTTGAAATATTAAGTATGATTTGTTCGACATATCTTAACACCTTAGTATAACGAACTCCTTGATATTTTTCCAAAATAAAAAATTATCTGATTAAAATAGAATCTAAGCATCTAAGAATTCTTCAACTGGTGTTAAATTTAAAATTGCTTGGGGTCACAGTGGCACCACGTCAGCAGTAGAAGGTTAAAGTATAATATCAACAATATTTGAACTTATTCTGGCTGAATTTTATCAGGACTACAATATAAAATATTTAGTTGTGCGAAATGCAGCTGGTATAATTTAAACTTTTAGTAAAATTGATTCATTCAATCAAAAAATTGTTCTATTTATTATCCATTAAACAATAACAGTAAAAAAATCTATTACATTAATTAAAGTTTATTGATTTATATATATATATATATATATATATATATATATATATATATACAATGCAAATAAAAAAAATCATTTGGTGATTTTTAAAAAAGTCCAATATTACCGAATATTTTTTTACATTTCCGAGTACCAACATCAATTCAATTTGGTATACTTACTATAAATAATTAGCATTTTCGGTTCACGCAGTTTTAAAAATATATTCCGCAATTAGCAGTTTCAATAATTACGATATTTTTTTAGTTGTGTATTACAATGTATGAGTAAATATTTACTGTATTACGTAGTTTACACATAATTTATTATATTTATGTTGATTTATGTAAACAGTATATAAATTGCATTGTAGAGATGAAGGCGGTAAATACTGTGTGACAATGAAAAATTGTTATTGCACATTTTCATATTTTATTTGTATACAAATTTTCCGTGAGCTTGTAAATATATGTACGTGTATGTGTGTGATGTTGCTGTAAAAACAATCACATTGAACTAGCTACTGGCAAGGTAGCTAAAGTCAGATGCAGTGACACCTATTTACTTTGCGGTCAACGTGAAACAAAGCCGAATTAAAAATGCAAGATTGTCGAAGCCCGTTGTTTGCCCGTTGTTTGTCGCGAACAACACTGTTATTGCCCGCACAAATTGCCATTGGCGTAACGATATTAATATTACATTCGAAAAGCATTAAAGTTTTGTATTTAACAGTTATTGAACTATTAAAAATAACAAATATTTATGTACAATACCATAAATTTAAAATAAATCATCCAAACCATTAAAATTTAATTAAAATACAATAAAGCTAATTAAGTATTTTGGAAGCTAAGCTTTTATTATGTTTTGAATAAGCTTAAATCTTAATCAACGACCTAAAAGAACATAAATACTTGAGCTATGATTTTTCTGCAATAAAAGCTGTTTTCTTCGGCATTGTATGCAGTATGCTAAATAAAAACAAGCATACCTCAAGATATTCCACATAATAAAGCAAACCTCTGTTCGTCAATTATTTAAAAGAGCCAGTGCATATGTATTTAGGAACATTTAAATCGTTTAGTTTTGTTTAGTAACCTTATGAATTAAATTTTAATTTTATGAAATACAGAATACATAATATAGTAAAAAATCTTTCAGAATTTATAATATTGAAATAAAACGGCGTTAGGATATAGTTCTGTATTAATTTTGATTAATAATCGACATTTCGACATACTCCACGTACATCATCATTAGGAAAAAACTACTGTAATGTCTTTTGTGTAATTTTTTCATGATGATGATGATCGAAATATCGATTATTAATAAAAATTAATACAAAACTATATCCTAAAGTTGTTTTATTTTAAAATACATAACGTTACCGTTTTTTTTTTAAATTTAAACATGTGTGTTTTTAATCGGAAAATTTTACTTGAAACTATGTTAAGCTTGCGAATTCTGATTAAAAAACCATTTATTGAATTTTTATTTTTTATTATAATTTAAGAAAATTGAGGCTATTTAAATTTTTTTATAGTTTAGAAGAAAAATATATACTTATTTTATTTTGTATTAATGATTGTAAAGTAATTAAATATTAAAAATAATTATTAAAAAAATAAAAATTTAACTTGTTTTAGACATTGTAAATTATTTGAAAAATATATAATATGACATTTTAAGTAATAATATAATTAACATAATTTAACATTTAATATTGAAATAATCAAATATGAAGTAACAAATATCATGATTACATTCATATAATAAATAAAAACTGCTTTAGGATATAGTTCTGTATTAATTTTAATTAATAATCAACATTCGACTTAATTTACATGCATCATCACCAGGGACGGATCTAGCTTTTTGGGGACCCAGGGCTTAAAAATTTTTTTCTTTTTCTTTATTGGCTTTGACTCACGCCTTCGCCATTGACTATAAAAAAATTTAAAAAAATAAAAGACAGTATTAAAGGTTATAATTATTATTTATTACATTTTTATTAAATACTCGCATATGTATTAAGAAGTACACACAAGGATATTAAAGTAAAATCACAATTATTTATTGCATTTAAATTAGTAAATTAGTAAATTTGTGTTTTAAATTTTTTGTGTTTCGATCTTTTTTCTTATAAGCCGTGCTTGGTATAGAATATAATAGGTATATGTCCGAGAGGTTGGGGGCCCCTTGCGGATCTGGTGCCCAGGGCTATAGCCCTATTAGCCCATATGTAGATCCGTCCTTGATCATCACACATTACACAAATGATATTACAATAAATAAACAAAACATAGAAACAAGTTACTAGGTAACAAAATAAGCAACTAGATTACAAAATTTATAAATTTTTAATTACAGGAAGTCAAATTTTATTTAAATCAATGTAATTGTTTCCTGATGATGATATATCTGGAGTACGTCGACACTATATACTAAAACCGTTTTATTTTAATATAATTAGTTCTAAATTTTTTTTTACTATTTTCATATAATAAATTTTCAGAATAATTTAATACTAGCTAATTCATTAACAAAAGTAACGTTATGCGTATTTTTATTTCATATAATTGATTCTTATTTTACAAATTACTGTAATACCAATTTTAAGTAACTCTTGTTGCAATACAAAATAATTTTTATTATTTTTATTAACAACAATTATTATCTGGCATTTAACTTATTTGAAAAAAAAAAGAATAATGTAAAATATTTGTCTAATTTATTTTTAATTCCAAACTAGATTGAAATGCTGATTTATTAGGCACTATAAAAAAAAGACAGAATAAAAAATTTCTTAGGTGACAACGTACTGTTACATAATTTAAATTTTATGATATTGTTTTTCTTTATAGGAACGATATTAAATATTTGCATTTAAATTTTATATGTCTATAAATTAATTTGATTATTTTTTGATAGGTTGAATAGCAAAATACATACTATACGAATTTAAGAACATGGTAAAAAATTAAGTATTAAAAATAAAATAAAATAGTATTAAAATAACTTGTTAAAAAAAAAAAATTAAATTCCATTCAAAATAGTCATAGAATAATAATCATTATATGATGGATATTTGATGAAATATATACCAAGTTATTAAATTTTAAAGTTTTAAAGTAAAGAAATAAATAATAATCGATTATGTGAATTTTGTATTAATATTTATTAATAATCGAAGTTTCGACAAACTCAACGTATGTCTTTATCAGGAAAAATTTGAAATGAATGACATTTCAAAATAATAATATAAAAATTGCACGATATCCTAACAACGGCGATAGCTCGGTATATATTTTAAATTCAATTTTGTGAGAAATATATTTACAATATCACAATCACAATCACGCTATGCACCCAAAAGGGTGTGGCACAAACTCTTTCTACTATCCCGAAATTAGTTTTCTCCAAATAATCTCATCTAGATAAGCAACTATAGCTTTATCCACATTGACGATACCTCTCATACATGCTCTTCTATTTGTACTATTTTTAAACTTTCGCTCAAGCAAAACACTCACAATCATACTACTCCATCTACTCATCGGACGTCTACGCAAACATATACCTTTACAAGCATTCATATATTCTTTTAATCGAACGTTCATTAGTCATTCGCTCAAGATGACCGATCCATCTTAACTGACTAACATCAATTTTTGCAATAACATTTATTTAATTTCACAATCATTATACACTAATCTAATTCGTGCCCGATTTCTTCTAGTTACACCACACATGCCACCTGAAATCTTATTTCCGCAGCAGTCTTTTTCTTTTTATTCTTTTGCAGCCAAATCCAATATTTACTACCGTACATCAATGTAGGCATCAAAACATCATTGTATATACATAAACCAGCTTCTTTGAAAACATTTACGTTTCTAGCAAAATTACCCAAAACCTTACAACCAGCATGAACTATTCTTTCAATCTCACGAAAAATGCGACCATCCTTAAACAATAAACTACCCAATAGCTCGATATATATTTTAAATTCAATTTTTAGAAAATTTTGATTGACATATATGTATAATAAATGTATTATTTAAGAGGGAGTAGAAACATTAATTCAATAAATGTTATGTGAATATGGTGACGCCACTGCGTTTAATAATTCAAGGTTCTCCGCCATTCTCTGCTACTGCCACACAACACACTCTTGCCCACAATTTATTCAGACTAGCTAATTGCAATGTAAAAGCGATCTTTTTGAAAATGCCGCCGTCCAATCGTCCAAATCTACTTCTGCGCAACATTCAATCCCGCACAGTTGACAAACATCGAACTGACTGAATTGTATTTAGCAGATACAAGTTCCAAGTATCAGTCCGATTCGAACTAATTACGGATGCGAGCAAACCAGCTACTGAGTGAAAATTTGGTACAAGAGACAGAGAAGCTAAGAATCCCTCGCCGCGTCCTACTGATAACAACATTGATAACGCGTAAGTTAGCAAGAGGGGGGAAGTGTATAGTTTTAAAGTCGTGACCCGGAATTGGTTTAGGCGTTCAACAAACATTTTTTAAATTGTCTTATTTATTTTCGGCGATTTTGCAGCTTTATATACCTGTTAATGATTCGTTTTTGTTGATTTATATTAAATATTTTTACAGTTTTATTAGTTATTATTTAATTAAATATTTGAATATTTACACATTAGGTATAGTAATAATATTTTATATTAAATATTTTTACAATTTTATTAATTATTATTTAATTAAATATTTGAATAGTTACACATTATAGTAATAATATATAATTACTTACCATAATTATACTTAATATGCTTAGGAAGTTGAGTTTGTTAACAATATTTACTTACATTGTCAATGGTCCAGATTATTAACTCATAGCTAAATAAAGCGGGGCCTTAACACGATCATTCGGAAGGACATTCAGACCGAAGATTGACATTCTGATTGAAGGTGTAAGGTTAAGACTGATGGACTGATGAATAGATTGGCGGATTACCAAATATTTTGAAATCCGAGCTTCAATCATGGGAAGTGGAAGGAAGAGTGACAGTCTGAATACTTCTCCTAGTCACAAGGAATCTTATTAACAGCTAATCTCTCACGAACTAATATTGAATCTCATATAACTGTATTTATTCTGGATAAATATGGTGTCAACATGCTTAACAACGTGTTAAAAAGATTTTCGTCTATGCGGTAGTAATTTTTATAGTCATTTAAAGCTAAAATTACTTCAATCAGGCTGTCAGACTGATAAGTGTAAGGACTTTGTGATTGAAGTCAGGAATAATAATCTAATTTTTCAGTCAGACTGTCATTCCTGACTGACCGTGTAAGGCTCGCTTAAAAAACTTACATAGTAATCTTCAGGCTTTCACGGCCGGTATTTATTGATTTTATAAAATTTTCTGGGCTGGTATGCTGTGGTTGATCTATTCTCGTCGCAGACGTTTTGCCGCACATCGTAGATGGTATTCTCAGTGCTTGGTGCCTGAGAAACTTACAGTTTATAATGTTTTCTGAACGATTCAAATTTTTTTATTTAAGAAAACTGTCCAGAAGATTTCCAAATATATAAATCAGAATAAAAAATATATATATACAAATAATTATATAGTGGTTACATAATGAGCAAAGGCGACTGATATAAGTTCAGTGGTACAAAGCTTTTTAATATGAAATGTTAGGTTTCTATATACAAGTTCTACTGTTACACAAATTTTAATTTATTTAAAATACAAAACCAATGATTGAGCAATAATATCTACAGTAATATTTCAACTAAGAAATTTAATTTGTTCCACGAAGTAATTTATAGTACAAATTATTTGTGTCATATCATGTTTAACAAATATTTTGTGAAATATTGGCCCTTTATTATATTCGTTAGTCGAATTATTCGTTAGCAAGGTCATTCATTAGCCGAGGTATTAGGCTCAATTTATTGCATGATATTAACTGTGCAGGCCAAAACTGCGCAGTTATTTCGTAGTGTGTTTGTGCAAAATTTCCAGCTGAGGATGTAACTTATTGAAATCTGCAGTCGATAGATTTTTTAACTGCGCAATTAATACTGCACAGTAAAAAAAACTTACTGTATATTTGTTTATACTCCATAAATGAGTAATTTTTTTGCTTGAAACATACAAAAAAAAATGTTTGAAATTTATAAATATATTTGCATTTTTATTAGTAATATTTTATTAGCTAAAACATAAAACATGTTTTTAATATATACTTATTACTTCACTGCTACCAGTATATCTGAATTAATTAATAATTGAGGTATTACGAATATATTATAGTTATTTTAAATTTACATCTGTAAATATTATAGAAAACATAAATATTATTACAGTAACTCTGTTAAGTTATGGACTATAACAAACTATATTTAAAAGTAAACAAACGAACATATAATTATTATGATATTCATTTGGAAAATTTATAGTTTATTTAATAACTAATAATTCCTGCTTGTTCTGTTACTGAAAATTGTTTTATAAAATATTTCACTTAGAAAATAAATATAGATATTGTATATTTTGAAAGCTGTAAATATGTTTTTGATTTACTGCATGAATGAAACATATAAACAACATTTTTAGATAAACAATTTTTGCTAATATTTAATAATAACAAATATTGATAATTTTAACCAAAACTGTGTTACAATTAAATGAATAATAATATTTATTTTTTAGCAATATTTAAAAACATTAAAATAGTAAATTTACATAATAATTATTTATGTAACAAGTGTGTAAAAGTGGTTTTATGACATAAACCCGGTAATTTCTTGCCGAGCATAATTTGATCCGAAAATATCCGACTGAATATCATGAAATAACTGAAATTGAATAAAATAAGTATAAATTTTGTTGCTCAGCGTTCGCGATCATTTCGAATCACTCCCATCTGCGGCTTGAGCTGCCGAGGCCCGGGAAAGTTCCTATTGAATCCCCGGCGTTACACCAAATATCCCGTTTGGTCGTAACAATATCTATTATGAAAATACTATGTCATATAAATGCGTAAGGTAATTCAAACTTAAAATTGGCTATAGATCGTACTAACTTATTTATCGTATTAAATGTACAAAAATACAAAAAAAAAACAAAATCAATAATTATTAGCAATTAAAGTAATTCTACTTTATTTTATATAAAATCGGTTAAATCCGGATAGATATTAACTCTAATAAATATCGGTTACAAAATGAATAAGTTTTCAGAATTCAGCTACAAGTATTTGTTTCGTTGTTAAGTAAATGATAAATTTAAATAAAAATCAATAGTAAAATAAAATGGTGTGTGTGTGTGTGTGTAATAAAGTATGGGAAATCAATAAATATTTGAATTTTATTGCTTAATTAATTAAGTTTAATTCGATCAGGTCTCATAATTAACTCTAATCAGAATCGTTATCGGTTCTAATTTCGAAAATGAAATAATTACGTTTCTGAGAAGTGTTTGGTAACGTATAATTTTTATGGTCGATGTTTTTTGGAACGGACATAAAATTGTTGTATATCTATAAATATTTTTGATAGTAGCCTAAGCTAAGGTAGTGAGTGTAAAGAGGCTAAACACGGTAGCAATCGTATAAAATATCTTTGATCGTCGTCGTTCACACAGGATGCCGTGCATTGTTCACAATTAATTGCTTCTTAGCAACGCGCTTTTTATTTCTATTTTACATTACATTACATTTATACATTTTTAGTTAAATAGCTTTTAGTCAGGTATTTATTTAATAGCATTTGCACTTTACTATTTTACTCAACAGATATTAACTAAACAAGGTTATTTCATATTGATTTTACGTGTATACTTTACTGATTCCGAAAAATTTATATTAGAAGCGCAAAAATATTTTTTGAAACAGCAGCGTAAACGATTTAGTTCTAGTTTCAGGAAATTTACACTCTAAACATAGTAAGCTGTGATGATATAAATAAATGTTTTTATAGTTTATGAAAAAAAAAATTGTTACTGCTCATAAGTGAGATTATTTTCTTAGGACAAAAAAGTCAATTAATTTTTAAGATGCTCATCATATTTGGTTGGGACTGAAACATGTTTTAAAAAATTTGAAGTTCTTAAACAATTTTATATAACGTTTTAAACTTTCTTTTTAAAATTTTGATTAATGTAATATAATAATATAATTTTTTACCTTATTAATTTTATAAATATTGGATAGAAATAATAAGTAAAATATTGATTTTAATATAGTTTATAAACACAAATAAATAATTTTATAAATAATTATAAATGTTATTTTACATATAAAAATAAAATATTAAAAATTTAATGTCAAATTTAAAGAGTATTTTTTAATATATTATAAAAAATATTTATAAATAATAAAAATTTAGGAGTAGAAAATAATAAATAATTATTAAAACTTTACTGTAATTATATAAAAATATTTAAAAGAAATGTGCCGCTAAAAATGTTATATTTATGTTTATTTATAATAAATAATTTTTTATTAACATTTCAGTTTACATTTTGAATAATGTAAACAAACACTTATATAATAAGACGATGTAAAATTTGAAGATATGTACTATAATAATTACAAGACCTGTCAATATTAACAGTAAATTAAAAGAAGTAATAGATATTTATAAAGAAAAAGATAACATCAAACAGTGTCAAAGCACTTATTTAATCAAATTTGGCTTACGATATTTAATAATTTATAAATATTAGGAGTATAATCTAGTTGTTTTGTTACCAAGTAACTTGTTTCTATGTTCTGTTTATTTATTATTTATGTTATTTGTATTATTTTTCTTGATGATGACGTATGAAGAAGTACGTCAAAATGTCGTTTTTGTTTTTAGTTACCAAGACCATTTATTTAATATTATAACGGTCGGTTCTGTAATGACCACAGCAGATATTTTTAAATATATGTAGTATACATATTTATTAAAGTACTGATTAATATTATTTTGATAAGTGCGATTTCGTATAACACAGTATGTTTTTGTCACGATTTAATCTATAAGTACAAACGTTCAACATAAAATTCACATAAAAATATAAGTAATATTTTTCGAAAATCCTTTAAATTTAGATTTTATACCAGATATTTCTGTACTTTTTCTTGCCCAAAATTTATTTTAAGCAGCATGTTCCTTATATATGATATGTAAATTATAGATGTAAATTAACAAAAATTTAAATATAAAAAAATACCAGTATTGATGTCAATTTTTTTAAACATTAATTGTGTGCTTAAGTTTAATTTTTATAGTTTTGTTTTTTCATCGATTAATCATCATTCTTTAATTAATTTGTTTCGCTCTAATGCTGCAAACATTATTGCCCACATCAAATAGCTATGTGCGTAAACTACACTTCAATGACAGTTTTTATTTAATTCACAAGTTAGTAGAACAGTGCAGCCGTTAAGAACAGTTTCTTTTTCTTGGAAAACGTATGTCTCCAGTATGTTAACACTAGTTCGATCACACATTACATGAATTCAGTTTTTCTTAGTTAGAAAAACTCTAACAAAACCGTTACAAGCAGCAATTTATGTACAGTCCTTCTTGGATTAACAGCGACTGCGTATAGTAGTATAGATGATCCAAAAATATTGTGAATGACTGATCTAGAAGACAAAATAACTGCTTTTTTCTTACAATTTATTATGCACTCTGAAAACAAATTATGGAATATTAATGACGTCCAGTATTTCTAGGTGTAATAACTCAAACATTATGTAATATGATATTACCAACGGAATGGAAAAGTACATATTTACAGAACTTCAGTAAATTTGCTGTCAGGATTTTTCTATAAATAGGTAAAATTTGTGTAGTTCTGTAATATTATTGTTGGCATAATTACATACATTTGGAAATTTACATAAAGGATGTATTTTACAATTACTACAGATATTAATATGCAAGCTGTACTTTTACAAAATTTAAGAAGTTATACCAATAATATGTAATTCTACATTAAGTATGTGATGCAATTTGCAGAAAGTAAGCAATTTTACATACTTATTAGGTCATTTTTCACTTACTTTATGTGATTATTATAAATTATGTAAAAGTTTCAGAATTTTGAGATAGAAATACAGAATATTTATAATAAAATAAAATTACAGATTTTTTATAGTAAATTTTACTATGAATTTTCTGTAATTTCATTATTTTTTTTACAGTGTGATATATGATGTTGCTACGGTGATAGATTAGAAAATGGAACTAGATTAGCATTGAATCTAAAGAATTGTTAGGCTGGTATGCCGTGGTTGCTCTATCCTCGTCGCAGACGTTTCGCCATACATACCACTAGCGGTATACATAGTAACTAAATACTAGTGTAATAATTTTAAAATATAGAATCAAACATTATTTGTGGCAAGCTAGGCATCAGTGTATTTTTGGATTGCACCTCGTTGTTACTCGTCACCTGTATGGTTCGTCAGTGTTCCTCAAACAATTATACCCACCCGCATCGCTGTTATAATATCGGGGCTTATTTAAACAACGAAATCAACAATTTTTTATCGAGTTTAGCTTGACGTGAATGTGTGTGTTTCAATACTATTTTGCATTGTAATTTTCTCATTATATCGAACAGAAACTAATTAGATGATTATCTTTAATTTTCAACGATTACAGAATTACATAAGCTTTAAAGGTGCTACCTATTTAACTTTATGTTAATTAGTTAATATTTTGCATAGTTATATTATAATTTATAAAGATGGTTGAAATGAACCTAACCAATGTAATAAGAATATATATGAAATTTTATTTAAATGAGAATTTTTTCAGATAGACTTTATTTTAATTAGAAACATTTGTAATTGTTTCACACCTAATAATTGTATTTTTGTAATTGGAAAGGTGTTTATATTTAAATTATTTGAATTGTATGATTATAAGACACTCTCATTTATTTCTGTCATTTTGTGGAAAAAAATATTAATTATAAAATATGTGACACAGAATTGCAATTTGTTTTAAAATTATAGTCATTAAATGACATGTTGAGCGAATGTTTAATGAACGTTTGGTTAAAAAGATTTATTTGAATGATTTTGATGGTATACGTTTGCGTGGACGTCCGATGAGTAGTTGGAGATGGTATATGATTGAGAGAGTGGCCTGTGTGAGCGAAAGTTTGTAAGTAGTAGGAATAAAAGAGCATGTATGAGAGGAATTATGAATGTGAATGAAATGAAAGTTGCTTCTTTGGATAGGAATGTTTAAAGGTGACTGATTTCGGGATGATGAAAAGAGTTTGTGCCACACTCTTTTGGGTACATAGCGTGATTGTGTATATATGTATGTACGTATTAAATTTTTCGCATTGTAATAAACAACATCTAATTTTTTTTTCATTATTTAAGATGGGAAAAATTGTCTGTAGAAGCGTTAATTATTGAGTTTGATAATTATTTGTATTATGAATAAGTTACGAAACAGATTTTGTTGAAAATTTTAATTAAAAAAAAAAATTATGTTGCGATTTGCTAAAAATGAATCTTTAGAAAATATGACAACATTTCATTGGCTAATTTAAAAATTGTTCTAAGAATAAATTTATTTCAACATTTGGAAATACTTAAAAAACTTAAAAAACTAGTATGTTGTTTGGCAATTTTTTTTTACCCATACATTGGCCATAGCATAGCTAATACTAAGGCTTTTAGTCAGCAATAATGTTTATTATTAATATTAAAGTAGTTTTAGACGATACAAAAACTTTACAAATATCCAAGCAATAAACGGTACGCTTTAAAACGTTCGACTGAGCGATTTATTAATGCTCTTATAAAATAATTAAAAATACAAACATAATGTATATCTTATTTTAAAAATGCTTCAAAACATATGCTAATAATGTGTAATAGATTAATAATTTAATTATTTTTTTTTTATTAATTTAAATAAAATTTATGTAAGAAACTTAGAAGTAAAAAAAAATAGATTTGCATGAGTATACCTGCGTATCTAAGTTGCCAAATTAAAAATTTATAACCATAGAAGTTCTATATAAATATAAGTTACGTATGTATATAACTTTAAGCAGCTGTTAACTTCTGCTAATTCCGATTAATAATTAATTATTGAACTAGTTAGTTCGAACGTATGCAATTATTAAAAACCCGCTTAATACGTCATATGTTACGAGTGACTGTGTGTTGTGTGTGTGTGTATGTGTATGTGTGTCATTCACTATATAGAATTTTGTACGCGTATTTAATTACATGGATAATTTAAATATTTATTTATTTTTCCCTGATTGCTTGTGTAATTGCAAAATTAATAATAATTAATCGTACTAGTTGCTTGTGACAGATTTATTGACAAATGTAAATGAATTAATAAATACAAATATATCACTATTACAGTTTATTAGTACACGTGAATATCAAATATTAATATATATTAAATTTGTTTTAGATATACATGTAACGCTATGAAATTATATGTTTAGAACATGCTGCCAGTAATATTTTTCATTTAGTAGTACCTACAGTGATACAGATATACACGATCACTAATATTTGTATTTGCCATTTTTGTATAAAAGTATAATAATTTAATTAATTAAATGGCTAATAATTGAATTTGTCAAAATCAGAAATGCCTATTACATAGTTGACAAATTTTGGGAAATATTGAAACTTACAATACATTATAAAAATATAATTTTTTCGACTATTAAAAGTAAGCTAAACCTTATTGCGTTATTTTCTATGTAAAATATTTGTTTATGTTTACATGAACTGAAAAAGTGCATTGAAAAAACAATTGAAAGCAATTATCTCAATCGTGGCATTAAAAATGGCAAATTTTATATTTGTGTTTTATTTTTTATATAAGTTACTTCTGACATTTATTTATTGTAAAGATTTATAGAAAAAAAATACTGTAAGAAACTCATGAATAATGTGTTTTTTTTTTAATTTATGGGATTGTTAAAAGAAAAGATAACACAAATTATTATATTTTTTAATTTTTTTTATTATTCCATAATACATAATAAATAAATTTCATAATTATTAACAAAACGTTAAAATTTTATTTTTGTAATATATGTAGATGTTATAATAATTTGGAACTTGTTTGTAATTTTAATAATTTTTTATAAATAAGATTCCAATTTTTATTATTATGTCAGTAGACTTATTTATCTATAAATACTGTATATGCAAATGTAAAATAGGATATAAATATTAATAATGTTTTTGAAATTAATAAAACATGTACTTAATACTTATTTTAAATGATACTGATATTTACTAAATTATTAATTATTTTTTTTAAGTAAAAGTTTGAAGAAATAATATAGCTAGTGAGGGGGTTGCTACTAGTCGGTAGTAGTATTTGAGGAATGTTCGAACGTTCTGGGCATAAACATCGAGCATCGGTCAACATACCATGAATTTTTCACTACACTATAAAACTAAACTTTATTCTCACAATTTCCACCTTAGTTTTTGTCTTTTGTTTCTATGCAGAGACGGATTCAGAACTAAAAACTTTGATGCAATCAGTAATTAATGTTTTGACACCAATTTTTAATAAAAAATTACTAATATTACTTAAATTATAAAGAATTGATAAATAATGAAAATTATTTCCAAAATTTGATATTAATTTTTGTATTTCAAGTCACGGAAAACATTTTTATATTATGTAGGTATATGTGTACAAAAGTACAAAAGATATTTTTGATTACAGAAAGTAAAAATCAAGCTATGGATTTATAAAACAAGCATGTTTTATTAAAAGTAATAAAATTTAAAAACAAATATTTTATAGGTTTTTTTTATCAATTTTAGTGTATTAGAAAATATTTTAACCTAGTTTTTATTGTTTAATTGGACCTTACGTTTTTAAAATTTTCTTTTTTATTTTCGGAATGTATAATTATTACAAATTAAATAAATAAATTTGAAGATACTAAAATAATTTCAAGATCCAACTATATTAACAGTAGATTAATAAGAGAAGCAATAGAAATTTACAAAGAAAAAGATAACATCAATCAATCTGAAGGAACTGATCTAAATTCAATTTGGCTTCTTTTATAAATTTTTTAATCTAGTTATTTTGTCACCTAGTAATTTTTTTTCATGTTTTGCTTGTTTATTATTTGTCTCATTTGTGTTATTTTTTTTTCTGATAAATGCACACGTAGAGTATATTGAAACGTGGCTATTTACATGAAGTATATTCAGAACTTAATGCTAAAGTTTTTTTATATTAATATAATGAGTTCTGATAGATTCTGTACAATATCTACAATAATAGTTTATTCCAATTATTATTTGTTTGAAATATTTTTTACGTTATTTTTCTTATTTGAAATTAATCCTAGATTATCTACCTATTATCTACCTATAAATGTTTTTAAAATAAGTGCAAATACGTTCCTGTTGAGCACAATAAATTTTGGCTTGGCTACTAGAATTTCGGGTGTTGATTACATGAGTGTAGAGTCGTAGGCCAGTGTGCCTCTGGGTGCTTGCTTGGTCTATTCGGCAGATAACAATCAGAAAGTTTCCTATACCTCCGGGTTGCACAGCCGCAGCCGCAGCCGCCTGCGCGACCTGTGACAACCGACAACCGATATAAAATAGAAATTTAAATGCTGTAGCGATGAAGAAGATCGGGTTATTCGTTGAACAATTAAAGATTGAAACGACTCGGAGCCGTTGTGCTCTGAGCTGGGAGAGTGATGCGATCCACGACTGATAACACACCCGTCAAGGTGGGAAAAATGTTATTGGCTTCTGGTTTTTCGACTTTCCAGTTTTATGGCATAAACTACCTACATGCGAGATCAAAAACACTACTGCATTACGTTGCTCATTTGTTTCTTCACATCTACTTATCTTGATTAAGCCTCCTGCTTCTATTTCTCTCTTCTTCTATATGCGAGATTTTATTTATGTTATGTATCTTATTTTGTTTGGTTTTTTTTTTTTTTATTTAACTAACATTTTATTCTATATATCAAATAGATGAACGTTAGGTAAGTATTACATATTTATTCTGCATTTAGTACTTTATATTTTTTATTAAATTTAAATTTTTTATATCTTTTCAGTTTCATATATAATATAAACTTTTAGTACGATTTTAAATTATTCTAATTATTTTAATTATTCTATTATATGTAACTTTTTATTCTTTTTAATAATTTAAAATAAAAAAATCTTTAGGATTAAATTCTGAAGATATACATAGAGTATAAAACATCAATTTTTAAATAAAATATATACAGAACTAAATCTTCTTTATTTTAATATACTGAGTTCTAAAAGATTTTTTACTATGTTAAATTTAAATTTTAACGAAATTTATTATTCTTATATTTTTTTAAGAAATAATATTTTTATTATGTTATTAATTATGTTTTTTGCGTATAGTAATTAATTAATCTATTTTCATAAGTAAACACCTGCGGATTTATAAAGTTTTTTTGGTCTATATTTCTATTACATTAAGTAATAATACAATTTTATTAATTTATTTTTTTAAATGTGGGTATTTTTTATATCTTGTAATTGTTTGGAAAATATATTTTTGATAATTTATATTCATAATTAAAGTGTAATTAATACATGTAATTTAAACGCCCACTTATATGTTGTTTTTGAATAAATTAAAATTAATTTCAGATGTATATATACAAAAAATTTTAAATATTTAAATTTACGATAATAAAAATGTGTTACAATTTCTAACTATAACTCAATTTGCTGTAAACCAGGTTTTTACTTGTTAATGTTATTAAAATACTAAATATTATGAATTACATTTATTAAATATTTGGAAAAAGCAAAATGGGAAATTAATTTGTAAATAAGAAAATAATTTTGAAATGCGTTACCATAAAAAAATTAGTGTTTAAGAACTTAAGAACTTAAGAACTTAAGAAAATTTTAAATATTTTTATATATAAAAAAATATTTTTATATTTCAAACAATTTATTCATATTTTTTTCAAAAACAGTTTGCAAGAAGATATACCACTTTTTTTATATATCATGTTTCACAAAAACAAATTGCATATTATAAAAATTTATTTATAAATTTCATATTTATTTTATTTTATTTTCATAATTGTTTTATAAAGAATTTGTTTCAACTCATCATCATATTAGTTTGAAAACAGAAAAATAGTCAAATATAATCACTATTGTCAGAGTATTTATAAAATGTTAAATTTTTGTTAAGCTTAAATATTAAATTTTTATTAAAAATTAATTTATTGCATATGTTAAAATATCACAGATATCCAACATCCAAAATACAGGCAAAGAATTTTTGTAAGTTTCAGAACGAACTTAATTTGGTTTTGATAATTAAAATATATACTGAACGATGTATAAACCATTTGAAGGAAAATTATAATTTTTAATTAAAAATTTGAATTAAATAAATAATCTAGTAGTATGTTATTTTCTTACATCTTTTTACTGATATCTAAGTTAAACGTTGAATGTGTTATTACTAGTGTACAAAATACATATGCTCGTATCAAATCATCTTTCATGCCGGACTTCTTGTAAATAAAAACGAACGTATCTTACGATTAGATAGATACATAGATGCACTGAGTTATTTTATGAACGACTACTGTCCTACGCTTGAATAGTTCTGCATATGGTATGCATGACAACGGCGCGTAGACAAATATTATAATCGTAAAATTATATTATTATCAAAAACAGTTTGTGGCTAATTATCAAAGAAAAACATTTAAAATTTCTATACATAATGTTTATTTTACAATAATAAATCAATAAAAATTACATTTTTTTTGCCACTAAAAAAACTGACAGACTAATATAACTTCATATTGTATTCGTATTGTGCTATTGAATATACTATTTTAATAAGGAAAATTATTTAAAACATTGAGAATTATAAACTATAAATACGCCGTTTTCATATGACTATGGTTTAATTCATGATTTATCTAGATGTAGAGTAAAAGTGACATTTATACATATATTTCTTTATAGTACAAGTGTTCTACTATATGCTAACATAACAATGTAAATTTACCTTAACAATCTGTTAGAAAGATCTCCTACTCACTTACTTACATACTTACTAGTATAATATTTCGTTCTGCACATATTTGCAAATATGAATTTTAAATGAATTATAATAACGTAAGTTAGATATTAATGTGTTACTTAATTTGTGAGACTCATTAAAGAATTACGTAATTTTTTGTAATGTTTCCATAATATATTGATATTTAAATTTGCCAACTTTGTTAGTATGAAATTATATAGAAACCAGACAAGATGCCCAACACTGTAAGAATGTAATAAGTATAAAAGACGCTTTACAGAGTGGAACTTACAAAAAATAAGTGTTTTTCTTGCATATTTCCAAACTTTAAGTAATTTTAAGCAGTTCTATGTAGAATTATTTTAAAATTTTAAACTTTAGATTCATAATTTTGTTAGAAACAGTTCACAGTCTGAAATGTAGTGTACCTAAGCAATTTAACGAAGATTTGATTTTATTCAAAAATTACATAACGCGTATTTTATAAATTTTATTTATAAATTTCTTATGTACTTTATTTTTTTTTCAAACTTATGTAACAGAGATTGTGTTTAAAAAAATATTTCAATTTTAAATATGCATTTTTAAAATAATGTTACGTTATATTTTAGAAGTTATAAAGTATATATACATAAAACAGTTGTAAGAAGTTTTAGTTTTTATTGATCCACCAGAGAAATGAGCATTCATATTTTGCAATAATCGTCACAATAATGTCACAGAGAAATATAAAATTCGATAAAAAAATTTAAAAACTATACGATTATTGGATATCAAACAAATATTAATGTTAATCAATTTACCCAATATTTTATTAAAAAAATCAAAAATACCTATAGGATGAGACAAGAACGATAGTAACATCGAAATTTACTAAATGATAACGAGTTATATTTGTCAAAAAAAAATTGAACAAATGACGAGTTATTAACTCTCTTTCGGATTGGTCTTTTCTTGTCTGTCGCAAATAAATAAAAGTATGATGACTTTATACATATTATGTGACAGTTTTATGTTGTAATTCTGTACACATCTTGTAAGTATGGTAGTGTTATGTTACAATTTTTTTTTCTAGTAAATAAAGTTATTCTTTGGTAGAAAAAATACAGAATATTTCGTAACGTTACGAGTCTTTACAAGAAGCAAACAGAATTGCAGTATTAAATTGCATAAAGACTTGGTTATTTCTTATTCAAATGTCTTATAAAAAATTTAGTTTATAGCACCCAATCAACATCGAGTACCTATAATTAAAAATAATTTATTGTATTTTTATTTTTTATTTAAAATATTTAACAGATGTTCATATTTTACATATATAGATCGTATAGTGAGTTTAATGTTTAAGGTTATGTACCGCAAAAGGCTTCCTAAATGATATTCTGCCCTTTAATTTGACTCTGATAATTGATCCGGCTTGTGTTGAGCTGTTGAGGGAGCATAAAAGATGAAACAAGGGCGCGCAATTTAAAAAAAATGCGATTAAATGACGCGTTGCATCGCCCGAGCTAAATTTCACAATTGCACACCCCTTCCGAACCATTAACGATGATATTTGGACACCCACGGTGTTATAGATGTCGCCTGCAATTCAATACGATCTACTATGCGTCAACTGTGTAGACACAGTTTTTTTTTTATTACTTTCTATATGGCCTTAAAAATATCACAAATTTTTTTTACAAGCTTTTTAGACACTTTTTAATCAGTTTTATCTGTGTTTGTCGTGTGTGGAAATTTCATCTTGTTTATAATTCTCGTTCTGGCTTCAAAGAAGTCATCTATAGATTCGAAACTATATATATATTTTTGTACATAATATAATAAAAAAAATTTAGAATTTATTAATTAAAATAAAACGGCTTTAGGTTATAGTTCTGTAATCATTTTTATTAATAATCGACGTTTTGATATACTCCACATACATCATCGTCAGGAAAAATTAAATAAATATTTATACTTTTGATTATAATATTTAACTCTTATAATTATTAATTTAAAAACGATGTAGTTTGGTTTACCTAATGATCCACACATTTTATTTTAAAACAAATCGAAAATATTTATAAATATATTATAATAAACTATAAATCGAAATAAGTACTTCCAATTTAAATTCTAATATAAGAAAGTATATCAAATATAAGCATGAAATAATTAATATATGATTGATATGAGTTTTTTCATTTTCAGTTTATTAGTTATTTCACATGCTTATATTTGATATACTCTCATATTTGTTCTTTACAACCATTATTTCTCACTTATATATATATATATATATATATATATATATATATATATATGTTAGTTTACTTAATTTATTCATTATTTATACTGTCCTGCTAAAGCAAAAGGTCATATCTGCAAAACTGTAATATTTAGATAATAAAATATTTCAATCTATTCGGAACCAACTATACTTATGCCAATATTTATAAATACCTACAAAATTATATCACTTATTTTTTAATATTTATTTTTGGCAATATTTGAAATATAATTATTAATTTAACAAAAAAAAAAAATAAATAAAATATTGCTTTTTAAAAAAAAAAAAAAATTATATAATACACAGGAAACAGTGCAATGCACATATCGAAATAAAAATGTATTATATGAAACGTTTGATATCTCGAATCCATATAAATCAAAAGCTTCGTGATGTGTCCTTTGGGTCCTAATGCCGACTGACTGACACTCAACATATTCCGATCAAAAGGCTGTGGTCAAAGTGCGTTTGCCTTGCGTCGCGGATCACTACGACCCCCCTGGGAAGCACGACTCAAATCCAGAGTTCTGCAAACAGTCATGCAGTTGTTATCGTTTCTGCCTACTGTATTATGACTTTTCTATTTATCATATTAAATGTATATTTACGACTAATATTTTTATGTTCAACAGCTTTAGGTTGAGTACGTTGATACGTCGATTATTAATAAATATTAATGCAGAACTACAATCTAAAGCCGTTTTATTTTAATATAAAGAGTTCTAAAAGATTTTTCAATATGGTACAATATATTATTTTTTCAACTCATGTTATATAACACATGCATACGTACAGACACAATCACGCCATGTATCCAAAAAAATGTGGCACAATGGCATATACTGTTTTCACTATTCCGAAATTTGTTTAAATAATGAGTTCATTATATATGTATTTTTTAATAATGCTATTTAGTACTGATGTAATTGAGTTTCAAATTATTACTGAACAAATTTAATCAAAAATTTGTAGGTTTTTTACTCAACAGTTGAGGCTAATAACAAAATTGTATTTTAAAATGTAACAATTATATACCGATATAGAAATACAATGCAATTTTCATATAATATTTATTTGGAAATGCCATTTATTTCATTCGAACTAGATGAGTGAATTTAAATAATTTGTCTATTTATTTATAGATAGTATTTTCTATAAAATTAGTATTTTTTATCTACATACATAATTAAATTCTCATAAATCATCTAAAACTTTGTGTAAAACAACGAACAAAAATATGTAACTACAAAATAAACAACAAAAAAATAATTCAAATTACATTAGATCAATATACCAAATGTAATTAGACAACTAAAAATATTTCATCGAATATAATTAGTTAAAAAATCATCTATCTTTTTAGATAAATAACTAAAATATTACTAAAGTAAAACAAATATTATAATATTTGTATATTTATATAATGAAAACAATAAATTTAGATTTAGACTTATAGTTTGTCAGGAATTAGGCAAATATATCATGTTTTTATTTTCCTCGACTGTACTTACTACATATTATATGATTAATGAAAAATAAGAAGAAGAAAAGTTTTTATCAGAACATCAAATAGAGAAAAGTTTTGATGGTAAACAAGAAAGAATTAAGCGTAAATACAGTATAAAATAAGTTTTAAATACTGATAAATTGCGAAGACTTTACTATCTTGAAATGCACCCTCGAGACAAGTAAGGGTGGTCAGTGTGACAAATAGACTAGTCTTACCAGCACAAGTTTGCGAAATTCCCCTGGATATATTGGACATTAGATATATATCTGAATTAAATAAGATAGCATAGGATTTATTTAATACAAAGTACCCTAAAACAAATAGATACTATTCACTCATTTTTCTTTCTAGGAACATTAACTAGTTAGTCTAGAATAAATTTCAGTTATATAAGTCGTATTGTATGTAAATACTTGATTTGGAAAAAATCTGTATTTATTTAATGTTCATAATTATTATTGTAAAGCTTTAAAAATGTAATTAATCTGAAATCTAGTAACCACTTAAAACAACAAATAGTTTCATAACGCACACGCAGTATTTATTTTTTATTTTGAATAAAAACAATAATATTGTATAATAAATATAAAATTAAAATTTAAAATGAAATTGAGATTAATTTTAGTAAAAAAAAAATATTTTATAAACAAGATTTCAGTATTTTAGTTTATATTCTTAAAATAAAAAATTTGCTAGTTATACTGGCAAATTATGTCAATTCTTTAAAAAAAATTGATAAAAATGTACAAAATAGTCAGTAATGTTTTTATGTCCTTATTTTCAGCCACAGACTTTATTTTGATATTAATGTCTTAATAAATGGTTCTGTATAAAAACTGAGAATTTCAATAGAATGAATTTCGTGCATATTATAATATATTTTTTTAATTGCACACATGTTAATAAATTCATGTTATTTTGTTTAAAAGTGTCTTTTCTGAAATTAAATTATCAATATATCATATGAATATATATGCATATATTTATTTATTTGCCAAATCTGATTAAAAAGTAAAATTTTAACTATACAAATAAGTAGTTTTTACAATATAATTTCGAATTAGTATAGTACATTTTGTATCCAACTAGACGTTACAATAAGGTTTGTATTACATACGATTGGAATTAAAAATAAATAATTTACTAGCAAAATTGTAATAATGTTATTAGGTTTTTTTTATTTAATTTAAGATTAGTGAAATATTATCTGTGGCAAAAATTATAAAAATAATACTTAATATTGAATTTGTAAAAGATTCTTTTTAGAAATCTGCTTAATCTAGTAAAAATGCAAATTTAGCATAAAAAATATACATATATTTAATAAAATTTATCTATACTTTGATAAATAAAAAAAATTAAATTAAAATTTACTTACCTTGTAAAATAATCACACAATTTCACAACAATAGTTATAAAGTTAAAATTTGTTGTTAATATATTTTCTTTTTTAAAACTTGTGAATTTACTGCTATTATTCATTTAAATTATGTAAAATAAAAAACACAAATTTGGGTAACAAAAATTATGAAAAAAACAAAACAAAAATAATTTGAAATAATATCTATATGAATATGTTTTTATTTTATAATAATTATATTTAAAACATATACACAAATTTGCACTACATTTGTCCGTGGGTAAAACACAAAATGCCAACACTGAAACGTAACCAAACAATAGAAATCTCTCTGATAATATATTGCTTCATATCTTTACACGTCTCACCCAAAAAAAAAAATGAACTCTCTAATACATAACAAACGGACAATGGCAAATTTTTTAAAAATGTGATGATATATTTGTTCAGTGGTGGCATTTCTAGTTCCTCCAACATAATTTTCGACTTGAAAAGCTTTCATTTTTTTTACATTGCAATAAGGGCAACCACAACTGACGCCCGAAATATCCCTATGTGATATATTTATGTACATGGTCTAAAAGTGTTTATTTTTATTTATTTTTTTATTTTTTTCGTGTGTTCTCATACGGAAATGCGTAATTGAATTTGTGACCAACTATATATATTAGTATTGCTTTTTTATAATTTGAGAAATGCTTCCCGTATATATCAGATTCTTTTTATTTTTAACCCTGAATTTATTAGTAATTTTTTTTGCCTTTTTTGTTATCTTTATTGGCACTTTTGCGTTTTTTTAACTGATAATTATTTCGAAAAAATTAACAATAATCATTTTTTTACATTAAAAATATTTAACTTTTGAGTATGAAGTAGCTGTAACGATTCTTGCATTAGTAACTATATATTACTATAATTTTGGCTTAAGATTTGTAACTTGTGATTCAAAAATAGTAGTGAAGTCAACAAAAATTTAGTGCCTTTTTGCAGTTAGTATTTAGTTACTAAATAAAAATCCTTTCAAAAGTAAGGTGTTCATATATAAATCTCTTTCTTACGTATATACCAATTATATTTACTAATATATTATCATTATTATTAAATAATATATTGATAAATAATATAACTAACTCTTTTTCACAAAGTGCCAATTCGTCTAAAATTATACGTTTAAAAGTAATTACATATTTTTTTTTTCGAATAAAAATTAAAAACTGAACTGCAATATGCAGTATAAATAAAAAAATCAAATAAAATTTCAAACACTCTTTGGTTCAACATAAAATCAAAATAAACCACCAAAAACAATTTACACATTCTGATTTTATACAATGTACAATTTAAATGTTTAACTACACATAATATATACAATTACTGAATTACATACAATATAGTAAATATGAATACATCTATGTACAAGAAAAAAGTGATTCTTTTTTTTATACTAGCAAGGAACATTGTTTCTGCTCAACAAAATATTTAGTACCTTTCACTACATTTAGTAGATTGATCACGTTAACTTAGGAAAAACAACAAGTGTGGAGGGAAAGGGAAATCGATATTATCGAATCAGAACTGACAGAGAGTGAAATAACAAGATATTCATAAGTTTGTACACATATAAATTATGCAGATTTTTTTTCAACTAAATTTTGAACCAACTCGAAACTGTTCGAAGCATGCGCACTATGTTAAATCTATATTGCG